>CM059428.1:73413811-74834333 GCA_030390025.1 Squalus acanthias
ATCATTTTAATTCTCCACCCTATTCCCACTCTGACCTCTCTGTCCTTGGCCTCCTACACTAGAGTCACAGAGTTATACAGCACAGAAAGAGGCCCTTCGGCCCATCGTGTCCGTGCCAGCCATCAAGCCCTATCTATTCTAATCCCATTTTCCAGCACTTGGTCCGTAGCATTGTATGCTATGGCGTTTCAAGTGCTCATCTAAATGCTTCTTGAATGTTGTGAGGGTTCCTGCCTCTACCACCCTTTCAGGCAGTGAGTTCCAGATTCCAACCACCCTCTGGGTGAAAAAGTTTTTCCTCAAATCCCCTCTAAACCTCCTACCCCTTACCTTGAAACTATGCCCCCTGGTTATTGACCCCTCTACTAAGGGGAAAAGTTCCTTTCTATCCACCCTATCTATGCCCCTCATAATTTTGTACACCTCAATCAGGTCCCCCCTCAGCCTTCTCTGCTCTAAGGAAAACAACCCCAGCCTGTCCAGTCTCTCTTCATAGCTGAAGCGCTCCAGCCCAGTTAACATCCTGGTGAATCTCCTCTGCACCCTCTCCAATGCAATCACATCCTTCCTATAGTGTGGCGACCAGAACTGCACACAGTATTCCAGCTGTGGCCTAACTAGCGTTTTGTACAGCTCCATCATAACCTCCCTGCTCTTATATTCTATGCCTCGGCTAATGAAAGCAAGTATCCCATATGCCTTTTTAACCACCTTATCTACCTGTCCTGCTGCCTTCAGGGATCTATGTGCATGCACACCAAGGTCCCGCTGATCCTCTGTCCTTCCTAGGGTCCTACCATTCATTGTGTATTCCCTTGCCGTGTTAGTCCTCCCAAAATGCATCACCTCACACTTTTCAGGGTTAAATTCCATTTGCCACTGTTCTGCCCATCTGACCAACCCGTCTATATCGTCCTGTAGCCTGTGGCTTCCCTCCTCGCTATTTACCACTCCACCAATTTTCGTGTCATCTGCAAACTTACTGATCATACCTCCTACATTCATATCTAAATCATTAATGTACACTACAAACAGCAAAGGACCCAGCACCGATCCCTGCGGTACACCACTGGACACAGGCTTCCAGTCACAAAAACAACCTTCCACCATCACCCTCTGCCTCCTGCCACTAAGCCAATTTTGGATCCAATGTGCCAAATTGCCCTGGATCCCATGGGCTCTTACCTTCTTGACCAGTCTCCCATGTGGGACTTTGTCAAAAGCCTTACTGAAGTCCATGTAGACCACATCAACTGCACTACCCTCATCCACACACCTAGTCACCCCCTCAAAAAATTCAATCAAATTGGTTAGACATGATCTCCCCCTGACAAAGCCATGCTGACTATCCTTGATTAATCCCTGCCTCTCCAAGTGGAGACTAATTCTGTCTCTCTGAATTTTTTACAATAATTTCCCTACCACTGATGTTAGGCTCACTGGCCATTAATTCCCTGGTTTATTCCTACTACCCTTCTTGAATAATGGTTCTAATGAAGCTCAATGTAAGCTCGAGGAACAGCACCTCATCTTTCGATTAGGCATTTTACAGCCTTCTGGACTCAACACTGAGTTCAACAATTTCAGATCATAACCTCTGCCCCCATTTTTTTGGATGGCAGCTGTTGGTAATGATTCTGCGGCTGCCTTTTACACCTCATCTAGACCCATCTTTTGTTTCTTTACTTATCCCATTAACACCCCTGTTTGCCTTGCACCATCATCCTTTTTGTCATTTAATCTCTCCTGCCTTCCACCCGATCACAGACCTTCCCTTTTGTTCTTCCCTCCCCTCCCTCGTGATTGTGCTGCCCGTCTGATGGCACTAGCGGGAGGCCCGAACCATTTTCATTAGAATGAATTGACAAGCTGCCAGTGCTAAATGAGTGTTGACAGGCAGCTCGGTGAATGGGGGAAAGCGAGGGGGAAGGGGAAATCCGGCAGCTCCTCTGCAGAGCCAAGCTGTGAGTCAGTGTTTAAAGGGAGTGGCTGGCAATCCTGGGGCGGGGGTGGAACTGAGGGACCAGGCCAGAAAATTTTTGTGAAGCCTGATGGAGCTTTCATGCTCAACCTTGCCCCACAAATATTGGTTGAAAAAAACTTGGCCATGTTTCATTTAAGGACCGCTGGTTCAACTGCTCAACGCTCAGTTCAATTGGGACACCAAAACTGCATAGGGGTCCTACAAGCAGTATAAACCCCAATTTGAATATTTTATTTAGATTCCTGTCTGCCCATTTCGAGGCCGCTCGAAAATTGAGTCGGGCAGGCGTCGACCAGACAATGAGCTGTAGTTTATAAAAAAAACTTTTAGCGCGAACAGTGTAGTAGACAGACAAAAATCACCCCAATTGTTTCAGTCAGTGATTGTGCATTTTTCATATGGCATCGGAATCATTCGTCCACTATTTAAAAACGGAGTGATTATTTGCACGGCGTGTTTTGACTCCCTCTGCGCATGGGCACTCGATCCGGCTGCGCACGCGCAGTACGATATATGAGGAAGCCGGAAGTGGGGCCGAACCACTTTGCCGAGCCTGGAGCTGTTGCCATTGCTGCTCGAGCCTGAGCCTGCTACTAGGGCTTTTGGGTTAGCTTTCGAAAATCATTGACTATACTAAAGGAGCCTCCAGGACGTCTGCCTGGAATATCGCTGATATTATCTACACAAACATTTTTGTGGCCTTCAGAGAGAGGGAATCGGAGGTGGGAGGGAGAGAGGAGGGAGAGAGAGAGAGGAGGGGAAGAGAGAGGAGGGGGAGAGACAGAGGTGGGAGAGAGAGGAAGGGCAGAGAGAGAGGAGGGGAAGTGAGAGGGGAGGGGAAGAGAGAGGAGGGGAAGAGAGCGGAGGGGGAGAGATAGGAAGGGGAGAGAGAGAGGAAGGGAAAGAGAGAGGTGGGGCAGAGATAGAGGTGGGAGAAAGAGGAAGGGGAGAGAGAGAGAGGGTGAGAGAGGAAGGGGAGAGAGAGAGGAAGGGAAAGAGAGGGGAGGGGAGAGAGAGGAGGGGAGAGAGAGAGGAGGGGAGAGAGAGGGGAGAGGGAGAGAGGGGAGGGGAGAGAGAGGGGAGGGGAGAGAGAGATAGGAGGGGAGAGAGAGAGAGGAGGGGAGAGAGAGAGAGAGGAGAGAGGAGGGGGGAGAGAGAGAGAGAGAAGAGGAGAGAGAGAGAGGAGGCGGGAGAGAGGGGAGTGAGAGAGGGGGTAGAGAGAGGGGGAGAGAGAGGAAGGGGGTGAGAGAGCAAGGGGAGGGAGAGAGAGGAGGGGGAGAGAGAGAGAGGAGGGGAGAGAGAGAGAGAGAGAGAGGAGAGAGGAGAGAGAGAGAGGAGGCGGGAGAGAGGGGAGTGAGAGAGGGGAGCGAGAGAGGGGGAGAGAGAGGGGGTAGAGAGAGGGGGGAAAGAGAGGAAGGGGGTGAGAGAGAGCAAGGGGAGGGAGAGAGAGGAAGGGGAGAGAGAGGAGGGGGAGAGAGAGGAGGGGGAGAGAGAGGAGGGGGAGAGAGAGAGGGGAGGGGGAGAGAGAGAGGGGAGGGGGAGAGAGAGAGGGGAGGGGGAGAGAGAGGAGGCGGAGAGAGAGAGGGGAGGGGGAGAGAGAGAGGGGAGGGGGAGAGAGAGAGGGGAGGGGGAGAGAGAGAGGAGGCGGAGAGAGAGAGGGGAGGGGGAGAGAGAGAGGGGAGGGGGAGAGAGAGAGGGGAGGGGGAGAGAGGGGAGAGAGGGGAGAGAGAGAGGAGGGGAGAGGGGGGAAGGGGATATGGAAAGAGGGATATGGAGAGAGAGGGGGAGAGAGAGGAGGAAGGGCGAGAGAGAGGAGGAGGGGAGAGAGAGGGGAGGGGAGAGAGGAGGGGGAGAGAGAGAGAGAGGAGGAGGGAGAGAGAGAGGAGGGGGAGAGAGAGAGGAGGAGGGAGAGAGAGAGAGAGAGAGGGGAGGGGGAGAGAGAGAGAAGAGGAGAGAGAGGAGGCGGGATAGAGGAGGCGGGAGGGGAGTGAGAGGGGAGCGAGAGAGGGGGAGAGAGAGAGGGGAGGGGGAGAGAGGGGAGAGAGAGAGGATGGGGAGAGAGGGAGAGAGAGGGGAGGGGGAGAGAGAGAGGGGAGTGGGAGAGAGGGGAGGGGAGAGAGGGGCAAGGGGATATGGAGAGAGGGATATGGAGAGAGAGGGGAGAGAGAGAGGAGGGCGAGAGAGGGGAGGGAGAGAGGAGGGGGAGTGAGAGAGGAGGAGGGGAGAAAGGAGAGGGGGAGAGAGAGAGGAGGGTGAGAGAGAGAGGAGGGGGAGAGAGAGAGAGGAGGGGAGAGAGAGAGGAGGGGGAGAGAGGAGGGGGATATGGAGAGAGAGGGGGGAGGGGGAGATTGAGGGGAGGGGGAGAGGGGACGGGGAGAGAGAGGGGAAGAGAGAGAGAGCAGGGGAAGAGAGAGAGGAAGGGGATATGGAGAGAGGGATATGGAGAGAGGAGGGCGAGAGAGAGGGGGAGAGAGGGAGAGGGGAAGAGAGGGAGAGGAGGAGGGAGAGAGGGGAGGGGTGAGAGGAGGGGGAGAGAGAGAGAGGAGGGGGATGTAGAGAGAGAAGAGGGGAGAGAGAGAGGAGGGTGAGAGATAGAGGAGGGGGAGAGAGTGGGAGGAGGGGAGGGAAGAGGAGGTCAGGAACTTGGGGGGGGGTTGCGTAAAGAGCACGGGGGGCACAGTGGGGATGGGGGAAGAACGTGATCCAGGTCTAAAGTGGGGGGGGCGGGGGGGGGGGGGGGATGAGAGCGAGAATGTGATCGCGATGGGAAGACTGATGACTTTTTTAAACCCTTTACACCCGCACCACATTCTCCCTCTCCTCCCCCAGACATGGTTGATTTCTCGGAAATCTGTCACTATTCACTTCATACCCAATAAATCTGTTAACAATCCGTGACCCATGCACAATGCCCCATCTATGGTGAGGCGGCGGGGCGGGGGGGGGGGGGGGAAGGTCAGGAGCTTGTTGGGGGGAGGTCAGGAACCCAGTGGGGGAGGAACTTGGGCGGGGGAGGTCAGGAATCTAGGGGGGGAGGTGGGAGTAACTTGGGCAGGGGGAGAAGGTCAGGAACTTGGGCAGGGGGAGGTCAGGAACTTGGGCGGTGGGGGCAGGAACTTGTTTGGGGGGTGGGAGAAGGTCATAACCCACGAGGGTGAGCTCTGATCTGTCTGGAGTAGGCAGTCAGAATAGCTCGAATTACACTTTGCAAAGTAATTGATTACATAGGCAGGGAGGATCTAATTACACATTCCAGAGAAACTGCTGGGTGTGTCTTGTCCTCCAAGGGGACCAATCAGCAATCAGGTCTTGTCATCCAAGGGGACCAATCAGAACTTTGGTGTTGCGCATAGACACGTCCATTTAAAAAAAACATTTGATTGAGCTACTACACCACCTACCTGTAATTTGAAGGCAATGAAATTCATAAAAAATTCTTATGGTCAGTCCTCGAACAACTAACTGCATTTTACTACTCTAGGATCTGTTAAACTGAACAGATTTAACTGCAAAAAAATGTTATTCAAACTGATCTTTTCAAGCACAGAACAACTCTTTTGAACACTTTCCAATCTTATCCTAGAACAATAAGGCACTGCCATTCAAGAAATAAAACAAATCTGTCAATGAATAGTTCAACAATTCTACTTACAGCATAAGATTCACAGGTTTCACAGGCTTCATAAAAAACACATAGGTCAATAAGTTTAAGGAAGATTAAGAAGGTACAAGAACACAGCAAAGAACCTTGTTGGCATCATTACAGTGTATCTAACTGCAAACTATGAGTGGTTTATGGTAGACATCAGTGGTTCTAATCTCTTTAACAACCTGACAGTAGGATTTTTACCATCATAGGCCCACTAGCTTTTTTAATTAACAAAGCACATACGTATTTAGAAACGACTTAGAAATGGTTCGCATTACTATAATTTCCCATTAGAACAAATAAAAACCTTAAAATAGCTACTTTATTCCATGGAGTAACCTTTAATCTGAATTCTTTCTGTAACAGATGAGGGCTAAATTTACTGTGACAGCATCTAATCACATTTGGTCTGTCTTGTGATTTGACAGCTCTTGTACCATAGTAATAGCACAGAGAAACACATCCCTGACCATGAAGACATCACTTAAAGCTCTGCATACATGAACATCTTACAGAGACAACACTCAGATGGTAAAACAACTCCAAGAATTTTCCTAAGTTTACCATCATTTACAACTTTCATCTTTTTCTTTCAGATGGAGACTAACCCAGAATTCCCAGCATTTGCTTCTTTCTCTAGAACATAAGTCACTATTTATTGAGATGAACATCTTTGTCCCATAGACATAATGCATAGCCAAATTAAATATCAATGGCACATAGAGTTACATCTGAATATTATCACTTGCTCTTTATTTACTAAGATCTTCCCCATAAAGCCTGCTTTTTAAAAATAGCCTCAATTTTCTTGCACCTGCTAACAGAAGAGACATCATTTTTTCCCAGCAATAATATTATTGAATGGAATTACAGTACGGGCAGTTTTATTAATGACAAAACTGTTCACTTTTAGTAAGTGAACAATGAGAACGCCTGTGCCCAAATCCCTGATTTGTGCTCTTGGCTCTACGCCAGCAGCAAGAATTCATACAATCGATCCTATATTGTGCAACTGGAAAAACGCAGTAAGCCACAAGCAACATCTCAGGTACAAGTGACTTGTCAAAATCTTTTACTCATATAAAAAAAGACCCAATGAGCCATTTGATAATAACGCTGCTCAATACAGAACTGTTCACCCTCCCAGTTTATGCTGAATTAGCTAATCTCAAACTCAGCAGAGGTAGTGTAAAAAGGTCTTCGCATACATGGATCAGGGAGGGTAAAAGGTCCTTCAGGCCTCCCATTCGTGATCACTATTCAATGATCTCGCTGGAAAGTGTGTATATTTGGACTTCAGGGGAAGAGTTCCTCTGTTTGCTATTTGTAGAGAAATCATAAATGCTTTCGTTAGAAACTTGTTAAAATAAAAGTGCTCCTTTACACAGACCTTGATGAATAGCTGAAACAGGCTTGCAAGAAAGTTGCTGAAGCTATGCCATTGACTCATTTAAGAAACAGCCAGATGTGGTAATGGGAAGCCAGGCAGGTTAGCATTCTGGAAGGGTGAGATCAAATTGGCTGAAGGCTTTCTTCATTCAAGCGTAATTTGTGTAAATGTGCTTACAATTTCACTGCACATGGCCCAGAGAGAAAATCTTCACCCGTGTGAGGACAGGACTGGGCTAAGCTGCCATGGCCCTCCCTGATAACACAGTCTAAGCTCAACAATGGAAAATGTCCACTTGGCTGAAGTAATGGAGGATGGCTAGCATATATTGAACTGTATCCCAGCAACAGTCAATGATTTCAGAAGATTATGGGGGGGAAATCGGAAGGGATTTTTTAAGAAAGCACACAGAACATCTGTAATCTGTAAATATGTTGGTAATAGGGTAAATTTTCACTTTCAGCAGGGGCAGAAATTGTCATTAGCGGATTCGCTGCCTGTAGTAGGGGTATGGTAGAGCAGTGGTTATATTACTGAACTAATAATTTAGAGAATTTTTTTTTATTTGTTTATGGGATGTGGGCTTTGCTGGCAAGGCCAGCATTTATTGCCCATCGCTAATTGCACTTCAGAAGGTGGTGGTGAGCCGCCGTCTTGAACCGCTGCAGTCCGTGTGGTGAAGGTACTCCCACAGTGCTTTTAGGGAGGGAGTTCCAGGAGTTTGACTCAGCGACGTTGAAGGATCGGCGATATACTTCTAAGTCAGGATGGTGTATGACTTGGAGGGGAACTTGGAGGTGGTGGTGTTCCCATGCGCCTGCTGCCCTTCTTCTTCTAGGTGGAAGAGGTCACGGGTTTGGGAGGTGCTGCCGAAGAAGCCTTGGCGAGTTGTTGCAGTGCATCTTGTAGATGGTACACACTGCAGCCACGGTACGCTGGTGGTGGAGGGAGTGAATGTTTGAGGTGGTGGATGGGGTGCCAATCAAGCGGGCTGCTTTCTCCTGGATGGTGTTGAGCTTCTTGGAGTGTTGTTGGAGCTGCACTCATACTGGCAAGTGGAGAGTATTCCATCACACTCCTTACTTGTACCTTGTAGATGGTGGAAAGGCTTTGGGGAGTCAGAAGGTGAGACACTTGCTGCAGAATACCCAGCCTCTGACCTGCTCTTGTTGCCACAGTATTTATGTGGCTGATCCAGTTAAGTTTCTGGTCAATGGTGACCCCCAGGATGTTGATGGTGGGGGATTCGGCAATGGTAGTGCCATTGATTGTCAAGGGGAGGTTAGACTCACGCTTGTTGGAGACAGTCATTGCCTGGCACTTCTGTGGCATGAATGTTACCTACCACTTATCAGCCCAAGCCTGAATGTTGTCCAGGTCTTGTTGCATGTGGGCATGGACTGCTTCATTATCTGAGGAGTTGCGAATGGAACTGAACACTATGCAATCATCAGTGAACATCTCCATTTCTGACCTTATGATGGAGGGAATGTCATTGATGAAGTAGCTGAACATGGTTAGGCCCAGGACACTGCCCTAAGGAACTCCTACAGCGATGTCATGGGGGCTGAGATGATTGACCTTCAACAACCACAACCATCTTCCTTTGTGCTATGTATGACACCAGCCAGTGGAGAGTTTTCCCCCTGATACCCTAATTTACAGGTTTTACTGTATTTTCAATCACTTGTGCTATCACAACGTTGGGCATAAGGCATGCTTCTTGTGCCTGGCATCCAGCATTGCTCAAGGAGGGGTTTTAAAGTTTAAATGGCAACTTTCCATATGAAGTCAGTGGAAAGGAAAACTGGGCAGTGTCTTTTTTTATTCATTCTCCAAATGTGGGCGTCGCTGGCAAGGCCGGCATTTATTGCCTGTCCCTAGTTGCCTTGAGAAGGTGATGGTGGGATGCCTTCTTGAACCGCTGCAGTCTATGTCTGTAGGGATTTGGTACAACTGAGTGGCTTGCCGGGCCACTTCAGAAGGGTGAACCATGTTGGTGTGGGCCTGGAGTCACGTATAAGCCAGACCAGTTAAGGATGGCAGGTTTCCTTCTCTAAAGCCAGTTGGGTTTTTACAAAAATTCGACAGCTTCATAAATTGAATATAAATTCTCAAACTGCCATGGTGGGATTTGAACTCACATCAACGGATAAGATCAAAGCTCTGCAGTCCTGCCACATCCAGTCGTGAATAGAGTCACAGAGTTATACAGCACAGAAAGAGGCCCTTCGGCCCATCGTGTCCGCGCCGGCCATCAAGCCCTATCTATTCTAATCCCATTTTCCAGCACTTGGTCCGTAGCCTTGTATGCTATGGCGTTTCAAGTGCTCATCTAAATGCTTTTTGAATGTTGTGAGGGTTCCTGCCTCTACCACCCTTTCAGGCAGTGAGTTCCAGATTCCAACCACCCTCTGGGTGAAAAAGTTTTTCCTCAAATCCCCTCTAAACCTCCTGCCCCTTACCTTGAAACTATGCCCCTGGTTATTGACCCCTCTACTAAGGGGAAAAGTTCCTTTCTATCTACCCTATCTATGCCCCTCATAATTTTGAACACCTCAATCTGGTCCCCCCTCAGCCTTCTCTGCTCTAAGGAAAACATCCCCAGCCTGTCCAGTCTCTCTTCATAGCTGAAGCACTCCAGCCCAGGTAACATCCTGGTGAATCTCCTCTGCACCCTCTCCAAGGCAATCACATCTTTCCTATAGTGTGGCTATCAGAACTGCACACAGTATTCCAGCTGTGGCCTAACTAGCATTTTGCTAATGAAGGCAAGTATCCCATATGCCTTTTTAACCACCTTTTATCATATTTTTATCGACCTGTCCTGCTGCCTTCAGGGATCTATGTACATGCACACCAAGGTCCCTCTGATCCTCTGTCCTTCCTAGGGTCCTACCATTCATTGTGTATTCCCTTGCCGCCCAAAATGCATCACCTCACACTTTTCAGGGTTTGAATGGTGGTGGACCATTAAACAACTAACGGGAGGAGGAGGCTCCATGAATATCCCCATCCTCAATGATGGTGGAGCCTAGCACGTGAGTGCAAAAGACAAGGCTGAAGCATTTGCAACCATCTTCAGCCAGAAGTGCCGAGTGGATGATTCATATCGGCCTACTCCTGAGGTCCCCACCATCACAGAAGCCAGTCTTCAGCCAATTCGATTCACTCCACGTGATATCAAGAAGCGGCTGAGCGCACTGGATACAGCTAAGGCTATGGGCCCTGACAACATCCCAGCTGTCGTGCTGAAGACTTGTGCTCCAGAACTAGCCGCGCCTCTAGCCAAGCTGTTCCAGTACAGCTACAACACTGGCATCTATCCGACAATGTGGAAAACTGCCCAGGTATGTCCTGTCCACAAAAAGCAGGACAAATCCAACCCGACCAATTACCGCCCCATCAGACTACTCTCAATCGTCAGCAAAGTGATGGAAGGTGTCATGGACAGTGCTATCAAGCGGCACTTACTCACCAAAAACCTGCTCACTGATGCCCAGTTTGGGTTCCGCCAAGACCACTTGGCTCCCGACCTCATTACTGCCTTGGTCCAAACATAGACAAAGGAGCTGAATTCCAGAGGTGAGGTGAGAGTGACTGCCCTTGACATCAAGGCAGCATTTGACCGAGTGTGGCACCAAGGAGCCCTAGTAAAACTGAAGTCAATGAGAATCAGGGGGAAAACGCTCCAATGGCTGGTGTCATACCTAGCACAAAGGGAGATGGTTGTGGTTGTTGAAGGTCAGTAGCGGATTCACTGCCTGTAGTAGGGGTATGGTAGAGCAGTGGTTATATTACTGAACTAATAATTTAGAGAATTTTTTGGGCAATAAATGCCGGCTTTGCCAGCGACGCCCACTTTTGGAGAATGAATTAAAAAAAGACACTGTCCAGTTTTCCTTTCCACTGACTTCATATGGAAAGTTGCCAATTAAACTTTAAAACCCCTCCTTGAGCAATGCTGGATGCCAGGCACAAGAAGCATGCCTTATGCCCAACGTTGTGATAGCACAAGTGAAACCTGTAAATTAGGGAATCATCGGGAAAACTCTCCACTGGCTGGTGTCATACCTAGCACAAAGGAAGATGGTTGTGGTTGTTGAAGGTCAATCATCTCAGCCCCCAGGAGTTCCTCAGGGCAGTGTCCTGGGCCTAACCATCTTCAGCTGCTACATCAGTGACCTTCCCTCCAACATAAGATCAGAAATGGGGGTGTTCGCTGATGACTGCACAGTGTTCAGTTCCATTCGCAACTCCTCAGATAATGAAGCAGTCCATGCCCGCATGCAACAAGACCTGGACAACATTCAGGCTTGGGCTGATAAGTGGCTGGTAACATTCGCGCTGCCAGACAATGCCTATCTCCAACAAGAGAGAGTCTAACCACCGCCCCTTGACATTCAATGGGATTACTATCGCCGAATCCCCCATCAGCAACACCCTGGTGGTCACCATTAACCAGAAACTTAACTGGACCAGCTGACGTAAGAAAACTACTAGGCACTTTTTCTAAGCGTTAAACAAAGCTTTAATCAACTGTTTAACAACATGGAGGTCTGGTTGTGTCCTTCACTAGTTCCTGTTAAGAATGTCCTGCGCAAGCTGGGCCCGTGCCCGAGTATTTATACTCTCCCTGGACAACGCCACCTGCAGGCCACTCAGTATTATTTCATAAGTCTTTCTTTCATGAATGACAGATTCATGTCACCAGCCACATAAATACTGTGGCTACAAGAGTAGGTCAGAGGCTGGGTATTCTGCGGTGAGTGTCTCACCTCCTGACTCCCCAAAGCCTTTCCACCATCTAAAAGGCACAAGTCAGGAGTGTGATGGAATACTCTCCACTTGCCTGGATGAGTGCAGCTCCAACAACACTCAAGAAGCTTGACACCATCCAGGACAAAGCAGCCCGCTTGATTGGCACCCCATCGACCACCTTAAACATTCACTCCCTCCACCACCGGCGTACCGTGAATGCAGTGTGTACCATTTACAAGATGCACTGCAACAACTCACCAAGGCTTCTTCGGCAGCACCTCCCAAACCCGCGACCTCTTCCACCTAGAAGGACAAGAGCGGCAGGCGCATGGGAACACCATCACCTCCAAGTCGCACACTGTCCTGACTTGGAAGTATATCGCCGTTCCTTCATCGTCGCTGGGTCAAAATTTTGGAAGTGCCTCCCTAACAGCACTGTGGGAGTACCTTCACCACACGGACTGCAGCGGTTCAAGAAGGCGGCTCACCACCACCTTCTCAAGGGCAATTAGGGATGGGCAATAAATGCTGGCCTTGCCAGCGACGCACACATCCCGTGAATAAATAAAAAAACCAAAGGGACTTGAATCAGGTCTCCTTTATTTACAGGTGTCTTTATTTTCAAAATGGTCATTATATGTACAGTAAACCAGATGAGCCAAATATTCCGGGATTGGCTGTAACTTCTGCAGCGTTCCTTCTTTTTTTCGCCCTCACCTGGGATCGTGTCTATTTCAGTTCCATTTTCTGTTTGTTGGGTTTCCCAGTTCATTATGATCCTGGGGTCCTTTTCCATTGAGGGAGGGATGTCCCGATCCTGAGATCTGCTACGTTGGCAGACTGCACAGGGCGTGATGGCTGGTGTAGGGCCAGAGACCTCAGCCAAATTGTGGGGGGATTAATGTCTTGCAGACCACTGCCCGGAACCCTCTCCCTCCATGTGCTGCCGCCGCTAATATTTGAAGTGCTGGGGGGTGGGTTGGGGGCTGTTAGCAGCTCATCAGTACCTGATATACTGGTGGAATGAGATGTGATCCTCCAATCACAGCAATACTTTTTCCCGCTCTCTCCAGCCGCTCGAACATTTTTGGTTGAGTTTTGAGCGCTCGGTTCGCGCGCACACCCATTGCTCAAAGTCTGACCGGAGCTTTTCTCCTGTGTAGCCACTTTCATACTCTGCACCCATGCTCTTCTGCTCTGCACTCAATACCGTTTTAAATTAGAAACACCTGATAATATTTGACAGAAACGGAACAAATTTGGTTGTACACTTGAAGTCGGATGGCGCGCTTGCTCAACGGACTGAAGTTTGAAGGACTGCCCGGTTAGGGTTGCCAAGTCTGGCTGGAGGCATTCCTGGAGGTTTGATCACATGCCATCTGACCTTGTGATGCATGATCACGTGACATCTGATCACATGACTATTACAAATGTTACTGCATGTACCTTATAAAGATTTGGTCCCCTGTAGTTGACTATTTTTGCTTGTGTTTTTCACCAGCAGCTGTTGTGCGAAAAGTTCCCAGAACCAAAAGGCCTCCCGTAAGCAGGCGAAGAGGGACAACCAAGAAATTACAGCACAGGAGCAGGCCTTGGGCCCACGGTGCTGGCGCTCTCTTGTAACCCCCAGATGCTTGTATATTCCTCCTTTTCAGATATTTGACCCGTTCCCTTTCATATTAAATATTAGTCACTGCATCAATAGCCAAATGTGGTGAAGGAACCCATGCTATAATAGCACTCAGTTGAATACCTTCCTCCTCCCTTCCCCCTTGGTTCTTCCTCTTTACTGGCTGTTCCTCTCTCAGTGCTGCTCCCACTCCATGTTGTTGTTGCTGCTCCTGGTTCTGCAAACAATGATGGTTCCCACCCCCATCCCATTCTCCCCCTACCCCCCTGCTTGAGCCCCAATCTCCAGACTCCTAGGGGGCGATTTTGCCAGCCCTTGGGAGGCGGGTATAGAGGCGGGGCTGCTGGGAAAATGGCAGAATTTGGGGGCGGGTGGCAAACCCGCCCCCAACCCGCCTCCATGCCATCTTCCCAGGAGGCGGGTAGCCGTCCCGCGCCGGGTCCCGTCTCCTTGGAGGCGGGAAGGGATTAAAGCCTATTAACTGCCTGTTAACAGGTAGTTAACAGGCAGAAAATAGGATTATCCCCTTTTAGCCCTCACAAGTGCGGGCTTCCCGAAGGCTCCAAAACCCGCCAGCTCAGCGAGGCGAGTACTGGGTCTGCGGGGATCGGGGGGGGTGCAAAAGTGTGGTGTGAAGGTAAGTGATGGGTGCAAGAGTGTAGAGGTGAGTATCTGAGGTAAATCCTAAGTGCTTTTAAAGTGTACTTACTTTTGTTTCTTCCTGCAGGCTTCAGTCGGTTTCTATGCGGAGAGTCTCGCACCTCCGTGTTGCAGATGAGAGATGGCCGTTACATTCTCAGATGCAACAAACATCTCATTTCTGTAAAAGAAAGAAGGTTGATGAGGTCTTGTATGCAAGACCTCATCAAACTGCAGAGATTGTCACTGTTTGACAGCTTCACAGAGCTGTCAAACGATGACAATTCATCTGTCAAAAACTTTTGACGTGCTCTGCAACCGGCTTTCCCTTAATTGGCCTGCTAAGCCCACTGGGCGGGCTTAACAAGGTCAATCAGGGGAAAATAGCGTGGGTTGGCCACAAATCGATGGAGGCGGGATGTCGACCCGACAAGCAGCAGTCCCGCCTCCAACACGCCCCCATTCACAAAATCGCCCCCCTAGTCCCCTTCTCTTTCCCCAGTCCCGTTCTCTTCCCTTCCTCCTTCATTCCCCAGTCTCCATCTCTCTCCAAGCTCTATCTCTCCAGAGCCCCCATTCCCCAGTCTCCATCTCTTCCCGCCCTCAATTTCAGAGCCCCCTCAAGGATTTTAGTGACCCCCGAATGCTGAAACCCTTCCCTTTCAGAGCCCCCCCCATTTCAGAGCACCCCCTCTCTTGAATGTCGACATCCATGACTCCCGACTTTCCAGCCCCCTCCCTACTGCGCTCCACGTGGTTGCGGATCTCTGCGGTGGTGGTCGTGTGATGTCACGGAGCATGGGCGCACGCACTGCGGCAGGAAATTTAATCCGATGATCGCCACGGAAATAATCTCCAAAAAAAACCCAGTGATCTCTCGGACTGCTAGAGGCAGCACCCTGGAGACCCATGCCCCATTCCGGGAGAGTACCGGTCATTCCGGGAGGGTTGGGAACCCTCTGCCCAATACAGTTCCCGGCTTTTGTTGAACGGGGAGTTCTTTACCCAGCATCCATAGTGGCAG
Source organism: Squalus acanthias (assembly GCA_030390025.1). Taxonomy (NCBI): domain Eukaryota; kingdom Metazoa; phylum Chordata; class Chondrichthyes; order Squaliformes; family Squalidae; genus Squalus; species Squalus acanthias. The sequence goes on from CM059428.1 coordinate 73,428,889, forward strand.
AGAAACCACTCTATCCCTGAGCTACAGCCATGCAAGCATTCAATTCCAGAGATAGAGCGGGTTCTCTGCCGCTATGAATGCTGGGTAAAGAGATCCCCATTCCACAAAATCAATTTTTTTCACCTATTGCCGCCTTGCACTTACCTGCATTTCCGGTGTTTTAAGTTGCAAATGGACTTGGTGCATTGAAGGCTGTCCATAGTTCATAATTTGCGAGTGTCCGTGGTTTCAAGGTGCAGCTTTTATCTATTACAATGTAAGTTATTTGGGACTGTCAATAAGTGTCTGTTTTTTTGCAGGTGTTTGTTTTTGGGAGTGTCCATTTGTACAGGTTTCACTGTATTTCTTTCCTTTGCATGACTCACAGTTACAGTACCAAATTCAGAATGTTATATGTGTCTATGCGACTGTTGTCTATGTCTATGCCAAAATTCCCTGTGAGAAGAAATTCAACCCTTAGGTCAAAGGGACAAAGCCAGGTAGTGAGCTATAGCCTGGGGAAAAGTATCCACCACATTGTTTGTTAAAAGAGAAGCTATATTCTGGAGATATTTCACTGATGCAACAAAAAAAACGCTGCAATGCCCAAGTTATTTATTGCTTTATAGACTAGGCCTGCTGGAGACACAGCACTCGAACAGAGACTTTGAAAATAATGCATTATGTGCCCAAAACAGGCAATTCTGCCCTGGAGTTATAGCAAGCAGTACTTCTCCCACCGCCCACTGAGATTGCATATGAGGAATCAACTAGAAGAGAAATAGATTTAAGATAGATAAAGGATAACAAATAAGCATTTAAAGAGCTAAAAACTGTACTTATCTCTCCTCACAACCACTAAAAATTGCAGGCCTTGAATCTGGAAGTTGAATAAAAGCGACTCTGGGAGCTTGGCCAAATTTCTTAAAACTGGGGGGAAAATAATTAACTGTCACGCATCTTAATAAAGGGCAGGAGGAGAAGGTGACATGAGGGGCTGTCCTGATGATATCAGGACAAAACAAAAACGTGGTTTCCCTGAGTCTACAAATAGGGAAAAAGATTAAACTACAACCAACACTGGGTAAAACCTGACAATTTACTCACATCTAGTTATTGCACCCAATCTCTGATTTGTGCTGTGATATAAATAGAAAACTGTGGGTCATGCTGAAATACTTAAATTATCAGCTGTTTATGATTAGTGTAGAGTTTACTGATCTGCATATATTGTAAACGTGCAGATATTCCATGACTGAGGGAAACTATCTAATCCATAAGGAGGTTATAAGGGAAGGGACACCCTTACAATGTATGCAGATCAGTAAACTCTATACTAAACATAAACAGCTGGTAATAAAAGTGTATTCATTGTTTTGCACTTCCCCTTGTATGGTATGAAGTAATTAAGAACAATATAACCTTTAAGCAATTTTTAAAAAGTTATTTCTTGCAAAAAAAAGAGATTTCAGCTCTGGTATTAACTTACTTGCTTGGGAAACATATTTATTAATGAGGCTAAAACTGAAACCCAAAGATTTATCAGTTGGAAAAGTACAGTTAGATTCATATTTTGGGGGTAAGAATGTCTGTTCTTCCCCATAATTAATGACCCACTAACAAAACAGTGGAAAAGCACAACTTTGAAACAGTGATTTGTGAAATTGCAATTTCATTAGCTCAGTGGTCGTCACACTACGAGGTGTATCTAACCTGCAGGCATGAGGCCTGTCCAATTGGAGGGACACCAATGACCATAGTTGTATGGATTAGGCAATGAAAAGAAAGGTTGTGGCAGAGAGACTAAGATGAGAAATGGAATTCCGAACAAAGAATAACCTTTTCCCAGTGTGAAAGAGATGTTGTAAAAGCATCCCACACATGGGGCTGAATTTTGCCGGCGCTCAGAGTGCGGGTTTAGAGGCGGGTCCGCTGTCAAAATCAAAATGATTGACAGCAGGTTGAGAACCCGCTGCGAACCCGCCTCCATGTAGGTTTCCAAAGTGTCGGGTCTGCGATTTCAGAACAGACTCGACATCAAGCGGCGGGGGAGGCATTTAAGATATTTAACTGCTTGTTATCTGCTTGTTAACTACTATTTTGCCAGCCTTTTTCTATTTTATCACATTTTTAACAGGGTTCACGAAGTTCAGAGATCATGTCAGGTAAGTGGGTCGGGTTCTCTATATCTCCCATTGCTGTGAATAGGTGACAGCTGCAAAAGTGGTATGAAAGCTACAATTTCACAGCTGTTCACTTTCCAATGACAGAAGCTTGAGCCTTCAGGACTTGGAAGACACTTTTGAGCTTTATGCAGTTTGGAAGTGTTTGGAGTAAACTCTCTATCCACTTGGATCAAGCTCTCTCACCGTTGACAGATCGCTTCTGTCATCTCAACTTCAGTTGCCATCTATTCCAGCAACATCAGTGCCCTTGAAAAATCTCACCTTGGTCCTCAGAATCCCACCACGATCAGCCCCAACACCAACATCACCAGCCACACCAACATCACCAACAACAACACCAACCTTCTCCACAATCACCTGATGCTGCACAGGACACGGCATCAACACCCGACAACATTACTGCCCGGGAGGCCAGCGATGGCATCACCATGGCCAGATTTACTTCACTTGACACTGTGCACCCTGGCTCCAACATGATACGCCAGGTTAACACCACCCCACACCAGCACCATAAAGTATCCCTACAATGACCAAGCCATTCCTTTCACACTCATCACCATTACGGGGGATACCATTACGTCTCACCATTCACTGCAAATCACTAAGACACTTCCAAAGGTGAGCACAGATCTGTACAATAAGGCAAAGTGTTGAAAATAAAGATTTCAATGTTTGACAACACATTAACAGAAAATTTACATGAACATTGCATAAAACACCTAAGTATCTACCCCTGTGTGTTGTTAATTGATATGATTGCACTAGGATGAGGGTGAGGGGTGACTAGTGAGATGGGGAAGTGATAATGTAGATAGAGAGGGATGGGTGGAGGTGCAAGGTAAGTTGGTGTGAGTAAGGATGTGCAGGAGTAGGGTAGGGAAGGCAGAGTGATGGGAATGTGATGAGTGGCACAGCAGGATGAGGTTGAGTGTGGCTTTGCAGTAACATTTCGTGATCTACTGAGATCATTGAAAGGTTTGCGCCACTGCAGCCTGGTCCTCCTGATGACATCCCTGTTTGTATCATCCTGTGCAATGTGCAACCAGGCTGCGTTGGTCTCCTGGGGAGGTCTCTTCTGCCCTTGGAAGGGAAGAGGACCTCCCTGCGTGCTGTGACTCCCTCCATAAGCATATGGGGGGAGTCAGGTGTGAGCCTGGATGCAGCTGTGCACCTCTGTGCAGTGATTGTCAGTGTTTGCAGCACCTCAATACTGTGGAACACTGACAGCAGAACTGTCAAAATAAATGTGGCCATGGTCCCTTTAAGGAAACTGGCTAATGACATGTCATTAAATGACGTCATCAGACCCGCTTCCTTTTAATTGGCCAGGAACCCCGCAGGGCAGACTTAACAAGCCCTATTAACGGAAAATCCTTTTTACAGAGCTGCTGCAGCCGGGAACAGGACCAGAACCCGCCAACCTCCTCTCCCGCCGCGATCCCGCCTCTGCTGCGAAATCGTGGCCATGGAAGCAGTGTTCAAGATGATTAAGTTATTGAGAGAAAAAGAAGTGCTTGGCATTACTTCACAGTAATATCGGGCAGTCAATCTTTATGGCATTACTCACGTGAAATCAAATTATTTTTGATTAAATTGCTTTAAAAGCCGTACCTCACTTTTATACTGTTTCAGCTTAACAACTGTCCATCAATTCACAAAAAATATTGCTGATACTCCATTTTTTTCTCTTGCAGTGTACTTGGAAAAACAGCTAAAGATAGATTGTATTTTCATTTAAAGATTCCCAGCCCAGACTAATCAGAATACCCATTAAGATAAAATTGTGTCAACCATAAGTGAAACACTACAGAGAAGAAAGACAAGGAAAGTTTTATTAAATATTTTTCATTGTTCCTCCCTTCACAGTATATTCAAATTAGATGAAACAACCTCATTTTAAATGAAGTGAACATATAAGAGATGTTTCTGTGATGTAGAAGTCCCAAAGGATGGAAAATTACAGGCTGCATTCTGGCAATTTCCTGAGATGTGCTTCCTGCGAATGTCACTCACCATTGGGAGTCCCGGATTATAGGATCACTCTGCTAATGGTGGCAGCTTGGGCAGCAGAGACAAGATCAAAATGGTTTGACATGTAAACAGAATAGTTAATTGCCTACTTGGTGATCCACTGAGCACAACCAGAAGTATAGACTGATGTGAAGGTAATCTAAACAAGATTGTGTCCACGTGGGAACAAGTGAAACATGAATATGTGAATGCAAAGACTTGTCATGCAACAGTGACACAAAATGTAATCCAAAGAAGACGGAATACATTTGGGGACCAGAAAAACAGGAATATACGAATTAACAGACCTGGATGCAGTGGTACTCCGATGCATCTCTACAGTTTAAATGGCTTGGAAAAATTAAGGGCTATAAAAAGGGTTCTTCTTTCTTTAGCTCACCCATTCCACAAAAATGAGTTCTTGTTATTTAACATTCTGTCAATGTGGGTAATGTGAGTCTCTTTATAAGTAGCAATTTTAAACGTAATGGCTGATGACATGGTATGTACACTTAAGAGCCTTTAGTCCAAAATGGCAAAAAATTCTTTCTGGACAGTGACGACTAAAAGCCCATAGGTAGATTTTCCTCTTTGCTTTATGCCTGGGGAATACTCAGATCCATTACATCAGGTTCCCACCCCCACTATGCAGCCGCGCGATTTGCTGGGAAACGCTGATTTGTTTTTTAGGTGCAGGCCCAGCATTAGTAATATAAACACATGAACACCTCAAAAAGCTATCAGTGAAGCTGTCTTGGACTGGAGGGTCGGAAGGGAATCTGGGAGCACCCAGACAATGTCCACTGGCACCAGGTAGGTATTTGTTTTTTCCTCCCTGGCACAATCTTTGAGCTGCAGAGCCTCCTGGCTGCTCCTGGAGAGCTCCCCAAAGCTAACAGCCTGGTCAACACAATGTGCAGGCATGCAATGGGAAGGCTCCTAGACCATAGTATGGCCCAGGGCAGGCAACTTAGCCATTCTGTTATCTACATTGCACCAGTCTGGCACCCAGCATGGGTTTGGAAAGGAAAATCGCCCTTCATTTGTATTACATATGATTCAAAAAGAAAACAATCACACAATGGGGATCACTCAGTTGCCAAACGCAGCATGAAGCTAGTGAAGGAACTGTCTGCATGGGTGCACAGTAATGGGGCATCCCATTGGCATTTGCTTGCTGTTGTTAACTCAACTGAGATAGTACTATAGCATTAGCACTACAGCCATTGGTAGTCCAGTAAACCTGTCAGCATATGACTGTGATTGTAGTTGACATCCTTTGATGCATCTTCCCAATGCCTGGAAGTGTGCCATTGCCTCAACAATAAACTAACATATCCTCAGGCAAGAAAAGAAGCACCGTGGGCACTCTTCATTTTTAGCTTAGCAGCTTCATTAGTTAGAGAAGTACAGACTCCAAGGACCCCAGCATGACATATAAAGCAACCTGCCACATGTTGCAATATTACACCAGAAACAAATATTATATACATAACAATGTGGTGTACATCCTACAACAGAACCAAATAAATAATACTACTGCATCTTACTCGTGACTTTGACATGTGAGTCCAGCCTGCAACATCTTAAGGCAAGCTAGGACAAGGGTGAGATTTTACTCTTTTAGATGGCTTACTTGTATTGCGGTTGAAGGTAAGAGTGTCTTTGCTTAATTCTTCCACTTAATTCTTCCAGGACTCCTGGTGCTATCACAAGTCACTATAAGCTGCTTCCTGGTAGTACTGAATAATCACTGTGATCTAACTGCTCATAATGGACAAACAGATAATTAGAATGGGCTTCCAAGGACCAACCAGCCTTACTGATGCTAGTTAAAAATGCTGGTAATATTTTTTCTCCACCATAACCTCATTCGATTTCCCCACTCGATTTTAAATTATAACAGTAATTTGACAAAAGTGTGCGATTTCACATTTCATATCAAGCTAAAGGCAGATAAGTAAAAAAAGCACTCAAGAGAATAACGCCAATATTACCATGTAAAGACAGAAGCAGCATTTAGCAGTGATCAAAGAACTTCACTTAAATAGCGAATCAACTCACTGCATGCTATGGTGATGAGATAAATGGACTGATCCAAGATTACTCAGGTAATGACCTCATTAAGAACAAAGACAAGATGAAGAGATGGAGAGAATATTTTCAGTGAATTTTAAACTAGACTGAACCACAAGCTCTTCAGTATTTCAATACACAGGAAGCTTAATACGAGCTACCAATCAATGCTGGGACTAGCCAACATAAGGAAATGCGTTAAGCAATCAGGAGACTTCAGAATCATAAATCCTCTGGTGAAATACTGTGATGGCCTAAGCAGTAGATTTATTATTACAGCAGGTTGGTGAAAAAGAAGCCAAGGGGTCCATTTTCAACTCCCACTCGTGCGCTGCTCACCTGAACAACGAGTGACAGGCAGGATAAAACCAGGTAGGCCCTGTTGGGGGTGGGGGAGTCGATCCTGGTGTGGGGGGTGGGGGAAGGGTGGAGTGCAGGTGGCGGGGTGAGAACGGGTGGCAGTAGGCCGCTGTAGTTTTGTGTGGCCTAGAGGAGCACTCTGGGCCTGCCTAAGGCCTGTCTGATTCAATTTACAGAGAGGTCTTTAAATTCAATTTTCAGGCAGGTTGTTAAACACCAGTTGTAGGACCCCAATTGCCATTTTCATGTACAAATGGGTGAAGCGTGCCTCCCTTAAAGGAACTGCTGGAGGCCGCTCCAAAAACAGCCTGCAAAATTTGGGGGGGGGGATATTTTTGCGGGGCCTGGATGAGCAAGAGTGTTCCTCTGAGCCCTACAAAACTACAGCCCCCCCCCCACGCCCCGGGATCGACTCCCCGACCCCCAACAGGCCTGACCTGCCGATCAGCTCAATGCATTTTCACGTTGCCGTCAGGATGGGTGCGGGGAGGCCGTGGATCCCATCGGGAACCCGAACGTTGAAGCGCCGCGTCTTGCAGTGGCTATTTAACTAAGCTACTGGAATTGAATCAGACATCCGGGTTAACTGGAGCGGGTCTGATGACGTCACGGATGACTCGACTTCAGCTCAGCTATATAAAGGAGCTAAGGCAGCATGTGGGGCTCTGACTGAGGGGGGGGGCAACGAGGGAGAAGTGGGAGCGCTTTGAGCAGAGCCCCCACTTCCATGCCCCCTCTCACCATCATCCCTCTCATGGCCCACCTGCATTTGCCTGCTAGCAAGGAGCTGGAGAGCACGTTGCTGCACATCAGTGGGGCAATGAATGGCCAACTCTAGGTTTCTATCCATCCTAGATATCGTTGCAATCAGAGTCTGCAAGCTGTTGTTCACAGCAAGCATGCACTCGTTCGACTGGTGCATTTCATGCTGTGCCTACCCTTTCCATGGAAGAGCACATCGTAGCCATTGCCTGCGACATCGTGCTGCTCATGTTGGAGGTGGACTCCTCCATTCTCCTTACAATCGAGCACATCGTGGCTGGCAAAGCTGCCAGAGCCTCGCGCATTTTTTGTTGCTCCTCAAGAATTATCCTCTTTGTCGACGGCCCCCGAGGTTCAGCATCTGCGTCCACCTGAGCACTGCTTGGAGTGTCCTGTGCCCTCAGACGAGGACTCTCCACTGCTGTCTCTGTCTCCACCATCTGCGATCCCAATAACCGAGTCTGCCCTGCACAGTTGCAGGAGGAGCAGTCTTTGGCAGGGCCCTCACAGGCTCCAAAACCCAGAGGACATCCGCCAAAAGTGTCTAAACAGTCAGAGCAGGGAAGTGAGCAGCCTGCCTCTGCCTCTGCTGAAGCCACAGGGGTTGCACGTCATAGAAGTAGCAGAAAAAGAAAAAGGACGCAATTGTAGATGCACAAGGGGATGCACATGGGTGTGTTATAAAATGTTAGAGGGTTAAGTTTCTGTTGAAGTTATGAGCCACATAAATTTATTTCTTTGCATCACATTCCCATCTTGTCCATTTTTGCCTGCTACCTGGAAAGTGGCCTTGTCAGGTGGAGTGAATGGTACGACATTACTTAACTTTGAGCAATGAGTGTATGTGACAGGAATGCTTTGGTCATTTTAGGACTGCTTTGTGGTGGTGGGGGGAGGATGGGAGTTGGTTCAGCATCTGGGTACCATAGGGGGCACTGGTGCAACTTAACTAAATTGTGTCATTATGAGGCCATCCTGGGCCTCCCAGGCAGCAATATGCACCACCGCTGGTGCCATCTCCACTTCAGGTTCCTGCTCCTCCTCCTCCACATGTTCCTCTTACTCCTCCTCCTCCTCCAAAGAGGCTCTGAGCCTTGCTCCTCCTGCAGCTCCAATCCTCTCTGCTGCGCTGTGTTGTGCAGAGCGCAGCATACGACAATCATTCTGGAGACCCTGCCTGGTGCATATTGAAGGGCTCCTCCAGTTCTGTCCAGGCATCTGAAGCGGATCTTCAGTATCCTGACTGCTTGCTCTATTACGCATCTCGTCGTCATCTGGCTTTGATTGTAGCGCTTTTCGGCCTCATTGCTTGGGCTCCTCAAGAGTGTCATCAGCCACGGCTTCAGTAGATACCCCTTGTCTCCAAGCAGCCAGCCGGTAATTCTGGAGGGAGGTGCGAAGAACTGAGGGAGGGTGCACTAGCGCATTATGAATGAGTCATGATAGCTCCCAGGGAATCTGGCACACACATGCATGATGATCTTTTAGTGGTTGCAGACGAGCTGCACACTGAGTGAGTGGAAGCCCTTATGGTTCACGAGCACTCCTGGGTGATGTGGGGGTGCCTTGATGGGCACATGTGTACAGTCGATGACGCCCTGCACCTGTTGAAGCCAGCCAGAGCTGCAAAGCCGAACGCCCGCTCAGTCTGACTGGCTTCATCAGTAGCAAAGTGTACAGAAGTGCCTGACTTGTCCATCGCCTGACTGATGCATTTTTGGGCAGCCGACCACAAGATCCTGCAAATGTCTGCTGCAGATCCCTGGAAGGAGCCTAAGGCGAAGAAGTTGAGGGCGGTGGTGACTTTGACAGCCACTGGTAACGCGTGTCCACCAGGTCCACTTGTCAGCATGTCTTCTTCCAGCAGGCTACAAATGTCTGCCATGACCTGACATGATATCCTGAGCCTTCTGAGGCACTGGTGTCTAGTCACTTCCAGGAAGCTGATCCTCTGCCTGTATTTCCTCTGTTGGGGGTATCGCCTCCTGCGAGGTGGACCCCTGTACGTATGCCCTCTTTCCTGTAGAGCGGCAGGTTGGTGAGGAGAAGGCAGCTGCTGCTCCTGCTGCTGGTGTTGTTGCTGCCGGGGCTCATCTTGGTCTGGATCTGAGGTCCAAGCTGAGACATGCTGATCTGATAGATGCCAAGGAAAGTGGAGATCAGAGGTGCAATCCTCCAATGTAATGAAAGTAACTTCCAAGTTGTAGAAATCACCTGCAAACTTCTGAAAGAAAACTCTCAGCACAAATGGTGTCAGCAGGAGCCTTTCCCTTCGGCAAGGAAGCATGTGTGAGGTGTGAATATTTATGCGATTTTTTTTACTAACAATTGTTCAAATCCCACAATGGCCGCTGTGCTCTCGCCTTGCTTTCATTGGCGAGGTTCAGCAAGCCCGTGAATCCCGTGGAAAGCCAGTAAAAGCTCCAACATCAGGTTAAAAAGGCTGTTAATAGGCTCTTAACGAGCTCTCAACTACTTTAATTAGGTCACCCGCCTCCCGAGCGGGTCTCTGGCACGCTGCCGAACGTGCCCGAGTTAAAGGCGGAAGCCGGCGGGTTGAACCCGGCTTCCCAACGCGCTATCAATTTCAGCGCTTTTAACTGCCCACCCGCTCGCAAACCCCCACTCTCTTCAAAGTAAAAATTCCGGCCACAGAATTATATCAATATTTCGAAGAAAGCAGATCTAATCAGATCCAAGAATGGAAAGGATTAATGCTAATATCTGTCCTGGAAAAGTATCACCAATTATTATTTTGGCACATTTAATGAACACACTTGATAACTTACTATGAAAAACACAAACAGGCTTTAGACATGGTCGCCTAGTTTTTCTAATCAGTTGTGCCCAAGAAATGGGCGTAAAGTGTGCAGAACTTATTGGAAAAAGGAGCGGAGATCCATCATGTGGGTTCATCACTTATTTAGTGCTGGCAACTGAGTGGTTTACCAGAATAGATCTTGAAGATTTGTGGTAGCATTTTGAGGCCATTTCTGAACCTCTTTTGATTTTTTTTGTTTTATTTCTTCTGTACGCTCACCTTGCCCAGGTGCCTTTCTGCCAGTTGTCGGGGTGCTGCTAGTCTTGGTGACATTAACAATAGAGGGTTTTGGAGGAAGAGAAGTGTCACTGCAAGGATGGCAGGTCTGGCTGCACCACAGGCATGTGTGCCCATTTGCAGGCAGAGATACATACTGCTCCAACTGGCAGAGCTACAGTGCCTGTGAGGGCTGCAATTCACAAGAGAGGCCATGGCAGAATTGTGCTGCATACTCCGGGATGACCTGCAGCCAAACCCCTCCACAGACAAAATGCCCAAGGTTACAACCACCCTTAAATTTAAGGATCATGTCAGGCTGCCATCAGGGACATCAGCAACATGAAATAATCGGTTGTCCACAGGTATATAAAACTAGTGACCGTTGCATTGTTTGCTCGGGTAAGCAACTTCATCACTGTCCCTGTGCATCACCAGCAGCAACATAAGAGGGTTATGCAAATTCAAAGATTGTAGGATTCGGGAAGATTTGGAGGGTTATAGATTGCACTCATGTGACCCTATGTACTCCACTACAAATATTGTTGAAATAGTGGAGTGGCTTAAAATGAAGCCATGAAGGAAGCCAGCTTGCATACTCCAGTGCTAATTATCACAAGCAAACTGAACACTTGCCACGACAACAACTCGAATTCATAAACTTCTTTAACGTAGAAAAAAAAATCCAAAGGCATTTCACAGAAGGGAAATCAGAGAAAAATCAACAGCAAGCCAAAGAAGCAGATCTTCGGAGGGGTGACTAAAAGCTTTGTCAAAGAGGTAGGTTTTATGGAAGGTATTAAAGGAAAAGAGGGAGGTGAAAAGCTGGAGAGCTGTAGGGAGGGAATTCCAGAGCTTAGGACCGATGTGAAACAGGAAGTATGCTACTCTATAAATGCTCAGATTGCTTGTGATCATTAGCACTGGAGTCTGCAAGCTGGCTTCCTTGATGCCTTCATTTTAAGGCATTCCTCTATCCCAACAATATTTGGGCTACAAAGGCAAGTGTCATGGTAGCTCCTGGGGAATTAAGGCTACCCTCCACAGCCTTGGCTCATGACATCTTTTTTTTTCATAGAAGATAGGAGCAGGAGTAGGCCATTCGGCCCCTCTAGCCTGCTCCGCCATTCAATGCGATCATGGCTGATCATCCAAATTCAGTACCCTGTCCCTGCTTTCTCCCCATATCCCTTGATCCCTTTAGCCTTAAGAAATATATCCAACTCCTTCTTGAATCTATTTAATGAATTGGCCTCTACTGCCTTCTGTGGTAGAGAATTCCACAGGTTCACCACTCTCTGGGTGAAGAAATTCCTCCTCATTTCTGTCCTAAATGGCTTACCCCTTATCCTTAGACTGTGACCCCTGGTTCTGGACTCCCCGACCATCGGGAACATCCTTCCTGCATCTAGTTTGTCCTGTCCTGTCAGAATTTTATAAGTTTCAATGAGATCCCCTCTCATTCTTCTAAACTCCAGCGAGTATAAGCCCAATCGACCCAATCTCTCTTCATACGTCATTCCTACCATCCCAGGTATCAGCCTTGTGAATCTTCGCTGAACTCCTTCCATGGCAAGAACATCCTTCCTCAGATAGGGCGACCAAAACTGCACACAGTACTCAAGGTGTGGTCTCACCAAGGCCCTGTACAACTGCAGCAAGACATCCTTGTTCCTGTACTCAAACCCTCTCGCTATGAATGCCAACATACCATTTGCCTTCTTAACCGCCTGCTGCACCTGCATGCTTACCTTCAGCGACTGGTGCACAAGGACACCCAGGTCTCGTTGCACTTCCCCTTCTCCCAATCTATTGCCATTCAGATAATAATCTGCCTTTCTGTTTTTGACACCAAAGTGGATAACCTCGCATTTATCCACGTTATATTGCATCTGCCACGCTTCTGCCCAATCACCCAACCTGTCCAAATCATCCTGGAGTTTCTCGGCATCCTCCTCGCAGCACACACGCCCACCCAGTTTTGTGTCGTCTGCAAACTTGGAGATATTACATCTAATTCCCTTGTCTAGATCATTAATATATATTGTGAATAGCTGGGGTCCAAGGACCGATCCCTGCGGTACCCCACTAGTCACTGCCTGCCACTCGGAAAAAGACCCGTTTATTCCAACTCTTTGCGTTCTGTTTGCCAACCAGTTCTCTATGCAAGTCAATACCTTGCCCCCAATCCCATGTGCCTTAACTTTACACGCTAATCTCTTATGCGGGACCTTATCAAAAGCCTTTTGGAAGTCCAAATACACCACATCCACTGGTTCTCCCTTATCTATTTTACCAGTTACATCCTCAAAAAATTCCAGTATTCAAGTACACAAAGAGGAACAAGATATAAGAGGTCCATGCATCCATCAAAACAATCATAGAGCACATCACTGTCATGTTGAAGCCACGCTTTAGATACTACGACAGATTTAACTTGATCTGCCAAACCGAAGCTGCTGAAAGTTTATTGTTAGTACCAGATTATAATAGGGTTCAATTTGCAAAGATAGCAGATGACTTGAGTAAGATTGATTGGATAATCTTACTAGGTAGGGATAACAGCAACACTGAAGAAAAATGGAATGCTCTTCTACCTATCCTTATTCAGAAGGAAGCCATGTATGTCCTTAGGATTTTTAAAAAGTGCAAAGTAAAATAAAAGCAAATTGGCTAACTGGTCACGTCAGACGACAAATCAGGCTGAAGCAGAAATATTTACAGGTGTAAGGAAAATAACTCTGAGGAGAACAGGGATAGATATCAAATTCAGTTGAGGGCTATGAAAGCCGCAATCAGAGCAGCCAAAAGGACATTGGAGAAGAGGTTAATGGATAAGTGTGGTAGTAATAGCAAGAAATGTTTCAGCTATGCTGGGAGTCATTGAGGATTGTTTGGGGCATTGAAGAATTACACAGTGCAGAATCAGCTGGACCCCCAGGATATGGTAATGGTTTTAAATGACTTCTTTGTAGCAATCTTTACTACTGAAAATGATACTGGGTTGCCAATAATACAAAATAGGATTGTGCTATAATTGAACATATTAAAGTACAAATAGATATAGTCCTTGCTAGAATTAGTGGGCCTGACAGTATTAAAGAAATGGGGGATAAAAACAGAAAATGCTGGAAATACATCAGAGAAAGGTCATTGACCTGAAACGTTAACTCTGTTTCTCTCTCCACAGATGCTGCCTGACCTGCTGAGTATTTCCAGCATTTTCGGTTTTTATTTCAGATTTCCAGCATCCGCAGTATTTTGCTTTTGTATTACATATCGGCCTACTCCCGAGGTCCCCACCATCACAGAAGCCAGTCTTCAGCCAATTCGATTCACTCCACGTGCTATCAAGAAACGGCTGAGCGCATTGGATACAGCAAAGGCTATAGGCCCCGACAACATCCCGGCTATCGTGCTGAAGACTTGTGCTACAGAACTAGCCACGCTTCTAGCCAAGCTGTTCCAGTACAGCTACAATACTGGCATCGATCCAACAATGTGGAAAACTGCCCAGGTATGTCCTGTCCACAAAAAGCAGGACAAATCCAACCCGGCCAATTACCGCCCCATCAGTCTACCACTCTCAATCATCAGCAAAGTGACGGAAGGTGTCATCGACAGTGCTATCAAGCGGCACTTACTCACCAATAACCTGCTCACTGATGCCCAGTTTGGGTTCCGCCAAGACCACTCGGCTCCCGACCTCATTACAGCCTCGGTCCCAACATGGACAAAGGAGCTGAATTCCAGAGGTGAGGTGAGAGTGACTGCCCTTGACATCAAGGCAGCATTTGACCGAGTCTGGCATCAAGGGGCCCTAGTAAAACTGAAGTCAATGGAAATCAGGGGGAAAATGCTCCACTGGCTGGAGTCATACCTAGCACAAAGGAAGATGGTTGTGGTGGTTGAAGGTCAATCATCACTGCCCCAGGACATCGCTGCAGGAGTTCCTCAGGGCAGTCTCCTAGGCCCAACCATCTTCAGCTGCTTCATCAATGACCTTCCCTCCAACATAAGGTCAGAAATGGGGATGTTCGCTGATGACTGCACAGTGTTCAGTGCCATTCGCAACTCTACAGATAATGAAGCAGTCCATGCCCGCATGCAACAAGACCTGGACGACATTCAGTCTTGGGCTGATAAGTGGCAGGTAACATTCGCGCCGCAGAAGTGCCAGGCAATGACTATCTCCAACAAGCGAGAGTCTAACCAGCTCCCCTTGACATTCAATGGCATTACCATCGCCAAATCCCCCACTATCAACATCCTGGGGGTCACCATTAACCAGAAACCTAACTGGACCAGCCACATAAATACTGTGGCAACAAGAGCAGGTCAGAGGCTAGGTATTCTGCGGCGAGTGTCTCACCTCCTGACTCCCCAAGCCTTTGCACCATCTACAAGGCACAAGTAGGGAGTATGATGGAATACTCTCCACTTGCCTGGATGAGTGCAGCTCCAACAACACTCAAGAAGCTCGACACCATCCAGGACAAAGCAGCCTACTTGATTGGCACCCCATCCACCACCTTAAACATTCACTCCCTCCACCACCGGAGTACCGTGTCTGCAGTGTATACCATCTACAAGATGCACTGCAGCAACTCGCCAAGGCTTCTTCGGCAGCACTTCCCAAACCCGCGACCACTTCCACCTAGAAGGACAAGGCCAGCAGGAGCATGGGAACACCACCACCTCCAAGTTCCCCTCCAAGTCACACACCATCCTGACTTAGAAGTATATCGCCGATCCTTCATCGTCGCTGGGTCAAAATCCTGGAACTCCCTACCTAACAGCACTGTGGGAGTACCATCACCACACGGACTGCAGCGGTTCAAGAAGGCAGCTCACCACCACCTTCTCAAGGGCAACTAGGGATGGGCAATAAATGCTGGCCTTGCCAGTGACGCCCTGATCTCATAAAACGAATTTTAAAAAAGGATGAAGCATTAGAAAGCAGATACAAGGTGTTCAGAGGACTGGAAGAGGAAACAGCATTAGAATAAAGCGTAGTTCAAAATTAGTAGGAATCAGGCGGGGGAACGTGAGGCAGACTAAGATGGATTTGGAATGCACGGAGCGTGGTAAATAATGTTGGTGAGCTGCAGGCACAAGTAGCCACATGGGGTTATGATATAGTGGCAATAACAGAGACCTGGCTCAAACAAAGTGAGGAATGGGCATTTAATATTCCTGGCTACAGTGTATTCAGGAAAGGCAGGGAAGGGAAAAAAGGAGGGAGGATGGAGGTATTGATCAAAGACACTGTTACAGCACTGGAAAAGGATGATGTATTTGTGGGTTCAAAGCCAGAATCTATTTGGTTAGAATTAGGGAACAATGGAGGAGCTATTATGCTGCAGGATGTATACTACAGGCCACCAAATAGTGGGAAGGAGAGAGAGGAGCAAATTTGCAGGAAATTGCAGAAAGATGCAAGAACTTTAGAGTAAAGATAATGAGGACTTCAATTATCCTAATATAGACTGGGAAGATAATAGTGTAAAAGGCAAAGAGGGGGAGGAATTCCTGAAATGTGTACAAGAGAACTTTCTTGATCAGTATGTTTCCAGCCCAACGAGGAAGGAAGCAGTGCTGGATCTAGTTCTGCGGAATGAAGTGGGGCAAGTGGAGCATGTTTCAGTGGGAGAGCATTTAGGAAACAGTGATCACTATCATTAGTTTTAGTATATTTATGGAAAAGGACAAGGAACATTTAAATGTGAAAATACTCAAAAGGAGGAGGGCTAATTTCAGTGAGTTTCAAAGTGATCTGGGCAAGGTGAATTGGAATCGAAGATTGGTAGGTAAAACCGTAAATGAGCAATGGGAGGCCTTCAAAAAGGAGGTTGTTCGGGTACAGACTAGACATATTCCCATAAGGGGAAAGGAAGGGCATCCAAAGTTAGAGCTCCCTGGATGATTAAACATATAGGCCTAAAAATTCGGTTGCGTTGCGCCACCCGTTACGGGATGCAAAGCAACTAGCGCCTGGGCGCGGCGCCGCCAATGCCTCCAGCGAAATTCAGCGGGAGGTTAGTGGCGACGATAACCATTAACGCCCTGCGGCGCTGCGCCTCCGGCGATGATGTCATCACCATGCGCAGCGCCCCATTCGCGCCCCGGCCACGATCTTCGGTAGCGCCCCCCTGACTTACCACCGGACGCTATGTCCGACGGGATCAGGGGGGCCTACCTGCGGCCGGGGCAGCGCAAATTAAAGGTGAGGTGCCGGGCGGCCATTTTTGTTGCTGGCCGCCTGTCAGCACCTGCCCCCGTTGCCGTCCCCGGCCTCCTGAGCAGCTCCCCCCGCGGAGTGCCGGCTGTGCTCCATGAGCCCGGCACTTCTCTTGAGTGCCGGGCTCTTTTGCCGGCACTCCGATCCCTGGTGGCACAGCTGGGCCCCGGGTCGCGCTGCACTAGGCCCCTCCCCTTTAATAAGGGGAGGAAGGCCTGCAATACCGCGTCACGACATTCCGCAGCGCCCCAAGAGGGAGGCGGGGCACTTCCAGTAGCACCCCGCCTCCCTCTTGGGATGCTACAGGTGAATTTCGGCTGCGGGGGTGCTAATTTTCTCGGGGCGTTAAAGGATCGGCGAAGTTAGCGCCCCAAAGGGGGCGCGACCCAATTTTTCCCCCATAGAGAATAAAACTGAACAGTAAAAGGAAGCTTATGTTAAATGTCAGGTCCATAATTCAGTAGAAAACCAAGCAGAATACAGAAAGTACAGGGGCGAACTGAAAAAGGAATTAAGAGTAGCAAAGAGAGTGTATGAGAATAGATTTGTGGGTAACATAAAAGGGAAGCCAAAAGTCTTTTATAAACCTATAAATAGTAAAAGGGTAGTCAAAGGAAGAGTGGGGCCGATTAGGGACCAAAAAGGAGATGATCTTGTGAAGGCAGAGGGCCCGGCTGAGGTACTAAACGAGCACTTTGCATTTGTCTTCAAGTGGATGCTGCCAATGTCACAGTAAAGGAGGAGGCAGTGAGAAATTGGATAGGATAAAAATAGATAAAGAGGTACTGAAAAAGTTGGCAGCACTCAAAGCAGAAAAGTCACCCAGTCCGGATGCATCCTAGGTTGCTGAGGGAAGTAAGGGTGGAAATTGTGGAGTCTCTGGCCACAACCTTCCAAACCTCTTTAGATATGGGAATGCTACCAGAGGACAGGAGGACTGCAAATGTTACACCCCTGTTCAAAAAAGGGGAGAGGGATAAACCCGGCAATTAAGGCCAGTCAGCCTGACCTCGGTGGTGGGGAAACTTTTAGAGACAATAATCCGGAAGAAAATTAATTGGCACTTGGAAAAATATGGGTTAATAAGTGAAAGCCAGCATGGATTTGTTAAAGGCAAATCATGTTTGGCTAACTTGAATGAGTTCTTTGATTACTTTGAAGTAACAGAGAGGGTCGATGATGGTAATGTGGTTGATGTTGTGTATATAGACTTACAAATGGCGTTTGATAAAGTACCACATAGTAGACTTGTTAGCAACATTGAAGCCCATGGGATTAAATGGGCAGTGGCTAAGGGACAGAAAGCACAGCATAGTGGTGAACGGTTGTTTTTCAGACTGGGGGGAGGTTTTCAGTGGTGTCCCCTAGTGGTCAGTTTCAGGATCACTGCTCTTTTTGATATATATTAATGGCCTGGACATGGGTATACAGGCAGTGGATTCCGGATCATAAGAACTCATTATGAAAGTTTGCAAATGTATTAAACAGTGAGGTGGATAGTAACAGACTTCAGGAGGACATAGACAGATTGATGAAATGGGCAGACACATGGCAGATGAAATTTAATGCAGAGAAGTTGGAAGTGATTCATTTTGGTAGGAAGAATAAGGAGAGGCAATATAAACTAAATGGTACAATTTTAAAGGGGGTGCAGGAACAGAGAGACCTGGGGGGTGGGGGTGTTGGTGTACGTACACACGTCTTTGAAGGTGGCAGGATAAGCCGAGAAGGCTGTTAAAAATGCATACAGGATCCTTGGCTTTATTAATAGAGGCGTAGAGTACAAAAGCAAGTAAGTTATGCTAAACCTTTATAAAATACTGGTTAGGCCCCAGCTGGAGTATTGTGGCCAATTCTGGGCACCACACTTTAGGAAGGATGTCAAGGCCTTAGAGAGAGATTTACTACTAGAGAAACTGGGGTGGTTCTCCTTAGAGCAGAGAAGGTTAAGGGGAGATTTAATAGAGGTGTTCAAAATCATGAACAGTTTTGATAGAGTAAATAAGGAGAAACTGTTTCCAGTGGCAGAAGGTTGGTAACCAGAGGACACAGATTTAAGGTCATTGGCAAAAGAACTAGAGGTGGCATGAGGAACAAGATTTTTAAATAATGAGTTCTTATGATCCAGAATCCACTGCCTGGAAGGGTAGTGGAAGCAGATTCAATACTAACTTTCAAAAGGGAATTGAATACTTGAAGGTTAAAATATTTACAGGGCTATGGGTAAAGAGCACGGGAGTGGGACTAATTGGATAGCTCTTTCAAAAAGCCAGCACAGGCACAATGGGCCGAATAGCCTCCATCTATCATTCCATGATTCTATGATTGATTCTATGTTTAATAACTCGCTGGGGTCTGGGATTGTTCCCATGGACTGAAGAGAGCCCAATATTTAAAAAGGGCAATAAGTCAGAACTAGAAAACTATAGGCCCATTAGTTTGATTTTGGTTATAGGCAAGTTGCTAGGAGGGATCATTGGAAATGCACTGTACAACCACCACCCCTTGATATTCAATGGAATTACCATCGCCGAATCTTCCACCATCAACATCCTGGGGGTCGCCATTGACTTGAAACTTAACTGGACCAGCCACATAAATACTGTGGCAACAAATGCAGGTCAGAGGCTAGGTATTCTGCGGCGAGTGTCTCACCTCCTGACTCCCCAAAGCCTTTCCACCATCTACAAGGCACAAGTAAGGAGTGTGATGGAATACTCTCCACTTGCCTGGATTAGTGCAGCTCCAACAACATTCAAGAAGCTCGACACCATCCAGGACAAAGCAGCCCGCTTGATTGGCACCCCATCGACCACCTTAAACATTCACTCCCTCCATCACTGGCGTACCGTGGCTGCAGTGTGTACCATCTACAAGATGCACTGCAGCAACTTGCCAAGGCTTCTTCGGCAGCACCTCCCAAATCTGCGACCTCTATCAGCTAGAAGGACAAGGGTAGTAGGTGCATGGGAACACCACCACCTCCAAGTTCCCCTCCAAGTCACACACCATCCTGACTTAGAAGTATATCGTCGTTCCTTCATCGTCGCTGGGTCAAAATCCTGGAACTCCCTCCCTAACAGCACTGTGTGAGTACCTTCACCACACTGACTGCAGCGGTTCAAGAAGGCGGCTCACCACCACCTTCTCAAAGGCAACTAGGGATGGGCAATAAATGCTAGCCTTGCCAGCAATGCCCACATCCCAGGAACGAATAAAAAAAAGAGGAAGGGTTATTAGGGAATCTCAGTATGGCATCTTGAAAAGAAAGTCCTGTCTCACCAAGTTGACTTAAGTTGTTGAGGAAGTTCCTCAAGTATTTGAGGAAGTTGAGGGAGTGGGAGAAGGACCTGATAATTTATAGTGCTTGTGTCATTGAAAATCCATGACCAATGCCGAGGCAAATTGTGAAAGCAAATAAGGTGCTAGGACAATTAAATATAAATTAATAAACACTATACTTTCTTTGTATAAGGCCTTGGCCAGGCTACATCAAGAATATTGTGTCCAGTTTTGGTTCACTCGCATAGTATGGGCTATAGAGACCCTGGAAAAGGTTCAGAGGAGGGCCATTAGATTGATACCTAGTTTAAATGCTCTTACTACCAGGTCAGATTTAGAGAGCCAGATCCCAGGCTCATCAGTTGAAGCAGAATGCAAGTTGATCCTCCTTACAACAGGTTCCTGCTCCTCCTCCTCTGCTCACTCATACTCTTGGGGGAATTTTGCCAGCCCTGGGGAGGTGGGTATGGAGGTGGGACTGCCAGGAAAATGGCAGAAACTGGGAGCGGGTACTGAAGCCGCTCCCAACCCGCCTCCGTGCCATCTTTCCGGGAGGCAGGTCCCCGACTTGCGCAGGGACCCATCTCCTTGAGGCGGGAAGGGGGTTACAGCCAATTATCTGCCTGTTAACAGGTAGTTAACAGGCAGTTTTGAGGCTTTTCCCCATTTTGCCCCTGCAAGTGCGGGCTTCCCGACGGCTGCAAACCTCGACAGGGTCAGCGAGGCGAGCAGGGCGGGCTGAACAAGGGCAATCAAGGGAAAATAGCGTGGGTTGGCAGGACATCGTTGGGGGAGGGTCTGAAACCCGACAACCAGCAGTCCCGCCCCCAACGCGTCCCCATTGACAAAATCCAGCCCTCTGTGTCTCACCTAATACACTCCCCACTATCTCACTTTCCAACTCGCCCAATCAGTGACAGTATGCTGGGAAATACTTGAAGCATTGAGCCCTGGTTCAACTAGAGAAAACAGAAGAGTACAGCTTTCATTTAAAGGAGTAGCATGAAAAAGTAACTCAGATATGCTTTGGTGCAGATGAATGAGAGATTAAAATGAGAAAAAAGATCAGGAGAAGGTTTACATTAACCCACAGCTGATGGCAGTGCTCAAACTTTCCCGACTCCGACACACACTATCAGCTCAGTGCTAAGAATGGTAGAACCTCTCCCCAGCCCCCATGGAGTTAACGGATGTATGTTTGGGAGTTTTCCTCATGTTTTTATTCTTTCCCTTTGGTAGACACTGTCTTCTCCTGCAACCAGAGTAAAGTAAGTGAAAAGTTCCTACTGTCATGCTAGCATGCTGTGATATCCAACTGTCAGTATTCAGGCGGTAGTGGCTATGATGATATGTACATAAATCGTGCAACTAATTTAGATGTGAGTGTTATTTTGAGCTGAATGCATGTTGAGATCTCAGTGAAGAGGGCGCAGGACGCTCCAAGCTCTGCTGAGCTGCATGCAGACGCTGAGCCTCGGGGGCCATCGAGAAAGAGGGTGATCTTGGAGGGGCAGCAACAATTGCATGGGGCTCTGGCATCTTTTGCAGCCGCAACGTCTACAAATGTTCAGAAAATGGAGGGGTCCCTCTCCAACATGAACACCACCATGTCGCAGGTGATGGCGACGATGTGCTCTTCCATGAAACTGATGGCCACCTGCATGGAGCAGCAAATGCACCACTCACATGAGCAGATGCTAGCTGTGGACAACAGATGGTAGGTGCTCATAGACCTCCTCTCAAGGAAGGATGTCAATGTTGACTTGGGCCTTCATCGCCCCACTGCTGTGCAGCAAGGTGCTCGCCAGCTCCTTGCTAGCAGGGAAGTGCAGGTGGGCCATGAGAGGGACGATGGTGAGAGGAGACATGGAAGCGGGGGCTCTGTTCAAAGCGCTCCCACTTCTCCCATTGCCTCACCCTCAGTCAGAGCCCCACATGCTTCCTCGGATCCCGATGGCCGATTCTGCCCCTGCACAGTCGCAGGAGGAGCAGACTTTGGTGGGGCCATCACAAGCTCCAAAACCCAGAGGATGTCCGCCAAAAGTGTCCAAGCAGTCACAGCGGGGAAGTGAGCAGGCTGCAACTACCTCTGCTGAAGCCACAGGGGTTGAACCTTGTAGAAGCACTCGGAAAAGAAAAATGACACAAAAGTAGATGCACAACGGTAAGCACATGGGTGTCTCCAAAAATGTTAGTGCTAAGTTTCAGTTGTTTTGATGACATATAACATATAAGTTTTTCTTTGCACCACTTTTGGGTCTTGTCCATTTTTGCCTCAACCCTTGGAAGTGGCTTTGTCACTTGGAGTGAATGGAGACACATTATTTAACCTCGAGCATTGGAGCTTTGGGTGAGAGGAATGGCTTGGTGATTGTAGGGATGATTTATGGTGTTGTTGGTGGGGGGGAACTTAGCACAGCATGTGGCAGGCATGTGGCTGCATCGGAGCAAGCTAAGTAAATCTGGCCATGATGAGGGCCTCCCGGGCAGCAATGTTCCCCACTGCTGGGGCCATCTGCATCTCAGGTTCCTCCTCCTCCACATCTACCACCTGCTTGCCCTCCTCCTCTTCCTCCCCTGAAGAGGCTGTGTGCTGTGCGCCATGCTCCTCCTGCTGCTCTATGTTGTGCAGCACGCAGAAGACGATGATGATTCTGGAGACCCTGGCTGGTGCGTACTTAAGGGCTCCTCCAGATTTGTCAAGGCATCGGAAGCACATCTTCAGCATGCTAATTGCTTGTTCTATGACACATCTGGTGGACATGTGGCTCTCATTATAACGCTCCTCAGCCTCAGTACTTGGCCTCCTCAAAGGTGTCATGAGCCACATCTTCAGTGGATAGCTCTTGTTACCAAGCAGCCAGCCGGTAAGTCTGTTTCAAGGTGCGAAGAGCTGAGGGAGGGTGGATTGGCGCAGCACGAAAGAGTCATGACAGCTGCCAGGGAATCTGGCGCACACATGCATGATGATCTTTCTATGGATGTAGATGAGCTGCACATTGAGGGAGTGGAAGCCTTTGCGGTTCACAAATACTCCTGGGTGATGATGGGGTGCCTTCATGGCCACATGTGAGCAGTCGATGATGCCCTGCAGCTGTGGGAAGTCAGTCAGAGCCGCAAAGCCGAGCGTCCGCTCAGTACCACTGGCTTCATCAGTGGCAAAGTTTATATAATTGGCTGACTTGTGAAACTTGGCATTGGGCACCTGGGTGATGCATCTGTGGGCGGCTGACTGCGAGATCCCGCAAATGTCTGCTGCAGATCCCTGGAAGGAGCCTGAGGCAAAGAAGTTGAGGGCGGTGGTGACTTTGACAGCCACTGGTAAGGAGTGTCCACCAGGGCCTTTGGGCAGCAGGTCTTGTTCCAGCAAGCTACAAATGTCTGCGATGACCTGGCACGATAGCCTAAGTCTCCTGAAGAACTGGTGCTCAGTCATGTTGAGGAAGCTCATCCTCTGCGTGTATACCCTGTGTTGGGGGTATCGCCTCCGGCGTGCTGCAGCCCTGTGGTGCCCCCCTCTCTGCTGTGGAGCATCAGGTCGTTGAGGAGAACACTGCTGCTGTGGTTGCTGCTGCTGCTGTGGTTGCTGCTGCTGGTGGTGGGGCTCACCTTGGTCCGATTCTGAGGACCAAGGTGAGACAGTACAAGTGGCACCCATTCTGAGGTAGTAGATGGCAGGTAAAGTGGAGATCAGAGGGCCAATCCCTCAATGTTGTGATAGTGAGTAGCAATGTGGTGAGAGTGGCTTCTGAGATTTCAAAAATGACCTGCAAGCTGCAGACACCGAAATCTGTGGACAAAATGGAGTGAGCAAGAGCCTTTCCATGAGGCAAGTAATGAGGTGTAATGTTGCAGTATTTATGTGCTTTTCCCAGCTGTCTATGAATGAACTCGCCAATGGCCACTGAGCTTCCACCTGCCCTTCACAGGCAAGGCACCCGACCTCCGTGAATCCCGTGCTCATCAAATTAAACTCAGAAACAGCTGTTAAAATCACTGTTAAAAGTCTCTCAACAAGAAGTTAATGATCTCAATGAGGTTGCCGCTTCTGCGGATCGGGTCCATGTCGCGCCTTCAAAGCCGTCTGAGTTAAATGCTTGAGGTGGTGCGATGACGGCGGATTCCCGACGCGCTCCCTATTTCCGGGATTTTTACAACCGACCCGTCACAAAACCCACACGCGGGGCAACGTCAAAATTTCAGCCAATGTGTGTATTGTAGCCAGTAATAAAGGATCCAACAGATAATCTATTTTTATCACAGTGCATTTCCTACCTTGGCTGACCTGGTGAGGTCACGAAACTTTTTGCTGCACTGCTTCCATGTACACAGAATCATGGATGAGGCAATGACCCTCTTCTTGGGCTCATGAAGTGTTCATTGCCAAAATGAGGACCCATCCTCTGCCTGACTTGCTGGAACAGAATGTATCTAGTCCTCTCAGAGAAATGTGTCTTTCTCTGCCTACCAACACTTCTTACAGAAAACGTTGATCAAATTACTTTCCTGTTTTTCAAAGTACCATTCCTGTGTCTTAAGGGCAAATTTTCTTCTTATTGCACTTGGGCATACTGGATCGTCTGGGTACAATGCAGAGAAAACTCTTGTGGGCTCTCTTACTTACGTGCAATCCTCCCCACCCAATTTTCCTCTATGCAATGTGGATATCTTTTATTTCAAGAATAGGAAGAAAATCTGCCTCTTTAAATCCCCAGATTTCCATCCACCAATGGCAAGCTTCCAATCACAGGTATATTCTGTACCAGGAGCTCATCCACATTATGGTAATCCCGAAAGTAAAACACAGGGTCATGTATTAAAGGTCATTAAAGGGCGCGCTTCCCAAATGACCCAACTTTCCACCAAGTATATGCCTGATCGGAAACTCTAGGCCAGTGATTCTAGCACAGACTAGATCTTTGTTCTCTGAAATGCTATTGAACAGTGCAATGAATGGAAGAAATGTGTTTATTTTAGCTTTCTTGACTTTGAAAAAGCCCTTGACTCAAAACACCACCCCACACTTTAGGAAATTTTAGGTTGCTATGGAATATCAGTGAAGATAAACAATGTTGTCAAAACACTCTACAATAGGTATGGAGAGCCATGTAAACGTCAACAGAGCCCTTATGGAATTCACAATTACAATGGGGTATGCCTAGGAGATGATGCTCCCCCCATCTTATTCACACTTTTGATTGGCTGGACCACTTTGGCCAGCCGGTAACCCCATTTCCCCCTTTTTTCGCTGGAATTAGCCAGGGTTCCTGCTTCTGTCTGGCAATCCAGTAAACTCTGCTGGAAGTGTAAGCACATAGTTCTCATATTAAGACAGGTTAGCACTCAGCTGTTCTGTCTCCCATTGCCCTGTCAATATTCATTCCCAAGGCTCACATATGAATAATGACCAATAGGATCGATTACCTTTAGTCCTTTAATTCTTTTGGGCCATCGGGAAATCCAGAAAGGAATCCACATCTGTTCTCACAAGAACTTCTGCGCCTATCAGGGATGAGCTGAGCAGAATTCCCAGGGCAGACTAGAATCACCCGCACACATGCCCTCAAAGCTGGCTGTGGGAGTAATGTGGGAGAGCCCAGGAAGAATCCACCCCTCCTTGTGCGCAATTTATGGGAGGTACTTACATGGGGCAGAAACCCAGTGGATCCAGGTTCTCTCACTAATTGTGTCTTCCCCCCTTCTGGAATCATGTCTGAATTCTGTCCCCACCCCAATGCCACCCGATCAGAATATCTGAGGAGTAAAATTTAAAAAATGTCCATCTTCCCCATAAAAATGTACATTATTGTAATTACTACTTTATTTTTCTTAGTTATCAATTTTCCATCATTGGAAAGCAAGCAGAAAATGAAACTATTATGTACATGTTGGGTTAATTCAGGAAATCTATTGAATATAACATATGAAAAGTCAAGGATACACAAATGGCCATGCAATCCACCAAATCTTGTTCCTAGATCAAGAAACACTGTGCTCCCTTGAGGGCTCACTGATTTACCCAGTGATTACTAACGCCACACAGACGAGGAACGTCCCAGATTGAATCCCTAATCTGTGCTGAGCTATCTTATCACAGCCAGCAAGACTGTAGGGTCACTACAATAGGTCTCAGCATCCTTGGGATAAGGAGGAGAAAAATTATCCGGGGTTCTTGCTGCTGCTTGCTATCCAGCAGGCCCTGCTGGAAGTGTACGCACCTAAATCTCAGATGAGAACAGAATAGGGCTTAGCTGTGATGTCCTCCACAATCATGGCCACCTGATCATGGTACCTGAGAGTGGGCAGTATCCATGGAATTGTACTCTAGCACAGAATCATTGCCTCCATGAGTGGAGGGTGAAAGTTGGCAGAACAAATTGTCAAGAAAAAGAGGAAAATGAGAAATACACTGGATGGTGTCAGAACTGTTGTAACTTTTATATATTGTGTTTATAGCTATCATTGCATTTCCACACAATAATTGCAATGGAAAATGCTGTACAGCACCACAAATATCTCTGCAAGACAGCTCCATCTATCATGATATATTGACAGAATATGTGCGTACATTGATTACATTGACAGCTAACCACGTAGAAGTAAAATATGCTATAAAAACAGAAAATGCTGGAAATGCTCAGCAGGTCAGGCAGCATCTGTGGAGAGAGAAACAGAGTTTACGTTTCAGGTCAATGACCTTTCGTCAGAACTGGAAAAAGTTAGAGATTTAACAGGTTTTAAGCAAGTACAGAGGCAGGGAAAGGGGGCAGGGGAGGAAAGGACAAAAGAGAAGGTCTATGATAGGATGGAAGGCAGGAGTGATTAAATGACAAAAGGGATGATGGTGCAAGGCAAAAAGAGATGGTAATGGGACAAATAAAGAAACAAAAGATGGGTCTAGTGGAGGTGTACATGGAAATAGCAGAATAATCACCAACAGCTGCCATCCGAAAAAATGGGGGCAGAGGTTATGATCTGAAATTGTTGAATTCAGTGTTGAGTCCAGAAGGCTGTAAAGTGCCGAATCAAAAGATGAGGTGCTGTTCCTCAAGCTTATGTTAATCTTCATTGGAACAGTGTAGGAGGCCAAGGACGGAGAGGTCAGAGCGGGAGTAGAGCGGAGAATTAAAGTGACAGGCGACCGGAAGCTCAGGTACACACATGCGGACTGAACAGAGGTGTGTTTGGTCTGCCCAATGTAGAAGGGACCACATCATGAGCAGCGAACACAGTAAATATATTGAAATAAGTACAAGTAAATCGCTGTTTCACCTGGAAGGAGTGTTTGGGGCCCTGGAGGGTGGATAGGGAGGACGTATAAGGGCAGGTGTTGGATCTCCTGCGCTTGCATAAGAAGGTGCCGTGATTGCTGGGGGTGATTGAGAAGTGGACCAGGGTGTTGCGCAGGGAACGGTCCCTTCGGAATGTTGAAAGGGGAGAGGAGGGGAAGATGTGTTTGGTGGCGGAAATGGCAGAGGATGATCCGTTGAATGTGGAAGCTGGTGGGGTGAAAGATGAGTACAAGAGGAACCCGATCGTGGTTCTGGGAGGAAAGGGAAAGTGTGAGAGCAGAAGTGCGGGAAATGGAACAGACACAGTCGAACATGAGACCATAAGAACGTAAGAAATAGGAGCAGGAGTAGGCCATTCGGCCCCTCGAACCTGCTCTGCCATTCAATAAGATCATGGCTGATCTTCTACCTCATCTCCACTTTCCTGCATTATCCCCATACCCCTTGATTCCCTTAATATTCAAAAATCTATTGATCTCTGTCTTGAATATACTCAACGACTGAGACTCCACAGTCCTCTGGGGTAGAGAATTCCAAAGATTCACCACCCTCTGAGTGAAGAAATTTCTCCTCATCTCAGTCCTAACTGGCCGACCCCTTATTCTGAGACTGTGATCCCTGGCTCTAGACTCCCCAGCCAGAGGAAACATCCTCCCTGCATCTACCCTGTCAAGTCCTGTATGAATTTTGTATGTTTCAATGAGATCACCTCTCATTCTTCTAAACTCTAGAGAATATAGGCCTAGTCTACTCAATCTCTCCTCATAGGACAATCCCCCCATCCCAGGAACCATTCTGGTGAACCTTCATTGCACTACCTCTATGGCAAGTATATCCTTCCTTAGGTAAGGAGACCAAAACTATACACAATACTCTAGGTGTGGCCTCACCAGGGCCCTATATAATTGCAGTAAGATGTCTTTACTCTTATACTCAAATCCTCTTATAATAATGGCCAACATACCATTTGCTTTCCTAACTGCTTGCTGTACCTGCATGTTAACTTTCAGCGATTCGTGTACAAGGACATCCAGGTCCTTCTGAACACCAACATTTCCCAATCTTTCACCATTTAAAAAATACTCTGCTTTTCTATTTTTCCTACCAAAGTGGATAACTTCACATTTCTCCACATTATATTCCATTTGCCATGTTCTTGCCCACTCACTTAGCCTGTCTATATCCCCTCGAAGCCTCCTTGCATCCTCCTCACAATTTACATTCCCACCCAGCTTTGTATCATCAGCAAACTTGGATATATTACATTTGGTCCCCTCATCCAAATTATTGATGTAGATTGTGAATAGCTGAGGCCCAAGCACTGATCCTTGCAGTACCCCACTAGTTACAGCCTGCCAACCCGAAAATGACCCGTTTATTCCTACTCTCTGTTTTCTGTCTGTTAACCAATCCTCAATCCATGCTAGTATATTACCCCCAATCCCATGAGCCCTAATTTTGTTTAATAACCTCTTGAGTGGCACCTTATCGAATGCCTTCTGAAAATCCAAATATACCACATCACTGGTTCTCCCTTATCTATTCTACTAGTTGCAACCTCAAAAAACTCTAACAGATTTGTCAAACACGATTTCCCTTCCATAAATCCGTGTTGACTCTGCCCAATCCTATTATTATTTTCTAAGTACCCTGTTACCATGTCCTTAATAATAGATCCTCGCATTTTCCCTACTACTGTTGTCAGGCTAACTGGTCTGTAGTTCCCCGTTTTCTCTCTCCCTCCTTTCTTAAATAGTGGGGTTACATTTGCCATCTTCCAATCCGCGGGAACCGTTCTAAAATCTATGGAATTTTGGAAAATGACAACCAATGCATCCACTATCTCTATAGCCACCTCTTTCAAAACCCTAGGATGTAGGCCATCAGGTCCAGGGGATTTAGTGGCTTTCAGTCCCATTAATATCTCCAGTACTATATTTTTACTAATACTAATTTCTTTCAGTTCCTCATTCTCGCTAGAGTCTTGGTTCTCCACTATTTCCAGAAAGTTTTTTGCGTCTTCTTCCGTGAAGACAGACACAAAGCATTTGTTTAACTTCTCTGCCATTTCCTTATTCCCCATTATAATTTCTCCTGTCTCAGCCTGTAAGGGACCCACATTTACTTTCACTAATCTTTTCCTTTTTACATACCTATAGAAGCTTTTACAGTCTGTTTTTATGTCTCGCGCTAGTTTACTCTCATATTCTATTTTCCCTTTCTTTATCAATTTCTTGGTCCTCCTTTGCTGAATTCTAAAACCCTCCCAATCCTCAGGCTTAGTACTCTTTTTGGCAACATTATAAGCCTCTTCCTTTGATCTAATACTATCTTTAACTTCTCAATAGCCATGGTTGGACCACTTTTCCTGTGGGGTTTTTGTGCCTTAAAGGAATGTATATTTGTTGTAAATTATGCATTAATTCTTTAAATGCTAGCCATTGCTTGTCTACCGTCATACCTTTTAATGTAGTTTCCCAATCTACCTTAGCCAACTCACCCCTCATACCTACGTAGTTTGCTATGTTTAGATTTAAGACCCTAGTTTCGGATTTAACTAAATCGCTTTCAAACTCAATATAAAATTCTATCATATTATGGTCACTCTTCTCCAAAGGCCCCTTTACTACAAGGTTATTGCACAATACTAGATCTAAAATAGCCTGTTCCCTAGTTGGTTCCTCAACATACTGATCTAGAAAACTATCTTGCATACATTCAATGAAATTCGTCCTCCACACTATTACTGCAAATTTGGTTTGCCCAGTCTATATGTAGATTAAAGTCCCCTATGATTACTGTATTATCCTTGTTATATGCACCTCTAATTTGCTGACTTATACTCTGCTCTACATTAAAACTACTGTTTGGGGGCCTATAAACAACTCCCACCAATTTTTTCTGCCCTGTCAACCATGGTAGAGGGGAATCCTCAGTTGAGGAAAAAGGAAGACATATCGGAAGCACTGGTATGGAAGGTGAAGTAAAATATGTTCGCTGAATATTCAGACAATCCAGTTAAAGCTACAGTTATTTTGATGAAAATGCTACAACACCCATAGACATGTCTTCAAAATGAAGAGAAGTCAGTTCATTTTCATATTTAATCTTGAATGCCTTAAAGGAAAAGATGGAGAGCCTCTTGCACTAAGAGCCCAAGAAAGGAACCAGAAAGTGAGATGGAATCATGTCCCTAGATGGATTAATTGACCTATCATATGCCAGGGGCTGAATAATGGCCCAGAAATTGATCTCGCTCTGTTCCCGCGGGGGTAAGCCTTTCCCGCGATGTCTCACCTCGCTTATGCTTTTTCTGATCCAGCTCGCACGAAATTGATGTTCCAGACATCAGCTGTGCTGGGCTTGCGTATCCCAGCGGCGTAGTTAATTCGTGCGAGCTGTGGGATCACGTGACTCAGTTAGAGCCAATGGCAGCACACCATCTTCCATTCATAAGTCTCACAGCATGGCTGAGAGACTTATGAATCTTACACCCCCCCAAAATAACAGCTAAACCTCAATTAAATTAAAAAAAAAACCCATCACATTAATAAAATAAGTATAGTTAATTAAATTAACCATTTTAAATAAAAAATTAAATTTTTGAAAAAATTTAAAATCTTTTAAAAAGTTATAAAAATAAACTTACCTGTCTTTAAAGTCTATAAAAAAGATATACCTGTAAAAAAAAATTCAAAAAAATACTTAATTCACTACTTACCTTCTTAAAAGCGGGTCTTACTCCTCCTTTTTACATTTCCAAAATCTTCAGTACTTACCTGCGCGTCCAAAGCATGAAGTGCACAGCGTGCGCGCAGCCTGTAGCGCGCACGCGATGCACTCCGGCCCCGCCCCCTTTTCGGAAGAGCAATTGCCGGTTTTCAGCGCATGCGCAGGGCATGCAGAAAACCGGCAATTGGAGTGGGAATACGCGAGAGTATGCAGTGCGTACTCTCGCGCACCGAGATCAATTTTCGGCCCAATGTATCCTAGGAGCTGCTGTTTCATAGCAAATGTATCAGCAGTATTGTCCAGTATTGCCAATTATGGCAAGAGAGTCACTGTTCTCCATGTTATAATTGCTTTGATAATTATAGGTGACAGGCATGAGCACTAAGCCCCTGAAAATTTACAGCTGTTCAGCCGCAAGTCTGGTGAGAGTCCAGCAGAACGGCCACAAACGCAGCTGTGGTCCCGGCATTAGGTCAGGAATTCCAGGATGGCCTAGTAGGGGTGACGCCTCTTCCTATCCCTCAAGGCCATTCGTAACAAGTGGGTCGATACCAGGGTTCGGGAATTCCAGAACACTGCAGTCCAGTCCATGGACAGGACCCTATGTATCATTGGTGGAGGTACGCCTGTCTCACTAGGCATACCTCACGCAAGCCCCAGTAGAAGTGGGGCCTGCCTGAGGTCTAACCCCAAAGAGGACTTAAATTTTCTTTGAAATATTTTAAATCATCCCTTTAACAAAGTAGGCCACAGGGAGGCATGATAGATTTGTTTCTACAGGCAGGAAGGTTGCCAACTCTGGTTGGAGGCATTCCTGGAGGATTGATCACGTGACATTCTGACCAGATGACATCTAATCAAGTGATATTTGATCACATGAATTCTACAAATGTTATTAAATTCACCTTATGAAGTTTGGGTCCCCTTAGTTAAGTATTTTTGCTTGTAGTGTCGCACCAGTAGCTGTTGTGCAACATGTTCCAAGATCTAGGAGGCCACCTGAGAGCAAGCGAAGAGCGGAAATCGAGGTTGGGAAAGAAGGGAAATCGAGGGCAGATAAGAGTGGAAACCGAGAACCCCCCCCCCCCCCATTTCATAGACCCCCCATTTCAGAGACCCCCATTTTAGAGACCTCCCATTTTAGAGACCCCCATTTCAGAGACCTCCCATTTTAGAGACCCCCATTTCAGAGACCCCCCCACCCCCGCCAATTTCTGAGACTCTCCGAATGCCGACAATCTCAATTCCCGCCTTTCCAGCCTCCTCCCGAGTGCACTCCACGCGGACACGGCTCTGCGGGTGTGGCAGGATATTTAAATCACTGATCTCCTAGGCTGCTGGAGGCAGCATTCAGGGGAGGAACCTCCTGATTCCAGGAAACTCCTGGTCATTCCGGGAGAGTTAGGAACCCTGATGGGCAGGTGCCAGCACTTCCTCCTCTCCTGCCAGGCACTTATATCACTGTATATGGCTTCTTCTTCTGCGGGTGCCCATGTGCATCCTCCTCCCTCTCCGCTGTGTCAAAAGCCCACTTCTCCTGGATCCACTCACTGACCTCGCAAACATCAGTGGGGTGAGTGGCAGCGGCAGTAGGCTGGTGCATTCCAGCACTTATGCCAGGCAACAGCCCACATAGATTTTCGAGGGCTGAGATGGAATATAAGTGATGGAGCACATTTATGTAGTTACTGCATCGACCAAGATAATACCCAGTCAGACCTCATACAATTGAAAATTATGAAAATATGTTATATTTTTAAAGTTTTGGGCAGGGAGGAATCTAAGGGTCTGATATCCATTGAAACCCAACATCTTGCTTAAAAATCTCCAAATCAAGCTACTGAGAAATCCACACACTTTGTCGTAGAGACGCATCCTACTTATCTAAGTCTAGAAAGCTTAAGCACAGGTTGGCAAGACCCAAGGGTTTGGGATGCTAACGTGTGTAGAGGGATATTGCTGAAGTTTAAACAGCTAAAACCAGGCAGCTTACCAGCACAGAGCATGGTTAAGCCATCATGATGGACAATTACATGCAACTACAGGCTTTACATAATAATTGTATCACTTTTCTCCAAAATCCTGAGACTCACAGTTTTCTCTACGTGTTAGCAATGGCAACATGTTCTTTTGTCTTCTTCTCATGTGGGGCACTCTACTTGAGCTTTAATAAAATGTGTTCATAATTTTCAATTGCATATAAGGCTCAATTTAGTATTGTAGGGAATTATTGAAATTGCTTCATAAGTGTACATCCATCACTTATAATCTCAGTGCTTAAATCTGTCATCCACAATTATGCATGCGATTGCAACATTGAGAATGTCCATTCCAGATTGTGAGACTGTGCAATGAAGTATCCAACAGATTGATGACTTTACATCTGTCATACTAGTCAAGTAGACTTGGTTGGTTTGATTCATTTCCTGATCTTAATGTTCCCAGAAGACCAAGACAGAACTGTAAATAATATTAGAAACAGACTGTCACCCAGACCATCTCTCTTGAGGAGATAGAAGGCATTCATCGGATTATCTCAGCAGAGAGGATATTACCATATTTCCCACCTTTCATAATTAAGCCAATGGATTTCTGTGCCATAGTTAAGTTTTAGCTGATGGGTGAGCTTATCACCTAACACTTTTTATGTTCTCCACAATATTGAGTGAACAATCCAAATTTGGAATTGTTCTGTTGCCATCAAGGAAATTGTACAAGTAACAAGAAGGCTAAATGATTCACAGCAATAGCTCTTTTTCAAATATAGTCTGAAATACTTGCAGGGGGAATAAAACTACATTACTGGCTTCAGATGGAATG
Source organism: Squalus acanthias (assembly GCA_030390025.1). Lineage (NCBI taxonomy): Eukaryota > Metazoa > Chordata > Chondrichthyes > Squaliformes > Squalidae > Squalus > Squalus acanthias. The sequence continues at coordinate 73,462,666 of CM059428.1, forward strand.
TCATTCATTATTTTTAATTCAAATTTTTGGAAAGTGAAACTATGGAGTTAATAAAAATAGGATTACATAGGATATACGGCACAGAAACAGGCCATTTGGCCCAACCAGTCCATGCCGGTGTTTATGCTCCACTCGAGCCTCCTCCCGTCTTTCCTCATCTAACCCTATCAGCATAACCCTCTATTCCCTTCTCCCTCATGTGCTTATCTAGTCTCCCCTTAAATGCATCTATACTATTCGCTTCACCCACTCCCTGTGGTAGCGAGTTCCACATTCTCACCACTCTCTGGGTAAAGAAGTTTCTTCTGAATTCCCTATTTGATTTTTTGGTGACTATCTTATATTGATGGCCTCTAGTTATTCTCTTCCCCACAAGTGGAAACACTCTCTCTGTATGTACTCTATCAAAACCTCTCATGATTTTAAAGACCTCTATTAGTTCACCCCTCGGCCTTCTCTTTTCAAGAGAAAAGAGACCCAGCCTGTTCATCTTTTCCTGATAGGTATAGAAACATAGAATCTAGGAGCAGGAGTAGGCCATTCGGCCCGTCGAGCCTGCTCTGCCATTCAATACGATCATGGCTGATCATCCAAATCCAGTACCCTGTCCCTGCTTTAATCCCCACAGTACAAATATCCCACCCTACCCCCGTAACCCCACGTATTTAATTCCCCCTAACATATCCCATCCTATCCCCATAACCCCACATATTTAATCCCCCCTAACACTAAGGGTCAATTTATCATAGCCAAATCAACCTAACCCACACATTTTTGGACTGTGGGAGGAAACCGGAGCACCCGGAGGAAACCCACGCAGACACGGGGAGAATGTGCAAACTCCACACAGACAGTCACCCGAGGTCAGATTCGAACCCGGGTCTCTGGCGCTGTGAGGCACCGGTGCTAACCACTATGCCACCGTGTTACCCTATGGCCGTATGGCCTCGCATTTCTGGTATCATCCTTGTAAATCTTCTCTGCACCCTCTCCAGTGCCTCTATATCCTTTTTATAATATGGCGATCAGAATTGCACACAGTACTCCAAGTGTGGTCTAACCAATGTTCGATACAAGTTTAGCATAACTTCACTACTTTTCAATTCTATCCCTCTAGAAAAAAAACCCTAGTGTTTGGTTTGCTTTTTTAAATGGCCTTGTTAACCTATGTCGATACTTTTAGTTATTTGTGTATTTGTACTCCTGGATCCCTTTGTTCCTCTACCCCATTTAGATTCTTATTTTCCAAGTACTGTAATATGTGACCTCCCTATTTTTCTTACCAAAACGTATTACCTCACATTTATCTGTATTGAATTTCATTTGCCAATTATATGCCCATTCTGCAAGTTTATTAATGTCTTCTTGTAATTTGTTGCAGTCCTTCTCAGTATTGGCTATCCCCCAAATTTGGTGTCATCTGCAAATTTAGAAATTGTGTTTTTGATTCCAAGGTCTAAATCATTAATACAAATTGTGAACAACAGCACTGATCCTTGTGGAACACCACTTCCCACCTTCTGCCACTCTGAATAGCTACCCTTTACCCCTACTCTCTGCGTTCTATCTTGAAGCCAACTAGCTATCCATTCTGCTACTTGTCCCCTGACTCCGCATTCCCTGACCTTATTCATTAGTTTATTATGTGGTACCTTATCGAAGTCCTTCTGAAAATCTAGATAAATTACATCTACTACATTACCCTTGTCTACTCTCTCTGTTACCTCTTCAAAAAATTCATTGAGGTTGGTCAAGCAAGACTTTCCCTTTTGAAATCCATGCTGACTATTTATTATTATATTTTTCATTTCTAGATGTTCTTCTATTTTCTCCTTTAGTAGGGATTCCATTATTTTTCCTACCACCGATGTTAAGCTGACTGGCCTATAGTTCCCTGGACATGTTCTATCTCCCTTCTTAAATATAGGTATTACGTTAGCTATCTGCCAGTCCTCTGGCACTACACCTTGTTCTAACAAATTACTAAATATGTGTAGTAATGCCTCTGCTATTTCTTCCCTAGATTCTTTTAAAATGCGCGGATGTAATCCGTCCGTACCAGGGGTTTTATCCTCTTTGAGTTTCATTAGCTTATTTAGTATATCTCCTCATTTTATTTTAAATGCAGTTAACTCATTACTAATCTCATCATCCAATGTCATCTCCATCTGTTCTATCTCCCTGGTAAATATTGAAGTAAAGTAATTATTTAATATCTCTGTCATCTCTCTATTGTTGCCTGTGGTATTATCCTCTCCATCCCTTAGTGGCCCTATTCCCATCCCAACCTTCCTTTTTTTAATTAATGTGCCTGTAAAATATTTTACTATTTTGTTTTATGTTCCTTGATAATTTAATTTCATAGTTCCTCTTTGCCTTCCTAATTGTTTTTTTGATTTCTCTCCTAATCCCTCTATATTCTCCCTTATCATGCTCTCCCCTGCTGTCCATGTGATTAATGTATGCCTCTTTCCTTACCCTCAATTTTTCCCTTATGGTTTTATTTGTCCACAGTGTCTCATTGGTGTTTAGCTTGTGCTTGTTTATTAGCGGAATATATTTTTCCTGGACTCTGTTGAACACCATTTTAAATGTTTCCCATTGCTGTTCGACATCATTGTTTGCCAATACTGTTGTCCATTTTATTTTCCCAAGTTCTATTCTCAACCCCTCAAAATTAGCTTTTCTCCAATCTATTACCCTGGTCTTTGTCATACCTGTGTCCTTCTCAATTATTATCTTAAAGCGAATTATATTATGGTCACTATTGCCTAGATGTTCCCCTACTTTTACTTCTCTTATCTGCTCTGGTTCATTCCCCATTACTAGATCCAATAGCAAATCCTCCCTTGTTGGGCTTTTTACATATTAGGTTAGAAAGGAGTCCTGTACACATTGTAGGAACTCCATTCCCTTAACCCCTTCATCTACCTCTTCTGTCCAATTAATATCTGGATAGTTGAAATCCCCCATGATTATTATTCTATGTTTTTTACTCATTTCCCTAATTTATTTGCATATTTCTTCCTCCACCTCACTTCTTCTGTCTTGCTGATAGCTGTGTCACTTTTTTCTACTGCCATTATGTTATCCCTAACAAGTACAGCTACTCTACCTCTCCTTTTCCCCTCTCTATCTTTTCTAAATTTGTTATACCCTGCAATGTTTAATTCCTAGTCCTGATTTTTCAGTAGCCATGTCTCAGTAATCCCTACTATGTCTGGTTCCTCGCAACGCACGATTGCCTCCAGCTCCCCTGTTTTATTACGGACACTGTGTGCATTGCTGTACAGACAGATTAACTCATTTTTAATAGCAGTTCCTCTCACTTTATTTTTAACCATCTTTTTAAACTCCTGTACTATAACTCTATTTATTCCCTGGCCATCAATGTCCTCCCTTACTTTACTCTTTCCTATGCTCTCCTTCCCTGTTTTGTTTATATTTAGGCTGGTTTCATTTCTTGTAGATCCCTCCCCCCGTCTTACTAGTTTAAAGCCTTTGTTACATGCCTATTTACCCTTTCCGCTAGGACACGGGTCCCATCCTGGTTCAGGTGGAGCCCGTCCCATCGGTACAGCTCCTTCCTGTCCCAGTACTGGTGCCAGTGTTCCATGAAAAGGAAACCCTCCTTCCCACACCAGCCCTTTAGCCACGTGTTAATTCTCCTGATCTGACTGTTGCTATGCCAATTTGCTCGTGGCTCGGGCAATAATCCAGAGATTATTACCTTCAAGGTCCTGCTTTATAATTTCGCTCCTAACTTCTGATACTCCTTCATACGTAGATGAGGCAAAGCAAAGAAGACTTAAAGACATTGATAAAGATTTTTATACACATATGCTGGGAAACAAGAAGCCAGTGAAAGTCAGTGTGGACTAGGGTAATGGGTGTGTAGAACGTTGCCTGGGATAAGATATGGAGAGCAGAGTTCTGGGTGAGTTGATGTTTGTGTAGGGTGGATCTCGGGATATTGGATAAATTAAGTGTTGAGGTGGCAAGGTTGTGGACGAGCATTTCAGTGACATTGAAGGTGAGATAAGAGCAAAGGCTGGTGATGTTTCAAAGGTTGATTTAGGCAGCCTTAGAAAGGAACCAGATGTGGGGTTTGAAACACAGCTTAAAGTCAAACAGGATAAGGGTTGAGTCTGAGCAAACTCCTGGGAGAGAGATGGAATCCATTCCAGAGGTGTGAAGTTTCTTGCTGGAGTTGAACAATACGGCCGCGATTTCGCCGACTGAGGCGGTCCAGGGCGGCCGGGGTCGGTGTTGCGGTCCCAGCCCACTGCCAACTGCAGCCCGCACTCCAAGCGATTTTTCATTGATTGGGCTTGTTAAGCCCGCCCTGCGAGGTTCCCGGCCAATTAATAGGAAGCGGGTCAGATGACGTCATTTGATGACCCGTCATCAGCCGGTTTCCTTAAAGGGGCCATGTACAACTTGATCTTGGCAGCTTTGCTGTCAGTGTTCTACAGCATTGAGGTGCTGCAAACACTGACAAGCACTGCACAAAGGTGCACGGCTGCACCCAGGCTCTCCCATGACTCCCTCCTTATGCTTATAGAGGGAGTCACAGCATGCAAGGAGACCAATGCAGCCTGGCTGCACATTGCACAGGAGGGCACAAGCAGGGATGTCATCAGGAGGACCAGGCTGCAGTGGCGCAAACCTTTCAATGATCTCAGTAGATCACGAAACGTTACTGCCAAGCCACACTCAACCTTATCCTGCTGTGCCACTCATCACATTCACATCACTCTGCCTTCCCTACCCTACTCCTGCACATCTTTACTCACACCAACTTACCTTGCACCTCCACCCATCCCTCTCTATCTACATTATCACTTCCCCATCTCACTAGCCACCCCTCACACACACCCTCAACCTACTGCAAGCATACGAACTAACAACACACAAGGGTAGGCACCTGGGTGGTTTAGCCAGTGTTCATGTGAAGATCCTGTTAATGTGTTATCAAACATTAAAATCTATATTTTCAACACTTTACCTTATTGGACAGATCTGTGCCCACCTTTGGAAGTGTCTTAGTGAGTTCCAGTGAATGTTGAGACATAACTCCCCCCCACTCCCCCAATTGTGATGAGTGTGAAAGGAATGGCTTGGACATTGTAGGGATGCTTTATAGTGCTGGTGTGGGGTGTTGTCAACCTGGCGCATCATATGGCAGCCAGGGTGTATAGTGTCAAGTGAAGTAAATCTGGACATGGTGATGCCATCGCTGGCCTCCCAGGCAGCAATGTTGTCGGGTGTTGATGCCGTGTCCTGTGCAGCATCAGGTGATTGTGGAGAAGGTTGGTGTTGTTGTTGGTGATGTTGGTGTGCCTGGTGATGTTGGTGTTGGGGCTGATCGTGGAGGGATTCAGAGGACCAAGGTGAGATTTTTTCAAGCACACCGATGTTGCTGGAATAGATGGCAGCTGAAGTTGAGATGACAGAAGCGATCTGTCAATGGTGAGAGAGCTTGCTCCAAGGAGGTGACAGTGGATAGAGAGTTTACTCCAAACACTTCCGAACTGCATAAAGGTCAAAAGCGTCTTCCAAGTCCTGAAGGCTCAAGCTTCTGACATTGGAAAGTGAACAGCTGTGAAATGGTAGCTTTCATACCACTTTTGCAGCTGTCACCTATTCACAGCAATGTGGAGACATAGAGAACCCGACCTACTTACCTGAAGTGTTCGCCAAATGATGTGAAGCCCATTCAAAAAGTGGGAAAATAGAAATAGGCTGGCAAAATAGTAGTTAACAAATGTTTAACAAGCATTAAACTATCTTAAATGCCTCCCCCGCCGCTTGGTGTCGGGTCTGTTCTGAAATCGCAGACCCGACACTTTGGAAACTTACATGGAGACGGGTCCGGAGCGGGTTTTCAACTCCCTGTCAATCATTTCGATTTTGATAGCAGACCCGCCTCCAAATCCGCACTCTGAACGCTGGTAAAATTCCAGCCTACATCTTCAGCCTCATCAATGTTGAGCTAAACAAAGTTCTGGTTCATCCAGAAGGTAATGATTGAAAGGAAGTCAGTTAAACAGCATGGCACAGGCATGGAATCAAGGGCAGTGGCAGAGAGGCACACAAAGAAGCTGACTCCATGTTTGCGGATAATGTCTCTATGGAATAATATATAGATAAGGAACAGGATTGGAACAAGAGTAGAACTTTGGGGAAGCAATAACAACATAGGAAGAGGAAGTTTCCATTCAACCTGTTCCACCATTCAATGAGATCATGGCTGATCTGTATCTTAACTCCATCTACTCGCCTTGGTTCCGTAACACTTAATTTCATTCTGGCGCCATGTCTAGGGGATCTCCCGCATCCAGCAACAGTGATGTCATCAAGCAGGATAAGCAGCCAATCACACTGAAGAATTCTCACAGGCAGCAAACCAGGAAGTAAAATGCACTGATTAACCTTCACTTTTTATAAGTTTTTCTGAGAGCAAAATAAAGATTGGGACATACACATGGGATTAAGGTAGAAGCTGAAATATCATAAACAAACTTCAAAAAAATTTTTTTATTATATTAAAAAAAGGATATTTTATCATAATTACAGGACAGAGTGAGGAGACTCAGAACAAACTGCCACAGGACGGAGAGTGAGGAGACTCAGAACAAACTGTCACAGGACAGAGTGAGGAGACTCAGAACAAACTGCCACAGGACGGAGAGTGAGGAGACTCAGAACAAACTGCCACAGGACAGAGTGAGGAGACTCAGAACAAACTGCCACAGGACAGAGTGAGGAGACTCAGAACAAACTGCCACAGGACGGAGAGTGAAGAGACTCAGAACAAACTGTCACAGGACGGAGAGTGAAGAGACTCAGAACAAACTGTCACAGGACGGAGAGTGAAGAGACTCAGAACAAACTGTCACAGAAGTGTATTGTTTTTAATTTAAATTAATTAAAGGGTAAATAATAATAAATTTAATTAATTACATAGAATGGGAGAGCAGGTGATGTGTTACTGCTGCAATATGTGGGAGCTGGAGGACACCATTGATGTTCACGGTGATCACATTTGCAGTAAGTGTTGGCTGCTCGAGGAACTCCGGCTCCGTGTTGATGAGCTGGAGTCCGAGCTTCAAACACTGCGACACATCAGGGAGGGGAAGAGTTACCTGGACTCTGTATTCCAGGAGGTAGTCACACCAATTAGATTAACTAATTCAGATGTAGCCCATGATCAGGGACAGGAGGGTGTAACTACGAGTGAGGCAGGTACGGGGATCCAGGAGGTAGTGTTGGAGGAGCCGCAGCCCTTGCTCTTGTCCAACAGGTTCGAGGCTCTTACTCCCTGTGAGGACGGGAGCAGGGACTGCAGGGAGGATGAGCAACCTGGCCACAGCACTGTGGTACGGGGAGCCATTCAAGTGGGGGGAGTAAAAAGAAATGTTGTAGTGGTAGGGGATAGTATCATTAAGGGGATAGATAGGGTTCTTTGCAGCCGAGAGCGAGAGTCCCGAAGGCTATGTTGCCTGCCCGGTGCCAGGGTTAAGGACATCTCCTCTGGGCTGGAGAGAAACTTGGAGTGGGAGGGGGAAGATCCAGTTGTCGTGGTCCATGTTGGTACCAATGACATAGATAGGACAAGGAATGAGGTTCTGCTGAGGGAGTATGAGCAGCTAAGGGCCAAATTAAAAAACAGAACCTCTAGGGTAGTAATCTCTGGATTACTACCTGAGCCACGAGCAAATTTGGCTAGGGTAAATAAAATCAGAGGGTTAAATGCGTGGCTCAAAGACTGGTGTGGGAGAAATGGGTTTTGCTACCTGGGACACTGGCACCAGTACTGGGACAGGAGAGAGCTGTTCCGTTGGGACGGACTTCACTTGGCCAGTGCTGGGACTAGAGTCCTGACGAATCGAATAACTAGGGCTGTAGAGAGGGCTTTAAACTAATTAGTGGGGGGGAGGTTTCAAGAGAGCAAAAAATAAAAATGTCAGCGGAGAAGGCAATAGAGCAAAGTAGCAGTGGGGTAATTAAAAACCAGAGCGTGTCAGGAAGGGACAGAATATATAAAGATAAAGGTAAAGTAGTAAAGGGGGTAAAAGCAGGAATAAATTGTCACAAAACATATTTAAAAGTTCTTTATCTGAATGCACGCAGCATTCGTAACAAAATAGACGAATTGACGGTACAAATAACTACGTATGGATATGATCTTGTGGCCATTACAGAAACATGGCTGCAGGGTGACAACGACTGGGAATTAAATATGCCAGGGTATTTAACAATCAGGAAGGACAGACAGGAAGGAAGAGGAGGTGGGGTAGCTATGTTAATAAAGGAAGGAATCACTGTATTACAGAGAAATGATATTGGGTCAAAGGATCAGGATAATGAAACAGTTTGGGTGGAGATAAGGAATAATAAAGGGAAAAAAACACTAGTGGGAGTAGTATATAGGCCTCCTAATAGTTGCAACTCTGCTGGAAGAAGTATTAATCAGGAAATAGTTGGGGCATGTAATAAGGGTACAGCTATAATTATGGGGGATTTTAACTATCATATTAACTGGACAAATCAAATTGGGCAGGGCAGCCTTGAGGAAGAGTTTATTGAGTGTATTAGGGATGGATTTCTTGAGCAGTATGTAACTGATCCTACAAGGGGGCAAGCAACCTTGGACCTGGTCCTGTGTAATGAGTCAGGATTAATTAATAATGTCCTAGTTAAGGATCCCCTTGGAATGAGTGACCATAACATGGTTGAATTCCATATCCAATTAGAGGGTGAGAAGGTTGGTTCTCAGACAAGCGTACTGAGCTTGAATAAAGGAGACTATGATGGTATGAGAGCAGAATTGATTAAAGTGGACTGGGAAAATAGATTAAAGGGTAAGACGGTACATGAGCAGTGGTGTTCATTTAAGGAGTTATTTTACAACTTTCAAAAAATATATATTCCACTGAGGAAAAAAGGGTGTAAAAGAAATGACAGCCATCCGTGGCTAAGTAAAGAAATTAAGGATAGTATCCAACTAAAAACAAGGACATATAAGGTAGCCAAACTTAGTGGGAGGATAGAAGATTGGGAAGTCTTCAAAAGACAGCAAAAAGTAACTAAAGGATTGATTAAGAAAGGGAAGATAGATTATGAAAATAAATTAGCAAAAAATATAAAAACAGATAGCAAGAGTTTCTATAGTTATATAAAAAGAAAAAGGGTGGCTAAGGCAAACGTAGGTCCCTTAGAGGATGAGACCGGGAAATTAATGGTGGGAAACATGGAGATGGCAAAAATGCTGAACAAATATTTTGTTTCAGTCTTTACGGTAGAGGACACTAAGAATATCCCAACACTGGACAAACAGGGGGCTCTAGGGGGGGAGGAGCTAAATACGATTAAAATCACTAAGGAATTGGTACTCAGTAAAATAATGGGACTCAAGGCGGATAAATCCCCTGGACCTGATGGCTTACATCCTAGGGTCTTGAGGGAAGTGGCAATAGGGATTGTGGATGCTTTGGTAATAATTTTCCAAAATTCCCTGGACTCAGCAAAGGTCCCGGCAGATTGGAAAACTGCTAATGTAACACCCTTATTTAAAAAGGGTAGTAGGCAGAAAGCTGGAAATTATAGACCAGTTAGTCTAACATCTGTGGTGGGTAAAATTTTGGAGTCTATTATTAAGGAGGCAGTAACGGAACATTTAGATAAACATAATTTGATAGGACAAAGTCAGCATGGCTTTATGAAGGGGAAATCATGTCTGACAAATTTGCTTGAGTTCTTTGAGGACATAACGTACAGGGTGGATAAAGGGGAACCAATGGACGTAGTGTATTTAGACTTCCAGAAGGCATTCGACAAGGTGCCACATAAAAGATTATTGCTCAAGATAAAAAATCACTGGATTGGGGGGAATATTCTGGCATGGGTGGAGGATTGGTTATCTAACAGGAAGCAGAGAGTTGGGATAAATGGTTGATTCTCGGACTGGCAACCAGTAGCCAGTGGTGTTCCGCAGGGGTCGGTGCTGGGTCCCCAACTCTTTACAATCTATATTAACGATTTGGAGGAGGGGACCGAGTGTAACATATCAAAGTTTGCAGATGATACAAAGATGGGAGGGAAAGTAGAAAGTGAGGAGGACATAAAAAACCTACAAGGGGATATAGACAAGCTGGGTGAGTGGGCAGAGATTTGGCAGATGCAATACAATATTGGAAAATGTGAGGTTATGCACTTTGGCAGGAAAAATCAGAGAGCAAGTTATTATCTTAATGGCGAGAAACTGGAAAGTACTGCAGTACAAAAGGATCTGGGGGTCCTAGTGCAAGAAAATCAAAAAGTTAGTATGCAGGTGCAACAGGTGATCAAGAAGGCCAACGGAATGTTGGCTTTTATTGCTAGGGGGATAGATTATAAAAACAGGGAGGTATTGCTACAGTTATATAAGGTATTGGTGAGACCGCATCTGGAATACTGCATACAGTTTTGGTGTCCATACTTAAGAAAAGACATACTTGCTCTCGAGGCAGTACAAAGAAGGTTCACTCGGTTAATCCCCGGGATGAGGGGGTGGACATACGAGGAGAGGTTGAGTAGATTGGGACTCTACTCATTGGAGTTCAGAAGAATGAGAGGCGATCTTATTGAAACATATAAGATTGTGAAGGGGCTTGATCGGGTGGATGCGGTAAAGATGTTCCCAAGGATGGGTGAAACTAGAACTAGGGGGCATAATCTTAGAATAAGGGGCTGCTCTTTCAAAACTGAGATGAGGAGAAACTTCTTCACTCAGAGGGTAGTAGGTCTGTGGAATTTGCTGCTCCAGGAAGCTGTGGAAGCTACATCATTAAATAAATTTAAAACAGAAATAGAGAGTTTCCTAGAAGTAAAGGGAATTAGGGGTTACGGGGAGCGGGCAGGAAATTGGACATGAGGCTGAGTTCGGATCGGTCGAGGCCCTGTGGGTGGCATAGCGGGCCCAGGGGCTGAGTGGCCGGGTCCTGCTCCTACTTCTTGTGTTCTTTAGATTTGAGGTGAGGATCAGATCAGCCATGATCTTATTGAATGGCGGAGCAGGCTCGAAGGGCCGATTGGCCTACTCCTGCTCCTATTTCTTATGTTCTTATGTTCTTATAATGGAAAAAATTGACATTCCACAAATATAAAATATGTTTTTCAGTGCAGGAGAGGTTGTTCAGCAGTAATTATGACTTAGTGTGCTGTTAAAAACCCAGTTACAACTCACTGCACAAGGCTTAACTTTTTCAGGGATTTTTAACAGCGATATTGCAGCATAAAAGGGGAAGTTCTCATCAGTTCAGTGATTTCTCAAAAATTGCCGTCGGCGGGGACTTCAACAGCGAGCCCTGTGGAGGAGCAAGGAATCACTGGCAGTAACTGGGTTTCTGCGTTTAACTGCACGTGTGAGGACACCAAAAGTTGCTATCCGTTTCACAGGGTAATGACGGCAAATGCTGACCGTTTCACCGTCATTAGAACCACAAAATCCAGGCCACTGAGTTCAAACCCTATTCTGTTGTCTTTTAGATGACAAATAAGAGTAAAGCAAGAGGCCGAGCTGGGAAAGGAGGGATTAGGAGGTGTGACCTTTTTAAAGGTGGAGATGGGGCAGGTTTAGAGAGGGAATTCCAAAGAGTTATGATATGGTTGGAGGTATGTGTTTCTTTATACTTTTCTTTAGTCTGATTTTTTTCTGTGTATTTAAGAGTCTCCTGCTTTGAAGTTTCTGTAATATCCTAAATATTTGGTTCTTTAAGAATTTGTCTCTTGTTGGCTGGTTTATGTAGTAAGGACTATTATGGTTATTAACTGTTCAAATTTTTTAATAGCTATCTCTCCAATATGTTATTACATATTTAGTGGCTGCGGCCAAGGCACGCTATGCTCCTCAATCTTCAAGTGGTGCTTGATCTAGTTGACCAGTCCAACCTCCTCCACCATCCCTTCTGTGTAGTTCACCTATACAGCACCATCCTCACTTGGTTCTGCTCTTATCTGCCCCAGCACATCTCCTTCAATGTCTTCTCCTCCCACTCCTACATAGTCACCACAGGAACGTTCCAAGGTTGCATTCTTGGCCTCTTCCTGTTCCTTGTCTACATGCTGCCATCCAATGAAATGGGGTCAGCTTCCATATGTATAATGACACCTATCTCTATCTCTCCACCACTATCTTTAACTCCATGATAAGCACAATGCTGTCTGATTGCTTGTACAAAATCAAGTCTTGGAGCAGCCAAAACTTTCTCCAACTTAACATTAAAAAGCCACGGCCACACTGTTTCAGCTTCTGTCAAAATCTCCAAACACTAGCCCGATTCCATCCCCCTCCTCTGTGCTCACTGAATCTGACTGTGTGCAAACTTGTTGTTCTTTTGGACCCTGAGCTGAGCTTCAAACCCATATTCTATTCATGGCCAATGCCAACTATTTTCGCCTACATAACATCACCCCCCTCTGTCCTTATCTTTTCGTCACAATCATTTAAAACATTGTCACTCCACACCTTGTCACTCCAAGCTCAACTTCTCCAAAACTCTCTTCATCAGCCTTCCAAGCTCCACACCACATACACTCCAACTCATTCAAAACTTCACTGCCCTTATCGCGTCCCTCCTTACAACAAAAACAACTTGCATTTTTAGAGCGTCTTTAACATAGGAAAACATCCCAAGGTGCTTCACGGGAGCATAAACAGACAAAAATTGACACTGAGTCAAAGAAGGAGATATTAGGACGGGTGACTAATAGCTAGGTCAAAGAGGTAGGTTTTAAGGAGCATCTTAAAAGACAAGAGAGATGGAGATTTGGAGAGGTTTAGGGAGGGAATTCCAGAGCTTAGGGCCTATATGGCTGAAGGCACAGCTGCCAATGGTGGGGCGAAGGGACTGGGAATTGGAAAACAAGAGGCCAGAGTTGGAGAGTTGTAGGGCTGGAGAAGGTTACAGAGATTGGGAGGGATTTGAACACAAAGATGAGAATTTTTAAATTGAGGCTTTGATGGACCAGGAGCCAACACAAGTCCACTCCCTGGTGGTAACTAAGTACCACTCCCCCATTACCTCTGTATTACCTCTTTATTTATGAGTTGCAAAATTACTGAACAAAGATGGCCCTGATTTTAAATCCAGGTGGATTTCCCGTTCAGGCCTGAGTTAAAATTACAGTCGGGTCTCAATAATGTCATTGGGCCGCAACATGCATATGTAAAGAAGGACCCTGTTGGCTCCGGGTACATGTCCTTGCTGCCTGCCCAGGACAGCAGGTTAAAATTGCAGATGTTGTGATCATGACAGCTTTCGGAAAGATAAGAGCCAGGGTGATTTTAACTGCCCAGCCGCCAGGTTTCTGCTGCGTTTCTAGGGTTAAAATCGCCCCCGGTTTAGAACCTTTTGCTAATATAAATCCCAAAACCATTCTAGTGCTCTTTTAATTCATTCATTTATTTAATATAAATGGTCTCCTTCTTCCAGAATTTATTTTGTAATGTAAAGGGTAACAAATTCATATCCAGCTATAAACTGATGTCTGCTGAAAGAAAATGAATCATGGCCTGTTTTCCCCTTGAATATTCCATTAACCTTTTAACTGAATAAACAGTCAATGCTAACAAATCTTCCATTTCCTTTATAAAAAATCATTTGATGGTCCTTGTAATTAGATTATAACTTTCTCCTGAAATAAATGACTAAAACTTATTAGTGTAGATGGGTTTCAGATGCACTTCAAACCTGTTTTTTAGTTCCACTTACCAGCTGATGGCTAAAGAATGGTATTGGTAATGTCTTGGCAGTATGTCCTATAATCCATCCAGTTGGTTGAGAATTTGTATGCAGTGTCAGCAATGGCTCAATGGGTAACACTCTTGCCTCTGAGTCAGGCAGACATAAAAGATCCCATGGCACTGTTTAAAAGATGAGCAGTGTCCTGACCAATATTTAACCCTCAATTAACATCACTAAAAAAAGACAGACTCTCTGGTCATTATCAGATTGCTGTTCATTGGAGCTTGCTGTGCACAAATTAGCTGCTGCATTTTCTACATTACAACAGTGAGTAAACTTCAAAAGTACTCAATGGCTGTAAAGCAGTTTGGACGTCCTGAGGTCGGGAAAGTCGTTGTATAAATGCAAGTCTTTCTTTTTTCAAGGAGGTTTTTTTTTCTTTTTTTTTCAGAAGAGGAGAAAATAACTTCCCATACCCAAGACTAGGTTTTTATTCCATTGACGAGAGAAGGTAATGTTCCATTTGTGTGTTTGTTGTTGCGCATCATTTCAACTAAAGTATCATTTAACAGGAACATTTATTAAAATAATGAGACTACTTTAGAAGGATGCGAGGGTGTTAATATGGCCACTACAATTAGCCTAGTGATTCTGGGTTCGAGAAGGGAAAATCAGACAGGGTACTTGATTGCTGACCTGTGAGAACTGCTGAAAGTTGTGTGTGTGTGTTAATGGTGGGTGAGGATGGGAAAGGTTTCGTTGTGATGCCCCTGTGATCGAATAGCTTGCTGATATTATCAAAGATCACACATGAATAATGGACAACAACAACAACAACTTGCATTTATATAATGCCTTTAATGTAGTAAAGTGTCCCAAGGTGCCTCGCAGGATAGTAATCAAACAAAATGTGGCACCGAGCCAAATAAGGAGATATTAGGACAGATGACCAAAAGCTTGGTCAAAGAGTTAGGTTTTAAGGAGCACCTCAGAGAGGGTGAGAAGTTTAGGGAGGGATTTCCAGAGCTTAGGTCCTAGGCATGGGCACCAACAGTGGAGCAATTAAAATAGGGGATGCGCAAGAGGCTAGAATTGAAGCAACGCAGCGATCTCAGAGGGTTGTAGGGCTGGAGGAGGTTAAAGAGATAGGGAGGGCCGAGGCCATGGAGAGATTTGAAAACAAAGATGAGAATTTTAAAATTGAGGCGTTGTCTGACCGGGAGCCAGTGTAGGTCAGCGAACACAAGGATGATGGGTGAACGGAACTTGGTGCGAGTTAGGATACAGGCAGCAGAGTTTTGGATGAGCTCAAGTTTATGTAGGATGGAAAATGGGAGGCTGGCCAGGAGTGCGTTGGAATAGTCAAGTCAAGAGCTAACAAAGGCATGAATGAGTGTTTCAGCAACAGATGAGCTGAGGAAGAGGCGGAGTCGACCAATGTTACGGAGGTGGAAGTAGGCGGTCTTGGTGATGGAGCAGATATGTGGTTGGGGCCAAATACAACACCAAGGTTGCGAACGGTCTGGTTCAGCCACAGACAGTTGCCAGGGAGAGGGATACAGTCGGTGGCTAGAGATCAGTTTTTATGGCGGGGACTGAAGACAAAGGCCCGGAATTTACAGTGGGTAATGACAGCGAACAAACACCATTCACTGTTATTACCCCTTTGAAACTGACCGCAAATTCAGGATGTAGCGCATGCGCATCCTAACGCGGAAACCCTGAAGTTGTGGTCAGTCATTCACTGCTCAGCCAGTGATGTCGCCGAGGGGCAACATGTAGATGAGAAATAGGAGGGGGCCAAGGATAGATCCTTGGGGGACTCCAGAGGTAACGGTGTGGACGCGGGAAGAGGAGCCATTGCAGGTGATTCTCTGGCTACGACTGGATAGATAATAATTGAAACAGGCAAGTGCAGTCCCAACCAGCTGGACAACGGAGGAGAGGCATTGGAGGAGGATGGTGTGATCAACCGTGTCAAAGGCTGAAGACAGGTCGAGAAGTACTGTGGCGGGGCGGAAACCTGATTGGAGGGATTCAAGCATGGAGTTCTGGGAAAGATGGGCACGGATTTGAGAGGCGACAGCACGTTCAAGGACTTTGGAGAAGGGACAGCTGGGGGAGCTACCAGAGGAAAATGACTGAACACCTTCAGGATATGAGGGAAGGGGAAGAAGTTGGTCGGAAAAAAATAGAATGCACTATATGCAGTTTAATTTCAGGTAAAATATTTGAAAATAATTTACATTTTAATTATGAGTTGAATGAATGTGCCTGGCTCACTACATAAGGAAAACAGATCATAACTGAACTGTAGATCCCAAGTCAGCAACCCCTCCATCAGGTATGATTCTACTTTGGAGTTAGACACACATGGCTAATTACGGTATATGTTCATGAAATATCTTGGTGTTGTCTATCCAAGGATATCTTGACTGTCTGTGGATTAGAGCCTGAAATTCCAACATGGTTAAATGTACAACTCAAAGTAAAAGCCTGTTGATATACCACATGGACTCTGTTGGCCTCCAGAGGCCCTGACTCCATGGACCCTTATTGTAGATCTCATCCAACATGTCAGAAAGGTAACAATAACCAATGTCAAAGGAAGTGGTAGAGGCTGTAACCTACCCCAGAGAAATCATTTTGTCTCGGGTCCACTAGTAGAGGTCAAGAGCTGCTGTGTGGTCTATTTGCACCAACCGTAACATTGATATATATTTGGTCACAGAGAGCAAGTTTAACTGTAAGTGTCGCATAAAGAGTCTTGTATCTGGATTCATCTGAATGAAGAATTATGTTTTTGGTTCTTTTGTTCTTGTACAGGTGGACAATGTGTAAACACATCACAAGTCTTCCTCTGATACCTGATCCTGCAGAATTCTGGTCAGATCCCATTCCCATAACCTCTTGTTTGCTGCCTATTTATTTTGGAGATACAATTTAAAAAAATTCTGTGTTTAAATTGATACTCTACTAGATAAATTTGAGACTTATGAATTCAGTGAAGCTTTAATTGAAACCTCTCCTTAATCTGGCTGCAAGTTTTTAGTTATATTTCCTACGTAATTGCTGAAACTGAACTTTGTATTGCTAAATGTGACATCAGGATGGTGGATCAATGAGGACAAGTTAGCTGTGACCTTTATTTCCTCACCATATCTTCTGTAAAATCAGCATAAAAGTTGTTTAAACTCAACTTCCTATAAAAGTTAATAAGCTGTTGAGCCTGTATGAGTTAACAGAACAGCTGCTCTTCTGTTAACATGCCGTCAGGAGTCCAATGGTTGGGTGTTTGACTGCAAAGTTACACATTTGGAATATCTAAAAGTGGAGTTTAAGACTGGAAAATAAAACCCCCCAAGACTTGGATAAAAGCAGCACGCCAGATATAAGGTGGAGTTGTTTGTTCCACCATATAAAAGACCAGGAAGCAAAGTTTTTCACACAGTTGCTCTTTGTCCGTAACACATAAAAAATATATGGTTAGATTTCACTTTAGGCTGATAACAATATGTGGTAAATAATCTGTTCTATAAAAAGGTTTTGAAATTTATGATTTATTTTAACTTTTTACTAGACAGAAGAGGTTACTGTAACTTCAACCAGAGGTGATCAATCTTAAGAAGAAATCAAATACCTCTTGAATATACGGTGGGGGTGGGGGGGGGAGGAAATGGTTATTGTGGTAGATAAAGTTGAAACAGGCCCCAAGAATCAGATGCAGGAATATAGCACCGAACACAACAATGACACATTGGAGATCAAGGAATAAACACACTATGGGGGAAAAATTGGGTCGCGCCCCCTTTGGGGCGCTAACTTCGCCAGCGCCCCGAAAAATTAGGGCCCCGCGCCGAAATTCACTGGTAGCGCCCCAAGAGGGAGGCAGGGTGCTACTGGAAGCGCCCCGCCTCCTTCTTGGGGCACTGCAAGGGAATTTCGCGGCGCTACGTGCCGCAGCGCCACGCACTGCGGCATGTCGTACCGCGGTACTGCAGGCCTTCCTTCCCTTATTAAAGGGGAGGGGCCTTGTGCAGCGCGACCCGGGGCCCAGCTGGGCCACCAGGGATCGGAATGCCGGCAAAAGAGCTCGGCACTCAAGAGAAGTGCTGGGCTCATGGAGCGCAGCCGGCACTCCGCAGGGGGGCTGCAGAGGAGGCCGGGGACGGCAGAGGAGTCAGGTGCTGTCAGGCAGCCAGCAACAAAAATGGCCGCCCGACACCTCCCCTTTAATTTGCGCCGCCGTGGCCGCAGGTAGGCCCCCCTGACCACATCGGACATAGCGTCCGGCGGTAAGTCAGGGGGTGCTACCAAAGATCGCAACCGGGGCGCTGCGCACGGCGATGACGTCATCGCCAGCGGCGCAGCGCCGCAGGGCGCTAACGGTTACCACCGCTGCTACCCTCCCGCTGAATTTCGTGGGAGGCATTGGTGGCGCCGCACCAAAGGGCTAGTTGCTTTTTGTCCCATTAGCGCCCTCTTAGGGCGTTAATGGGAGGCGCAAAGCAACCGAATTTTTAGGCCTATGACTTACACACTAAAGCAACAATCCAGAATATAACTCAAAACTGGATTGTTGGCAAGTGAAATTTTAAAGCCCTGCACATAACTCCACCAATGCATTCCTTACCTAGTCCAATTTGAATGCAAACTACTTTTTGGAGGAGATATACTCCAGTTACAAAATTAACTGAAAAAAGACAACACTATGTCTGCGATTTTATCTATCGATGCGGCTTGGGAGCGGGTCAGCTGGTTTCCGGGTTCCAGTCCCGCCCCCAACTTCATCCAGCCCACGGACGTGATTTTACGTCAATTGACCTTGTTAAGCCCACCCTGTGGGTTTGAGGCCAATTAAGAAGATGCCGGTCAGATGACATCATTTGATGAAGCGTCATCTGCCGGTTTTCTTAAAGGGACTACGCACAATTTTTCTTTGACAGCTCATTTCTCAGTGTTTGACAGCATTGAAGTGCTGCAAACACTGACAATGACTGTTCACAGGTGAGCTCTTGCACCCAGGCTCTCCAGTGACTCCCTCCTTAGGCTAGAACAGATGGCAGCTGCAGGTGAGGTTACAGAAGCGATCTGTCACTGGTGAGAGAGGTTCTCCCAATGAGGTGGGACTAGACAGCCAATTCAAAGCTTGTTACCTACAGAAAAGTCTAAATGCATTAAAAATTAATTTCCCAATATTTTCTTACCTCTGAAACTCACCAGTGCACCATTGGATCCTTCACACCACTTCTGCAGCTGTCATCAATGCAGAAACATTACAGCAGACTCACAACACGCCACAATTACCTGGTGTGGTGTCCGGGAAGCCCAAAGTAGAAGTGTCAAAATTGCAAAAGAGCCTGTTAACTGCCTGTTAACAACCTTTAACAGGCAGTTAGGTGGCTATAATCCTCTTCCCGCCGCTAGGTGTCGGGTGCATGCGCAAATCGGGGACCCGACACTTGGGAAGATTGATTGGAGGCGGGTTGACAGCGGGTTTCCGACCCGCTGTCAATCTTTGCAATTTTGCCGGATGTCCCACCTCCAAACCCGCCCCCTGAGCGCCGGCAAAATTCTGGCCTATGCCTTTGAGAACATTGATGAACCATTGATCACAAACCACTTTCACTTGAACATTCCTGCAAATTGCAGTGATAAAAGTTTCAAATATTCAGGAATGAATGCCATTTTATTATATGATGGTCTGTGCAGAATTAATTTGTCTGCATTCATCACAGTGATCAAGAGATTATTGTTAAGTAGATGCCACCCACAAGCTCAGTGCTTCAGATGTGCCATTATAATTAAGATAACATGTTACTTAAGATGTTTTGGTTATTATTAATATATTTTTACAGCACAATTGTTATACAGCAACATCTGTACCCAGCAGGAAAAAACAAGAATTCCGAAATATAGAGCAATGAGCTTCTCCCCAAGGTCTGGATACCTGGCTGATTATGGAAAATAGAATGTTAATTCAAGCATACTGTTGTTCTAGGTTTTTAAATAGGTAGCATTGAAGGAAGGGGGTCATTCACCTGCTAATCAAACTCACACACCCTTGATCAAATTTCATTTTTTTTCTGGCAATAACTTTGTCATAAAGTCAACTTCTGAATTTTTTTTAACTTTAAGAACAAGCTTTTTGGCACTTTCATTATATTTCTGTACAATACAATTACAAATCAGAGCTATCGCATTTTTTGTGTAAAAATTAGTCACAACAGAATAAAAAAATATATATAACATGGAAATAAGTTACTCCTTAAGATACGTGGTCACAGCTGCTAGCAATTTAGTTGATTAACAGTTCGATAAGCAGGTAATTACACCAATTGGTCAGAACTAATGTCAACAGCAAGTATGCTTCACTGATACAAAGGCCGGGATTTTCCTTACCTCAGCGGGTCTAGGGTGGGTGATGTCGGTGGCGGGTCGCAGCCCCGCTGCTGGCTCCATCCCACTGTCTAAAATGAATTTACATTGATAGGGTTTGTTAAGCCCGCCCAGCACATTTCCCGGGCCAATTAGAGGAAGCGGCTCTGGTGACGTCATTCATGACGTGTCATCAGCCGGTTTCCTTAAAAGGGACCATGGCCAACTTTCTTTGAAATTTATGCTGTCAGTGTTCTACAGCGTGGAAGTGCTGCAAACACTGACAATGACTGCACAAAGGCACAGGGCTGCACCCAGGCTCTCCCATGACGCCCTCCATATGCTTATGGAGGGAATCAGAGCACGCAGGGAGGTTCTCTTCCCTTCTGATGTGCCAAAGACACCTCCCCAGGAGACCAAAACAGCCTGGTTGCACATTGCATAGGAGGGCACAAGCAGAGATGTGGTTAGGAGGACCTGGGTGCAGGGGCGCAAACGTTTCAATGATCTCAGTAGATCACGAAACTTAAGTACAAAGCCACACTCAACCTCATCCTGCTGTGTCTCTCATCACATCCCCATCACTCTGCCTTCCCTACCCTACTCCTGCACATCCTTACTCACACCAACTTACCTTGCACCTCCACCCATCCCTCTCTCTCTATCTACATTATCACATCCCCATCTCACTAGCCAACCCTCACACTCACCCTCATCCTAGTGCAATCATACCAACTAACAACACACAAGGATAGCCACTTGGGTGTTTTATCCAATGTTTATGTAAAGTTTCTATTAATATGCTGTCAAACATTGAAACCTTTATTTTCAACATTTTGCGTTCTTGGACAGATTTGTGTGCATCTTTGGAAGTGGCTCAGTGAGTTGCAGTGAATGGTGAGACATAACGGTACCCCCCGCAATGGTGATGAGTGTGAAAGGAACATTGGTCATTGTAGGGATGCTTTATGGTGTTGGTGTGGGGTAGTGACAACCTGGCACGCCATGTGGCAGCTAGGGTGTACAGCAAAAATTAAGTAAATCTGGCCATGATTAGGCCATCCCTGGCCTCCCGGGCAGCGATGTGCTCAGGTGCTGATGCCCTGTGTCCTGTGCAGCATCAGTTGATTGCGGAGAAGGTTGGTGTTGTTGTTGGTGCTGCTGGTGTGCCTGGGGCTGCTTGTGTTGGGGCTCATCGTGGTCCGATTCTGAGGACCAAGGTTTAACAGTATAAATGGCACCCATGCTGATGGAATAGATGGCAGGTGAAGTAGAGATGATAGAAGCAATCTGTCAATGGTGAGAGAGGTAATGAGGTGAGACTGGATGGAGACTTGTGGAAAGACTTGCGGCATGCTGAATCTGTTGTGGAAATGCAGTTAGGAACAGCTTGTGGCTGAGGAAAGCGATTATCTGTCAGGTGGGAGCTTTTACTGTACATTTGAAGCTGTCAAGGAATCAGCCGGAGCAATGACCACTGAACTCATGCCTCAGGTTGACAACCGTGGTCCCCGAACAGTGTGGTTCCCGTGGCCATGACGTTAAAGTTAAAAAGTAAGGTAAAAAAAGCCTGTTAAGGGTCTGGTAAGTACATTATAATGAGTTTAATTGGGTCATCCACCGCTGCCTGTCGGGTCTGCTCAGCGCTGACAGACCCGACATTGGGAAAGGTGCGTTGCGGCAGGTTGACAGTGGGTTCCTGAACTGCTGTCAAAAAAATCACGTTCCCGCCCAACCCGCCACCGATCCCGCCCGCTGACACCCCGGAAAATTCCACCCAAAGTCTTTTTCTAGTCATAACATTTGAAAAATGCTTTAAGATCTTAATTTCAAAACTGCAAGAAATTAAAAATGCTAAACATTATTGTAATACATTTCTTGGGATATTAAACTTTAAATACTTATGTAGATTGTCATCCCAGTCCAGTATCACATATAGCTGATCAATTATAAAACAACACAGTATTTTGTATATAATGTGCAAAACAAATTACAAATGACTGGTGAGTTAATGGTAAACACCATTATTATTATGTTATTTCTCCATTTTCTTTTATTTGTTCAATAAACAGCCACTGATTGTTACTTCACAGTAATCAACTACTGATTATCACTTGATAATCCTGAAGTTACCATATCACAATTATTAATCCTTTAGTATAGATGCCATACACCAGTTACATACAGCACATTGACCACTGATACCAGCAATGACACCCACCATTGTTAAAAACAGGACACAACTAAAATTTATTAAAAGCACTCCCGTAAACAGCATACATTATATTACGTAAAAATGATGTATGGAAATGATTTTATCTCAAGCTTCAGATGATAGGAGTAAGTCTTTCATATTTCACTCTTGTGGTATAGGGTGTTATCTGAACTGTGAAATAACTACCTTTTAACTCCCTTATTCTCTACTTATTCTATTCAATTCTTTGGTCAGATGGTGAAGTGAATGATGCACTAACAGATTGCTTCACTAAATGCTACAACAGATTCATATATATGATTCTACTAAAGTGCGAGGGATAGAGGGTAAGACAACCTCGGCTGACCTTGTGTACTTTCTAGCACATGGCCAAAGAGGCCTGGAAATTGATCATCGTTGGGCTGGCCGGCAATTTTTTTTTGAAAAAAGCATACAATACAACAGCACAAGTCTCTTGATGCACGGTGCCCAGCAAGAAAAACAAGAACTCCAAAATACAATCTTTCAGCTGTGCAATATCCTTCTCCCCAAGGTCTCAGTATCTGGCTAATTATGGAAACTGGTATATTGTTAATTCAGGCATACTGTTGTTCTGGGTTTTTAAACAGGAGAAAGTAGTGCGGTAGAGAGGGGAAATGCACCTATTCATCCAGTAACACCAACCTAAATCACATTTAATTGTTTTCTCGAAAAGATTTATTTCTTCTTGGACTAGGAAAGGTCTGTGATGAAGGGGAACCTAATGAAGGTGGGTGGGGGGGGGGGGAATAGAGGAATAGTAACAATAATTAACTAGACTGTTTACAGCTGTTCTATAGATAGTACAGCACTGTTATGGAGTAGTTTCAGTTCAAACAGTATTCTTCATTATAATATTGCATTAATTAGATATTTATATCATGAACTTCTCCTGAAATGTTATACTAGGATAAATATGGTTTCCTAAGTATAAAGTTTCAAGAGCATTTCAACAACCTGTGGGGCCAATTATATAACTGTGAGCAGCCAGAAAAAGAAACAATCTCATTATGGTAGTTAGGAGCCACTCTCCAGAAAGGACTAGAAATTCAGCCGGCAGAATCATCATTTTTAGCCCTAACTTCCCATCACAATTATCCACCAATAAATCATCACTTTTCAGTATCAAATATATAAAATACTGTACAGGATACTACAACAATCTGGATACACTATTTATTCCTTAAGTGAAGCGGACTCCATAAGTTATAAGCGATGAAGGCAGTTTCTTAAATAAAATAAAAATTACATTTAACACATTACTGTACAGTTTCCCCTTTAGATAGCATACATTTTAGTAGTAAGTAGACATTTAAATATAGTTTAAAAATTAAACTTACCGTTCGTGCGGTCATTTTTATTTTCAGACACAGATAATTTTTTTCCTGCTGCGGTATGGAATATTATTCATGAAATGACAGTAATCATGCCCCAGAAAGCACATGGGAGTTGTGTGCACACATGTATTTTTTTAGGATAGTTAATGGAGCCAATAGTTAGTGACAATGAGTGTGCATGTGATTTTAATTGTCATTAAGCTGATGACAGTGCCTCATAGTGAAGTAGTTATGGTTGCGATATATCAAGCAAAGAAGTATCTACCTCCACATTTATTGACCACATATGAGCCTATTTTCTGTAACAGGGAATTGAACGTGCCCCAGCCAATTGATGGACAAGACCACAAGTGTTAAACACATACCCCCTTCAGCATTTCTGCAGTAATGAAGAATTCTCCATTTCTACCTGAAACCACCTATAGCCCTGATTTTAACCTAATCTGCCTGGTGATGATGCAAAAAATTGGGCGTCAGACTCAAACCCATCCGATTTCACTGGGTGTATTCGGTTAAAATTGGGGCTTGTGATTCTTGAAAACCGCAAATGCCCAAAAACATACATTAGAAGCTCAAACAGTAATTGACCAGTAATGCCTGCACCAAGTCAAAATACCAAGAATAACAGACTAACTAAAGCATTCAACTTGCAGTTTCATCCTTTAAATGGACATTCCAATCATCATTTCACCTGTACAGTTTAAGTTCATGATTATTGAAACAAATATTCTACTTAATGTTCTCTGCTAATCTACTATAAATCATTCTTTGATAATAAGGACACAAAGAGGTCAATCCCCCCTGTAAATGTTATAACATTTAGTAGTGACATAACTGAAGTCTCTCAGCAATGGTGAGGCACAGAAATTGTAACTGATAGCTAAAATAAAAGCAGCACATAGGCCACAATTTTCCAGGGTGGTAGCGGGCGAGATCGGTGGCAGATCGGGTGGAAAAGCTATTTTTGACAGCGGGTCAGGAACCTGCTGTCATCTTGCTCCCACGCGCCTTTCCCCCAGGCGCGTGTCATCGTGGAGCCAACCCGCCCGGCAGCGGCGGGGACCTAATTGATTTGATTATCAGGTAGTTTACAGACACGTAAGAGCCTTTTTTCACTTACTTTTTAAATTTCCCTGCATGGCCACGGGATTCACGCAGCTCGGGAACCATGTCTGTCAAACTAAGGGAGTTCCGTGGCCATTGCTCCAGCTGATTACTTGACAGCATGAAAAGCAAACCAAAATAAAAACATGTTGATTACATCAGCTAACAGATTGATGGAGATTCTGTTCTACTTGAAAATCTACTGGTAAATGTTAATTCAGAAATTCCTGAAGGGATGTGAGTGCTGAAGGCTCCCATCCTACCCTGGATGGTGAGGGAAATACATTTTTCACTGGCCATTCTCAGCTGTTGCCTTCCAACTCAACAGTAATTGCAGTGAATTGATCAGGACTATAAAAAATTACATTTAAATAAATTTTTGTGTTGTTTCTGGTCAGGTTTTTCTCACAGTATACTGTGATTGTCCAGTTACACATTAAATCAAGTCATCAACCGTAACAATTTCATTCTCATCACTCATTTCACTGGTTCAATTTGCTTTCAGTACCTGAATATGACTAATTTATTTTTTCAGTCTGAGACTTTAGGGTGAATTTCTGCGGAGGTTCTCTCACTGGTCCATTGTTAATTTCAACGGAAGAGCTGCAGAAATCCCAGAAACACATTGTAAGCACCACTTACACTGTTTGTCGGGGATTCTGCAGCTCTTCCGCTGAACTTGCATAAGATTGTAAATCCACCCCTTTACAATTACATTTAAAATCTGCTTAATTTTATATATTACCTATACACACACATCTTTTATTTGTACCAGTTACTGATACAAAAGTCTATAGATTTGTGACTAAAGCACCAATAACTTCCCAATTAATGTACTTTTTAAATTATATTCTTGATCGTATTTGTAGATGGCATCATATTACTTAATGATAATATTATTTAAATATTTCTTTGTCACTCATATATAACTTTTATTATATTATTAGAGTAAAGATTCAACACCCACTTTGTTAGATTAAACTTCAAATGTAATGTGGCCAGAGTCGCTTTAAAGATCCCGGCTGAAAACGGGTTATGAATGACGTCACCAGACCCGCTCCATCTAATTGGGCAGGGTAACATGCTGGGTGGACTTAATAGGCCACATTAAGGTAAGTTCATTTTCAACAGTGGGATGGAGCCAGCAGCGGGGTCGGGACCCGACATGGCCACTGCCCACACCGGACCCGCCAAGGTAAAGAAAATTCTGGCCATAGTGTTTTATATGATGTCAGCTGTGGCTCAGTGGGTAGCACACTTGCCTCTGAGTCAGAAGGTTGTGGGTTCAAGTCCCACTCCAGGGACTTGAGCATATAAAGCTAGGCTGACACTCCAGTGCAGTGCTGAGGGAGTGCTGCACTGTCGGAGGTGCCGTCTTTTGGATGAGACATTAAACCAAGGCCCGGTCTGCTCTCTCAGGTTGACGTAAAAGATCCCATGGAACTATTTCGAAGAAGAGCAGGGGAGTTATCCCCGGTGTCCTGGCCAATATTTATCCCTCAACCAACATAACAAAAACAGATTATCTGGTCATTATCACATTGCTGTTTGTGGGGCCTTGCTGTGTGCAAATTGGCTGCCACGTTTCCCACATTACAACAGTGACTCCACTTCAAAAGTGCTTCATTGGCTGTAAAGCGCTTTGAGACATCCGGTGGTCATAAGTGCAAGTCTTCCTTTCTTATATGCAAAAAAGTGAGCTTTGATAAATAAAGAATCATTTTCCATCATTGCTTTAAACACTGAGGTAAGTATGATTGTAAGACCAGGTCAAATATTTAATGGCTTTATCTTACTGTTGTCTTGCAAGCTTTCAGCAGTAATTTATTGGAGTGCATCGCCAGAGACTCAGTTAAAACTGCATTGTGGTTTCTCATTAGTTGTGATATTGTGTCAAATTCACATATTCAAACAGTAATCTTTCATCAGGGTAATGAATGTAGGACAAAGTAACTCTCAACGAATTTTTCATTACGTTTATTGCTTATTTTATCAGACAGGCACATCACTGATTGGCAACAATGTGTAAAGCATTAATAAATCTCTGAGAATGAATTATGTATTGAATGATGGATAATCAGGTGAATTTGAGGTTTGTTGTATGAGTTCACTGTAAGTGCATATATAAACCCTCAACTGATTCTGGACCCAGCAAACATTTCTAATTAATTCTGTGACCAATTGCGAATGGTTTTATGGTGCTATTTTAACAAGAGATTATTTTGCTTATTTTTATTTGTGAAACATGCTGGGTTTAGGTTAACCACACAGGGAGGAGGTTCATATTACAGGAATATATCTTAGCTCCGATCTTAGAAATTTGGACATTACAGGAATACAATTTTCAGAAAATACAAGGAGATAAATGATATCTTCTGATTGAGTGTTCCTGGTGATATCATGATTTGCAAGAGTGAAGACGGAGTAGTTTGTAAATATTTGAGCCCAGGGTTAGAGTGTTAATAGTTACTTTCCAGCCTCTGTTAGATAAAAAAAAAAGATTTGCATTTATAAAGCGCCTTTCACGACCACCGGACGTCTTAAAACGCTTTACAGCCAATGAAGTACTTTGTTGTGCTACCAACTGAGCCACAGCTGACACAGCTGATATAAGGCCGAGATCAAGTATGTCTCAACATGGGAGGTCACTAGGTGGGGGAAATAGCAAAGCACAAGAGGAGCCACAGAACATGACAGATGTCTGCAAATCAAATCACGCATATTATGAAGATTACTAAAATGTTAAAACAATGGCTGCGATTTCCCTGGTGATCAGGGGGCGGGTTCAGAGGCGAGTCCGCTGTCAAAATCAAAATGATTGACGGCGGCTTGGGAACCCGCTGCGAACCCGCCTCCATGGAAGTTTCCAAAGTGTCAGGTCTGTGATTTCAGAACAGACCCGACACCAAGTGAGCCTAACATCAGTGGTAGGGAAATTATTGGAACAAATTCTGAGGGACAGAATTAGTCTCCACTTGGAGAGGCAAGGATTAATCAAGGATAGTCAGCATGGCTTTGTCAGGGGGAGATCATGTCTAACCAATTTGATTGAATTTTTCGAGGGGGTGACTAGGTGTGTGGATGAGGGTAGTGCAGTTGATGTAGTCTACATGGACTTCAGTAAGGCTTTTGACAAAGTCCCGCATGGGAGACTGGTCAAGAAGGTAAGAGCCCATGGGATCCAGGACAATTTGGCACATTGGATCCAAAATTGGCTTAGTTGCAGGAGGCAGAGGGTGATGGTCGAAGGTTGTTTTTGTGACTGGAAGCCTGTGTCCAGTGGTGTACCGCAGGGATCGGTGCTGGGTCCTTTGCTGTTTGTAGTGTACATTAATGATTTAGATATGAATGTAGGAGGTATGATCAGTAAGTTCGCAGATGACACGAAAATTGGTGGAGTGGTAAATAGCGAGGAGGGAAGCCTCAGGCTACAGGACGATATAGACGGGTTGGTCAGATGGGCAGAACAGTGGCAAATGGAATTTAACCCTGAAAAGTGTGAGGTGATGCATTTTGGGAGGACTAACAAGGCAAGGGAATACACAATGAATGGTAGGACCCTAGGGAGGACAGAGGATCAGAGGGACCTTGGTGTGCATGTACATAGATCCCTGAAGGCAGCAGGACAGGTAGATAAGGTGGTTAAAAAGTCTTATGGGATACTTGCCTTCATTAGCCAAGGCATAGAATATAAGAGCAGGGAGGTTATGATGGAGCTGTACAAAATGCTAGTTAGGCCACAGCTGGAATACTGTGTGCAGTTCTGGTCGCCACACTATAGGAAGGATGTGATTGCATTGAAGAGGGTGCAGAGGAGATTCACCAGGATGTTACCTGGGCTGGAGCGCTTCAGCTATGAAGAGAGACTGGACAGGCTGGGGTTGTTTTCCTTAGAGCAGAGAAGGCTGAGGGGGTACCTGATTGAGGTGTACAAAATTATGAGGGGCATAGATAGGGTAGATAGAATGGAACTTTTCCACTTAGTAGAGGGGTCAATAACCAGGGGGCATAGTTTCAAGGTAAGGGGCAGGAGGTTTAGAGGGGATTTGAGGAAAAACTTTTTCACCCAGAGGGTGGTTGGAATCTGGAACTCACTGCCTGAAAGGGTGGTAGAGGCAGGAACCCTCACAACATTCAAGAAGCATTTAGATGAGCACTTGAAACGCCATAGCATACAAGGCTACGGACCAAGTGCTGGAAAATGGGGTTAGAATAGATAGGGCTTGATGGCCGGCGCGGACACGATGGGCCGAAGGGCCTCTTTCTGTGCTGTATAAATCTATGACTCTATGACTATGACAAGCGGTGGGGGAGGCATTTAAGATAGTTAACTGATTGTAAAGTGCTTTTTAACTACTATTTTGCCAGCCTATTTCTATTTTCCCACATTTTTAACAGGGCTCACGTCGTTTGGAGATCATGTCAAGTAAGTATGTCGGGAGTTCAATCGAGCTGAATAGTTCACAGCTGCAACTGCAGTATAAAAGCTAACTTTTCACATCTGTTTGCTTTCCAATGTGAGAAGTTGCTGATTTCAGGATTGGGAAGACACATTTGATCTGTATTGAGGCTGTAAGTGTGTGGTGTAAACTCTATATGCACTGTCACCTCCTTGGAATAACCTCTCTCCCCATTGACTGATTGCTTCTAACATCTCATCCTGCCATATATAACAGCAGAATGGGATGGATTTATACCCTGTCATCTTGGTCCTCAGAAGACGATCAGCCACAGCAGCAGCAGAACCAGGCACACCAGCAGCGCCAACAACAAGAGCGCCAACCTTCTACTCAACCACCTGATGCTGCACAGGGCAGAGGCCTTCAGCGCAGGACTGCACTGCACCGGAGGAGATACCCCCAACATGACTGAGCAGCAGTGCCAAAGGAGGCTGAGACTTTCACGACAGGTAGTCGCAGACATTTGCACAATGCTCAATCAAGACCTGCAGCCCAGAGGAGCGGGTGGACACCCCTTACCAGTGACTGTCAAAGTCACCACCGGCCTCAACTTCTTTGCATCAGGCTCCTTCCAGGGATCTGCAGCAGACATTAGCAGCATCTCCCAGTTGGCTGCACACAGATGCATCACGCAAGTCACCAATGCCCTCTTTGACAAGTCCGCCAATTACATCCACCGATGAAGCCAGAGTTACCAAACGGGCGCTCGGCTTTGTCAATCTGGCTGGCTTCCCACGGGTGCAGGGCGACATTGACTGCACACATGTGGCCATCAGGGCACCCCATCAGAACCCAGCAGCACTTGTCAACCACAAGGGCTTCCACTCCCTTAACGTGCCGCTGGTCTGCAACCATAGGAAGAGCATCATGCATGTGTGCGCCAAGTTCCCTGGCAGCTGCCATGACTCTTACATCCTGCGCCAGTCCACTGTTCCTCAGCTCTTCGCACCGCCAAACAAACTTTCTGGCTGGCTCCTTGGAGACAAGGGCTATCCCCTGAAGACGTGGCTAATGACACCGTTGAGGAGGCCCTCCAACGAGTCTGAGGAGCGCTACAATCAAAGCCACATTTCCACCAGAAGTCTCATAGAGCAAACAATAGGGTTGCTCAAAATGCACTTCAGATGCCTGGACAGATCTGGTGGAGTCCTTCAGTATGCACCAGCCAGGGTCTCGAGAATCGTCGTTGTCTGCTGTGCCCTGCACAACATCGCACTGCAGCGAGGATTAGCGCTGCATGAGGAAGAAGGCACAGAGCGCACAGCCTCTTCAGAGGAGGAGGAGGAGGAGGACAACCAGAATGAGGTTCCACATGAGGAAGACCTGGAGGAGCCGGCAGCCCCAGTGCGACCAGCACGCGAGCACATTGCTGCCCATGATGCCAGGGATGGCCTAATCAATGCCAGATTCACCTAACTTTATGCAGCACAGATATGTGGCTGCCACATGCGCATGAAGGTTGGCATGACCCCACTTCAACACCATAGAGCATCTCTGCAATGAACTGTGCATTCTTTGCACAGTCACCACCATTGCTGGACAGTAAAGGTGCCTTTACCCTTCACTGTGCCACTTCAAATTGTGAGCACACATATGGCAACGAATTCAAACATTCAGAAAACATTACTTTATTACAACAAAATAAAAGAACAGAAACTTAACATTCATTTATAGCAAATCACCCAAGTGACTACCCTTGTGATTATTTATGTGGGAGCTTTCTTTTACGTGTGCTTCTACGTGGTGTTACCCCTGTGGCATCAGCAGATGCAGAGGCGCCTGCTTAGATGCCTTTGGAGGTCGTCCTCTGGGTTTTGGAGCCTCTGAGGGCCCTGCCAAAGTCTGCTCCTCCTGCGGCTGTGCAGGGGCAGACTCGGCCACCAGTGTTCGGTGAGGCATCTGGGGCTCTGACCAAGGAGCTGACAAGGGGGTGGAGTGCTTGGAGAGGAGCCCCCACTTCCATGTCCCCTCCCACAATCATCCCTCTCATGGGCCACCCGCACTTCTCTGTTAGCAAGTGGCTGGAGAGGACCTTGCTGCACATCAGTAGGGCCATGAGGACCCATGTCTATACTGACATTCTTCATAACAAGGACGTCCATGAAGCTTTGGTCTCGCTCCTCGATAGATGCCCATCTATCCTCCATAGCTGACCATCTATTTAGAAGTGTTACCATGTTCTCCTGAGTCTGGCGATTTATGTCCTCCATGGAGGTTGCCATCCTTTCCATGGCAGAACCTAAAGTTGCCAGTGCTTGCGCCATGGCGTTGCTCATATTTGAGATGGACTCCTCCATTTGCTGCACACTCGCTGTCACCGTGGTTACTAACCCAGTCAGAGCCTCCTGAACTTATTCCTGAAGCTCCAGGATCGCCCTCTTTCTGGATGGCCCGAGGCCCAGCGTCTACATGCAGCTGAGCAGAACAAGGAGCATCCTGCGGCCTCCGACGAGGACTCTCCACTGCTGTCCCTGTCTCCACCATCTCATCTTGCTCACTTGTGACTTGTAATACACCAGGTGACAACACTACTCTATCTCACATAGAACCCACCGAGGTGTGCGTCTCTGCGCTGGTGCTGGGTGCGCTCATTTCTGCTGACGCTGCTCCCTCAGAGGCTGGAGGATCCTCAGAGGAGTGCTCCTGCTCTTCCTCCTGGACAGTTGGGGGGCCGGGCTCTTGATGGTCCTGTGGGAGAGTAAAGACATGAGTTAGACATTTGATATGTAGATTGCGGACACATCCCATTATGCACATGATGAGCATTCAATTTCTATTGATATCAGATCCCATATGAGTCACTCATGAATGCCAAATAAGATATATGGAAAATAATTCTGTCAGCAGGTTGTTCTAATGAGCCCCTCTCTCCGTCCCCCACTTCAGGCTGGTCAACGACTCCTGTTATGTCCAGAGCTGCCTCCTCAGCGTTGATGGTGGTCCTCCTCCTGTTCTCTCCCTTTCCCTCTTATTGTGGGCTCTCTTTTCCTGCAATGAGGGAAAGAAGTGGAGTTTCAGTGAGAGTGATGGAATGAGTGTAAAGAATGGATGGGATAGATGTTTAGAGGGAGACTATGATGGAGTGGGGTGCCAATACCAAGTTGCCTCCTTTTGCATTGTTAGTTGTTGGCATTGCATAACGCTGAGGGTGAGTGTGAGGGGTGCATAGTAAGATAGGGAGAGAGGGATGGGTGATGGTGCAAGGGATGTTGGGGTGAGTTAGGATGTGCAGGAGTAAGGTTGACGATGCAGAGTGATGGGGATGTGATGACAGGCACAGCAGAATGAAGGTAAGTGTGCTTTTATACTCACTTTTCCTGAACACAGGAGATCATTAAACCTCTTCCTACATTGCACCCAGGTGTGAGCTACAACAGACCTTGCATTCACCTCCTCGGCTATTTGCAGCCAGGCTGCCTTTGTCTGGTGAGGAGGTCTCCTCCTTGTATCCCCAGGGAATAGAACCTCCCTGCGTCCTCTGACTCCCTCCACAAGAACATGGAGTCATCGTTGAATCATGGCGCAGCCCTTTTTCTCTATGCAGTCATTTGTCAAACAAGCAGCACTCAGGAGCATGAATCAGGAGTGAGAGCAAATGGGGACATGGCCCCCTTAAATAGACCGGCAACAAACGTGTCATCAGAGGACCTCACCAGACCCGCACCTTGTAATTGGGCCGGGTAACGTGCACGGTGGGCTTAACAAGCCCAATCAACGCAAAATTGTTTGCACAGAGCGGCTGGAGCCGGGAGCAGGAGTGGGAGCCGCCAACTAGCTCTCCCGGTGCGAACTCGCCTCCACTGGCAAAATCCAGCCCAATATCTTTTCATTATATAAGCAATCTTGTTCAGATGGTAAGTATTGTTGGCACTAAATTATCCATGCCAGGAATGAGTTGGGGAGAGATTGGGACAAATGGCAAGTTGTTAATGGAGGCTGGATTGCTCAATAACATTTAGGGCAACTGTAGTGGGCACAGACAGCCAGAAAATAGTTCACAAAGGATGGGAACTTCCAAAATCATATATGGAGACTGAAGAAAAGTAGAATATATGGTGATGGATGGGTAATACATGCATGAGACATCTATTTGATGATTCACTTACATTATTTTTATGTTTAGCCTTATAAAGAACTTATTAATGCATAAAGTACACAAATACATGGTCAAGCTAAATCTTTTGTTTCAATTATAGGTATTTAAAACTGACTTCTTAGCCTAAGTTTACTTTGTAGCTATTGTTGAGTCAGCTCTGGCTCAGTTGGTAGCACCCTTGCCTCAGAGTCAGAAGGTTGTGGGTTCATAGTCCCACTCCAGAGACTTGAGCACAAAAATCTCAGTTGACACACCAGTGCAGTGCTGAGGGAGTGCTGCACTGTCAGAGGTGCTGTCTTTCGGATGAGCCGTTAAACTGAGGCCCTGTCTGCTCTCTCAGGTGGACGTAAAACATCCCGTGGCACTATTTTGAAGAAGAGCAGGGGAATTATCCCTGGTGACCTGGCCAATATTTATCCCTCAATCAACATCACAAAAACAGATTATCTGGTCTTCTCACATTGCTGTTTGTGGGAGCTTGCTGTGTGCAAATTGGCTGCCACATTTCCTACATTACAACAGTGACTACACTCCAAAAGTACTTTAGTAGTGATAAAGCGCTTTGGGACGCCCGGTGGTCGTGAAAGGCGCTATATAAATGCAAGTCCTTTTTATATAGCATAAAAAATAGTTTGTTGGAATCATCATGAGTAACAGCAAAGAGCATTGATAAAGCACTCAAAAATCCATGATTTATGGCAAGGAACAGAGTAATATGGAATTAGGGCAGGAAAGGGGTGAAAAAAAGCAGTTAACTCAGTCCTGAAACAGGAACTGGAAGATGGACTGAGTAGGATGGGCTGACTAGGCTTTTCTCATTCCTATATACTTACGTTTTTTAATATCCCTAACATTACTTGTGTAACCTTTTCTCCACCATGTCAGAGGTTGATTATTTTGTGTGTAATTTAATTGGACATGAGCTGTTGTATACTGCTAGATTCATACGCACACAGTGTATTGTTACGTCAGTCTGTGACAAGTGACATCAGACTATGTCAACACAATACACTACACAACTGTTTCAGAATACAGACGATTCCGGAGACCGAACATCAGTGTCAAGCCTGACACAGTTTATACTCAGATGAAACTGCTATTAAAGTATTGATGAGCCAAAAAGTGGCTGGACAGTTTTACTGACAATGTGATACCAGTATTTGATACCAATATTTGAAACATTGACTATTTTATATTGGTATGAATTGAATACTGTTTTCGCAAGGGTACAAAATCTTGTCAGCCTTATACGTAAATACTCCCTTCTACAAGTATTGGACAAATACTTGAAGGGGAAAAAAATTACAGGGCTATGGAACAGAGGAGGCTGAGGGGAAACCTTATTGAGGTGTATAAAATTATGAGGGGCCTAGACAGAGTGGATAGGAAGGACCTAGTTCCCTTAGCAGAGGGGTCAACAACCAGGGGGCATAGATTTAAAGTAATTGGTAGGAGGTTTAGAGGGAATTTGAGGGGAACTTGCTTCACCCAGAGGGTTGTGGGGGTCTGGAACTCACTGCCTGAAAGGGTGGTAGAGGCAGAAACCCTCACCACATTTAAAAAGTGCTTGGATGTGCACTTGAAGTGCCATAATCTACAGGGCTATGGACCAAGAGCTGGAAAGTGGGATTCGGCTGGATAGCTCTTTATCGGCCGGTGCGGACACGATGGGCCGAAATGGCCTCCTTCCGTGCTGTCAATTTCTATGATTCTATGGGCGGGATTTTGCAAATGGATGTGGCTTGGGAGCGGGTCAGCTGGTTTCCGGGTTCCAGTCCCGCCCCCAACTGCATCCGGCCCACAGACGTGATATTACGTCAATTGGCCTTATTAAGCCCGCCCTACGGGCTTGCCGGCCAATTAAGAGGAAGCCAGTCAGTTGACGTCATTTGATGACGCATCATCTGCTGGTTTTCTTAAAGGGACCACGCACTATTTTTCTTTAACAGCTCATTTCTCAGTATTTGACAGCATTGAGGTGCTTCAAACACTGACAATCACTGTACAAAGGTGAGCTCTTGCACCCAGGCTCTCCAATGACTCCCTCCATAGGCTAGAACAGATGGCAGCTGCAGGTGAAGTTACAGAAGCGATATGTCACTGGTGAGAGAGGTTCTCCCAATGAGGTGGGACTAGACAGCCAATTCAAAACCTGTTACCTACAGAAAAGTGTAAATACATTAAAAATGATTTTCCCAACATTTTCTTACCTCTGAAACTCACCAGTGCACCATTGGATCCTTCACACCACTTCTGCAGCTGTCATCAATGCAGAAACATTACAGCAGACTCACAACAAGCCACACTTACCTGGAGTGGTGTCCGGACGTCGAGAACCCCGAGGCAGAAGCAGCAAAATTGAAAAAGAGCCTGTTAACAAGTATCAAGTACCTGTTAACAGGCAGGTAAGTGGCTATAATCCTCTTCCCGCCGCTAGGTTTCAGGTCCATGCACAAATTGGGGACCCGATACTTGGGAAGATTGATTGGAGGCAGGTTGACAGCGGGTTTCCTACCCGCTGTCAATCTTTGCGATTTTGAAAGCAGTCCCGCCTCCAATCACACACACTGAGGATCGGCAAAATTCCGACCACTGATTCCATGGGGAAAGAGCAGGGGAGTGGGACAAATTGGATAGCTTTACCAAGGAGCCGGCACAAGCATGATGCGTCGAATGGCCTTCTTCGGTGCTGCATCTATGATACAAGCTCTACTATCCCTGTACCTGATGTGAAATAAGGTTTTCTTGTGCATACCCAAGAACCATCAATCGCATCTTGAAAATAAAATTGATTGTGTTGTGGTACATTAAAATCCTAGGCTAGGGAGAATTTTTGGGGACCTAATTTGTTTACTCTTAAAATTAAAATAATGAGCCGTTCAGTTTTAACTAAAACATGCTAAATTTGAGAGAACGTTACTTTATTGTAACCACAAATGATTAATTTTTATATAAAAAGTACCAAAAATATTGATATGTTTAAGAATTTGTAGCACAATTTTAATTTTCACTCAAGAGGCAGTCGATCCAACTCACAACTGACAAAATAAACCAGATCGTGTAAAATTTGTAATGTAAGTAAAATAAATGTTAAGATACTTGCACACCTCGACCCTTAAGCTGCTTGTAAACGTTCCAGGCATGAAAATGCTGACGTCCCTCATCCACTGTGTGCTCACTGACATTTATTCAGGCTAATTAACCCATTTTTTTTACACATTATACAGTTCTCTCATTCACCAATCAACCAAAACACAATCTTGGAATGAATCTGTTTTCTAGTCAATGCTGACCATTTGATTAGTAATTTTAATATGAGTTGTGTTTAATTTGCCTGATCAGCAGAGAAACCAGAATTTGGTTTTATTCCGAAAATGCGGCAGCTTTGAAACCCATTTGTGGTCTCATCGTTTTTTTAGAGTCATTCTTAGTCATTATGAAATATAATTGATTTACCTTTTTCTAAGTCAATCATTTAAAAGAAAAACATCCAATGACTTGCAATGAGCAGCATCCAACATAAATGAATGGAGAGGGTTAAACATTTGGAATCAAACATAATCCATGGCTACACCTTTCAACAAATAAAATGAAATTTTGCTCTCACTTGAGAGTAATCAAAATGAAAATCTCCAATCATACCCCCTATATTTAATCAATCAATAGCTGTACTCCCACACTGCAGAGCCTTTCTAGAGTAGTTCATAAAAACTAAACTAATCCACAACCGGTGACAGCAATAATACCAATATAAGAATATGATGTTGCAGCACAAAAAAAATGCATACGCTTACAAAATACATCTCTTTAAAAGCGCTTTCCTTCACAGTGGTAAAAACCGTTACCATACTGACAATTATAAGAATCCCTTTCCCTGACCTGATATTACCTTGTTTCCTGTTTGAAAAATAATAGTCCACTTCTGTTATTTCACAGTCATTTTATGCAGAAAAAAAATCAAAATATCCAGTAATTTGAATTAAGCAACTTAAATAAAACAGCACAGGAGATGTTTTGTGCTTTAAAAATTTGAATTAACAGGCAATTCAAAATAATTGATTTTAAATTAAGAGTAGACTGTGGTCATACCAGCACACAACACTAAACCAGAAACTAGGATTCCCCCTCTTTCCATATCCTGTCAGACTTCCATATTTTTAACTATTTATTCATATTTAGACAGTTCACATATTGAGTGCAATACCCTACAATTTTTTGTTTCGAAGAAAGTAAATAAAAAAAGTATTCTTTCTGGCTCAGCTAATAATCTTACTTTAATTTTAACAGAAATAAAAGTATAAATATATTTTACATTATTCATAAATAATAGACAAGGTTCATCATTTTGGAAGTAATTTTGTTCTTCAAAAGTTGTTCTGTGGTTGACTATTAATACTCAGTAAGTATATAGCGGACCATGAGGTGTGACAGTACTGTGCAAACTTTCCACCCTTACCTCATGCTGCAATATCCACAAAGACAGAACAATCAATATAGCTTAAGAAACTGTGGGGCTGTTTTCGTTTCTGCCGCACATCAGGGTGGATGGTGGACATAGCAATCAAGACGCCCACCCAATGTTGTCGGAGAGCGGCCTGAGCCATTTTCATGGTCAGGCCTCATTACAGTACTATCACCGAGCAGGCAGCGCTAAACATGTGCTGACAGGCAACTCATCAATTAGAGATGAGGGGAAGTCCGACGTCTCCTCCCATGAGCCGAGCCAGAAGTTGAGGAGTGGGGTGATGGGAGGGAGGCATTCCCGGGAAGGGCTGCCACAGAGTGAACTTTTTTGGAGCAGCCTGGTGCAGTCCCTTTAAGGACTGCTGGTTCGATCGCTTAGTGTTCAGTTCCCCTGGGCAGAGCACACGTGTGTTCAGTTCCCCTGGGCAGAACATGTGTGTTCAGTTCCTCTGGGCAGAGCACGTGTTCAGTTCCCCTGGGCAGAGCACACGTGTGTTCAGTTCCCCTGGGCAGAACACGTGTGTTCAGTTCCCCTGGGCAGAACACGTGTGTTCAGTTCCCCTGGGCAGAGCACACGTGTGTTCAGTTCCCCTGGGCAGAGCACGTGTTCAGTTCCCCTGGGCAGAGCAACCTCTCAGCATCTGCCCTGTCAATCCCCTTCAGAATCTTGTATGTTTCAATGAGATCACCTCTCATTCTTCTAAACTCCAGAGAGTATAGGCCCATTCTACACAACCTCTCATCATAGGACAGCCCTCTCATCCCAGGAATCAATCTAGTGAACCTTCATTGCACCGCCTCCAAGGCAAGTATATCCTTCCTTAGATAAGGAGATCCAAACTGTACACAGTACTCCAGGTGTGGTCTCACCAAGGCCCGGTACAATTGTAACAAGACTTCCTTACTCTTATACTCCAACCCCCTTGCATAAAGGCCAACATGCCATTTGCCTTCCTTATTGCTTGTTGTACCTGCATGCTAGCTTTCTGTATTTCTTGCACGAGGACACCCAAATCTCTCTGAACACCAACATTTGAAAGTTTCTCACCATTTAAAAAATATTCTGTTTTTCTATTCTTCCTACAAAGTGAATAACCTCACATTTCCCTACATTATACTCCATCTGCCACCTTACTGCCCACTCACTTAGTCTATCTATATCCCTTTGCAGATTAATTGGGCTGGATTTTACTCACCAAGACACGTTGGGGGCGGGACTGCTGCTTTCCGGGTTCTAGTCCCGCCCCCAGCGACGTCTGATGAACAGATGCTATTTTGCCCTAGTTGGCCTTGTTAAGCCCGCTCTGTGGGTTTGCCAGCCAATTAAGGGAAAGCCGGTGTCAGATGACGTCAGTTAATGACGCTTCATCTGCCGGTTTTCTTAAAGGCATATGCACCACACTTGTTTGACAGATGATTTGTCAGTGTTTGACAGCATTGAGGTGCTGTCAAACACTGACAATCACTGTCCAAAGGTGAGCCCTTGCATCTAGGCTCTCCAATTACTCTCTCCTTAGGATAAAACAGATGGCAGCTGCAGCTGAGATTGCAGAAACCATCTGTCACGTCTCCCGATGAGATGAGGCTACACAAACACTTCACAGCTTGTCACCTGCAGAAACATCTAAACACATTAAACATTACTTTCATAACTTGTCCTTACCTCTGATACTAACCAGTGTCCATTGCATCCTTCACACCACTTCTGTCATCCAAACACCAACGTAACAGCAGGCCCACAGCATGCCTCACTTACCCTGGTGGGGTTCCCCGGTGTCGGGAAGCCCGCAGCAGCAGTCGAAAAATTGGAAAAAGCCTCTTAACTGCCTGTTAACTACCTGTTAACAGGCAGTTAAGTGGCTATAATCGTCTTCCCGCCGCTAGGAGTCGGGTCCCTACACAAATCGGGGACCCGACTCCCGGCAAGATTGGTTGGATGCGGGTTGGGAGCGGGTTTGGGACCCTTCCCATTTTCTGGGATTTTCCCAGCAATCCCACCTCCAAACCTGCCTCCTCAGGGCTGGTAAAATCCAGCCCCTGGTGTTCTCCTCACAGCTTACTGTCCCACCTAACTTTGTAACATCAGCAAACTTGGATACATTACACTCGGTCCCTTCATCTAGGTCATTAATATAGATTGTAAATAGCTGAGGCCCCAACACTGATCCTTGCGGCACCCCATCAGTTACAGCCTGCCAACCTGAAAAAGATCCGTTTATCCCTACTCTCTGTTTTCTGTCTGTTAACCAATCCTCTATCCATGCTACTATATTACCCCCAACCCCATGAGCCCTAATCTTGTGTAATAACCTTTTATGTGGCACCTTATCAAATGCCTTTTGGAAATCCAAATATACTACATCCACTGGTTCCCCTTTATCTACCCTGCTAGTTACATCCTCAAAAATCTCCAATAAATTTGTCAAACATGATTTCCCTTTCATAAAACCATGTTGACTCTGCCTAATCATGTTATGATTTTCTAAGTGCCCTGACACCACTTCCTTAACAATGGATTCCAGCATTTTCCCGACAACTGATGATTTCCCGATAACTGGCCTGTAGTTCCGTTTTTTCTCTCACTCCTTTCTTGAATAGTGGTGTTACATTTACGACCTTCCAATCCCAAAATGTCATAACCTGTCTTTTCTCTTTACAGATACTCCCTGATCTGTTGTGTCTTTCCAATAATTTCCGTTTTTATTACATTTTTTACAGCATTTGCAGTTTTTCTATTTATTTAATGGTTTTACATACAGTTTTGAAATACTAATCATTAGATGTTTAAAAAGCAGCAACTTCTTTATGTTGTATTTTAGTTTTATCTTATTTTTTACCCACTACTCTCAGTACATTCAGCTGTTCAATTCAAATTAATAAAGTATATCAAACAGAATGCATCTGACTGCATTATTTGACACCTTTTGGGAGACTACAGATTGTAAATCCATTTATAATACATAGTATAACCACCCTGACAAATAACAAATGTCATAAACACCTTCAAGGAGTCCATAGCTGTTTTATCTTATTGTACAGCAAATAACAGAATGTTGTGTAAATTTGATACACTCAAAATTCAAGCTATATAACAATAACAAAAGGATCCCAGGACCATATTTAGTTTTATATTGTGTGCACATATGTGGACACATAGAGCCAGATTTTGCTCTGAGTGGTAAAAGCTGTTTGTTACACTTGCACTTGCCCATAGACCTTCTATGGGCTTTTGCACGGCAAATTCCTGTCAGCCAACCATCCAAAATATGCAGCTCCCTCTACAGGGTATCTGGGACTTGTGTGAACAGGGCAAGCAACTGTGTATCTCCATAACCAATCAGATTAAAGTATTGTGAAATTAACAGTGCAGAGTCTAAACCAGGAAGTGTAAATTCGAATAATTAATTCAATGTCTAATCAGGTGCAGAAAGCAAAATAAAGAGAGGGAAAGAAAGATTGGATTAAGAGAGAGAGATAAAAGAGACAGAAAAAAATATTTCTTTTAAAATCTCTAACAATAATTAAAAGCTGAAGTCATGAGGCTCCACATTTGTAAAAGTTCATTTTCAGTGCCACAGATGTTGTTTGGCAGTAATTAAGACTTACCATGCCATTAAAAGGGTACTTAGACTGGAATTGACAAGCCCTAACCTTTTTTGGCAAGTTCAGTCTGTATCTACAGGAACTTCATGTCATTTAATATATTTGAATGGGGAGCCAGA
Source organism: Squalus acanthias (assembly GCA_030390025.1). Lineage (NCBI taxonomy): Eukaryota > Metazoa > Chordata > Chondrichthyes > Squaliformes > Squalidae > Squalus > Squalus acanthias. The sequence continues at coordinate 73,504,190 of CM059428.1, forward strand.
CGCCGAGATGCGGTTTATGCGCAGCTTATAAAGGAGCAGGACATCTCGGACAGAAACTTCCGGATTCCCACGTTTATCTGCGCATGTGCGGTCGCCGGAAGTTGCTGTCCGATTTCCACATAAATAACAGTGAGCGACTGGTGAAGCTGGGGTTGTTCTCCTTAGAGCAGAGAAGGTTAAGAGGAGATTTGATAGAGGTGTACATAATCATGAATGGTTTTGACAGAGTAAATAAGGGGAAATTGTTTCCAGTGGCAGAAGGGTCGGTAACCAGAGGATACAGATTTAAGGTGATTGGCAAAAGAACCAAAGACGGCATGAGGAAACATTTTTTGCACAGCGAGTTGTGATCTGGAATGCACTGCCTGAAAGGGTGGTGGAAGCAGATTCAGTAATAGCTTTCAAGAGGGAATTGGATAAATATTTGAAGGGAAAAAAAGTACAGGGCTATGGGGAAAGAGCAGGGGAGTGGGACTAATTGGATAGCTCTACCAAAGAGCTGGCATAGGTATGATATGCCGAATGGCCTTCTTTTGTGCTGTATCATTCTATGATTCTATTAATAGGTTTAAGGACTTACAAAGTATTTACAGCACAGAAACAGGTCATTCGGCCCAACAGGTCAATGATGGTGTTTATGCTCCACAAGAGCCTCCTCCCACCCCTTTTCATCTAACCCTATTAACGTATCCTTCTATTCCTTTCTCCCTCATGTGCTTATCTAGCTTCTCTTGAATGCATCTATGCTATTCGCCTCAACTATTCCCTGTGGTATCGAGTTCCACATTCTCACCACTCTCTGGGTAAAGAAGTTCTCCTGAATTCCCTATTGGATTTTTAGTGACTATCTGATATTTATGACCCCCTAGTTCTGGTCTCACCCGCAGTGGAAACGTCTTCTCTACATCTACCCTGTCAAACCCTTTCATAATCTTGAAGACCTCAACAGGTCACCCCTCAGTCTTTTCTTTTCTAGAGAAGAGCCCCAGCCTGCTCAACTTTTCCTGATAGGTATAACCTCTCAGTTCTGGTATCATACTAGTAAATCTTTTCTGCACCTTCTCCAGTTCCTCTACATCCTTTTTATAATACGGGGACCAGAACTATTCACAGTACTCCAAGTGTGGTCTAACCAAGGTTCTATACAAGTTTAACATAACTTCCCTGCTATTCAATTCTATCCCTCTAGAAATGAACCAACTGCTTTATTTGCTTTTCTTATGGCCTTATTAACCTGCGTCGCTACTTTTGGTGATCTGTGTATCTGTACCCCTGCCACCACCCCCCCCCCCCCCCACCGTTCCTCCACCCTATTTACACACTTATTTTCCAAGGAGTATGTGGCCTCCTTATTCTTCCTACCAAAATGTAATACCTCGCATTTATCTATATTGAAGTTAATTTGCCAAAGAGACTTTAGAGAGGAAAGGGAGGCTAGAGATTAACTACATATGTATGCAAATAACATGCTACTCTATATTACAACAGTGACTATGCTTGAAAAGGACCTCATTGGCTTTGAGCACTTTGGGATTTTCTGAACTGAAAGATACTATATAAATAAATGTTTTCTTTCTATGTCTATTGATACACTCCTTGCACATCATTCTAATGGTCCAATTCTTAAGTTTTATGCCCACTCCACCTCGCTAAGAGTGGAATGGGCCCAATCCTGATATGAGCACGCCTTAAGCTGACAAATAACAACAGCATTTTGTTTTTATTTTTCCCCCCCAATTTTCTTCCCTCATCTTCTGAAAGTATTGACTCTTGGTAGGGTAGGCAAGCAAAGGTGGTAAAAGATGGTAATTTTGTATTTAATTATGAGGCCTTTGCACAATAGCATTGTGCATGGGCAAATTATGAAGGGAAAATTGTATGCATTTGAAATGTGAATACATAATCAGACTAAAAGTTGAACTGCATGATTGTGAATGTGTCTGACTGCAATATTGAAAGTTTAACCAGCTAGCTCTTTCAATGAACTCGTATCCACTGTTGAAGCATTCTCATATGTATTTCTACTTAGTGTCTTTCAATATTATTGTTAGATATTTAGAGTTAAATATTTATATCTATAAGAAAACACAATGTCAGGTTCCACGTTTGCATTGACGACACCCAGCTTTACCTCACTACTAGCGCTCTCGATCAACACCCCTACCCCCGCCCCCACCCCCCTCTGATTTGTCAGACTGCTTGTCCGACATCCAGTACTGGATAAGCAGAAATTTCCTCCAACTAAATATTGGGAAGACCAAAATCATTGTCTTCGGTCGCTGCCACATCGCCGTTCTCCAGCCACCGACTCCATCCCTCTCCCTGGCAACTGTCTGAGGCTGAACCAGACCGTTCACAACCTTGGTGTCATATTTGACCCCGAAATGAGATTCCGACTACATATCCACTCCATCACTAAGACCGCCTACTTCCACCTCTGTAACATCGCCCGACTCCACCCGTCTCAGCTCATCTGTTGCTGAAACCCTCATCAATGCCTTTGTTACCTCTAGACTAGACTATTCCAATGTTTTCCTGGCCAGCCTCCCATATTCCACCCTACATAAACTTCAACTCATCCAAAACCTAGCTGCCCATATCCTAACTCGCACCAATTCCCATTCACCCATCACCCCTATGCTCACTGACCTACATTGGCTCCCGGTTTTGGCAATGCCTCAATTTTAAGATTCTCATCCTTATTTTCAAATCCTTCCATGGCCTCGCCCCTCCCTATCTCTGTAACCTCCTCCAGTACTACAAGCCTCTTGCGAATCCCCGATTTTAATCGCTCCACTGTTGGCGGCTGTGCCTTCAGCTGCCTAGGTCCTAAGCAAAAAGAAAAAGGAATGGCAGTGCCTGAATTCAAATGCATCTGTTGTGTAATTTCTTCTACCTTCTTTCAAATCATTAAATCAAAGACAGCAAATCAGGTACAAAATCCCAATCAGATACAATCACTTCCCAAATAGAAATAACAATGGTTTACTACAGCTCATTTAAGAACTGGAACACAAAAAAACCACTGGATATAGCAGCATAACATACTAAAGCTTTGTATGTCACATTGTTAATATTACATACTGTATTTTGACCAAAACAGAAACACATTTATTTCTATGTGGAAAATATAATTTGAACATCATAATGGGTGGACAGTAAATGAACAGGATATAGATGTATCCCAATTGCATAATTTATTTAGGAATGAAAAATAAAATCTATAAATTCTTTAGCACATCCTTTGTGCTATTAAATGTCGTGAAAATCAACTATGTTTAGTTAAAGATATTTATTGGATTGTCATTTAATGGAAAAATAGAACACAAATCCTCCATGTGAACTAAGTAAAACTTTAACTGTTAGATGGACAAACATTTTTTCGAGAGAATTTAGAACCTCCAATCATCAATGAAAGTGAATCGATAAAATGGACTTGTTAGGACAGAATAGGCCAGAAACTAGTGTGGGTGATATTAACGGACAAGCCACTGGTAATGTTCATACAAGTGTTCATACGACATTCCTCTGCCTGTTATTATAACGCAAGCATCAATTTGTTTATTTCCAATGAGCCAGTGTCTGTGGTAAAATTGCGGGCAGAGGACTGTCACACGAGTATGTTAAGCATTTGGCTATTGACATTACCAACAGTAATTTCTAGGTTTGTATTTCAAATAATTATTCATTTTTAAATCGCAACCTATAATCAATAACTATGAATCTAACCTTGTTATTGTGACTAGAATTGCCCACCTTGTTCTGCAAAACAAAGCATTGTAACAATCTTCATAATATCCTACTTCCTGTTGATCACTCACAATTACCACAATCATTAATGCTTGTCACTGTCACAGCCAGGAAAATGATAGAATGCTTGTTCCATGGGTTTTGTAGACAATTTGGTATCATTCCTCATTCAATATATACCACATGTATAAAAAAAGGATGATTTTTAATTCTGCAATTTAAGAAAAAAAGTAAGGATATTGGAGGTGTTCTTACCTTCTTGTCTTCCTGATCATTTGCTTGCCTCTTTTCCTGACTGTGGCTGTCACTGACAGTTGCACTCTCCTCTTGCTGCCCATCCTGCTGCTGCTGCTGCTGCTGCTGACAGCCACTGCCTCCAGACCCCTGAGCGTGGGGGATGGGCTCCGAGCTCCCGTTCTCCCGACACTGAGAAACTCCGTTTACATCCATCTCGATCTTCCAATTCACTACATTGCACAATATTTAAAACAACAAAAAGCAGATTATCTCAACGCCGCCTTTTGAAAGGGGGTTCTGCAATCCGAGCAGCGCGCCCGAGAGCCGGAGAATGAGGCACAAATCGCAGACTTTTTAATTTGTCCTTGTGCAATGGCCTTCAATCGCCCCTAAAAAAAAAAGCAAACGCTAACTAAGCAGATCGCTAACGAGCGAGCTAAAGTCGGCGTTCAGTGTGCGGTGATCATTTACTTTATCGTCGGCTGTTGGATCGCTTCCAGCACAGCTCTGGACCCATCCCAAAGTTACAAAAGAAAAAAAAATCTCAGCGATTATTGCAGTGTGGCTGATGGTGTTAGCTTTAAGAACCGCTTCTAAATGACAACCAAAAGTTAAAACCTCCTCCGAGTGAATTGCAAAAAGCACACACAACCTCAAAACGCAGATGCAATAAATGATTTTCAAACCTGCGAAATGTGGCGCCGATGATGACACTCGGGCATTTACACGGTTATTTGGCTTCCGATGTTGTTCATCTATCCTCTGTGTGACCGTGGCTCTCACTCAGGCTCCGCCGGCGTCGCGCCACGCAGCATTGCACAAGGAGAACTGGAGTAAAGAGAAAGCAAGGGGGAAATTCCGAGAGGAAATCGAAATCTCTACTATCCACTCCAGTCTTGAAAAGCCGACTGTTTGCAGTTTCACAAATAAAAGAGGGCTCACATTCAAACAATCTCTCTATAATAATAATAAAACTCTTTTGAATGAGCCTCCAGTAAATTTGTATCAACTTCAAAAATTATTACTCAGAGATACATTTTCCGTAATCTCTTCCACCCCCGATCTATTATAATATAGTACAGTGGTATTACAAATTAGGCCTCGTCTATTTCACTGCATAAATATACACGGATGAAAACGAAAGTTTACAAATTAAAATATTAGTGTATAATTACATATTTAACCAGCAAGTTTTAAAAACTATTGAAATTTGAAATGTCACCAGACGTTAATATAATCATTAGACAGCTTGTAACGTTTCAGCAATAATGAATGCAAAAGATGCCATAATTGATAATTAATTTTCCAAAATATCAGATAGTTATATAGAAAATAATAGACAATGGCTGTACTTCAAAGCCGCCAATTTATTCAAGGACATATATAATGTCATAAAACATTAGGGTGGAATTTGAATAGTTTATAACCTTTTCAACCTATTCCTCCATGTATTTATTATAATTTAAGATCTACTAACTGATCTCACGTGCCGTTGCTCATGGTGAGTTGGCAGAAACACTGGGGTAATTTTCACCTTCACCGCCTGGGCGGTTAAACCGGATGGGGATGAAAATCAGACAGGTTCTACAAATGGCAAGCAATCCACTCACCACATTCCCACCCAGGCAGTGAAGGTGAAAATTGCCCCTCGTGTTTTGCCTTATAGGGTATAACATCTGGACCATTCATTTACAATGACTGAACAAGTCAAATTCCTTTTGTATGAAATAGTATTCCAGGAAATCAGTATTATAAAGCTTTATCAATATACATATATATATTTAATTTAATTCCTTGACCAGTTTCAAAGCAAGATGTACAGGTTAGAGTTAGCTATGGGGATTTTAACCCCCGCCCACGATGGCCAGGAAAGGGTTAGGGATCGGAAGGGTTAACTCATCAATTTCAGGAAACCCACCGCAAACGCACCTGTTTTCGTTTTAACCGTGGTGGGTTTCAGGGTGTCCAAGTAACCCGCTCTGGAGAGGCGGGTCTGTAACAACAACAATAACCTGTATTTATATAGCACCTTTAAAATAGTAAAACATCCACAGGAGCGTTATCAAACAAAATTTGACACCGAGCCACGTATTAGGGCAGAAAGAGGAAGGTTTTAAGGCGCGTCTTAAAGAAGGAAAGAGAGGTAGAGAGGCGGGGCGGTTTAGGGAGGGAATTCCAGAGCTTAGGGCCTTGGCAGCTGAAGGCTCGGCCGCCAACAGTGGAGTGATTAAAATCAGGGTGCTCAAGAGGCCAAAATTGGTGGAGTGCAGATATCTCGGGGGGTTGTGGGGCTGGAGGAGATTACAGAGATAGGGAGGGACGAGGCCACGGAGGGATTTGGAAACAAGGATGAGAATTTTGAAATCGAGGCATTACTTAACCGGGAGCCAATGTAGGTCAACGAGCACAGGGGTGATGGGTGAACGGGACTTGGCGTGAGTTAGGACACGGGCAGCAGAGTTTTGAATGACCTCAAGTTTATGGAGGGTAGAGCATGAGAGTGCAGCCAGGAAAGCATTGGAATAGTCAATGCTAGAGGTAACAAAGACAAAGGGTTTCAGCAACAGATGAGCTGAGGCAGGGGCGGAGTCAGGCGATGTTACAGTGGTGGGAAAAGATGGTTTTAGTGATGGCACGGAAGCTCAGCTAGGGGTCACATATGACAGCAAGGTTGTAAACAGTCTGGATCAGCCTCAGACAGTTGCCAGGGAGAGGGATAGAGTCGGTGGCTAGAGAATGAAATTTGTGGTGGGGACCAAAAACAATGGCTTTGGTCTTCCCAATATTTAGTTGGAGAAAATTTCCGCTTAATCCAGTACTGGTGACATTTTAGAGACAGTGGAGGGGTCGAGATACTGGAGGGATAAGTTAGAGCTGGGTGCCGTCAGCGTATATGTGGAAGCTGACGGTGTGTTTTCGGATGATGTCACCGAGGGGCAGCATGTAGATGAGCAATAGGAGGGGGCCAAGAATAGATCCTTGGGAGACACCAGCGGTAACGGTGTGGGAGCGGGAAGAGAAGCCATTGCAGGTGATTCTCTGGCTACGACTGGGTAGATAAGAATGGAACCAGGCGAGTGCAGTCCCACCCAGCTGGATGATGGTGGAGAGGCGTTGGAGGAGGATGGTGTGGTCAACCATGTCAAAGGCTGCAGACAGGTTGAGAAGGATAAGGAGGGATAGTTTACCATGGTCACAGTCACACAGGATGTCATTTGTGACTTTTTGTTATAATATTTAAATGAGGCTCCTTTCCTGAGATTTTGGCAGTAATTTGAAATTAATGCCTGCTACATGGGTTTCCTGGGGTCATCAGTGAAATGGAGGCGAGATTGAGCAGCTATTCATGGGGATGGTTAAAGGTCAGGAGTGCCGATATGAATAAAGGCTTAGGCTGTGATTTTGCCAGCGCTCAGAGGATGGGTTTGGAGGCGGGTCAGAGGTTAAAGTCCTTTTGATTGACGGCGGATTCCGCACCTGCTGTCGACCCGCCTTCACACAACCTTCCCAAGTGTCGGGTCCCCGATTTGCCAATGTGCCCGACACCTAGCGGCGGGAAACAGATTAAAGGCAATTAACTGCCTATTAACAGGTACTTGTGAGCAGTTTTCAGGGTCTTTTTCGATTTTCCAGCTTCTGGGTCGGGTTTTACGACATCCAGACAACACACCAAGTAAGTGTGGCGTGTTTTGAGTCTGGTCTGATGTTTGTGAAAAGATGACAGCTGCAGAAGTGGTGTCAAGAATGCCATGTTGCACATGGTGAGTTTCAGAGCAAACAAAATGTTGGTTACTGCATTTTTAATACATATACAGATTTCTTTAGCTTACAAGTTTTTAAATCCAACTGTATGTCCAGTGCCACCTCATTGGGAGAACCTCTCTCACCAGTGACAGATCGCTTCTGTCATCTCACCTGCAGCTGCCATCTATTCCAGCAACATTGGAGCCAATGAAACAATCAGACCTTGGTCCTCCGAATCCTTCCACAATCATCCCCAACACCAACATCACCAACCTCATCACCAACCTTCGCCGCCATCACCTGATGTTGCATTGGACACAGGGCATCAGCCCCTGACAAAATTGCTGGCCGGGAGGCCAGCGATGGCATCACCATGGCTAGACTTTCTTCACTTGATGCTGTAAACCCTGGCTGCCACATGATGTGTCAGGTTGACACCATCCCACACCAGCACCGTGAAGCATCCCTTTTATGTCCAAGTCATTCCTGCACACACATCACTATAGCGGGGTGTGGTGTGGGTGGGGGGGGGGAGTTATGACTGAACAATCACTGGAACTCAGTAAGACACTTCTCAATGTGTGCTCAGATCTGTCCAATAAGGGGCACTTTTTGAAAAAGAGATTTCACTGTATGACAACACATTACCAGAAACTTCACATGGACATTGGCTAAACCTCTCAAGTGCCCACCTTTGTGTGTTGTTAGTTGGTATGCTTGCAGTAGAATGAGGGTGAGTGTGAGTGTGAGAGGTGGCTAGTGAGATGGGGAAGTGATAAAGTAGATAGAGAGGGTTGGGTGGAGGTGCAAGGTAAGTTGGTGTCCTGGGGAGGTCTCTTCTGCCCTTGGAAGGGAAGAGAACTGCCCTGCGTACTGTGACTCCCTCCATAAGCATATGGAAGGAGTCATTGGAGAGTCTGGGTGCAAGAGTTCACCTTTGTGCAGTGATTGTCAGTGTTTTCAGCACCTCAATGCTGTCAAACACTGAAAAATCAACTGTCAAAATAAAATAAAGTTAAGGAAACCGGCAAATGACGCGTCATCAAATGACGTCATCAGACCCGCTTCCTGTTAATTGGCCGGTAAACCCGCAGGGCGGGCTTAACAAGGCCAATCAAGGGAAAATCACGTCTGCAGAGCGGAGGCAGCTGGGGGCGGGACTGAAACCCGGAAACCAGCTGACCCGCCCCCATCCCGACACCGATAAGAAAATCGCGGCCTTAGTGTTCACAGCTGCTTTCTAAGTTCCCTTTGGGAAATGGTTTGGTGACAGTACTTGTTGTGAGAGACTTATTTCTACAGTTTGGAAGTCTTCACATCAGGAGGGGTGGTGTAATGGCTGCTTTTGATTGGACTTCAGATGAGGAAGACAATCAGCATTCATAGCAGCAGGGACCTGCTGTGAAGGGAGCTGCAGGAGACACTACCCACTTAACAAGTTGTACAGACAGAGGCTCAGCTTCCTTGACCTCTAGGAAGAGCAGTGCTGGCTGAGGTTGTCACGGCAGGTGGTTGTAGACATCTGCAGCCTCCTAGAAGAAGACCTGCTACCTGCTGGACCTGGTAGCCATGCATTACCAGTGGCTGTGAAAGTTACCGCCACCCTCAAATATTTTGCCTCTGGTTCCTTCAGGGGCACTACCGGAGACGTATTGAGGGTCTCGCAGTTGGCTGCATATAAATGCATAAGGTGGGTGACAGATGGGTGTTTGCCAGGGCTTGGAGTTACGCAAACTTCCCCTGTGATGAGAATAGCCAGAATGAGAGGACACTCGGATTCGCGTCTCTAGCTGGCTTCCCAAAGGTGCAGGGTGCCATCGATTGCACACACAGGCAATCTGAGCACCACCAGGCAAGAATAGTGAATACGGGAAAGTGGTTCAAAGTAATACATTTTATGTGAATAAATAACACAACATTTTCATCAACACCCATGTGCATACCCTCGGTGAACTACAAAGCTTTTCTTTTTCTTTCCCTACCGCTCCTATGTGGTGTGAGCCCTGTGGCTTCAGCAGAGGTAGAGGCATGCTGATATGATCACTGCTCTGACTTCTGTGATGCTCGCGGCCGGTGACCTCTGGGTGTTGGAGTCCGTGAATGCCCCTCCAAACACTGCTTGACCTGCACCTGTGCAGGAGCAGATTCAGCCATCAGGAGAGAAGGCAGCATGTCGGGCACTGGTTGAGGGTGGGGCAACAGGTGAGACGTGGAAGCGCTTTGAGTGGACTCCCCACTTTCGGGTCCCTTTTTCGCCATCAACCCTCTCATGGGGAGCAGCACATCACTCCTACTTCTCTGCAGGAGAGCAGCTTGGAGCAGATCAGTGAATCTTTTTAAGGCCACGGCTAATGTATCTGTCATCCTGTTTAAGGCAGAAGAAATGTTGGCATCCATAGTTTTCATGGCCGTGGTCAGGCCTGCAGGGATTGATTCATGTGCTGCAATTCAAGTTCCACTCAGGAGGCCACTCTATCCCTGGAAGATATCCTCGCAATAGCCTGCGACATCAATCCACAAATGTTTGAGCTGGACTCCTCCATCCTCTCTGATATTGTGGACAGTGTGCATGGCAGGACTGCCAGTACCTCGCAGATTTGCTGCTGACCCTCTTTCATTCTCCTTTTCATTGATGTCTCCCGGGGTTCAGCATCTCTGTCCAGCTGAGCAGAGCTTGGAGAGGATTGCGCCCTCTGACACGGACACTCCACAGCTGTCCCTACCACCACCCTCTGCTCGTGCTCATTTGTGAACTGTGATTCACCAGGTGAATTTCCAACTAACTCTTCCAACAGGACCCACCAAATTGCTTGTATCTGTGCTGGTGCCTGGTAAGCATGTGTCCTCTGAGGGTGCACCCTCAGAAGAAGCTCCTCTGAGGAAATGTCTTCCGCAAAGGGCATGGGCTGCTGTTCTTCGCGTGATGGCCCTGGAGGAGAGAGGAGACAGATATGATTTATTCATGGAAATGCAAAAAATGTAGAAATTCAGCATGATTAAGGTGATCATATTTCATTCGGTGCTGAAATCAAGTCAACATGACTTAGTCTTATATGAGATGTGGGTCGGAGATATTTAATGCTGTCACTATCCTGCAGTGAAGTCTGAGACTCACCACCTCTGATACTTAGGGATGCTGATATCCTGCTTATCTCGATGGCCTCCTGCTCTGCAGATATCAACTCCACGATCTGTGGTGGACTACTTCCGGTCCTCTCACCCTCCCTTGTAATTTGCACTCTCTTCTCCTGCAAGGGGGCACAACAGACCTATGAGTGTCTGTAAAGCATGTGTGTATCCAACGGATGCAATGCATTTGGTGAGGATGACTATCAGGCAGATGGATCACGAGTGGCACTGGCATGCATTTGGGAAGGTGTTGACAGTGCCATTTGAGAATGTGTGCTGAGAATCGGGTGAGCTGACTGAGGCGGTATCACATTACACAAGGATTGGGATGAGTGACATTTGTGGATGGAGAAAGGGGGAAGTGAGGCAATGCATAGAAAGTGAAGGATGGGTGTTGCTGAAACTTAAGTAGTGTGAGGAGTGATGTGATGGAGTATGCTTGACAAGACAGAGTGAGGGAGGGTGGTGCACTATAGAATGTAGGTGGATCAGCAACTGTGCTCACCTTTCCTGACCTGGTTAGGTCTATAAATCGCTTCCTGCACTGGATCCAGAGCACTACGCTCCTGCTGCTCACCTCTTCAGCCACCTCCAGCCACGCCTTCTTTGTCATAGCAGTAGGTTTCTTCTTGCCATTTCTGGGGAATATGACCTCCTTCATAGCCCTCACTACACCCAGCAGTACATCAAGTGATGCCTCACTGAACCAGGGCGCAGCCTTTGCTCTTCCATGGGCAGGATGAGGAACTCCTGACTTAGGGAGCTCCTGCATTGCCCTCACCCCTTGACCATTATTTTTCTTTTAAGGGGCAGACGGAAATTCCACCCCTTACAAATGAATTTGAAATGGCAGAAACCCAACGTTAACCGGGTTTCTCCATTTCCAGGCAGGCTCTGCTGGTATCCCACCGGAGTTTGCGATTACATGGTATATTGTTTGTATTTCTGAAACAGCATAACATCCAACTTACCGTAAGCAACGTCATGAAAAATCCACAAGTAGTATATTAAAATGGTATGTCTATGCACATTTCCTGTTCATCACACTTTGTTGGCCCTTAACATATCAGGCATCATATTTTTTATGTGTAAATTTCAACAACAACAACAAATTGTATTTCTGTGTCACACTTTCACTTGATAGTCTCAAATTTCATATTCCTAAAGAGCAATAAACTTCAATGGGATGAGGCAGAGACTGTCCAAAGTAAATTGGGCAAATCTGTTAATGGGTAAAATGACAGAAGGTCAGTGGGAGATGTTTAAAAAATAACTTAAGGTGATACAGAACCAGTTTATACCCCTGAGGGGCAAGAGCTCTACTTGCCAAAAAAAAAGCCATGGACAACTAAAGAGGTAAGGAACAGCATAAAACTAAAGGAAAGGGCATACAAAAATGCAAAAAATAGCACAGATCCCGGCAAGTGGGAAAGGTATAAAGAACAGCAAAGGGTCTCATCTACATGCTGCCCCTTGGCGACATCATCCGAAAACACAGTGTCAGTTTCCACATGTACGCTGACGACACCCAGCTCTACCTCACTACCACTTCTCTCGACCCCTCCACGGTGTCTAAATTGTCAGACTGCTTGTCCGACATACAGTTCTGGATGAGCAAAAATGTTCTCCAATTAAATATTGGGAAGACCAAAGCCATTGTCTTTGGGCCCCGCCACTAACTCCATTCCCTAGCCACTGACCCCATCCCTTTCCCTAACATCTGTCTGAGGCTGAACCAGACTGTTCGCAACCTTGGTGTCATATTTGACCCTGAAATGAGCTTCCGAACACATATCCACAGCATAACAAAGACCGCCTACTTCCACCTCCTTAACATTGCCCGTCTTCGCCCTTGCCTCAGTCCACCCGCTGCTGAAACCCTCATCCGTGCCTTTGTTACCTCTAGACTTGACTATTCCAACGCACTCCTGGCTGGCCTCCCACATTCCACCCTATGTAAACTTGAGGTGATCCAAAACTCAGCTGCCCGTGTCCTAACTCGCACCAAGTCCCGTTCACCCATCACCCCTGTGCTCGCTGACCTACATTGGCTCCCGGTTAAGCAGCGCCTCGATTTCAAAATTCTCATCCTTGTTTTCAAATCCCTCCATGGCCTCGCCCCTCCCTATCTCTGTAATCTCCTTCAGCCCCACAACCCCCTGAGATATCTGCGCTCCTCTAATTCTGCCCTCTTGAGGATCCCTGATTATAATCGCTCAACCTTTGGTGGCCGTGCCCTCAGCTGCCTAGACCCTAAGCTCTGGAATTCCCTCCCTAAACCTGTCTGCCTCTCTTTCCTCCTTTAAAATGCTCCTTAAAACCTACCTCTTTGACCAAGCTTTTGGTCACCTGCCCTAATTTATCCTTATGTGGATCGGTGTCAAATTTGTTTGTCTTAAAATGCTCCTGTGCAGCGCCTTGGGACGTTTTACTACATTAAAGGCGCTATATAAATACAAGTTAGTGTTGTTGTTATTATTGTCTTTGAGTACCTCCATTAATGTTTTATTCAAAGGCCTCAGCCTAAGGTTGGAGTTGATATTCTTCCAGACCTATCACTCTGTAAACTGAAGAGAGAGAACAAATATCCTTCTGCTGGCAATTCTCAGGATGCTGCAGCCTAAGGATAGTGTGGAGAATGTATCTGCATGATTCTGTCAGTGCTACAACCTGAAGTGTGTACTCCTGCAGGTTGTAACAGTACTCATGAGTTTGTTTTCGCAAATGATTTGAAACAAGCTGAATAATGAACCTCTACCTTTTTTGAGGAAAGGATTGACAGTAAAATTACTTTAAGGTGCTTATTTGTTACTTTAGAAACAGGAATCGAGAAAAGAAGGAAAGGGGTGATTATACCACCTACTTTTAAATTTATACTAAGAATTCTTTACATTAAGATGTATGTAGCAGTGGTATAGATATTATTGTCTAGCACCAATGGATAAGGGTAATACTAATTATTTATTTTCCAGGAACCAATCCAAAAACAATTGCTTCACACGCTCTGGGCAGAACTTATATAAGCTTCTTTCCAAATTCTTTCACTGGAGCGATGCGCCTCTTTACTTCTACACCCATTACTCCCCCCTTACAATAATTAAACCTCTGGATAATCATGAGCAATGCCGGAGATAATTTTACAATGTAATAAAAATAGCACAATTGCTGCCTGTCCATCATTGTGTTTTAGACGTCAGACTTCCTCATATGCAAATTTCTTCCAGCTGATTACCTTAAATTTAGAAGTTGTGAAACAACATGAATGAACAGGTACAGAAAGTACTAATTGGCAAGCAGCAAGCAGGAATGAAAATCACCAATCATGAAGTGCAATAAACTGTCAACAAACAACAGATACTAAGAAACATGGCTGCTGGTGGGTGGGGAGCTTTGGGATTCATGATGTTTAATTGCAACCTGACTATATGGAACAGGCTCAATTGACCAGCTGGTCTGTTCTTGTCTGTGATTTTCATATGTTCATATGTATAAAAGAAAGGAGAATGTGAACTAATTCAATTATTTGAAGTATTTAAAAAAAATAGTTGGGCCACAATTTGTTGCTTCAGCTTGTCAAATACATGTGAATAAAAAATAATTATATGTAATATAACAAACATGTAGAACTGTAAATAATTTGCAAAAAATGTTCAAATTACAAATAAAATTGCCCAACTCCTGTTGGAAATGCTATTATTATGTTTGAGCTTGAGGCCTAGCCTCTGTTAGAAGCCTGGGACCTGAGTTTGGCATCAAAGCTGCTGTCTGTACTCATGGTGCAGCCACTTTCTGAACACTTATTAAGACCCTAAAGAGTGCCAGAAATTGGCCTTGAAAATTGGGGAGCTGCATTTCTGCAGGTTGTGCCAGGATTAAGCCCACTGCTGCCTTCCAGTGCTGACTCCATTGAAGTTTGCGTGGTCAGTGGGAGGGCAACTCATTTGCAAATGCGCCGACTGGTGCCTGCACCACTATGGGCACATCTCCATTGCCCACCTGTCTCATCCAGCCGGAAAATCTGACACCTGCCTACCTTTTAGGTGGTGGCCTATGTAGGTGGTTTGCCTTGGTGGGTCGAATCACCCCTCCTACTTAGTTCTATACAACAGGAATTACGGTGAACAGGATTGGGACACAGACAAGCTTTTCAGACTCAACCGTACGGTGTTTAATAAGGTTAACACACACACCCGCCTCCAGTACATAAAATGCCTGGTGGCGTAAATCAAACAGTACAACAATACAACTTGGCCCGTCGAACAGGCCCCTGTCTCGTATTAAGATGTCTAAAATCACACTGTGTTGCAATACAGAGTATAACATGGACTTGTCCCACAAACCCTATATAATACACACAGAACCTCCCCACTAAACCCCTCTGGATTGGTTGGGACACACAACACCACCTCACACAGTACCGGTGGTCTTAAGGATGCGTGGGCTTGGACAATGCTCACCCCGATTGTCCGTTTTCTTGCTCGCTGCTCCTCTGTGTAGAATGTGTCTCCTGGTTCCATATCGCCGGTGCAGTATCCAAGTCCCAGTTTTGAGGTTCGTTCCTACAGTCTAAGAGCAAGGCAAGGCTCTTGTCGCTCGTGGTGGTTTAGAGCAAGCGAGAGAGAGCGAAAGGCCAAAGCTGCCTTCTTTATATCCTCTCAGGTCTGTGTAGTTGCAGTTATGTCTTTTTTAATCACCCTTCTTTGTCTTCTTTGTCTGGTTTCCCACCTTTCGGGGCTATCCCATCTAGGTGCTGGTGATAATGGCAGATGATGGGCCGCACTTCTCACCTGATCCTGGGTTAAGTGGCTTCCCATTGATTTACAATGGTCCTTTTTTGTCCGGTTCCCGCCTTTCGGGGCTATCGCATCTAGGTGCTTGTGACCATATGAGTCATCTCCCCTATGGGCTGGATTTTGTCAATGGAGGCGACTTGGAGACGGGACTGCTGCTTGTTGTGTCAATGTCCCGCCTCCATCTTCGCCTGACCATTCAGAGGGATTTTCCCCTGATTGAGCTTGTTAAGCCCGCCCGGCGGGCTCAGCAAGCCAATTAGGGAAGAAGTCACTGACAGATCACGTCAACGTCAGACGTGCTATCTGTCAAGACTTCTTGAAAGAAGAAATGACAGCGTTTGACAGCTCTGTGAAGCTGTCAAACACTGACATTCTCTTGAGTTTGATTCGTTTTTGTGGTGAGGACTGAAAAAACATTGTGAAAAAGTAAATTTCAGATGTCTGATGGATCGGAGGGTCCATCAGCCATTACCTGAAATTGACACGGTGGATGTCCGCTCTCCCGATCCAGCGCGGCTAAAGGCTACAGAAGTAAAACAAGGTAAGTGAACACTTTTTAAACTTATCACTCACCTTGCATACTTACCACTCCACAGTTGCACCCATCACTCACCTCTACACCTTACTTCCAGGTGCCTCCGACCACCGCAGACCTCCTTCACGTCTCCTCCAACCCGGCGGGGTTCTCCGAGGTCGGGAACCCTTCACCTGTGAATGTAAAATGGCACTAATCCCTTTTTCTGCCTGTTAACTACCTGTTAACAGGCAGTTAAAAGGATTAAAAGCCTTTCCCGCCTCCAGGAGACGGGACCCGAAGCTGCACATCCTCCCGCCTCCTGGCAAAAGGGCACGGAGGCGGGATGGGGGCGGGTGTGTCACCCGCCCCCAATTTCTCCGATTTTACCACCTCACACGCCTCCAATCCCGCCTCCTCGGGGCTTGGAAAATCGAGCCCATTGTCTTCCCAGAGAATTCTGTCTGCCCAGTCATTCTCCCATAATTAGCTTGTAGGCCTGGCTGGCCACGAACACCTGGGCCCCTCCCATCTTCTCCAAACAGGCTGTTGGTAACAATCATTCAAAAAGTCTGAAATGAACTTGGGGCCTGCGTTCGATGCTTACAGACCCCCCTTTGATATTTCAATGTCCCCACTGGAATATCAAGCATCCTTGTCTTCTTCCACTGTGTAGAAGCATCGTGAGCCCCAACCAAGCCGTTCATTACCGTTAAAATCCCCAGGTTCTGTTCTTAAATCACAAATACATACTTATACAACTTTTTACAGTGAACAAAACTCCTGGTTACCCTTTAATCAGGGCCTGCCAACGACTTCGGAGTGCCTTGCTTCGCTTTTTACAGGAGAGCCGTAACAAGTACAATCCCACCAAACTCTGTATAATTACAAGAGCGTGCGAACATGTCCAGATCCACGGAGGGATCTCGACATTTAATCCAGTGTCCCACCAGGGCGGGGAAATCATCCCTTTAATTTCCTCCCCTGTGTCCCGGTTTCGCTGTTCGAGCATGTAAAAATGTTTTTGTGACAGCTCAACAGCTTTTATTAATTTTGTGAGATGTTTGGGCAGAGGCTGTATCTCGTACCCGAACCGTGTAACGTACTGCTGCAGATTCTGTACCGTGTTGTTTACCACGAGGTGTACTGTGGGTGGCTCTGAAATGGGAAGAATGCGCTCTTGCGCCACCTGAACTTCTGTGTGGGGTTTGAAGCAGAAAGTCGAATCGGTGACTGGGCACCAAGTGTCGTTGTGTACCCGATACTGGTCCACGCTTGTCGTGACGCAGTACGTCCCGTCGCCCGCGTATGCTACCTGAGGTGGAACGTGGCTCTGGGCCATCACCTCCATGGTGCAATTAATGGGCTCTGCACTTTCCGATTCAAACCCACCCACACACTGGTCGATCGAACGCGTTCAGGTGCTGGGGACACAATATCACGTGTGCGCCCCTGCTCTGGCACCCCTTGATGTCAGTGCCGGTCATGGCGTGCTCCCACTTTATAACAAACGGTGGGGCCCCATGATACCGCACATGCACCCCGTCCCTCAAGACGCCAATGTTAACAACCCGGTTACTGGCATTGGCTGTGGTGACCCGCCCATTACCGGCATTTGCAGTACAATCCCCATCTACCTGGACTGCCTCTATCGTACGCATCCATGCCATACAGTTTCTCCCGACTCACATCCCCATAGCTGAGCTCGAAAAATTGGTGGAACATTTCTTTAATAAGGGTTTCGTAAAACTGCTCAGTCTCCTTCGGACACCACTCGGGCAGCTGCACCCGGGTTAAATTTAAGATGACCGACGCGGCCGCGTAATGTACATCCTGGAATCAAACCTTACCGGTCGGGACTAGAACTAAACCATTCCCTGGGCCTGGTGTGGTGGTGGGACACCTAACTTCTGTCTCCTGTACCGGTGGGGCTGTGGGCAGGGGCTTCCTATCGTGCACTACCAGTTCCGTGGAATTTATTGTGTTGGGAGGGTCTGGGACCTACGCAAGCATCCAAACTCCGATCCCATCCCAAACCGGCCCCGGAATCCTGCCATTGCCGTATGAAAGCAATCGACACACCCGCTGGGCAGATCCGTTCTGACCCCCACACACACAAATAAATCCCCTGTTCCTCCTTCCACCACGTGTTCCAGCACACTTCCACTCCCCCCTTCGTCCCCGTGATCTGTCAGTACGTGTCGTTCCCCAGTCTTTCCCAGTCCGCTGACCTGTTCCCCTTGTCCTGACTCAACTTCCTAAGCCACCACCACCGTCCCAGGGGAATGTGTCCCTTGCATCCTAAGCACATGCGCTTGCCCTCGGTCACCCTGACCCGTGTGGCTGTGATCTTTAGTTGGGGACATGGTAGGGAAGCCTCCCCATAAGTGAACCCGGCGTGGCTGGAGTATTTTGTTGAATTGGACCCCAGCCACCCTGGCCATCTTCCCTCTGTGTCCCCACTCCTACCCCCCTAAGTCACAGTGGGTCCGTCCCCCCCAGTACAGCTGTAGAGGAGGGACGACTCGGTGTCCCCTCTCCTGCTGTGCCCCGTTCCGGCCAACATCAAGATCACGCTCAGTCTCAGGGCTGTCTCCATTCCGTCCTCGGCTTCCTATGAAACAAAAAGCAACAATCCCTTTCTGTGAGAGGGTTTACCTTCACTGGTCTGGCTTCGTTATATACAAGAACTATATACATCACTACCCGTGTTGCCGGGTGCCCCCGCTAAGGCTCTTCTTGCCGGGGCCTTTTGCGGCTCACGATCGGCGTGTAAGGAGGCGTCCACGGCGTCCTCGGCCGTGGGACCCTACTGCTCCTCCTTACTGACCCGACTACCGGGTCATTGTTGTCCCAAATCATGGGAGGAAGACCCGCGTCCACCATGCTCATTATTGGGCCTTGGTGTCATTTTACTTTTGTTGTTCTCTCCCCTGGGTTAAACCGCTTGCACTGGTTAATATGGAACCACCTTGTGCGTTTTGGGAGTTTAACCGCGTACACATGGGGCTTGCCTTGTCCACTATGCTATACGGCCCCATGCATAGTGGCTCAAATGCCCCTACCCGGGCATAGTTCCGTACCATTACCTGGTCTCCCACCTTCCACTCGTGGGTTTTCTGGGGCTCGAGCAGCAACTGATTTTTCCGGTGCTGGTTCCCCATGTTACTGGCTGCCTGCCAGTGAATCTGTTTTAATTTATCATACAGATTCTGTACAAACTTGTCCCGGTTCACTTCCCGGACTTGGGCTTCCGTTAGGACTGGTGCCAAAACGTGGGTGGGGGTGCGCATGACCCTCCCGGTCATGAGCTCATGCGGGAAATACCCTGTGCTTCTGGAGAGGCTGGCCCGGACACCCATTAAAACTAACGGCAGGACCTCATCCCACTATTTCGGGGACGGCCCTGTCTCTGTCCTGAGCCTTTCTTTAATCGTCCGGTTAAGGCGCTCCACAACCCCCGATGACTGTAGGTTGTGAGCCACATGCCACTTCCCCTCAATCCCGAAAAGCTTCAAGGTGGCCTGCATTACTTGCCCCGTGAAATGGCTCCCTTGGTCGGACTCCACGACCTGTGGTAGTCCCCACCGGGAGAACACTTCCTTTACCAGAATCCTTGCCGTCGCCAAAGCCGTGGCTGCTCGGCAAGGGAAGGCTTCCACCCACTTGGAGAACACGTCCACCAGGACTAGGCAGTATTTGTTACCTGCCTGTGTGGTGGGTAGTGGTCCGATGTAATCGACCTGGAGGGACTGCCATGGTCCCTCTACCCTCCTTGTGTGTCCTATGGGGACTTTCCTATGCTGAGGATCGGGGTTGTTTGTTGCGCACACCAGGCAGTCCGCGCAAAAGTCACGGACATCCTCCCTGACTTGCGGCCACCACCCTGCCTGTTCTACCCACTGCCAGGTAGTTTCCGGCCCTGGGTGTCCCACTCCTGGGCCCCCGTGGGCCAACTGGAGGAATTCCCTCTGGTACCACTTGGGAACTATCCACCGATCCCCTTTAAATAGCATCCCCTCTTTAACGGTAATGTCCGCTGCTCCGAACGGACCCTCTACCTGTTCGCCCTTTTCCTTCTTCCCCAGGATAGCCTTAAGGACGGATCCTGGGCTTGGACTTGTTTTAACTCCAGGGCCAAAGTTACCCCCGGTGTTCCTCCCTTGTCCCGGATTGCTGCTACCAGGCCTACTTCATAGGGATCCCAGAACTCTCCCTCCCTGACCTCCTGCTGTGCCAACTCATCGGCCCTTTGGTTACCTTCCCCGTCCTTGGGGATTACTATAACTTCCTCGGCTTTATCTGAATCCTCTGCCCCCCATAGGCAGTGATTCCTTAAATCCACAATCACTCGGTTGGCTAACATAAAGTCAGCCCTTAGGACCCCCCACCCTGGTTGCTCCCACTTTATCAGGACGCACTTCCACGTGGTATGGAGGGATCCTAAATCTATGGCCAAAGGTTTGGACATTGCCCCCGCCTGCTCGTTCCCTGTACACCCCACGAGGCTGAATGGGACCCTGCTAGACCAGGGTGAATTGGTCGGGTCCCTTGAATGGATCACCGTGCTCGAGGCCCCGGTGTCCACCAAGTACTTCCCGTGTACCGTCTCCACCCCCATCTTCACACAAGGTCTGCCCCACTCATCGTACGTGAGCGGACACAGGTACTCAGGCTGGGCGCGTTCTCGTCAGAGTGAAGGGCATACGGGAGCAGTCGGGATCACACTGCTCGCGGCAGCGTCTACCCTCCCTTTCTCCTGCACAAAAACCGTCTGAAGGGCAGCCACCAGAACATCAAACGGTTCCCCGGTTGCCCCCTTCGCCTCGACAGTCTGTGCCTTTTGCACTGGAGGATCCCCTCGGCCTTGCCCCTTTTTCTGGATCGAGCACTCTCGCCTCCAGTGTCCCGTCTTCCCACACCCGAAACATGTCCTTGCCTTTTCTGCACTAACTCCTTCCTGACGCCATTCCTTCCTATTACCCTCACTGGCTTTCATTTCATGGACCCTTCCCTTTGGTTTGACCTCCTCCCCAGAATCGGCCTTAAAGGCTAGACTCAGCTTTCTGAGCACGCCTGCCTCCATATTCGCGAGGTCCTCCAGCGTTCTCTCCACTCGGGAGAACGGACTACCCTGGGTATGCCTCATGGCTCTCAGGATTTCCTCCTTTAAACCTGCCGTGGTTCCCTGCCCCAGCTTGGTGGCTGCGGACAGGGCCTGGTACAATTTTCCATCCAGGGAAAATAGTAACAGCCTGTGAGTTTCGCCCTCACTACACCCATTGATCCCCCCATTTTGCTCCACTTCCATGAAGTGAACGGAGGGGCCCCCTTCTTTTCTGAATTTGGGCATGCTTGCTAGCATAGCCTGCAGTTCTAGGGTGGTAAACGGGACCACGTAATCGCTCTGCAGCAGGCCCTGAGCACCGTTTGGTGTGGGCGGACCGTACTTTTGCTGCCGCAGAGGATACATTGGTCTCGGTGGCGCTTCCGGCGCCGGTCGGACTTCCCTATCCCAGACCCAATCCTCAGACCCCTGTCTTTCCTCTTCCCAGTCCACCCAAGCTTCCCCTGGGGTTGTTAAGCAAACCATCCCTCTGGCTTTGGACAGGGCTTGGGTCAGACCTTTTATCCTTTCCTCACAGGGCCCGTGGTTTAAATCCTCGTACCCCCTGCTCCTGGCTACCCTGTAGTCTGCCTTTATATCTCTAAGCTGCCCCTCTAGCCCGTCAACTTTACCCGTTATGCGGGCGTTCTCCTCCCTTACAGGCTGTTCATTGAGCTTGGCCTCGGTGACCTGGCACTGCAGGTACTCCCCGGTGTTACAGGAGGTTTCCTCCTGTGCACGTTTCTCCTGTCTTTCCTCGCACAGCTCCTCCATTAATCTACTACCCGCTATTCCCCTTGCATCTGACTTTTCTTCTGATTCCCTGAGCTCAGTCTGCAGCTTTCCAACCTGCTCCCTGAGCAGTTGGACCTGTTGCTGCAGGCACAGGAGCCAAATCGCCTTTTCCTTAGACTTTTTATGCTCCTTGCTCCCTGTCCACTCAGCAGCCCTATCCTGAGGACTGTCAGAACACAACACCTCCAGCACCCACTGCTAAGACAATTAACTTTACCAAACACATGTCCCCCATCGCAGATCTCTTGCCGTCTAAACTTTCCATGATCCTGTTCACACAACCTATCATCCTGCCGCGGTCGCCAATTCTGTAGGTGGTTTGCCTTGGTGGTTCGAATCACCCCTCCTACTTAGTTCTATACGACAGGAATTACGGTGAACAGGATTGGGACACAGACAAGCTTTTCAGACTCAACCGTATGGTGTTTAATAAGGTTAACACACACACCCGCCTCCAGTACGTAAAATGCCTGGTGGCGTAAAACAAACAGTACAACAATACAACTTGGCCCGTCGAACAGGCCCCTGTCTCGTATTAAGACGCCTAAAATCACACTGTGTTGCAATACAGAGTATAACATGGACTTGTCCCACAAACCCCGGAACATACACTATATAATACACACAGAACCTCCCCACTAAGCCCCTCTGGATTGGTTGGGACATACAACACCCCCTCACACAGCACCGGTGGTCTTAAGGATGCGTGGGCTTGGACAATGCTCACCCCGATTGCCCGTTTTCTTGCTCACTGCTCCCCTGTGTGGAACGTGTCTCCTGGTTCCGTATCGCCGATGCAGTATCCAAGTCCTAGTTTTGAGGTTCGTTCCTACAGTCGAAGAGCAAGGCGAGGCTCTTGTCGCTCGTGATGGTTTAGAGCAAGCGAGAGAGAGAGAGAAATGGCCAAAGCTGCCTTCTCTATATCCTCTCAGGTCTGTGTAGTTGCAGTGATGTCTTTTTTAATCACCCTTCTTTGTCTTCTTTGTCTGGTTTCCCACCTTTCGGGGCTATCCCATCTAGGTGCTGGTGATAATGGCAGATGATGGGCCGCACTTCTCACCTGATCCTGGGTTAAGTGGCTTCCCATTGATTTACAATGGCTCTTTTTTGTCCGGTTCCCGCCTTTCGGGGCTATCGCATCTAGGTGCTTGTGACCGTATGAGTCATCTCCCTGGACCCATTGTCTTCCCAGAGAATTCTGTCTGCCCAGACATTCTCCCATAATTAGTTTGTAGGCCTGGCTGGCCACGAACACCTGGGCCCCTCCCATCTTCTCCAAACAGGCTGTCAGTAACAATCATTCAAAAAGTCTGAAATGAACTTGGGGCCTGCGTTCGATGCTTACACCTAGCACCTCCAAACCCCATGGAGCCCCCCTCAGCCCACTGTGTAATTTACAACAAAATTGTCCAATCTTCGGGTCCAGGCCTGGACCCTCCCCTTCCCCCGATGTGGGTCACTTGCGGCTATCTGAAGGCTGGTACACCTCATCTCACTCGCTTTACCAGCATCCAGTCCGACACCAGGTCCTGAATGCATCAGAGAAGCACGTCCAACGTAGGAAGTCTACATAGGAGGTCGCAGCTGAGTTAATAGCTAGGCCTCATTGGCCAGCTGCAAGAGAGAGAAATAGAGAGAGAGCAAACAAGATATCTTTCTTTGTTCAATTGACTCAGAATAGTTGATCATTAACACAGAATGGAGATACATTTTGCTGATAGTCTAAGATGCTGGAGTGTTTCCATTGTTTCAAAGCTGCAAAATGTATATAAATGAGCAGATTCAATGGCAGCAACTCCGAGGTCAGCTGGAAACTATTGCATTTACACGGCCATGAAATACTTGAAATTTCATATAACGAGTCCCCTATGTTTTCTAATTAACATTCCAAAACACAAAGGTAACCAATCTTGCCCCCAGCTGCTGGCTATTTTTAAGACAAAATGCTGAATTTTAACATTACTGAGATATTATACATTAAAAAATCCAGTAGTAGCAATATATGAAAAGATCAAAGCATTATAACTGGCAAGGGTTCTAACCCAAGATGCTCAGCTGTCTGGTGAATATTCTTGGGGGCAATGGGGTAGGCAGGGCCTTTTTGCGGTTGAATTAGCTCCTAGACGACAGTGATGGAAGTTCAGAGCCAAGTCAACCCTCTGTGGTAGACTTGGTAATCTAATGCCTGAGCTAAACAGATTTACTTTACTCCAGCCTGTCGTACCAATCGAAAGGTAGACCTGTAACTGGAAATTTATCCCACTGCAACCCAATACCCTAATGGGTAGGTGGTGCTCGCTGTACAAGCACTGGAAGCTTACAAGTATTTTTATTAGCTGGTTAAACACAGCAATACCACTATGCACACTTTTGGTCCCTAAGCCATTGGATGACTGGTGTCCAAGTACTCTGTACTTAGGTAAATGGGGTATATCCTTATAGAAAGAAGAAAGAAAGAAAAAAGACTTGATTTTATATAGAGCCTTTCACAACCTCAGGGCATCCCAAAGTGCTTTACAGCCAATGAAGTACTCTTGAAGTGTAGTCACTGTTGTAATGTAGTAGTGCAACAGCCAATTGGCACACACAAGCTCCCACAAACAGCAATGTGATAATGACCAGATATTTTATTTTAGTGATGTAGGTTGAGAGATAAATATTGGGAGAACTCCACTGCTCTTCTTCAAAATAGTGTCATGGGATCTTTTATGTCCACCTGAGAGGGCAGACAGGGCCTTGGTTTAACGTCTCATCCAAAAGGTGGCACCTCTGAAAGTGCAGCACTCCCTCAGTACTGCACTGGAGTGCAGCCTAGATTATGTGGAGTGGGACTAGAACCCACAATGGCTCTCTCCCACATGGCAGCTATCTTT
The DNA here is from genome assembly GCA_030390025.1 of Squalus acanthias. Taxonomy (NCBI): domain Eukaryota; kingdom Metazoa; phylum Chordata; class Chondrichthyes; order Squaliformes; family Squalidae; genus Squalus; species Squalus acanthias. Next base: position 73,529,132 of record CM059428.1, read on the forward strand.
CATTCTGCCATTTGTCATCTAGAGCTACCTTTTGTTTCTTAACTTGTCCCATTACCATCTCCTTTTGCCTTGCACCAGCTCTTAATGTCTCTTAATCTCTCTTGCCTTCCATCCTATCACAGGCCTTCCCTTTTGTTCTTTCCTCCCCTCCCCGCTTTCCTTGCCCCTGGACTTGCTTAAAAACCTGTTCGATCTCCAGCTTTTTTCAGTTCTGACGAAGGGTCATCGACCTGAAACGTTAACTCTGTTTCTCTCTCCACAGATGCTGCCTAACCTGCTGAGTATTTCCAGCATTTTCTTTTTTATTTCAGATTTCCAGCGTCCGCAGTATTTTGCTTTTGTAGAACCCACAATTTTCTGACTCAGAGGTGAGAGTGCGACCTTCTTCTTCTTAGGCAGTCCCTCGGAACCGAGGATGACTTGCTTCCACATTAAAAATGAGTTCTCAGGTGACTGATGAGTCCAATGCGGGACCTACGGTCTCTGTCACAGGTGGGGCAGACGGTGGTTGAACGGGTGGGTGGGGTGCTTGGGTTGACGTGCGCTGCTTGCGCTTGGCTTCCGCTTGCTCCCAGCGAAGAGACTCGAGGTGTTCGGCGCCTTCCCAGATGCTTCTCCTCCACTTTGTGCGGTCTTAGGCCAGGGATTCCCAGGTGTCAGTGGGGATGTTGCAGTTTTTCAAGGAGGCTTTGAGGGTGTCCTTGAAGCATTTCCTCTGCTCACCTGGGGCTCTCTTGTCGTGTCGGAGCTCCGAGTAGAGCGCTTGTTTTGGGAGTCTCGTATCGGGCATGCGGACGATGTGACCTGTACATCAGAGCTGATCAAGCGTGGTCAAAGCTTCGATGCTGGGGATGTTGGCCTGAGCGAGAACACTGATGTTGGTGCACCTATCCTGCCAATGGATAGGCTTCCAACTGAGCCACGGCTGACTATGGGGAAAAAGTATGTGCTTTGATTCAGGTAAAGAGACATTCTACATGTTAAGGTGTCTCGGTAGCTTGTTTTGGGGACTCTTAGAAATAGTGATGGATTTACTCTGTATGTCAACTGGCCAAAAAAGTACAGTGCTGTCAAATCCCAGGATCACACCAACCCAGTGAAATAAAGCCCAGGAATTTCCAGTAAACCCAATAATCTTCCCCCTCCCAGTGCTGCTGACCACTTGTACTTACCTCCAACCTGCTGCATATTGCCGACCATCTAGCTGTGCATCCTGGGTTTTAAAAAATAATAGGAAAAATTGAGTATATATAATAATAAAGGAACATATAATCATCCAAGCCACTGAAAAATTAAACTTACCTACAGAATTGAGGTACAGATCAGCCATGATCTAATTGAATGGCAGAACAGGCTTGAGCGATTGAATTTTTTTATTCATTCCGGGATGTGGGCGTCGCTGGCAAGGCCAGCATTTATTGCCCATCCCTAATTGCCTTTGAGAAGGTGGTGGTGAGCTCCCTTCTTGAACCGTTGCAGTCCGTGTGGTGATGGTACTCCCACAGTGCTGTTAGGGAGGGAGTTCCAGGATTTTGTCCCAGCGACGATGAAGGAATGGCGATATGTTTCCAAGTCAGGTTGGTGTGTAACTTGGAGGGGAACTTGCAGGTGATGGTGTTCCCATGCATTTGCTGCCCTTGTCCTTCTAGGTGGTACAGGTCGCAGGTTTGGGAGGTGCTGCCGAAGAAGCCTTGGCAAGTTGCTGCAGTGCATCATGCAGATGGTATACACTGCAGCCACGGTGCGCCGGTGGTGGAGGGAGTGAATGGTTAAGGTGGTGGATGGGGTGCCAATCAAGCGGGCTGCATTGTCCTGGATGGTGTCGAGCTTCTTGAGTGTTGTTGGAGCTGCACTCATCCAGGCAAGTGGAGAGTATTCCATTAAACTCCTGACTTGTGCCTTGTAGATGTTAGAAAGACTTTGGGGAGTCAGGAGGTGAGACACTCGCCGCAGAATACCCAGCCTCTGACACGCTCTTGTAGCCACGGTATTTATGAGTCTGGTCCAGTTAAGTTTCAGGTCAATGGTGACCCCCCAGGATGTTGATGGTGGGGGATTCTGCGATGGTAATGCCGTTGAATGTCAAGGAGAGTTGGTTAGACTCTCGCTTGTTGGAGATTGTCATTGCCTGGCACTTGTGTGACATGAATGTTACTTGCCACTTATCAGCCCAAGCCTGAATGTCATCCAGGTCTTGTTGCATGCGGGCATGGAATGCTTCATTTTCTGAGGAGTTGCGAATGGAACTGAACACTGTGCAGTCATCAGCAAACCACCCCGCTTCTGACCTTATGATAGAGGGAAGGTCATTGATGAAGCAGCTGAAGATGGTTGGGCCTAGGACACTGCCCTGAGGAACTCCTGCAGCGATGTCCTGATGCTGAGATGATTGACCTCCAACCACCACAACCATCTTCCTTTGTGCTAGGTATGACTCCAGCCAGTGGAGAGTTTTCCCCGCTTCCCATCGACTTCAGTTTTACTAGGGCTCCTTGATGCCACACTCAGTCAAATGCTGCCTTGATGTCAAGGGCAGTCACTCTCACCTCACCTCTGGAATTCAGCTCCTTTGTCCATGTTTGGACCAAGGCTGTAATGAGGTCTGGAGCTGAGTGGTCCTGGCAGAACCCAAACTGGGCATCGGTGAGCAGGTTATTGGTGGGTAAGTGCTGGTTGATAGCACTGTCGACGACACCTTTCATCACCTTGCTGATGATTTAGAGTAGACTCATGGGGTGGTAATTGGCCGGATTGGATCAAGAGAGCAAAAAATAAAAATGACAACAGAGAGGGTCATAGACATAGGTAGCAGTAGGGGAATCACAAATCAGAGCGTGGCAGGAAGGGACAGAGTGTGTGGAGTAAAAGGTAAACTGGTAAAAAGTGAAAAAGCAGGAACTAAGTGCCACAAAGCATATTTGAAAGTTCTCTATCTGAATGCACGTAGCATTCGTAACAAAATAGACGAGTTAATGGCACAAATAACTACATATGGTTATGATATTGTGGCCATTACAGAAACATGGCTGCAGGGTGACAATGCCTGGGAATTAAACATACCAGGTTATTTAACGATCAGGAAGGACAGGCAGGAAGGAAGGGGAGGTGGGGTGGCTATGTTAATAAAGGAAGGAATCACTGTAATACAGAGTAATGATATTGGGTCAAAAAATCATGATAATGAAACAGTTTGGGTGGAGATAAGGAATAATAAGGGGAAAAAAACATTAGTGGGCGTAGTCTATAGGCCTCCGAACAGTTGCAACTCTATTGGACGGAGTATCAATCAGGAAATAGTTGAGGCATGTAATAAGGGAACATCTATAATTATGGGGGATTTTAACTATCATATTAATTGGACAAATCAAATGGGGCAGGGCTGCCTTGAGGATGAGTTCATTGAGTGTATTAGGGATGGGTTTCTTGAGCAGTATGTAACTGAACCGACCAGGGGGCAAGCAACCTTAGATCTGGTCCTGTGTAACGAGACAGGATTAATTAAAAATGTCCTAGTAAAGGATCCCCTTGGAATGAGTGACCATAACATGGTTGAATTCCATATTCAATTAGAGGGTGAGAAGGTTGGATCTCAAACAAGCGTGCTAAGCTTGAATAAAGGAGACTATGAAGGTATGCGAGCGGAATTGAGTAGAGTGGATTGGGAAAATAGATTAAAGGGTAAGACGACACATGATCAGTGGTGTACATTCAAGGAGTTATTTTACAACTTCCAAAAAAAATATATTCCACTGAAAAGAAAAGGGTGTAAAAGAAAGGACAGTCATCCGTGGCTAAGTAAAGAAATTAAGGATAGTATTCGACTAAAAACAAGGGCATATAAGGTAGCGAAATCTAGTGGGAGGACAGAGGATTGGGAAAACTTTAAAAGGCAGCAAAAAATAACAAAAAGATTGATTAAGAAAGGGAAGATAGATTATGAAAGTAAATTAGCAAAAAATATAAAAACAGATAGTAAGAGTTTTTATAGTTATATAAAAAGAAAAAGGGTGGCTAAAGTAAATGTTGGTCCCTTAGAGGATGAGACCGGGAAATTAATGGTGGGAAATATGGAGATGGCAAAAACACTGAATGAATATTTTGTATCAGTCTTTACAGTAGAGGACACTAAGAATATCCCAACACTGGACAAACAGGGGGCTATAGGGGGAGAGGAGCTAAACACGATCAAAATCACTAAGGAAGTGGTACTCGGTAAAATAATGGGACTCAAGGCGGATAAATCACCTGGACCTGATGGCTTACATCCTAGAGTCTTGAAGGAAGTGGCGGTAGGGATTGTAGATGCATTGGTAATAATTTTTCAAAACTCCCTGGATTCCGCTAAGGTCCCGGCAGACTGGAAAACTGCTAATGTAACACCCTTATTTAAAAAGGGCAGTAGACAGAAGGCTGGTAACTATAGACCGGTTAGCCTAACATCTGTGGTAGGTAAAATTTTGGAGTCCATTATTAAGGAAACAGTAACAGGACATTTGGATAATCATAATTTAATAGGACAAAGTCAGCATGGTTTTACGAAGGGGAAGTCATGTTTGACAAATTTGCTGGAGTTCTTTGAGGAAGTAACATATAGAGTGGATAAAGGGGAACCAGTGGACGTAGTGTATTTAGACTTCCAAAAGGCATTTGACAAGGTGCCACACAAAAGATTATTGCTTAAGGTAAAAAATCACGGGATTGGGGGTAATATTCTGGCATGGATAGAGGATTGGCTATCTAACAGAAAGCAAAGAGTTGGGATAAATGGTTCATTCTCAGACTGGCAATCAGTAACTAGTGGTGTTCCACAGGGGTCAGTGCTGGGTCCCCAACTCTTCACAATCTATATTAACGATTTGGAGGAAGGGACCAAGTGTAACATATCAAAATTTGCAGATGATACAAAGATGGGAGGGAAAGTAGTGAGTGAGGAGGACATAAAAAACCTGCAAGGGGACATAGACAGGCTAAGTAAGTGGGCAGAGATTTGGCAGATGGAATACAACACTGGAAAGTGTGAGGTGATGCACTTTGGCAGGAAAAATCCTAGAGCAATTTATTATCTTAATGGCAAGAAACTGGAGAGTACTGAAGTGCAAAGGGATCTGGGGGTCCTGGTGCACGAAACTCAAAAGGTTAGTATGCAGGTGCAGCAAGTGATTAAGAAGGCAAATGGAATGTTGGCTTTCATTGCTAGGGGGATAGAATATAAAAATAGGGAGGTATTGCTTCAGTTGTACAAGGTATTGGTGAGACCGCACCTGGAATACTGCATACAGTTTTGGTGTCCTTACTTAAGGAAAGACATCCTTGCTCTCGAGGCAGTGCAAAAAAGGTTCACTCGGTTAATCCCGGGGATGAGGGGGTGGTCATATGAGGAGAGGTTGGGTAGATTGGGACTCTACTCATTGGAGTTCAGAAGAATGAGAGGCGATCTTATTGAAACATATAAGATTGTGAAGGGGTTGGATCGGGTGGATGCGGGGAGGATGTTCCCGATGACGGGTGAGACGAGAACTAGGGGACATAGTCTTAGAATAAGGGGCTGCTCTTTCAAAACTGAGATGAGGAGGAACTACTTCACTCAGAGGGTGGTAGGTCCATGGAATATGCTGCCACAAAAAGCTGTAGAAGCTACAACATTAATTAAATTTAAAACAGAAATAGACAGTTTCCTAGAAGTAAAGGGCATTAAGGGTTACGGGGAGCGGGCAGGAATTTGGACATGAGTCTAGGTTCGGATCGGTCATGGCCCTGTGGGTAGTGGAGCGGGCCCAGGGACTGTGTAGCCTGATTCTGCTCCTATTTCGTGTGTGCAATTCTGTTAGATGCAGGAGATGGTTCTGTGATAGATAGTAGATTGGCGGTTAGGATCAGATCAGCCATGATCTTATTGAATGGCGGAGCAGGCTCGAGGGGCCGATTGGCCTACTCCTGCTCCTATTTCTTATGTTCTTATGTTCTTATGTCCTACTTTTTGTGGACAGGACATACCTGGGCAATTATCCACATTGTCGGATAGATGCCAGTGTTGTTAGCTGTAATGGAACAGCTTGGCTAGAGGCGCGGCTAGTTCTGGAGCACAAGTCTTCAGCACGACAGCTGGGATGTTGTCAGGGGCAATAGTCTTTGCTGTATCCAGTACGCACAGCCGTTTGTTGATATTATGTGGAGTGAATCGATTTGGCTGAAGACTAGCTTCTGTGATGTTGGGGACCTCAGGAGGAGGCCGATATAGATCATCCACTCAACACTTCTGGTTGAAGATGGTTGCTAACGCTTCAGCCTTGTCTTTTGCACTTGCATGCTGGGCTCCGCCATCATTGAGGACAGGGATATTCATGGAGCCTCCTCCTCACATTAATTGTTTAATTGTGCACCTCCATTCACGACTGGATGTGGCAGGACTGCAGAGCTTTGATCTGATTTGTTGATTGTGGGATTGCTTAGCTCTGTCTATAGCATGCTGCTTCTGCTGTTTAGCACGCATGTAGTCCTGTGTTGCAGCTTCCCCAGGTTGGCACCTCATTTTTAGGGACACCTGGTGCTGCTCCTGGCATGCTCTTCTGCACTCCTCATCGAACCAGGGTTGGTCGCCTGGCATAATGGTAATGGTAGAGTGAGGGATATGCCGTGCCATGAGGTTACAGATTGTAGTGGAATACAATTCTGCTGCTGCTGATGGCCCACAGCACCTCATGGATGCCCAGTTTTGAGCTGCTAGATCTGTTCTGAATCTATCCCATTTAGCACGGTGGTAGTGCCACACTAAACGATGGTGGGTGTCCTCAGTGTGAAGACAGGACTTTGTCTCCACAAGGACTGTGTGGTGGTCACTGCTACCAATACTGTCATGGACAGATGCATCTGCGACAGGTAGATTGGTGAGGACGAGGTCAAGCAGGTTTTTCTCTCGTGTTGGTTCTCTCACCACCTGTCGCAGGCCCAGTCTGGCAGATCTGTCCTGCAGGACTCGGCCAGCTCAGTCAGTAGTGGTGCTACCGAGCCACTCTTGGTGATGGACCTTGAATGACTCAAACCCCTCCTTCGCCATCCCTGGTTATGTCCTGTCCCACCGGCAGAACAGACCCATCAGGGGTGATGGCACAGTGGTATACAGTTGGGAAGGAGTGGCCCTGGGAGTCCTCAACATTGACTCCAGACACCATGAAGTCTCATGGCTTCAGGCCAAGCATGGGCAAGGAAACCTCCTGCTGATTACCACCTACCACCCTCCCTCAGCTGATGAATCAGTACTGCTCCATGTTGAACACCACTTGGAAGAAGCACTGAGAGGAGTAAGGACACAGAATGTACTCTGGGTGGGGGACTTCAATGTCCATAACCAAGAGTGGCTCGGTAGCACCACTACTGACCGAGCTGGCCGAGTCCTGAAGGACATAGCTGCCAGTCTGGGCCTGCGATAGGTGGTGAGAGAACCAACACGAGGGAAAAATCTACTTGACCTCGTCCTCACCAATCTACCTGTCGCAGATGCATCTGTCCATGACAGTATTGGTAGCAGTGACCACCGCACAGTCATTGTGGAGACGAAGTCTCGTCTTCATACTAAGGACACCCTCCATCGTGTTGTGTGGCACTACCACCGTGCTAAATGGGATAGATTCAGAACAGATCTAGCAGCTCAAAACTGGGCATCCATTAGGCGGTTCAATAATGAATGTAGAACAGCATGCCAGGAGCAGCACCAGGTATACCTAAAAGAGAGGTGCAACACAGGACTACATGTATGCTAAAAAGCAGAAGCAGCATGCCATAGACAGTGTTTTAGCGATCCCACAATCAATGGATCAAATCAAAGCTCTGCAGTCCTGCCACATCCAGTTGTGAATGGTGGTGGACCATTAAACAACTAACGGGAGGAGGAGGCTATCAAGCGGCACTTACTCACCAATAATCTGCTCATTGATGCCCAGTTTAGGTTCCGCCATGACCACTAGGCTCCCGACCTCATTACAGCCTTTGTCCAAACAAAGGAGCTGAATTCCAGAGGTGAGGTGAGAGTGACTGCCCTTGACATCAAGGCAGCATTTGACCGAGTGTGGCATCAAGGAGCCCTAGTAAAACTGAAGTCAATGGAATCAGTGGGAAAACTCTCCACTGGCTGGAGTCATACCTAGCACAAAGGAAGATGGTTGTGGTGGTTGAAGGTCAATCATCACAGCATCAGGACATCGCTGCAAGAGTTCCAATCCCCTACTATCAACATCCTGGGGGTCACCATTGACCAGAAACTTTTTTTTTAAATTCGTTTATGGGATGTGGCCGTTGCTGGCAAGGCCAGCATTTATTGCCCATCCCTAGTGGACCAGGCTCATAAATACTGTGGCAACAAGAGCAGGTCAGAGGCTCGATATTCTGCAGCGAGTGTCACACCTCCTGACTCCCCAAAGCCTTTCCACCATCTACAAAGCACAAGTAAGGAGTGTGATGGAATACTCTCCACTTGCCTGGATGAGTGCAGCTCCAACAACACTCAAGAAGCTCGACACCATCCAGAACAAAGCAGCCCGCTTGATTGGCACCCCGTCCACCACCTTAAACATTCACTCCCTCCACCACCGGCGTACCGTGGCTGCAGTGTGTACCATCTACAAGATGCACTGCAGCAATTCGCCAAGGCTTCTTCAACAGGACCTCCCAAACCCGCAATCTCTTCCACCTAGAAGGACAAGGGCAGCAGGCACATGGGAATACCACCACCTCCACGTTCCACTCCAAGTCACACAACATCCTGACTTAGAAGTATATCGCCGATTCTTCATCGTCGCTGAGTCAAAATCCTGGAACTCTGTTCCTAACAGCACTGTGGGAGTACCATCACCACACGGACTGCCGCGGTTCAAGAAGGCGGCTCACCACCACCTTCTCAAGGGCAATTAGGGATGGGCAATAAATGCTGGCCTTGCCAGCGACGCCCACATCCCATAAAGAATTAAAAGAAACAGAGTACATTCTGTTCCCTTGCTACCCTCAATGCTTCTTCCAAGTGGTTTACAACATGGAGGAGTACTGATTCATCAGCTGCGGGAGGGCAGTAGGTGGTAATCAGCAGGAGGTTTTCTTGCCCACATTTGACCTGAAGCCATGAGACTTCATTGGGTCCGGAGTCAATGTTGATGACTCCCAGGGCCACTCCCTCCAACTGTATACTACAGGACTTACCCAGGGATGGTGATGGAGGCGTCTGAGACATTGGCTGAAAGGTATTATTCTGTGAGTATGACTATATCAGGCTGTTGCTTGACTCGTCTGTGGGACAGCTCCTCCAATTTTGGCAGAAGTCCCCAGATGTTAGTGAGGAGGACTTTGCAGGGTCGACTGGGCAAGGTGTGCCGTTTTCGTGTCCGAAGCCGGTGCCTAGGTTGATGCTGGGTGATCCGTCCGGTTTTATTCTTATTATTGCTTCTCGTAGTGGTTTCTTACAACTGAGTGACTTGCTGGGACATTTCAGAGGGCAGTTAAGAGTCTGCCCTCATTGCTATGGGTCTGGAGTCACATCTAGGCCAGACCAGGTAAGGACGGCAGATTTCTTTCCCTAAAGAACATGAGTGAACCAGATGGGTTTTTACAACAATCTGATAGTTTCATGGTCACCATTACTGATACTAGCTTTTTATTCCAGATTTATTTAATTAAATTTAAATTCCCAGTTGCTGTGGTGGGATTTGAACTCACGTCTCGCGTATCATTAGTTCATGGCCTCTGGATTACTCTTCCAGTAACATAACCACTATGCTACCATTCCCGCCTTCACATTGAATGGTGTACTCCTGCTCCTATGCTCCTAATGAAAATCTATCAGTCTCAGGCTTGATAATTTCAATTGTCCCAGCATCCACAGCCTTTTGGGGGAGCAAACTCCAGATTAGCGCTACCCTTTGCGTAAAAAAGTGCACCCTGACTTCACTCCTGAATGGCATAATTCTAAATTTTAAATTGTGCCCCCCTTATTCTGGATTCCTAAACCATAGGAAATAACTTCTCTGTTTCTACCCTATCGAATCCTTTTATTATTTTGAACACCTCAATTAGTTCACCTCTCAATCTTCAAAACTCAAGCGAATACAATCCCAGTTTCTGCAATTTGTCTTCATAATATAATCCTTTAAACCCTAATATCATTCTGGTGAATCTGCACTGTACCACTTCCAAGGCCAATATATCCTTCCTGAGGTTCAGTGCCCAAAACTGAAGGCAGTTCTCCAGATGGGTTCTGTACAACTGAATCATAACTTCCTCCCCTTTGTATTCCAGTCCACTTGAGATAAAGGCCAACATTCCATCAGCTTTTTTGATTTCTTTTTGTAGCTGTGCTCTGGCCTTTAATGATTTTTGTACCTGGACACCCAAATCCTTTGTTCAACCATAGTTCCTGGTCTCTCACCATTTAGAAAACATAAGCATCTATAGTGGTAAAAGCAGCTTCAGACCAGGAACTAGCTGACAGCTTGAGAACAGATTACTGGAGAATCTGATTCTTCTGGGTCTTCCTCCCCTCCCAGTGCTGATAGAATACAACACCCTTCAACATTACCTCTTGAATGCTGCTGTACCCTGGTATCCCATTCCCCAGTATGCCAGACCTGAGAAACACTTTATTAGTGCTCCCAGGTCTTGGAAATCCCTCTCTCAGAGCCTCCAGCCTCTCAGACCACCGACCCAGTGCTCCTAGATCCTGGTACCTGCTTCCCCATGCTCCCAAATACCAAGATACTCCTTACAGTACTCCCACATCCCAGTACCCCTCTCACATTGTGCATAGATCCTGGGACCCCCCTTGTAAGTATTCTCAGATCTTTGCCACCAGATTTCTTCCAAAGCCCCTCTGCAGACTCAAGGACTCCCCTCCCTGATGCCCGCAGCCTAAGCCCCCCGCTAATAATACCAGATCTAGGACACCCTCCCAGTATTGTAAATGCACACACCAGCAACCTCTCCCCTTCAGTTCTGACATATCCTGGTACCCTTAGTGATCCTGACCTCATGTCGTCTCCCCCAGGGCTGCCACACCTGGGACCCTGTGCCTCTACTACAGACAGATCCTGTTACCTCTCTACAATGCACACACAACCTGTGACCACCCACAACAGTGATGTTATGCTTTAGGACCTCGCTGCTGCTGCGAGAAACCCCAGTGCTGCCAGACACAGGGAAACCTCTTCAGTATTCCTGGATCTCAAAGATCCATCTTGTGCAGCCATACTGCTGTGGCTCCAGTGCAAACGGATCACGGGCTCCCTCCCTGTTTGACACGCCTGAGGAGCCACTCCCTCAGGGCTCCATATGCCAGTCCCCTCCTCAGTGCTACCACCTCCTATGCCCTGCTCACTCCAATAAATTGCTCTGGGAAAACTGAACATGTAAAATATAACCCCCCTCCAAGGCCCCAGCAAAGCTGGGCATCAGGGATCCCTTGCAACCAGAGTTACTAAGATGCAAATGCTGTGAATTATGACATGCCCACTTCAAATGCAAATCATGATGGGCAGAAAAAATGTAGGGATCCAATGTAATCTGAGAGGAAACTTGACCCCAATGGCATAATTTTAACCAAAAAAAAGGGTGGGCTTGTGTCGGGTGGGATGTTAAAATTTTAAAAACCTCAAACCCGACCCCAATCCACCTCCAACCCACCCACTTCCGATTATAACAGAGACGTGATGGGGAGCGGGCAACCAACCCACTTCCAGGAGGCGGGTTGGCCATTTAAAAATTATAATGATGCTGCGTGCCTCATATTTAACCTGTCTCCAGGTTCAACCTTGGCCGGCCAGGTTTCCCAGGCCCATCGAGTCTGCGCTGGTTCTTTCGAAGAGCAATCCAGTTAGTCCCACTCTCCCGCTCTTTCCCCATATCGCCGCAATTTTTTCTCCTTCAAATATTTATCCAATTCCCTTTTGAAGGCTACTATTGAATCTGTCTCCACCACCCTATCAGGCAGTGCATTCCAAATCCTATCCACTCATTGCGTAAAAAAGTTTTTCCTCATGTCGCCTCTGGTTCTTTTGTCAATCACCTTAAATCTCTTTCCTCTGGTTATTGACCCTTATCAGCCATTAGAAACAGTTTCTCTTTATTTATTCTACCTAAACCCTTCATGATTTTAAACACCTCCATTAAATCTCCTCTTAGCCTTCTCTGCTCTAAGGACAACAACCCCAGCTTCTCCAGTCTATCCTCGTAACTGTAATCCCTCATCTCTTCTGTACCCGCTCCAAAGCCTTCACGTCCTTCCTAAAGTGTGGTGCCCAGAATTAGACACAATACTCCAGCGGGGGCCGAGCTAGTGTTTTATATATGTTTAACTTCCTGGCTTGTGTACTCTATGCCTCTACTTATAAAGCCCAGGATCCCATATGCTTTATTAACTGCTTTGTTGATCCTGCCACCTTCAAAGATTTGTGCACAAACACCCCCAGGTCTCTCTGTTCTTGCACCCTCTTTAAAAATTGTACCATTTAGCATGTATTGTCTCTCCTCATTCTTACTCCCAAAATGTATCACCTCACACTTTTTTTGCATTGAATTTCATCTGTCATGTGTCCACCCATTCCACCAGCCTGTCAATGTCCTCTTGAAGTCTATTACTATCTTCCTCACTGTTTACTACACTACTGAGTTTCGTGTCATCTGCAAATTTCGAAATTGTGCCCTAAATCCAAGTCATTAATGTATATCAAAAACAGCAGTGGTCCTAGTACTGAACCTCAGGGAACGCCACAGTATATCTCCCCCCAGTCAAAAAAATGGCCATTCACCACAACTCTCTGTTTTCTATCCCTTAGCCAATTTTGTTTCCATGCTGCTACCGCCCCCTTTTATCCCATGGGCTTCAACTTTGCTTACAAGCCTAATGCGTGGTACTTTATCAAACGCCTTTTGAAAGTCTGTCTACACAGCATCAACTGCATTGCCCTCATCCACCCTCTCCGTTACTTAATCAAAAAACTCAATCAAGTTAGTCAAACACGATTTGCCCTTACCAAATCCGTGCTGGCTTATTAGTCCATGCTTGTCCAAGAGGCTGTTCATTTTCTCCCGGATTATTGTTCTAAAACCTTCCCTACCACCAACGTTAAACTGGCTGGCCTGTATTTGCCAGGTTTATCCTTCTCCCCTTTTTTGAACAAGGGTGTTACATTTGCAATCCTCCAGCCCTTTGCCACCACTCATGTATCTAAGGAGGATTGAAAGATTGTGTCCAGCACCTCCGCAATTTCTACCCTTACTTCCCTCAGCAAGTTAAAACTCCACACTCAAACAAAACGCCTCCCCACTGCCCCCCACCCCACCCACCCCGCACACAACCCCGCCCCGCTCAAGGAACCTGCCTCAGTCAATATCAGGGCCAATATTCCGTTGTTACTAGTGGTGGGAAAACAAAGTGTATGAAAGCCTGAAGGAGGAAAGGCAAAAGGAAGATAAAACTCCAGAGACAAGCAAATAGGAGTGAAAATTTGTTTCAACCTGTCTTCGGGCCTGAAATAGGCTGCTCGCTGGGCCCGAGGCTCACCTGAAATTGGGTCTCGGGCCTCATCAGTATATCACTGGTGAGTTGTGGATGTCAATCGGGCATCTAGAGGCACCTCGTCAGTTCCAAAGTGATGAAGTTGGGCTGTCCGCCTCCCCAGCAGTAGTCCCGATGAAGTTCCTGGAAGGGAGGGGACAATCGGGAGGCAGGGACGGGGAGGGAAAGAGGGTGCGATTCGGAGGTGGGGAGGCGATCAGGAGGGGGCTGAGTTAGGGCTGGCAACTGTCTTCGGAACTGTTGGGGAGCTGGGAGGAGCACACATGCTCCTCTCAGCTTCACATTCAGGTAAGTATTTAAAAATAACCTTTAAGGATGGCTGATTAGGCAGCATGTAGGCCTGGTTATCCTAAACACAGCCAGCCCGGCACCGGCTGTGTTTAGGGAGCCCAAGTTCAGGAAGGGGGCCTTAAACAGGTGGTAGGCCCCCCCCATTTGCCTATGCAAAGGGACAAACACCTGTTTCAGGCCCCGGATGCCTATACTGGAGTCTTTACCAGTGTGGCAGGTGGCGCACTTCCAGTGCGGAATGTGCACACACACACTGCCTGCCATATTGGACATTTAAGTGTCCATTTTATGCCTGTAAAATGGGCACAGCATCAATTAATTTTTGGGCATAGTTTAGAAATGGTGCTGACCTCACCTCTGCCATTGGTTTCTGCCAATCCCAAAGCTAAGAATCAGATGAGCAGAGTGGCGATCAATGGCATTTATAAAGAAAGCACAGAATTCAATCTTCTCCACAAAAATGAAATAATTAGCTGAATGTGGCTGCAATTGAAATATTATTATTGAAAAATAGTTTGTTTTTATATTATGCAGAAGGTTAACCAAGAATCATGATAGTTTTTTTGAATAGTTTTCACTCAAACACTATTCTCATTCAGTCTGTTAATCTTTCATTGGTGTGCATCAATATTACTGCTGTGAAACAAAGGCGATCGCACACAGCAAGTGAAAATTAATACTTTTTTTCATCAAAGTGTAAACATTCACCGATCATATAATGGCCATAATGACCTCAAGCTATGAGCATATCAGGGGTTATATCAGACAAAGTATTTTAGTTACAGCTTCATGTCATGCCAAAGGAAACACCAGAGGTGTAAAACCTGTGATATCCTCCTGTCTTCTTGTCCATTTATTATTGCGTAGTGGATTTTGGGTGAGGATAAATGAAGATTGTGATCACTAAGCCAGTTGTCAACATCTATGAAAGATGATGTACTATGAAAATGGCCCCGAAGTGTCTTGCAGGACGACAATGCCTTTCAAGAACAACAACCGCAACTTCCTCGTCCTCACCAATCTACCTGTCGCAGATGCATCTGTCCATGACAGTATTGGTAGCAGTGACCACCACAGTCATTGTGGAGACAAAATCCCATCTACACACTGAGAACACCCTCCATCGTGTTGTGTGGCACTACCACCGTGCTAAATGGGATAGATTCAGAACAGATCTAGCAGCTCAAACTGGGCATCCATGAGGCGCTGTGGGCCATCAGCAGCAGCAGAATTGTGTTCCACCACAATCTGTAACCTCATGGCCCGGCATATCCCTCACTCTACCATTACCATCAAGCCAGGGGACCAACCCTGGTTCAATGAGGAGTGCAGAAGAGCATGCCAGGAGCAGCACCAAGCGTATCTAAAAATGAGGTGCCAACCTGGGGAATCTGCAACACAGGACTACATGCATGCTAAAAAGCAGAAGCAGCTTGCTATAGACAGGGCTAAGTGATCCCACAATCAACAGATCAGATCAAAGCTCTGCAGTCCTGCCACATGCGGTCGTGAATGGTGGTGGACCATTAAACTACTAACGGGAGGAGGAGGCTCCATGTCCTTATCCTCGATGATGGTAAAGCCCTGCACGTGAGTGCAAAAGACAAGGCTGAAGTATTTGCAACCATCTTCAGCCAGAAGTGCCAAGTGGATGATCCATATCGGCCTACTCCTGAGGTCCCCACCATCACAGAAGCCAGTCTTCAGCCAATTCGATTCACTCCACGTGATATCAAGAAAAGGCCGAGCGCACTGGATACAGCAAAGGCTATGGGCCCCAACAACATCCCGGCTATCGTGCTGAAGACTTGTGCTCCAGAACTAGCTGCACCTCTAGCCAAGCTGTTCGAGTACAGCTACAACACTGGCCTCTATCCGACAATGTGGACAACTGCCCAGGTATGTCCTGTCCACAAAAAGCAGGACAAATGCAACCCGGCCAATTACCGCCCCATCGGTCTACTCTCAATCATCAGCAAATGATGGAAGGTGTCGTCGACAGTGCTATCAAGCAGCACTTACTCACCAATAACCTGCTCACTGATACCCAGTTTGGGTTCCGCCAAGACCACTCGGCTCCCGACCTCATTACGGACTTGGTCCGAACATGGACAAAGGAGCTGAATTCCAGACGTGAGGTGAGAGTGACTGCCCTTGACATCAAGGCAGCATTTGACCGAGTCTGGCATCAAGGAGCCCTGTACACCACTGCCATTAAAACTTTTATCCACACCTTTGTTACTTCCAGACTCAACTTCTCCAACACTCGGTTTGCTAGTATCTTGACCTCCACCCTCCATAAACTTGCATTTATACAGCACAAAATCTCAGTCCAGACTATCCAAAAATTCTGCCACCCGCCCCACATCCTATCCCACACCAAGTCCCACTTGCCCGTCAACCCAATCTTTGGTGACCTATATTGGCTCCCTGTTCCCCCAGTACATTTAAAAACCTTGACCTCCTCTCAAAATCCCTTCATGGCCTTGCCCCTCCCTACTCAGCAACCTTCTCTGACCTTATGTCCTCTCCCATGTCCTGCAGTCCTCTGATTCCATCATGACCTGTGCATCCCACCACGCCCCTCCCTCCCTCCCCCCACCCCCAAACCCCCACTCCACCATTGTGAATGAGCCTTTAGCTACCTTGGCCATATTCTTTTAAACTCCCTTCCAAACTCTTATGTCTCTCTCCCCACTTTTATAACCCTTCACAAAATACATTGCTTTGACAAAGCTTCAGTCACATCTCCTAACTCTTCTACAAAACATTTAGCACCTGCTTTTTTCTTCTGTGAAACAAGAAAGGAACCATAAAAATGTAATTTATTGTTCTAGTAGTATTATTAAAATGTTGTATTTAAATATACATATTTAAATCAAGAGTTTTATTCAAAATCTCACTCTGAACTTGAATAATGGCATAGTTCATCCAGAACTTGCGACTGCTTATACAATTCTGATTGTTAAGTTCTGAGATAAATACACAGAAATAAAAGAAATTCAGTCAATATAACCATTTAGAATACATTACAAAGTATAAAGATCTGCTCCATGTTTTATCCACACTTACTGGTTTCCTTCTCAGCTGTATCTGAGTTAAGTTGGCTTATTGTACTTGACAACTGTAGTTTTGTGAAGTCAGTCTACACTGGTTTTGCTTTCAAGATTATCTCAAAAAAGTTGAAGAATTCGTGATTCACATTTCTTTTGATATTTTAAACAAAAGAAATTTCAATCACCAGAACTGCTTCTAAAAATGGCTTCCCTCGGGGTTTTCACGTGGAATTGTTACACAGGAGTGTAAAAGGGAACGGGACTTACAAACAGAAAGGTTTCGCATCCTCTGTGAATGGCCAGTCCTGTTGTCAATCATGAAATATTCTGTCAATCGTGGGCTCAGATAATTGGTGGGAGTTGTAGCCTACAAACCGGTGAGTTTCTTCAGCTGAGAGTGATGGCTCTGAGAACTCTTATCAACTCTAGGCTGATGTTTCTCAGACAGGCACAAGCCTTTGATGGAAAATATTGGTGCAGGCATTTCAAGCATAGAAAATGCAATTTTATAAGTAAATTTTGTGTTTTTATGCCTTTTATTATGTCACAAATCTTATTTCTCAGTTTACTGGATGGTGGCTGAAAGAATTTATATATATATATATAGACCTTTATTTTCCTCGATGGAAACTGTAATGGTAAAGGTAAGTTCATAAATTGCTGAGAAATGTTTATTCATACATTTCCTTTGAACTGCATTATTATCACAAAAGGTAATTTATTTAACCAAAGAGAGAAAAAACCTTGGCCCTGAACTTCCAAGGGGCCTCTCCCAGTCTCCTGCCAAAACTCTGGCAGAAGATCAGCGGAAACCCCTAGAGAAACAACATAAATGGCCATTTCAGCCACTTATGCCATTTCTCTGGGGAGTTCTGTTGGTTTCCCAGCAGAGTTATGGCAGGAGACTGGGAGAGGCCCCCTGGAAGTGCAGGGATCTTGTTATGGGCCTTTAATGTCTGGAGTGTGCTTGTTGAATCTTGTGCACAGAAACAATTGGTGCTTCCAACAGCATAGAAAGAATTTCTATGATGAAAAATCTGAGTGTTCAGAGTTCTGATGAAAGGTCATTGACCTGATACGTTAACTCTGTTTCTCTCTCCACAGGAATAGTATTTACCAGCTTAAGCTGAGAATTCTGTGGATAACATTCTGGCAGTCTATTTCTTGTGCATACTTGCAGGTAGGTAGAATGGGTACAGGACCACTTGTGGGCTATGACACAGTGAAAGAATAAGAATGAAAGAAGAAAGGCTTGAATTTATGTAGCACTTTATCACATCTTTCATAAATATCCCAAAACGGTTTACATACAATGAATGACTTTGAAGTGGAGTAACCATTGTTGTGTAGGCAAAGATAGCAGTCAATTTATAAATTTATGTACAGCAAGATCCCATAAAACAGAATTGGATGGATGATTAGTTAATCTGTTTTTGGCAATGTTGGTTGAGGGAGGAATGTTGGCCAGAACTCTCTGCTCTTCTTTGCGTTGTGCCATGGGACATTTAGAATCCGCCTGAACCATAGGAATAGTTGATGGAGGAAACTAGAAGAATACATAGGAGACTCTGAATTGTGCCTATCAGCTATCCTAGCCTGAGTACAAGGCACAGTAACCTAGAACTCACCAAGCTGTAGTGTTTGGGTCTCAGGCTGAGTAAAAGAGCTATTGTTAAGTTGGGTTAGTTTATGCAGCGATGTATATAGTTGAAGTCAAAAACAACAATAACACTGTCTTTAGAAGTCTATTCATCTTTTATTTGGACTGAAATCAGCCATTATACAGTGAGGTTCTGCATTTCTGATATGATTGAAGCACTAGTTTGTTGAGTTGAACATAGACCGTGAGCAGCAGGAGCAAAAGTAGCTTGGTTTTGGCAAGCTATCTGAATTTCCCAAAGTGCAGGGCATAATTGATTCTACTCAAATTACTATTTGTGTGACCCCTCATAATTCATATGACTGGAAAAGTCAGCTTTTGGGGTAATCACACAATGCTTTGAGTTCTTGGATCATTCATGTACGGCATTGCTATATTTCCCTGTGAAAATTAGAAAAAGTGTTACAGGTTGCTGCATTTTGCACAAGTCAGAGGCGTGCTTAGGAACTATGGGGGTAATTTTGACTGTGGGTGATAGTGTAAAATGTGCAATATCAATTCAGCTGTCCGTTATACATCTCTCCTGATTTTTATTTCCATCGAAGTCAATGAAAATTTCCACAATGGAAAAGAAATTGGGCGTGGTGTAAAATGGGCTGCCGATTTGGTTTCAGCCTATTTCGTGCTACTGGCATTGACCAATTTCACCTCCATTTTTTTTGGAGGATTTTTCCCATGCAGACCCAGCATTCTCTCTCTCCTGTGTTCAATTTCCTCAGGAAGGGTTTGGAGGCCAGGCTCTGAAACTGTGAGCTCTTTTCCTGTGTTGCATTACCCTTATCCTTTATTCAGCTGTATGTACCAGATCCTCCAATGAAAGACGTTCTTGAAAAGTGGGACAAAAATCACACACAAGCCATGCAGTGCTTGACAGTGAACTCAGTGATCTGAACATTTTCCTACTTAGCTGCTGGTCCTCCAGCCTGCTGCTACAATCTTCAGTCAGACTTGGCTTTTTAACAGCTGCACTTAACTTTCAAGCATTCCCAGCACACAATGCTCGTTTTATACCAGATTTGCACTGGAGGTCCTCCAATGAGTATGGAAATAAGCTGTTGCACAAAATTCTGGCAGATTTAGCTCTGTAGAGCTAATTGGCAGGTGCAACTTCTGAAACACTGGTACAACTCCGACGCAACTTACTCAGTGGAATTTTGGGGCCTATAGATTCATGAATTTGTGTGCCTGTCAGGCAAAGAGTCTGAATTTTCAATATGCATTCTCACTAGGTGAGGTTCCATAGAGAAAGCGCAAATTCAGAAAATTACCACTTATGTCAGCCCATTCTGCTTCTTCAGATTCACCTATCAAAGATTCCATCTGACAGTGTCTCTGTTAACCGAACTTTAGAAGGCGATGCAAAAGATGATTATAATGATGTTGATGGAGACAAAGAGGCAAACTGTTCCCTGTCCTTGTTTGATTCTTCATGAACTTTGTGTCCAGTATGGAAGTATGGATTCATGGGGGAATCTAGAACTAGGGGGCACAGTTTCAGGATAAGCGGTTGCCCATTTAAAACGGAGATGAGGAGGAATTTCTTCTCTCAGAGGGTCATGAATCTTTGGAACTCTCTACCCCAGAGAGCTGTGGAGGCGGAGTCATTGAATATATTCAAGGCGGAAATAGACATATATTTGAGCTACAGGGGAGTGAAGGGTTATGGGGAGTTGGCGGGAAAGTGGCGTTGAGGCCAAGATCAGATCAGCCATGATCTTATTGAATGGCAGGGCAGGCTCGAGGGGCCGAATGGCCTACTCCTGCTCCTATTTCTTATGTTCTTATGTTCTTATGTCACATGCATGAGGGTGATTTAGTGAACGCACATTTCTGGTGTGGAGTCTTGGCCCGTGGATTGTTGATCAGGAAATCATGCTCCCCACAATTTTCTGTGCCCTTTGGAAGACACCATCCACTGTACTGATAACCTCTGGAGCCTATAAGTTAAGTCCAATAATTTTCCAAGTACCCTGCATGGACCTCTGTAGATAAGGGCTATTTTAGTGCCATCAGTATGGAATGGCTCCTTACTTTCATTACGTGTTTAAGGTCAAAACAAATCAGCCATCTTCTTTTGTTATAATGTGTCTTTTGTGTGGCATTTTCCATAGTCAAGAGGATAATTGTGGGTAAAGTTATGGAAACCTTTATGAAAGATAAGATGATGCAGCATCTGCATAGGAATAAAACCATAAAAGATAGCAAATATGTGTTCATAAAGGAGAGGGCTTGTCAATCTAATTTACTGGTTTTCTTTGAGAGAGTGACAAAGGAGCTTAATAGGGGTAAAATGATGAATGAAGTTGGATTACAGTACGTCCTTAGATACAGTTCCTCTGGAAAGGCTTCTAATGAAAATAAAGAAAGCTGAAATCGGCCCAAATATTTTACAATGGATACTCACTTGGTTGACTGATGAAGCCCAGAGGGTTATGGTACAGGGATTGTCATCAGCCTGGGAGAATGTTGCCTTTGGGGTCCACAGGGGTCTGTTTTGGGACCTCTTTTGTTTAATATCTACATAAATGATCTGGAGCTAGGACTCACAAGCATAGTGGCTAAATTTGCAGATGATACAAATGTGGTAGGCTGCGGAGCAAAACAGGATAAGCTAAGGTGGATTTGAATATACTTGGGAATTAGGCAGACAAGCGGCAGATGAAATTCAATGTAGAGTAATGCAAAGTACTTCATATGGGGACAAAAAATCTAGGAAGGAACTATTACTTAAATGAAAGAAAATAATGTGTATGGATAATGAAAGACATGTGGGGCCCTTGATCGACAACAAATTGAAGCTATTGCAACAATGCTTGCTGGCAGTGAGTGAAGCAAATCAGTTGTTGGAATGTATGAAAAGGTCAATACTGAGCTGAAATAGTGAGGTAATCCTGCCACTTTATAAATCACTGGTGCGAACACACTTGGAATACAGAGAGCAGTTCTGGTCACTGCAGTACAAAAAGGATAGTGCAACTATTGAAAGAATGCAAAAGAGGGCAATCAGAATGATTATGGATGGAGGGATTGGTTATGATGATTATGTAAATTGGATATATTCTCACTGGAAAAAAGGTTTGTGAAGTGATATGATTGCTGTTTTTAGAATTCTAAAGGGACCTGATAATGTAAACCATGACAAGCTGTTTTACCTTGTCCAGAACAGTAGAACCAGAAGATACGACCTGCACTTGAAGCGGGGTGAATTCAAAACTAATCTGCAGAATCATTATTTCAATGAGTGAGTGGTAAATCTATAGAACAGGCTCTCTAGGGTTATGGTGGAAGCAGAAAGTATTAATTCATTCAAATGCAAATCAGATAGATTTCTTTCAGAAAATAATACTTGGTGATACAGTATATGAGTTATGGTCAGCAGCATGCTTGGGAGGAACAGGCGACTTTAAACCTATGAGGCTCGATTTTTATTCCCGAGGCAGGTTGGAGTCAGGTTGCGTGATGGGCGGGTTCCGGTCCGATTTTAATTAAATCAACTTGTTAAGTTCATTGGGGCGTGCTGGTCGGTCCAATGAGTGCGATCGGGCCGGCTGACCGCCTCTGATGACGTCATCATATAAGCTGGTTTTAAAGCTCCCATTCAGCCTAAGCCTTTGTCTTCTGCATTCTGATACTCAGTGATATTGCTCCAACCACAATGACTTCTTCCAGAGGCAAGGCAGCTCTTCGATTTAATGATGAGTCCCTCCATGTTCTTGTCGAAGATGTAAGAGGGCGCAGGGAGATTCTCTTCCCTCCGGATGGCCGGAGGAAGCCTCCTCAGCAGACCAAGGCAGCCTGGCTGCGCATTACTGAGGAGGTGAGCGCAAGGTCCATTTATTCACTCTCCTGGATCCTGTGCAGGAAACGGTTTAATGATCTTGTGCGAACATCAAAAGTGAGTATCCCATCACACTTACCTTGAATCTGCTTCCCTTCTCTTCTCATCACCAGCACTCTGTGTTGTAAGCTTGTTCCTCCACATATCACCTTACCCTTACTTCCCTTGCAACCTTTCCTATCCATCTCTGTCTCTGCACTGAATCACTTCAGCATCCTGCCTATGCACCCCTTAGACTCGTTCTCACTGTTATGCAGTGACAACAACTAACAACGCACCTAGCTTCCTCTTGGCACCTTACCCCATCTTCGTCTTCCTCAAAGCTTCTATGGTGGGGAGTCTTCACACTCACTCCATCACTGTGGTTGAAACTCCGCTTGTGTCCCTCCTTGCAGGAAAAGATAGCCCACAATAAGAGGGAGAGCGCACTGACTGGAGGAGGTACACCAACCCTAGCAACCTTGACAAGTGTTGGAGGTGGCGAGGATCTGGAAGTGGGAGATGGAGAGACGGGCACACTAGAGGAAGCTGGTGACATAATAGAGTTTCATCCCTCTCATTGACATTTAGTGATTGACTGCAATGGCATATGATGTTCATAGAGAATCGCGTTGTATCATCTGCTCAAAAGGATGTGTCTGCTACATAGAAACATAGAAACATAGAAAATAGGTGCAGGAGTAGACCGTTCGGTCCCTCGAGCCTGCACCGCCATTTAATGCGTTCATGGCTGAACATGCTACCTCAGTACCCCATTCCTGCTTTCTCGCCATACCCCTTGATTCCCCCTAGTTGTGAGTATTATATCTAACTCCCTTTTGAATATATTTAGCGAACTGGCCTCAACAACCTTCTGTGGTAGAGAATTCCACAGATTCACCACTCTCTGGGTGAAGAAGTTCCTCCTCATCTCAGTCTTAAATGGCTTCCCCTTTATCCTTAGACTGTGACCCCTGGTTTTAGTTTTCCCTAACATTGGAAACATTCTGCCCGCATCTAATTTGTCTAAACCAGTCAGGATTTTAAACGTCTCTATAAGATCCCCCCTTATTCTTCTGAACTCCAGAGGATACAAGTTCAGTTGATCCAGTCTTTCTTGATATGTCAGTCTGGCCATCCCAGGAATCAATCTAGTGAACCTTCGTTGCACTCCCTCAATAGCAAGAATATCCTTCCTCAAGTTAGGAGACCAAAACTGCACACAATACTCCAGGTGTGGCCTCACCAAGGCCCTGTACAACTGTAGCATCACCTCCCTACTCCTGTACTCAAATCCCCTTGCTATGAAGGCCATCATGCCATTTGCTTTCTTGACTGCCTGCTGCACTTGCCTTCCCACCTTCAGTGACTGATGTACCATGACGCCCAGGTCTCGTTGCACCTCCCCTTTCCCTAATCTGCCACCATTCAGGTAATAGACTGCCTCCCTATTTTTACCACCAAAGTGGATAACCTCACATTTATCCACATTGTACTTCATCTGCCATACATTTGCCCATTCACCCAACCTGTCCAAGTCACTCTGTAGCCTCCTAGCATCCTCCTCATTGTTCACACTGCCTCCCAATTTAGTGTCATCCGCAAATTTGGAGATATTACAATTAATCCCTTCGTCCAAATCATTAATATATAATGTAAACAGCTGGGGCCCCAGCACCGAACCCTGCGGTACCCCGCTGGTCACTGCCTGCCATTCTGAAAAGTATCCATTTACTCCTACTCTTTGGGGTAGAAATTAGGTCGCGCCCCATTTGGGGCGCAAATATCGTCCGAGCGCAAATATTAGCGCCTGGCGCTAATTATCGGCACTGACAGGAAACTTCACTTTTACCGCCCCGGGAGGTGAGTGGAGCGCTAAATTAGGCGCTGCACACCTCTCTTAAGGCGCAAAGGCCTAGGAGTGAGGCGCTACCTCAGCGCACGAGCGCAGCGCAGCTGCTGCCAGTTAGCGAGGGAACACAGACACACTGGCGCCGGACACTTCTTAAAGCGGGGGGGGCCACTTGCTCCCCAGCCACACCCTGCTCATTGCAGCCTTGAATCTCAGCCTGGAGAGACCTGTAATCCATTTTGCTGCCAAGCATGGAGAGGGTGAGAGAACGCGCTCATCGCTTCACCGAGCGGGCCTTGGATGCTCTGGTTGACGCAGTGGAGCGCAGACGATGCATGCTGTTCCCGGAGAGTGGCAGGAGGCCTTTGCCATGCGAGTTCAGAAGAGTGTGGAGGGAGGTGGCTCAGAGCGTCTCCTCCAGGAGCATGGTGCCCAGGACCCATGTTCAGTGCCGCAAAAAGTTCAACGACCTCACTCGGGTCGTCAGGGTGAGTGGCTTTTTCTCAATACCTCTCCATCCCTCCATCTCAACCTCACTCTATGGCCAGAGGGTCTTAAAACCCCAATGCACAACACTCATCCAACACCTATGGCCCTTTCATCAAACACACACACACATTCCACACTTTGCATACAGTAAGGGCTATTCACCTATGGGAGGCACATCAGGCAAGACCATGGCTGTATACAGTAAGGGCTATTCACCTATGGGAGGCACATCAGGCAAGACCATGGCTGTATACAGTAAGGGCTATTCACCTATGGGAGGCACATCAGGCAAGACCATGGCTGTATACAGTAAGGGCTATTCACCTATGGGAGGCACATCAGGCAAGACCATGGCTGTATATTGTAAGGGCTATTCACCTATGGGAGGCACATCAGGCAAGACCATGGCTGTATATTTACTCAGATGCTGTCCTTTTTCTTGCAGGCTAAGCTGGCTCATAATCGGAGACAGCAGCAACGGACGGGTGGAGGGCGGCTTCAGCTGCAACCCCTCAGCGATCTGGAGGAGCGCGTCCACAGGATTGTGGCAAGCCGGGTGATCGGTCCCGTCGCCACTGGGGACGCCGACCCCGTTGTGGACAGCAATGGTAAGGTCATCACCTTTTTGTCCTCTGTCCTTCCACTTGTCCCTCACAATACCAGCCTTTGACACTTTCAATCCAACTTGCTAACTCGCTGCACTTATTCCTCCCTTACTGCCACCCTGTCCTCACGCTAAAGCCACTCTTGTGCCTCCCTGCTTTCAGATGGTGATTCACCAGCTGAGGAGACGGGCCCTGAAGCTGCCACTGGGAGTGATGCTGCAGCTGAGGAGGAAGAGGAAGCCGGAGCATCAGTACCACCCTCTCCCGAGGAAGCCCATGGCCACACTGGGAACACGCCTTCCCCGGAGGGGAGCAGTGGGGAAGGGGCTGATGATGGTGAAGCTCCAGGACCCAGCGGGCTGCAGCAACGCCATGGGGGGGGGAGGGAAGAATGGGAGCCTTCTCCCCAGAGGGAGAGTATGCCAGACCCTCCTACTGCAATGGACGCAGAGGAGGAGCGGCTGATTGCAGAAATGAACAGCCAGGCGGTGGGCATGCACACTGAGCTCATGGGTGCAGTGGGAAGGGTGCCCGAATGCATTGAGGCACTGGCAAGGAGTGTGGAGCACTTCGCTGTAGCACAGGCGGATGCCACACTA
Organism: Squalus acanthias; assembly: GCA_030390025.1. Taxonomy (NCBI): domain Eukaryota; kingdom Metazoa; phylum Chordata; class Chondrichthyes; order Squaliformes; family Squalidae; genus Squalus; species Squalus acanthias. The sequence continues at coordinate 73,555,053 of CM059428.1, forward strand.
AAGCTTAGTGCTGCAATTCAGTCACTGGCTGCCAGGAACCCATCTGAGACTGCTCTCATGCAGACTCAGATTGAGGCCACGCGAGCACTGACTGCTGCCATCCTCGATGGTTCGTGCACATGTCCCCGGGGCTGTCACCAGCAGGCCAGCAATCTGTTCTCCGGCAAATTGCTCCGGATGCTGAAGTGCTGCCCCGTGGGAGTGCCAGTGTGTCGGGCGAGCAGGGAGTTGCTGTCCTCTCTCACGATGACAGCATTCCTGCTGCCAACACTGTCACTTCTCCACTGCACTTGCCACCGCCTGTAGGACAGACTGCTGCCGCCCATGCAGAGTTGGTGCAGTCTGCAGCCGGGCCCTCCAGGCCCAGAAGTGGTCGAGGCCGTCCTTCAGGGGCATCTGCAGTGTCAGGGTCTGACGAGCAGCAGCCTTCCACCAGCCTTGCTGCAGCCACTGAGGTCCCATTACGGAGGAGCAGTAGGGTTAGAAGGGGGGAAGTGCGCAAGGGAAGGAGATCACCCTCGAAGGGCAAAAAGTAGGAGGTGTGCCAAAATGCTGGTCATTTTTTTATTAAAGGCCGAGGTTCATGGCCCAACTTTTGTTTAGTGTTTTGGACATTATCTCCAGGTTGTGAGAACCAGTTATGTTATTGACTGTTTTTTTGTGTTTATTTCTATGAGTTTGTCATGAGGAATTGACACACACAGAGTTTGTAAAATAAATAAGTTTCTGTATTCAAAATATACATGGCTGGTGGTTGGAATTATTGGTGCCTTGGCCGGCTTAGGGGTTGCGTGCTGGGTTGATTCGTGTTTGTAGCAATGGCAGGGGCCCTAGAAGCGGCTTGCTATTAGTCGTTGACGGACGGCCCTTGCAGTTTGACCATTGTGGGCCGCCCTCCTGCCTTGGTGCTGCTGATGATCATCGTCCTCGTCCTGTTCCTCCTCTTCCTCCTCCTCCTCTGGTGGTGCTACAAGGCCTGGTGGCATTGGCTGGGTCCTGAGGATTGCCATGTTGTGCAACATGCAGCACACGACTACGAACTTCGAAACTTGCTCAGGCGAGTACTGCAGGGCTCCTCCGGAATGGTCCAGACAGCGGAACCGTTGTTTCAGCACGCCGATTGTGCGCTCAATAATGTTCCTGGTTGCTTGATGGCTTTCCTGGTACCGCAGCTCAGCAGGGGTGTTTGGCGTACGGAGCGGTGTCATCAGCCAGGTGCTCAATGCGTACCCCTTGTCCCCCAGAAGCCAACCAACTGGCTGATGCGGTGCCTCGAAAAGTTCTGCCACAGTAGTCTGGCGCAGGATGAAAGCATCGTGGCAGCTGCCCGGATAGTGGGCATTGACAGCGAGAATCACCTGACTGTGGTCACAGACCAACTGCACATTCAAGGAATGGAACCCCTTTCTGTTCCTGAACTCCTCTGCATTCTCTCGCGGAGCACGCAAAGCCACATGCGTGCAGTCAATGGCGCCCTGCAGCATGGGGAAGCCCGCTACCCTCGCAAAGCCCATAGCACGGTCATGCTGCTTGTCTGGGGTCATAGGGAAAGAGATGAAGTCTCGTCTCCTTCTGAAGAGGGCATTGGTGACCTGCCGGATGCAGCGATGCACCGCAAACTGGGAGATATTGGCGAGGTCCCCAACAGCAGCTTGGAATGAGCCAGTGGCGTAGAAGTTCAAAGCCACTGTGACCTTCACTGCCACCGACAGAGACGTCCTGGACCTCAGCTGAGGCTGCAGATCTGGCTGCAGCAGGTGGCAGAGCTCAGTGACCACCTCCTTGCTGAATCGCAGCCTTCGCAAACACAGCTCCTCGGACATATGGATGTAGGAGAGCTGTTCACGATATACCCTGGGAGGGTAAGCTCTCCTGTACATGCGCCTGATGGCCCTCCTCCGTCTGGCCATCATTGCCACTCTCTGTCTGCGTCTCACTATCCTCCGATTCAGCTGGAGCAGGACGACGCCCCCAATCATTGCAGCCCCCATATTCTCTTTGCCAGAAAAGTAATGAGGTACAGCAACTAAAGTAGCAACAAAGTTAGGATGAACTAGGCCAAACTACCTCACAAAGCGTTGAGTCAATGTAGAAGTCTCTCTCTCTCTCTCTCCGAATCTCTCTCTCTCTCTCAGAACGAGTGGTGCATAAATGTCGACCACAGAAAAAGACAGGAAGAGGCCCCCTTTAAATAGCGCCCCCCCCAGCCCCACACCGATTGATAACGTTCCAGTCTTCCGGTCGTTGGAAGCGCCAGGCGGTAAGGCAGGGGGCGCCACTCAATTTCCGCTCCGGGGCGCCCCAAGGGCGTTGCACCATGGAATGACGTCACAATCTGCGCGCGCAGGTGGTCGCAGCGGTAAGTTTTAGCGCCGCCGCACAATCTCAAGTTAAGTTCTCGAGCGGCGCAAACAGCGCTGCGCCCGGGCGTTAGCGGCTTAACGCCCCATTAGCGCCCTCTTAAGGCGCTAACGGGAGGCGCAACCAAGTGAATTTTTACCCCTTTGTTTCCTGTGTGCCAACCAGTTCTCAATCCACGTCAACACATTACCCCCAATCCCATGTGCTTTAACTTTGCACACCAATCTCTTGTGTGGGACCTTGTCGAAAGCCTTCTGAAAGTCCAAATTACCACATCTACTGGTTCCCCCCCGTCCACCCTATTGGAAACATCCTCAAAAAATTCCAGAAGATTTGTCAAGCATGATTTGCCTTTCACAAATCCATGCTGACTTGGACCTATCATGTCGCCACTTTCCAAATGGTCTGTTATGACATCTTTAATAATTGATTCCATCATTTTACCCACCACCGATGTCAGGCTGACCGGTCTATAATTCCCTGCTTTCTCCCTCCCTCCTTTTTTAAAAAGAGGGGTTACATTAGCCACCCTCAATATCAGATGTCTAAAACATGCCTTTAATCTCCCACAGGACCATTGAGCGCCCCCCCCCCCCACCCTCCCCACGATCCAGGACGAAGAGCCAGATGTCCTCCAGCAACTCGTCTCCTTGAAGCTGGCCTGTTTCTGACAAGACGGGAAACAGGAACCAGAAGCACGAAAATGGAAACCACTATCAAAATAGGATTAGCAAGGCAGTTAACGGGCTCTTAACTGCCTTAAGTACCTGTTCCACCAGTTCCAGTCGGGTCAGTTTGGGAGCGGCTGAACAGACACTCACGAAAATCGGGTGGGGGCAGGATGGAGGTGGGTTGGGTGTCTGAAGCCATTTTTTCCAATTTTCGCTACAGACCTGCCTCCAAACCCGTCTCCTCAGGGCTATTCAAATCGAGGCCTTGGTCCCCAAAGCATTCCAACACCGAGAGTTTACTTTGCCTCATGTCTGGGTCTGTTGTAGACTCATTGCCCGTGAATTTAATCGTGCTGAGGGGGCGGGTTTGGAGGCGGGTCCGCTGTCAAAATCGCAAAGATTAACAGCGGGTAGGAAACCCGTTGTCAACCCGCCTCCACGCGAGTCTCCCGGGTGTCGGGTCCATCAGCGCAGAACTGACCCAACACCAAGCGGCGGGGAGACAATTCTGGTACTTAAGTGGTTTGTTAAGAGCCAATTTAAGAGTCTTTTGAGGCTTACTTGTAATTTTACCTTCTCCCCCAATGGTTACCCGCTGTTCGGGGAACACGCCAGCTCAACCTGGCGTGTTTTGAGTCTGGTCTGATGTTTGTGAAAAGCTGACAGCTGCAGAAGTGGTGTCAAAGATGCCATGTTGCACATGGTGAGTTTCAGAGCAAAGAAAATGTTGGTTACTGCATTTTTAATACATATACAGATTCTTTAGCTTACAAGTTTTTAAATCCAACTGTATGTCCAGTGCCACCTCATTGGGAGAATCTCTCTCACCAGTGACAGACCACTTCTGTCATCTCACCTGCAGCTGCTATCTATTCCAGCAACATCGGAGCCAATGAAACAATCAAACCTTGGTCCTCCGAATCCTTCCACAATCATCCCCAACATCACCAACCTCATCACCAACCTTCTCCACCATCACCTGATGCTGCACTGGACACAGGGCATCAGGCCCTGACAAAATTGCTGCCCGGGAGGCCAGCAATGGCATCACCATGGTCAGATTTTCTTCACTTGATGCTGTAAACCCTGGCTGCCACATGATGTGTCAGGTTGACACCATCCCACATCAGCACCATGAAGCATCCCTTTAATGTCCAAGCCATTCCATGCACACTCATCACTATAGCGGGGCGGGGGCGGGGGGGGGGGGGTGCAGCGGGGGAAGTTATGACTGAACAATCACTGGAACTCAGTAAGACACTTCTCAATGTGCGCTCAGATCTGTCCAATAAGGAGCACTTTTTGAAAAAGAGATTTCACTGTATGACAACACATTACCAGAAACTTCACATGGACATTGGCTAAACCTCTCAAGTGCCCACCCTTGTGTGTTGTTAGTTGGTATGCTTGCAGTAGAATGAGGGTGAGTATGAGGGGTGGCTAGTGAGATGGGGAAGTGATAAAGTAGATGGAGAGGGTTGGGTGGAGGTGCAAGGTAAGTTGGTGTCCCGGGGAGGTCTCTTCCGCCCTTGGAAGGGAAGAGTACCGCCCTGCGTACTGTGACTCCCTCCATAAGCATATGGGGGGAGTCATTGGAGAGCCTGGGTGCAAGAGTTCACCTTTGTGCAGTGATTGTCAGTGTTTTCAGCACCTCAGTGCTGTCAAACACTGAAAAATCAACAGTCAAAATAAAATTATGCATGGTCCCTTTAAGGAAACCGGCAAATGACGCGTTATCAAATGACGTCATCAGCCCCACTTCCTGTTAATTGGCCGGTAAGCCCGCAGGCTTAACAAGGCCAATCAAGCGAAAATCACGTCTGCAGAACGGAGGCAGCTGGGGGCGGGACTGGAACCCGGAAACCAGCTGACCCGCCCCCATCCCGCCTCCTCCATTAAATTTGCGGCCATTGATAGAGATTGATTGTCATGATTAGTCAACAACTCCATTATTGTTGTGTCATATGAACTACCAGGATGGTATAATGTGAACTAGATGGACTTTGGTCTTTTGTTATATAGCAATTCCTATGTTCCTATGTTCTATAATTGACAGTATATCATCTGTACTGGCACGAGGTGTAGTTCTGATAACAAAAGCCAGTGAAGTTCCATTTGTTGCATTTCTGGTTTACATAGGGCTAGAAATTCATTATAGCCAAGGAATGGGCGGTGACAGTAGAAAAGTTGGAGAATTAGCGCCAGGCACAAATGCTTTAGACTGCACGCAAAATTCATCCTCACTGCTCAATAAAATGATTGGAGTCCTAAATCAAGCCTTATAACCCAAGCTCATTGGCATTAGACTTAAAGGGTGGACCAATATCAGGTGCAGTCCAATCACCACTCATCATTGCCACAGGCTTTTTTCACTACTTAAAGGGGAGGTTCATTGATTCTGCAACATCTCATTCTCAGCATTGCTGGCTGTGCAGCTGCCTCAGCAAGCAGAAGCGGATGAAGGAGAAGGAGCCAAAGGACTGAACCAGGTGTGCTCATGGCAGGTCCACGCTCCAGGGAGAGAGCCCGCAGATTTTCCGATGAAGCATTGGAGGCATTGGTTTTCGCTGTGGAGAGATGGAAGGTGGTGCTCTACCCAACAAGTCGCAGGAGGCCCTCGCCACAAGTCTTCTGCGCCATGAGGAGGGAGGTAGCACAATAGGTCTCAGGCAGCACTGTGGTCCCCAGGACCCAGATACAGTGCAGGAAGAAATTTAACGACCTCACTCAGCTGTTCAGGGTGAGTGAATGCTTCAACAAATGTTACATACCACCATCTGTACCACAATCTTCACACACTGCCCAAAGCACCATCCCTGCTGGCAAGGGCTGCACCCTCATGATGGATAAGTTGTGGAGCATGCAGCAGACCACCATGAAATGGAACACCCGCTCTGGCGAGTACTGGAGGGCTCCTCCCGAGTGGTCAAGGCAGCAGAACCGTTGCTTCAATAAGCCAATGGTCTGCTCAATGATGTTCCTGGTGGCAGCATAGCTCTCATTATATGAGTGCTGGGCACGAGTGTTGTGGTTGCGGAGGGGAGTCATGAGTCAGGTGGAGAGCGGATAGCCCTTGTCTCTGAACAGCCACCCTCGAGCTTGGCGTGGTGGCTGGAAGAGTGCTTGCCCATCGATCTGGTGCAGGATGAAGGCATCATGGCTGCTGCCAGGATAGCGGGCATTTACATTAAGGATTCGCTGTGTGTGGTCGCACACCAACTGTACATTAAGTGAGTGGTAGCCTTTGCAGTTACGGAAGATCTCAGGACTGTTATGTGGTGCCCGCAAAGCCACATGGGTGCATTTGATGGTGCCCTGCACCATGGGGAAGCCCACTATCCTGGCAAAGCCACATGCACGCTCGTCCTGCTTCTCTCTGGTGATCGGGAAGCCAATGTCGTCTCTTCTGCTGTAGAGAGCCTCAGTGACCTCCCGGATGCGGCGATGGACAGCGAACCATGAGATGTTAGCTATGTCTTCTGTTGCAGACTGGAAGGATCTGCTGGCGAAGAAAATGATGGCCATGGTGACTTTGACTGCCACTGGGAGAACCGTGGTTGCCCTGGTCTAAGGCTGGAGGTCTGGTTGCAGGAGGTAGCAGATTTCTGTGACCACCTCCTTGGTGAAGCGAAGCCTTCTAATACACTGTTCCTTGCTTAAGTGCTCTCGGAATACCCTCGGAGGGCAAGGCCTCCTGTTGAGAGTCCTGATGGCCCTCCTCCTCCCTCTGTGCATGTGTTCCCGTATTTCTCACTGCCTCCGCCCCCTCTGCCGTAGATCCTGGAGGACGAGGAGGCATGCCAGTACAGCGCACATTAATGTTAGCAAGTGTAGTAGTTTGAATCTGTGAAGAATAAATGTAGCTACTTTTTAGTTACCAGAAGACTCCTGATATAAAAGAACCTTGAAATTACTGAATTCAACTGTTGCAGTGGGTGAAACTAACAAAAAACCATTGAAACTGTATTAACCTGACAGCTGCGAGTGATTACTGATGATCCCTTTAAATAACATCCCTGGAGCCGGCTTCCAGGTGCTGCAAACCAGCTCTCCCTGATGGCGTTTACTCCAGGTGGTGAGGTAAGTGGCGAGAATCAATTTTGCAAATCGGGTGGTCAGTAAGCATTGCACATTCACTGACCTCACAATATACCTGGCGATACCTCTTACAGGTGGCGCTAAGGGGTGGGGGGGGCGGATTTGGCGTGCGCCGCTGGATTCGCCTCGCCCCAGCGAATCTGGTCTAGTGCCTCATTAGCGCCATCTACTGGAGCTAATGGGAGGCACTAAGGGGACAAATTTTTTCCCCCATAGGCCCTTAGGTGTTGAATGTTCAGTTTACTCCCTCAGTTTGTTTTGATTGAGGTTAATAAGCTGACCTTATATGGTATTTAACCACCCACCCCTAGTCCCTCTGTTTTTTATTGAACACTGAAATCATAAACTATATATGATGTGGAGATGCCGGTGTTGGACTGGGGTGGACAAATGTGAGAAGTCGCACAACACCAGGTTATAGTCCAACAGCTTTATTTGAATTCACTATAAACTATATAGCCCAGTCAGGCATCAGGTAAGTAGAAGCCTCAAGATATGAAAACATTTCCTGTGTCAACTTCTTGGCTGGAACATCTCTACCCATTTCGAGAAAAGTTGATGTGCACCAACTTATAACAATTACACTTAGATTGGGGAAGGCATCCCACAAAGTCCATTGTCAAGTATGACCCTGGAGCCATAGACCATAATCCTGTTAGAACTTGATAGGTATGAAAAAACTCAATGTAACTAATAACAGAGTAGATTTTCCTTTTCTTGCACCTAGGCATGTTCAATAACCTGGGAACAGAACGGCCCAAAAATTCGGCCGTTCTCGGGTGAGTACGGACTGTGTACTCACCCGTATTCATTCCTGAAGTGCCGGTTTCCTGCATGCACTGCGCATGCGCGGGAAACCGGCACTTCCGGTATGGCGAAGGGGGCGGTTCCTAGGTGAACCACATGCGAACTAGAGGCTGCGCGCACGCAGCACACTTAGGTTATTTTTCAGGTTTCAACGCGAGGGTAAGTATTGAAGATTCTACGCTAGTAAAAAGGAGGCGTAAGACCCCTTTTGAACAAGGTAAGTAGTTAATTAAGTATAATTTAAAAAATTTATCAACAGGTTTATCTTTTTTAGAGACTTTAAAGAAAGGTAAGTTTATTTTTATAACTTTTAAAAAGTATTTTAATTTTTTCAAAAATTTAAATTTTTGTTTAAAGTGGTTAATTTATTTAACTATAGTTATTTTATTAATGTGATGGGTTTTTAAAAAAATTATTTGAGGTTTAGCTGTTCTTTTGGGGCCAATTTCAATTCACAGATTTGACAGGTCTCCTGTCAAATCTATGAATGAAAGATGGTCTGCTGCCATTGGCTCTCCATGGCCCATGTGATCCCAGGGGTCGCATCGCACTAACTGCGCCCTGGAACACGCAAGCACTGCGCGCCGGCTCTTGGGAGAGGCCCGGGACCCGAAGTTCCTGTGGGCCCGAAACACAACGGCAGGCGCGGTGGGTAAGAGCGCGCGCGATCCTTACCCCCGCGGCAAGCCGGCCACCCGAATTTCTAGGCCATCATAAAGGAAGACTGGGCAGGGAGCATCACATGCCATCATTTAAATTAATGGAAACAAAATTAAACCCTGACAGGCACAATAGGGCTGATTTTCAACTGCCGGCTGCTCATTTCTCGCCTAAAAAAACAGGCAGCTGGCAGGTGAAAATTCCAGTGGGTGGGGCAACTCAGCCGCCTAGTGACACCCAAGGCACACCTGATGCAATTTTCAGGCGAGCCTTTACATGAGCAAGTGACATGCCCGCCTGTTTCAGGTGTATGGCTGCTTAAATATGCAAATCGGAGTCCTACGCTGGTTGTAGGACCCTGTCTGCAATTTTAGCTACAAAGGTGGCTGGAGACAGCAAGAATGATTCTGCTTTGAAAGCTGAAAGTTCACAGCCCAGGTGATCATTTTAAACCATCCTGAACAGCTGGACGCTGGCTGCTCCTTTCTGCTAGATTAGCAAACTGCACACACAATGGCCCAGAAATTCGGCCGAATACGGGAGAGTACGCACTGTGTACTCACCCGTTTTTGGTCCCGAAGTGCCGGTTTCCTGCATGCACTGCGCATGCGCGGGAAACCGGCACTTCCGATATTGCGAAGGGGGCGGTTCCTAAGTGAACCGCGTGCGCACTACAGGCTGTGCGCACGCAGCACACTTAGTTTTTTTTTCAGGTTTGAACGCGAGGGTAAGTGTTGAAGATTTTACACATGAAAAAAGCAGGCGTAAGACCCCCTTTTAACAAGGTAAGTAGTTAATTAAGTATTATTTAAAAAAAATTTCAACAGGTTTATCTTTTTTAGAGACTTTAAAGAAAGGTAAGTTTATTTTTATAACTTTTAAAAAGAATTTAAATTTCTTCAAAAATTTAATTTTTTGTTTAAAGTGGTTAGTTTATTTAACTATAGTTATTTTATTAATGTGATGGTTTTTTTTTTAATTTAATTGAGGTTTAGCTGTTCTTTTGGGGGCAAGTTGTATTCATAGTTTTGACAGTTCTTCTGTCAAAACTATGAATGAAAGATGGTGTGCTGCCATTGGCTCTAACTGGCCCACGTGATCCCAGAGGTCGCATCGAACTAACTGCGCCTCTGGGACACGCACACACTGCGCGCCGGCACCAGGGAGAGGCCCAGGAACTGAAGTTCGTGTGGGCCAAAACCATAAAGGCATGCGCGGAGTGCGATATCGCGGGGGATCCTTACCCCCGCGGCAACCATCGAAGTCCAATTTCTGGGCCATTATCTTGAACTTGAACAACCCTTGGCTAGAATGTAAAGTAGTCTTGGATTTGCTGTCAGAATGTATTTTCACTTGCCAATATCCATAGGCCAGGTCCAGTGGGTAAATACACTTGGCTTTTGGCAGGGAGTCCAGAGTCACTGGAGGTTTAATTGGTTAGTCACCGAAAATGGGCGCAGGGATCGTGATGAGTGATTAACCCACGTCTGTTAAGTGTAATGTAGGCAGGACTCCAACTTTGTGCTGCCTGCACATTATCATGATTGCTGCGTCCAGCCAGCACTCGCCGCACTGTTCATTGGCTGTACGCATCAGCAGAGGGCCCAATATTGTGAGTACCTAGCAGTATGTAAAGCTAGCACTACTTAAAGCTAGGCTGCACCTCTTAAAGGGGAGGTGAATTGTTGCTGGAAAAGGTGCTGGGAGTCATTCTACAAATGAATCTGACCTGGGAAAGAGTGAAGAATGGCTGACCATGGGAGAGCGCGGGCAACAAGGCTTTTGGCACTGCACTGGAGGTCTTGATTGAAGAGGTGGAATGGAGGAGAGATGTCCTGTATCCTCAGGGGGGCAGGAGGCCCTCTAGGCACTTGCTCAGAAGCAGTGGCAAGAGATAGCTGCGGAGGTCAATGCCTGGAGTATAGTTCCAAGAACGTGGATGCAGTGCAGGAAGAGGTTTAATGATTTCACACGAGTGGTCAAAGTCAGTAAATACATCTTCAAATGCCATATCCCACAAACTGCACCACTAGCCTCAGCCACTGCTCAAAACACCAGATCCCCATCACTCACCTATCAACAATCTCTATCAATCAGGACTCATACCTAACATTCATATGCTTCATCTCACCCTCACAAACTTAGCACAGTTGCAAGCCTCAAACCCACATATCACAGCTTGCACACACTGGCAGCTATTCAACCATGACAGCCACATCACCCAAACAGATTGCACTGACACTCACTGACACACTTCCCTCTCTCTTGCAGGAGAAGGTGGTGCACAACCGGAGGCAGCAGGAACTAGCCGGAGGGGGAGAGGCGCGCCTGCATGTTCTTACCCCCATGGAGGAGACAGTGCTGGCCATTATGGAAAGGGCCATTGCTGAGGCTGTGACCACCGGCAGGACTGAAATCATTGAAGATGAGGGTATCTGCATAACTAATCCTCCTTCTCTCATCCCACTTTTCCCTCATCCCACAATTTCTTCTGATTTATAAGCTGCAGATGGTGTAAGCATACATTTCTTACTTTCCCCTCTCTCCTCACAACCGTACACTTGTCCCTATTTTCTTTCAGATACCCAAGAACTGAAACCTGCACAGGCAGTGGAGGAAGAGCAAGAAGACAGTGAAGATGAAGACATACCGTCACTTGATTTCACAGTCGCAGCCACCAGCTCAGATACTGAAACTGCGAATAATTTAGAGGACAGGATAAAGGCAGGATCTGCACATGGTGAGACAAGTGCAGAGCACAAGTGCACTGCAGCCAGGACAGGGGGAAAGGATAGCGCAGGTGCCAGTTCACCAGAGGGCGATGTCACACACTAGTTCTGCTGCAGAGGACTCAGATGATGACTTCGATGGGCCAGGCTACAGAAATACCCAAATGCTTGGTGCACTGGGAAGTTTGCCAAAAAGCCTGCGTTCAGTGTCAAGGAGCATGTAGTCCGGCACCAACTTGGCACAGGGCTTTGCGCAGAGCTTGGAACCCATCCTTTCCAACGTGGAACGGGTGTCTACCTCCATTAGTACACCTGTAGAAACAACCATGATGCAGTGTCTGATGGCTGGTGTCTCAGCTTCCATTGCAGCAGCCACCCAATGTCTGAATGCTGCAGTGGAAGCTCAGACTGGTGTCTTGCAATCTCAGATTGATGACATGCAAGCTCAGGCTGCTGTCATCTGGTTATGGGAATGACTATTCAAAGGGGCTTCCAGGGCAACACAGCACTCCAGCAATCTGCTCTTCAACAGATTACTAGGATTGCCGATGCGACACACCGGGAGAGTGGCAATGGCTCCATGGAGTATGAACCTGTTTATCCTCTCTCCGGAGGACAACATTTGTGCTTTCACTCCTGCCACTCCGCCAGTGCCCTTGCTGTTGCCTGTCAGCTAGCCAGCCCAAACTACTGCAGCCCAAGCCAAGATGGTGCAGTCTTCAGCCGGGCCTTCTAGGCCCAGAGCTGCTCGAGGCAGTCTCCTCCACTGAAGGTCAGTAGCCTTCCACCTTCCTGTAGCCACTGGGGAAGCACCTTGTAGGAGCACTAGGACAGGCAAAGTCACACGGAAGAAGCACTAAAGGACTGCACAAAGGTGATTACTTTTGTGTGCACTATGGCATGATTTAATTTATAAATTATAAGTTTGGATTGGAATGTGTATTTTGTGATGAATTTTATTTTTACATTGTGGGCAAGAGGATAATTTGATGGTCAGTGACAGAGGGAAGGTAAGGTGTGGGACTGTTGGTGAATGGGGTAAAGGGGTTGAGGTTACTGGTATTGCTGTTGAATTATTTGTTCACATAGAGCCTGGGCAGAAAGGGGCTGTCTAAGGTGCATCCTCCCTTCCATCTCTTCCTCTTCCACCTCCTCTGTCTCCGCCTCCTCCTCCTCTTCCTTCTCCTTCTCCTCCTCATGCTCCTGCTCCTCAGCTTCTCGCCTGATAGGTGGTGGCAAGGGCTGTTCCCTCATGATGGAAAGGTTGTGCAGCATACCATGCAGATTTTGAGTCCCGCTCAACCAAGTGCTGCAGGGCTGCTCCAAAGCGGGACAGGCAGCGGAATCATTGTTTCAGGACGCCAATGGTCTACTCGATCAAATTTCTTGTGGCAGTATGGCCCTTGTTGTATGCCTGCTGTGCACGTGTGCATGGGTTGCGGACCAGACTCGTGAGCCATGTTGTCAGCTGATAACCCTTGTTGCTCTGTAGCTAGCCTTTGGTTTGCCGTGGTGGTTGAAATACAGTTGGCACAGAGGACAGCCGCAGAATGATGCATCGTTACTGCTGCCACACTACAGGGCATTGACCTGCATGATGCGCTGCCTGTGGTTACACACTAGCTGCACGTTGAGGGAGTGGAATCCCTTTCGGTTGTGGTACATATCAGAGTTGACATGAGGTGCATGCAAAGCAATGTGCGTGCATTCAATGGCATCCTACACCATGGGAAAGCTTGGAATCCTTGCAAACCCTTAGGCTAGCTCCGCCTGCTTCTCTCTGGCAAGAGGGAATGAGATGAAGCTGTCTGTCTTGGCATAGAGAGCCTCAGTGACCTCCCTTATGCAGCAGTGCACTGCAAACTGAGAGATGTTGCTTATATCTCCAGCAGCAACTTGGAAGGAGCCAGACGCATAGAAGTTCAGAGAACAGTCAGCTTGATAGCCACAAGCAATGTGGTCCTTGCCCTGTTCTAAGGTTGGAGTTGTGGCTGCAGCAGGTGACAGATTTCAGTGACGACCTCTTTGGTGAAGTGCAGACGTCTCAAGCATTGGTCGTTGCTGAAGTTCAGGTAGGAGAATTGCTCCCTAAACACCCTCTGCGGATATGGCCTCCTGCTGAGAGCCCTTCTGCCCCTCCATCTCCTCCCTCTTCTAGCAGCTTGTCCTGCTCTGCATGGCCTCTCTTCATTCCCCCAGTCATGTTCAACACCAAGTGGAAGGCCTACTAATCCACCCATGTTGCATGCTGATTGACGTTATGATCTGCCTGCTCTGCATACTACTGGTGGACGTTAGGTGCGTGCACGCTAACCCCTTTACTAATACGGCGTGTGGCGCACTTCCTGTGTTCGCGCGCCATGGACACCATTTTGGACGCTTAAGGGTCCTCGTAGCCCCCAAAATATGGGCGCTATCGAGCCCAATTTCACCCCCATTAAGTTAAGGCATTGGGTATTTGTCTTTATTAGTCACCTCATTCAATCTTCTGTAATTGACATAGAATCTACTCTTCCTAGCTGGCGTTGGGATGATTACCACAGGAAGAGCCCATGGGCCCAAAGCTTAGTTAATAATTACAGCTGTAGTATCATCTCAATATGTTGGTTTACCAATACTCTTTTAGTAAGTGACATATGATAAGGGAGTAGGGCAACAGGAGCAATCAACCAATCATCATGTTGAACAGTCTCCAAAGCATTCCACTGAGAAAACCTTCTGGGGAAGTGTTTTAATATTTTTTTTCATTTTTATGGGATGTGGGCGTCGCTGGCAAGGCCAGCATTTATTGCCCATCCCTAATTGCCCTTGAGAAGGTGGTGGTGAGCCGCCTTCTTCAGCCGCTGCAGTCCGTGTGGTGAAGATACTCCCACAGTGCTGTTAGGGAGGGAGTTCCAGGATTTTGACCCAGCGACCATGAAGGAATGGCGATATACTTCCAAGTCAGGATGGTGTGTGACTTGGAGGGGAACTTGGAGTGATGGTGTTCCCATGCACCTGCTGCCCTTGTCCTTCTAGGTGGAAGAGGTCGCGGGTTTGGGAGGTGCTGCCGAAGAAGCCTTGGCAAGTTGCTGCAGTGCATCTTGTAGATGGTACACACTGCAGACACGGTACGCCGGTGATGGAGGGAGTGAATGTTTAAGGTGGTGGATGGGGTGCCAATCAAGCGGGCTGCTTTGTCCTGGATGGTGTGGAGCTTCTTGACTGTTGTTGGAGCTGCACTCATCCAGGCAAGTGGAGAGTATTCCATCACACTCCTTACTTGTGCCTTGTAGATGGTGGAAAGGCTTTGGGGAGTCAGGAGGTGAGACACTCGCCGCAGAATACCCAGCCTCTGACCTGCTCTTGTTGCCACAGTATTTATGTGGCTGGTCCAGTTAAGTTTCTGGTCAATGGTGACCCCCCAGGATGTTGATGGTGGGGGATTCAGCAATGGTAATGCCGTTGAATGTCAAGGGGTGGTGGTTAGACTCGCGCTTGTTGGAGATAGTCATTGCCTGGCACTTCTATGGCGCAAATGTTACCTACCATTTATCAGCCCAAGCCTGAACGTCGTCCAGGTCTTGTTGCATGCAGGCATGGACTGCTTCATTATCTGAGGAGTTGTGAATGGCGCTGAACACTGTGCAGTCATCAGCGAACATCTCCATTTCTGACCTTATGTTGGAGGGAAGGTCATTGATGAAGCAGCTGAAGATGGTTGGGCTTAGGACACTGCCCTGTGGAACTCCTGCAGTGAAGTCTTGGGGCTGTGATGATTGACCTTCAACCACCACAACCATCTTCCTTCGTGCTAGGTATGACAACAGCCAGTGGAGTGTTTTCCCCCCGATTCCCATTGACTTCAGTTTCACTAGGGCTCCTTGATGCCACACTCTGTCAAATGCTGCCTTGATGGCAAGGGCAGTAACTCTCAACTCACCTCTGGAATTCAGCTCCTTTGTCCAAGTTTGGGCCGAGTGGACTTGGCAGAACCCAAATTGGGCATCAGTGAGCAGGTTATTGGTGAGTAAGTGCTGCTTGATAGCACTGTCCATGACCCCTTCCATCACTTTGCTGATGATTGAGAGTAGACTGATGGGGCGGTAATTGGCCGGATTAGATTTGTCCTGCTTTTTGTGGACAGGACATACCTGGGCTGTTTTCCACATTGTCGGATAGATGCCAGTGTTATAGCTGTACTGGAACAGTTTGGCTAGAGGCGCGGCTAGTTCTGGAGCACAAGTCTTCAGCATGACAGCCGGGATGTTGTCGGGGCCCATTGCCTTTGCTGTATCCAGTGCGCTCAGCTGTTTCTTGACATCATGTGGAGTGAATTGAATTGGCTGAAGACTGGCTTCTGTGATGGTGGGGACCTCAGGAGTAGGCCGATATGGATCATCCACTTGGCACTTCTGGCTGAAAACGCTTCAGCCTTGTCTTTTGCACTCACGTGCAGGGCTCCACCATCATTGAGGATAAGGATATTCATGGAGCCTCCTCCTCCCGTTAGTTGTTTAATGGTCCACCACCATTCATGACTGGATGTGGCAGGACTGCAGAGCTTTGATCTGATCCGTTGATTGTGGGATTGCTTAGCCCTGTCTATAGCATGCTGCTTCCACTTCTTAGCATGCGTGTAGTCCTGTGTTGCAACTTCTCCAGGTTGGCACCTCATTTTAAGTATGCCTGGTGCTGCTCCTGGCATGCTCTTCTGCACTCCTTATTGAACCAGGGTTGGTCGCCTGGCGTGATGGTAATGGTAGAGTGAGGGATATGCCAGGCCATGAGGTTACAGATTGTAGTGAAATACAATTCTGCTGCTGCCCCACAGCGCCTCATGGATGCCCAGTTTTGAGCTGCTAGATCTGTTCTGAATCTATCCCATTTAGCACGGTGGTAGTGCCACACAACACGATGGAGGGTGTCCTCAGTGTGAAGACGAGACTTTGTCTCCACAATGACTGTGCGGTGGTCACTGCTACCGATACTGTCATGGACAGATGCATCTGCTACAGGTAGATTGGTGAGGACGAGGTCACGTAGGTTTTTCCTTCGTGTTGGTTCTCTCACCACCTGTCGCAGGCTCAGACTGGCAGTTATGTCCTGCAGGACTCGGCCAGCTCAGTCAGTAGTGATGCTACCGAGCCACTCTTGGTGATGGACATTGAAGTCCCCCACCCGGAATACATTCTGTGCCCTTGCTACTCTCAGTGCTTCTTCCAAGTGATGTTCAACATGGAGTACTGATTCATCAGCTGAGGGAGGGCGGTAGGTGGTTCTGAGCAGGAGGTTTCCTTGCCCATGCTTGACCTGAAGCCATGAGACTTCCTGGGTCCGAAGTTAATGTTGAGGACTCCCAGGGCCACTCCTTTCCCGACTGTATACCACTGTGCCACCACCCCTGGTCGGTCTGTCCTGCCGGTGAGACAGGACATACCCAGGGATGGTGGTGGAGGAGTTTGGGATATTGGCTGAAAGGTATGATTCTGTGAGTATGACAATGTCAGGCTGTTGCTTGATTAGTCTATGGGACAGCTCTCCCAATTTTGGCACAAGTCCCCAGATGTTGGTGAGGAGGACTTTGCAGGGTCGACTGGGCTGGGTG
Source organism: Squalus acanthias (assembly GCA_030390025.1). Taxonomy (NCBI): domain Eukaryota; kingdom Metazoa; phylum Chordata; class Chondrichthyes; order Squaliformes; family Squalidae; genus Squalus; species Squalus acanthias. Next base: position 73,571,966 of record CM059428.1, read on the forward strand.
TGCCGTGGCCGGTGCCGAGTTCGATGCCGGGTGGTCCATCCGGTTTCATTCTTATTATTGTTTCTTGTAGTGGTTTGTTACAACTGAATGGCTTGCTCGGCCATTTCAGAGGGCAGTTACGAGTCAACCACATTGCTGTGGGTCTGGAATCACATATAGGCCAGACCAACTAAGGACAGCAGATTTCCTTCCCTAAAGGACATTAGTGAACCAGATGGGATTTTATGACAATCCGATAGTTTCATGGTTACCATTACTGATTTTTATTCCAGATTTATTTAATTAACTGAGTTAAAATTCCCCAGCTGCCGTGGTGGGATTTGAACTCACATCTCTGGATCATTAGTCCGGATTACTAGCCCAATGACATTACCACTATGCTACCATTTCCAGTTTGCCTGATGTGCAATCTTCCCACTACCCCCTGAAGGAGACATGTCACTTACTTAAGTTTAGCGCACTTAGCCATGGCTCAGGGGATCTGTGCAGAATTTTTAACGCATCCTTCAATGTGTTTATAAAAATCCATGCCTGCATTGTTTCATCACAGATGATAATCTGCTTATTTTAAAAATATAATCCAAAATGTTAGTTTATCTATTTTTCTTTCCCCTGCTGACTAACATGCTGTATACTCCTAGCTTACATTTGATGCTCAGGCGTATGTAACTCTTCAGATAAAGTGGTGGTTCATTGGATTGCCCTTATTCTGTGAACCAAACAAATAGTACATTATGAGCACATAAACACTCTTATACTGCTGGGTACTGTATTGTTATTGAAAGTACCATTATGCACTTGTGCAAAATCAGTATAATATGGTATATACTGTTAATTCTGCCCTCTCCTCCAATATCTATGATACCTTCTAAATTTTCTCTCCCAAAAAACTCAATCATAGCTTCCTCATACAGAACAAATTCCTTGTTGTCTTGGCTCCACCACCTGTTCCACTCTGTGCCTTCCTATTCCTTATCAATTTTGCCGTTAAACTCAAGATCAGTGTAGATTAAAACAGTGAATAGCCCACAGAAATACTTTTGGCCCATCTCGTTATTGTTGTGCTTTCTTTAAGTCATGCACTTGCTCTCAGGCCTCCTGCCAGGTCCTTTGATCAGCAGAGACAGTGTTGATGCTATCTGTGATATATTCCCACATTTCAGCCTTCATTTCTTGGCTGGGGATTAATATCCCGCACTAAAAATGTGTTTGTGTTGCCCCATAACTGTGCTTTCCAGTGCTTGTGAGACCTTGTTGCTAAATCAGCTTTTTCTGTTCGCATTCAGACATTTTCAACAATTGTGTACAGCTGGAGTGCTGAACGTTTCAATATTTATATTGTTTAGGCACCTCTTTATTTGCCTGTTAAAGATTCATTATTGAAAGTACATTGTAATTGGTTGCATTTTATTGCTGTGATAAAATCGTATTCTCACGAAGATCACCAAATGCAAAGTAACAAGCGTGACCCGAAATGGATTAAAAAGCAAATTAAATGTGAAAAAATGACTTCTACAAATCTTGCAGAGAGAATGAGGAAGGGGTTCACTGAGATGAAAAAAGGTGATCAGAGGGGTAAAGATAGAACTAAAAAAAAGCATAGTTGCAGAAGCAAAACAGAACAGTAAATAATTAATTCAGTACTGCAATACTAAGAGGGCTGCGAGGGAAGAGAGCATAAGATTATAAGAACATAAGAAATAGGAGCAGGAGTAGGCCATACGGCCCCTCGAGCCTGTTCCACCATTCAATAAGATCATGGCTGATTATTCACCTCAACTCCACTTTCCCGCCCGATCTCCATATCCCTTGATTCCCCTAGAGTCCAAAAATCTATCTATCTCAGCCTTGAATATACTCAAAGACTCAGCATTCACAGCCCTCTGGGGCAGAGAATTCCAAAGAGTCACAACCCTCCGAGTGAAGAAATTCCTCCTCATCTCAGTCTTAAATGGCCTACCCCTTATCCTGAGACTATGGCCCCTAGTTCTAGACACTCCAGCCAGGGGAAACAACCTCTCGGCATCTACCCTGTCAATCCCCTTCAGAATCTTGTATGTTTCAATGAGATCACCTCTCATTCTTCTAAACTCCAGAGAGTATAGGCCCATTCTACACAATCCCTCATCATAGGACAGCCCTCTCATCCCAGGAATCAATCTAGTGAACCTTCATTGCACCGCCTCCAAGGCAAATATATCCTTCCTTAGATAAGGAGACCAAAACTGTGCACAGTAGTCCAGGTGTGGTCTCCCCAAGGCCCTGTACAATTGTAACAAGACTTCCTTACTCTTATACTCCAACCCCCTTGCAATAAAGGCCAACATGCCATTTGCCTTCCTTATTGCTTGTTGTACCTGCATGCTAGCTTTCTGTGTTTCTTGCACAAGGACACCCAAATCTCTCTGAACACCAACATTTAAAAGTTTCTCACCATTTAAAAAATATTCTGTTTTTCTATTCTTCCTACCAAAGTGAATAATCTCATATTTCCCTACATTATACTCCATCTGCCACCTTACTGCCCACTCACTTAGTCTATCTATATCCATTTGCAGACTCTTTGTGTTCTCCTCACAGTTTACTGTCCCACCTAGCTTTGTATTGTCATCAAATTTGGATACATTACACTCGGTCCCTTCATCCCGGTCATTAATATAGATTGTAAATAGCTGAGGCCCCAGCACTGATCCTTGCAGCACCCCATCAGTTACAGCCTACCAACCTGAAAAAGACCCGTTTGTCCCTACTCTCTGTTTTCTGTCTGTTAACCAATCCTCTATCCATGCTACTATATTACTCCCAACCCCATGAGCCCTTATCTTGTGTAATAACCTTTTATGTGGCACCTTATCGAATGCCTTTTGGAAATTCAAATATACTACATCCACTGGTTCCCCTTTATCTACCCTGCTAGTTACATCCTCAAAACTCTAATAAATTTGTCAAACACAATTTCCCTTTCATAAAACTATGTTAACTCTGCCTAATCATGTTATGATTTTCTAAGTGCCCTGATACCAGTTCCTTAACAATGGATTCCAGCATTTTCCAGCTGAAGAGGTGAGAACATTAAAAGATGCAAACAAGCTTGAAACAGAAGATAAACATGAAATGAATGATTGAACAAGGGAAGACATGGAGAACATGCCCTCCCCTAAAAAATGAGTACCAAGGCCAAATATATGACTTAGATATAAATGAGATGGACGTGCTGGTAAACGGAAAGGACTTAAAACAAATACATTCTCAGGGTTAGATGGTATTTATCCCAGGCTGTTGAGACAATATAGGGAGAAGATTTGTGAGGTATTGATATTCATTACTGGGGAGGCACCAGTAGATTGTAAACAGGCTAATGTGGTACCCATATTAAAAAAAGTGACTAAACAGATACAGGCAACTACAAACCAATTAGCCTTCCTTCTATTCCATGTAAAATAATGGAACTGATTATCAGGAATAAACTTTAGGATTATGTGTATAACAACAACTTAGTAAATTGCAGTCAATGTAGCTTTAGAGGGGGAAGAACCCGCCTGACCAATCTCCTTAATTTCTTTGTGGAAATGAAAGGCCAAGTGGACTGCAGTAAAGCCTACAATGTTGTGCACTAGACTTCCAAAAGGTATTTGATAAAGTTTCACATGAAAGTCTGTGAGTTAAATTCAATGCTGTGGAGATTCAGGGTAAAATTTGGAAATGGATAAGAAATTGGCTGAAGGGTAGAAAACAAAAGCTACTGGTTAGAGGAGTCATGTCCGGGTAAGGGGAAGGACTTTGCCCCAGGACTCGGTGTTAGGACCACTACTGTTTCTAATTTATATCAATGACTTTGATTCGGATTTTAATGCCATGTGCTCAAATTTTCAGATGATGCCAAACTTGGAATCAAAGGAGACAGCCCAGAAGTTACAGAATGAGTTAAACAAAATACATGAGTAGGCCAAACAATAGTAGGTTAAATTTAATGCAGACAAATCTAAAGACTGCACATGGGAAGGCAAAATTGGTGACATATGTGCTCCATGAATGGTGTTGAAATAGCTAAGAATTAAGTTGAAATAGACCTAGGAACCTTAGACTCAATGCTCAATTAGGGTAATTTTCACTTTGGGTGCGGGCAGAAAACTAGCAGTTGTGGATCAGCCATCCATTATGCACCCTGCACAATTTTCCTTTCCATAAGTATCTTGGGATTTTGTGAAATCCCACATTTGCAAGCCACATGTTCCTGACATTTTGTTAGCAATTTGCTGACATGGGGGACAACATGCTTTTCACATGGTTTTAGTAACAACATTCTCAAGGACATTGGAGAGGGAAAGGAGGTTGGAGATGGAATCATTTAAGAAGTCATTAAATCCAGCAGTGGGTCCCAATGGAAAATCACAGGCGTGAGGCAGTGAACATTCCATTGGTACATCTGTGAGCCACCAAATCTGCCATTGGCATAGTTACTAAATTCTATACAACAAACTGAATGAATGTCAAAAAATCCTGAAAAATAATACACCTACTTCTTGTTAAGATTAAAACCAACATCTCAATTACTATGCTACAACATTACATATACAAATACCTTCACGGTTCACATATATGCCAGAAAATGGCCATTTGGAACATAAAGTAAAATGGCTTTCAACACATTAAAAGCAATAATTCTGACATACTCTTTAAGCATCTTGCATTAAAAAAATATTTTAAAAAGGAAGGCTTGCATTTCTATAACACCATATCACATCTTCAGAAATGTCTCAAGCATTTCACAAACAATGAATTACTTTGAAGTGCAGTTACTAATCTTGTGTGGACAAATTTTGATGAAGAACTACCTGTATAGCATTCTGAAAGATCAGCTGTATAATTACATGTTCAATGCTACCTACTTCAACCACTACTTGTGGTAATGGAAACGGTTGCTTCACATTCACCTTTTCGAAGCCCTTCATAATTTTAAAGATCTCTATCATGTCTCCTTAGTCTTCTCTTTTTCAGAGAAGAGTCCCAGCCTGCTCAATCTTTCCTGACAGTTGCATCCTCTCAATTCTAATAACATCCTTGTAAATTTTTCTGCATTTTCTCCAGTGCTTCAATATCCTTTATGTAGTATGAAGACCAGAAATGCACACAGTACTCTAAGTGTGGTCTAACCAAGGTTCTATATAAATTTAACATTACCGCTCTGCTTTTTTATTTTGTTCCTCTAGAACTGAACCCCAGTACTTTGTTTGCACTACTTATGTCCTTATCAACTTGTGCTGCTATATTTAATGATTTATATGTTTGTATTCCAGATAACTTTGCTCTTCTACTTCATTTAGTTTCTGACCTTCGACTAAAATGATTTACCTCACACTTTGCTTTATTAAATTTAATTTGCCATTTATCCACCAAGCCTGTTTATGTCTTCTTATATTTTGCTGCAGTGTTCCACATTATTAACTATACCCCTCCCCCACTCCCCACCCCTAATTTGACATCATCTTCCAATTTCAACAGCATACCTCCAATTCCTGAGTCCAAATCATTTATATGGTGAACAACAGTGGTCCCTACATGAATCCTTGCAAGACACCACTTCCCACTTTTTCCCAGTCTGAGAAACTTTCCTTAACTCTTACCCTCTGTTTTTTGTTTAGTAGCCATCTTTCAATCCATTCTGCTATCTGACCCCTGACTCCACATGTACTGGCAGTTGTTATGAGTCTCTTATGTGTCACTTTATCAAAGGCCTTCTGAAAGTCCATGTATACCACATCCACTGCATTGCCCTTTGGTTATTCTTTCTGTGACTCTGTAAAGAATTCAATAAGGTTGGTTAAACATAAATTTCCTTGTAGAAATCCATGCTGACTATGTTTTATTTTTATTATATTGCTTGTTTGCAAATTTGAAGCCTTGGGATAAAAGGGGCAGTAGCAGCATGGATACAAAATTGGCTAAGGTATAGAAAACAGAGTTGTGGTGAATGGCTGTTTTTTTTGACTGAAGGGAGGCACTGTTCCCTTTAAGCTGCACACCTGAGCAGCACTCAGGAGGTCCCACCCAGCTGGCTCACCGGCTTTTAAAGGAAAGAAACGTGCATGCACGGAATTTGGAATGGGCCGCGCAGCCCCCAAAAAATTAGAGGGAACATTGGAGGGAGGTATACAGTTGTATTCCCCAGGGTTCAGTACTAGGACCACTGCTGTTTCTGATATACATTAATGACTTGGACTTGGGGGTACACAACACAATTTCAAAATTTGCAGATGACACGAAACTTAGAAGTGTAGTAAACAGTGTGGAAGATAGTAATAGACTTCAAGAGGACAGAGACAGACTGGTGGAATGGGCAGACACATTGAAGGGATAATTACAAATCCTAGCCCTTTTCGGGCTACCCCAGATCAGGCGTATTCCCCAGCCATTCACCTTCAACTAAAGTTAGTGGTAGCCGAATCCTAGAGATGCTTAATTGGGTCTAAAGGTCAGACTACCTCTCCCTAAAGGAAAGAAACGACCTGAAGATGTTACCGTCCTCCGGATAGCACTTTTAACAAGTTTAACTAGACTGTAACCTTCCGGATATTATGAAGGTCTGGAAAACCCCCCAGAATTCTGCAACTCCTCTCTGAAGAGTGTACAGAAATTGAGTTCGCGAGATTGATACAGAAATACTCTTTGAGACAATTTTAAAAATATATAGATTTATTAAAGAACCGACATTTAGTTAACAGCTGGTATGGCAATCGCAACTTTAACCATTCAAAATACAAATAGCTTACATTTCTTATCAGAGATCCTTATTCTCAAATTTTAACTTCGTTACATTTCCACACTTCTACTTATTTCTTAATCCAGAATATCCACCAAAATCAAATACCTTGATTACCCGAGACTCAGAGTTGTAGGCCTGCAGAGTGGTTCTGAAGGCGAGAATCGCTCTGCCCCTCCAGCGACTTCTGACTCTCTATCTGAAAAGCTCTTATTTTTATACTCTTTTTTAGTGGGATATTCTTTGAAGTTTCCTGCTGATGTAAGCTAATTATCTCTAGCCATTCTCTATTGAATTCTTTTCTATTCTTACTGTCATTTCAGCTGCCAACTTTTAGAATTCTGTCTCTACCTTTAGGTGTTTCAAAAACTATCATAAAATGGTTATTACAGATTTATCTTTTGATGCTATTCTTAGGAAGTCTTTCTATTGAATTCTTAATATCACTTAACTGCTTGTAAGCCAGATGTTGTGACTCCGTGGTTTTCCAAGTTTAACACATTAACAATGTGATTGCTTGGTGTCATCTATTGATATTGGCCCAGAAATTCGGCGCTTGTCGGGTGAGTACGTGCTGTGTACTCACCTGTAAGGCCACTTGAAGTGCCGGTTTCCTGCATGCACTGCGCATGCGCAGGAAACTGGAACTTCCGGTCTCGTGTAGGGAGGGGTTCAGAGGTGAACCATGTGCACGGGAGAAGCTGCGCGCACGCAGCGAACTTCGGTTTTTTTTCAGGTTTCTCCGGGAGAGTAAGTATGGAAGAAGCTGCGCTTTAAAAAAAAAGAGGCGCAAGACCCGTTTTTAACAAGGTAAGTGGTTAATTAATTACAATTTAAAAAAAATTTCAACAGGTTTATCTTTTTTAGATACTTTAAAGAAAGGTAAGTTTATTTTTAGCACTGTTAAAAAGTATTTTAATTTTTTTTTAAATTTAAATTTTTGTTTAAAGTAGTTAATTTATTTAACTTATAGTTATTTTAAAAATGTGATGGTCTTCTTGTCAAATCTATGAATGAAAATGCCCTGCTAGGATTGGCTCTCCATGGCCCACGTGATCCCAGGGGACGCTTCGAACTAACTGCGCCCCTGGGACACGCAAGCACTGCACCGGCAGCTGGAGGAGGCCCAGGAGCCGAAGTTCTTGTGGGCCCAAAACACAACGGCAGGCACGGTAGGTAAGTACGCGCGCGATGCTTGCACCCGCAGGAAGCTGGAAAACCGAATTTCTGGCCCATTATATTTTCAAAACCTCTCTGTAGGTATTTTTTACAGCTTGTAAAGCAAAACCACTTCTCTTAGGGTGTTTACTTGTTTACTTGCTATCTCAATTGGTTGCATATTTAATCGTGTTTCTTGTCTTATTTGATGTTACTTTATGAAGGCATATGGTTGTTTAATGTTCTAAGTTTCTGTTTCCCTGAGTGTTAGCTTATAACACTTTACTTGGGTCATTCCATTGTGTTTCTCCCAAACTCCAGACCTTCTGGAAGCGCCAATGGTTTGCTTCAATAGGGGCATTGTTTTTGTGTTTACAACCATCTCCCATTTCAAAGCTTGTGGTGTTTTACAGCTTTTGTGTTAACACTACATGTTATCTCAGAAGCCTGTATTGTGTTTGCAGCCTGTGTCGCCAAGGCTTTCCAGACTTTCAAACTCAGTGTATGTCTTGTATTAATAATATCAAAATCTGTTCATAGGATGATGTATTTCTTGGAATATGGCTTATTCCATTACAATATGACAGATTAAATTCAACGCAGAAAAGTGTGAGGTGATACATTTTGGTAGGAAGAATGAGGAAAGACAATACATGCTAAATGGTACAATTTTAAAGGGGGTGCAAGAACAGAGAGACCTGAGGGTATTTGTGCACAAATCTTTGAAGGTTGCAGGACAGGTTAACAAAGCAGGTAATAAAGCATATGGGATCCTGGGCTTTATAAATAGAGGCATAGGGCTGGATTTTCAATGACCCGTGGAGTCGGGTTTGGAGGCGTGTAGGGGGTTAAAGTTGCAGATTCGGGGGTCCCGACCCCATCCCGACTCCATTCCGCCTCTACGCAATTTTGACAAAATCGGTCGCGGGGTTCCCGACTCCGTCCTGCCTCCAAGAGGCGGGAGAGGCCATTAAAGCCCTTAACAAGCCCTAAATTGGCTCTGTAATGCCATTTTGAAACGTTTTAGCTAGTTTAACCCTTTTCCGACGTGAAGTACGCCTGATGTGAAACACGCCAGTGAAACCTGGCGGGAGCACAAGTGGATAGCTGACTATCAGCTATTGTGATGAAGGTAGTAGTAGTATTAGGTCTGAAAGTCGCCTCTGATGCTGCTGCATTGAATGTCTTCAGAGAGACTCTCTCTCTCGCTCTCTCGCTCTCTCGCTCTCGCTCTCGCTCTCGCTCTCGCTCTCGCTCTCGCTCTCGCTCTCTCTCTCTCTCTCTCTCTCTCTCTCTGTGTCTGATGCTGCTCATTTTGCATCCAGGTCCTCTCACAGCAAAGGCCAGGCAATCTCTGAGACCAGACAGTCTCTGACCTGCAATGATGACATCATCAGAGGCGACTTTCAGACTGAAACCACTAATTGGTTCATGGGTTCCCACATGCTGGAACTCAATTGCCCAATTAAGTGAAAATTGCATCAATCTCCCACATCCAATTGCAGGCGGGTGGATAACACGAAATGCAGATGACACGACCCCAACCCGCCCCAGTATCAAAATCCAGCCCATAGAGTACAAAAGCCAGGGAGTTATGCTAAACCTATATAAACATTCGATTGGCCCCAGCTGGAGTATTGTGTACAATTCTGGGCACCACAGTTTCGGAAGGACGTGAAGACTTTGGTGAGGGTACAGAAGAGATTTACTTGAATGGTTTCAAGGATGAGGGATTACAGTTATGTGGATAGACTGGAGAAGCTGGGGTTGTTCTCCTAAGAGCAGAGAAGGCTAAGAGGAGATTTGTTGAAGGGTTTAGCTTGCGTAAATAAAGAGAAACTGTTTCCAATGGCTGAAGGGTTGATAACCAGAGGGCACAGATTTAAGGTGATTGGGAAAAGAACCAGAGGCGACATGCGAAAAAACATTTTTACGCAACGAGTGGTTAGGATTTGGAATGCACTGCCTGATAGGTTGGTGAAAACAGATTCAATAGTAGCTTTCAAAAGGGAATTGGATAAATTCTTGATGGAGAAAAAATTGCAGTGATATGGGGAAAGGGTGGGGGAGTAGGAGAAACTGGATTGCTCTTCTAAAGAGCTGGGCAGATTCGATGGGCCGAATGGCCTCCTTCTGTGCTGTATTATTCTATGATTCTATGACATTCTCTGTCTCTAGATGTTTTGTTATCTGATCTTTTTGCAAAGATACTAATATATTTCCTACCACAGATATTAACCTACTGGTCTATAGTTCCCTAGGTTCAGTCTATCTCCCTTTTTGAAGATAGAAATTACGTTTGCTGTTTACCAATCCTCTGACACTATTCCTTTTCTGTTGATTTTTTATATATGGATACTAGTGCCTCTGCTATCTCCTCCCTAGTTTTTTTGACTGTCCACGGGTGCACTCCATTTGGACTAGAGTCCTTGTCCTCCTTAAGTTTGGCCACTATCTCCTTTCTTTCTACCTTAACTGTTGTACTATAATTCTTGACTTCTTCTACTATTGGGCCAAAAATTCGGCACTTGCCGGGTGAGTACGCGCTGCGTACTCACCCGTAAGGCCTCCTGAAGTGCCGGTTTCCTGCATGCACTGTGCATGCGCGGGAAACCGAAACTTCTGGTCTCGTGAAGGGAGGGGTTGCGAGGTGAACCGCGTGCGCGGGAGAGGCTGCGCGCACGCAGCGAACTTAGGTTTTTTTCAGGTTTCTCCGGGAGGTAAGTATTGAAGAAGCTGCGCTTTTAAAAAGGAGGCGCAAGACCCATTTTTAACGAGGTAAGTGGTTAATTAATTACAATTTAAACATTTTTTCAACAGGTTTATCTTTTTTAGATAATTTAAAGAAAGGTAAGTTTATTTTTAGCACTGTTAAAAAGTATTTTAATTTTTTCAAAAATGTAAATTTTTGTTTAAAGTAGTTAATTTATTTAACTTAGTTATTTTAAAAATGTGATGTTTTTTTTTTAATTTATTGAAGTTTAGGTGTTGTTTTTGGGCCGATTTCAATTCATAGATTTGACAGGTCTGTCAAATCTATGAATGAAAGATGGTCTGCTGCCATTGGCTCTCCATGGCCCACGTGATCCCAGGGGACGCATCGCACTAACTACGCCCCTGGGACACGCAAGCACTGCGCGCTGGCAGTTGCAGGAGGCCCAAGAGCTGAAGTCCCCGTGGGCCCAGAGGTCAACGGCAGGCGCGGTAGGTAGGTGCGCGCGGGATCCTTGCACCCGCGGGAAGTCAGGGAGCCGAATTTCTGGGCCAATGTCATTTCCTCTTTGTTAGCTTCTTCAGTGAAAATTGAAGCCAAGCATCTATTCGGTATCCCTGCCATTTTAATATCATCTCCTGTGCTCATCCCTTATTGTTGCTATCCCTATCTTAATTCTGCCTTTTGTGACTTATATAGGATGCTTTACTATTTCTTTTTATATTCTTGGATATTTTTATTTCTTATTTCCTCTTTGCCTTACTAATCATCATTTTAACTTCTTTCCTAAACAAAGTAGCTTACTTACAGAAGTTTTGGAAAATGTTTGAGAGCTGACTATGTACACTGTAACTGTTAGCTGTATGTGTGAATAATTATAGTACATCCTCAACCTTTCAACAGAAATAACAACTTGCATTTACATAATGCTTTTAACAGAGAAACATTCCAAAGTGCTTATAGAGGTGTCATCAAAAATTGATGCTTAGCCACAGAAGAGATGTTAAGAAGGGTCACCAAAAGCTTGCCAGCTTGATGAAAGAAGTGGATTTTAAGAAGGACTTAAAGGAGCAGAAGGAGGTGAAGCGGCAGAGGGGCTTGGGGGCGGGGCGGGGGGGGGGGTTGGAATTCCAGAATGTGGGGTCTAGGTGGCTACAGGCATACCTAGTGGGGCAATGGTGGGGATGTGCAAAAGGCCAGAGTCAGATGCAAAGAGAGTTGAGGAGTGGGGTTGTGTAGCTGGAGATGGTTAACAAAATAGGGAGGAGTGAGGCCATGAAGGGGTTTCCTAACTGTATCATTCTAGGCTCTCTTTATTTTGATCCTGCTCTGCCAATTCTCAAACACCTTAGTTACTTCCCTTGTCTTGCTTTTGTAGCAAGTTACTTGATTAGAATGAGTTAAGTGCATTGAAGTACTCTAGCCTGTCCAACTTTTTTTTTATTCATTCATGGGATCTGGCGGTCGCTGGCATGGCCAGCATTTATTGCCCATCCCTAATTGCCCTCGAGGTGGTGGTGAGCTGCCTTCTTGAACCGCTGCAGTCCGTGTGGTGAAGGTACTCCCACAGTGCTGTTAGGGAGGAGATTCCAGGATTTTGACCCAGCGACGATGAAGGATCGACGATATACTTCTAAGTCAGGATGGTGATCGACTTGGAGGGGAACTTGGAGGTGGTGGTGTTCCCATGCGCCTGCTGCCCTTGTCCTTATAGATGGTAGAGGTCACGGGTTTGGGAGGTGCTGCCGAAGAAGCCTTGGCGAGTTGCTGCAGTGCATTTTGTAGATGGTACACACTGCAGCCACGGTACGCCGGTGGTGAAGGGATTGAATGCTTAAGGTGGTGGATGGGGTGCCAATCAAACGGGCTGCTTTGTCCTGGATGGAGTCGAGCTTCTTGAGTGTTGTTGGAGCTGCACTCATCCAGGCAAGTGGAGAGTATTCCATCACTCTCCTTACTTGTGCCTTGTAGATGGTGGAAAGGCTTTGGAGAGTCAGGAGGTGAGACACTCACCACAGAATACCCAGCCTCTGACCTACTCTTGTTGCCAGTGTTTATGTGTCTGGTCCAGTTAAGTTTCTGGTCAATGGTGACCCCCCAGGATGTTGATGGTGGGGGATTCGGTGATGGTAATGCCGTTGAATGTCAAGCAGTGGTGGTTAGACTCTCGCTTGTTGGAGATAGTCATTGCCTGGCACTTGTGTGGCGCGAATGTTACCTGCCACTTATCAGCCGAAGCCTGAATGCCGTCAAGGTCTTGTTGCATGCGGGCATGGACTGCTTCATTATCTGAGGAGTTGCGAATGGCACTGAACACTGTGCAGTCATCAGCGAACATCCCCATTTCTGACCTTATGTTGGAGGGAAGGTCATTGATGAAGCAGCTGAAGATGGTTGTGCCTAGGACACTGCTCTGAGGAACTCTTGCAGCGATGTCCTGGGGCTGTGATGATTGAGCTCCAACCACCACAACCATCTTCCTTTGTGCTAGGTATGACTCCAGCCAGTGGAGAGTTTCCACCCGCCCACCCCCCGCCCGATTCCCATTGACTTCAGTTTTACTAGGGCTCCTTGATACCACACTCGGTCAAATGCTGCCTTGATGTCAAGGGCAGTTCCTCTCACCTCACCTCTGGAATTCAGCCCCTATTTCCATGTTTGGACAAAGGCTGTAATGAGGTCGGGATCCAAGTGGTCCTGGTGGATCCCAAACTGGGCATCAGTGAGCAGGTTATTGGTGAGTAAGTGTCGCTTGATAGCACTGTCCATGACACCTTCCATCACTTTGCTGATGATTGAGAGTAGATTCATGGGGCGGTAATTGGCCAGATTGGATTTGTCCTGCTTTTTGTGGACAGGACATACCTGTGTAGTTTTCCACATTGTCGGATAGATGCCAGTGTTGTAACTGTACTGGAACTGCTTGGCTAGAGGTGCGGCTAGTTCTGGAGCACAAGTCTTCAGCACGATAGCCGGGATGTTGTCAGGGCCTATAGCCTTTGCTGTATCCAGTGCGCTCAACCGTTTCTTGATATCACGTGGAGTGAATCGAATTGGCTGAAGACTGGCTTCTGTGATGGTGGGGACCTCAGGATTCATCCACTCCGCACTTCTGTCTGAAGATGGTTGCAAACGCTTCAGCCTTGTCTTTTGCACTCGAGTGCTGGGTTTCACCATCATTGAGGATGGGGATATTCTTTAAGCCTCCTCCTCCCGTTAGTTGTTTAATGGTCCACCACCATTCACGACAGGATGTAGCAGGATTGCAGGGCTTTGATCTGATCCGTTGATTGTGGGATCACTTGGCCCTGTCTATAGCATGCTGCTTCCGCTTTTTAACATGCATGTAGTCCTGTGTTGCAGCTTCCCCAGGTATGCCTGGTGCTGTTCCTGGCATGATCTTCTACACTCCTTATTGAATAATAATGATAATGGTCGACTGAGGGACATGTCGGGCCATGAGATTACAGATTGTGGTGGAATACAATTTTGCTGCTGCGGATGGCCCACAGCGCCTCATGGATGCCCAGTTTTGAGCTGCTAGATCTGTTCTGAATCTATCCCATTTAGCACGGTGGTAGTGCCACACAACACGATGAAGGGTGTCCTCAGTGTGAAGATGGGACTTCGTCTCCAAGGACTGTGCGGTGGTCACTGCTACCAATGCTGTCATGGACAGATGCATCTGCGACAGATAGATTGGTTTGGACGAGGTCAAGTTGGTTTTTCGCTCGTGTTGGTTCTCTCACCACCTGTCACAGGCCCAGACTGGCAGCTATGTCCTTCAGGACTCGACCAGCTTGGTCAGTAGTGGTGCTACTGAGCCACTCTTGGTGATGGACATTGAATGCTGCTGTGCCACCACCCCTGGTGGGTCTGTCCTGCCGGTGGAACAGGACATACCCAAGGTTGGTGATGGAGGAGTTTGGGACATTGGCTGAAAGGTATGATTCTGTGTGTCTGACTATGTCAGGCTGTTGCTCGACTATTCTGTGGGACAGCTCTCTCAATTTTGGCACAAGTCCCTAGATGTTGGTGAGGAGAACTTTGCAGGGTCGACTGGGCTGGATGTGCAGTTGCCGTGCCTGTAGAGGTCGATGCCGGGTGGTCTGTCTGGTTTTATTCTGATTATTGTTTCTTGTAGTGGTTTGTTACAACTGAGTGGCTTGCTCGGCCATTTCAGAGGGCAGTAAAGAGTCAACCACATTGCTGTGGATCTGGAGTCACATATAGGCCAGACCAGGTAAGGACAGCAGATTTCCTTCGCTAAAGGACATTTGTGAACCAGATGAGTTTTTACGACAGTCCGATAGTTTCATGGTCACCATTACTGATACTAGCTATCTAACTGATCAACTATCCTCCTTGGTAGGTGGTAGGTACGCTTTGGTGGTCTTTGGAGATTAAGACATCTCTGAGATTGCACACCTGGTGATAAAAGTCTGTAGTAGGTTTGATAAATTGACACCCAAACCAGGCAGGTCAGCAGTATTTTAGGACACTGTTGATAACCTAGCAGCCAACCTGGCTCATTAATGGGACCTGTCATTAAGGCAGGAATTCTTCCCACTTGATTTCAATTAACCCTGCAAGCCAGTACCTAACAGTGAGAGTGGTCTTGGCTGTATAAGCTGTTAGGTACGCTAGGAGGAAAGGTTCTATTAAATAATCCATTTTACGTTAAGGACTCCATTTTTTGGTTAAAAGAGAGCTTTTGTAGAACCTGTTGAAACAGGCAGTATCTGGAAAATGTCAACAATACACTTGGATTGGCAAGGGCCCTTGCAAGGTTGGTACCATTGGCAACATTAAAGAGAGTTTTCTGATTCTTTGAGTAGTTTTGACCTTCTGGTAGATAAATCTATCTGTATGACAACTGTATGCTTACCTTTTCTGTGCATGTAAAGAGACAGTAAATCATGGCCCAGAAATTCGGCCCTTCCCGCGTGAGTACACAATGTGTACTCACCCGTATTGATTCCCGAAGTGCCGGTTTCTTGCATGCACTGCGTATGCGCGGGAAACCGGAACTTCCGGTATGGTGAAGGGGGCGGTTCCTAGGTGAACCGCGTGCGCGCTAGAGGCTGCGCGCACGCAGCACACTTAGATTTTTTTTCAGGTTTCTACGCGAGGGTAAGTATTGAAGATACTACGCTAATAAAAAGGTGGCGTAAGACCCCTTTTGAACAAGGTAAGTGGTTAATTAAGTATAATTTAAAAAAAATTTCAACAGGTTTATCTTTTTTAGATACTTTAAAGAAAGGTAAGTTTATTTTTATAACTTTTAAAAAGTATTTTAATTTTTTCAAAATTTTAAATTTTTGTTTAAAGTGTTTAATTTATTTAACTATAGTTATTTTATAAATGTGATGGCTTCTTTTTAAAATTTATTTTAAGTTTAGCTGTTCTTTTGGGGCTGATTTCAATTCACAGATTTGACAGGTAAATCTATGAATGAAAGATGGTCTGCTGCCATTGGCTCTCCATGGCTCAAGTGATCCCAGGGGTCGCATCGCACTAACTGCGCCCCTGGAACACACAAGCACTGCGTGCCGGCTCTTGGGAGAGGCCCAGGACCCGAAGTTCCCGTGGGCCCAAAACACAACGGCAGGCGCGGTAGGTAAGAGCGCACGCGATCCTTACCCCCGCGGCAAGCCGGCCACGCGAATTTCTGGGCCCATATGTTCTGGCCTGACTCGTGATACCACAGAGGGAACAAATCTTGGAATAATGAGCTAATGGTAGTTGATGTAATCAAGAGTAAAGGTCATTGAAGAGGTAATGACCTTTAATTGGAGTATAATTGCCTATTATTGTCAAGCAGAGTTAGGAAGACCAGGGCTGATCACCTACAATTGAACTCAGCATCTATAATGTTAATTCTCCTGCAGTCTACACATAATTGCATGTGTTGTCTGCATCAAGTCCACTAATAAAGTTATAAGCTTAAACTGCAGCGTCTCGGATTCTCATTCCCGGCACAGAGACAACAGCTTAGAAATTTGTTGATGCCGCAGTGCTTAAGTGTCCAATATGGTGGGAAGAATGCACATTCCGTGCCAGAAGTGCACCGCCCGTCATATTGGTAAAGGCAAAAATACAGGGGTCCAGGACCCACGCTTCGTACAGGGGTCCAGGACCCACGCTTCATACAGGGGTCCAGGACCCACGCTTCATACAGGGGTCCAGGACCCACGCTTCATACAGGGGTCCAGGACCCACGCTTCATATAGGGGTCCAGGACCCACGCTTCATATAGGGGTCCAGGACCCACACTTCATATAGGACCTTAGCATATTATAGAGGGCCGAACGCCTGTTTCAGGAGTCCCCACCTGAAATTGGGCTGCCCTGAATGCAGCTGTGCCAGCTGAGTTCAGAATAACCAGGTCTACAGGGGTCCTTAAAGGGAGCTCTGGAGGCTGCCACCAAAAAGGTAAG
The DNA here is from genome assembly GCA_030390025.1 of Squalus acanthias. Taxonomy (NCBI): domain Eukaryota; kingdom Metazoa; phylum Chordata; class Chondrichthyes; order Squaliformes; family Squalidae; genus Squalus; species Squalus acanthias. The sequence goes on from CM059428.1 coordinate 73,589,037, forward strand.
TTTCAAGAAAAAAAATACTTACCTGAATGTGGAGCCTGGAGGAGCAGGAGCGCTCCACAGCAGTCCCAAAAATTGTCGCCGGCCCCTGCTCAGCCCATTCCCAATCGTCTCCCACCAACTGATCACCACCCCCCTCATTGCTCCCTTCTGAACCTTTCCCCCCTCCTGATCGGCCCCCCTGCTCCCGATCAACTCCACTACATGACCTACCAAAGGGCCGCTCAGCGACAAAACGCCCCAAAATTTAAATCCACTTCACTGGCAAGTTGTCTTGGGACTTGCAGCAAGCGTCTGCAACTCGCCACACTAATTTAAATGAAGACCGAGGCCCAATACCGAATGGGCCTCGGGCCTACCCATTCCGGTGCAGAGTTCGTTTCCTGTACCCAGTTTCCACAGGTAGGCCGGCAATATCCAATTTCACCCCCAACCACTCCAAGCTTGTCTCTTAGTATTTATCAACACAAGTGGCAGGAGGTTTACTAATGCTCTGTGCTGGTAATTTTTAGTTAATTAAACCCCTAATAGTACTTATACGATACACTTACAGTTCCTACATGCCAACCTGTGCCTAAGCTCTGGACTTAGTTGAGTGGCATATATCACCATAGGGAGAGAATATGCACTTCATATTAGGTAAACAGAAATTCTACCTGAGTGAATTGCTCAGTAGCTTTGTTTGTAGAATTTTAAATGTGCAGATAGATTTCTGCACGTAGCAGAGACCCAGCTGACCAAAACAACATACTGAAGCAAACTTGTCTGACAGCTGAAAGTTACTTTGATTGGTATCAATGGCTACCTACATATATGGTAGGCTATTTTTATTCATGTTGCTTGTTTTTCATGTTGGCATTTTTCTTCAAGTTGGACCTCTTCTTCCAAATATTCTTACAGCATTTCTTTGTACATGACCCTGCATTGACCCATGGCCTCCCACATCTATTTCACCTTCTTGGCATTGATAGTTGTCTCTATTATGCCATGGAGAGCACTTTGTTGTGCCCTCACAGAATCTACTCTGATCTGACTTTCATTATCTGTAAATCTTGGTTTATGCTTATGGTACTTTTCCTCCATTTCTCAGAGTCTGTACACTCCACAGATGAATTGGCCGACAGTGTGCTATTTGCAACAGTTAAGTGGCTGTTTGCTGTTTAACTAGTTAACTAGTTATTCTTACACTTGCATTCTGATTGATCACTTAGTTGTCTGCTACTTTTAGCGCATTGAGCTTCCAGATGGTGAACTAAGTTAAACTGTGCATTCCTGTGACTGTAAAACACTGGAATGGCAATAAAGGTATCTGTACAGACTATAACTTTCCTATAATCTTTATTGCCATTCCAGAGGAATTACAAATGTAATAATTTGCAAAAGTAGCATTCTTGAGCTGTCCATTGCAACTGCAAGCCATTATATCTGTATAATGTCAGTTTTACTTTGACTCATTCACAAAATAAATTGCTAGTCATGTAGCTCAAGGGAATCATTACTGGACTCCCCAATCAGAAGGTTGCAAACTTGAGTCTAAGAGCTGTCTGTCATTTAATTGTATCTGTCTTACTTGGGTGAATTTTTGTCAGTTTTTGGCTGGGTGTTGGGTGGATAATGTTTTGTCCCAGAGAGAAAAAAACTGACACCATTCAGCTTGCCCTATTTGAAAGACATTTTCAAGCGGCTAATGAAGGAATAGCATTTATTGCAGTTTTGGATAGGTCTGCATCCCAGACTCTTCATTTGCATATATGAACAGCACATGATAGATAGCAGCCTCCATGGGGGGGAGAAATGTGGAGGAATCAAAATGCTGTGTTGGTTACTGTACAAATGATTAGTGAGAGTGGAACCATCAAGATAGTCCATGTACAAAGCGATCGGAAATATTGGGCCAGAAATTCGGCTCTCCGGCTTCCTGCGGGTGCAAGCATCGCGCGCGTACTTACCTACCGCGCCTGCCGTTGTGCTTCAGGCCCACGAGGACTTCGGCTCCTGGGCCTCCTGCAGCTGCCGGCGCGCAGTGCTTGCGTATCCCAGGGGCGCAGTTAGTTCGAAGCGTCCCCATGGATCATGTGGGCCATGGAGAGCCAATCAGAGCAGGGCATTTTCATTCATAGATTTGACAGGAAGACCTGTCAAATCTATGAATAGAGATTGGCCCCAAAACCACACTTAAACTTCAAATAATTTTTTTTTTTTTAAATCACATTTTTAAAATAACTAAGTTACATAAATTAACTACTTTAAACAAAAATTTAAATTGTTGAAAAAATTAATTATACTTTTTAACGGTGCTAAAAATAAACTTACCTTTCTTTAAAATATTTAAAAAAGATAAACCTGTTGAAAAAATGTTTAAATTGTAATTAATTAACCACTTACCTTGTTAAAAACAGGCCTTGCGCCTCCTTTTTAAAAGTGCAGCTTTTCCATACTTACCCTCATGGAGAAACCTGAAAAAAAAAACGAAGTTCGCTGCGTGCGCGCTGCCTCTCCCGCGCACACGTTCAACTTCTGAACCCCTCCCTTCAGGGGAACGGAAGTTCCGGTTTCCTGCGCATGTGCAGTGCATGCGTGAAACCGACACTTCAGGTGGCCTTACGGGTGAGTACACAGCGCGTACTCACCCGACAAGAGCCGAATTTCTGGCTCATTACTTTACTGCACCAGATGTCTCCACTACACTTTGCAAATCTTCTATAGTCTTGCACTCACAAAGTATGGGCAACACCTAGTGGCAAAAGAAAGTTTTGTACAAATAGACATATACTAACACCGAGTGTGGAAAATTCTCAGCCCCAATTATAAAAGTCTGTAATTCCAAATCATCTATAGGATTTTAAGTATGACATCCCATAAGATATTTTCATAAAGTTTATTTTGTTTTGATGAGTTGTAAGCACTGAGGAAATATTAGGAGCTCATGTTATCAAAAGAGTAAAATGGTTGTAAATTCATTTTAATAAAGATAGGCCAATATTTTCCTCTCTGTGTCAGACCACCACCCACCTGAATGACCTAGCTTGTAACATTGAATTTTCCAGTGTCAGTTTAATTTACATAATGAAAGCAGACTCCTAGTGGTATTGCTGCCTCTGTTGGGGAGCTTGCAACTTGGGGTGGGGGGCAGGTTGGGTGGGGGTGGCAGGTTGGTGGGGATGTGGGGTGCAGGTGAGGGGGAGTGAGAGAGTAAGACACCTGCAGCATCTTGGGGTGGGGGTCAGGTTGGGTGGCAGGTTGGTGGGGGTGGGGGGTGCAGGTGAGGGGGGGTGGTGAGAGAGTAAGACACCTGCAGCATCTTGGGGTGGGGGTCAGGTTGGGGGCAGTTAGGGTGGGGGTGCAGGTGAGGGGGGTGGTGAGAGAGTAAGACACCTGCAGCAGCTTAAAGGTCCAGGCTGCATCCACAGCTGCCGCCAGTCAGATTCACAAATTAAATCAATAAGAAATCTTGGGCTAGAAATTCACGTACTTACCGCCACTCTGTAGCACCATGAAATGGCAATAAAATGGCAGCTGCCGCTCTTTCGCCAGCTGGTGGCGGGTCCCGTGGCGGCTGCCGTATTCCTCTCACCCTTTGTGCTGCTGGTAACTGGTAGCGCCCTGAAAACAAAATGGTAGTGTGGTGATGTCAATCGGCGTGCAACGCCGACTTAACATCACCAACGTGAACTTCGACCCTAGCTCTAAATTCAGTGCTGGGTCCTAAGCACAGCAGGTTAACTTGGCGTGCAAGCAAGCTGACAGCAGGAGTGTCTGCAACTCTTAAAGGGACACACACATCATTCAGGTAAGTTTGAATTTAAGGGTTTGGACTTTTTTTTGATTTTATTGAAGTGGTGGCTTGCTGCAATAAATGTGAAAAGTTTTTTAAGTGTGCAGGGAGTGCTGCTGGATGCTTGCAAGGGCTCGGGTGGTAAATGAAGGCCTTTGAGAAGACAGAACATGCTGTGAATACTCAGCAGGTCATGCAACATCCGTGGAGAGAAAAAAAGAGTTCACATCTCAGGTCGACATGCTGCCTGACCAACTGAGTATTTCCAGCATTTTATGCTGTCATTTCACATTTACAGCATCTGCTTGCAGAGGGAAGAGGAAAACTCAGAAGAGGAGGAAGCTGAAGAGGAGGAATCAGAGGGAAGGATGCATCCTGGACAGCCCCTTTGTGGCCGAGATATCCAGGATGGAATCATCTGCCTGCGGTTCCACTGGCTGGGCAGGCTGCCTCTTGTTGACCCACTGGCTTGTCAGGCTGCATTTCTTGGGTATGTGAAATGAGGAAGGCACAAGGGTGGAGTTGTGCTGACGGGAGGGCGGGAAAGCAAGAGGTGCATGCCAGAAGGAGGATAATGTACGAGTATACCCGCATCTTGTATCCTTTCAGCCCTGCCGCTGGCCAAGGGCTCAACCATGCCCCTGCCAAGAATGGCCAGCACCGTCTCCTCCAAGGGGATGAGGTGAGGCTACGAATGGGAGATGTGCCTCATCATTGATGTAGATTATTGGTAGGTGAGTGATTGGGGGTTGTGCATTGAGCAGTATGTGAGGCTAGTGGTGCAGTTGGTAGGAGACGGCTTTTGAAGATGCATTCACTGACCTTGACCAGTGGTCTGAGGTCATAAAGCTTCTTTGGGCACTGGAGCCAAGTGGTGGGGGTGACACTGCTGGCATTGATGGCCTTAGTGATGTAGTCCCACATCGTTCTTTCTGGAGGGTATCCTGGTCCCTGTGAGTAGAGGGCCTGTCTTGCAGTGTTGAAACCCTGCACAAAGCTGGAGTGCTGCGTGTGAGACCCTGGGTGCCCCTGCTCTGGCTTGCTGAGCCGTCTGTGTTAGTGCTAAGGCAGTTTTCCCATTTGTTGAGGTTAGGAAGGTAATTCAGCTTTAATTATATTTGGAACTTCTTTTAAATATTGAATATTTCTTAAAAGGCAGAAAGGGCTGAAAAATGTATTGATTCATTGCATTTTATTTTGTATTGCTTCAGTGTGCATGGCCCCTTTAAATCTCAGACCTCTTCATTACCCATAATTCCCTGCGAGTACCACAGCTTCGCTCACAGAGGCTGCAATGCCAGAGCTGGACAGAAACTTCGTCCCGGATCCCTCCAGCTGCGCCACCTATCTCCATGCCCCCAGACCAATTTCACTTGGTTCCAGGTGAAACAGCGATTTACTTGTACTTCTTGCAATCTAGTATACTGTATTCGCTGCTCACGATCTGGTCTCCTCTACATTGGGGAGACCAAACGCAGATTGGGTGACCGCTTTGCGGAACACTTCCGTTCAGTTCGTAAGGGGGACCCCGAGCTTCCGGTCGCCTGTCATTTTAATTCACCGCTCCACGCCCACTCAGACCTCACCGTCCTCGGCCTCTTGCATTGTTCCACGGAAGCTCAGCGTAAGCTCGAGGAACAGCACCTCATCTTCCGATTAGGCACTTCACAACCTTCTGGACTCAATATCGAGTTCAACAATTTCAGATCATAACCTCGGCCCCTACCCCATATATATATAATATAATATATATTTATATATTTTTTTTTTTATCCACACTTTTGGTTTGTGCCTTTTTCCTTTTTTTTCTCTCTCCCACATGGCAGCTGTCTTTCATTCTGCCAGTGCATTTCACACATTCCAGAGCCACCTTTTGTCTCTTAACCTGTCCTATTACCATCTCGTCTCGCCTTGAGTATCTCTTAATGTCTCTACTTCTCACGGACCTCCCCTTTTGTTCTTTCATTCCCTCCCCCAGCCTCCAAACTTGCTTTTTCATCTGTTTCATTTCCTGCTTTTTTCTCAGTTCTGGCGAAGGGTCTTCAACCTGAAACATTAACTTTGTTTCTCTCTCCACGGATGTTGCCTGGCCTGCTGAGTTTTTCCAGCGTTTTCTGTTGTTATTTCACTTGGTTAGCATTGCGGCCATTTCCAGTGGCTGTTAACTGCAGTTGTCGGTGACACCGGCAACTTTGCTGGCGAACACGAATTTTTCCCCCTAAAATCAAATGAACAGATTATCTGGTCATTGTCACATTGCTGTTTGTGGGACCTTGCTGTACGCATACTGGCTGCCACAGTTCCTACATTAGAACAGTGACTACACTTCAAGAGTACTTCATTGGCTGTAAAGCGCTTTGGGGTATCCTCAGGTTGTGAAAGGCGCTAGCTATATAAAAGCAGGTTTCTTTCTTTACTTCTCTCCATCAAAGTGCCTTCTGTGGCTATTTGAATTTTCTTTGGCATTTACCATTGGCAATGCTGGACATCTGTTGTACACAGGCATAAGTTTCATCTAGGATTAATGAGTAATAATGACAGGAAATACAATGGGGTAGAGTTTCCGCTTTGGGTGCAATCGGCGATTTGGTGCAAAGTGTTTTTTTCCCCCTCGTTGCCGCTCAAACTTATTTGCATATCACCGAATGCAAAATCTACCACAACCCAGCGCAATCAAGCAACGTTTTAAAGCCTAATTTTTTAAAAAATTTGCTTTAAAAAAATTTCCTTGATATATTTAAGAGTGGTAACTTGGTAGAGTTCGATCAATAGAGCTGAAAATAGGTTTATCACAAAAAATAAGCATTTTTAATCACAGTGTCAATCCACCACCCGTGAGTAACCCAATTTTAAATTACTGAAAATGACTTTTAAAAAATATACAAAACTAATTTCTAGTTAGGTGAGAAGTCGCACAACACCAGGTTATAGTCCAACAGCTTTGTGATTTCAAATAAAGCTGTTGGACTATAACCTGGTGTGGTGCGACTTCTCACCTTTGTCCACCCCAGTCCAACACTGGCATCTCCACATCACAATTTCTAGTTAGATTGGGGTGCAGTAGTCAGTTCCTTAAGTAAATTTAAAAAAATTACATTCAAAACCTTTGAGAACGTACCTGTTAGTCTCCTTGCACCCAAAAGACCCAGCTTAATTTTTGGAGCCTCCTCCAAGGCCTGCAAACGAGCGCAATTAGCGGAAACTCCCAATGGTGATTAGTTCACCCTGGGGGCGTGGCCAGTTTTGTGGTGGGGTCTGCTTCTGGTACAATGTTTTTAAAACGAGCGCAAAAGTTTGCGGAAACTCAGGTTGCGCCGAATGCAATTTGAGCTTAGAATTCCGTGATCGCTTGCCAATTTTGGGTGAATTGCGCCGAAAATACCAGTGCAATCGAGCGGAAATTCCAGGCCAATGTATGACATTACACTGTCATTACTGCATAATTTAAGTATGCCCACACATATTTTGGTACCTAGTGAAAGTTGCACTGGAAGCTTGGAGGGCCATTAAAAGCCATCGCTTTCCACCCCCACCCGGCAGATGACTGCCCAGAAATTGGGCAGTATTCACAGTTAAGTTCTGGCCATGGGGGGGGGTGGTGCCTAATTCCCAAAGATAAATCAAAGTAGGTTACACTCTTAATAAAATGACTGGGGGGAATTTTAATGTGGGTGAGCATGTGGGTTTGGGTGTGGGTGGGGGGTGAAATCCAGGAAAAAAGCAAGCACATCGGGAAGCTGCTCCAACTCGCTGACTTCCACATTTAACTCCAGCGCGTTAGGCTGTGTGCGCACAACCCCCTCGGAAGAGGCGGGTTGTCAATTTCAACATGTTAATCGCACAATTACTGTTTAACTTTGGCTCCATGGGTTTCCCAGCTTCCCGGAACTCACCAGTGAAAGAAAGATGAGAAGATAGCGACAATTGAGGGGGCTGAAGCCATGACCGGGAAATATACCAATATATACTCAGTACTCACAGCTGCTTTCTTACCTGCTTGTGTGAAAGGGTTTGCTCACAGTACTTGTGCTGAGAGGTTACTTCACACACATTAGAGGTGGCTTTACACACTTTGGAGGTTTGGAGGTCTGATCTGCACTTTGGAGCTCTGATCTATCAGCTCAGCACGGGTGCCACTTACACTGTTACTTTGGACCTCAGATGAGGACCAAGATGACCACCAGCAGCAGCAGGAGCAGCAGCAGCAGGAGCTGCACCACCAGCAGCATGGGGCAGTGGGACCTGCACCAGCAGCACCCTGCTGCTCACTGACCTGCAGCTCCACAGGAGAGAGGGGATCAGCAGAGAGGTGCAGCTCGCAGGAGGACATATCCGGCACACAGGGTCTACAGGCAGAGGATAAGCTGCCTCAACATGTCGGAACACCAGTGTCCCAGGAGGCTCAGGGTGTCACCTCAGGTGGTGGCAGACATTTGCAGCCTGCTGGAATAAGACCTACTGCCAACTTTACCAGTAGGTCTTACCAGTGGCTGTCAAAGTCGCCACTACCCTCAACCTTTTTGCCTCCAGATTCTTCCAGGGCTCTGCCGGAGACATTTCCAGGATCTCACAGTTGGCAGCACACAAATGCATAAGATAGGTGACTGATGGCTTGTTTGCCAGGGCCAGCAATTATGTTAACTTCACCTGCGATGATGCCAGTTCGCATGAGTGGGTGCTTGAATTTGCGATTCTGGCTGGCTTCCCACAGGTGCAGGGTGTCATCGACTGCATGCATATGGCAATTAAGGCACCCATAGATCACACAGGAGTGTTCATCAACCGCAAAGGCTTCCACTCCATCAATGTGCAGCTGGTGTGCAACCACAAAAAGATCTTCATTCAGGTGTGCATGTGCAATATTCCCGGGAAGCTGCCATGAGGCTTTTGTCCTGCGGCAGTCCACCCTCCCTGATCTCTTCGCACCTGGAAGCAGAGTTACCGGCTGGCTGCTTGGAGACAAGGGATAGCCACTTAAAACATGGCTGATGACACCTGTCAGAAACCTGAGGAATGATGCCCAGGAGCGATACAATGAATGCCATATGACCACCAGATGTATCATCGAGCAAGCCATTGGCATGCTGAACATACGCTTCAGGTGCCTGGACAGATCTGGCGTGCCCTTCAGTACACACCTGCCAATGTCTCCAGAATAGTCATGGTGTGCTGCGTCCTGCACAACTTTGCGCAACAATGACATTTGGACCTGCAGGAGGAACAAGGCGTAGAGCACAGAACCTCTTCAGATGATTCTGAGGAGGAGGAGGAGGCAGAACATGATACGGCCAATGCACCAGCAGTGGGGCCCCGCCAACGATTGCTCCACCTGTGCCTGTACAGGGGCAGACTCGGCCATCGGGACACGAGGCAGTATGTGGGGTACTGACTGAGGGCGTGGCAATGGGTGATTGCCACATTTGATGTTCCATGCAGGTGGCCACTCTTTCCATGGATGAAGACGTCATCGCAAAGGCCTGCGACATCATGCCACTCATGCTTGAGATGGACTCCTCCAATCTCTCTGCAAACGTGCACAGTGTGGCTGGAATACCTGCCAGTACATTGCACATTCTCTGCTGCTGCTCCAGAAGTATCCAGTTCGTCTACGGGCTCCGAGGTACAGCACCTGCGTCCAGCTGAGCAGAGCTTGGACCATACTGGAGACGCTGACGCGGACTCTCTACTGCTGTCCCTGTCTCCACCATCTGTTCTTGCTCACTTATGATGTCTGAATCACCATGTGAAAACCCAATTATCTCCCTTACTGGTTCCACCGAAGTGTTTGTATCTGAGCTAATGCATGGTCTGTATGAGTCCTGTAACGATGCACGCTTAGAGTGAGTGACCTCCTCTGAGGAGTCGTCATTGTCGTCCACGACCTGGCCTATCTCCTGTGAGATGCGTGAACGCCCTATGGGAGATAAAAGACATAAATGAGTTCTGTCACGGTAAGAATGTTTGAAGTTATCATTATGCACATGATCACATTTCACTCGCTGTTGGCATCAAGTCAACATGAGTGAGTGTTGTATGCCATGTGGCTGTCTGATATTCAATTCTGTCACCAGGTAGCTGGGAGTGCCCCATTTCCCCATATCCAGTGGCCAGGCACGCCGAGACTCCACTGATTTCCAGCGCCTGCTCCTCTGCACTTGTTAGCTGTGAGATGACTCTCTGCCTCTCCCTGGTGTTTTGTTCTTTCTTCTCCTGCAAGATGAAACTTAGGAGTGAGAGTAATGGCATGTGTTGAACAGATGGATGGAGAGCATTTGTTGAGCGTGACTAATAGGGAAAGGCATGACATTGCATAAGGATGAGGGTGAGTATCAGTGGTGGATGGACAGGTGGGGATGTGAGGAAGTGCATAGAGAGAGAGAGGGATGGATGTACCTGCAAGGTAAGTTGGTGTGAGGAGTGATGTGCTGAGGTAGGCTTGAGAAGGCAGAGTGAGGGGGTTGGGGTGATACGCACATCAGGATGTAGGTGAATGTACCATTGCTCTCTCTTTTCCAGCACTGCTTAGGTCATTGAACCGCTTCCTACATTGTATCCAGGAGTGTTGCACCACGCTCCTTCTGCTAACTTCTTGTGTCATCTCCAACCACGCCTTTTTGGTGTCCACAGCCGGCTTCTTCCTCCCGTCACGAGGGAAGAGTATATCCCTCCGAGTCCTCACAATCCCCAGTAGCACATCCAGGGAGGCGTCACTGAAATGAGGCGCAGCCTTTGCCCATCTGCATTCCATTCTGGACTTCCTTCTCTTTGGCTCCCAACTCCAAGCTTCTTCAAATTGCATGTTTGGAGTGTCCATTTAAATACTGGAGTTGAAATTGCGTCATGTGGGTCATCATCTCATTGAAACATACAAAATTCTTGCAGGGCTTGACAGGGTAGATGCAGGCAGGATGTTTCCCCTGGCTGGGGAGTCTAGAACCAGGGGTCACAGTCTCAGAATAAGGGGTCGACCATTTAGGACTGAGATGAGGAGAAATTTCTTCACTGAGGGAGGTGAATCTTTGGAATTCTCTACCCCAAAGGGCTGTGGAGGCTCAGTCGTTGAGTATATTCAAGACAGAGATCGATAGATTTTTGGATATTAAGGGAATCAAGGGATATGGGGATAGTGCAGGAAAGTGGAGTTGAGGTAGAAGATCAGCCATGATCTTATTGAATGGTGGAGCAGGCTCGAGGGGCCAAATGGCCTACACCTGCTCCTATTTCTTATGCTTTTATGATCCGAGGCAGCATATGGGGCTCTGACTGAGGGGCAGGAAATGGGGGGAGAAGTGGGAGTGCCTTGAGCTGAGCCACAACTTCCGTGTCCCCTCTCACCACTATCCCTCTCATGGGCCACCTGCACTTCCCTGCTAGCAAGGAGCTGGCAAGTATCTTGCTGCACATCAGTGGGGCGATGAAAGCCCTAGTCTACGTTGCTAACCCTCCTCGAGACGAGGTCATAGAGTCATAGGGGGAAAAATTCAGTTGATTTGCGCCTCCCGTTGGCGTGCTAATGGGGCGCAAAGCAACTAGCGCCCAGGTGCAGTGCCGCTAATGCCTCCCGTGAAATTCAGCGGGAGGTTAACGGCGGCGGTAACCATTAGTGCCCTGCGGCGCTGCGCCTCCGGCAATTATGTCATCGCCGTGCGCAGCACCCCGCTCGTGCCCCGGACACGATCTTTGGTAGCACCCACTGACTTACCACCGGACGCTATGTGCGACAGGGTCAGGGGGGGCTACCTGCGGCCAGGGCAGTGCAAATTAAAGGGGAGGTGCCGGGCGGCCATTTTTGTTGCTGGTCGCCTGCCAGCACCTGCCCTCGTTGACGTCTCCTGTGAAGTCCGGCACTCCTCTTGAGTGCCGGGCTCTTTTGCCGGCGCTCCGATCCCTGGTGGCCCAGCTGGGCTCAGGGTCGCGCTGCGCAAGGTCCCTCCCCTTTAATAAGGAGAGGAAGGCCTGCAGTACCGCGGCGTGACATGCCACAGTAGCGCTGTGATATTCACTCGTAGAGCCCCCAGAGGGAGGTGGGTGCTTCCAGTAGCACCCCGCCTCCCTCTTGAGGTGCAACCAGTGAATTTCAGGCGCAGGGGTGCTAACTTTTTCGGGGCGCTAAAATTAGCACCCCAAAGGAGACGTGACCCAATTTTGCCCCCATAGAGTCATTGGGGGGAAAAATTTGGTTGATTTGCGCCTCCCGTTAGCGCCCTCTTAGGTAACGCTAACGGGGCGCAAAGCAACTAGCGCCCGGGCGCGGTGGCGCTGACGCTTCTCGCAAAATTCAGCGGGAGGTTAGTGATGGTGGTAACCGTTAGCGCCCCGCAGCGCTGCACTTCCGGCAATGACATCATCGCCGTGCACAGCGCCCGGCTCGTGCCCCGGCCGCGATCTTCAGTAGCACCCCCTGGCTTACCGCCGGGCACTATGTCCGACAGGGTCGGGGGCTTACCTGCGGCCGGCTTTGCCGCCATATAGTCATAATGGCACAGAAGGAGGCCATTCAACCCATCAAGTCCGTGCCGGCTCTCTGTAGAGCAATCCAGTCAGTCCCATTCCCCTGCTCTATCCCCGTAGCCCTGAAAATTTATTTCCCTCAAGTGCCTACCCAGTCTCCCCTTGAAAACATTGAGTGTCTCCGCTTCCACCACTTCCGTCAGCGGCGAGTTCTCGGTCCTCACCACTCGCTGCGTAAAAAAGTTTTTCCTCACATCCCTCCTGTATCTCTTGCCCAAAACCTTAAATCTGTGTCCCCTGGTCCTTGTATGATCAACTAGTGGGAACAGCCTTTCCCCGTCTAGCCTATCCAAACCCGTCATAATCTTGTACACCTCTGTCAAATCACCCTCAACCTCCTTTGCTCTAATGAAAACAAATCCAGCTTTTCCAACCTGTCCTTCTAGCTAAGATCCCCTATCCCCAGAACCATTCTGGTAAATCTCCTCTGCACCTTCTCGAGTGCCCTCACATCCTTCCTAAAATGTGATGACCAGAACTGGACGCAATACTCCAGTTGTGGCCTAACCAGTGCTTTATAAAGGTTCAGCATAACTTCTCTACTTTTGTACTCAATTTATGAAGCCCAAGATCCCATATGCTTTGCTAACCACTCTCTCAATATGTCCTGCCACCTTCACGGACCTATGCACATTAACTCCCAGGTCCCTCTGTCCCTGCACACTCTTTAAAACTGTGCCATTAAGTGTATATTGCCTCTCCCTGTTCCTTCTGCCAAAATGCATCACTTCACACTTCTCTGTATTAAATTCCATCTGCCACTTGTCTGCCCATTCTGCTAGCCTTTCCATGTCCTGTTGCAGTTGATTGGTATCATCCTCACTGTTTGCCACACCCCCAAGTTTGGTGTTATCGGCAAATTTAGAAATTCTACTCTGTATTCCAATATCCAGGTCATTTATTATATATATATCAAAAAAAGCAGTGGCCCCAGCACTGACCCTTGGGGAACACCACTGTCTGCCATCCTCCAGTCTGAAAAACAGCCATTTACCACAACTCGCTGTTTTCTGTCTTTAAGCCAATTCCTTATCCAAGCTGCCACTGACCCACCTATTCCATGAGCCTCAATTTTGTTAACCAGCCTTCTATGTGGTACTTTGTCAAACGCCTTCCTAAAATCCATGTAGGCACATCCATTGCATTCCCTTCATCAATCCTCCCTGTTACTTCATCAAAAAATTCAATTAGATTAGTCAAACATGATCTGCCTTTTACAAATCCGTGTTGGCTCTCAATTAGCTTAAACCTCTCCAAGTGTCCGTTAATTTTTTCCTTGATTATTGTTTCTCAAACTTTACCCACCACTGATCTTAAACTGACCGGCCTGTAGTTACTAGGATTGTCCTTGCATCCTTTCTTGAACAATGGTGTCACATTTGCCACTTTCCAATCCTCAGGCACCTCCCCCACATCTAGGTAAGAATTGAAAATTATGGCAAGCCCTTCCGCTATCTCCTCCCCCAATTCACTTAGCAACCTGGGATGCAAGCCATCTGGACCAGGCGACTTATCCACTCTAAGCATACCCAGCCTTTCTAGTACATCCTGTCTATCAATTTTCACCCCTTCCATTGCTTCTACCTTTTCCACTTCTACCGATTATTTTGTCAGCATCCACCTCCTTAGTAAACACCGATACAAAGTACTCATTGAGTATTCTAGCCTTGCCCTGCGCCTCTAAGCGTATATCACCTTCTTTGTCCCTAATAGACCCCACCCCGCCTCTTACTACCCGCTTACTGTTTACATGCCAGTAGAAGATTTTCGGGTTCCCTTTTATGTTAACTGCCATTCTACTCATATTCTCTCTTTGCCAATCTTATTTTCATCTCACCTCCCCTCTCAACTTATTGTATTTGGTCTGGTTCTACCTTGAAGAATTCACCTGACATGCATCATACACCCTCTTTTTTTGTTTCATCATCTTCTCTATCTCCCTCGTCATCCAAGGAGCCCTTGCTTTGGTTCCCTTGCCCTTCCCTCTTGTTGGAATGTACCTGGCCTTTACTTGGAACATCTCCTCCTTAAAGATCAATTCATTGTTCCATCACAGTTTTTCCTGTCGGTCTTTGGTTCCATTTTACCCTGGCTAGATCCTTTCGCATCCCATTGAAGTTAGCCCTATTCCAGTTTAGAAGTTCCACTCTAGATTGTTCCTTGCTCCTCTCCATTGCTAATCTAAATCTTATGATACGACGATCACTCGTACCCAAGTGTTCTCCCACAGACACTTGGTTGACCTGGCCCACCTCATTCCCTAGCACCAATCAATGAAAGTGCAATCTGTTGTTCACGCTAAGCATGTTCTCGTTGGAATGGTGCATTTGCTGCTCCATGCAGGTGGCTATGCTTTCCATGGAAGAGTACATCATCGCCATTGCCTGCGATATGGTGCTGCTTATGTTGGAGATGGACTCCTCCATTCTCTGTACAACCACACACATCGCGGCTGGAAAAGCTGCCAGAGCCTTACGCATTTGTTGCTGCTCCTCCAAGATCAGCCTCTTTGTCGATGGCCCCCGAGATTCAGCTTCCGCAATCAGCTGAGCAGAGCTTGGAGCATCCTGCGCCCCCCAGCGAGGACTCTCCACTGCTGTCCCTGCCTCCACCATCTGCTCTTGCTCACTTGTGATGTGTGAGACAGCAGGTGACGACACTATTCTATGTCTCGCAGGACCCACCGACATGCGCGTATCTGCTGGGTCCACGTGGGTCTGGTGACGGTGCACCCTCAGAGAATGGAATTTCCTCTGAGGAGTCATCTTCCTTCTCCGGCTGGACAGTGGTAGTGGGGGGCGGGGGGGGGGGGGGGGCGGCGGTGCAGTGGGCACTTGATGGACCTGTGGGAGAGTAAAGACAGGAATTAGACCTCTTATGATAAGAATGTGTAACGTTACCATTATGCACATGATATTTTACTGGCCGCTGACATCAGTCACCATGAGTGACTGTTGTATGCCATGTGGGATATTTAATTCTGTCACCAGGTTGCTGGGAGGACCCCCTCTCTCCGTCTCCCACCGCAAGCTGCTCTGTCACTCCACTTATTTCGAGAGCCTCCCCCTCTGCTGGCGTCAAATTAGCATATATCGGCAGGCCACCTCTGGTTCTTTCTCTTTCTCTCCTGTTCTGCGCTCTCTTCTCTTGTAAGGAGGGAAAGAAGAGACCTTTGAGTGAGAGTGATGGAATGAGTGTAAGGTATGTATGGGCTACATCTGTAGAGGGTGACTATGAGGAAGTGGCGTGACATTGCCAAGTGGCCTCCTTCTGTGGCATTACTTTGTAGGATTGCATTAGGATGAGGTTGCGTTTCAGTGGTGGATAGTCAGATGGGGATGTGAGTAGGTGCATAGACAGTGAGGGATGGGCGCACCTGCAAGGTAGGTTGGAGTGAGGAGTGACGTGCAGGAGTAGGCTTGGGAAGGCAGAGTGATGGGGTTGGGGTGACACGCACATCAGGATGTAGTTGAGTGTGACATTGTACTCACCTTTCCTGACCTCATGAGATCATTAAATCTCTTGCAGCATTGAATCCAGGAGCGGCTGACAAAACCCTGCTGCTCACTTCTTGTGCGATCTCCATCCATGCCCTCTTGGTTTCACTGGCTGCTCTCTTCCTGCCACTACCAGGGATTAGGATCTCCCTCCGTGCTCTGACTCCCTGGACCAGGGAGGCATCTGAGAACCTGGGCGCAGCCTCCTGGCGCTGTGACTCCATCCTTGCTTGTATCCACACAAAACTCTTCGACATATAACTATAGCTACCTCTCCCAACCACCTGTAAGCCTCCTCCAACAACCTTCAACTGTGATGTGTGCAAGGCTCCTTTAAATATTAGAGCTGAAAGCGAGTCATCGGTGACATTAGCAGATCCAATCCATTTCATTTGCCGGGAAACCCGCATGACTGTTTCAATTAATCCAATTCAGTTAAACGCGCAGTGCAGAATGTGCTGTTGAAAACTTCGGGATGGCAACCCGCTACATGGCCCGCACACACCTGCCCCACACGACTCTAAGGTGAAAATTCTGACCAAGGTATTTGTTTAATGTACTGGAAACACTCAGCAGGCCAGGCAGCATCCGTGGAGAGAGAAACAGACTTAACTCTGTTTCTCTCTCCACGGATGCTGCCTGGCCTGCTGAGTGTTTCCAGCATTTTCTGTTGTTATTTCAGATTTCCAGCATCCGCAGTATTTTGCTATTGTATTTGTTTAATGTCCCTGCCATTTCCTTATTCCCTATTATAATTTCTCCTGTCTCTGCCTGTAAGGGACCCACGTTTACTTTCGCTAATCTCTTCCTTTTTACATACCTATAGAATCTATTACAATCTGTTTTTATGACTCTTCCTAGTTTACTCTCATATATTCTATTTTCTCTCTCTTTATCAATTTCTTTGGTAAGGCTGCGCTAAAAAGCCATTGACAGATGCGCTTCACTTACATTCGGGTTCCCCGCTCGTTACTGGAACCGCCAAGCCCCCCACCTCGCTCTGCTCCCAACGCGTTCAAACTTAAAATCCAGCCCATTGAATAAGACTTAATGGGTCTGGCAGTTGAACAGCGCAAATATTTAATGAATGACATGATTAAAAGGCAAAATCAAAAGTGATATGTCGCAGATGGGTCCTTCATATTTTTGCTGCTACATATTCTATACAAATCAGAATGAAAGAAAAATGTGATAAAGCTTTGCATAGCTCCTTACAGTCTATAGAGGAATACCTGATTACACAGGCTGATGTGATGTATCTGGTTGTTGCAATACAAAAGGGTTGATAGAGCAAGGCAAAAGGGGATAGCAATGGTACAAGTAAAGAAACAAAAGTCTGGAAGGTTGTAAAGTGCTTTACAACCTTCCTGACTCAACACTGAGTTCAACAATTTCAGATCATAACCACTGCTCCCATTTTTTCAGAAAGCAGGTGCTGGTAATGATTCTGCTGTTGCCATATACAACTCCTCTAGACTCATCTTTTCTTTACTTGTTCCATTACCACCCCCTTTTGCCTTGCACCAACATCCCTTTTGTCATTTAGTCACTCCTGCCTTCCACCCTATCACAGACCTTCCCTTTAGTTCTTTCCTTCTCTCCCCCTTTCCCTTCCTCCGTACTTGCTTAAAACCTATTACATCTCTAACATTTTCCAGTTCTGATGAAAGGTCACCGACCTAAAACAATGGGTTGGATTTTCATTGACCCGTGGAGGCGGGTTTGGAGGCGTGTGGGGGGTTAAAGTTGCAGATTCGGGGGTCCCGAAGCCATCCCGCCCCCAACCCGCCTCCATGCCAGTTTCGCTGGAGGCGGGTACCCGACCTGTGCTAGGACCCGCCTCCCCGAGGCGGGAAGGGGATTAGTGACAATTAACTGCCTGTTAACAGGTAGTTAACAGGCAGTTTTTTGCCTAATCCCTATTTTAAAAGCTGAAATATGGGCTTCCCGACAGGTCCCAACCACGCCAAGTTAGCAAGGCGGACCATGGGTCTGCAGGGGCTGGAGGGGTCGATATGTCTGGTGGGCAGGTGAGTGATGGGTGCATGTGTGCAGAGGTAAGTGTGTAAGGTAAGTGTAAAGTGTGGAAAAAAGTTTTACTTACCTTAACTTCCTCCTGCAGATGTCAGCCCTTCAGGTCTCGGGAGTCAGAAATCTCACCAGCACAGAAAGCAGAATGGCCGTTGATTTGTCAAAAACTGCAGCCTCTGCTTTCTGTGCTGGAATGATTTCTAACTCAGCCTGAGAGGAAGGACTCAAGTTAGAAGACAGATTGTCAGTGTTTGACAGCTTCACAGAGCTGTCAAACGCTGATATTTCATCTGTCAAAAGCTCTTGACAGATGAAATGTCAATCTGTGACGTCACCTGTTGCAGGGTGGCCCTTGATTGGCCTGCTGAGCCCGCCAAGGTTAATCAAGTGAAGATACAGTGGGTTGGCCACAAGTCGATGGAGGCGGGACTACAACCCAAAAAGTGGGAGTCCCGCCTCCATCCCGTCCCCAGTATCAAAATCCAGCCCAATAACTCTTTCTCTCACCACAGATGCTGCCTGACCTGCTGAGTATTTCCAGCATTTTCTGTTTATATTTCAGATTTCCAGCATCCGTAGTATTTTGCCTTTGTATTGGTGAGAGACTTGGAGGTGTCCACACAGAGAACATCAGGGTGGATGGCGGCATGGCTGCTTTTGATTGGACTTCAGATGAGCAATCAGCATCCACAGCAGCAAGAGTGTGCTGTGGGGGGAGCTGCAGGTGGACAACAGAGGGTGGAGCAACAGAGGAGTCGAGGTCGTAAGGAGGCTCTACCCCACTTACAGGGTCTACAAACAGAAGCTTAGCTTCCTTGACCTCTTGGAAGAGCAGTGGTTCCGAAGGATGAGATTGTCATGTCAAGTGGCCGCAGACATGTGCAGCCTCGTAGAAGAAGACCAGCTGCCTGCTGGACCTAGTGGCCACGTATTGCCAGTGGCTATGAAAGTCACCACCGCCACATGTGCAGGGTGCCATTGACTGCAAATACGCGGCAATCCGAGCACCCTCAGATCAACCAGGAGCATTAATCAACCGCAAAGGATTTCATTCTATCAATGTTCAGCTGGTGTGCAACCACAAGAAAAGGTTCATGCTGGTCTGCACTAGATTCCCTGAGAGCTGCCGTAATGCTTTCATACTGCGGCAGTCCAACATACCCAACCTGTTCATAACTGGAACCAGTCTTAAAGGGTGGCTGTTAGGTGACAAAGGATACCACTTTCAAACCTGGCTGATGACACCTCTGAAGAACCCCACCGATGAACACGAGGAACACTACAACGTGAACCATATGAAGCTAGATGTGTCATCGAGCAAGCCATTGACATGCTCAAGATGTGCTTCAGGTGCCTAGATGGGTCTGGAGGTGCCCATCAGTACTTGCCAGCAAAGGTCTCCAGGATAATTATGGTGTGCCTTGTTCTGCACAACATAGCGGAAGAGCGAAGATTAGAGTTGCAGGAGGAACAAGCTGCTCAGTACTCCTCATCTGATGAGGATTCCAATGGAGAGGAGGAGGGAGAGGAAGAGGAAGATGGGGCCCCCAAATCCAGACCAGCCAATCACATTGCTGCTCAGGATGCCAGGGATGCCCTAATAGCTCAAAGGTTCAGTTAGTCACTCTCACTAGACCAAAGTAACTATCATATCCTCCACTCTTCCCAGTTATACAAGCAGTTTTGTAACCAACCATACACCCAGCAGTACTTCAAGGGATGCCTCATTAAATCGGGGCACAGCCTTTGCCCTCCTTGATTCCATTGCTACTTCCATTTCACCTCGTACAATGCACCCAACTCCTCCAAATTTCAGGTGCAGTGTGCCTTTAAATAGTCACGGTGAATTAGCGTCATGCGGGTCCTTGTCATGCCTGCCCATGCACATTGGAGGAGCAAATCCTGGAAGTAAAATTATAACGAGGTAACCCTGTTGAAATTCCCATGTGTCCCACGATTTTCCACATTTGCCGCTCGCTATCGCCGCCCCACTCCGATCCCGGCTCTGCGTTAATATCGGGCCCCTTGTATCTTATTGTGCTCAGTAGGTAGAATTTTAAAAATCCTAGGACCACCTTTGTGATATATATTTAGTTATATTAAAAACAGCAAGATAAAGCAAAACCGGTTACAAAGATTATGGTATAAAACAAATCTTTATTGAATTAAATGGGGCCTGATTTTGTGGTAGAAATAACGGTGAGGCTTACAACACTCACCGTTCTTTGCATGGAAATCAGACCGCAACTTACAGCAACCACACATGCACAGTTCAACACGGAAATACAGAAGTTGCTGTCCGTGATGCCCTGCTCCTCCAAAAGCTGCGCTATAATGGTATCTCGCCGTCTGACTCACCGTTCAAATACATTGAATGGCGTGAAGTTCCTGCACTTACCTTTGAGATAGGAACTGTACGTGCCAGAAAAGGTTAGGGCTTGTCCATTCCAATGTAAGCACCCTTTTAAAGGTGTGGTAATTCTTAATTACTGCCAACCTGGCACTGAAAATTAACTTTTACAAGTGTGGAGTCTCATTCCTTCAGATTTGAATTATTGTTGGAGATTAAAAAAATAAAAAAATGTAAATAAAACTTTTTTTGCTTTTTCATTCTGTCTCTTTTATCTCTATTAATCCTATCATTTTTATTTTGCTTTCTGTACCTGATTTGACATTGAATTAAATATTCTAACTGACACTTCCTGGTTAAGACTCACGATTCTTCAATCTGATTGGTTAAGGAGATACACAGTTGCTTGCCCTGTTCACACAGGTCCCAGGTGCTCTGTAGAGGGTACTGTGACAAAATGGCTCTCTAATTGCAGTAAATTCCAGTGCAAAATCCTATAGAAGTCTGTGGGCAAATCTAATTGTAATGAACGGCTAGTGCTGCTCGTTCGCCACTGAGAGCAAAATCCGGCCCATTATATTTTAACAGAAAAATTGTAATTTTTAACTGATTTTATAAATATTCTAGTTTCTAGCATTCCGAAACAACGGACTTGATATTAACCCCCACCCCCCCGGCCCACGATGGGAGGGAGAGGGTTGGCGGGGTGGTTAAAGACTTAAATATGGAGAATGCGTCCCCTACACAAAGGTGCCTTTTTTACGGCGGTGGATATCGTGGTGTCTGAGTGTCCCGTCATGGAGAGGTGGGACAGTTAATTAACATATTTAAAACGGACTCCCACAGAGCAATTGGGAGCCTGATTTAAAATTCACTGCTGCTGCATGGTTTTCCCAGGGTTCGGGAAACCCTGCAGTGAAAGGGAGGGGGGAGCTGCCAGCTCCACAAGGTAAGAGCCTTTTACAGCATTCCTTGTGGGCCAGGAGGTGCAGGAGTACTCCCCCAGCCCCTCAGGGAAGCCTTCGGCCTCCGCCCTGTTGATCGCAGCCTCTCCCCACCTCTCTGCTCCCTGCCGCAATCGCCAAACTCCCCCACTCCAGCCCTGATGGCCTCTCTCTCTCTCTCCAGCTCCGATAGCCGATCTCTTCCCCCCCACCCTCCCAAGCCGTGATGACCAACCTTCCCCTTTCCCGACTGCCAAGGACCATCCCCAAGGGTCCCTGGCTACAGCATCCTTCCGCTGGCTTTCCTTCCCTTCCACCAGGCTGTCAATTTGTCAAAAAACTGTTAATGAGGTCCTGCCGTTAAATTCGGCAGGACCTCTGTGTCCCCAGCCTTGTCGGGTTCTTTGGTCATTTTTGGCCTCCCTCACACCCTCCCGCCTCCCCGTAATGGGCAACACGGTGGCATAGTGGTTAGCACTGGTGCCTCACAGCGCCAGGGACCCGGGTTCGAATCTGACCTCGAGTGACTGTCTGTGTGGAGTTTGCACATTCTCCCCGTGTCTGCGTGGGTTTCCTCCGGGTGCTCCGGTTTCCTCCCACAGTCCAAAAATGTGCGGGTTAGGTTGATTTGGCTATGATAAATTGACCCTTAGTGTTAGGGGGGTATTAAATATGTGGGGTTATGGGGATAGGATGGGATATGTTAGGGGGAATTAAATACGTGGGGTTACGGGGGTAGGGTGGGATATGTGTACTGTGGGGATTAAAGCAGGGACAGGGTACTGGATTTGGATGATCAGCCATGATCGTATTGAATGGTGGAGCAGGCTCGACGGGCCGAATGGCCTACTCCTGCTCCTAGATTCTATGTTTCTAAATATCAGGGCCAATGTTTTCAGGAATTTTGAAAAAGTAAGCTTCATATTGTAATTTTGCAATACTGGTTTCTGGCACTAGATGTCCTTAGCAAATCAAAAAGTTGCATCCAGTAACAGAACTTAGCTACTGTCACATTTCAGTTAACTCCACAGGGTCTAGTGTTGTTACTTCTAATGTTTTCTGTGGGTCTCGGATTTCCAATTTATGGAAATTTCAACTTGTGTGCAAATCTAAAACACTAGTGATTAATGAATTGAGATATAATCCATTTAAATTATAAACATGGAAAAGTTTAACAAACACATTTACATCTCAAAATGAAAAATACAACTTCAGGTCAAGTAAAATGGAATTTAGAAATCTTGATACTGTAATTTCTATACCTTTACCCTGGAGATTACCATAACATATGACCTCCAAATTTTCAAGGCACATTTAGATTACTGTATAAATCAGAACTGACAATGTTGTGATTGCTCAAATAAGGTATTCCTCAAAACAATTCACAAGAAACTGTTTCTTAATTTCTGGTATACTATATTTGTAGCATTTGTATTATAATGAATTGATTATATGAATAAATATTGTCATTTAATGAAAACAAACAGTAATTTATTTACTTACTATTCAAACTGTCAATCAAAGGTCTTGACATGTGAACACTAAATATTACTGCATGGAAAGACATTCAGTAATGGGCTAAAGGAAGACTGCAAAAGTTTTCTAGGTTTGTTTTAAAAAGTTGTACCAATCACACACCATTGAAATGAATGAAAATGAGAAGCAGGAATAAAACATACCAGGCTATTGCCACTCTATCGTGAGATCTGATGTTAAACTCATTGGGGCTCATTTTCCTCTGCTTTGCATCTGGAGTACACTTATTTCCCAGGAACAATGCAGAGGAAAAAGGGGCAGAAATATGTGGTGCCATGTCCATCCCCTTTGTTTCATACACACTTCTAGGAAGTTTTCCATGGTAGAGTGGAGTACGTGCACCTGGAGCATATAAATGTAATGGCAATGAGATGGGGGTGACATCACCAGTGCACCTGCCTCATTCTCTTGAGTCTCCGCTTGCATGAGGCCCAAATATAGCAGAGCCCAGAGCAAGTAGGTATCACCGCTTGTACCCAGCCCCCTCAGATCTGGGGATCCGAGAGTACTGAGAATTGGGACTTGCGGTCTATTTTTGGGTAACACGCAGTCGGACTCAAAACCAGCAGCTATTGCCTTGACCCCGTGACACTGAAAAAGCTGGAATCAGCAATGCTTATCAATGCATACTGATTTATTGGGAGTAATTTGATAATAGATTAGCTGGCTAGGGAGGGGAAATTTGAAAGCACCTGAGTAGACTCAGGGATACTAGGAGGTACATGAGTGAGTAAGAAGAATGATCAGAAGGTATGTAAATCATCAGAGACATGGCGATAATCAGTGCAGAAAAATGTGATGAAGGGAGGAAGGATAGAAGAATAGAAAAAGAGAGGATCAGAAACATGGAATGGAAGAAAAGAAAAAATAGTAATGTGCCAATGCCATCATCTATTATTTTTCTCAATGAATTAAACAAGTGATAAAAGCTACCTGCTACTGTACAACTTAGGGATATACACACTGCAGCACTGAGATGGAGGTATAACAGGTATACCAAATATTATCCTTGTCGATGACAAGTTACATCTTTTATCAGTCTCAGTTATGTACACACACTGAAATACATATAGTTGTTAAGTTGTTCAGGTTTTTCATAACAGATGGGAGGTCTGATATTGCTCATTTTACACTATCACCCAAAGTCAAAATTATCTCCCATTGGAATAGAAGTTCAACACACGGTCGCCTATTTTGCATCTGAAAAATTGGTAGCTAGCAGTTGAAAATCAGTGGGGTGGGGGAGAACCTTGGCTGCCAAGGCCTGCCTTTTGCAATATTCAGGCGGGCTTGTAAATGGGCAAACAACCCACCTGCCTGAAAAGAGGCATAAGGCTGCCTAAATATGCAAATCAGGGTCCTACGCCAGTTGTAGGACCCCAATTTCAAATTCCAGGAACAAATGGGCAGTGCGTACATTGTACCAGGCTTTGGGTGGCCTTACCAACCGTCCTTAGAAATAACCAGAGGCCGATCAAAAAACAGCCCAGGAATTTTTGAGTTTTTATTTCTGAGTGCTCCTCCAGGGCCGAGAAAAAAAACTCCAGCCCACTGCTCTCCCAGGATCGCTAAGAATGCAGCTATAAAATGAGAGACATAGGAATCTTTTTCAACCTGGTAATTTTCAAATAATTTTGCAGATGATGAAACTCCAGGATGGTGGACTGAAATGTTAAAAAATCAAGATCCAATCAGATGTATATGTATGTGAATAGATAGGCAGACAGAAACATAGAGAAACAATGTCATAAATGGCAGGCACATAAAGAGAATTAACAAAAATGAAAATAAATTAAAAGTGCAAACATGACCAAAATAACTTCTATATTTTTAACAAAAAAATTACAATACAGTGTTTTGTCACTTCAGTTTGCCAAAATTATATAGCATGGTATTATTATAATTTGCAGTATTATAACAAATGTTTTAGGACCCCCTGGTAGAGTATATGAAGGAGATGGCCTCAGCATGGAGAGGGAGAGAAGAGAAAAATGCATAAAAGGTAAATTTTATTACCAGAAGCAAAAACAAATCACTAACCATTTTTTTTAAACTGAAGTCAATGAAACCTGAAGCTGGCCTATGTGCTCCAAAACTCACATTATGGAAAATGTAGACGTTAAATTAAATTTAACAAATATCCTGCAACTCATTTAAAAAGAAGCAAAGATTAAATATTATGTTAAATGCACCCTTCTAGCTGAGCCATGAGTACATCAACCTCTTTCAGCTGATTTGTGATTTCTTCAATACACTTCCCAGTCTTAAATTCTATTCCATCTATTACAATGCAATCTTCTTTGTCATCTGTGGAATCTTTTAGTTCTGTGTCTTCAGAAACCGTATCATTCCAGTTGGATAACTAAAAAAAAATAGGAATTACACTGGTCAATAAAATCCTTCTTTACTCAAATGCTTGAGACCATAAAAGTGGCTGATTCATATCTGTTTACAAGCAACTGAGACAATGCAACTCCATTTAAAGCATATATAAGCGTAAACATGGTGTGGTGTTATAAAAGAGATATGACAATTAAATAAGTGAAAGAACTGACACCTAAGCAATTGCAGGAATGGATCAAGTGTCACCATAATCAGTGAAAGCAAAGCCTGCTTGCTCTATTGCGAGGTCGCACAACACCAGGTTATAGTCCAACAGTTTTATTTGAAATCACAAGCTTTCGGAGCTATCAGAGAAGAGTTTGAGAATAATAAAAAATGTAAATTGACTTGAAACTGAGGAATGAGCAGAAGATAAAAATTATTCTGAATGCTTTTTTTCTGCAAGTATTCACAAGGGAAGGCATGAACAATATGACCTTCACACTACTTTCCCCCCCAAAAAAAACAGTACCACAGCAAAATTCAGGCTTCAAAATAAATGAGACTAAAGTCTTACACAAGCTGAAATGGTTTAAAATAAATAAGTCGTCAGGGATAGTTGCATTTATTCTATTAACCCAAAGTGTGGAGCGAAACTAGCAAGGAGATTTATGAGTCATTGACAATTATTATGAGGGACTCGATGGGGAGGTACTAGTAGATTAGAAGCAGGTTAATATGGTACCCATTTTCAAAAGAGGTGACAAAACAGATACAGGCAACTTTTTTTTTATTCGCTTATGGAATCTGGGCGTCGCTGGCAAAGCCAGCATTTATTGCCCATCCCTAGTTGGCCTTGGGAAGGTGGTGGTGAGCCGCCTTCTTGAATCGCTGCAGTCCGTGTGGTGAAGGTACTCCCACAGTGCTGTTAGGTAGGGAGTTCCAGGATTTTGACCCAGCGACGATGAAGGATCGGCGATATACTTCTAAGTCAGGATGGTGTGTGACCTGGAGGGGAACTTGGAGGTGGTGGTGTTCCCATGCGCTTGCTGCCCTTGTCCTTCTTGGAGCGAAGAGGTCGCGGGTTTGGGAGGTGCTGCCAAAGAAGCCTTGGCGAGTTGCCGCAGTGCATCTTGTAGATGGTACACACTGTACACCGGTGGTGGAGGGAGTGAATGTTTAAGGTGGTGGATGGGGTGCCAATCAAACGGGCTGCTTTGTCCTGGATGGTGTCGAGCTTCTTGACTGTTGTTGCAGCTGCACTCATCCAGGCAAGTGGAGAGTATTCCATCACACTCCTTACTTGTGCCTTGTAGATGGTGGAAAGGCTTTGGGGAGTCAGGAGGTTAGACACTCGCCGCAGAATACCTAGCCTCTGACCTGCTCTTGTTGCCACAGTATTTATGTGACTGGTCCAGTTAAGTTTCTGGTCAATGGTGACCCCCAGGATGTTGATGGTGGGGGATTCGGTGATGGTAATGCCGTTGAATGTCAAGGGGAGGTGGTTAGACTCTTGCTTGTTGGATACAGTCATTGCCTGGCACTTCTATGGCGCGAATATTACCTGCCACTTGTCAGTCATCCAGGTCTTGTTGCATGCGGGCATGGACTGCTTCATTATCTGAGGAGTTGTGAATGACGCTGAACTACAGATCCATTAGTCTTACTTCAATTCCATGTAAACTAATGGAATTGATTTTCAGGTATAAACTTGAGGATTATCTGTATAACAATAACCTAGTAAATAGCTGTAATCATGGCTTTAGATGAGGAAGATGCTGCCTGACTTGATTTCTTTGAGGAAGTGACAACCCAAGTTTACCGTGGTAAGCCCTACAGCGCCGGGTGCTTAGACTTCCAAAAGGCATTTCATAAAATTCCACATGAAAGGTTATAAATTAAGCTCATAGCCGTGAAGATTCAGGGCAAAGCTAGGGTATGATGATATTGGCTGAAGGATAGAAAACAGAAGGTACTGGTTGGAAGAGTAATGTCACACGTACTCCATAAATTGTTTTGAAATAGCAAAGAATGAAATTGGAAGAGATTAGGGATTGATTTTAACTCCTTCCACCTGGCAGGAATGGGGCAGACATGGCCCGAAAATCATGGGAATACATTTAGGGCTAAAAATTCGGTTGTGTAATGCATTGTTGTTTGGGCGCTACGGGTGCTGGTTTGGCTTGAAAATGGCATCTGAGCAGTGCGCACACACTGCTGATGTGGGCCGTGCCAAATGACGTTTTGGTGAGGGCGTTAGCGTTGGCGCTGGGAGCATGCGGCGGACGTATGCAGAGTACACAGATCGTGACAGATGACAACGCTGACATTTTCGACTTCAACACTGTAGCTAACGCCCTCTCTTAACCTCGCTCAGCTGAACATGCATTCGGCAGAAGGAAAGAACCCCCCACCAGCGCTATTTTAAAGGATCATCACCTACTTGCTGGTTAGTTGCTGAATGATTTCTACTAGCTGTTGCTGAGTTTGTAGAAGTGTTTGGTGCTTTCTAGACTTCTTTAAAGTTGTCTAAGTACTGCAAGGAGTGGTGTGGCATGTGCTCAAGGACTTGATACTGACTTGCAAGGGGTCTGCTCAGACCAGTTGTTACCAGACATAGGTGCAGTAGTTTGCATCCCCCTTGGCCTGCAGCATGACAGGGAGAATGAGCAGAGGCAACACAGAGCAGGACAAGCTGCTAGAAGAGGCAGGAGGAGGAGGGGGAAAAGGGCTCTCAGCAGAAGTCCATATCCACCCAGGGTCTTCAGGGAGCAATTCTCCTAGCTCAACCTCAGCGAGGAACAGTGCATGCGATGTCTCCGTTTTACCAAGGAGGTGCCCATTGAAATCTGCCACCTGCTGTAGGCAGACCTTCAGCCTCAGTGCAGGCCAAGGATGGCATTGCCAGTGGCTATAAAGGTGACCGTGACCTTGAACCTCTTCGCGTCGGGCTCCTTCCAGGCTGGAGCAGGCGACATCTGTAACATCTCCCAGTTTGCCATACACTCCTGTATAAGGGAGGTGAGTATGTATGTAAAGTATGTAAAGAGGGCTGAATACATTTTCTTTTCTCTTGCCAGAGAGAAGCAGGCGGAGCGAGCACATGGCTTTGCCAGGATAGCAGGCTTCCCCATGGTGCAGGGTGCGATTGACTGCACACATGTCACTTTGCGGGCGCCACATCTCAATTTGGAGATGTAGCTCAACCGGAAGGAATTCCACTCCCTCAATATCTAGCTGCAGTGTGACCATACTCAGTGTATCATGTAAGTCAATTCTTGGTATCCTGGCAGCAGCCCTGATGCCTTCATTCTGCGGCAGTCTGCTGTATCATCAGCATTTGAGCCACAAGACAAACTAGAGGGTGGCTACTGAGCGACAACGGCTAGCTCATGACTCTGCTGCGTAACCCATGCACATGTGGGCAGCATGCATATAATGAAAGCCATGCTGCCACATGGAATCTGATAGAGCAGACCATTAACGTCATTAAAAAATGCTTCCGCTGACTTTTCCGCTCCGGATAAGCCCTGCAGTACTCTTCAGAGCGCATCTCAAGATTCGTCCTGGTCTGCTGCATGCTCCACAAACTTGCCATCAAGAGGGCACAGCGCTTGCCACTAAGCATACGGCGACCAGCTGAGGAGGAGGAATAGGAGGAAGAGGAAGAGGAGGAGGAAGCAGAAGAGGAGGAGGAGGAAGCAGAAGAGGAGGAGGAGGAAGCAGAAGGGAGGAGGCAACTCAGATAGCCCCTTTCTGCCCGGGCTGTATGTGATCGACTCATCCGACTGTGGTACCAGTGAATGCAACCCCAATTCCACATTCATCAATAGTTCCACACCTTACCTTCCCTCTGTTACTGACCATCACAGTGTCCTCTTGGCCACAATGCTACAATAAAAGCCACCTGAAAACAAACATTCCAAACCAATTTTATGAATCAAACCATTACAGTATTTCATTCAAAAGTCAACTAATCAGCCTTGTGCATTCCCTTAGTGCCTGTCTTCAGTGTGCCTTTGCCTGTCCTAATGCTCTTACGCAGTGCTACTCCAGTGGCTGCAGCATGGCTGGTGGTAGGCTGCTGAATTTCAGTGGGGGAGACTGCAAATGGCCTTGCAGGACGACCTCGAGCAGTCTGGGCCTAGTAGGCCCAGCTTCGGACTACACCACCTTGGCATGGGTGGCAGCAGTCTGGGCTGGCTGGCTGACAGGCAACAGAAAGGGCACTGGCTGAGTGGCAGTGGTGGGAGGACGAATGCTGTCATCTTGAGAGAGGACAGCTGGTTTGTCCATCACGGAGCCACTGTCACTCCTCCGAGGCGGTGCCTCAGCAATCCTAGTAATCTGTTGAAGGACAGATTGATCCACTGCTGGGACACCCTGCAAGCCCCTTTCCACACACGTAAACCCAGCCATGATGGCAGTAGTCTGTGCTTGCGTGACAGCAAGCTGAGCTTGCATGACTTCAGTCTGAGCTTCAGCGCTGCAGCACTCAGATGTAGGGTGGCTTCTGCTTGTGCTACAATGGAAGCTGAGACATCAGCCATCAGATACTGCATGCTGATTGGGTCCAAAAGTGCGCTAATGGATTAGCCCACCCCTTTCATGCTGGAAAGGATGGGCTCCAAACTCTGTGCAAAGCCCTGTGCAAGGTTGGAGCTGGACTCCTCCATGCTCCTTGACATTGCATTCAAGCTTTCTGGCAGGCCTACCAATGCACCAAGCATTTCATTGTGCATGCTCATCAACTTTGTTCTGTAGGGCGCCCCATCAAAGTCCTTACCTGAGTCCTGTGCAGCAGAATTTGTGTGCGACCTTGCCCTCCGGGGAACTGGCACCTGCGCTACCCTTTCCCCCTGCCCTGGCTGCAGGCCATCCATACCCGGTAACTCACCACGTGCAGATCCTGCCTCTAAGCTACCCTCTAAAGTCCGCGCAGTTCCAGTATCTGAGCTGTTAGCTGCGGCTGTCAGATCAAGTGACGGTGTTTCTTCTTCATCATCTCTCGCCTCTTCCTATTGCATCACTGCCTGGCCAGGTTGGATTTCTTGGGTAGGGTTGTGGTGAGGGGGAGGGGAAAGCAAGAGGTGCATGCTTACACCATCTGCAGTTTGTAAGTCAGAAGAGATTGTGGGATGAGGGTGAAGTGGGATGAGGGGGAAGTGGGATGTGAGAAGGAGGAGTAGGTATGAGCACACCATCATCTTCAGAGGTTTCAGTGCTGCTGCTGGCCACGGTCAGTCACAGCTGTTCCAATTATGGCTAGCACCATCTCCTTGAGCGGGGTCAGATAGGGAGGCGCGCTTGTCCCTCTACCATTGGCTGCCACTGTCTATGATTGTGTGCCACCTTGTCCTGCAATAGAAAGGGAAGTGTGTCAGTGAGTGTGGTTCGATGTGTTTGGCTGATATGACTGTCATGATTAAATAGCTGGCAGTGTGTGCAAGGTGTGAGATATGGGTGTGAGACTTACAGCAATGGTAAGTGTGTGAGGGTGAGATGGAGCATATGAATGTGAGGTATGAGTCATAATTAATAGAAACTGTTGGTAGGTAAGTAATGGTGGTATGGTGAATTGAACAGTGTGTGAGGCTAGTAGTGCAGTTTGTGGGATATGGCATTTGAAGAGGCATTCACTGACCTTGACCACTCATGTGAGGTCATTGATCTTCTTCTGGTGCTGCATCCAGGTCCTCGGGGCAACACTGTTGACATTGATCTCGTGGCTATCTGCTCCCATTGCCTTCACAATGTCTGTCTAGAGGGCCTCCTGTGGAAACAGGTCCTCTCTCCTCATCTCCATCTCCTGCACTAAGGCATCCAGTGCTGCGTCTGAGAACCTTGGAGCCCTTTCTCTGGCCTGCTGTGCCATTCCTGTATGTTTCCCAGATGAAACTCCCTTCTGCAATTACTTCCAGCACCTGGTGTCGTCAAACTGCACCACCATTTTAAGAGGTGCAGGCTAGCTTTAACTGGTGCTAGCCTTGCACAAACTTGGGTGCCCTGCTGAGTGTGCAGCCACTCAGCAGTGCGTTTAACACTGGGCCGTATGCCACTATCATTTAAATTAGCAGGCAGCACGAAGTTTGCCTGCTGCCTGCATTACTTTGAACGTGCGCTGGTTAATCGCGCATCACGATCCCCGCGCCCGTTTTCAACAGTATTGAATTTTTAGCCCTTACTGGTCAGTTTACAATCTGCCTGTTGTCATTTTCCCATGATCCTCCACACGGCACCTAATTCTAATATGATAATCAGGGTCCTATGACATACATAGGATTTTTTTTACTCGTTCATGGAATGTGGGCGTCGTTGGCAAGGCCAGCATTTATTGCCTATCCCTAATTGCCCTTGAGAAGGCGGTGGTGATCCCGACGCAGTTTTTAGATACCAATGCACCACCACACTCTGCCCAGCACTGTAGGCTGCTCCGGAAAGTGTAAGTATTTTGTCTTTTTTAAAAGATTTTTGTGTGGACAGGAGGAGCAATTGCTTCAGCCCTATTAGGATAATATTTTTGACTCAGCTCCACGTCAGAGCCATCAAAATTCACAGCTCCACCGACCAGTGAACTGGAACAGCACTCGCAACTCGCCAAGAATATAGAAATGAGGCCTGGTCCTTGATGACCTTAGGCGGGTTGCACGATTGCACCACTTGCTCAATGTACACCTGGGGTTAAAATCGACTCCCTGGAGTCTTAGGGGTAGAAATTAGGTCGCGCCCCATTTGGGGTGCAAATATCGTCCGAGCGCAAATATTAGCGCCTGGCGCTAATTATCGGCACTGACAGGAAACTTCACTTTTACCGCCCCGGGAGGTGAGTGGAGCGCTAAATTAGGCGCTGCACACCTCTCTTAAGGCGCAAAGGCCTAGGAGTGAGGCGCTACCTCAGCGCACGAGCGCAGCGCAGCTGCTGCCAGTTAGCGAGGGAACACAGACACACTGGCGCCGGACACTTCTTAAAGCGGGGGGGGCCACATGCTCCCCAGCCACACCCTGCTCATTGCAGCCTTGAATCTCAGCCTGGAGAGACCTGTAATCCATTTTGCTGCCAAGCATGGAGAGGGTGAGAGAACGCGCTCATCGCTTCACCGAGCGGGCCTTGGATGCTCTGGTTGGCGCAGTGGAGCGCAGACGATGCATGCTGTTCCCGGAGAGTGGCAGGAGGCCTTTGCCACGCGAGTTCAGAAGAGTGTGGAGGGAGGTGGCTCAGAGCGTCTCCTCCAGGAGCA
Organism: Squalus acanthias; assembly: GCA_030390025.1. NCBI lineage: Eukaryota > Metazoa > Chordata > Chondrichthyes > Squaliformes > Squalidae > Squalus > Squalus acanthias. Next base: position 73,621,238 of record CM059428.1, read on the forward strand.
TGGTGCCCAGGACCCATGTTCAGTGCCGCAAAAAATTCAACGACCTCACTCGGGTCGTCAGGGTGAGTGGCTTTTTCTCAATACCTCTCCATCCCTCCATCTCAACCTCACTATATGGCCAGAGGGTCTTAAAACCCCAATGCACAACACTCATGCAACACCTATGGCCCTTTCATCAAACACACACACACATTCACACTTTGCATACAGTAAGGGCTATTCACCTATGGGAGGCACATCAGGCAAGACCATGGCTGCATATTGTAAGGGCTATTCACCTATGGGAGGCACATCAGGCAAGACCATGGCTGTATATTTACTCAGATGCTGTCCTTTTTCTTGCAGGCTAAGCTGGCTCATAATCGGAGACAGCAGCAACGGACGGGTGGAGGGCGGCTTCAGCTGCAACCCCTCAGCGATCTGGAGGAGCGCGTCCACAGGATTGTGGCAAGCCGGGTGATCGGTCCCGTCGCCACTGGGGACGCCGACCCCGTTGTGGACAGCAATGGTAAGGTCATCACCTTTTTGTCCTCTGTCCTTCCACTTGTCCCTCACAATACCAGCCTTTGACACTTTCAATCCAACTTGCTAACTCGCTGCACTTATTCCTCCCTTACTGCCACCCTGTCCTCACGCTAAAGCTGAGGAGATGGTCCCTGAAGCTGCCACTGGGAGTGATGCTGCAGCTGAGGAAGAGGAAGCCGGAGCATCAGTGCCACCCTCTCCCGAGGAAGCCCATGGCCACACTGGGAACACGCCTTCCCCGGAGGGGAGCAGGGGGGAAGGGGCTGATGATGGTGAAGCTCCAGGACCCAGCGGGCTGCAGCAACGCCATGGGGGGGGGAGGGAAGAACGGGAGCCTTCTCCCCAGAGGGAGAGTATGCCAGACCCTCCTACTGCAATGGACGCAGAGGAGGAGCGGCTGATTGCAGAAATGAACAGCCAGGCGGTGGGCATGCACACTGAGCTCATGGGTGCAGTGGGAAGGGTGCCCGAATGCATTGAGGCACTGGCAAGGAGTGTGGAGCACTTCGCTGTAGCACAGGCGGATGCCACACTAAAGCTTAGTGCTGCAATTCAGTCACTGGCTGCCAGGAACCCATCTGAGACTGCTCTCATGCAGACTCAGATTGAGGCCACGCGAGCACTGACTGCTGCCATCCTCGATGGTTCGTGCACATGTCCCCGGGGCTGTCACCGCGCCGCAGCAGGCCAGCAATCTGTTCTCCGGCAAATTGCTCCGGATGCTGAAGTGCTGCCCCGTGGGAGTGCCAGTGTGTCGGGCGAGCAGGGAGTTGCTGTCCTCTCTCACGATGACAGCATTCCTGCTGCCAACACTGTCACTTCTCCACTGCACTTGCCACCGCCTGTAGGACAGACTGCTGCCGCCCATGCAGAGTTGGTGCAGTCTGCAGCCGGGCCCTCCAGGCCCAGAAGTGGTCGAGGCCGTCCTTCAGGGGCATCTGCAGTGTCAGGGTCTGACGAGCAGCAGCCTTCCACCAGCCTTGCTGCAGCCACTGAGGTCCCATTACGGAGGAGCAGTAGGGTTAGAAGGGGGGAAGTGCGCAAGGGAAGGAGATCACCCTCGAAGGGCAAAAAGTAGGAGGTGTGCCAAAATGCTGGTCATTTTTTTATTAAAGGCCGAGGTTCATGGCCCAACTTTTGTTTAGTGTTTTGGACATTATCTCCAGGTTGTGAGAACCAGTTATGTTATTGACTGTTTTTTTGTGTTTATTTCTATGAGTTTGTCATGAGGAATTGACACACACAGAGTTTGTACAATAAATAAGTTTCTGTATTCAAAATATACATGGCTGGTGGTTGGAATTATTGGTGCCTTGGCCGGCTTAGGGGTTGCGTGCTGGGTTGATTCGTGTTTGTGGCAATGGCAGGGGCCCTAGAAGCGGCTTGCTATTAGTCGTTGACGGACGGCCCTTGCAGTTTGACCATTGTGGGCCGCCCTCCTGCCTTGGTGCTGCTGCTGATCATCGTCCTCGTCCTGTTCCTCCTCTTCCTCCTCCTCCTCTTGTGGTGCTGCAAGGCCTGGTGGCATTGGCTGCGTCCTGAGGATTGCCATGTTGTGCAACATGCAGCACACGACTACGAAGTTCGAAACTTGCTCAGGCGAGTACTGCAGGGCTCCTCCGGAATGGTCCAGACAGCGGAATCGTTGTTTCAGCACGCCGATTGTGCGCTCAATAATGTTCCTGGTTGCTTGATGGCTTTCCTGGTACCGCAGCTCAGCAGGGGTGTTTGGCGCACGGAGCGGTGTCATCAGCCAGGTGCTCAATGCGTACCCCTTGTCCTCCAGAAGCCAACCAACTGGCTGATGCGGTGCCTCGAAAATTTCTGCCACAGTACTCTGGCGCAGGATGAAAGCATCGTGGCAGCTGCCCGGATAGTGGGCATTGACAGTGAGAATCACCTGTCTGTGGTCACAGACCAACTGCACATTCAAGGAATGGAACCCCTTTCTGTTCCGGAACTCCTCTGCATTCTCTCGCGGAGCACGCAAAGCCACATGCGTGCAGTCAATGGCGCCCTGCACCATGGGGAAGCCCGCTACCCTCGCAAAGCCCATAGCACGGTCATGCTGCTTGTCTGGGAAAGAGATGAAGTCTCGTCTCCTTCTGAAGAGGGCATTGGTGACCTGCCGGATGCAGCGATGCACCGCAAACTGGGAGATATTGGCGAGGTCCCCAACAGCAGCTTGGAATGAGCCAGTGGCGTAGAAGTTCAAAGCCACTGTGACCTTCACTGCCACCGACAGAGACGTCCTGGACCTCAGCTGAGGCTGCAGATCTGGCTGCAGCAGGTGGCAGAGCTCAGTGACCACCTCCTTGCTGAATCGCAGCCTTCGCAAACACAGCTCCTCGGACATATGGATGTAGGAGAGCTGTTCACGATATACCCTTGGAGGGTAAGCTCTCCTGTACATGCGCCTGATGGCCCTCCTCCGTCTGGCCATCATTGCCACTCTCTGTCTGCGTCTCACTATCCTCCGATTGAGCTTGAGCAGGACGACGCCCCCAATCATTGCAGCCCCCATATTCTCTTTGCCAGAAAAGTAATGAGGTACAGCAACTAAAGTAGCAGCAAAGTTAGGATGAACTAGGCCAAACTACCTCACAAAGCGTTGAGTCAATGTAGAAGTCTCTCTCTCTCTCTCTCCGAATCTCTCTCTCTCTCTCAGAACGAGTGGTGCATAAATGTCGACCACAGAAAAAGACAGGAAGAGGCCCCCTTTAAATAGCGCCCCCCCCAGCCCCACACCGATTGATAACGTTCCAGTCTTCCGGTCGTTGGAAGCGCCAGGCGGTAAGGCAGGGGGCGCCACTCAATTTCCGCTCCGGGGCGCCCCAAGGGCGTTGCACCATGGAATGACGTCACAATCTGCGCGCGCAGGTGGTCGCAGCGGTAAGTTTTAGCGCCGCCGCACAATCTCAAGTTAAGTTCTCGAGCGGCGCAAACAGCGCTGCGCCCGGGCGTTAGCGGCTTAACGCCCCATTAGCGCCCTCTTAAGGCGCTAACGGGAGGCGCAACCAACTGAATTTTTCCCCCTTAGTATACTCATTGCTCAACATGTCCAACCAATGCAGAACAGGAATCAACAAAGCAGTCGAATACAAGTCAGAGGAAGTCATGCTCAAACAGTACAGTGCTCTGGTCAGCCCGAAGTCCAGTTGTGGTCGCCGAGAATCGCAAGATATTCAAACACTTGTGGCAATGCAGAAAAGAGCCATGAGGCTGACTTCTACTGGCAGGAGTCAAAGTTACAGTGAAAGACTGGAGAGGCATGGGCTTTTCAGTCTGTAAAGGAAGTTTTTGAGAGGTGATTTTCTAAGGTATATAAGATATAAAATTGATACGGAAAAGATTATTCATGGGGGAATAGGACAAAGGGACATGGATTCCAGCTAGTAAAAAATAACTTTAAGACTGATATCAGGTGGTTCGTTTTCACACAGAGGCACTACGATTGAACTTCTAAGCAGAATGGTTGGAGACCTAGAAATTGGATCGGGCCCAAATCTACACGCGCTTAATGAGACCAGTGACAGGGCCACGGCAAATTGATCCACTGGCCTCATTAGTATAGTACTGGTGAGCTGCGGGTCCAGCTGGGATGTCGGGAGGGGGAGGAAATTGGGAGGGGAGTGAGCGCTGGTTAGTAGCGGCGCACGGCTTTAATGTGGAACCGGGAGGAGCATGTAAACCAGGTAATCCTGAACGCAGCAGGCCCAATGCCTGCAGCGTTCAGGGCAAACCAATTTCTGGTTTGTGTCCTAAAACAGGCATTAGGCCCCTTATTAGCAAATCTAATATGGCATTGGACATGTTTCCGATGTTGTTTGGGCCTCTAAATTGGCCCTCTTTGCACCTGTTTTCCACCAAGAAGACAGGCACAACGAGATCCAATTTCACACCCAATTGGATGCTACAATGGGGGAGTGTAGGGTTGTTCTGGATGAATGAATTAAGATGTAAGTATTTTGTGATTTTGTGTTTTGAATTCCAAGATTAGATTACAGTCCTGTAATCACTCTAGGGTATCCATTGTTTTTATTCAGGAGGGGACTTTTATTCGAAATTAGGTTCTCTTTTTTCTGACATAGGCTTTAATAGTGCACACAGATAGCTACTCTATTGTTGCTTTGTCATAATGTAGCAGAGACGCAGAAAGGCAATAACAGAGGCTTGGACTATAATCTTTTAAACATTCATGGATATGGATGTCAAAGGATTGGAGGGTTGCAAATTCCTCTATTCAAGAAGCAAGAAAGGGATAAACAAAGTAATTATAGGCCAGCTAACATCAGCAATGGGTAAGCTTCTAGAGCCCATAATATGGGATAAATTTCATACTCACTTAGAAAAACATGAGTTAATTAAAGACAACCAGCATATGTTTGTGAAAAGCAAGTCAAGTGTCAAAAACTTCTTACAGTTCTTTGAGGAAATAACGGAGTGTACCGATAAAGCAAGTGCAGTGGCTGTTGTGTATATGGAGTTTCAAAAGGCCTTTGATAAGACGCTGCATCAGAGGGAATATTGAAGATGGATAGGACACTGGTTAAAGGACAGGACTGGAGGGATGCAAACAGTGGTGTTTTCCCAGAGTCAGTCTTAGAATCACTGCTCTTCTCCATATATATATCGGTATCAGTGGTGGTGGAACACAAAGGAGAGAGCGGAGGAACAGCGCGGACCTAATCGGAGGCACCAGCGGTGGCGGGACATAAAGGAGAAAGCGGAGGAACAGCGCGGACCTAATTAGAGGCGGTATCAGTGGTGGCGGAACACAAAGGAGAGAGCGGAGGAACAGCGCGGACCTAATTAGAGGTGGTATCAGTGGTGGTGGGACATAAAGGAGAAAGCGGAGGAACAGCGTGGACCTAATTAGAGGTGGTATCAGTGGTGGCGGGACATAAAGGAGAAAGCGGAGGAACAGCGCGGACCTAATTAGAGGTGGTATCAGTGGTGGTGGAACCTTCCACGATTTCCAAAAATAAAGGTGTGACATCACAAGTAGGTGATTGGTTGGTGAGTATTAAGGTTTTTTTTCTCTCTAACCTAGGACAGTGGTTTAAACTAGGAGCGGGAAACCGAGGATGACTTGCTTCATTTTTAATGTGGAAGCAAGTCATCCTCGGTTCCGAGGGACTGCCTAAGAAGAAACTAGGAGCGGGAAACTATAACATACCGTGTTAAGTTTATAGCTTAACTAGTTAAACTAATTAATATAACTATAAATAATCGTTGATTAAAGACTTTAACTAATTAAATAAATAAAATAAGGCTAGACTAAGATATGGCAGGGCAGGTTGTGTGTCTGGACTGCAGTATGTGGAAGTTTATGGACAGTGAGACTGTCCCGAGCGAACACGTCTGCAGGAGATGTCTCCATCTCGAATCTCTCCGGCTCAGAGTCACTGAGCTGGAGTGCGAGTTGGAGACACCCCGACACATAAGAGAGGGGGAGGAATTTCTGGACAGTTTTATCCAGAAAGCACAGGTTCAGGAAAGGGAGGGTGTGACTGTTAGGGAGACGGGTAGCGGGGATTTAGGAGAGGTTGAGAAGGAGGTCCCGCAGACACTGGTCCTGTCCAACAGGTACAATGTACTCGCTACCTGTGAGGACAAGGAGAAAAACTGCAGGGAGGACAGCCATAATGCCGAACAATTCACCATGGCTCAGAAGGCTGTCCAAGGGGGGGAAGAGCAGAATAGAAATGTGGTAGTGATAGGGGACTCTATAATTAGGGGGATAGCTCGCGTCCTCTGAAGCCAAGAATGAGAATTCCGAAGGGTGTGTTGCCTACCTGGTGCCAGGGTAAGGGATATCTCACGGCAGCTGTTGAGGAACTTGGAAAGGGAGGGTTGTCATGATCCATGTTGCAACAAATGACATAGGTAGGAACAGGGAGGAGATCCTGCTGAAAGAGTATCAGGAGTTAGGATCTAAATTAAAAAGCAGGACCTCAAGGGTAATAATCTCTGGATTATTGCCTGAGCCACGTGCAAATTGGCATAGAAGCAGACAGATCAGGAGAATTAACACTTGGCTAAAGGGCTGGTGTGGGAAAGAGGGGTTCCTTTTCATGGGACACTGGCACCAGTTCTGGGACAGGAAGGAGCTGTACCAATGGGACGGGCTCCACCTGAACTGGGATGGGACCCGTGTCCTAGCGGAAAGGGTAAATGGGGAAGTGCCAAATGCTTTAAACTAGTAAGATGGGGGTAGGGATCTACAAGAAGCATAACCAGCCTAAATATAAACAAAACAGGAAAAGAGAGCACAGGAAAGAATAAAGTAAGGGAGGACATTCATGGCAAAGGAATAAATAGAGTTATAGAACAGAAGTCTAAAAAGATGGATAAACATAAGGTGAGAGGAAATCCTATTAAAAATGAGTTAAATTGTCTGTACAGCAATGCACACAGTGTTCGTAATAAAACAGGAGAGGTGGAGGCAATCATACATTACGAGGAATCAGACATAGTAGGGATTACTGAGACATCACATGACTACAGAAAAATCAGGACTGGGAATTAAACATTGCAGGGTATAACATATTTAGAAAAGAAAGGGAGGGAAAAAGGGGAGGTGGAGTAGCTGTACTTAATAGGGATAACATAATGGCAGTAGAAAAAAGTGACGCAGATATCAGCAAAACAAAAATAGAATCCGTATGGATAGAGATAAAAGGTAATAAAGGATCAATCACACTAATAGGTGTAGTCTACAGACCACCTAATAGTGGAAGGGAGGTGGAGGAAGGAAATACGCAGACAAATTAGGGAAATGAGTAAAAAACATAGAATAATAATCATGGGGGATTTCAACTACCCTGATATTAATTGGACAGAAGAGGTAGGTAAAGGGGATAAGGGAATGGAGTTCCTACAATGTGTACAGGACTCTTTTCTAACCCAATATGTAAAAAGCCCAACAAGGGAGGGAGGATTCACTACTGGATCTAGTAATGGGGAATGAACCAGAGCAGATAAGAAAAGTAAAGGTAGGGGAACATATAGGCAATAGTGGCCATAATATAATACGCTTTAAGATGATAATTAAGAAGGACATTAAGTATGACGAAAATCAGGTTAATAGATTGGAGAAAAGCTGATTTTGAGGGGCTGAGAATAGAACTTGGGGGGAAAAAATGGGCAACAATATTGGCAAACAACGATGTAGAACAGCAATGGGAAACATTTAAAATAGTGTTCAACAGAGTGCAGGAAAAATATATTCCGCTAAAAGGAAAGAACAAACTAAACAATAATGAGACTCCATGGATGAATAAAGCCATAAGGGAATAATTGGGGGTACGGAAAGAGGCATACATTAAGTACATAGACAGCAGGAGAGTGCATGATAAAAGAGAATACGAAAAGATTAGGAGAGAAGTCAAAAAATCAATTAGGGAGGCAAAGAGGAACTATGAAATTAAATTATCAAGGAACATAAAACAAAATAGTAAAATATTTTATAGGTACATCAATAAAAAAGGAAGGTTGGGATGGGAATAGGGCCAATCTGCAAAAGGGACGGTCTGCACTTGGGCAGGACTGGAACCGATGTCCTCGGGGTAATATTTGCTAAAGCAGTTCGGGAGGATTTAAACTAATATGGCAGGGGAATGGGAACCTATGTAGCGAAACAGGGGGAAGTAATATGCAGTCAGAAACAAATGTTAGAAGGGTGAGAAACAATAGGGGAAGGCCGAGTAAACAAAGGCAAGAAACACAAAGGGCCATACTAAATCATAAGTCTAAAAGGACAAAGGATGTTAATAAAACAAGCCTAAAGGCTCTGTGTCTTAATGCAAGGAGTATCCGTAATAAGGTGGATGAATTGACTGTGCAAATAGATGTTAACGGATACGATGTGATTGGGATTACAGAGACGTGGCTCCAGAACAATCCAGGCTGGGAACTGAACATCCAGGGGTATTCAACATTCAGAAAGGATAGAATAAAAGGAAAAGGGGGTGGGGTAGCATTGCTGGTTAAAGAGGAGATTAATGCAATAGCTAGGAAGGACATCAGCTTGGAGGATGTGGAATCAATATGGGTTGAGCTGCAGAACACCAAAGGGCAGAAAACGTTAGTGGGAGTTGTGTACAGACCTCCAAACAGCAGTAGTGAGGTGGGGGAGGGTATGAAACAGGAAATCAGAGGTGCGTGCAAAAAAGGCACGGCAGTTATCATGGGTGACTTTAATATGCATATAGATTGGGCTACTCAAACTGGAAGCAATACGGTGGAGGAGGATTTCCTGGAGTGTTTAAGGGATGGTTTCCTAAACCAATATGTTGAGGAACCAACTCGAGGGGAGGCCATCCTGGACTGGGTGTTGTGTAATGAGGAGGGACTAATCAGCAATCTTGTGGTACGAGGCCCCCTGGGGAAGAGTGACCATAGTATGGTGGAGTTCTACATTAGGATGGAGAAGGAAACAGTTAAGTCAGAGACCATGGTCCAGAACTTAAATAAGGGCAACTTTGAGGGTATGAGGCGTGAATTGGCGAGGTTAAATTGGCAAGCGATATTTAAGGGGCTATCAGTGGAAGGGCAATGGCAGACATTTAGAGATCGCATGGATGAACTACAACAATTGTACATCCCGGTCTGGCATAAAAATAAAAAAGGGAAGGTGGCTCAACCATGGCTAACAAGGGAAATCAGGGATAGTATTAAAACCAAGGAAGTTGCATACAAATTGGCCAGAAGTAGCAGCAAACCCGGGGACTGGGAGAACTTCAAAACTCAGCAGAGGAGGACGAAGGGTTTGATTAGGGCAGGGAAAATAAAATATGAAAGGAAGCTTGCAGAGAACATTAAAATGGACTGCAAAAGCTTCTATAAATATGTAAAAAGAAAGAGGTTAGTAAAAACAAACGTAGGTCCCCTGCAGTCGGAAACAGGGGAAGTCGTAATGGGGAACAAGGAAATGGCAGATCAATTGAACAAGTACTTTGGTTCGGTGTTTACTGTGGAGGACACACACAACCTGCCGGAAATAAAAGGGGTCAGAGGATCTGGTAAGAGGGAGGAGCTGAGGGAAATCCTTATTAGTCGGGAAAAGGTATTGGGGAAATTGATGGGACTGAAGGCTGAAAAATCCCCGGGGCCTGATGGTCTGCATCCCAGAGTACTTAAGGAGGTGGCCTTGGAAATAGTGGATGCATTGACGATCATTTTCCAACATTCCTTAGACACTGGATCAGTTCCGATGGAGTGGAGGGTGGCCAATGTAACCCCTCTTTTTAAAAAAGGAGGGAGGGAGAAAGCAGGGAATTATAGACCGGTCAGCCTGACATCGGTCGTGGGTAAAATGATGGAAGCAATTATTAAAGATGTCATAACAGACCATTTGGAAAGTGGCGACATGATAGGTCCAAGTCAGCATGGATTTGTGAAAGGGAAATCATGCTTGACAAATCTTCTGGAATTTTTTGAGGATGTTTCCAATAGGGTGGACAGGGGGGAACCAGTAGATGTGGTGTATTTGGACTTTCAGAAGGCCTTCGACAAGGTCCCACACAAGAGATTGGTGAGCAAAGTTAAAGCACATGGGATTGGGGGTAATGTGTTGACGTGGATTGAGAACTGGTTGGCACACAGGAAACAAAGAGTAGGAGTAAATGGGTACTTTTCAGAATGGCAGGCAGTGACCAGCGGGGTACCGCAGGGTTCGGTGCTGGGACCCCAGCTGTTTACATTATATATTAATGATTTGGACGAAGGGATTAAATGTAATATCTCCAAATTTGCGGATGACACTAAATTGGGAGGCAGTGTGAACAATGAGGAGGATGCTAGGAGGCTACAGAGTGACTTGGACAGGTTGGGTGAATGGGCAAATGTATGGCAGATGAAGTACAATGTGGATAAATGTGAGGTTATCCACTTTGGTGGTAAAAATAGAGAGGCGGACTATTACCTGAATGGTGGCAGATTAGGGAAAGGGGACGTGCAACGAGACCTGGGCGTCATGGTACATCAGTCACTGAAGGTGGGAAGGCAAGTGCAGCAGGCAGTCAAGAAAGCAAACGGAATGATGGCCTTCATAGCAAGGGGATTTGAGTACAGGAGTAGGGAGGTGATGCTACAGTTGTACAGGGCCTTGGTGAGGCCACACCTGGAGTATTGTGCGCAGTTTTGGTCTCCTAACTTAAGGAAGGACATTCTTGCTATTGAGGGAGTGCAGCGAAGGTTCACTAGATTGATTCCTGGGATGGCCGGACTGACATATCAAGAAAGATTGGGTCAACTGAACTTGTATCCTCTGGAGTTCAGAAGAATGAGGGGGGATCTTATAGAGACATTTAAAATCCTGACTGGTTTAGACAAATTAGATGCGGGCAGAATGTTCCCAATGGTAGGGAAAACTAGAACCAGGGGTCACAGTCTAAGGATTAAGGGGAAGCCATTTAGGACTGAGCTGAGGAGGAACTTCTTCACCCAGAGAGTGGTGAATCTATGGAATTCTCTTCCACAGAAGGTTGTTGAGGCCAGTTCGCTAAATATATTCAAAAGGGAGTTAGATATAACACTCACAACTAAGGGGATCAAGGGGTATGGCGAGAAAGCAGGAATGGGGTACTGAGGTAGCATGTTCAGCCATGAACGCATTGAATGGCGGTGCAGGCTCGAAGGACCGAATGGTCTACTCCTGTACCTATTTTCTATGTTTCTATGTTTCTATTAAGGGATAGTCAGGATAATACCACAGGTAACGATAGAGACAGGGCAGAAATATTAAATAATTATTTTGCTTCAGTATTTACCAGAGAGATAGAACAGGTGGACATGACATTGGATGATGAGATTAGTAATGAGATAAGTGCATTTAAAATAAAAAAAGGGGATATATTAAATAAATTAATCAAACTCAAAGAGGATAAAACCCCTGGTCTGGATGGATTGCATCCATGCATTTTAAAAGAATCTAGGGAAGAGATAACAGAGGCATTACTATACATATTTAATAATTCGTTAGAAAAAGGTATAGTGCCAGAGGACTGGCGGATAGCTAACATAATACTGATATTTAAGAAGGGGGATAGAACATGTCCAGGGAATTATAGACTAGTCAGCTTAACATCGGTGGTAGGAAAAATAATGGAATCCCTACTAAAGGAGAAAATAGAAGAACATCTAGAAACCAAAAATATAATAATGAATAGTCAACATGGATTTCAAAAGGGAAAGTCTTGCTTGACCAACTTTACTGAATTTTTTTGAAGAGGTAACAGAGAGAGTAGACAATGGTAATGCAGTAGATGTAATTTATCTGGATTTTTAAACGGCCTTCGATAAGGTACCCCATAATAGACTGATGAACAAGCTCAGAGAATGCGGAGTCAGGGGACAAGTAGCAGAATGGATTGCTGGCTGGCTTCAGGACAGAAAGCAGAGAGTAGGAGTAAAGGGTAGCTATTCACAGTGGCAGAAGGTGGGTAGTGGTGTTCCACAAGGATCAGTGCTGGGACCACTGCTGTGCACAATTTACATTAACGATTTAGACTTAGGAATCAAAAACACAATTTCTAAATTTGCGGATGACACCAAATTGGGGGGGGGGGGGGGGGGGGGGAGATAGTCAATACTGAGGAGGACTGCAACAAGTTTCAGGAGGACATTAATAAACTTGCAGAATGGGCATATAATTGGCAAATGAAGTTCAACACAGATAAATGTGAGGTATTACATTTTGGTAGGAAGAATAGGGAGGTCACTTCTCACTTGGAAGGTACGAGTCTAGGTGGGGTAGAGGAACAAAGGAGTACAAATACACAAATCACTAAAAGTTGCGACGCAGGTTAGCAAGGCCATAAAAAAAAGCAAACCAAGCACTAGGGTTTATTTCTAGAGGGATAGAATTGAAAAGTAGGGAAGTTATGCTAAATCTGTATCGAACCTTGGTTAGACCACACTTAGAGTACTGCGTACAGTTCTGGTCATCATATTATAAAAAGGATATAGAGGTACTGGAGAGGGTGCAGAGGAGATTTACAAGGATGATACCAGAAATGTGAGGGTATACATATCAGGAAAGGATGAACAGGCTGGGTCTCTTTTTTCTTGAAAAATGAAGGCTGAGGGGTGACCTAATAGAGGTCTTTAAAATTATGAAAAAAAATTGATAGAGTGGATATAGAGAGAATGTTTCCATTTGTGGGGAAGAGCATAACTAGAGGCCATCAATATAAGATACAGGAAACTCTTTGGTATCCGGCACCGACGGGACCAGGATGGTGCCGGTTGATTAAAAATTCCGGATGACAGAGAGGGTTATCTGCCGAGGCTAATTTTAACTAACAAAAATTAAAAATCAAGAGATGTGCAGTATACAGTAATTGGGTACTCACCGACAGAATGTTGTGTTAAATGGATGGTGGAAGATGCTTGATTAAGTACAGTACTGCCAGTTGAGGGTAATCCATAACTCTTTAATTACTTAACAGTAAAACAAAACTTATACAGTAAACGACTGTATACAGTACTGTAGTTGACTGTACACTTATTCCAAGTCAGCTGGTTCATCAGGAATATCCATGCCAGCTGGGTCATCAGGATCATGCACTTCAACAGATTCTTCAGGCACTTCCACTGCTTCAACTCTTTTGGAAGCTTTCTTAAACATATCCCGGATGTCTGCTTGCTTAGTGGACTCTTGCCTTTTTTGTAGAAAGGTGGAATGCAGAATATGGAGTTGCATAACTTCTTGGGCAGAGCAGCAATTCTGCCTTTCAGCAAATTGGAGGATTAAAGCAAATCCTTCTGCAGCTTTAGCCCAAGAAATCTTCTTCTCTTCAGAAATCTCATCCTCTTCACTTTCCATCTCACTTTCCTTTTCTTTCTTTGGATTCAAAACAGTCTCAATTATTTCATCATCACTTAGCATATGCACAACAGCAACTTCTCTATCTGCATCAACCCACTGCTCAATATCACTTTCACTGAGGTTACGTAGAGGGTTTGCTGGGCCTACATTTTTCACCATGCCAGCCATTTCCATTATTGTACTCTTCTTGGGACGAACATTGAACCCATGAAATTCCTCCTCTGAAGAAGAACCTTCAGCAAACATTACAGAAGGCCACAATTTGCGCCAGGCTTGCCTCAAGGTGTGACCTTTCACCAAGTTCCAGGAACATGCTGGCGACAAATCATGTTGCTGCACAATCCGATTGAAATAATCGCAGCATTCTTCTGTGGCGTCGTGATCAGCTGATTTCTTCTCCCCGGAAATATCGAGTCGTCGTATCCCGTGCAATTTGAAGCACGTTAGCCATCCCTCGAAGAAAGCACACTTGTCAGTGAGCTCCATCCTTACGTAGAAATCCTTCGCTTTCTCGATTAGCATGGGTCCGGAAAGTGGAACACCCTCCGAACGCTTAAGAGAAAACCACTCATAAAGCACGGTATCCAGCTCTTCAAGCTTAGGCTTACGAAGCGTACGCCGTTTCTCTACACTCTTAGATGTCTCCGAGCTTGAATAAAACTTGAGCAGCTTATCCTTCTGCGATTTGATGTCGTAGATTGTTGACGAACCGACTTTGAATTCATTCATAATGTTGATATGCTTCTCTCCCCTTTCTAGTCGTTGGTGTATCTCGATTTTCTGTTTTAAAGTTAACACCACTCTCTTCCTTTTGCTTGGACCAACTTTTGGGAATTCCATAATGCAAGATGGGGGAGATAATTCACGATAAAGATGGAGAGACACACAGAAAAATGGTGGATCGGAAGAGACTACCAGCAGCGCGGGAGACACACAGTAAAATGGCGGATCAGAAGAGACTACCAGCAGCGCGGGAGAATCAGACTCCTGTTATTGCGGTGTTCGGACTTCCGACAGTGCCAGGAAGCCGAGTAGTGGCACTTTGGAGAACTACCCCCACTGACTAACTTGGCATTCGCGGGAGACGCGGACTCGGAAACATTGCCGGTTATTGAGGAGTTGTTTTCGGAGTATGAAATTTGCTGGTTAATAGAGAATTCCGGATATTTAGGTGCCGTTTAAACGAGAGTTTCCTGTAATCACCAAGAAATCCAATAGGGAATTCAGAAGAAACTTTTTTACCCAAAGAGTGGTGAGAATGTGGAACTCGCTACCACAGGGTGTGGTTGAAGCGAATAGTATAGATGTATTTAACGGGAAGTTAGACAAGCATATGAGGGAAAAGGGAATAGAGGGTTATGCTGACAGATTTAGATGAGGAAAGACAGGAGGAGGCTCGTGTGGAGCATAAACACCGGCATGGACTGATTGGGCCGAATGACCTGTTTCTGTGCCGTATATCCTATGTAATCCTATGTATATATAAAATGATGACTTAGTTGCAGGGGTACAATATCAAAATTTACAGCAACACAAAAATAGAGAATGTGGTTAACTGTGAAGCAGACTGGAAGCAGCTTTAGGAGGATATAGTTTAGCAGAGAGAGCAGTTAGATGTTGGATAAAATTCAATGTTGTGGCGGATCGCCACCTAAACGGGCGCAATCCACTTTTCCGTCCGTGGACAATAAATCGGGCACCTTGCCTTTAAGGCGCATGCTGCCTTTAACGCATGAAAAAAGGAGTGGGCGTGGCCCTCAGGGTTTTGCAGAGAAATGTTGTAGCAGCCATGTTACCAGGAGATGTAATTAAAAGCCATGTGTTCCACATATTGACTCGGTCTCAATTCGTGCTTCGCGGCAGCCACAACATTGGTGACCCTGACGCTCAGAACGTATTCCGAGCACTGCAATGGCGGACACGAACGCAGTTTCCGTGAAACTGCCGGAGATTTGGGAAAACCAGCCCGAAGCCTGGTTTCTCCAAGCCGAGTCCCGATTCCGGCTGCGACTCATCACCACAGATGGGACGAAGTACGACTACCTCGTCACATCACTCGGTAGCTCCACAGTTACGAAGGTCTGGACAGCGCTGCAGAACCCACCAGAGGAGGGCAAGTATGCACATCTTAAGGCCGCGCTCCTTAAAAAATTTACGGCCTCGACATACCAGCGAAACTGCCACCTCCTCGACCTTCCAGGCCTCGGTGATGCCTCACCATCAGAACTCCTCTCCCACATGCTCTCCCTCACCGACGAGAGCCCACCTGGATCCCTCTTCCGCACGCTGTTCATCCGCCAGCTACCTCTCAGCATCCGCCCAGCGATCGTGGCGTCTGGCCTCACGGACCTGGAAGCCCTGGCCGATGAGGCCGACAAGCCGCTGTCCGCTCACTCCAGCCGCGACGTCACTCCAGACCTGGCAGCCACTGCCTGGACGCGCCCTTCATCGGCCACCACACGGCCACAAGGCCCAGCCACCAGGCTCACGGGGCCTTCGCGCCCCACTAACCCGGGCCACTGTTACTACCACGCACGGTTCGGCGCCAGGGCACAACGGTGCACACCTCCCTGCTCTTTCAAGTCCGCCCCCGTACCAGCGCCCGCGATGGCCGTGGGCCACGCGGGCTCCCTGCTGTACGTCACGGATGACAAAACTGGCCGCCGGTTCCTGTGCGACACTGGAGCTCAGCACAGCATCATCCCGGCCTCCGCCCTCGACATCCAAAAGGGCAAACGAGGACCGGCGCTGGCTGCTGTTAACGGCTCGGACATCCGGACGTACGGCACCCGCACAGTCAATCTCGACCTCGCTGGTCGCCGCTACCGATGGGAGTTCATCACTGCCAAGGTGCTCTCCCCTCTCATCGGCGCAGATTTCCTGTGCGCCCACGGCCTACTGGTAGACATCCCTCGACACCAAGTCCCCGTTCACCCCGCGGACGTCCCCAAGACGGCCGTAATCACCCCCTTCGGCCTTTTCGAGTTCCTGCGGATGCCCTTCAGCCTCAAAAACGCGGCCCAGGCATTCCAATGGCTCATGGACTCGGTCCTTCGGGACCTGAAGTTCCTGTTCGTCTACCTGGATGACATCCTGGTAGCCAGTTCCTCCAAGCAGGAACACCTCGAACACCTTCGCATCCTGTTCGGGCGCCTCAGCGACCACGAGCTCATCCTCAGCCCAGCCAAATGCCAGTTCGGCCTGGACAAGATCGACTTCCTCGGCCACCACATCACCCATGCTGGGGCCATTCCCCTGCCCACCAAGGTGCAGGCCGTCCAACAATTTCCCCGCCCCACCACCATCAAATGCCTCCAGGAGTTCCTTGGGATGGTGAATTTCTACAACCGCTTCATCCCCAAAGCGGCATCCCTCATGAGGCCCCTGTATGAAGCCCTCCGGGGCAGGAGCGGCAAGATGGCGGTCGAATGGACGGCAGACGCGTCAGCCGCCTTCGACTCCACCAAGACCGCGCTCGCCAACGCCACCCTGCTCGCGCACCCACGGCCCAATGCCAGGGTAGCGCTCACCACGGACGCCTCTGACCACGCGGTCGGCGCCGTGTATGAGCAGTGGGTTGATGGCGCCTGGCAACCACTTGCCTTCTTCAGCCGCCAACTACGCCCCCCGGAGGTCAAGTACAGCACCTTCGACCGCGAGCTCCTCGCGCTGTTCCTGGCGTTCCTCCATTTTTGGTTTTTGCTGGAGGGCCACCCCTTCACTGCGTTTGTCGACCACAAACCCGACATTCGCAATGGCAAAGACAACCGACCCCTGGTCCGCCAGGCAGCAGCGCCAGCTCGCGGCAGTGTCCGAGTTCACCACGGACATCCAACACGTCTCCGGCCGAGACAATGTGGTAGCCGACTGCCTCTCCCGCCCCGCCATCCACACTGCACACCTGGCAGTCGACTACGCTCAACGCGCAGCAGACCAGATCACCGACCCTGATCTGCTCTCCGCACCTACCAACCTACCAGGGCTACGCCTGGCCGACGTCGCCTGTGGCCCGACCGCAGTCACGGTCAAGTGCGACATATCCCTATGTCAACCTCGGCCTGTCGTCCCAGCGTCCTGGCGCCGCCAGGTATTCGAGATTCTCCACAACCTCTCCCACCCCGACGCCCGCGCATCCATCAAATTGGTAGCCAAGCGCTTTGTCTGGCGCGGCCTTCGCAAGGATGTGCGTACTTAGGCCAACTCCTGCCTAGCCTGCCAACGGGCCAAGGTGCAGCAACACACGAAAGCACCCCTCGAGGAGTTTACCGTCCCTTCGCGTAGATTCGACCACATCCACGTGGACATCGTCGGGCCCCTGCCGCCGTCGCAAGGCCACACGCACTTGCTGACGATCGTTGACCGCACCACGCGCTGGCTCAAGGCAATTCCACTGACCTCTACCACCACCGCCGACATCGCCAGAGCCTTTGTCAGCACCTGGGTCGCACGGTTCGGCGTCCCCTCCGACATGACGTCGGACAGAGGTCCGCAATTTACCTCTGAACTCTGGACCGCCGTCGCACGCAATCTTGGGGTGACCATTCACCGCACCACAGCGTACCACACCCAAGCCAATGGACTGTGTGAGCGGTTCCACAGATCCTTGAAGGCATCTCTTCAAGCCAGCCTCCAGGACGGCGCCTGGACCGACCGACTCCCGTGGGTCCTCCTCGGCCTGCGCACCGCGGTTAAAGAAGACCTCCATGCATCGGCAGCAGAGCTCGTGTACGGTCAGCCGCTGCGCGTACCCGGCGAGTTCCTGCCCACCGCCACGACACCCTGGTCATCCGACCAGCAACGCCACGACATCGCCTCACCGGCGCTACAGTTCACCCTGGTGCCCATTGCCCGACATGGCGAATCCACCTCACACGTCCCACTAAGCCTGCACCAGGCACGGTTCATTTTCGTCCGGCACGACGCCCACCGCGGGCCCCTTCAATCCCCGTACGACGGGCCCTACAAGGTGCTACAGGCTGGGGACAAATTTTTCACCCTGCAAGTGGGCGACAGGACCGAAAAAGTGTCGGTTGACCGACTCAAGCCAGCACACTCGGAGCCCGGTGAGCAGGTCCCTGTAGCTCGTCCACCGCCACGTGGCCGACCTGCCCTCAAGCCAGTTCACCCGGCTGCTCCACGCCCGGCCATTCCACGTCCACCGGCGTCCTACAAGAGCCGCTCCGGCCGGCCCATCAGACCGCCGCACCGTCTCGTCCACACCTAAGCGGATTCTGGGGGGAGCTGTGTGGCGGATCGCCACCTAAACGGGCGCAATCCACTTTTCCGTCCGTGGACAATAAATCGGGCACCTTGCCTTTAAGGCGCATGCTGCCTTTAAGGCATGAAAAATGAGTGGGTGTGGCCCTCAGGGTTTTGCAGAGAAATGTTGTAGCAGCCATTTTACCAGGAGATGTAATTAAAAGCCATGTGTTCCACATATTGACTCGGCCTCAATTCGTGCTTCGTGGCAGCCACAACAATGTGAAGAAATGTGAGGTGATACACTTTGGAAGGAAAAATAAGGAGAGTAAATATAAACTAAATGGTAAAACATTAAAAGGAGTAGACAAGCAGAGAGACTTAGGGGTTCAGATACACAAATCTTTAAAAATGGGGAGACAAGTAGATAAAGCTGTTAAAAAAGCATATGGAAATCTAGGTTTTATAAATATGAGCACAAAGGCAAAGAAGTAATGCTAAACCTATACAAATCTGAGGTTAAACTTCATCACTCAGTTAGAATATTATGTCTAATTTTGGGTTCTTCTCTTTGGAAAGGATGTCAAGGCCACAAAGAGGAGATAGAAAAGATCCACTAAGGTGAAAACCGTGGATTTGATGTTTTAGTTATCAGGAGAGACCAGAAAAACTGGGGCTCCTTTCACTATTACATTCAAGGTTACGACGAGATTTGATAGAAGTGTTCAAAATTATGAGGGGTTTTGATGAGGTAAATAGGGAAAATCTATTTCCACTGGTTGGTGAATCGGTAACTAAAGGGTAATAATTTAAAACTATTACTAAAAATTTATTTTCATACTTTAAAATTTTATACATTTTATTGAATCTATCTGTATGTTCACAATAGTGAGAAGTCGCACAACACCAGGTTATAGTCCAACAGTTTTATTTGAAATCACAAGCTTTCGGAGCGGCTGCTACTTCGTCAGGTGAAGCCGCTCCGAAAGCTTGTGATTTCAAATAAAACTGTTGGACTATAACCTGGTGTTGTGCGACTTCTCACTTTTGTCCAGCCCAGTCCAACACCGGCATCTCCGCATTATGTTTACAATAGTTAGCAATGAAAAAGTTTACCATATTTACAGACTCCTGGAGGGTTAAATTGGATACAACCCGAAAATGGGCACAGGGATCGCTGTGCACAATTAAACCACGCCCATTCATTGCATTCCAGGCAGCACGGTAAATTCCTACTACCTGCAGTTTTACATGATTGCTGCGTGCAGCTAGCGCTACCCTTGCTGTTCATTGGCTGCACGCATTAGCAGGAGGCCTCATATCGCAAGTGGCTAGCGCTACTTAAAGGCAGTCTGTACTTCTTAAAGGGGAGGTGCATTCTGGCTGGAAAAGGTGGGAGTCCTTCGTGAACTGAATCTGTGTTGTGAAAGACTGAAGAATGGCTGAACATGTGAGAGAGCGTGCACCAAGGTTTTCTGATAATGCGCTGGAGGCCTTGGTGGAAGAGGCGGAACAGAGAGATGTCCACAAAGGGGGCAGGAGGCCCTCCAGACACATGCTCAGGAGGCAGTGGGAAGAAGTAGTGCCAGAGGTCAATGCCAGGAGTGTTACTTCTAGAACCTGGATTCAGTGCAGGAAGAAGTTTAATGATCTCACACACGTTGCTAAGCTGAGTGAGTTCACCTTCAAATGACATATCCTACCAATTGCACCACTAGCCTTAGCCACTGCTCAATTCACTATACCCCTATCACTCACCTACTAACAATCTCTATCAATCAGGGCTCAACCTTACCATTCATATGCTTTACCTCATCCTCACACACTTAGCACAGTTGCAAGCTTCATACTCACAGCTCAAACACATTGGCAGTTATTCAACCATGACAGCCACATCACTCAAACACATTGCAGGACGCTTACTGACACACTTCCCTCTTTCTTGCAGGAGAAGGTGGTGCATAACAGCAGGAAGCAGCAACAAACTGGAGGAGGGCAAGCGCGCCTGCATGTTTTAACACCCATGGAGGAGACCGTGCTGGCCATCATTGTAAGGTTATAGTCCAACAGCTTTATTTGAAATCACAAGCTTTCGGAGCGCTGCTCCTTCGTCAGGTGAAGTGAAGAGATGCATATAGGCACAGCATATATAGTCAGAGAACACTGCCAGATGATTACAGTTAATCTTTCTAACTGCCCTTTATCACACCTTGGCAGAGAGATAATCACGGCAATCACATTGCCGTGATTATCTCTCTGCCGAGGTGTGATAAAGGGCAGTTAGAAAAATTAACTGTAATCATCTGGCAGTGTTCTCTGACTATATATGCTGTGCCTATATGCATCTCTTCACTTCACCTGATGAAGGAGCAGCGCTCCGAAAGCTTGTGATTTCAAATAAAGCTGTTGGACTATAACCTGGTGTTGTGCGACTTCTCATATTTGTCCACCCCAGTCCAACACCGGCATCTCCATATCATCATTGTAAGGGGCATCACTGAGGCTGTGGCCACTGGCGACGCTGAAGCGATCGATGATGAGGGTATCAGCATACTTAAACCTCCTTCTCTCATCCCACTTCTCCCTCATCCCTTAATCTCTTCTGAGTGAAAAGCTGCAGAGGGTATAAGCACGCACTTCTTACTTTCTCCTCCCCCTCACCACAACCTAACCCATGTCCCTTTTTCATTTCAGATACCCAATAACTGGAACCTGGCCAGTCAGTGGAGGAAGAGGAAGAAGAAAGTGAAGATGAACATACACCATCACTCGATCTTACAGGTGCAGCCACAAGCTCATATACTGACACTACACAAAGTTTAGAGGATAGGATAGAGGAGGGATGTGCATGTGGTGAGACACCTGGCACAAGCGTGCAGGAGCCAGGGCAGGGGAAAAAGATAGTGCAGGTGCCAGTAATACCGGAGGGCAAGGTCCCACACTAGATCTGCTGCAGAGGACTTAGGTGAGGACTTCGTTGGGCCAGGCTACAGAAGAAGGCTGATGGGTGAACACAACCAAATGGTTGGAGCACTGGAAAGCCTGGCAGAATGCTAAAGTCAAAGAGCACGGAGGAGTCCAGAATCAACTTGGCACAGGGATTTACACAGAGCTTGGAGTCCATCCTTTCCAACATGGAATGAGTGGTCACCTCCATCAGCACACCTGTGGAACCATGATGCAGCGTCTGATGGCCGATGTCACAGCTTCCATTGTAGCACAAGCAGTTTCCATCAAAGGTCTGACTGCTGCAGTGAAAGCTCAGCCTGCTGCCTTCATGGGTCTGGATACCACTGTTCAAAGGAGCTTCCAGGGCCTGACAGCAGTCCTGCAATCTGTTCTGCAACAGATGAGTAGATTGCCAAGGTGCTGCCCCAGGAGAGTGGAAGTGGCTCCATGGCACACGAACCTGCTGTCCTCTCTCAGGATGACAGCATTCCTGCTCCCACCCCTGGTACTCCACCAGTCATGATGCGGAGTGCCCACCACCAGTGCCCTTGAAGTTGCCTGTCAGACAGCCTGCCCACACTGCTGCATCCCAGGCCGAGATGGTGCAGTCTGAAACTGGGCCTTTTAGGCCCAGAGCTGCTCGAGGTCTTCCTCCAAGGCCATCTGCAGTCTCCTCAACTTGAATTAAGCAGCCTTCCACCACTCATGCTGCAGCCACTGGGAAGCACCTCATAGGAGCGCTAGGATAGGCAAAGGCACACGGAAGACAGGCACTAAGGGAATGCACAAGGGTAATTCGTTTATTTTTGTTTGCATTATGTAATGAATGATTCAATATATAAATTTGGATTGGAATGAGCATTTTCTGGTGGTTTTTATTTTTGTGTTGTCGGAAAGAGGAAAGCTATGATGATTGGCGATAGAGGAAAGGTAAGGAGCGTGGGACTGTTGGTGAATGGGGAGGTGTGGTTGAAGTTACTGGTATTGCACATTAATTATTTAATCACGTAGAGCCCAGGCAGAAAGAGGCTGTCCACATAGTAGTCTAACTTCCTCTTCCTCCTCCTCCACTTCCTCCTCGTGCTTCTGCTCCTCAGCTCTTGCCTGATAGGTGGTGGCAAGGGCTGTTCCCTCATAATGGCCAGGCTTTGCAGCATGCAGCATACTACCACAAATCTTAATACCTGCTCAGCTGAGTACTGCAGGGCTCCTCCAGAACGGTCCAGGCAGCGGATGCGTTGCTTGAGGACATCGATGGAGTGCTCTATAAGATTCCTTGTAGCAGTATGGCTCTCATTGAATGCCTGCTGTGCATGTGTGCGTGGGTTCCATACCAGAGTCATGAGTCATGTCACGAGTGGATAACCCTTGTCACCCAGTAGCAAGCCTTTGACTTGCCGTGGTAGGTCAAATGCAGCTGGCACAGAGAACTGCTGCAGAATGAAGGAATCATGACTACTGCCAGGATAACGGTCACACACCAGCTGCATATTGAGGGAGTGGAATTACTTTCAGTTCAGGAAAATGGCACACGCACCATGGGGAAGCCTGCAATCCGAGCAAACCCTTGTGCTCACTCCACTTGATTGTCTCTGTCAAGAGGGAATGAAATGAAGCTGTCTCTCTGTGTATAGAGAGCCTCAGTGACCTACCTCCCTTATGCAAACTGAGAGATGTTGCTTATATGTGAAGGTGAGTGAAGGCTTCAGCAAATGCCATATCCCACCATCTGCACCACAAGCCTCACACCCTGCTCAATGCATCACACTCCCATCAATCACCTAACAACAATCTCTACCTATCACCACTCATACCTCATAATCATAGCTTCACTTCACCCTCACAACTGTACCACTGCTGCAACACTCACACCCACATCTTACACCTTGCACACACTGACAACTATTTAACTATGGCAGGCATATCACCCAAACACATTGCACCACACTCACTGACACACTTCTATTTCTCTTGCAGGCCAAGGTGGCTCACACCCGCTGCGAGCAGCGGCAAACAGGAGGCGGTCAAGCTGCGTTCGACACCTTGAGCCAACTGGAGGAGACGGTGCTCAACATCATTGGTGGGGAAGTCACCAAGGCCATGGCAATGGACAAAGTTGAAGCCGTTGTGGACAATAACGGCATGGTCATTCCTAATCCTTCTTCTCACATCCCACAATCTATTCTCACTTACAAGCTGCTGATGGTGTACGCATGGATATCTTGCTTTCCCCCATCACAACCCGACTTTTGTGCATTTATGCTTACAGATAACCAAGAACTGCCACCAGCACAGCCTGTCCCCGAAATCATGGAGGAAAGTGGAGCTGAAGAAGACACACCGTCACTGCATCTGACACTCATAAATACCAGTTCAGAAACTGGCACTGTGCGGAATGTAGAGAGTAGTATAGATGCGAGATCTGCACACGGTGAGGCACTGGGCAGGAGTGGGCTGCAGCAAGGCCAGGGAGAAAGGGTAGCTTGGGGACCAGTTCCCTGAAGGGAAAATTCGTGCACAAGTTCTGCTGCACACGACTCAGATGATGACCTCGATGGGGTGAAGTTCAGAATAAGGGTGATGGGCATGCACACCGAAATCCTAGGTGTAATTGCAAGCCTGCCAGAGAGCCTCTTGTCAGTGTCAAAGAGCATGGAGGAGTCCGGCTCCAACACTGGACGGGGCTTTGCACAGAGCTTCGAACCCTTGATTTCCAGGCTGGAAATGATGAACAACTCCAGGAGAGATCTTGTGAACCCAGCCATGATGTTGCGCGTGATGGGCGATGTTGCGGCTTCCAGTGCAGCACGGGCGGAAGCGACCCAACATCTCACTACTGCAGAGAATCACAGAACTATAGAAATTTACAGCACAGAAGGAGGCCATTCGGCCCATTGTGTCTGTGCTGGCCGAAAAAGAGCTATCCAACCTAATCCTACTTTCCAGCTCTTGGTCCATAGCCCTGTAGGTTATGGTTCTTCAAGTGCATATCCAAGTACTTTTTAAATGCGATGAGTGTTTCTACCACACTTTCAGGCAGTAAGTTCCAGACCCCACCACCCTCTGGGTGAAAAAAGTACTGTCCAACTCCCCTCTATTCCTTCTACCAATTACTTCAAATCTATGCCCCCTGGTTATTGACCTCTCTGCTAAAGGAAATAGGTCCTTCCTATCCACTTTATCTAGGATCCTTATAATTTTATACACCTCAATTAAGTCTCCCCTCAGCCTCCGCTGTTCCAAAGAAAACAACCCCAGCCCATCCAATCTTTCCTCATAGCTAAAATTCTCCAGTCCTAGCAACATCCTCGTAAATCTCCTCTGTACCCTCTCTAGCGCAATCACATCTTTCCAGTAATGTGGTGACCAGAACTGTACACAATACTATAGCTGTGGTCTAACTAATGTTTTATACAGTTCAAGCATAACCTCCCTGTTCTTATACTCTATTCCTTGGCTAATAAAGGAAAGTATCCCGTGTGCATTCTTAATTAACTATCTACCTGTCCTGCTACCTTCAGGGATCTGTGGACATGCACTCCAAGGTCCCTCTGTTCCTCTACACTTCTCAGTATCCTACCATTTATTGTGTATTCCCTTGCCTTGTTAGCCAAATGCATTACCTCACACTTCTCTGGATTGAATCCCATTTGCCACTTTACTGCCCATCTGACCAGTACATTGATATCTTCCTGCAGTCTACAACTTTCTTCCTCACTATCATCCACATGGCCAATTTTTGAATCATCTGCAAACTTCTTAATCATGCCTCCATGAAGTCTAAATCATTGGCATATACCACAAAAAGCAAGGGACAACAACAACTTGTATTTATATAGTGCCTTTAACGTAGTAAAACGTCCCAAGGCACTTCACAGGAGTATTATTAGACAAAAATTTGACACTGAGCCACATAAGGAGAAATTAGGGCAGATGACCAAAAGCTTGGTCAAAGAGCTAGGTTTTAAGGAGCGTCTTAAAGGAGAAAAGAGGGGTAGAGAGGCAGAGAGTTTTAGTGAGGGAATTCCAGAGCTTAGGGCCTAGGCAACTGAAGGCACGGCCACCAATGGCTGAGCGATTATAATCAGGGATGCTTAAGAGGGCAGAGTTAGAGAAGCGCAGATATCTCGGGGGGTTGTGTGGCTGGAGGAGATTACAGAGATAGAGAGGGGCGAGGCCATTGAGGGATTTGAAAACAAGGATGAGAATTTTGAAATTGAGGCGTTGCTTAACCGGGAATCAATGTAGGTCAGCGAGCACAGGGGTGATGGGTGAATGGGACTTGGTGCAAGTTAGGACACGGGCAGCCAAGTTTTGGATGACCTCAAGTTTATATAACGTGGGAGGTCAGCCAGGAGCACGTTGGAATAGTTAAGTCTAGAGGTGGGGCAGAGATGGGCAATGTTACAGAGGTGGAAATCGGCGGTCTTAGTTATGCCGCGGATATGTGATTGGAAGCTCATTTCAGGGTCAAATATGACAACAAGGTTGCGAACAATGTGGTTCAGCCTCAGACAGATGTTAGGGAGAGGGATGGAGTCAGTGGCTAGGGAATGGAGTTTGTGGCGGGGACCGAAAACAATGACTTCAATCTTCCCAATATTTAATTGGCGAAAATTTCTGCTCATCCAGTACTGGATGTTGAACAAGCAGTCTGACAATTTAGAGACTGTGGTGGAATCGAGAGAAGTGGTGGTGAGGTAGAGCTGGGTGTCGTCAGCGTACATGTGGAAACTGACACTGTGTTTTTGGATGATGTCGCCAAGGGGCAGCATGTAGATGAGAAATAGGAGAGGGCCAAGGATAGATCCTTGGAGGACACCAGAGGTAACGATGTGGGAGCAAGAAGAGAAGCCATTGCAGGTGATTCTCTGGCTACGACTAGATAGTTAAGAATGGAACCAGGCGAGTGCAGTCCCACCCAGCTGGACGACGGTGGAGAGGACTTGGAGAGGATGGAGTGGTCAACCGTGTCAAAGGCTGCAGTTAAGTCAAGCTTTTGACACATTAGACCCCCTGTAACCCCACCTCATTGTCTCAGTTGTATCTTGCTATGACTTTGATGGGGTGCCTTCCTGGCTGACCTGATTGTTTATCTGCCGAGGTGTGACAAAAGGCAGTCAGGAGGATTAAATGTAGTCGTCTGCCATTGTACGCTTCACATGCATTGTTCTCTATCTATATATGCTTTGTCGATTTGTATTCCTTTACTTCACCCGACGAAGGAGCAGCGCTCCGAAAGCTTGTGATTTCAAATAAAACTGTTGGACTATAACCTGGTGTTGTGCGACTTCTCACTCTTCTTCAGGGAGGAAAATGCCTCCCCAACAGAACAAAGCTGTGTGGCTGCAAGTGGCACAGGAGGTGAATGCCATTTCAATATGCAGCAGAACCTGGCTGCAGTGCAGAAAGAGGTTTCATGACCTTCTCCGCACAGGAAAAGTGAGTACTCCATCCCCATGACCCTCAATCTGATCCCCATCGCCTCTCATCACCAGCACTCTGCTTTATCAACCTCCTCCTCCACATCCCACTTGACTCCTTACATCCCTGCACCCTTAACCATTCCGTCTCTCTGTATGTTCACATTCACTTAACTATTCAACTATGCAGCCCTCACACTCCCTACCACTGTGATGCAATGACAACAACTTACAACACACAGGGAGGGCCCTTGGTCTTGGCACCTCACTCCATCTTTGTGTCCTTCTAAGCATCTATGCTATGGATTCTCTACACTCACTCCTTCATTCTCACTCAAACTCCACTTGTGTCCCTCATTGCAGGAAAAGAGAGCCCACAATAACAGGGAGAGGGCGAGGACAGGAGGAGGGCCACCCTCAATAGCTCAGCTCACCACTGTAGAGGAGGCGGCCCTGGAGATCGTGGGAGTCGAGGAGGATGCGCAAGTGGGTGACGGACAGACGGGCGCATCAGAGTAAGCTGGTGACAGAATAGTTCATCATCTCTCTCATTGACATTGCATGAGTGACTGATCTTGATTCTAATGCTCTAACAGATTGACTTATGATCATCTGCACAATTCAATGTGCATGCAACGTTTATCTCACATGTCTAACTCTTTCCTTTACTCCCCCACAGGACCATCAACAGCCACCCTCCCCACTGTCCAGGAGGAACAGCCTAAGCCCCCAGACTCCTCAGAGGAAGCTGCAACCTCTGAGGGCGCAGCGTCAGCAGAATTAAGCACACCCAGTACCAGCACAGACACTCACACCTCGGTGGGACCTTCGGGACATAGAGTAGAGTTGTCACCTGGTGTATCACAGCTCACAAGTGAGCATCAGCAGATGGTGGAGTCAGGGACAGCAGTGGAGAGTCCTCATCGGAGGGCGCAGGACTCTCCCAGCTCGGCTCAGCTGCATGTCGGCCCTGTGCCTCCGGGTCCATCCAGAAGGAGAGTGGTGCTGGAACTCCAGGAACAGGTGCAGGAGTCTCTGGCAGGTTTTGTCTCCAGGGTCGCTGCGAGTGTGGAGTGAATGAGGAGTCAATCGCTAACATGAGCAGAGCCTTTGTGGAGGCATTGGCACATGAACGCATCATCATGGAAGGGATGGCAAACTCCGTGGAAAGGATGGCTACCTCCATGGTAAGGCTGGCTACCGTAGAGGAGAGGATGGCTACGGTAGAGGAGAGGATGGCCACGGCCATGGAGGAGCTTAGTCGTCAGGGTCTTGAAACATGGTCATTGTTCAGAATAGACTGATATCTCTTGAGGAGTGATGGTCAGCTATTGAGCAGAGAAACCAGACCTTCATGGAAGTCCTCTGGAGTAGGACTTCCAGTGTAGAAATGGGTCCTCATGGCCCCCCTGAAGTGCAGCAAGGCGCTGTCAAGCCACTTGCTAGCTCTGAAGTGGGGCTGACCCATGAGAGGGATGTTGGTGGCAGAGAACAAGGAAGTGGGGGCTCCTCTCCAAGTGCTCACACGACCATGCCACTGCAGAGCCCTTGGTCAGAGCCCCACCAGAGTCCTCACCCAACTGAGATCGGCGTCTCAGCCCCTGTACAGCTGCAGGAGCAGCAGACTGTTGCCGAGCCCTCACAGGCTCGCAACCTCAGAGGACGCCCGCCAAAGGTGTCGAGGCAGGAGTAGCAAGAAAGTGAGCAAGGGGCCTCCACATCTGCTGAAGCCACAGGGGAAGCACCATGTAGGAGCATGCGTAAGAGGAAGATAAAGCACAAGTAGTCACAAGGGCAGTCACTTGGGTGTTCTGTTGTGTTTATTTTTGAAAAGCCATCCGTGACTTTGTGATAAAAAAATTTGATGGCAAACTGTTGAAATTGTGGCCTGTGTCATTTTGCAAATGGGACTTCCACATTGAGGGCTTAGGGCGACTTGCAATTGTCAGTATGGTGGTCAGAGTGATCGGAATCCACAGGTTCTTGGCCATTGTCGATGCTCTGGTAAGAAGGTGCGAGGCAACAGTGTTTGATTGGGCAGGCTAAGCAAATCTGGCCAAGATGAGTGCGTCCCTTGCATCCCTGGCAGCAATGTGCTCGCGTGTTGCTACCACTGGTTGATGCGCCTCCGCAAGCTGTTCGTTGTCGCTCTCCTCCTCATCCTCATCCGAGGAGGCTATGCAATGAGCCACTTGTACCTCAGGCATCTGCAAGCCACAATGCTGTGCCATGTTGTGAAGTGTACAGCAGACCACAACGATTCTGGAGACCCTGGCTGCTGAGTACTGCAGGGCTCCACCTGATCTATCAAGGCATCTGAATCGCATCTTCAGCAAGCCGATGGTTTGCTCGATTATGGATCTGGTGGAAATGTGGCTGGAGTTGTAGTGCTCCTCAGCTTCGTTGAATGGCCTCCTCAACGGCATCATTAGCCACGTCTTCAGGGGATAGCCCTTGTCTCCAAGTAGCCATCCGAAAAGTTGGTCTGGCGGACTGAAGAGCGGAGGCACACTAGACTGGTGCAGGATGAAGGAGTCATGACAACTGCCAGGGTACTTGGCGCAAACATGCAAAATTTCCTTCTTGTGGTCACACACCAGCTGCACGTTGAGGGAGTGGAAGCCCTTGCGGTTGACGAAAATACCTGGATTGTGATGGGGTGCCTTAAGGGCCACATGTGTGCAGTCAACGACGCCCTGCACCCTTGGAAAGCCTGCCAGATTAGCAAATCCAACCGCACGCGCGGTTACACTTGCTTGATCCTTGGAGCAGTTGATGTAATTGTGCGCGATGGCAAAGAGGGCATCGGTTACCTGCATGATGCAAGTGTGTGCGGCCGCCTGGGAGATGCCGCTGATGTCTGCTGTTGATCCCTGGAATGAATTGAAGCAAAAAAGTTGAGTGCGGTGGTGACTTTGACGGCCACTGGTAAGGGGTGTCCACCCGCTCCTCTTGGCTCCAGGTCTTGCTGCAGTATTGCACAGATGTCACCCACTACCTCTCGCGAAAGTCTGAGCCTCCTTTGGCACTGCTGCTCAGTCATGTTGAGGTAGCTCATCCACTGTCTGTAAACCCTGTTTTGGGAGTATCTCCTGCGGCGACATGCTTCCATGCGCTGGCGCCTTCTGGCCTGTGCAGCTTCAAGTGGGTGAGCAGCAGCTTGAGGTGGGTGAGCAGCAGCTTGGCACTCCTGTTGTTGCTCCGGCTGTTGGTGCTGCTGTTGTTCCGGGTGCTGCTGCTGCCACGGCTGGTCTTTGTCCGAATCTGATGTCCAGGAGGAAAGGGAATAAATGGTTCCCATGCTTCTGGTATATACCTCAGTTGAGGAAGCGCTCAGTCAAGGTGGGGAGAGGGGTTTCCCAGGAGGTCACACTGGAGATGGATATCAGCCTCAAAACTTCCACAATGAGTAGGCCTGCTAAAAGTTCTCCCAGACCTGAGAAAAGAAAGTTCTGCCACCTGCAAATGATCATTGTTGAAACATCCTTTTAAATGGTGGAGCTGCAGCTGTTAGCACTTGCGAGCCTGCCAGGATTAACTGGCGTGTTCCAGAGGAGACGTGCAGCACAGGGGAAATGTGTTAAAGTTAGAAAGGCCTCTCAAAATGGCATTATAGAGGTAATTAAGTGCTTGTTAAGGGTCTTGGAGGCGGGATGGAAACGGGGTCTGAAAGGCCGCTTTTTGGAAAATTTGGTTGGAGGCGGGATCGGACCCGCCAGCCATTTTTTGCGATTTTAACACCTCACACGCCTCTAAACCCGCCTCCTCGGGCCTGGCAAAATCCAGCCCTAAGTGAGTGGTAGCCTTTGTGGTTACGGAAGATGTCAGGTTTGGTATACGGCGCCCGCAAAGCCATGGGAAAGCCCGCTATGCTGGCAAAGCCACATGCGCACTCCTCCGGCTTCTCTCTGTTCAGAGAGAAGACAACGTAGTCCGTTCTTCTGGTGCAGAGAGCCTCTGTGACCTCCCGGATGCAGTGATGGACAGTGAACTGGGAGAGCCGTGGTCGCCCTGCTCTGAGGCTACAGGTCTGGTTGCAGGAGGTGGCAGAGTTCTGTCACCAAATCCTTGGTGAAGCGGAGCCTCCTAATACAGTACAAAAGCAAAATACTGCGGATGCTGGAAATCTGAAATAAAAACAGAAAATGCTGGAAATACTCAGCAGGTCAGGCAGCAACTGTGGAGAGAGAAACAGAGTTAATGTTTCAGGTCGATGACCCTTTGTCAGAACTAATACAGTGCTCCTCGCTTAAGTGGAGATAAGAGAAGTATTCTCTGAAAACCCTAGGTGGGTTGAGAGCCCTGCTGGCCCTTGTCCTCCTCCCTATGCATGCATCTTCTCTTCTTCTTCGCTGTCACTGCTCCCTCTCCCGAAGATACTCAAGCGCAAGGGGGACTGCAAGTAGAGCCCCCATGACTATGAGCAAGTATGAGCAGAAGCCTTTAAATAAGAATGAAAACATTCTCCACTTGCACCAACACTCCCTGTCACCTCAGGAATTTGTAACAAGTTTAGAAAGCAGCAAGAGTTGCAGAAAGTTACACAGAGCCAGTCAAACTAAAAAAGCCTGTCAGCTGCAAGTTGTTGCTGATGATTCCTTTAAATAGAGCCGCTGGAGGCTCCTTTCTGCTTGTGAATGCTTGGTCAGCTGGTCGTAATTAACACAGGCCGGTAAGTGGAATGGCAAACGCGAAAATGACTGATCGTGATGTCAATGAGTTGCACAATCTGCATAATCTACATATCTCCAGCGAGCGCGCACATCGGCAGCATTACCGACAAGCCGAAAATGGCAGCCGCTGCAGGACCCGCCGGAAGCGGGCAGAAGTGAGGCGGCTGCCTTTTTTTTTTACCAAAATGGGCCTTAGCGGCCATGCTAACACCTCCAATTTCTAGGCCTAGGTCATTTAAATATTTGGGTCAGGTGCCCGACACTTGTAGATGATATACAGAGGTCCCCACCTGGCTTTGCTGCCGGAGACTCGAAGTGGTGCCCTGCTGTTCTGAGTGTGGGAGCTCGAGGCCCATAAAAGATTCTTGATTCCCTGCAGGGAATGCAGGAGCAGTATCCTAAAGGTAATTTATCCCGACGTTCTCTGCACTAAATTTCATCTGACATCTATCTGCCTAATCTGTTAACCTGTCCATGTCACCCTGAGCTACCTTATAGTCCTCTTCATAATTAATTACACTTCACTTTTTGTCTCTTCTGCAACTTTTGATGTTGTGCCCCCATATCCAAATTCAGATCCTTTGTATATTGAAAAGAACAATCCTTCCAGTCCAAAAAAAATCCATTAATCACTACTCTCAGTTTTCTGTCCTTTAGTCAGTTTCTTATCCATGCTGCCACATTCCCTTTAATACTATATGCCTAACTATATCAACAAGTCTCCTATGTGGTACCTTATCAGATGCCTTTTGAAAATCCATGCACACAACATCCATTGAATTTCCTTTATCAAAACACTCTGTTAGTTCCCCAAATAACTCTATTAAATTGGTTAGGTATGACGAACTTTAACAAATTAATGCTGGCTTAATTAATCCATGTCTTTTAGGTGACTATTAATTCTTTCACAGTTTTTAATGTTACCTCTAGGAGCTTGCCCAGTACTAATTCTGGCTGACTGATCTATAGTTAGCTGGTTTATCCCTTTCTCTATTTGTGAACAAAAGTATTACAACTCTCCAGTCTTCTAGCATAACTTCCAAGAATGTTTGAAAGACAATGGCCAGAGTCTCTGCTATTTCTTCTCTGACTTCCCTCAGCATTCTAAGATGCCTGCCATCAGGGTCCAGTGCAATGTTCCCTTTAAGCTACGGAGCCGTGCAGGGCTCTGGAGGTCGCACACAGCCAGTTCATCGGCTTTCAGATGGAGAAACCGCGCATGCGTGGAATTTTGAATGGGCCACGCGGTCCAAAAAAAAATTGGAGGGAACATTGATCCAGCTTCTTTTCCACTTTGTGTTCCACCAATTTTTTTCAGTACTACACACTTATCTGTAGTTATTCTATTTAATTGCTCCAGCTCCTCCTCTTGTACCCTTTCATTCCCACTACCATACTTTTCTTCGAAAATCAAGGCAAAGTAATCAATTAGTATCTTTGCCATTCCTTCACCTTCCATAAGGTTTCCTTTTCCGACACTAATCATCCCTATTCTATTTTAAGCAGCTTAGTGTGATCATCTTCTGAAACTTCTATGTGATCATACCAACCAATTGACACTAAAGTGAGTAGTGTTTGGAAAAAATAATACAGTTTACCATTAATAAAGAAGTGATCAACAAGAGATGCAGGCAGAACTATACTATTTTATGAGTCATAGAGTCATAACGGCACAGAAGGAGGCCATTCGGCCCATCGAGTCCATGCTGGCTCTCTGTAGAGTCAGTCCCATTGCCCCGCTCTATCCCCGTAGCCCTGCAAGTTTATTTCCCTCAAGTGCCTATCCAGTCTCCCCTTGAAAACATTGAGTGTCTCCGCTTCCACCACTTCCGTCAGCAACGAATTTCAGGTCATCACCACTCGCTGTGTAAAAAAGTTTTTCCTCACATCCCCCCTGTATCTCCTAAAAACCTTAAATCTGTGTCCCCTAGACTTGTACCATCAACTAGTGGGAACAGCCTTTCCCCGTCTAGCCTATCCAAACCTGTCATAATCTTGTACACCTCTATCAAATCACCCCTCAACCTCCTTTGCTCTAATGAAAACAAATCCAGCTTCTCCAACCTGTCCTTGTAGCTAAGATCCCCCATTCCCGGAACCATTCTGGTAAATCTCCTCTGCATCCTCTCAAGGGCCTTCACATCCTTCCTAAAGTGTGGTGACCAGAACTGGACACAATACTCCAGCTGTGGCCTAACCAGCGCTTTATAAAGGTTCAGCATAACTTCTCTACTTTTGTACTCAATACCTCTATTTATGAAGCCCAAGATCCCATATGCTTTGCTAACCACTCTCTCAATATGTCCTGCCAACTTCACGGATCTATGCACATTAACTCCCAGGTCCCTCTGTCCCTGCACACTCTTTAAAACTGTGCCATTAAGTGTATATTGCCTTCCCCTGTTCCTTCTGCCAAAATGCATCACCTCACACTTCTCTGTATTAAATTCCATCTGCCACTTGTCTGCCCATTCTGCTAGCCTTTCTATGTCCTGTTGCAGTCGATTGATATCATCACTGCTTGCCACACCTCCAAGTTTGGTGTCATCGGCAAATTTAGAAATTCTTCTCTATATTCCAATATCCAGGTCATTTATACCTATCAAAAAAAGCAGTGGCCCCAGCACTGACCCTTGGGGAACACCACTGTCTACCATCCTCCAGTCTGAAAAACAGCCATTTACCACAACTCGCTGTTTTCTGTCCTTAAGCCAATTCCTTATCTAAGCTGCCACTGACCCACCTATTCCATGAGCCTCAATTTTGTTAACCAGCCTTCTATGTGGTACTTTGTTAAACGCCTTCCGATATCCATGTAGACAACATCCATTGCATTCCCTTCATCAATCCTCCCTGTTACTTCATCAAAAATTCAATTAGATTAGTCAAACACGATCTTCCTTTTACAAACCCATGTTGGCTCTTCTTAATTAGCTTAAACCTCTCCAAGTGCCTGTTAATTTTTTCCTTGATTATTGTTTCTCAAACTTTACCCACCACTGATGTTAAACTGACCGGCCTGTAGTTACTAGGATTGTCCTTACACCCTTTCTTGAACAATGGTGTCACATTTGCCACTTTCCAATCCTCAGGCACCTCCCCCGCATCTAGGCAAGATTGGAAATTATGGCAAGCCCTTCCGCTATCTCCTCCCCCAATTCCCTTAGCAACCTGGGATGCAAGCCATCTGGACCAAGCGACTTGTCCACTCTAAGCATAGAGTACATCCTGTCTATCAATTTTCACCCCTTCCTTTGCTTCTACCTTTTCCACTTCTACTGATATTTTGTCAGCATCCACCTCCTTAGTAAACACCGATACAAAATACTCATTGAGTATTCTAGCCTTGCCCTGCGCCTCTAAGCATATATCACCTTCTTTGTCTCTAATAGGCCCCACCCCGCCTCTTACTACCGCTTACTGTTTACATGCCGGTAGAAGATTTTTGGGTTCCCTTTTATGTTAACCGCCATTCTACTCCCATATTCTCTCTTTGCCAATCTTATTTTCATCTTCATATCCCCTCTCAACTTATTGTATTTGGTCTGGTTCTCCCTTGAAGAATTCACCTGACATGCATCATACACCCTCTTTTTTTGTTTCATCATCTTCTCTATCTCCCTCGTCATCCAAGGAGCCCTTGCTTTGGTTCCCTTACCCTTCCCTCTTGTTGGAATGTACCTAGCCTGTACTTGGAACATCTCCTCCTTAAAGATCACCCATTGTTCCGTTACAGTTTTTCCTGTCAGTCTTTGGTTCCTTTTTACCCTGGCTCGATCCTTTTGCATCCCGTTGAAGTTAGCCCTATTCCAGTTTATAAGTTCCACTCTAGATTGTTCCTTGCTCCTCTCCATTGCTAATCTAAATCTTATGAAACAATGATCACTCATACCCAAGTGTTCTCCCACAGACTTGGTCGACCTGGCCCACCTCATTCCCCAGCACCAGATCCAGCAATGCCTCCTTCCTAGTTGGGCCAAGAACATATTGGTCATCTCTTAACAACTCCAAATTAATATATTTTAATGAATTGTTATGCTTATAAAAGGTGAAGGGGGAGAAATTCAGTATCGCCCCATTTGGGGCGCAATTATCGGCCGGGCGTAAAGATTAGCGCCTGGCGCTAATTATCGCCACCGACTGCAAACTTGACTTTTATCGCCCCTGGAGGTGATTGGAGTGCTAAATCAGGCGCTTCACACCTGTCTTAAGGCGCAAAGGCCGAGGAGCGAGGCGCTACCTCAGAGCGCTGGCGAAGCTCATGTGATGTCAGTCAACAATGGCATGGACCAGTTCTTAAAGGGGAGGGTTGATCTTGCTTTCCATCCACATCCTGCTCATTGCAGCCTTGAATCTCAAATCTGCTGGAAAGAACAATGGAGAGTACCAGGGAAAGAGCTCAGAGTGCAGCCCCCACAGTCTCTTCTAAATTGATACAAGGAAGGGCAAATCAAAATGAACCTGCAAAGTGCTGCTCAGTACCCAAAACTCCTTCACACAGTGTTGAATCTCTCCAGAAGTCTCTCTCTCTCTCAGAATGCGTGGTTCAAAAATGTCACCAACAATAAAAGGCAGGAAGCGGTCACCTTTAAATAGCGCTCCCCCAGTCCCTTCCTGACTGCAAAACGCTCCCCTCAACCTGTCGTTGCTAGCGGCAGGCGGTAAGGCAGGGGGCGCCACTCAATATCCGCTCCGGGGCGATACCAGGGCGTTGCGCACTCGACTGACGTCATGATCTGCCGGCGCAGGAGATCGTGGCGGTAGTGTTTAGCGCCGCCGCAAAATGTCTCGTTAATTTCACGAGCGCCGCAAACTTCGCCGCGCCCAGGCGCTAGATGTTTTGCGCCCCATTAGCGCCCTCTTACGGCGCTAACAGGAAGCGCAACCAACTGAATTTTTCCCCCGAAGGATTTTAATGCTGGGTAATGGAATATGTTTCCATGTCGTGGCACCCAATGGCAGCATCAAGCACTCCTTGGCCAGGTGGAGTACAATCCAGGTTCAGCATAAATCTCCTTCTTCTTTGCCCAACAATGGGGAAGATTCCTTTACTATTTCAGCAAAATCAGAAACATGTTTTTTCTATTCATGCTTAGGATTTTGGTAACATCGCAAATAGAGGGAATCATCCTCCAAGTGTCTTAACTGCAGCCTTAGAAAAACACCAATGTGTTCATTTTCCAATGTTGTGCCCCACCTAGTGGAGAGGGAATAACGGAAATTTGAGGGTAACACTGTGCATAATTTCCCAACATAAATTATCCAAATAAATTGTACCATTTAATACATTAGCTATCCTTGTGTCCTCTTCAAGTAGCACTAATACTAAATTATGGGCATCCACCAGGAACTGGTCTCAGGTTTTTCAAATTAATTTAACAAATGATAAAACAAATTATAACCAGTTGAGAAAGCAAACTTTCATCCCATAATATGGACTGGATTTTAACCTAACTCCCAGAAGTGAAGAAAGTGCAATGTGTTAATCTACTGTGTCATCCATTTCCCCTTCTGTTGAGAGTTTTGCAGCTCTTGCATACACGGTGGCATAGTGGTTAGCACTGGTGCCTCACAGCGCCAGAGACCCGGGTTCGAATCTGACCTCGGGTGACTGTCTGTGTGGAGTTTGCACATTCTCCTCGTGTCTGCGTGGGTTTCCTCCGGGTACTCCGGTTTCCTCCCACAGTCCAAAAATGTGTGGGTTAGGTTGATTTGGCTATGATAAATTGACCCTTAGTGTTAGGGGGGATTAAATATGTGGGGTTATGGGGATAGGATGGGATATGTTAGGGGGAATTAAATACATGGGGTTACGGGGGTAGGGTGGGATATGTGTACTGTGGGGATTAAAGCAGGGACAGTGTACTGGATTTGGATGATCAGCCATGATCGTATTGAATGGCGGAGCAGGCTCGACGGGCCGAATGGCCTACTCCTGCTCCTAGATTCTATGTTTCTATGTTTCTATATCATTTTATGCTCAGCTGAGAATACATTGACATGATTGAAGATGCCATTGCAAGAAAGGTTTGCCTTTGTGCCTTGTAGTGCACTGTTCCAAGTCTGAAGTGAAATTGTTGCATTTTTTTTAAACACAATATTATATCTGTCTTCTTGATCAAAAGAATAGCTTTCTTCAGTTCAAAGACAAGATTAAAGAGCAATAATGTACTTGCACATATATTACACTGAGAGCTAGCTAAAGGTTGGTTGACTAAAGGACTAATTTTTAAGTCTCATTCTTCAAGCCAGCAGTTTATAATTTACCATCTTATTATTGTTTAATTACACACTAGTTGTGATAATCCATTGCAAATGATAAAGAATAAATCCAGTAAAAATAAAATGGCTACCTTGTAAATATGTAATATCAGTCAGATAAGCAGTCATGAACCAAAAACACAAAACCAATTCATCCGGAGTTCAAATCACACAATCCACATGTTTTATGCAAGTACAGACAGATCACTTTGAAAATGATCACACTGACTGGTAATCAGATAAAGTGACTTCTACCATACAACAATAAACATCGGACTGGATAAAATCCTAATGTTTTATTGGTGTTAAATGTCACCTATGAACGTACCTTCTTTTTATGACCTTGGTTTTTGCTGCTTTCTTGTTTTTCCAGCATGAATGAACTAGTACATTTGTCAGATTCTTTAATTTGCTTCAGCATTTCTTCCAAATCCTGCATTAAGTCTTCTGCCTGCAAAACATCTGATGAAATACATATTCCTTCAATCTACAGTTACAATATTGTACTTATGTGCTTGTGATGTTTAAAACATGCTACTTGGAAACAATTTTAAAATCAATATATTTGTTTAGGATGGGTATATGGAGATGCTGCAAGAGCACTGATAGCATAATGTAAATGCTTAACAGATTAACTGTATTTCATTTTTAAAACTTTATATCAAACACTTCTGTACAATTGCATTTTATTTTAACATATTAGGGTAAATTTTCCAGGCCCATCACCGCAGCACCAGGACCAGAGCACAGAAAAATTAGGACTTGCAGACATAGCACCAGGCTGACCCCATGGGCCTTCTTACAGTTGTACTTAATGAACCATGTATAGAAAGCTCCTTGCTCAGATTGGGCATAACTCTGGGAACTCACCGAAGCAAGCACAGGAAATTATGTGTGTCACAAACCCTTAAAGAGCTTCAGGCAACATCTAAAGGGATGTGGCCACTTAAAGGTAAGTGGCTACATATCAGGACAAATATTGTTTCAACCTTTCAAAAGTCTGTAAGCATTTTCTCTGTATTTTTCATCTTTTCTAAAGACTATATGGGAGAAAAAGGAGTATCTGATAAAAGCCAAGAGAAGGCAAAACATATGTAAAGGCAACAAATTGAGTCTGTGGATGAGTGATCATGCTGTAGAGCACCCCTGTCTCCTGTTTCATCACTGGCGAAATAGAGCTGAGGCTGTGTAAGCTGGCTGCAAGGAGGGTTGCCTTGGTTAGCATGCCCAAAACACACCATCAGTATGCCTAGTGTACGCACAATTGCACAAACACCACACACAATATCATGTAATATGTGTGTGTCCTTGAACCACCATTCTAACATTCGTTCTTTTTCTGTCATTGTAGTCCTATAAGAGCAGTGGCCCAGAATAAAACATCATCTTAGAGCATCTTCTTTTGTCTCCAGAAAACTACATTCACAGCGGAAAATGCAATTAATGAGCTTGAGGAGGTAGATTCAGGTGATTCACAATACATAATCACGCAGGTGAGGATGACCAAGTGCTGATAGCAAAGGAGCAACAATAACCTGCTGTCTGAATGATCTCATGGTTGCCATCACTGATCCCTCTACTTTAGGAAATGCATCAATGTGGTGACATTGTAAAGTTATGTCTTGCTACTATTACTGTTCAGTGAGAAAGGAAATTAACGTTCTGACTATGCTGACTGATATGTCAATCATCGGTTTGATGCATGTGTAAGCAGCACATTGCCTGATATTGCAGTTGATCCCTATGCTAATCTGGAAGGAGATAGAAGCAGAAAAACTGAGGGGAGGGGACCTTGACTGCAATTGGCAGTGCCATCCGTATTTCGTAGGTTAGCTGCAGATGTCCTTGCAATAGATGGCACAGCTCTGTAACTGGCTCTGTGCTGACCTGGAACCTGCAGAGCCAGTTCTCCTTGGTCTTTGCCAGGTAGGTGCGCCAAGACCGGCAAAGGGTGGCATATTGGTGGGTATGGGTAATCCAGCCTTGATGCATGATGATTAACCTGGCATGTCTTCTTTCA
This sequence comes from Squalus acanthias, assembly GCA_030390025.1. Lineage (NCBI taxonomy): Eukaryota > Metazoa > Chordata > Chondrichthyes > Squaliformes > Squalidae > Squalus > Squalus acanthias. Next base: position 73,661,123 of record CM059428.1, read on the forward strand.
TCTTCGTATACATCACGACAATGACCACACTTCAAAAAAGTAATTCACTGGATGTCAAATTCTTTTAGATGTCCTGTGTACATGCTATATGAATAAAAGTGTTCCCGCTTTACCACTTTAACCATGACATACTTCAAAACTAACCCCATTAATTTTAAAGCAACTTTCTGACTACCACAGGACTCTGTAGCTTACTTTGTTGCCCCCTGAGCTCCCATGAAAGTTTGTATTGTAAGTGCTCCTTTTTTAATGTCATATTTATTTCAGCCCTGCCTGTTTTGCTGAGGTATTCTAAATGCTTCAATTACAGTTAGCTTTCCAGTTATTTAGGAGATAATGGCCTAGAAATTGGCCCACCGCCACCAGTTTTTGCCGTAATCCGGTCTAAAAATGGCGGCCGCCACTCTAGTGCCCTTCTGTGGCGTGGGACTCAGTGGCCGCCATTTTGGTGAGGGCTTTAGCACTGCCGATAACAGCGCTGGCCCTGGAAATGTAAATTAAGAGAGGGTGATGTCACAACTTAACGTCACCTCAGTGAACTTGGACCTTAGCACTGAGTTCAGTGCTGGATCCTAAGCTAGCCATGAAAACCCAGCATTCAGCAGACTAACAGAAGCGCTGTCAGCACCTCTTACAGAGACACACATCTTTCAGGTAAGTTTTTCAACTGGATTTTTTAAAATGTTATTGAAGTAGTGGCTTGGTGCAATACACGTTAAAAGTTTTTTAACTGTGCAAGGAGTGCTGCTGCATGCTTGCAAGGCCTCGGATGGTAAAGAAAGGCCTCTGAGAAGACAGAAACTGCTGCAAATACTCAGCTGGTTAGGCAACATCCGTGGAGAGAGAAACAGAGTTCACGTCTCAGGTCGAGATGCTGCCTGACCTGCTGAGTATTTCCAGCATTTTATGCTGTCATTTCAGATTTACAGCATCCGCTCGCAGAGGGAAGAGGAAGAAGCTGAAGAGGTAGAGGTAGAAGAGGAGGAAGCAGAAGAGGAGGAAGCAGAAGCAAGGATGCAACCCAGACAGCCCCTTTGTGGCTGGGATATCCGGGATGGAATCATCTGCCTGTGGTACCAGTGACCACAACCCCAATTCCCCTTTCAACATTTGTCCTACACCTTACCTTCCCTCTGTTACTGACCATCACAGCGTCCTCTTGGCCACAATGCTGAAATAAAAGCCACCACAAACCAAACTTTCCAATCCAACTTTATACATCTATCCATCCAATATGACATCAAGAAATCAATTAATCACCCTATGCATTCCCTTAGTGTCTGTCTTGTGTGTGTCTTTGCCTATCTCACTGATATCACACAATGCTGACTTTCAGTGGGGGACACTGCAAATGGCCTTGCTGGTCGACCTTGAGGAGCTGGTGGCTGGAGTGTTGAATCAAGTGACGGTGTTTCTGTTTCTTCTTCTTCTTCACTCTCCTCTCCCTCTTCTTGCTCAACCACTGGCTGGGCAGGCTGCATTTCTTGGGGTGTGTGAAATGAGGAAGGCACAAGGATGGAGTTGTGGTGAGGGGAGGGCAGGAAAGCAAGAGGTGCATGTGAGAAGGAGGATAATGTGTGAGGATACCAGAATCTTGTATCCTTTTAGCCCCGCCGCTGGCCAAGAGCTCAGCCATGCTCCTGCAAAGAATAGCCAGCACTGTCTCCTCCCTGGGGGTGAGGTGAAGCTAGGAATGGGAGGTGTGCCTCGTGATTGGTACAGATTGTTGGTAGGTGAGTGATTGGGGGTGGGAGGGAACTCGTGCATTGAGAAGTGTGTGAGGCTAGTGGTAGGAGACAGCTTTTGAAGATGCATTCACTGACCTTGACCACTGGTCTGAGGTCATGAAGCTTCTTTGGGCACTGGAGCCAGGGATGGGGCGACACTGCTGGCAGTGACGGCCTCTGTGATCTGGTCCCACATCCTTCCTTCTGGTGGGCCTCCTGGCCCATGGGTCGAGGACCTCTCTTGCAGTGTTGACCCCCTGCACAAGACTGGAGTGCTGCGCGCGAGACCCTGAGTGCCCCTTCCCTGGCTTGCTGAGCCATTTGTGTTAGTGCTGAAGCACTTTTCCCATTTTTGTTTGGTGTGGAAGGGAATCCAGCTTTAAGAGTTGAAGGCTCCCATTTGTGAATTATTTTAATGTTAATTTTTTTTCAGAAGGCAGTTGAGCTGTAAGGGCTAAAACTGCATACTTTTACATCATTTTTATTTTTATCATTTCAGAAGGCATTGCCCTTTTAAGAAAACGACAATGCATTGCCCTTTTAATATCCCACAATGCTTTGCAAAATCACAGCCTTGCTTTCACAGACTGTTGAAGCAGCAACGCTGCTTGTGGATGCCACATTGGGGCCTGATGTCGGGACGAATGCCACCAGGAGGGTGTTACACGATAAGTTTAGCGTTGGGCTAATGATTATTAGTCCCTAGCTGCAATTTTTAAGTCCTATTAGCGCCACCATGTTCGGCGGCCGATAATCCCCAGCCATGGTGGTGAACACAAATTTCTAGGCCAATATTATACTATTTTGATTCCACGTAAACATTACATATTATGACAATGAAAATCAAAATAGTTTTTAAAAAACATACATTCATATTTTTTCATAAGCCAAAATATATCAAAAACTTAAAACGTACTGTAAAACTGTAAATAATAAAAAGGGCTAAAAAAAAATCTGCCCCTTGAAAAGGTCTTAAGCAGATGGGAAATCAAGCTTTGCATAATTGTATTAGGCCAGCTTTTTATTCACATACAAGCGGAGATGCAGGGTGGACACTTTATGTAATCTTTAAATTTCTAAGAGCGCAACACTACTTTCAAATGCAGCCCCACCGTCCCCCACCAGCCCCTTCCCTCCCAAATAAGGTATGAATCCCTGTGCTCTACAGCTAAAGACAAGACAACAATAACAGGAGGGAGAAAACAATAGGAAAAGGCCACCCAAATTTAGACCCATGACTCAGTTTGAGCAAGTGTTGCTCGAAATTCTGGATGCATTAGGTAATAACCAGAGCACAAGTGAGCAGGAGCAGGTGGCACTAACTGAGGAGGAACCTGAAGGCTGGAGGGCTCGCTCACATCTTGTCTCAGCTGCAGAGCACAGAGTTTTGACCTTGTAGAACTCACAATTAAAAGACGAATAAAACAAGAAAATGCTGGAAATACTCAGCAGGTCAGGCAGCATCTGTGAAGAGAGTAACAGAGTTAACGTTTCAGGTGAATGACCTTTCATCAGAACTGGAAGAAGTTATAGGGGGCGAAATTTGGTTACACCCCGTTTGGGGGCAGTATCTGAATTATTGCTGGAGATTTAGTGCGCGGCACGGAAGTAGCGCCCCGGCGAGGAAGTGGAGCGCTATCTCGGGCGCTCCACTTCCTCTCGGGGTGATGTCGGGGTGCAAAGCGCGGTAGCACCGGAGTGCTACGTGGCCTCTCTATGTAGCGCTGATGCGTTTCACTGTCCCTCCGCTTTTGTTAAACGGGAGGGACGCTGCGAGCTCTGCAGGGCCTCCGATGGCCCACACTAGCCCACCAGGGCGGTGTGGTGCGGTGGCTGCAGCCCGGCACCGAGATGCGCTGCCGGCTGCACGATGGCAGCCACACCGAGGGCCGCCACAAAAAAATAAAATGGTGGCGCGGGTCGCGGCCGCACCTCCCTTTAACGACCGCCCCTCAAGCAGAGGTCAACCTGGCTCACGACCTGCGCGGCTAGCGCTGACATCGCCCACAGCAGCCTCGCGGGGCACAGCCGAATTTCTGCCGCGGGGCAGTAAGGGGTCGCGGCGGGGCGCAAAGGAGCCGAATTTCGCGGCCATAGTTTTTAAGCAAGCACAAAGGCAGGGAAAGGGGGAGGGGAGGAAAGAACAAAAGGGAAGGTCTGTGATATAGTGGAAGGCAGGAGAGATTAAATGACAAAAAGGATGATGATGCAAGGCAAAAAGGGGTGGTAGTGGGACAAGTAAAGCAATAAAAGACGGGTCTAGAGGAGCTGGAAATGGCAACAGCAGAATCATTACCAGCACCTACTGTCTAAAAAATAGGAGCAGTGGTTATGATCCAAAGTTATTGAAATCAATGTTGAGTCTGAAAGGTTTTGAAGGTTAAAAAAAATGCTGTATGAAGGCCAATATTTTGTGCTGACATTAAAGAGTGTGCCAAGTTCCATGTAAGGTCTGGAGGAATCCATTATTTGTATCTGTACATGCATGGCCACTTAACAGAGCTGCAATCCAGCATGGAATGCATCTCAACTTCATGGCTATCAGCAGCAAAACCCCCACTGACAGAGGTTCTAAGACCAGTCAGAATATCTCTTGTGAATGCTCAGACTGCTCTGTAAAAACCTCCAATCTACAACAAGCTCTCTTGGTGGATGGATTTCAACACGAAGATGAGAATTTAAAATGATAACCTTGGAGATCCTGGTGTGTCTGTATTACTAGATGCAAATCTGTGTTTCTCTCCTTCTACCCTCATGCCCTCTCCAAGGTCACCTTGTCCATGAGACCCACTTTCCACTCCCTTGACCCCATTCACACTAAATTGCTGATCGCCCAACTTCCCTTCCTGGCCCCAGGCTAGCTGACAATCCCTCTCCTCGGGTATTGTTCTCCTTCCTGGCATTTCCCAGGCCATCAAACCTGCCTTTCTTAAGCTATCCAGTACTGCTTCTAATTTTTGTTGATGGGACTTCCGGTCACCGCTATAGATTATGATATCATCTCGGTATGCAGCGGCGTACTAAGCATGAGGCCTCACAATCAGATCTATCAGCCGCTGAAGGGTGGCAGGAACCTTGTGCAGCCCAAATGGCATTGTTCAGTACTGGTGTAGACCTACAGCTGTTACAAAGGCCGTGTTTTCTTTGGCAGAATCTGTCAACGGTATCTGCCAAAGCCCTTTCGTGAAGTCAGGGTGGACAAAAAGTTGGCATATTTCAGATGTTCAATTAGCTCGTCCCTATGGGGTAAGCAACAAACTTGGATGTGTCGTTCAATTTCTAAGGCCATTACAGAATCTCCATGACCCATCGGGTTTTGATACCATAACTATAGGGTTTGACCATTCACTGCGAAAATCTTCTATTACCCCTAGCTCTAGCATTATTCTAACTCCTTGAGAGATCTCCTGTCTCTTCGCCTAGGGGATCTGGTACGGTTTCACCGAGACAGTCATCTCCAGAGGTGTTACGATATCGTGTTTAATAACTTGAGTTTTCCTGGGTCGAGAGATAAAAACTTCCGTATTTCTTTCGACTAATTTTAGCACTTTTAGTCACTGCTGTGCCGTCAGTTCTTCGGCCAGGTGAACTTCTCCGGTTTCTCAGGTCTTAGTTTCCAAAAGAGGCTCCGGCTTGAACATAAGGGTCTCCTGATCACTCCATGGCTTTAGCAAAGACAACACAAGGAAAATAAGGGGATGATAGTGTAGTGGTAATGTCACTGGGCTAGTAATCCAGAGGCCTGGACTAATGATCCAGAAACATGAGTTCAAATGCCACCACGGCAGCTGGGGAATTTAAATTCAGTTAAATAAATCTGGAATTTAAAAAAAGTAATATTATATATTACTATCGGATTGTCGTAAAAACCCATCTGCCATCCTTACCTGGTCTGGCCTATATGTGACTCCAGACCCACAGCAATGTGATTGACTCTTAACTGCCCTCTGAAATGGCCTAGCAAGTCACTCAGTTGTAACTAACTGCTACGAAACATAATAAGAATGAAACCGGATGGACCACCCGGCATCGACCTCGACATCAGCTACAGACATGACAACGGCACACTCAGCCCAGTCGACCCTGCAAAGTCCTCCTCACCAACATCTGGGGGACTTGGGAGAGCTGTCCCACAGACTATTCAAGCAACAGCCTGACATAGTCATACTCACAGAATCATACCTCTCAGCCAATGTCCCAAACTCCTCCATCACCATCCCTGGGTATGACCTATCCCACTGGCAGGACAGCCCCGCCAGGGGTGGTGGCACAGTGGTATACAGTCGAGAAGGAGTGGCCCTGGGAATCCTCAACATTGACTCCGGACCCCATGAAGTCTCATGGCTTCAGGTCAAGTATGGGCAGGGAAACCCCCTGTTGATTACCACCTACGGCCCTCCCTCAGCTGATGATGAATCAGTACTCCTCCATGTTGAACACCACTTGGAAGAAGCACTGAGAGTAGTAAGGGCACAGAATGTACTCTGGGTGGGTGACTTCAATGTCCATCACCAAGAGTGGCTCGGTAGCACCAGTACTGATCGAGCTGGCTAAGTCCTGAAGGACAAAACTGCCAGTCTGGGCCTGCGACAGGTGGTGAGAGAACCAACACGAGGGGAAAAACCTACTTGACTTCGTCCTCACCAATCTACCTGTTGCAGATGCATCTGTCCATGACAGTATTGGTAGCATAGTCATTGTGGAGACGAAGTCCCGTCTTCACACTGAGGACACCCTCCATCGTGTTGTGTGGCACTACCACCGTGCTAAATGGGATAGATTCAGAACAGATCTAGCAGCTTAAAACTGGGCATCCATGAGGCGCTGTGGGGCAGCAGCAGAATTGTAATCCACCACAATCTGTAACCTCATGGCCTAGCATATCCCTCACTCTACCATTACCATCAAGCCAGGGGACCAACCCCGGCTCAACAAGGAGTGTAGAAAAGCATGCCAGGAGCAGCACCAGGCGTGCCTAAAAATGAGGTGCCAACTTGGGGAAGCTGCAACACAGGACTACATGCATGCTAAAAAGCGGAAGCAGCATGCTATAGACAGGGCTAAGCGATCCCACAATCAACGGATCAGATCAAAGCTCTGCAGTCCTGCCACATCCAGTCGTGAATGGTGGTGGACCATTAAACAACCAATGGGAGGAGGAGGCTCCATGAATATCCCCATCCTCAATGATGGTGGAGCCTAGCATGTGAGTGCAAAAGACAAGGCTGAAGCGTTTGCAACCATCTTCAGCCAGAAATGCCAGAGTGGATGATGCATATCGGCCTACTCCTGAGGTCCCCACCATCACAGAAGCCAGTCTTCAGCCAATTTGATTCACTCCACGTGATATCAAGAAATGGCTGAACGCACTGGATACAGCAAAGGCTATGGGCCCTGACAACATCCCGGCTATCGTGCTGAAGACTTGTGCTCCAGAACTAGCTGCGCCTCTAGCCAAGCTGTTCCAGTACAGCTACAACACTGGCATCTATCCGACAATGTGGAAAACTGCCCAGGTATGTCCTGTCCACAAAAAGCAGGATAAATCCAACCCGACCAATTACCGTCCCATCAGTCTACTCTCAATCGTCAGCAAAGTGATGAAAGATGACATCGAGAGTGCTATCAAGTGGCACTTACTCACCAAAAACCTGCTCACTGATGCCCAGTTTGGGTTCCGCCAAGACCACTCGGCTCCCGACCTCATTACAGCCTTGGTCCAAATATGGACAAAGGAACTGAATTCCAGACGTGAGGTGAGAGTGACTGCCCTTGACATCAAGGCAGCATTTGACCAAGTGTGGCATCAAGAAGCCCTAGTAAAACTGAAGTCAATCGGGGGGAAAACTTTCCACTGGCTGTAGTCATACCTAGCACAAAGGAAGATGGTTGTGGTGGTTGAAGGTCAATCATCACAGCCCCAGGACATCGCTGCAGGAGTTCCTCAGGGCAGTGTCCTGGGCCCAACCATCTTCAGCTGCTTCATCAATGACCTTCCCTCCAACATAAGGTCAGAAATGGGGATGTTCAGTGATGACTGCACAGTGTTCAGCACCATTCACAACTCCTCAGATAATGAAGCAGTCCATGCCCGCATGCAACGAGACCTGGACGACGTTCAGGCTTGGGCTGATAAGTGGCAGGTAACATTTGTGCCACACAAGTGCCAGGCAATGACTATCTCCAACAAGCGAGAGTCTAACCACCTTCCAATGACATTCAACGGCATTACCATCGCCGAATCCCCCACCATCAACATCCTGGGGGTCACCATTGATCAGAAAATTAACCGGACCAGCCACATAAATACTGTGGCAACAAGAGCAGGTCAGAGGCTAGGTATTCTGCGGCGAGTGTCTCACCTCCTGACTCCCCAAAGCCTTTCCACCATCTACAAGGCACAAGTCAGGAGTGTGATGGAATACTCTCCAATTGCCTGGATGAGTGCAGCTCCAACAACACTCAAGAAGCTCAACAACATCCAGGACAAAGCAGCCCGCTTGATTGGCACCCCATCCACCACCTTAAACATTCACTCCTTCCACCACCGGTGTACCTTGGCTGCAGTGTGTACCATCTACAAGATGCACTGCAGCAACTCGCCAAGGCTTCTTCGGCAGCACCTCCCAAACCCGCAACCTCTTCCACCTGGAAGGACAAGGGCAGCAGGCGCATGGGAACACCACCACCTCCAAGTCACACACCATCCTGACTTAGAAATATATCGCTGATCCTTCATCGTCGCTGGGTCAAAATCCTGGAACTCCCTACCTAACAGTACTGTGGGAGTACCTTCACCACACGGACTGCAGCGGTTCAAGAAGGCGGCTCACCACCACCTTCTCAAGGACATTTAGGGATGGGCAATAAATGCTGGCCTTGCCAGCGATGCCCACATCCCATAAACAAATTTTAAAAAAAAGCAGATTTATATGATAGATCTGCTCCTTACGTCTTCTCCCAGGCTGACTATCTTTGTAGCTTACAGGCCCTACTTGTTCCACAATCTTGTATGGGCCCTGCATTGAGCCATTAGTTTGTTCCTGGGCATGGAAACCAGAAGCAAAACTCGGTCGCCCTGAAAGAACTGTCTCACCCTGGCCTGCTTATTATAGTAGACCCGTTGCTTTCCTTGGGCCTTTTCCAGGTGTGCCCTTATTATAGGAGAGACTGTCTCCACTCTCCCTCATTTTCAGGATGTGTTTCCACCACATTCTGCACAAGTCTGTTCTGTTCCTACCATTCCTCTCTAATAATATCTGGAAGCTCACTGGGTTGTTTCCCATAGAGAAACTTGAAAGGTGAAACCCTGTGAAGGCCTGGGAAACCTTTCAAATTGCAAACATTAAGTACAGTAACAAGGTATCCCAGTTCTTGCCATCCCTGTCTATTACTTTCCTTAGCATACTTTTCAAAGTTTTATTGAAAAGCTCTACCAACCTATCAGTATGGGGATGATATACCGAGGTGCGTAGAGCCTTAGGGGGAAAAATTGGGCTCGGTGGTGCCTCTTTGTTAGGTGCTAATCGGTCTCCTAACGCTCAAAAATGGCGTTCGAGATGCGTGCGCACACTTCCGACAAGAATGCGCCGGGCGCCATCTTGGTAAAGGGGCTTGCAAGCGCGCACCTTACGATTGTTGGCAACATGCAGAGCAGGCAGATTATGACGTCAATCAGTGTGCAGCAGTCAGGGCTTGCATGGCAGCGGTCTGAGCTTCCATCGCAGCAGTCTGAGCTTCCATTGCAGAACGCACGCCTTTGGTGGAAGCTGCTTCTGCTGCAATAGAAGCTGAAACATTGGCCATGAGACACTGCATTATGCTGGGTTCCACAGGTGTGCTCATGGAGGTGACAACCCTTCCGTGTTGGAAAGGATGGGCTCCAAGCTCTGCACAGAACCCTGTCCCAAGTTGGTGCTGGACTCCTCCATGCTCCTTGACATTGAACGCAGGCTTTCCAGTGCACCAAGCATTTGGGTGTGTACACCCATCAGTCTTTTTCTGTAGCCTGGCCCATCAAAGTCCTAATCTGAGTCCTCTGCAGCAGAACTAGTGTGCAACCTCGCCCTCTGGGAAGCTGGCACCTGCGCTATCCTTCCCCCCTGCCCTGGCTCCTGTGCACCTGTGCTCAGTGTCTCACCATGTGCAGATCCCTCCTCTATCCTCACCTCTAAAAAATACACTTAATGCCAGGATCTGGTGGTTGTGACTGTGAGATCGAGTGACTGTGTATGTTCATCTTCAGTTTCTTGTTCCTCCACTGACTGGCCAGGTTCCGGTATCTGCAATTAAAAAGGGATAAGGGTTGGGTTATGGTGAGTGGGGGGCGGGGGGTGGAGTGGGGAGCAAAGTAAGAAGTGCATGTTTACACCCTCTGCAGCTTCTCACTCAGAAGAGATTGCGGGGTGAGGGAGGAGTGGGATGAGAGAAGGAGGATTAGGTATGCTGATACCCTCGTCACCAATCGCTTCAGCGCCGCCAGTGGCCACGGTCTCAGTGATGCCCCTTCCCATGATGGTCAGCACTGTCTCCTCCATGGGGGTTAAAACATGCAAGGACGCTTATCCCCCGCCAGTTAATGCTATGTGCCACCTTCTCCTGGAAGAAAGAGAGAAGTGTATCAGTGAGTGTCATGCAATATGTTTGAGTGATGTGGCTGTCATAGTTGAATAGCTCCCAGTGTGTGCAAGCTGTGAGTGCGAGGCTTGCAACAGTGCTAAGTGTGTGAGAGTGAGGTAAAGCATATGAATGGTAGGATTGAGTCCTGATTGATAAGTGTTTGTTGCTAGGTGAGTGATGAATGTGTAGTGAATTGAGTTAATGGTGCAATTGGTAGGATATGCCATTTGAAGATGAACTCACTCAGCTTGACAACTCATGTGAGATCATTAAACTTCTTCCTGTACTGTATCCATGTTTGAGGAGCAACACTGCTGGCATTGACATCCGCTGCTATTTCTTCCCACTGCCTCCTGAGTATGTGTCTGGAGGACCTCCTAACCCCCCTGAGGATACAAGACATCTCTCCTCCATTCTACCTCTTCCACCAATGCCTCTAGCGCATTATCAGAAACTCTTGGTGCACGCTCTCTACCATGGTCAGGCATTCTTCACTCTTTCACAGGCCAAATTTACTTCTGAAACGACTCCTAGCACCTATTCCAGTCAGAATGCACCACCCCTTTAAGAGGTGCAGACTCCCTTTAAGTAGCGCTGGGCACTCGCAATATCGGGCCCCCTACTGATGCGTGCAGCCATTGAACAGCATGGAGAGCGCTGGCTGCATGCAGCAATCATTTAAAACACCAGGCAGCATGAATTTGGCGTGTTGCCTGCATCACAGTGAACAGGCGCGGGTTAATCGCGATCCCTGTGCTTCTTTGCTGGGGTTATCTAATTTAAGCCCCACAACCTTTAACAACACACATAGGTCTCCGAGTAGTTTGAATATCAACGGAGTCCCCTGATCTGTCAGAATTTCTTTTGAAATTCCTACCCTGGAAATACCCTTACCAATTCATGCTTTTTGATGCCATGTTCTGTAATATGCCTCTGGCTTCCTAGTCACATAATCAACTACTACTTACTGGTATTGCTTGGAGACCTTGCCAAAGGCTCCTCCATGTCCATAGCAATTCTTTCGAAGGATATATCGATTATGGGTAGGGGACTAACAGAGCACGGAGAGGAGGTTTACATGCTGCCAATTGACATTCGAGATAGGAATTTTTTTTTTTAATTCGTTCTTGGGATGTGGGCATCGTTAGCAAGGCCAGCTTTATTGCCCATTCCTAATTGTCCTTGAGAAGGTGGTGGTGAGCCGCCTTCTTGAATCGCTGCAGTCCGTGTGGTGAAGGTATTCCCATAGTGCTGTTAGACAGGGAGTTCCAGGATTTTGACCCAGTGACTGTGAAGGAACTTCATAATACAATAGATTATATTACAATACAATAGAAGTTCTTTATAAATCCCTGGCCAAAAAAATCGTCGTAAGATTTTCTCCTGGGTTTTTTCTACCCCAGGATGCCCGCCCAACAGGTGTTTATATGGCAGATCTAATACTAGCCGTCGATAGGGTTTTGGAACCAATAGTTATTTTACCTCTGCCCCATGCTCACTGGTCACCCTGTACAACAAATCATTTTCAATTATATCGTAACAGTCAGCCCTTTTTAATTTACCTTCTACCGGGTGTCCATTAACGGTTACCACTTTGGTTTTCATGTTCTGAAAAGCCAGGTGATTAGACTGTTCCCGTTTGAAATCTGTTATACTCTTGGGAAGCTCCTCTAGGGAGTCTTCCCTTCTCCCATGAAGATCCTCTCAGGAACCTTCTTGCTCGGCGTCTGACAGAGGTGCTCTACTAGTGGAAGGGGTCTCGAGTTGATCTCGAGTGACCTCTTAACCGTTTAACTTTATGGGCTTTCAGAAACAATGGATGGTCTCCACATGGGTCATGGTTTACACTATGCCAATTAAATAATTCTCCCCAGAGGCTGAGTTCTGGTTTCCCAGATTACAGTCCATAGGTTCCCCAATGTTAGGACATAGTCTTGCAATATGCCCTAACCCATCACAATGACAACACCTTAACAGCTTATCATATTTAACATTTTTAACTTTGTTATCAAAGAGGTTACAATGTCCCTTCACAGCTTCTTGCACTTCAGCACCCCCCTTCCCTCGTACAGTTTTACTGGGATCTCTGCATTCCTTTGGGTTAGGAGGGTGCCATAGGATCCTGGAGGGGGACGTCTCCTCGATCGTGAGCCAGTTCCTCCGCCGTCAGATATCGCTCTACCACGGCCACCAACTCCTGGGTGATCATCGGCTCTCCTTGTCCGACCCATCTCCTGACGTTCGGGGGGAGAGCTCAGATGAATCGGTTCATGACAACCAGCTCCACGATCCTCGGTGGGTGATTTGTCTTGGGCTGCAGCCATCGCTGGCCCTGGTGGATCAGGTCGTACATCCGTGATCTTGGAGGTTTTACATCTCATAGGCCCAGGTTTGAAACCGTTGAGCTCTTCTTCTTCTTCTTCTTAGGCAGTCCATCGGAACCGAGGATGACTTGCTTCCACACTAAAAATGAGTTCTCAGGTGACTGATGAGTCCAATGCGGGACCTACAGTCTCTGTCACAGGTGGGGCAGATGGTGGTTGAAGGGGCGGGTGGGTGGGGTTCTTGGGTTGGGGTGCGCTCCTTCCGCTTGGTTTCTGCTTGCTCCCGGCAAAGAGACTCGAGGTGTTCGGCGCCTTCCCGGATGCTTCTCCTCCACTTTGTGCGGTCTTGGGCTAGGGATTCCCAGGTGTCGGTGGGGATGTTGCACTTTTTCAAGGAGGCTTAGAGGGTGTCCTTGAAGCGTTTCCTCTGCCCACCTGGGGCTCTCTTGCCGTGTCGGAGCTCCGAGTAGAGCGCTTGCTTTGGGAGTCTCGTATCGGGCATGCGGACGATGTGGCCCATTCATCGGAGCTGATCGAGCGTGGTCAAAGCTTCGGTGCTGGAGATGTTGGCCTGAGCGAGAACACGGATGTAAGTGCACCTATCCTGCCAATGGATTTTCAGGATCTTGCGGAGGCAGCATTGGTGGTACCTCTCCAGTGCTTTGAGGTGCCTGCTGTACATGGTCCATGTCTCTGAAGCATACAGGAGGGCGGGTATCACTACTGCTCTATAGACCATGAGCTTGGTGCCGGGTTTGAGGTCCTGGTCTTCAAACACTCTCTTCCTCAGGCGACCGAATGCTGCACTGGCACACTGAAGGTGGTGTTGGACTTCGTCATCGACGTCTGCCCTTGTTGACAGTAGGCTCCCGAGCTTTTACCATGGGGGTTACTCCAGTACGGGCCAGGATTTCCTCCTTCAGCATCTAGTAATCAGCTGCATCCGTTGGTTCCAAGTCAAAGTTTGCCTTTTGGGCATTTCCTGCAAAAAAAGAGCCACAATCCCTGCCCACTGTTCTTTTGGGCACTTTTCTTGCTTTACGCATCATTCGAAGGCCAGAAGGTACGCCTCTTATCTTTTGCAGTACCAAGCTAGGCCAGATAGGCTGTGGGTCTGTCACCTTGGATCCTCCTGCCGTCAGTCTCTGCATCAAATTCTGGATCTCGGCCTCAGTTCTTTCCACTTTCACCATACTAATCCGATTTATTTCTTGTTGGAGTTACGGAATCTTGTTAATTTGCTCCTTTTGTGCCAATGCGGCCTGCATGAACGCTCTCAGAATTTCCTCCATGATGGTGTGTATTGGCCTTTCTCAGAGTGCCAAAATCCCACTTCTGACACCATGTGTAATAAGCTGAAGCAGACCCAAGACCCAGTGATCAATTAAACATGCAGGCTAGTGCTTAAAACAAGTGAGGTTTATTCACCCATGGCAGTTGTGTCTTTAAGTGCAGCGATGAACAAGACAGTAACAGGTTACTTTCCAGCCTACACCTTCTCACTCTCAGTTCCTTCCTCTCTAAACCCCTCTCCCCAACTCAACTATTTCCGTGCTTCTTATAGTCATTCCTGGTTAAAGGCAATTAACATCAATGATTTCTTAAAGCTATACCGCCTTGCCTTGGTCATTCTAACATTTTATATAACTTATTAAAGTTGTAACCCTATCAGATACAGAGCTCTCAAAAGCCTCACATATCGCCCCTTTCTCACTCTGTTACACTATGTTTTGCTATTTTATATAATGCATACGTCCTAATGGTATATTTAAAAAGTAAGATTGCATACTTTTGTAGGATGTTTTTTATTGCTCATCAGAAGCAATTTTCTCTCTTACGTAAGTGAAAGAAGGACAAATATGATGAATGCCAGTGGCAGGAGGAAAAACTGTAGGTGACCATGTGGAACGGTATGGGAAAGAGAAGTCACAGGCTTCTGACATCTGTGATTTTCCAGTTGCTTGGCTTAGTGTACTCATGGTACACACAAGACAACAAATGAAAAATATACTGTTCTTTGGCAGCATGAAATGACAAAATGCTAAAATAATCAGATCTTGTAGCAGTAGGACTGAAATAATTTAATTCTCCATTAAAATGTTATTCAGGTTTATGGTACAAATTATGTGGTGTTTCTCACAATAAAATATCATTAGTCCTTTCTATTGCTACTTACAGCAGTGAAATCAATAATGATTCTGTTGACAGTGCACCAATGTGTGGTGCTATTGTGGAGTGGGACATAAATTTGATCCCTCACTCTGATGAGATGCCTATCCTAGCTGTAATGCTGTGCAGAGGTGCCAAGCACTGCCCATGCTGCCTCCTCATAAGGAAAGGAGGAAAATTGATGACAGAATCGTCACTGGCTGCTTGGCCACTGGACATGTGCAGCAGTGAAATCAAAAAGAGAGATGGGAAAAATTAGAGACCAACATATCCAAAAATAAATTATTTACATGATTCAAAATAGTGACAGTGATAACAAATAAGATGCTCCCTCCCTTCCTCTAAAAAAACAAAATTTGTTAAGGTTTTCCTGCCACTGTAACAGTGGATATCAGTTAACATGTTACAGAATTAACATAAAATACATACAATAAACCAAAAGTAGACTTCACCTAACCTAGTCTTTTTTCTAATTACAGAAAGTTATACATACCCCTGCTTTCACTTGCCAATATATCATTTAGACCAATTGTTGGTAAAGACTCCTGTGTACGTTTTTGAAGTTTCCTAAACATACAAAAAACACCATATCAATGCAATATTCAATTTGAATGTTATACAGGAAGTATAAATCCAAAAGATAAAGAGGAATTATACCTTATTTTTTATTATTATTGGTCCACATTTTAGTCACAGATTAAATCATCTAACAATGTAATCCTGTGTTGTATTTGTTTCACCATTAAGGGTTGTAAAGTTATTTCTTCAATTTGAGCAAATTCTGGGAAGTATGGTATCATTGTAGCTAGGTATTGCTTTGTAGGTGCACTATAAAGAGCTTTTCCAAAGAATTTTGACTCAAAAACAGAACTGTTATTCATTGGTACTATGCTTAAGAGCCAAAATACTGTGAAGAGTTTTACAGTATAACTAGGGTAGCCAACCCTCCAGGATTATCCTGCAGTCTCCAGGAATTAAAGATTAATCTTCTGTATATGGCTGCAAGCAACCCAGGAGAAAAATAATAGGGACATTAAAAAAGTGTGTTTTTTTCAATTTCTTTGAACACTTTCATTTATTAGTTATAAAAATATTGGAGATAGGAAAAAAGACTGCTTGACTGGCAGGACAGTTGGAAGCAGGTCATGTGATGAAACATCCAGAAATATGTCCTAGAGTTGGCAACCCTAGATATAACTGTGTAAGTTTATTACAAAAGTGCAGTGCACAAGGCAGTGGTGGCATCTTCAGTAAGGAAAGTATTGTGGAACAAAAAAAGACCTCATGTTGAGCCCACTCTTTTCAACAGTGCATTTACAATTAACACTTCTCCTGAGAGACCTGAATAATCCCAGGTAAAACTTCCAAAACATTTCTATTTGCAATTTCTAGTTCCATCTGCAACTGATCAAGGTTGAGTAATGTAGATTATAAAGTTGGATGGTTATCCTGGAATTTTTTTTGGTTGCCTTCAAGAAACACATAAAAGAATTTCCTTCTGATTGTCCACTCCCAGCACAGACCCTTACCTGTTGGAAGTGCATATTAGGAAACCGCATGCGTGCAGCTCATAATTTTCCATCCATTAAAATTAAAAGCCCCAAACTCCTGGGCTATGGTGGACATTTTCTGTATATGTATCCTCACATAGAAACATAGAAACATAGAATCTAGGAGCAGGAGTAGGCCATTCGGCCCGTCGAGCCTGCTCCGCCATTCAATACGATCATGGCTGATCATCCAAATCCAGTACCCTGTCCCTGCTTTAATCCCCACAGTACACATATCCCACCCTACCCCCGTAACCCCACGTATTTAATTCCCCCTAACATATCCCATCCTATCCCCATAACCCCACATATTTAATCCCCCCTAACACTAAGGGTCAATTTATCATAGCCAAATCAACCTAACCCACACATTTTTGGACCACATCTCACCAGATGAGAGTCCACACTGGGAGGGCATAATTGGGAAATTTACCATGTAGTGTTCTGAAAAAATATTTGATTGTCTGCGTCTATACTTATATTGCTATATTCTTCAATCCCTTTCATAGCTATTAATCTAGTTCCTATTAAAAGAGTTAATCACCATAGTATTATCTACTTTTGATGAGAAGGGGAAGCAATGCCATCCACTCAGTGCTGAAAATATTTTAAAGAATTTACAGTTTTCCTTCAAATTTGGCAATCAGTTTATGCCATTATGAATCAAACGTATGTCCTGACACCACCCAACCCCCAAAAGACAATACAAATGATACATTTCACTTTGATTAATTTTAATTCACAGCTGCCTTCAATCAGTTACCGTAACATTTATTGTTGCTGGTAAGTATGGTTGTATTTCCAGGCTGCCAATAATTTATGACGACAACTTATAGCTGTGGAAAATAACTATCTTGAAATTAAAGATTGTTTTGTCCAATTCATGCCATATCCAATATTGGTTCACTCAGCAGAAATTGCTTACCTCTAGTGAAGTAAAATCACCAATTGAATCAAGTATTGGGGCAGTTCCCATTAATGTCAGTCTGATATTTCCAAACCCTTACACCATCAGCACCACTAGTCACAAGTGAATTGCGACTGCACTGAGTCAATACATTTAATGTCTTAAAAAATACTGGAAAGAATTTCCTACAGAAAATTAGTTGGCGATTTTAACTCACCCTGCCGGTGGGAAAGAGGCGGCCGTGCTGTTAAAATCGCCTTTCAAAACTTAATGTCCCATTCCCACTCCGTTCCTGCCTACCGCCATCTTAACTGGGATTTTTAGGTAGCTAAGACGCCTGCCTGATTCAGATAGGATCCTCATTAATACATGCAAATCGGGGTTCTATATGTCATTAGGACCCTGTTGGTATTATAACGGCCGTCAGAGCAAGGTGCCCGCCACAGCTGCCCTGATCAGTGAGGCCCAATAAAGTATGTGTAAAACTTTCCTTTGTGGGGCTAGGAGTGTCCCTCTCAGCCTCCCAAAGAAAGTCTGGGCCTCTGCTGCCCCAGGCTCTTCCCTCTTCCCACCCGCGAAACTCTGCTGAAACCTCCCCCGCAACTTATCCGAATTATGGCGAAAGGCCTCGGAGCTGCCCATCAACGTCTGCCGGCAGCTGTCCAGTTACCTCTTTATGCTTGTTTTTGGTGGGAATTGATTGGCCTTTAGAGGACTTGAGGAAGCCCAGAATAGCAACATCCTGGAGCTGCAAGGAGACCTGCTGGTTTCAGCAGAGAGCCAAACATTTTCTGTTGTTATTTCAGATTTCCAGCATCCGCAGTATTTTGCTATTGTTCTAATACTGTGTGCCTTTGTATATTTCACAGTGGAATGGATACTTTGTATTGCCTCATGAAGCTGCCATTTTCTAAAGTCCTTCATAGTTCTGGATGCCTCTGAAGCTGTATTCGTTTTTTTTTTTAAAACATGCCTTTCAATAGTCCTAGTTGCCATAGGTAAAATGAATGTTTCAAAAAATGCATCCTTCAGTTTTTCATACTGTGTAACTAATACAAACATTTGTCACCTGTCCAATCTAAGCCCAAATGTTCGGCCCTTTGGAACCACCATTATAATAAGTCAACTAACTTGTGTGGGTTAAATTGCTTATTTCTGATCTTAAAGTAGCAAATTTGAATAACTGCAACTCATGTCTAACTGGATGGCTTAATTTACCCCCAGGAGTATATAAAACCTTGGTGATTCAAAGGTAAAGTGTGAATTACCTTAGTGACAAATGGACATGGTTACCATAGCAGGAAAGTATACTGTGCCTTTACACCCAACAGGCCAAACATATCACCCTAGGTTGTATAGTGAATTAAAACACTATGCCCTTTAAAGTAACGTTGGTTAAAATCTAGATTCTTCTTTAATAGTAGTAAACAACAGGTACACTTGCGAATAAAATAATTGCTTGAAAAAGTGCAACATTCCCACCGACACCTGGGAATCCCTGGCCCAAGACCACACAAAGTGGAGGAGAAGCATCCGGGAAGGCGCCAAACACCTCGAGTCTCTTTGCCGGGAGCAAGCGGAAGCCAAGCGCAAACAGCGGAAGGAGTGCACGTCAACCCAAGCACCCCACCCACTCGGCCCCTTCAACCACCGTCTGCCCCACCTGTGACAGAGACTGTAGGTCCCGCATTGGACTCATCAGTCACCTGAGAACTCATTTTTAGTGTGGAAGCAAGTCATCCTCGGTTCCGAGGGACTGCCTAAGAAGAAGAAGAAGAAGAATTGCAGTGAAAAATAAATCCCAACACAAAGACATACTTAGGGTCTCCCAGATGTTACCACAGGAAACTCCTTAGTGAAGAAGTTCTACGTTCAGTTTTCAGCATTTTTCTCAATCCTACAGTATAACTATTGTTTACTGATCTTTGAATACTCTTGTCAGAATACCCTAAAGTACTCAATTCTTCTCTTTCAGATAGATAATAAGGCTCCTAAGTAAGAACTTCAAAGGTGACAATCCACTGAAATCAGAGCACTATTCTGTCTATAATTCACAACCACCTGGTTTATTTAGAAAGGTTGTAATGGTAAATGGTAACTAAAATTGCCACTTTGTAACACGAACATACTTCTACTTTTGGGCCAGTGGTGGCACATTTAGCTCTAACTCAGAAGGTGATAGGTTGAAGCCCTACTCCAGGATTTGAGTACCTAATCTAGGCAGACACTGCAGTCTAGGACTGAGGGAGTGTTGCATTGTTGGAGGTGTTGTCTTTCAGATAAGAGGTTAAAGCAAGGCCAAGTCTTCCTGTTCAAGTGGATGCAAAAGATTCCAAGATACGTTTTGAAGAACTACCTGAGTTCGCTTGGCATTTTGAGCGGCTTTAATGTCTCAACCAATACCACCAAAACAGATTAACTGGTCATTTATCTCATTGCTGTTTGTACAAATTTGTTTGTGTGAAATTATTTTGTCACAATTTCCTCCAAAAAGAAACAATGGCCACACTTCAAAAGTTATTCATTGGCTGAAAATTGCTTTGGAATATCCTGAGGATATGAAAAGTACTTGTTTCCGAATTTCTTTGGATATCTTGGCACAGAAAGGATTTGGAAAAAAAAGTTACCTTTAAAGTTGGGATTTTTAACCAAAGTGTATTCTCACAAGTTTAAAAAAAGACATTTAAACTAAATATGGTTAATATGCTAAACATAGTTGTTTTCCCTGAGACTAAGGAATATGGGATTTATTAGCTAGAAAAACTGTTTTTGCCCACTGTGTTGCAAAGTCCTTTCATCCCTGTCAGTCTGTGAACAGATGCAAGAGAACTGAAGAGGGGGAAGAAGTTTTTTGAAACAAGAAGGCTCCAAGAGCACTCTAGGGGCTAAATTGGATAACCCCCGAAAGCGGGTGCAGGTATCACAATGCATAATTAACCCACGCCTATTACTTCCGATGCAGGCAGCATGCCAACTTCGTGCTGCCTGCTAATTTACATGATTGCTGTGTGCAGCCAGCGCTAAATGCACTGCTGAGTGGCTGCACTCCTCAGCAGGGGGCCCAAGTTTGTGTGAGGGTTGCAGCAATTAAAGCCAGCCTGCAGGGGAGGTGCATTCTGGCTGGAGCAGGTGCTGGGAGTCCTGGTTGAAGAGTGTGTGCAATTAGAACACGGAATTATGGCACAACAGGACAGAGAGCATGCTCCAAGGTTCTCTGCTGCTCTGGACGCCTTGATGGAGGAGGGGTACAGGAGGAGAGAGGTTCTTTATCCACAGGGGGCCAGGAGGCCCTCCAAACATATAATGCAAAGGCAATGGGAGCAGATAGCCATGGCGGTCAATGCAAGAAGTCAAACCCTGAGGACATGCATGCAGTGCTGCAAAAAGTTCAATGACCTCACACGAATGGTCAAGGTTAGTGAATTCATCTTCAAATGCCATATCCCACCAAGTGCACCACTAGCTTCAAACACTGCTCAGTGCACCACACCCCCATCACTCACCTACCAACAATCTCCATCAATCACGACTCAGACATCACATTCATAGCTTCATCTCATCCTCACACATTTAACAATGCTGCAAGCCTCACACCCACATCTAACAGCATGTAGACACTGCCAGCAATTCAACCATGACAGCCACATCACCCAAACAGATTGCACCACACTCACTGACACACTTCCCTTTCTCTTGCAGGGCAGGTTGGTGCATAACCACAGGCAGCAGGAGCTAACTGGTGGGGGATGGGCACAGCTGCATGTCCTAACCCATATGGAGGAGACAGTGGTCGCCATAATTGGAACGGCCGTCGCTGAGGCTGTGGCCAGCGGCGGGGCTGAAACAATCAAAATCCTCATATCTAATCCTTCTTCTCACATGCCACTTCCCCCTCATCCCACAATCTCTTCTGATTTACAAGGTGCAGATGGTGTAAGCTTGCACCTCTTCCTTTCTCCCCCTCCCCTCACCACAACCCTACACTGTTGCTTTTATCCTTTCACATACCCAAGAACTGCAACCTGGCCAGGCAGTGGTGGAGGAGCAAGAACTGGAAGACAGTGATGAAGAAGAAACAGTGTCACTCGCGCTCACACTCGCAGCCATCAGCTCAGATACTGACACTGTGCTAATTTAGAGGATAGCTTAGAGGCAGGATCTCCACGAGATGAGTCACCTGGCACGAGTGGGCTGAAGCCAGGGCAGGGCGCAAGGGTAGCACAGGTGCCAGCTCCCTGGAGGGTGAGTTCGCACACTAGTTCTACTGCAGAGGACTCAGATGAGCACTTCAATGGGGCAGGCTACAGAAGAAGGTTGCTGGGTATGCACAGTGAAATGCTTGGTGCATTGACAGGCCTACCAGAAAGTCTACATGCAATGTCAAGGAGGAATCTGGCACCAACTTTGAACAGGGCTTTGAGGAGAGCTTGGAGCTCATCTTTTCCAGAGTAGAAATGGTGGCCAACTCCATTAGCACGCTTGCGGACCCAACCATGATGCAGCGTCCGATGGTTGATGTCTCCGCTTCCATTGCAGCACAAGCAGAAGCCATCCAAGCTCAGACTTCTGTCATGCAAGCTCAGACTGCTGCCATCATGGCTGTGGATACCAGTGCTCAAAGGGGCTTGCAGGGTGTCACAGCAGTCCAGCAATGTCCTCCAACAGATTACTAGGATTGCTGAGGCGCCGCCCAGGGGAGTGGTAGTGGCTCCGTGGAGCACAAACCTGTTGTTCTTTCTCAGGATGACAACATTCGTCCTCCCTCCCCTGCCACTTCACCAGTGCCCTTACTGTCGTCTGTCAGCCAGCCAGCACAGACTGCTGCCGCCTATGCCGAGATGGTGCAGTCCGAAGCCGGGACTACTAGGCCCAGAGCTGCTCGAGGTTGTCCTCCAAAGTCATCTGCAGTTTCCTCACAAAGTCAGCAGCCTTCCACCAGCCATGCTGCAGCCACTGGGGTAGTACTGCGTAGGAGAACTAGGACAGGCAAAGGCACACAGAAGAGAGGCACTAAGAGAATGAACAAGGGTGATTAGTTGACGTTTGTATGCAGTATGGCATGGTTTGATCTATAAATTTGGTTTGGAATGCTGATTTTTTGTTGGCTTTTATTTTTGCATTGTGGCCAATGATGGTGTGATGGTCAGTAACAGAGGGAAGGCAAGATGTGGGACTGCTGGTGAATGAGGAATTGGGGTTGTGGCGTACAGTTCTGGATGAGCAAAAATTTTCTCCAATTAAATATTGGGAAGACCGAAGCCATTGTTTTCGGTCCTTGCCACAAACTCCGTTCCCTAGCCATTGACTCCATCCCTTTCCCGAACATCTGTCTGAGGATGAACCACACTGTTCGCAACCTTGGTGTCATATTTGACCCTGAAATGAGCTTCCGACCACATATCAAAGACCGCCTATTTCCAACTCCGTAACATCGCCCGTCTCCGCCCTTGCCTCAGCTCATCCGCTGCTGAAACCCTCATCCATGCCTTTGTTACCTCTAGACTTGACTATTCCAATGCACTCCTGGCTGGCCTCCCACATTCTACCCTACGTAAACTTGAGGTCATCCAAAACTCGGCTGCCTGTGTCCTAACTCGCACCAAGTCCCGTTTGCCCATCAACCCTGTGCTCGCTGACCTACATTGGCTCCTGGTTAAGCAGTGCCTCAATTTCAAAATTCTCATCCTTGTTTTCAAATTCCTCCATGGCTTCGCCCGTCCCTATCTCTGTAATCTCCTTCAGCCCCCCCCCCCCCCCCCCCCCGAGATATCTGCGCTCCTCTAATTCTGCCCTCTTGAGTATCTCTGATTATACTCACTCAACCATTGGTGGCCGTGCCTTCTGTTGCCTAGGCCCTAAGCTCTGGAATTCCCTGCCTAAACCTCTCCGCCTCGCTACCTCTCTTTCCTCCTTTAAGACGCTCCTTAAAACCTACCTCTTTCCCTGCCCTAATTTACCTTTAAGTGGCTCAGTGTCAAATTTTTTGTCTTATAATACTCCTGTGCAGCACCTTGGGATGTTTTACTACGTTAAAGGCGCTATATAAATACAAGTTGTTGTTGTTGCGTTTACTGCTATCGCGGTAGGATGAGTTGTTCACAGACAGCCCGTCCAGAAAGGGTCTAGGTTGCCTCCTCCCTTCCTCTTCCTCCTGCTCCTTAGCTGCTTGCCGTATAGCTGGTGGGAAGGACTGTGCCCGCATGATGACATGGTTGTGCAGCATACAGCAGACCACCACGAATCTTGACATCCACTCTGCCGAGTACTGCAGGGCTCCTCCAGAGCGGTCCAGGCAGCGGAAGCGTTGTTTCCGCATGCCAATTATGTGCTCTATCACATTTTGTGTGCCAGCATGGCTTTTGTTGTATTCATGCTGCCCACGTGTACATGAGCCATGTCGTCAGCGGATAGCCCTTGTAACCCAGTAGCCACCCTTTGGTTTGTCGTGATGGCTGAAAAGCAGATAGTACACCTGACTGCCGCAGAATGAATGCTGGCGTAAAATCAGCATTACACACTGATTGATGTCACGGTCTGCCTACTCTACATATTTCCGGCAGACGCTACCTGCACCTGGACAAACGCCCTCACCAAAATGGCATCCGGTGCGCTCGCACCAGAAGTGTGCGTGTGCAGCGTGAATGCCATTTTGGAGCCAAAACAGCACTCATAGCGCTGAAAAAACGGACGTTAAGGAGCAGAATTTTACGGCCTCAGCCTTTTAGATAGACAACTATGAAAGGTTTAGGCAGCTTCACAAAGTCAGAAATTCTAAAAGAACAGGTATGAGACATCTTACTTAAATTAAGTAAGTTGACCCACTAATGTGGGAAAACGTAATACATTCTTTATTTTGTATCATTAGTTGTACTGTCTGAATTAAGCTAGTCCCATCATGACTGCTGTTCTGTTTGTTTGCCTTACTGTGAAATAAATCAGGTTATTGTTTTGCATCAGGCCTTGTCTCATTAAAACCTCCATATTTAGTCAGGGCCGTGAAGACAGCAAAGGGAGGTTTTCCGGACTGGAACCTGGAAGTAAGGGATTCCCAGATGTCCTGGTGAAATTAAAAGCTGGACTTCTTAAGTTTTTTCAGTAGGTTTCCTGCCCGACAAGCCTGCGGCACAAGGCTGCAGCCGGGAAGCAGAGAGGAGGGAGGGAGAGATCGCGGGGAGGCAGTGGAGAACCGCAGAGGTGAGATCACGGGGTGGAAATCGCGGGTGGGGGGGGGATGCAGATTGAGGTCAGACTCTTCAGATGCAGGTTGGTGGGGGGGGGGCGATCATGGAGGTCGGGGGGGGGGGGGATCGTGGAGGTTGGGGAGAAGTTAGGGGGTGGTCGGCCGATTGCGGGGTCTGTAAAGAGGTCGGCTTGTTGAGCCTGGAGGAAACACTCTTGATAATCCTGGCTCACAAGCAGTGCTGTAAATGGACTTACTTTATGTATCTGGCCTTTCTCGCCTCCTTTTATCTGCTGGGTATCCCAAGCCCCGGGAAACTCGGCCGACAATAGTTAAAAATAAAAAACCTTTATCTGGGATCTAAGCTCCTTGCATTCACCTCCTCAGCCACCTCTTCCCACTGTCAATGGAGGTGTTGCCTGGAGAGCTTTCTGCCCCCACCACCCCGGGGGAACAGGATCTTCCTCCTCCTGTCCACCCTGTGGACCTGGGCCTCCAATAGAGAATCTGGTAGCCCGATCTACAGGTCTTGCAGTCATTTTTCTCTTCACAAGCGTACCCACTGATCTGCAGCCACAGTAAATCTTTCCTTTAAGAGGTGCTGGCTACCTTTAAGTGGCGTTGGTGTTGTCCGATTTCCCCACCCCCCTAAACAAGCATATAGTCAATAAGCAGCGCGAGTAGCACTGGCTGCACAGCTAACCCATTATTATGGGGTCCCAGCACCAATTTCACATGGTTCCTGCACCCAAATGAACAGGCACATGCAGTGCGCTTCCTGCCCCCTGCTTGCTTATTTTTAAGGGCGATTGAATTTTTAGGCCATTGGCTTTACTATTACATAACCCAATATTAATCTAATTTCATGCACTTTAACCTACCTCTTATACCTTCCCGATGTAGATTGGCTTATCTCTCTTTTAGACTGCTTGTGGTCTTTGACCTTATTCTTTCACAATAAAGAAAACATAAATTAATGTTTTAGGTATTTTAAAGTCATATGTTTTGTTGTATTCATAAGTAAAGCTTATATCACAAAACAGATGGTTTAAATGGCAGATTAACCTACAAACAATGACTGGTATAAATGCCAATAGAATGTATGTATAAGTAGAAAAATGGGGTGGTAGCAATCTGAAAATTGCATGGGAAACAAACCAGACTTACCACCTGTCCTGATTTTTGGGTGGACCTCGATTTCAGCAGCCAGAGCTCCTGCCGGAAACAGGCATGCATCTAATGATTATATGCTAATCGAGGTCAAATGATGTTGTCAAGACCTCCAATGCCATTTTCATCTCAGTACACATTGCTACCACCAGTTCCTGATCACGCCCATGGGTGGTACAAGTTGGGAGGAAGCCATTTCCAGCAATATTTAAAGGGATCCTCAGCTGCTCTCAGGTAAAATACTGGAAAGGTTTGGGAACACACTTTTTTCATCACGTGGTTCCTTCTGGCAATTCCACTCTGGCAAGAAGAAAAGCAGAAGAGGAGGAACAGCAGCAGAAGGACTGAGCAAACAGCTGCAGGGAGAGAAAATAGGAGATGTGTTTGCACAAATCTTTACCTTCCCAACACAGTTTATAGGCCACAGGAGGGAGGAAGTGGTGGGCGGGGGTGGGGGTGCAGTAGCGATTTGGTGGGGGGTAGCAGCGTCACTTTGTTTCTACTCAGCACTAGATCTAACAATATGGCCAAGATTGGCCAGAGTCTGGTGTATTATCCAGCTTGAATCTGCTAATTTCTTTTCAGAATCAATTCCTTTTCTACAGTTATTTCTAACAATTGTTCCAAAACCTCCGATACTACATCTAGAGTTTTATTTCTCCATCATTTGTAAAAATCAATGCAAAATATTTTATTTAATTTCTCTGCCATGCCTTCATCCTCCACAATTAAACACCCTCCTTTATCCCTTCGTGGCCATATGCTCTCTAACTATTCTTGTATTTTTATATGCTTATAAAAACCCTTATTATTTCCTTTCATATTATCTGCTAGCTTTTTTTCATATTCCCTTTCAGCCCTTCTAATTTCCCTTATCATCTGCCAACTAAACTTTCTATATTCCTAATGATTTTACTACATTTTATTCCTTATGATTTTCTTTAATATTATTAGCCCTAATTTTATCGTATGCCTCTCTTTTAATTTTAGTTTTGTTTTACTCTTTTTAACCATAGAACTCTATTCTTTGATGCATACCTTTTTGCCTTATAGGAATATGTTTATTTTATATTCTATCCAACTCATATTTGAAGATTTCCCACTGCTGATCCACTGACCTGTTTGCTAATTTAACTGGGCCAAATACCTTCTTTTCTCACTGAACTTTGCCTTTTCCAGTCCAGCACCCTTATTTTTGACTCTTCGTTATCCTTTTCTGTTCATACTTTCAAACTAATCATGTTGTGGTTGTTATTTCCCAAATCAAGGAATGTCGCTTTCCTTGTTGGACTAGAAACATACTGATCTAGGAAAGAGTCCTGGCTCCATTCTAAAGAGCATTCCATGCTTTGACCATATGCATTACCTTTACTCCAGTCTATCTTGGAATAGTTAAAGTCACCCAACATTATTGCCCTTGCATATCTCTCTGAACTGTCTCCACCTCTATCTCATCTCCACTGTGGCCTATAATGCATGTCAAGAATTGTTCATTCCCCTTCCTAGTTCTTAACTCTATCCATTTGGATTCTGTCTTAATGTGCACCGCCTACCCTTCTCCAAGTAAATCATGTTCTAGTGCTGAGATAGAATCCTTTACTAACTCATCCCCCAATTTTCCTCCATATCTCTCTTGAAAGCGTCCAGTCCTTTCCAAACCCTAAGCTATGTCTCTGCTTCAGCTACTATATCATATTCCTCTATTGTTAATTATGCATCTAACTACAACTTTGTTTTCAATGCTTAGTGTAATCACGACAAAAAAAATGTAAACTTAATTTGTTGGCCTCTTCTGGCCCTGGCTGCTGTTCCTGGCAGATTTGGCCTGGCTGGGAAGCCACCACTGCTCCCCCACTTAGCCTTCAGGTTAAAATGGTATATCATGCCCTCATAACGTAATCAAAACCCAATCTGTGGTCTGTAGTTTCCTCCACCCTTGCGTGCAGAGAGACGTGTAAGCTGGGTGTAAACCATTATGTGGCTGAAAAGATCGCGGAATTTTGAGCTTAAGTGAGTTAAACGTGTACCTACAAAATGCCCAAGTCACCTCGATCTAGTCATCCATCAAACCCTTCATCTGAACGAATCTCTGCTAACGAAGCTGGTTATGCTCCCAGTTCCAAATGCAAGCATCTTCCAATTGTGCTTGTTCAGGGGGTCTCATTACATTGTGACCAGATTTATAGGTGCAGCAGCAAAGAAAATAATGCTTCTGGTATTTACTTGGCATAAGTATAAGTTACATTAAAAATTGAAAAGGTTCCCCAATTGCAGGTTTCTAAACATGCTGGGGGAAAAATTTGATAAGGCCTGAAATAGGGCACGGGGATTGCAATGCACGATCTGCTCGCGCCGTTGAAAGTAATGCAGGCAATGTGCAAAATTCTTGCTGCCTGCTCATTACCAAGATTGGAGCGCAGAGCTCAGTGCTAAATAGACTGCTGATTGACTCAGCGCTGAACAGGGGACCCAATATCATATGGAGTCTCCTCTCTATTTAAAGCTTGCCTGCAGAGTCTAAAGCTGTTCTGCCCTTCTTAAAGGAGATGTGATCTGTAACAGAAGTACCTCATTGTGGCTGGAGCTGGAGCAATATGTCTCAACAGGAGAGAGAGCGTGCACCTTGGTTGTCAGATGCAGCACTGGAGGCATTGTTGCAGGGGGTGTACAGGAGGAGTTCGGTCCTCTACCCACAGGGGGGAAAGGAGGCCTTCCAGGCACACTGGGCTGGATTTTGCCAGCCCTGGGGAGGTGGGACTGCTGGGAAAATGGCAGAATCTGGGGGCAGGTACCCATCCCGCCCCCAACCCGCCACCTTGTCATCTTCCCAAGAGGTAGGTAGGCGACCCGCGCTGGGAGCAGCCTCCCCAAGGCGGGAAGGGGATTACAGCCACTTAACTGCCTGTTAACAGGTAGTTAACAGGCAGTTAAGAGGATTATCCCCATTTTTCCACCAGAGGCGCGGGCTTGCCGACGTTGGGAAACCCCGCCAGAGTCACCGAGGTGAGCAGTGGGTCTGCGGGGGTCGGAGGGGTGCAAAAGTGCGCTGTGGAGGTAGGTGATGGGTGCAAGCGTGGAGAGATAAGTATGTGAGGTGAGTGAAAAGTGATAGAAAATGTTTACTTGCCTTTGTTTCTTCCTGCAGGCTTCAACAGTTGGGGATGCGGAGAGTCTCGCATCTCACCGGCAGAGATGACAGATGGCTGCTGCATTCTCCGATGCAACAGCCATCTGATTTCTGCTCACAAAAGAGGTATGATGAGTCTTGAATACAAGGACTCATCAAACAACAGAGAATGTCGCTGTTTGACAGCTTCACAGAGCTGTCAAACGATGACAATTCATCTGTCAAAAATTTTTGACAGATGAAACGTCATACGCTGACGTTCTCTGTAACCGGCTTCCCCTTAATTGGCCTGCTAAACCTGCTGGGCGGGCTTAACAAGGTCAATCAAGGGAAAATTGCGTGGGTTGGCCACAAGTCAATGGAGGCGGGACTAAAATCCGACAAGCAGCAGTCCCGCCTCCCAACGCGCCCCCATTGGCAAAATCACCCCCACTGTGCGAGGGCAGTGGGAGGAAATCACAGAAGCCGCCAGTGCCAACAGTGTTGCCCCCAGGACAAGGATCCAGTGCCGGAAGAAGTTTAATGACCTCACACAAGCGGTCAAGGTAATTGAATACATCTTCAAATGCAATATCCCACCAACTGCATCACCAGCTTCACACACTGCTCAATGCATCACATCCCCATCACTCATCTATCAATAACATCTAGCAATCACGACTTATAACTCACAACCATAGCTTCACCTCACCCTCACACCTTGCACACAATGCCAGCTATTCAACCATGACAAGCCCATCACCCACTGACACACTTCCCTTTCTCTTGCAGGCCAAGGTGGCTCATAACAGGAGAGAGCAGGAACAAACAGGCAGGGGGGCAAGCACGGCTGCACAACCTGACTCAGCTGAATGAGACTGTGCTGGAGATCATTGGAGAGGCAGTCACTGAGGCCATGGTGCTGGGTGAGGCTAAAAGCATTGATGATGATAGTATTCTCATACCTAATCCTTCTTCTCACATCTCGTTTCCCCCTCATCCCACAATCTCTTCTCACATACAGGCTGCTGATGGTGTAAGCATGCACATCTTGCTTTCCCTCCCTCCTCTCACCACAACCCAACCCTTGTGCTTTTCTCCTTTCAGATACCCAAGAATTGCCAGCAGCCCAGCCTGTGCAGTAAGAAGTAGAGGAGGAGAGTGATGGAGAAGAAGAGGCACCGTCATTCGCTCTGACACTCCCAGGCACCAGCTCAGAAAATGGCACTGCATGTACTTTAGCAGGTAGGATAGAGGCGGGATCTACACATGGTGAGTAACCATGAGTAGGCTGCAGCCAGGCCAGGGGAAAAGGGGAGCGCAGGTGCCAGCTCCCCAAGGGCAAGGTCACACATGAGTTCTGCTGCGTAGGACTCAGATGAGGACTTCGATGGGGAAGCCTTCAGAAGAAGGGTGATGGGCATGCACACAGAAATGCTTGGTGCAATGACAGGCCCGCCAGAGTGCCTCTTGTCACTGTCAAAGAGCATGGAGGAGTCCGGCTCCAACATTGCACAGGGCTCTACGCGGAGCTTGAAGCCCATGATTTCCAGGATGGAAGTGATGGGCAACTCCATCAGAGAACTTCTGGACCCAACTATGAAGATAGGTGTGCTGGGCGATGTTGCAGCTTCTACTGCAGCAGAAGTGGAAGCGACCCAATGTCCGAGTACTGCTGTGGAAGCTCAGACTTCTGCCATGTAGGCTCAGCTTGCTGCCACACAAGCTCAGACTGCTACTATCATAGAGTCACAGAGTTATACAGCACCGAAAGAGGCCCTTCGGCCTATCGTGTCTGCGCCGGCCATCAAGCCCTATCTATTCTAATCCCATTTTCCAGCACTTGGACCGTAGCCTTGTATGCTATGGCGTTTCAAGTGCTCATCAAAATGCTTCTTGAATGTTGTGAGGGTTCCTGCCTCTACCACCCTTTCAGGCAGTGAGTTCCAGATTCCAACCACCCTCTGGGTGAAAAAGGTTTTCCTCAAATCCCCTCTAAACCTCCTGCCCCTTACCTTGAAACTATGCCCTCTGGTTATTGACCCCTCTACTAAGTGGAAAAGTTCCTTTCTATCTACCCTATCTATGCCTCTCATAATTTTGTACACCTCAATCAGGTCCCCCCTCAGCCTTCTCTGCTCTAAGGAAAACAACCCCAGCCTGTCCAGTCTCTCTTCATAGCTGAAACGCTCCAGCCCAGGTAACATCCTGGTGAATCTCCTCTGCACCCTCTCTAATGCAATCACATCCTTCCTATAGTGTGGCGACCAGAACTGCACACAGTATTCCAGCTGTGGCCTAACTAGCGTTTTGTACAGCTCCATCGTAACCTCCCTGCTCTTATATTCTATGCCTCGGCTAATGAAAGCAAGTATCCCATATGCCTTTTTAACCACCTTATCTACCTGTCCTGCTGCCTTCAGGGATCTATGTACATGCACACCAAGGTCCCTCTGATCCTCTGTCCTTCCTAGGGTCCTACCATTCATTGTGTATTCCCTTGCTTTGTTAGTCCTCCCAAAATGCATCACCTCACACTTTTCAGGGTTAAATTCCATTTGCCACTGTTCTGCCCATCTGACCAACCCATCTATATCGTCCTGTAGCCGGAGGCTTCCCTCCTCGCTATTTACCACTCCACCAATTTTCGTGTCATCTGCGAACTTACTGATCATACCTCCTACATTCATATCTAAATCATTAATGTACACTACAAACAGCAAGGGACCCAGCACCGATCCCTGCGGTACACCACTGGACACAGGCTTCCAGTCACAAAAACAACCTTCGACCATCACCTCTGCCTCCTGCAACTAAGCCAATTTTGGATCCAATGTGCCAAATTGCCCGGGATCCCATGGGCTCTTACCTTCTTGACCAGTCTCCCATGCGGGACTTTGTCAAAAGCCTTACTGAAGTCCATGTAGACTACATCAATTGCACTACCCTCATCCACACACCTAGTCACCCCCTCAAAAAATTCAATCAAATTGGTTCGACATGATCACCCCCTGACAAAGCCATGCTGACTATCTTTGATTAATACTTGCCTCTCCAAGTGGAGACTAATTCTGTCCCTCAGGATTTTTTCCAATAATTTCCCTACCACTGATGTTAGGTTTACTGGCCTGTAATTCCCTGGTTTATCCCTACTACCTTTCTTGTATAATGGTACTACGTTAGCTGTCCTCCAGTCCTCTGGCACCTCCCCTGTGGCCAGAGAGGTTCTGAAAATTTGTGTCAGAGCCCCTGCA
Organism: Squalus acanthias; assembly: GCA_030390025.1. NCBI lineage: Eukaryota > Metazoa > Chordata > Chondrichthyes > Squaliformes > Squalidae > Squalus > Squalus acanthias. Next base: position 73,693,129 of record CM059428.1, read on the forward strand.
ATCTCCTCCCTTGCCTCACACAGCAGCCTGGGATACATCTTGTCTGGGCCTGGAGATTTATCCACTTTTAAGCCCACTAGTACCTCCACTAGTACCTCCTCCCTCTCAATGCTAATTTGTTCAAGTATATCACAATCCCCCTGCCTGATTTCTATGCCTACATCGTCCTTCTCCATAGTGAACACAGATGCAAAATATTAATTTAAAACCTCACCTACATCTTCCGGCTCGACACACAGATTGCCACTTTGGTCCCTAATGGGCCCTACTCTTTCCCTGGTTATCCTCTTGCCCTTAATATACTTATAAAACACCTGGGCATTTTCCTTTATTTTGCCCGCCAGTGTTTTTTCATGCCCCCTCTTCGCTCTCCTAATTTATTTTTTAAGTACCCCCCTGCACTTTCTATACTCCTCTAGGGCTTCCACTGTTTTTAGTCCTTTGTATCTGCCAAAAGCCTCCCTTTTTTTCCTAATCCATTCTTGTATATCCCTTGACATCCAGGGTTCCCTGGACTTGTTGGTCCCACCCTTGACCTTTATGGGAACATGTTGGCGTTGTACTCTCTCTATTTCTTTTCTGAATGACTCCCACTGTTCTGATGTGGATTTTCCTACAAGTAGCTGATCCCAGTCCACTTTGGCCAGATCCTGCCTTATCATATTAAAATCGGCCTTCCCCCAATTTAGAACCTTTATTTCCGGTCCATCTTTGTCCTTTTCCATGACTACCTTAAATCTCACCGAATTATGGTCATATCATCATGGCTAGGTTTATGAGTGTGGAAAGAGGTTTACAGGGTCTCGCAGCAGTCCAGCAATCTGTCCTCCAACATATGGCTAAGAATACTGAGGTGCCATCCTGGGGGAGTGACAGTGGCTCCATGGAGCAAGAACCTGCTGTCCTCTCTCAGGATGACAGCATTCATACTTCCACCACTGCCACTCCGCCAGCACCATTGCAGTTGCATGTCAGTCAGCCAGCCCATACAGCTGCCGCCAATGCAGAGGTGGTGCAGTCTACAGCCAGGCCTTAGAGGCCCACAGCTGCTCGAGGTAGTCCTGCAAAGCCATTTGCAATGTCCCCCATGGAAAGTCAGCAGTCTTCCACCAGCCATGCTGAAGTCACTGGGGTAAGAGTACGATAATAGGCAAAGGAACACCAAAGACAGACACTAAGAGAATGCACAAGGGTGATTAGTTGACTTTAATTTATATTGGAATTAATCATTTGTGAATTATGTTTGGAATGTTTGTTTTGTGTTGGCTTTCATTTCAGCATTGTACCCAAGAGGACGCTGTGATGTTCCGTGACACAGGGATGGTAAGGTGGGAAGTGTTGAGCAATGGGGATCTGGGGTTTCAGTCAGGGGAACTGGAGTCTGATGATGCGCTCGCGGACAGCTCGTCCAGAACGGGGATTTGCAGGCTGCTTCCTCCCTTCCTCCTGAGGTGGGCACAGAACCTGTGGAGGCAAGGGCTGCGCCCTCATGATAGCCAAGTTATGAAGGATACAGCAGACCACCACGAATTGGGACACCTGCTCTGGTGAGTACTGGAGGACTCCTTCCGAGTGGTCAAGACAGCGGAACTGTTGCTTCAACACCCCGATGGTCTGCTCGATGAGGTTCCTCATGGCAGCATGGCTGTCATTATATGATTGCTGGCCACGAGTGGTGGGGTTGCAGAGGGGAGTCATCAGCGTGGTGTAGAGCAGATAGCACTTGTCAACAAGCAGCCACCTATCGGGTTCGAAGTGGTGGCTGGAAGATTGCTGGCACAGCGGACTGGCGCAGGATGAAGGCATCATGACTACTGCCAGGATACCGGGCATTCACCATCATGATGTGCTGAGCATGGTAGCACACCAACTGCACATTGAGAGAGGTAGCCTTTGTGGTTAGGGTACATCTCAGCATGGATAGGCGGTGCCTGCAAAGCCACATGTGTGCAGTCAATGGCACCCTGCACCATGGGGAAACCTGATATCCTGGCAAAGCCACATGGGCGCTCCTCCTGCTTCTCTCTGAGAGAGAAGACAATGGCCCTGAATTTGCGGTCGGAGGCTTCCCGCGGGGAAATGCCTCCGATCCGCAAATAAAATGCCCGCGTACCTGGTGGTCCGTGAGGTACGGAGATTCATAAGAACATAAGAAATAGGAGCAGGAATAGGCCACTTCGCCCCTCGAGCCTGCTCCGCCATTCAATAAGATCATGGCTGATCTTGGGCTCAAAGCCACTTCCCCGCCCGCTCCCCATAACCCTTCACTCCCTTATCTTGCAAAAATCTGTCTATCTCCACCTTAAATGTATTTAATGACCCAACCTCCACAGCTCTTTGGGGCAGAGAATTCCACAGATTTTAGACCCTCTGAGAGAAGAAATTCCTCCTCATCTCAGTTCTAAAAGGGCGACCCTTTATTCTAAAACTATGCCCCCGAGTTCTAGATTTCCCCATGAGGGGAAACATCCTCTCTGCATCTACCTTGTCGAGCCCCCTCAGTATCTTATATGTTTCAATAAGATCACCTCTCATTCTTCTAAATTCCAATGAGTGTAGGCCCAGACTGCTCAATCTTTCCTCATAAGTCAACCCCCTCATCTCTGGAATTAACCTAATGAATTGTCTCTGAACTGCCTCCAATGCAAGTATATCCTTCCTTAAATAAGGAGACCAAAACTGTTCGCAGTACTTCGCGGTCCTGGGCCTCCCCGGGTACCCACAGGAAAAGGCCCATGTACCCCAGGGGCACATGTGGTTCGCAAGCGCCCCTGGGATCATGTGGGCTGGCCCAACGAATGACAGAACAGAATCCCTATTCATGCTTGAATTAAGCATGAATGGGAATACCGCAAAAAATAACTCTACACTATAAATTAATTATAAATATGTGATTTTTAAAAATTTATCAAAATGGCATTTAATTAAATATTTAAAACAAAAATTTAATTTTTGAAAAATAAATTTACATGTTTTAAAGGGGCTAAAAATAAACTTACCGTATTTCACAGGTTTTTAAATGTATAAATTATTGATGAAATTTTATTTTTCTGTTTTTTAAGGGGGAGAAATTCAGTATCACCCCATTTGGGGCGCAATTATCGTCCGGGCGCAAAGATTAGCGCCTGGCGCTAATTATCGCCTCCGACTGCAAACTTGACTTTTATCGCCCCTGGAGGTGATTGGAGCGCTAAATCAGGCGCTTCACATCTGTCTTAAGGCGCAAAGGCCGAGGAGCGAGGCGCTACCTCAGAGCACTGGCGAAGCTCATGTGATGTCAGTCAGCAATGGAACACACACACAATGGCGCCGGCCAGTTCTTAAAGGGGAGGGTTGATCTTGCTTTCCATCCACATCCTGCTCATTGCAGCCTTGAATCTCGGCCTAGAGAGACCAGTACATCAAATCTGCTGGAAAGAACAATGGAGAGTACCAGGGAAAGAGCTCAGAGTGCAGCCCCCACAGTCTCTTCTAAATCGATACAAGGGCAAATCAAAATGAACCTGCAAAGTGCTGCTCAGTACCCAAAACCCCTTCACACAGTGTTGAATCTCTCCAGAAGTCTCTCTCTCTCTCTCTCTCAGAATGCGTGGTTCAAAAATGTCACCAACAATAAAAGGCAGGAAGCGGTCGCCTTTAAATAGCGCTCCCCCAGTCCCTTCCTGACTGCAAAACGCTCCCCTCAACCGGTCATTGCTAGCGGCAGGCGGTAAGGCAGGGGGTGCCACTCAATATCCGCTCCGGGGCGCTACCAGGGCGTTGCTCACTCGACTGACGTCACGATCTGCCTGCGCAGGAGATCAGGCGATAGTGTTTAGCGCCGCCGCAAAATGTCTAGTTAATTTCGCGAGCGGCGCAAACATCGCCGCGCCTGGGCGCTAGTTGTTTTGCGCCCCATTAGCGCCCTCTTAAGGCGCTAACGGGAGGCGCAACCAACTGAATTTTTCCCCCTTACGCTGGTAAAAGCAGGCCTTACGCCTGCTGTTACAAGGTGTAAGAATTTTACGGGCATTCGCTGGGCAGAAGTTGGGCAAATAGCCCAACTCTCCACCTGCGAATGCCCTTTTCCCAGGGATGTGGATGATCTGTCAAGAAAATTCTTGACAGAGCGCAAGTTCTGGGTTTCAGTGTAGGCGCAGCGCCAGCCTAAACCCAGAACTTGCGCGGCCCTTATGGGCACGTGCGCACCTCGTTCGCAACCGTAGGGGCCGCAAATTACGGCCCAATGAAGTCCCGTCTCCTGGAGTGGAGCCTCTGTGACCTCCCGGATGCAGCGATGGATGGCGAACTGCGATATGTTAGCTCTGTTGCCTGCTCCAGCCTGAAAGGATCTGCTGGTGAAAAAATTCAGGGCTACGGTCACCTTGAGGGCCACTGGCAGGGTCGTAGTCGCCCCGCTCTGAGGCTGCAGGTTTGGTTCCAAGAGGTGGTAGAGTTCTGCAACCACCTCCTTGGTGAAGCGGGGCCTCCGAACACACTGCTCCTGGCTTAGGTGCAGATAGGAGAAGTGCTCCCTGCAGACCCTAGGTGGGTAAGGCCTCCTGCTGAAAGCCCTCCTCTTCCTCCCTCTGTGAGCAGCTTATCTTTGCTGCCTTTGCTCCATCTCCCTGTTATGCTGCAGTGTGAGGGGGACTGCCCCCCCATAACTGGGAGCAAGTGGTGCAATCAGAAAAAGAATGAACAGAAACACGTCCATTTATATAGTGCCTATTTTAGATCTAGTATTGTGCAATGAGAAAGGGTTAATTAATAACCTTGTAGTAAAGGGGCCTTTAGGGAAGAGTGACCATAATATGATAGAATTTTATATTGAGTTTGAAAGTGATTTAGTTAAATCCGAAACTAGGGTCTTAAATCTAAACAAAGCAAACTACGTAGGTATGAGGGGCGAGTTGGCTAAGGTAGATTTGGAAAGTACATTAAAAGGTATGACGGTAGACAAGCAATGGCTAGCATTTAAAGAATTAATACATAATTTACAACAAATATACATTCCTTTAAGGCACAAAAACCCCACAGGGCAAGTGGTCCAACCATGGCTAACAAGAGAAGTTAAAGATAGTATTAGATCAAAGGAAGAGGCTCATAATATTGCCAAAAAGAGTAGTAAGCCTGAGGATTGGGAGGATTTCAGAATTCAGCAAAGGAGGACCAAGAAATTGATAAAGAAAGGGAAAATAGAATATGGGAATAAACTAGCGAGAGACATAAAAACAGACTGTAAAAGCTTCTATAGGTATGTAAAAAGGAAAAGATTAGTGAAAGTAAAGGTGGGTCCCTAATAGGCTGAGACAGGAGAAATTAACTTACCTTATTAATGGGGAATAAGGAAATGGCAGAGAAATGAAATAAATACTGGGGGCTCGATTTTACCAGCCGAGGAGGCGGGTTTGGAGGCGTGTCAGCTGGTAAAATTGGAAAAAATGGCTTCAGACACCCAATCAGCCTCCATTCCGCCCCCACACAATTTTCCTGAGTGTCTGTTCAGCTGCTCCCAAACTGACCCGACTCCAACCGGTGGGACAGGTAGTTAAGGCAGTTAAGAGCCTGTTAACTGCCTTGATAATCCTATTTTGACAGAGGTTTCCCATTTTCCTGCCTCTGGCTCCTGTTTCCCGTCTTGTCAGAAACAGACCTGCTGCAAGGAAACGAGTTGGTGGAGGACATGATCTGTAGTCATTATTGGTGCAAAACTTTAAAAGCGCTCCTGTAACATGGCTGGCATTCAAATGCAACAACTTTGTTGGTTGGAGGTTTGGGATAAGATTTTGCAAATCTACTGACCCTGTGACTGATGAAGCTGACACAAATCTGCTGTTTGAACTGACTGGAATAATTTCAGGCCACTTTGAGTGTGCACTTGCAAGCTTCTTGCCTCAACTGAAATCTATTAACAACGGGATGGGAACCACTTACATCCTCTCATCCTGGTCACCAAATTCGGAGGAAGAGCAGTGCGGCTTAGTGCTGCCGGATGAACAAGTGGCTCAGCACACAGCCTCCTTGGAGGAAGATGAAGAGGACGATGAAGATGACGAGGAAGAGGATGATGAGGAGGACGGGGAGTGACGCCTTGCGGGGTCGGATGTGGTCAATCCAGCAGCAGACGACCACATTGCTGGCCGTCAGGCAAGGGGTGCACTCATCCATCCCAGATTCGCGTAATCTTACGCTTCAACCGCAGGTGGCTGGCACATGGAGATGAATATAAGTCCAACATTCTCAAAACCCCAGGCGTCATCTGTCCAATAAACGGTGGTTTGCGCTCAGTGTCACCACCAACATTCTACATGGAAATCACGCTGAGCCCTCACTTTTGAACTTCCATTTCCCAGAACAGAGACCACACTTTAGGTGATCTCAGCAGATCATTAAACCTTTTTCCACAGTGAACCCATGCGCGCCTGCACACAGACCTCGAGCTCACCTCCTCAGCAATTTGCAGCCAAGCTGCCTTGTTTTGCTGAGGAGGCCTTCTGCTTCCGTTTCCAGGGAAGAGGAGCTCCTGACGTCCTCTAACTCCCTCAACAAGAGCATGGAGAGAGCCCTCATTGAACCTCGGTGCAGCCTTAGTTATTGGGGCTGCCGTTCCTGCAGCAGCCAGCACCTTTAAGAGAAAAAACATTGATATCACTAAGCCAATGATTGGAACAAATCTGGCATCTTTTTCATTTCATAGTCAGATTATAAATTGATATATACAAAAAAAATCATAAAATTCTTTCTGGAAAAATATGACTAGCAATTTCATTCGTTAAATTTTGTTCAGAACAGACGCTGTCAACTCCCCTTTCTATATATTACAGCACCAAACCATCACATTGACATTTTTCCCAAAGGGGACATGGCCCCTTTAAATTTTCTTTCAAACAGACGCGAGAAAATTACAGCCTCCAAGCAATTGCCTGGAGGGACCCGCACGTCGGCTGTAACTAGGCCAATCAACGCAAATTCATAAGTTCTGGGAGGCGGCTGCCGGGAGCGAGTCGGAAAGCCTCCGAGCAGCGGACCCACACTCAAGCCACCTCCATTAGTAAAATCAAGGACTTTGGGCTGGATTTTTTGTGACTGGAGACGTGGAGGCGGGACTGCTGCTTGTTGGGTCTCAGTCCCGCCTCCATCATGTTCTGGCTAGCCAGCGGGATTTTCTCCTGATTGACCTTGTTAAGCCTGCCCTGCGGGCTCAGCAGGCCAATTAGGGGGAAGTCACTGACAGAGCACGTCAACGTCTGACGTGTCATCTGTCAAGACATCTTGAAAGAAGAACTGTCAGCATTTGACAGCTCTGTGAAGCTGTCAAACACTGACATTCTGTGTAGTTTGATGAGTCCTTGTAGAAATCAGATGACTGTTGGTTCAGAGGATCCAACAGCCAGTCTGTGAAATCTAAAATGAAGATGTCGGGACTCCGGATCCACCGCGGCTGAAGGCTGTAGGCAGAAACAAAGGTAAGTGAACATTTTCTAACACTTAACACTCACCTCACATACTTACCACTCCACACTTGCACCCATCACTCACCTCTACATCTCACTTTCAGGCCCCTCCGACCCCCACAGACCTCCTACTCGACTCCTCCAACCCGGCGGGGTTCTCAGAGGTCGGGAAGCCTTCACCTGAAAAGGTAAAATGGGACTAATCCTTTTTTCTGCCTGTTAACTACCTGTCAACAGGCAGTTAAAAGGATTTAATCCCTTTCCCGCCTCGAGGAGATGGGAACCGGGGCAGGAAGGCTTCCCACCTCCTGGCAAAAGGGCACGGAGGCGGGTGGAGGCGGGTTTGCCATCCGCCCCCACTTTCTGCAACTTTACCAGCAGTCCCGCCTCCTCGGGGCTGACAAAATCCAGCCCTTTTTGTCTGTCTTCACGGAAGAAGACACAAAAAACCTCCCAGAAATAGTGGAGAACCAAGGCTCTAGCCAGAATGAGGAACTGAAAGAAATTAGTATTAGTAAAAAAAATAGTACTGGAGAAATTAATGGGACTGACAGCCGATAAATCTCCTAGACTTGATGTCCTGCATCCTAGGGATTTGAAAGAGGTGGCTATAGAGATAGTGGATGCATTGGTTGTCATTTTCCAAAATTCCAGAGATTCTAGAACGGTTCCCGCAGATTGGAAGGTGGCAAATGTAACCCCACTATTTAAGAAAGGAGGGAGAGAGAAAACAGGGAACTACAGACCAGTTAGCCTGACATCAGTAGTAGGGAAAATGCAGCGTGGATCAGCAGCGGGTGCGGCACGGGCCAACAGCGAGGTTGGGAGGACCACAATGCATCCTACGAAACCCAGGCAGAGAGGACCTGCGGGAAGGAGGGAGGACGACAGTATCAGTATGTTTGTGTGTGTGTGTGCTAGGCCGTGGTAGCAGAGCCTGGTCTCCAATCGTCTTGGATCGCCTTGCCATTGGACCAAGACCTTGCTCTGTCAAGCCTGTGTGGTAGCTGGTGTGCAACGGCCACCCCACGTTAAAAGAATTCATGCACAGGCATCTTCCACCCTTTAAAATGAAGTTCGGGACCTGGAACGTCAGGACTCTCATGGATAACCCCAACAGTGACAGACTGGAACGCCGTACTGCTATCGTTGCCCGGGAGCTCAGACGTTTCGACATTGACATCACCGCCCTAAGCGACACCCGGCGGGCAAGGGAAGGCCAGCTCAAGGAGCAAGGCGGTGGCTACACCTTCTTCTGGAAAGGCAAACCTGAAGAAGATCGCCGCTTCCATGGGGTAGGCTTCACCATAAAAAATGAACTAGTTGGGCGTCGCAAAGACTCTCCTAGCGGTATAAACGAGCACCTCATGACGCTTTGGCTCACCCTAGCCCCGAATCAGTGCGCTACGGTCATCAGTGCGTACGCCCCAACACTGGAAGCCACAGACGAGACCAAAGAGGAATTCTACTCCAGCCTCGAACAATCCCTGTCCCGAGTCCCAACAGTCGACAAGCTGATCCTCCTTGGCGACTTTAACGCCAGAGTTGGAAAGGACACAGACCTCTGGGGAGGTGTGATCGGCAGAGAGTGGGTAGGGAAAGCCAACTCCAACGGTACCCTCCTCCTGTCGAAATGCTTAGAACATGGCCTTGTCATAACCAACACCTTGTTCCGTCAGAGAGACAAGTACAAAGCTTCATGGCAGCACCCTCGCTCCAAGCACTGGCATCTGCTGGACTACATCATCGTCCGAGCAAGGGACCACAAGAATGTCCGCATCACCCGCGCCATGACAGGAGCTGACGACTGCTGGACAAACCACCGCCTACTCCGCTCTGTCATCTCCATCAATGTAGCCCCAAAACAGCGGCGGCAACAGCAACAATGCCGCAGGAAAATCAACGCTGGAGCACTCAAAGAGCCCGCTAAGAAAGCCCTATTCAGCCTGCGCCTCACAAACAACCCTGACGACTCCCAGTGATGCAGAGACACAGAGTGCCCACAGCGCCTGGTCTGAACTCAAGGCCTCCATAATCAGCACCTGCGAAGAGACGCTCGGTCACTCGACCAGGAAACACCAAGACTGGTTCGACGAGAACGACCAGGAGATCCAGGAGCTAATAAGCCGCAAGCCCAAGGCATTCCTGATCTGGAAACAGCAACACAACTTGAGAGCAAGAAAGCAGCTCTATAGACGCCTGAAGGCCGAGGTCCAGCAAGAAACTTGCGACCTAAAGAACAGATGGTGGGTGGAGAAAGCGCAGGAGATCCAGCAGCTAGCCGACAACAACGACATCCGTGAATTCTTTAGCGCAGTCAAGACCATCTACGGCCCAAGCACCCAAGGTCCTACCCCACTGCGGGCCAAGAACGGAGAGGTACTCATCAAGGACAGAGAGGCAGTCAGTGCCCACTGGAAGGAGCACTTCGAAAATCTCCTTAACCGAGACTCTGTCTTCGACGCGAGTGTCCTCAACTCCATCCCGCAGCATGCTACCCGCCACCATCTCAGCACAACCCCAGCCCGGCATGAGGTTCAAAAGGCCATCCGACAACTGAAGAACAACAAGGCCTCAGGAGCAGATGGAATCCCTGCCGAGGCACTAAAGCATGGCGGAGAAGCACTACTGGCGCGAATTCATGAACTAATTTCTCTTATCTGGAAGGAGGAGAGCATGCCAGGGGATCTAAAGACGCTGTAATTGTGACCATCTTCAAGAAAGGTGACAAGTCCGATTGCGGTAATTGCAGAGGAGTTTCCCTGCTGTCTGCCACAGGGAAAGTCATCGCAAGAATCCTCCTCAATCGCCTTCTTCCAGTGGCCGAAGAGCTCCTACCAGAGTCGCAATGCGGATTCCGCCCACTAAGGGGCACAATGGACACGATCTTCACTGCGCGTTAATTACAAGAGAAATGCAGGGAACAACACCGACCGCTGTACATGGCCTTCTTTGATCTCACAAAGGCCTTCGACACTGTTAACCGTGTGGGATTATGGAGTGTCCTCCTCAAATTCGGCTGCCCTCAAAAGTTTGTCATCATCCTCCGCCTGCTTCACAACGACATGCAAGCCGAGATCCTGACCAACGGTTCCACCACAGACCCAATTCACGTACGGACCGGGGTCAAGCAAGGCTGTGTCATCGCATCAATGCTCTTCTTGATCTTCCTTGGTGCAATGCTCCATCTCACCCTCAGTAAGCTCCCCGCTGGAGTGGAGCTAATTTACAGAACAAACGGGAAACTGTTCAAACTCCGTCGCCTCCAGTCCAGATCCAAGGTCGTCCCATCCTCTGTCGTCGAATTACAGTATGCAGATGACGCTTGCGTCTGCGCTCACTCGGAGGTCGAACTCCAAACCATCGTCAACACCTTCACCGAAGCGTATGAGAGCATGGGCCTTTCACTAAACATTCGTAAGACAAAGGTCCTCTACCAACCTGCTCCCACCACACAGTACTGCACCCCGATTATCAAAATCCACGACAAGGCCTTGGACAACGTGGACCACTTTCCGTACCTCGGGAGCCTACTGTCAACAAGGGCAGACGTCGATGACGAAGTCCAACACCGCCTTCAGTGTGCCAGTGCAGCCTTCAGTCGCCTGAGGAAGAAAGTGTTTGAAGACCAGGACCTCAAACCCAGCACTAAGCTCATGGTCTACAGAGCAGCAGTGATACCCGCCCTGCTGTATGCCTCAGAGACATGGACCATGTACAGCAAGCACCTCAAAGCACTGGAGAGGTACCACCAACGCTGCCTCCACAAGATCCTGCAAATCCATTGGCAGGATAGGCGCACCAACGTCAGTGTTCTCGCTCAGGCCAACATCCCCAGCATCGAAGCTTTGACCACGCTCGATCAGCTCCAATGGACGGGTCACATCGTCCGCATGCCCGATACGAGACTCCCAAAGCAAGCACTCTACTCGGAGCTCCGACACGGCAGGAGCGCCCCAGGTAGGCAGAGGAAATGCTTCAAGGACACCCTCAAAGCCTCCTTGAAAAAGTGCAACATCCCCACTGACACCTGGGAATCCCTGGCCCAAGACCGCACAAAGTGGAGGAGAAGCATCCGGGAAGCATCTGGGAGCAAGCGGAAGCCAAGCGCAAGCAGCACACTTCAACCCAAGCACCACACCCACCCGCCGCTTCAACCACCGTCTGCCCCACCTGTGACAGAGACTGTAGGTCCCGCATTGGACTCATCAGTCACCTGAGAACTCATTTTTTTAAATGTGGAAGCAAGTCGTCCTCGGTTCCGAGGGACTGCCTGCCTAAGAGAGGGAAAATGCTAGAATCTATTATTAAGGACATGGTAACAGGGCACTTAGAAAATAATAATAGGATTGGGCAGAGTCAACATGGATTTATGAAAGGGAAATTGTGTTTGACGAATCTGTTAGAGTTTTTTGAAGTTGTAACTCGCAGAATAGGTAAGGGGGAACCAATGCATGTGGTGTATTTGGATTATCAGAAGGCATTCGATAAGGTGCCACACAAGAGGTTATTAAACAAAATTAGGGCTCATGGGATTGGGGATAATCTTCTTCTCTTCTTCTTAGGCAGCCCCTCGGAACTGAGGATGACTTGCTTCCACATTAAAAATGAGTTCTCAGGTGACTGATGAGTCCAATGCGGGACCTATAGTCTCTGTCACAGGTGGGGCAGACGGTGGTTGAAGGGGCGAGTGTGTGGGGTGCTTGGGTTGACATGCGCTCCTTGCGCTTGGCTTCCGCTTGCTCCTGGCGAAGAGACTCGAGGTGTTCCGTGCCTTCCCGGATGCTTCTTTTCCACTTTGTGCGGTCTTGGGCCAGGGATTCCCAGGTGTCGGTGGGGATGTTGCACTTTTTCCAAGGAGGCTTTGAGGGTGTCCTTGAAGCGTTTCCTCTGCCCACCTGGGGCTCTCTTGCCGTGTCGGAGCTCCGAGTAGAGCGCTTGCTTTGGGAGTCTCGTATCGTGCATGCGGACGATGTGACCCGTCCATCGGAGCTGATCAAGCGTGGTCAAAGCTTTGATGCTGGGGATGTTGGCCTGAGTGAGAACACGGACATTGGTGCGCCTATCCTGCCAATGGATTTGCAGGATCTTGCGGAGGCAGTGTTGGTGGTACCTCTCCAGTGCTTTGAGGTGCCTGCTGTACAGGGTCCATGTCTCTGAGGCATACAGGAGGGCGGGTATCACTGCTGCTCTGTGGACCATGAACTTGGTGCCGGGTTTGATGTCCTGGTCTTCAAACACTATCTTCCTCAGGCGACCGACGGCTGCACTGGCACACTGAAGGCGGTGTTGGACTTCGTCATCGACGTCTGCCCTTGTTGACAGTAGGCTCCCGAGATATGGAAAGTGGTCCATGTTGTCCAAGGCCTCATCGTGGATTTTGATAATTGGGGAGCAGTACTGTGTGGCGGGGGCAGGTTGGTAGAGGACCTTTGTCTTACGGATGTTTAGTGTAAGGCCTATGCTCTCGTACGCTTTGGTGAAGGTGTTGACGATGGTTTGGAGTTCGACCTCCGAGCGTGCGCAGACTCAAGCGTCGTCTGCATACTGTATTTCGACGACAGAGGATGGGACGACCTTGGATCTGGACTGGAGGCGATGGAGGTTGAACAGTTTCCCGTTTGTTCTGCAAATTAGCTCCACTCAAGCGGGGAGCTTACCGAGGGTGAGATGGAGCATTGCAGCAAGTAATATACTAGCATGGATTGAGGATTGGTTAATGAACAGAAAACAGAGAGTAGGAATAAACGGGTCATTTTTGTCTTGGCAGGCTGTAACTAGTGGAGTACCGCAAGGATTAGTGCTTGGGCTTCAGCTATTCACAATCTACATCAATGATTTGGATGAGGGGACTAAATGTAATATATCCAAATTTGCTGATGATACAAAGCTGGGTGGGAATGTAAGTTGTGAGGAGGATGCAAGGAGGCTTCAAGGGGATATAGACAGGCTAAGTGAGTGGGCAAGAACATGGAAAATGGAATATAATGTGGAGAAATGTGAAGTTATCCACTTTGGTATGAAAAATAGAAAAGCAGAGTATTTTTTTTAAATGGTGAGAGATTGGGAAATGTTGGTGTTTAGAGGGACCTGGGTGTCCTTGTACAAGAATCACTGAAAGTTAACATGCAGGTACAGCAAGCAATTAGGAAAGCAAATGGTATGTTGGCCTTTATTACAAGAGGATTTGAGTATAAGAGTAAAGACGTCTTACAGCAACTATATAGGGCCCTGGTGAGACCACACCTGGAGTATTGTGTACAGTTTTGGTCTCTTTACCTAAGGATGGAAATACTTATCATAGAGGGAGTGCAATGAAGGTTCACCAGACTTGTTCCTGGGATGGGGGGATTGTCCTATTTGGAGAGATTGAGTAGACTAGGCCTATATTCCCTCGAGTTTAGAAGAATGAGAGGTGATCTCATTGAAACGTACAAATTTCTTACAGGACTTGACAGGGTAAATGCAGGGTGGATGATTCCCCTGGCTGGGGAGTCTAGAACCAGAGGTCACAGTCTCAGAATAAGGGGTCAGCCATTTAGGACTGAGATGAGGAGAAATTTCTTCAGTCAGAGGGTGGCAAATCTTTGGAATTCTCTACCCCAGAGGGCTGTGGAGGCTCAGTCATTGAGTATATTCAAGACAGAGATCGATAGATTTTTGAATATTAAGGGAATCAAGGAATATGGGGATAGTGCAGGAAAGTGGAGTTGAGGTAGAAGATCAGCCATGATCTTATTGAATGGCGGAGCAGGCTCGGAGGGCCAAATGGCCTACTCTTGCTCCTATTTCTTATGTTATGTTTCACGACCACCAGACGTCCCATAGCGCTTTACGGCCAATGTACTTTTGAAGTGTAGTCACTGTTGTAATGTAGGTACCGTGGCAGCCAATTTGCGCACAGCAAGCTCCCAGAAACAGCAATGTGATACTGACCAGATAATCTGTTTCTGTTCTGTTAATTGAGGAATAAATATTGGCCATAAGACCGGGGATAACTCCCCTGCTCTTCTTCGAAATAGTGCCATGGGATCTTTTACGTCCACCCAAGAGAACAGACGGGGCCTCAGTTTAACGTCTCATCCAAAAGACGGCACCTCCGACAGTGCAGCACTCCCTCAGAGGCCTTCCAGTTCCAGCCAATGCCTTCCCAACGTCCAGCAGCACTCCCTGCACACTTTACCAACTTTATCCATGTCTTCCAGCAAGCCAGTTTCAATATTAAATCTAGCCAGTACAAGGGAAAAAATCAACTTTCCTGCAAATTGGATGTATCCCTTTAAATAGCACTGGTGGTGGGTCCCTTGTGCAGCTGAACACACATTCACGTTCAGCTGTGCGTGTTTAGGAGAGGCCGTTGATTGTAATGGGGACGTCCAAAATGGCAGGTCGGGCGTCACGATCTGCCTACTCTGAATACTGTCAGCGCATGCACATCCCACCTGCGCCATCACCCTTCCAAAGATGGCGACCTGTGCGGGCGGCGCTGAAAGTGGGCAGAAGCGAGGCAGCCGCCATTTTTTTCCTGAAATGAGCCTTAACTGCCGGCGCTAAGTTGCTGAATTTCGCGGCCGCTGTGTCTGATGTGCATGAATGAGTTGAAACTTAAATTTCCTTACTTAAAGAAGAAATATATGAAGTGGGTTCGGTGCTTTCTTTGGGCTCCGATTGTACATGCGGATTTATTCCCTTAACACACATTTTAAGTTCGGGCGTATTCTTATGCGATTGGGAGGATACTTGGGCGTAACTTGACATCGGCAAAATGGGCGAAACATTGGACGCACTTTCAGATCTAACATCTAGTTGTACCCAAGGAGGAAACTCCAGGCCTATATATTTAAAGAGGACTTCACTGGCTTGTGGTGGGTGTACTTGCCGCCTGCAATTTAAAATTGCAGTTGACCAATCAGGGGAGGAAAGGTGTTGGTTGGTCCCCTGCTCCAATTTAACAGCCACCAACCACCAACCCTCCCTCCACCACCACCCCGCCCCACCATCCCAGCCTGGTTTCTGCCAGGCGAGCACAGTTAAAATTGAGACCATAATATAAAATAGCGAAATGCATCAGTTGATGGCTGCCCCAGTAACTGCTTATGAGGAGGAAGCTTTCGAACATGCTGGGCATTCAGATGCAGAGAGAGTGCGAGACAGGGAAGTAGGAGGACAATCGTCAGCTACAGTTGAACATCCATGTTCTCTTCCTTCTTATGCTTATGTAACACAAATAATTTGTCATCTACCTTTATGAGCAAACCCTCATGTAGAGCCATCAGCTGAATGCAAACGCCAATCAGTGACGCAGGGTCGCAGAATACTTTGCCCCACAGCTCTAGCAGTTGTCAATATTATCTGAACCCCTATATGTGTTATTTTAAATAACATACTCAGATTTTTATAAAAATAAGCAGTGGAGTAATTTCCAGTACAGCAGGCACTCACAACTGTATCATAACTAAAACTGCAGTGATAATGTGACATAATGGGCTAGATTTTGCAGTAAAAATAATGGTGAGGGTATCGGCGCTCACCGTTATTAAAGCATATATTGGACAGCAACTTCCGGCGACCACACATAGGCAGTTAAATGCAGAAATCAGGAAGTTGCTGTCCAAACTGTCCTGCTCCTCCAGGAGCTTTGCTATAATGGTACCTCGCCAAAAGACATGGAAGAGCATGAAGTTGCGGGACTTATGTGATAGATACCCACTAAATTCACCAGAAAAAGTTAGGACTTGTCCATTCCAGAGTAAGTAAATTTTTAACGCCGTGATAAGTCTGAATTACTGCCAATCAACCTCAATGGCACTGAAAATTAACTTTTACAAGTGTGGAGTCTCATTCCTTCAGATTTTAATTATTGTTGGAGATTTAAAAAATTAAAAGATTTAAATGAAAAAATGGTTGGAAACTTTTTTCTTTGTCTCTTTCTTAATCCCATTTTTCTTTCCCTCTCTTTAATTTACTTTCTGTATATGATTTGGCATTGATTTAACTATTCTAACTGGCACTTCCTCATTCAGCTGCTGCGTGCCTCAGTAAGGATTCTTCAATTGGTTAAGGAGATACACAGTTGCTTGCCTTGTTCACACAGGTCCCAGAATCCCTGTAGAGGGTGCTGTGACAAAATGGCTTTCTAATCCCAGGGTCTTAAAAGAAGTGGCTGCAGAGATAGTGGATGCATTGGTTGCAATATACCAAAATTCCCTGGACTCTGGAGAGGTCCCAGCGGATTGGAAAACCACAAATGTAACACCCCTATTTAAGAAAGGAGGGAAGACAGAAAGCAGGAAACTATCGACCAGTTAGCCTAACATCTGTCATTGGGAAAATGCTGGAGTCCTTCATTAAGGAAGCAGTAGCAGGGCATTTGGAAAATCATAATGCAGTCAGGCAGTCAGCATGGTTTTATGAAAGGGAAATCATGGTTAACAAATTTGCTGGAGTTCTTTGAGGATGTAACGAGCAGGGTGGACAAAGGTGAACCAGTAGATGTGGTGTATTTGGATTTCCAGAAGGCATTCGATAAGGTGCCACATAAAAGGTAACTGCATAAGATAAGAGCTCACGGAATTGGGGGTAATATATTAGCATGGATAGAGAATTGGCTAACTAACAGAAAGCAGAGAGTCGGGATAAATGGGTCATTTTCCGGTTGGCAAACGGTAACTAGTGGGGTGCCACAGGGATCGGTGCTGGGGCCTCAACTATTTACAATCTACATTAATGACTTGGATGAAGGGACTGAGTGTAATGTAGCCAAGTTTGCAGATGATACAAAGATGGGTGGGAAAGCAAGTTGTGCAGAGGACTCAAAGAATCTGCAAAGGGATATAGACAGTCTAAGTGAGTGGGCAAACATTTTGGAGATGGAGTATAATGTGGGAAAGTGCAAGGTTATACACTTTGGCAGGAAAAATAAAAAAGCAAATTATTATTTAAACGGAGAGAAATTACAAAATGCTACAGTTCAGAGGGACCTGGGGTTCCTTGTGCATGAAACACAAAAAGTTAGCATGTAGGTACAGCAAATAATCAAAAAGGCAAATGGAATGTTGGCCTTTATTTCAAGGGGGTTGGAGTATAAAAACAGGGAAGTCCTGCTACAACTGTACAGGGTATTAGTGAGACCACACCTTGAGTACTGCGTACAGTTTTGGTCTCCTTATTTAAGGAAGGATATACTTGCATTGGAGGCAGTTCAGAGACGATTCACTAGGTTAATTCCAGAGATGAGGGGGTTGACTTATGAGGAAAGGTTGAGCAGGCTGGGCCTGGACTCATCGGAATTTAGAAGAATGAGAGGTGATCTTATTGAAACATATAAGATACTAAGGGGGCTCGACAAGGTAGATGCAGAGAGGATGTTTCCCCTCCTGGGGAAATCTAGAACTCGGGGGCACAGTTTTAGAATAAAGGGTCGCCCTTTTAGAACTGAGATGAGGAGGAATTTCTTCTCTCAGACAGTCGTAAATCTGTGGAATTCTCTGCCCCAGAGAGCTGTGGAGGCTGGGTCATTAAATACATTTAAGGTGGAGATAGACAGATTTTTGCAAGATAAGGGAGTGAAGGGTTATGGGGAGTGGGCGGGGAAGTGGCTTTGAGCCCAAGATCAGCCATGATCTTATTGAATGGCGGAGCAGGCTCGAGGGGCCAAGTGGCCTAATCCTGCTCCTATTTCTTATGTTCTTATGTTCTAATCATAGCAAGTTCCAGTGCAAAAGCCCATAGAAAGTCTGTGGGCAAGTGTAAGTGTAATGAGCAACTAGCACCGTTCATTCGCCGCTGACCGCAAAATCCAGGCCATTATTTACACTTCAGTGATAATGACTTTCAGTTAATTTAATGTTGCAGGGAAATAACATTGACAGTTTAAACTGTTGAATTATAAAATTATACCAGATTTATACCAACAAGAAGCTCCCAGTATATGTGGAGCTTTAGAATCGAGCCAGCCTGGGACTCACCAGATTCTCTTTTTTCTCTGCCATCAATTTGTTTTGCATAAGTTCTCTGTTCTTTTTATTGTATGGCTTCTTCAATACCTCTATGAAAAAAGATATTAAATTGTATATAACAAATGGTCAATACAATAAAGGTGATTATGTGCTCCTGTGCTCCCAACAGGGAAGCTGTGCTTGCCAGGAGCACTGGTTGAGAGAACATTGTAGTTCTGACCCTTTGTCCTATAGTCCCCGTCAACAAGGCTCCCCATTGTGAGTGGTAGATCATGTAATCAACCTTCATTTTTGTGTTAAGTGTTATTCTTCTGTAAAACAAAGTGTTTTAAGGACACAATGGTGGCACAAAATCAGGGCAGAAGCTAAGCGCCTGAAAGCCACCAGTAGCCTGCTGTTTGGTATTTTCTGACCTGGCAACACTTGGGGAGCAGAGGACTTGTGCTGCTCTGGTATGTGGTCATCATTACAGCCTCTACTTTCATGAAAATTGAGAGCGACCTCTCAATTCTCTATTGTGTGCTTGGGTGCCAATAGGGTGAGTGCAATAGTGTGCGCTTGTAGAAATAGATGCATAGAATCACACTACAGGCACACAATCAGGAGGAGTTGCTTTTTGGTTTTCTTAAAACTCTGTATTGCTGAAATCAGTCTTTTAAATTTTAAATCCCCCTGATAACATTTAGCACCAAGTATCCGTTGAAATCAATGTTGCTAGGGTGAAAATGGAGGAACATATGTTGTTTTATACATTTTCTCATTTACATGGTGTCATCATGCTCTGGCCCACTTTTCAGGAGATGTATTAAGCACCCACTCCCACCATGACTAGATTTTCTGATTATCAGAAAAGAGCAGGGCTGAGAAACTTTCTCGGGCGGTGGCGCAAAATGGGCGGTATCGGATTGGCCGCCCGTTATATGCAGCGCCTGATATAAGAACACAAGAAATAGGAGCAGGAGTAGGCTATTTGGCCCTTCGAGCCTGCTCCGCCATTCAATACGATCATGGCTGATCTTCTACCTCATCTCCACTTTCCTGCACTATCCCTATATCCCTTGATTCCCTTAATATTCAAAAATCTATCGATCTCTGTCCTGAATATACTCAATGACTGAGCCTCCACAGTCCTCTGGGGTAGAGAATTCCAAAGATTCACCACCCTCTGTGTGAAGAAATTTCTCCTCATCTCAGTCCTTAATGGCCGACCCCTTATTCTGAGACTGTGATCCCTGGTTCTAGACTCCCCAGCCAGGGGAAACATCCTCCCTGCATCACCCTGTCAAGTCCTGTAAGAAATTTGTACGTTTCAATGAGATCACCTCTCATTCTTCTAAACTCTAGAGAATATAGGCCTAGTCTACTCAATCTGTACTCATAGGACAATCCCTCCATCCCAGGAACCAGTCTGCTGAACCTTCGTTGCACTCCCTCTATGGCAAGTATATCCTTCCTCAGGTAATCAGACAAAAACTGTACAAAATACTCCAGGTGTGGTCTCACCAGGGCCCTATATAGTTGCAGTAAGATGTCTTTAGTCTTATACTCAAATCCTCTTGTAATAAAGGCCAACATACCATTTGCTTTCCTAATTGCTTGCTGTACCTGCATTTTAACTTTCAGTGATTCGTGTACAAGGACACCCAGGTCCCTCTGAACACCAACATTTCCCAATCTCTCTCCTTTTAAAAAATACTCAGCTTTTCTATTTTTCATACCAAAGTGGATAACTTCACATTTCTCCACATTATATTCCATTTTCCATGTTCTTGCCCACTCACTTAGCCTGTCTATATCCCCTTGAAGCCTCCTTGCATCCTCGTCACAACTTACATTCCCACCCAGCTTTGTATCATCAGCAAATTTGGATATATTACATTTAGTCCCCTCATCCAAATCATTGATGTAGATTGTGAATAGCTGAGGCCCAAGCACTAATCCTTGCGGTACCCCACTAGTTACAGCCTGCCAACCTGAAAATGACTCGTTTATTCCTACTTTCTGTTTTCTGTCCATTAACCAATCCTCAATCCATGATAGTATATTACCCCCAATCCCATGAGCCCTAATTTTGTTTAATAACCTCTTGTGTGGCACCTTATTGAATGCCTTCTGAAAATCCAAATACACCACATCCACTGGTTCCCCCTCATCCATTCTGTTAGTTACAACCTCAAAATATTCTAACAGATTTGTCAAACATGATTTCCCCCCACAAATCTGTGTCGACTCCGCCCAATCCTATCACTATTCTCTAAGATATTCAGTTCCATTGCAGTCAATGGAGCTGTATATAAGGCGCTGTGTATAACGGGCGGCCGATCCGATATCGGCCATTTTGCACCAATGCCCAAGACGAAGTTCTAGGCCCAGGACACTGAATTTTCAGGAATGTAGGTGATTATATAATCCACTTGAACTTCATTTTTGCACTTTACATTGCCACACCATTGTTTATTCTCTATATATGTATTGGCAACAGAATTATCCCCATAGCTAATTGCTACTTGTATCTCAATAAACTTGAAGCACTTACATCACATTCATTAATACCTCAGCATAAATGTCCTTAGTTTCAAAGCAAAAGGGCAGACTGACTGTTGGCATTCATGTTGACACAAAAACAGACCCAAATCTCTTACTGAGATTAATCTATTCAACTTTTCATTGTACACTTTGAAAAACACGGTAATGCTGGAGTTATGTCATTGCACGAATCACTTCTTAGTACATGGGGGTGATTTTGCCAATGGGGGCGCGTTGGAGGCGGGACTGCTGCTTAGCGAGTCGATGTTCCGCCTCCATTGATTTGTGGCCAACCCACGCTATTTTCCCTTGATTGACCTTGTTAAGCCCGCTGGGGCCAATTAAGGGAAAGCTGGTTACAGAGAACGTCAACGTATGTCGTTTCATCTGTCAAAAATTTTTGACAGATGAATTGTCATCATTTGACAGCTCTGTGAAGCTGTCAAACATTGACATTCTCTGTAGTTTGATGAGTTCTTGAATTCAACTTCTTTCTTTTGCAGAAATTAGATGGTTGTTGCATTGGAGAATGCAACGGCCATCTGTCATCTCTGCCACGGAGGTGCGAGACTCTCCGCATACCCACCGATTGAAGCCTGCAGCAAGAAACAAAGGTAAGTACACTTTTTCTAACACTTTCCACTTACCTCAGATACTCACCTCTCCACACTTGCACCCATCACTCACTTCCACAGCACACTTTTGGACCCCGCAGACCCACTACTCGCCTCGGTGACCCTGGCGGGGTTCGGAGCCTTCGGGAAGCCCGCACTTTTGTGGGTAAAATGGGGATAATCCTCTTATCTGCCTGTTAACTACCTGTTAACAGGCAGATAAGTGGCACTAATCCCCTTCCCGCCTCCAAGGAGACGGGACCCAGCAAGATAGCACGGGGGCAGGTTGAGGGCGGGTTGGGCACCCACCCCCAAATTCTGCCATTTTCCCGGCAGTCCCGTCTCCCCAGGGCTGGCAAGATCGCACCCCATGTTATTGTTTATAATACATACACAAGTCTGCAACTTTTATTGCAATTCACTGTGAAGAAAAGGTTTGGCAATAGTGCATGTTCAGAGTCACATAATAAAGAAGAACTATTGTTTAAAGGAAGTACTAGAAGTTTTAGGATCTGTAAGTACTTAGCCTGCTTACTGGTGATTAAAAGTCAACTGATTAATTTATTTTAAATATATATATATGTATATGCAGTAGAGACTGTCGGCCCAAATTTCATGGGACTGGGAGGGCATGCAACAGTGTATATATATCTTATGTTAAAAGTTTTTCTATAGGTACCTTCGGTGTGCAAACAAACACCAATGTTCAGTGGAATTAGTGAACTGGGTTTGAGCTCTGCAAGGTTCCGTTTACACATCCTTTGTGAGCTATTCAGAAAATATGTGGGGTTTTTTTTTTAAACAAATATACACAGTTGAGACTGACGGCCCAAAATTCGAAGGACTGGGGAGGGTGTGCAACAGTGTAGGTTGAGGGGGGTCTTGGTTCTACTGGGTTGCCGTCCTTGTTTTTAAGAGGAAAAATTCTGCTGAAATGAGAGCTGCTCCTTCTTCTATCTGTTTCCCACCCTTCTGTGCTGACGTCAAAAGGCTAGACTGGCAGGATGGTACCAACTTCCAGAAATCCCATAATTTCCATCTCCTTTGGGTCAACACAAAATACACATGCAGGATGCAGGCATACTTGCGTCTTGGCAGAAGCAGGGCCTAGATTAATAATAATTATTAGAATAATCGATTGTTGTTCGGAAAGTGGATACTGAAAAATTGATCTTTTTTAAAGAAAAATTGTGATCTTCGGGCAACATGGACCACCTACCCTGCGCAGAGCAGCAAGATGCTGCTCCAAAATTCTTAGACCCCAGCGGGGCAGGTGCTCAGGAAACACTGGAGGAGGAGGCTGTTTTAAGGTTTTGCATGTAATTAAGTGTTGTTCGGAAAGATGGCAACAAATAATACAAGACCCCGAGTCAGTTTCCCCCTTACCCAGAGTGCACTGTGAAGGGTTAGTTGTGCAGCCTTTAATTTTAGAGGATGAACCGTGTACTGGTGTCTAGGGTTCCCACATAAGAAAAGGGAGAGTGTTACCTTGCCTACCCTGGTCAGGTCATTCAACTTCTTGAGGCACGGATTTGCAGTTTTGGCATGGCGAAAGAGTTAGCACTCAGTGCGTGTGTTACCTCCCACTACATAGCATGAGAGAATTTTTTATGGCTTCCTCCCACGAAGTCCCAGTAGTCTCTCTCTCCTCAATTCAATCTTCTCAAGGGGGGGGGGGGGCGGGGTGGAGGTGTTTCCACTGAAAATGTTTGTACCTCTTTGCAATGCCCTTCTCCTTTTTCAACTGTCTGAGCCAAATTTGAGCAGAAAAACATTCTTGAAAAGTGGGACAAAAATCACACAAGAGCCATCCAGTGCAGCTACCTGAACTGACCTCAGTAATCCACTTTCCAACTTACCAGCTGCTCTACTCTGCTGCTGCAATCTCCAGCCAGACTTGGCTTTTTGAAAACTCCACTTTAATTCCCAAGCACATTACTGCCTCTTTAGAAGGAATTTGTGCTGGAAATCTTCCAAAGGATATGTAAATAAGCTCAGCCATGGAATTCTGCTGGATAGTTATTGGAACGTGGAATGCTTTGCCACAGGGAACAGCTGATGCAGAGACCATTTCGCCTTTTAAGGGAAAAGTGAATAAACATTTGAAGCAGGAGTAGATACAAACTAAGGGGGTAAAGCAGGTCAGTGGAATTATTTTTAGATTATTCTAGCAAAGAACTGGCAGGGAAATGATGGGGTGAACAACTTCATTCTGTGTTGTAAACATCAATGGTTCACTGGTCTATTGTTCTAACCTCTCAGTTCTTGGCATGGTGTCCATTTCCATCTATTTCTAAAGGTTTTAAAGGTGCTATATTAATGTAAGTTTATATGGTTCAGCTGAGTGAGCAGCTGGGAAAGGGTGTGATATAGAGGCTAAGATAGAGTGGGACAAGATATAGAGCAGAAGTCTCAGTATATTACTGTTTGTCAGTGTCCCCCTTGGACTGTGATATATTGAGGTTTCACTGTACAATATTTTGTAACCTAAATTACCCCAAATCAGATTCCTAATGTTAATAACTGATGAACATGTAGCAATATGGATTGTACCTTGGTTGCTCAGCTGGCACAATTTGAGTCTTTCTTCAGAAGTAAGTCCTGACACCACCTTTGCTTCTTCAAATGCACTTTTATACCACTGTCTGCATTTTTTTAAGTCTTCCTGTAGATATAAAGGGTTCATTACAATAATATCAGCTTTGTTTCCAACCATTTTTACAACAGAAGGTGCTGGATTCTTTAATAATGAAGATATACATGCATTAGAGCGGGTCCAGAAAACAACTACAAGACTGAACCCAAGTGTAAACGAGATGGGCTATGAGGAAAGATTTAGAGAACCTCAGTTTTGAAAGGCAACAGTTAAGCTGGGTCTCATTGAGATATAGAAAATATAATTGGTGCACATAGACAAGGTAAGTCCTGAATAATACTTTAAAGTAAGCCAAGAGAGTTGGACCAAATGGCATAAGTTTAAATTAAAGAAAAGTAAATTTAAGACAGAATTTAGGAAGAACGTTTTTACGGGCTGATAAATGCTTAGAATAACTTGCCAGGTAGTGGAAACAAAAACATAATGATCTTTCAAATACAAATGAATGCTTTAATGGGAAGGTTAGTGTACAAGAAGGATGGTCTTTGATGGGCCGAATGGACTTCCTGAATCCTTGATTTGTCTTATGTTCCTCCTTCAACAACAAAATCTCTTTTGATACATCAGACCTGAAAATCTGTGGGACAATCGACCAGTGATCTCCACTCCTGACTCTGCGGAGGTATCTGGGGTCATCGGCATATATTGGGCGCACACCATCGCCATTAAGCGCACATCTTGGATGCCTGCCGGAGGAAGGTGATGGGAAATGCAGCACTAGCCAACCACTACTGCAGCAGCCGATGGCCCCACTATCACATTGCAAATTCATCAGCTCAACTGGCCCCCTTTATAAAGGGCCCAATTTTAGTGACAAGGAGGCAAATATTTATGGGGACCAGGCTAGCATTTGTCTGCTGGGAGTGCAGCAGAGGAGGCTGGAATCAGCCGGCACCCAGAAGGGAGAGACAGCCTTGATTGCGAGTTTCCAGTGGGGTCTGTTTGGAGCAGAGCTTCCCTCCATTTCAAACATGCCCCATTACATCGAAGGGAGCAGAGCCAGGGAAGAATATTGCCATTCCAGGAATATCCACCATCTCGGCCTCTTTCTGTCCCTTATAAAGTGGGCCGATTGAGTCGATGAACTTGCAAAAGAATAGTACGACATCAGATGCTGCATTAGCGACTGGCAACTGCTGAATTTCCCACCACCAGTGGGAATTCTCCTTGCAAAGTAAAAGGTTGCAAAGAACAGCTACATGGAGATGTGGATGATCATGGAGCCTCCTCTTCCTATAAGTTGCTAGGTAAAAATGAGGAAACGGTTTAATGGAATCAGGAGGAATACCGAAGTAAATGTTCACATATTTGCATCCTTTATTAATATTGGGATAAAATATATGTACCAGTAGTGGTGTAGCTTTGTAGCCATAGTCAAGTGCAGGAAGTTCTTTGATTATTTCCTCTGGAAACGTCTGTAAGCAATAGTTAGCTGAAAATGTTGGTCAGCAAATCCCATGGCCATTGGTCATTGTGCTGGGTTCGAGGAGGACCTCTGCCCACACCTGTATACATCAGTGACTCCAGACCATTTTCCAGGGTTAGCTATTTTAAATAATGCTGGGTTGGATCCTGCCAGAGTGATACTTGGGATTGAGACGTTGTGCATGGTGGGGGCGCAGTAGACTTCCGCTGCAGCATCTTAAAGAGGCAAACATTGGAAAAGAAGAGGAAGAATAGTATTGCAGAAAGGGCCTCTTCTGCCCACCATGCAATCTATTTTACAGATAATTAGATGAAAGTACTTTTACAGAAGATTAGGCAGAGGAGGCATAGCCTGCTTGGTGTCTGTGGCGGGAGCTCCTCGAAAATCAGTGGCTGCAACTCAGGCGATGGAGGTGGTACTGCAGTCAGTGTCACCTCCACAATCCCCCCGCTAGCTTTGAATACAGGAAGAACTTCAATGATCTCATGAAGCTAAAATGAGAAGTCGCACAACACCAGGTTATAGTCCAACAGATTTATTTAATTTTACAAGCTTTCGGAACAGTTCGCTCCTTCGTCAGGTAAGTTAGCAGTGAGAGAATCTCCCAGAATTCACAATTTAAACACAGACAAAATATATTCAAATCTTTCCTACATCAAAGAGCACAGCCAAGACAATGAGATGTGTCCCAGGGGGTCCAACGTGTCAAACCACCTGCTGGCTGCATATCCTGTCAATCTGTGTAGGTTCTTGTGTTAGTCTTTTTAAAAAAAAACACCTGGGAAGACCGGCCATGATGTCAAGTCACGTTCTGTATCGTGACATGAACCCGATATCGCGATTGAGGCCATCCTCATGAGTGCGGAACTTGGCTATCAGTTTCTGCTCCATGAGGATGGCCTCAATCGCGATATCGGGTTCATGTCACGATACAGAACGTGACTTGACATCATGGCCGGTCTTCCCAGGTGTTTTTTTTTTAAAAAGACTAACACAAGAACCTACACAGATTGACAGGATATGCAGCCAGCAGGTGGTTTGACACGTTGGACCCCCTGGGACACATCTCATTGTCTTGGCTGTGCTCTTTGATGTAGGAAAGATTTGAATATATTTTGTCTGTGTTTAAATTGTGAATTCTGGGAGATTCTCTCACTGCTAACTTACCTGACGAAGGAGCGAACTGTTCCGAAAGCTTGTAAAATTAAATAAATCTGTTGGACTATAACCTGGTGTTGTGCGACTTCTCATTTTTGTCCACCCCAGTCCAACGCCGGCATCTCCACATCATGACCTCATGAAGCTAGGCAAGGCAAAAGGAAGTACCCAAATTCCCCCACAGGATGGCAAAGTACATTGTACAACTATGTTTATTATTTTCTTACAACTGACCCTTTCTTTGTTCCATGGCTTCAGTAGAGTACAATACAGTGTCACAATGTCAGCAAATACCTTTGTTCTCCTAGCAGCTATGAGTAAATAGGTCCTTCCTCCGGGTGCTCCGGTTTCCTCCCACAGTCCAAAAATGTGCGGGTTAGGTTGATTTGGCTATGATAAATTGACCCTTAGTGTTAGGGGGGGGATTAAATATGTGGGGTTATGGGGATAGGATGGGATATGTTAGGGGGAATTAAATACGTGGTGTTACGGGGGTAGGGTGGGATATGTGTACTGTGGGGATTAAAGCAGGGACAGGGTACTGGATTTGGATGATCAGCCATGATCGTATTGAATGGTGGAGCAGGCTCGACGGGCCGAATGGCCTACTCCTGCTCCTAGATTCTATGTTTCTATGTTTTTTTTTCCTCGCAATCTTACTGCAGGCCGTCCCACTGGCTGGGAACACAGAGAGAAAAAGACAGAGAGACATCTGGGCAGGTAATCAGGTTCTAAACAAGAGATTCTGAGGTACAGGTCTAGGCCTGGAGCAGGAAATTAAGATGTTTTTGCAGTTAGAAGTTGTCCAAAAAGGAAGGTAAGGCTAAAACGTAAATCAGGTCATGAAAGGGACATTGTTTATTTTGTTTTCTTGTTTCTAATTGTTTGAGGAAAAAAGTTAAAATTAATTAAATGTACAGCTGTTACTCTGTATGTTCAGGTGCGGTCTCTAAAATAAAGCAGCTCAACAAATCATATCTGACCTTGTTTCACTAAAGTGTTCCTCAGTCTGCCTTCAGAAAAATGAGAAGAGCATGAGGGCATGCAAGAAAGACACGATATCCAGTTCAGGTTACAAGGAGATTCTATTGTTACACCCCCCCTCCCCAACCTCAACCCCCGAGTTACACTATCATATACACATAATAAGATGCTTGATCGCTTAACGCTGTTAATATCTGAATATTGGCATCTGAGGCTGATCCGGAATTGTAACATCCACCCATTCTTCCTCTTATCCTCCTCTAGATGAATCATAGCATGAAGAATCCGAGGTGGAGGAAGAAAAGCTGCTAGACCCCTCTGCCTTGGAGGCTGCTAGCACCATCTCGTCCATGGCAACATTTATCTTGTCCCTGCCAACCACCAGCCCAGTGACATCCACCCTGGGGGTGTTTGATAGTGAGCACGAAGATATTATAGAGAGTAATGCATGGAGTATGATTTGGCAGTAGTGCAGCGTGAAACCTGAGGCGCCTGACATTCCTAAGCTCTCAGCTGAAGAGAGCATGAACCTCTGTCTCTGGTTTTGAAAGAAAGATGCTTGCAAACCATCACACCTATGTGCAGATACTGCGACAGTCTCCCAGTACATGCAGCACCTGTCTGTCTAGCAAGTGGAATCAACATGTGGCACATTCAGAGATGATTTCACAGAAGTGCAGACCACCCCTGAGTGTGTGGTAGCTCCAGGCAGGCCTGCAGTGGATATCCAATAGAGAGAGATGCTTGGGGCAGGACAAGCTTCCTTTCTGGAAACTCATATTGTTGCCATGGAAGCCTTGGGTGATTGGTTCAAGAGAGCTGGTTTGAGCAGAACTGACCATCTATCAGGCACGGCTTCACTGATCTCAGGTACTATTTGGTCTACATTCCTGATGATTAATGACCTTGCAGAGCCAGTGTGGCGTGCCAGTGGTCTGGCAGGAAGTTGCTCAAATTATTCTACTATCTCTCAGAATAGCAAGACAAGCGCGCCCTCTAGCCATTCTCTGCAGATCTGAGCAGGTGACAGTAAGATGGCAGGGCCACACCACCCAAGCAACAGCACTGTAGATGCTGTCTGCAGCTTGTTCTTGTCAGGACAAAGGCAACTAAAGAGGAAGGCAACCACAGTTCCTCAAATAGGTAGTAAACAGCCACTTTTCAGCCACTCAGGTAGCACTTTGAAGAAACATCAGTTTAGAATAATGAGAAGAGTACGTGTGACATGGTGAAAAGGGGAAAATTATTTCATGCACAGGTTGAAAAAGCAAGGATTATATTATTGCTTTTGTTGTAAGTTGAGCTTGGGGTAGTTATTCGTACTGTTTGAAATGTATATTTTCAGATGTGAGAAATGGGAGCTGTTTATTTCTAGGTGACTGCAGAAGGCAGTGGTTCTGGTGGATTGGGCGGGGGTCCAGTGGGCAATGTAACATGGAGTTTGGTTCAGGGCTTCCAGAGGATGCTCACGAGGAGATGTTCAGAACAAGACAGTTTCAAAGAGTTTTGGCTGCAGGCAGAGGGTTTTGCTCAGCAGCCTCTTCCATCCTTATTGCTGATGGTCGTCTTCTTTACCCTCTTTCCTTTCTCCTCTGCCTGCTGCAAGAGGAAACCTCTGTTAATAACAAAATTGTGGACTATGCTGCAGTGTATGCACCCTTGGAGCTATCCAGGCATCTGAAGTATGGCGAGTATTTCAATCGTGTGCTCTAATCATGATGGTGGCAGAAGGGATCTCATATTTTTCTTCTGCTGGAATTCTGGGGAACTGCACAAGTACCGTAAGCCAAAACTGAAGAAGGTATCTTTTATTCCCCAGGATCTCACTGGATATTTGCCTTTGGTCTCTGAAAATAGGTAACACACTGGACTGCCTCAAGCTAAAGGAGTCATGGCAGCTCTGTGGAAAACATGCATTATCATACATAATTCTATGTTGATGGTCACATATTAGCTGCACCTTAAGGGAATGCAACCCTTTTCTGTTAATGTAGGAGACTGAATCAATTTAGAGAACTCATATGGCTACATGGGTACCGACAATGATTCCTTGAACTCTGGTGAATCATGCCAATCTAAAAATGCCCACATCTACTCTTGTTTAGACCTTTGATCCATTGGGAAACTTATGAAGTGTGCTGTTTGAGCAAACAAAGCATCTGGAACCTCCCAGAGGTATCTGTGTACAGCAGACTGAAGGATATTGGATTTATCCCCTGTCGGAATCTGAAAAGGATCCAGGAACATAAAAATCGAGTCCAGTGGTTAGTTTGGTAAGTTACTGGGAATGCTGTGTAGAGATCATCTTCCAATAAGTTGTATAACTCCTGGACGGTTTCCTTGGGGAAGTGGAATATCCTTATGAACTGCTGTGTAAGGTGCAGATATGATTGGAGGGGGAACGAGTGTGATGTATCATCAAGTGGGATGCAGATGCATTCTCCATAGGGAGACCTGGCTATGCTTCCCCTGTTGCTCTTCCTCTTCTTCCTTCATGGCCCCCAAGTTTAAGGGAATTCCCAAGAGGAATGTCATGATGCAAAGGGTGCAATGAGCAGTGGTTTCAAAATTTGAAAGGCAGGCAGCTGAAGAGCAAAACCTAGACCTTTAGCAGGTTGAACTTGGTATCCCACTCTTCCTCTTATAAAGCACTCAGTGACATTCTTTTTGCTGAGGGACACTCTAAATGTATGTTGTTGTAAAATCCATAAGGATTTGGATTTTGTATGATTACAAGTTATTGCAGGTATGTTACAGTATAGGAACCTTTCTAGATCCAAAAATACACCTGATCCAAGGAGCTGAGCAGCTGCTTCCCCTATCAGCTTCAAATTACTCTGTCAGGACTAATCATCTGTTTAATGAGAGATTATTTTTGTTTGCCTTTTATTGGCATTATACTACTTTGGTAATTATTCAATGTACTCTTTACTTTCAAAGTTGCAGTTTACCAAAAATATTATGCTTATTTGGTTGGGAATGAATGCATGGAAATATTCTTGTTAGTCCAAATATCCTGATTTTCATATAACAGTTTTAGCCATCAAAGAGCACAGTTCCTTTCTCAGCTTGTCCTTTCTGATCTGGCAATTTCACCTTCACACAATTGAACACTGTAGCATCCATTTCTTCTAAGTGGACATCATCATTAACCATATAATAAAGTTCTAACATAATTCTCATGTATTTGGAATTAGTGTTTACTAAATTGCATGCACAATTTGCCTGAAGTATGTATACAAAATAGCACTTGTCAGTAAAAATGGAAACTTAACATGACTACAAGGGGTAGAAATTAGGTCGCGCCCCATTTGGGGCGCAAATATCGTCCGGACGCAAATATTAGCGCCTGGCGCTAATTATCGGCATTGACAGGAAACTTCACTTTTACCGCCCCGGGAGGTGAGTGGAGCGCTAAATCAGGCGCTGCACACCTGTCTTAAGGCGCAAAGGCCAAGGAGTGAGGCGCTAACTCAGAGCGCTGGCGAAGCTCATGTAATGTCAGTCAGCAATGGAACACACACACAATGGCACGGGCCAGTTCTTAAAGGGGATGGTTAATCTTGCTTTCCATCCACATCCTGTTCATTGCAGCCTTGAATCTCGGCCTGGAGAGACTTGCACATCAAATGTGCTGGAAAGAACAATGGAGAGTACCAGGCAAAGAGCTCAGAGTGCAGCTCCCACAGTCTCTGCTAAATCGATACAAGGAATGGCAAATCAAAATGAACCTGCAAAGTGCTGCTCAGTACCCAAAAACTCCGTCACACAACGTTGAATCTCTCCAGAAGTCTCTCCCTCTCTCTCTCAGAATGCGTAGTTCAAAAATGGCACCAACAATAAAAGGCAGGAAGAGGCCCCCTTTAAATAGCGCCCCCCCCCAGCCCCACAGCGATTGATAGCGTTCCAGTCTTCTGGTCGTTGGATGCGCCAGGCGGTAAGGCAGGGGGCGCCACTCAATTTCCGCTCCGGGGCGCCACAAGGGCGTTGCACCATGGAATGACGTCACAATCTGCGCGCGCAGGTGGTCGCAGCGGTAAAGTTTAGTGCCGCCGCACAATGTCAAGTTAAGTTCCCGAGCGGCGCAAACATCGCTGCGCCCGGGCGTTAGCGGCTTTGCGCCCCATTAGCGCCCTCTTAAGGCGCTAACGGGAGGCGCAACCAACTGAATTTTTACCCCCAAGTGTTTTAACAATGATCAAAACTAAGGAAATTCTAATGAACACAGTAAGCTATAGCAGAAAATTTCCCATGTTTCTGGGATACATCCATTAAAACTCTACCATTGTTGTCCTTTTGAAAGACACAAACTGAATTTTGAAAGTTATTTACTCTCAAATTTTGATTATCTTAAACCCTGCATTCAGAAAACATTGTACAAATTGAAACTGATATCTGGGAATAAGACCAAAAATATTCAAGCTAAGTTAGTCTTTTAGGCCTCCACAATGTTATTTATTTTAAAAGTTTGCATACCAATTTGCCCATTGTGCAATAAGGCTGAATATGTCTCACTGCAATCCAAGATCTGGTGTGTGGCTTTCCCAAGAACTCTGTGTGATATTGTTCTACAGAACCATCTTCATCATACATCACATATTCTCCAGTAAAACGGTCTGGACAAAGGATGGAAGGCCAGCTAAAGAAATAAAGTTAATAATTTAACAAGCTAGAATTTCTAAGTGCAACTATCTAAGTCGTATTACTGTGGTGCATGGAATATAGATGTCCAAAGACCAAAGATATCTCTGGAACACTTTCAATAATAGACTACCATGGTCATAAGGCCAAACCAGATTCCCTCAAACTAGCAATCACAGAAATAACAACAATACTCTTCAGACACAAACCTGGTGTTAATAGTAAAAAATTCAACTTAAAACTCATCACTTACTGGTATAAAATTACAATACTGATTTTCAAATAATTTTATATTGTAAATTTTAGCATAACGTTAAATTACCTACCTTAGTTATGCTCTTCCTCATTCTCTAAATGTAGTTCATTTCTCCAAATACAAATAAAAGGCCATCATCCACAAAGGGGACCCCCCACCCCCAAGACACTGTAGCTTTGAGAGTTCTGTCCCAAGTGAACACATCTGCAGTAGACGTCTCCGCCTCGAATCTCTTCGGCTCAGATTCATTGAGCTGGAGTGCGAGTTGGAGACACTCCGACACATAAGGGAAGGGGAGGAGTATCTGGAAAGTTTGCTCCAGACCTCGGTCACACTTCAGAGAGGTGCAGGTTCAGAACGGGGTTAGTGTGACAGATAGTGTACACAGTAAAGGGAACCCAGGTGAGAAAGAGAACAAGGATCCACAGAAACTGATCCTATCCAACAGGTACAATGTACTTGCTACCTGTGAGGATAAGGATAAAGATTGTTGCAAGGATAGCCAGAATGTGGACCATGGCACTTTGGAGCAGGAGGCTGTCCAAAGGGGGGAGGAAGAGGAGGAGAGGAAGTGTAATGTGATAGTTGTAGGGGATTCTATAATTAGGGGGATAGCATCCTTTGTAATCAAGATCGAGAGTCCCATGTGGTATGTTGCCTACCTGGTGCCAGAGTGAGGGACATCTCGAACCGGCTTGAAAGGATATTGGAGAGGGAGGGGGAAGAGCCAGTCGTTGGGACCAACAACATAGGGAAGAGTAGGCAAGAGGTCCTGTTTTGGGAGTACCATGAACTAGGAGCTAAATTAAAGAAAAGGACCTCAAGGGTTATAATCTCTGGATTATTACGTGAGCCACAGGCAAATCGGGGTAGAGATAACCTGAGAAGGGAGGTGAACATGTGGCTAAAGGAGTAGTGTGGCAAAGAGCCACTCCATTTCATGGGGCACTGGCATCAGTATTGGGACAGAAAGGAACTGTACCGTTGGGACGGGCTCCACTTGAACCAGTCTAGTAGAAAGGATAAATAGGGATGTCAGAACGACTTTAAACTAGTAAATGTGGGAGGGGGGGGGGGGGGGGGGGGGGGGAAACCTCAGGTGGAAATTGTGGTACAAATAACAGTTCAAAAACAAATGAAAGAGAAGTGAGTAGAGCAACAGTCAGAAATTATGAATCAGGCACTACAGGTAAAGGGAAAACTAAAAGATGTAAAGTGATTAAACCTAGAGAGAGAAATAAGAAACATGTGAGTAAAATATTAGAGCTGATGGACAGGCTGGGGTGTGTGGCCCAAGTAAGCGTTCTTTACACCAATGCACAGCGTATAAGGAATAAATTGAATGAACTGCAGGCGCGAATTCAAATTGGAGGGTACAACATGTTAGTCATTACTGAGACATGGCTGCAAGACGGTCAGGACTGGGAACTAAATATACCAGGTTATAAGGTCTATAGGAAAGATAGGGAAAATAATAGAGGGGGAGGAGTAGCCCTAGCGATTAAGGATGAAATCACTTCAATGATGAGAGGAAATAATGAGAGGTAAGCAGGCAGTGGAGATTTTATGGATAGAATTAAGAAATAGGAAAGCATTTAAGACTGTACTGGGAGTTGTGTATAGGCCCTCTGGTAGCAGCTGTGAAGTGCTAGATTGTATAAATGCAGAGATTAGACAAGCGTGTAGTAAAGGCAGAGTGGTTTTAATAGGGGATTTTAACTTTCATATAGATTGGGATAAGCAGACTACCACCTGTCAGAAAGGTAGTGAATTTCTTGAGTGTGTCCAGGATAGTTTTCTACAACAATACGTTCTAGAAGCAACAAGGGGGAATGCCATATTAGATTTAGTAATGAGTAATGAGCCAGATTTGGTTAACAGCCTAACAGTGCGTGAACATTTATCCAATAGCGATTATAACATGATCGAGTTCAATGTAGTGTTTGAAGGGGAGAAATGTGAAACAGCTGCTAAGATTCTAGATTTAGGTAAGGCCGACTTCAACAGGATGAGATAGAGACTGAGCACAGTAAACTGAGCAAATCTGTTAATGGGTAAAAAGACAGAAGATCAGTGGGAAGTGTTGAAAAAAAATTAATGTGATAAAGAACCAGTTTATACCCGAGGGGCAAGAGCACTACTTGCCAAAAAAAACAGCCATAGACAACTAAAGAGGCAAGAGACAGCATAAAACTAAGAAAAGCATACAAAAAGGCAAAAAAAAAAGCACGGATCCTGGTGAATGGGAAAGATGCAAAGAACAGCAAAGGGTGACAAAACAGATAGTAAGATCTACAAAAAGGGAGTATGAAAAGAAACTTGCAAGGGATATCAAAATCAACAAAGAATTTTTACAATTATATTAGGAAAAAGAGGGTAGTCAGGAGCAATGTTGGCCCCTTGAAAACTGATATTGGTGATATTGTCAATGATAATAAGGAAATGGCGGACATGTTGAATAATTACTTTGTGTCAGTATTTACAGTGGAGGAAGAGGATAGCATGCCGGAAATCCCAAGGAAACTAATATTGAATCAGGGACAGGGACTCAATAAAATTAACGTAAGCAAAATAGCAGTAATGAAGAAAATAATGGCACTAAAGAGTGACAAATCCCCAGGACCAGATGGTTTCCATCCCAGGGTTCAAAGGAAGTAGGTGAGCACATTGCAGATGCCCTAACTATAATCTTCCAAAGTTCTCTCGATTCAGGAACAGTCCCTTTAGATTGGAAAATTGCATGTCACTCTGCTATTTAAGAATGACGAGAGGGAAACCAGGGAATTATAGACCAGTTAGCCTAGCATCTGTTGTCGGGAAATTACTAGAGTCTATAATCCCATGTGCTTTAATTTTGCACACTAACCTCTTATGTGGGACTTTATCAAAGGCCTTCTGAAAATCCAAATACACCACATCCACTGGTTCTCCCTTATCTATTCTACCAGTTACATCCTCAAAAAACTCCAGTCGGTTTGTCAAACACGATTTCACTTTCATAAATCCATGTTGACTTTGTCTAATCCCGTTGATATTTTCCAAGTGTCCTGTTATCACATCCTTTATAATAGACTCTAGCATTTTCCCTACTACTGATGTTAGGCTTGGGGGTCCAGATACATAGATCATTAAAATGTCATGAACGAGTACAGAAAATAATCAAAAAGGCTAATGGAATGCTAGCCTTTATATCTAGAGGACTAAAATACAAGGGGGTAGAAGTTATGCTACAGCTATACAAAGCTCTGGTTAGACCACACCTAGAGTACTGTGAGCAGTTCTGGGCACCACACCTTAGGAAGGATATATTGGGCTTGGAGGGAGTGCAGCATAGGTTTACCAGAATGATACCCAGACTCCAAGGGTTAAATTATAAAGAGATTTTACACAAATTAGGGTTTTATTCCCTAGAATTTAGAAGGTTAAGGGGTTATTTGATTGAAGTTTTCAAGATATTAAAGGGAACAGATAGGGTAGATAGAGAGAAACTATTTCCGCTGGTTGGGGAGTCAAGAACTAGGGGGCATAGTCTAAAAATTAGAGCCAGGCCTTTCAGGAGTGAAATTAGGAAACATTTTTACACACAAAGGGTGGTAGAAGTTTGGAACTCTCTTCCGCAAACAGCAACTGATGCTAGATCAATTGTTAATTTTAAATCTGAGATTGGTAGATTTTTGTTAACCCAAGGTATTAAGGGATATGTCCTGGCCAATATTTATCCCTCAACATAACAAAAACAGATTATCTGGTCATTATCACATTGCTGTTTGTGGGACCATGCTGTGTGCAAATTGGCTGCCGCGTTTCCCACATTACAACAGTGACTCCACTTCAAAAAGTACTTCATTGGCTGTAAAGCGCTTTGAGACATCCGGTGGTCGTGAAAGGCGCTATATAAATGCAAGTCTGTCTGTCTAATATGGGTTAAAGGTGGGTTTTGGAGTTAGGTCTCAGATCAGCCATGATCTCATTGAATGGGAGAACAGGCTCGAGGGGCTAAATGGCCTACTCCTGTTCCTATGTTCCTAGTATGCATGAATTATGTTGTAATGCGGTCTTTCCCCCTCTCCAAAAGTACATTGTGCCTCAATTTGGAAAGATGGCTCTGTTCTTTTGAAAGGAGGCAACAGTGAGGAGACAGAGTTGATTTAACAAGAAACTAAACACTTCAGAGAGCAAAATGTGACAGCAAGCGAAGAAGCTTTGTATGTGGAGATTAAAGTATGTTTAAAGAATGAGGAAGCTCACACTTAAGATAGATAACCTAACAACATTCCTCCTTCATTCAATCTGCATGCAGAAATGAATTATGGAAATACCTTATGCTCTGTGAGTTACTTCTGAGACCAGTTTGCAGCAACAGTGTCAAAGCAATTGTCAGCTTGAGTTGTCAAATTGAGACAATAATATTTTGAAAAAGGATTTAAATTACTCTCCAGAGTCCAACTGTCTACAAAAGAATTATTTGCATATTGCACAGAATGGCCCTATCTCAGTAGAATAAGCGCTAATTTTTCCTGGTGCTACGCAAGCAACTAAAGAATAACATAATGACAAGAATTTGACTTGGTAGGCTTGTATATCTGAATATATATTTAATAGCTAAGAATTAAAATGGAAGCTACTCCTCTGTAAAGTACAAAATGGGGGACCTAAAGTTTCATCTATGAGAACTAGGCAGTGTTGAAGCTGCTTTCCTTCACTCTGTAACCAATGTTCTGTTTCATTTTTTTTTGGGTGTGTGGCCCCTTTAACGGGCTGCACAGCCCAATCAAAATACCACGCATGCACGGTATTTCCCATTGAAAAGCCGGCGAGCCCACTGCGTGGGACGTCCAGAGAACTTAAAGGGAACATTGTCTGTAATCAATGTTTCCGTTAAGCTGCGCGCAGCTGTCTGGAGGTCCCACCCAGCTGGCTCACTGGTTTTTAAATGGAAAAACCGCACATGTGTGGAATTTTGAATGGGCCACGTAGCGATTAAAGGGGCCATGTGGCCCCCAAAAAATTAGAGGGAACATCGTCTGTAACACTCCTACTCCTCTCCCCTGCGGTGCTTTCCCACTGCCATTGAAGCTACCCTCCTGCGCAGTACCTGAAATATTGCTGCTCCTATTCCCCACTGTGCCTCAACTTTATTTAAAAAATCCACATTCTACCTCAATTTTAAAATATCTTTATTAAAAATTTGCTAGAATTTCCAAAGTCATTTACAAGTCATTATCCCAATGCTAACTAAACTGTGAAGACTGCTTGACTTCATCAAACAAATTGTTTGCAGTAGTAAAGTTTTGGCAACATGTCTTCTTGAGATCAATAAGACTCGGATACAATTTTAAGAATAAAGTATGAAAAATATCCTTAAAACACATCTGGGATAATTTAAATCTCTAAAAATGGGTGGGTTTGGGTCGAGTGGGAAGTTAAAATGTAAAACATTTCAAACACGAACCCAACCCGCCTTGAAATCGCCCACTTCTGGTTTTAACGGAGGTGGGATGGGGTGGTGGGGGCGGGGGCAGACGACCAACTCGTTCTCAGGAGGTGGGTCCCTCATTTAAAAAGTTTAATGAGGCTGCATGCCTAAGATTTTAGCTGTGTTCCAGCTTTAACACTCACCGGCCAGGTTTACCGGACCTCGGGAAACCCGGGAGCTGAAGGGATGCAAGGAATGCTTGATGGAGCAGCTAAGTGCCCTTCCAGCACTGCATCTAGGACAGGAGGTGCAGAAGTGCTTCCTCCTGGCCCACCAAGCTACCCTGTTAACCTCCCCAGTGATCAGAACCCCTCACTCCCCACGATCCAATATCCTTCCGATGTCCTCCATGGCCCACCCCTATTTCCTCCCCGGCCTGAGATCTCCTCCGCGGCCCCCCTGCGATCTCCTCCGCGACCCCCCTGCGATCTTCTCCGCGGAACCCTGTGACCTCCTCCCCAGCCCCCCAGCGATCTTATCCCCGGCCCACCCCCTGCGATCTTCTCCCTGCCCCCCTTGCGATCTTCTCTACGGCCCCCCCACAATCTTCTATACAACTATAAAAATAATTATCTGTATGTTACCACAGCACCATTTTTGAAGCATGCCGACAATGATTTAATACAGAATACCTCAGCATTATTTTTGCATTTCCTCCCCTCCCGCTGCCCACTCGGAGTTTCTCCCTGGCCTGAGATCTCTCTGGGCCCTCCCCACCAATGTACCCCCTGACCCACAATCTCTCCCTTCCTCCTCTATGCTCCCCGGCGGCAGCCTGGTGCCCCAGGCCTACCCACCCGCCAGCCAGCCTACCTCTCAATCTGGCTGGTTGCAGCTGGGAAACAGTTTCCAAAAATGGCAATCAGGTCCTGCTGTTAA
The DNA here is from genome assembly GCA_030390025.1 of Squalus acanthias. Taxonomy (NCBI): domain Eukaryota; kingdom Metazoa; phylum Chordata; class Chondrichthyes; order Squaliformes; family Squalidae; genus Squalus; species Squalus acanthias. The sequence continues at coordinate 73,732,139 of CM059428.1, forward strand.
ATTCGGCAGGACCTGAGGGAAACCCGTACTTCTGGGTTTCCCGACCGCTAAACTGCCCTCCACACACTCTCTCTCCTGCCTCCCCATAAATATCGGGGCCAGTGTTTGTGTTAAATGTACAGAGGTGAACAGAGCACCATAAGCAGCACTTATGTCTCAATCATTCATTGGAACATAGGCATACAGGGGCCCACAGCAACATAACATACATTGGGGGTAATTTTGACTTTGTGAAGTAAATGGAAATAAAAATCGGGAGAGATATAAAACGGACTGCCCATTTGCTATCAATCATTTTATACTACCGCAAAAAGTCAAAATTACCCCCAATATGCTGGATTTTCCTGATTTAACAACCATTTTTGGGCACCACACCGAATAAATTGGAGGGGGGGGGGTTAATGCTTTTCACGCCAAATCTGCCAGTAAAGAATTGCACCAAAATTGTCCTCAAGAAAAAGTTGGGATCAGCACAGGGGTGCAACCGCGCCGGAGGCGATACCCGCAACATAGGGTATACAGGCAGAGGATGAGCTTCCTGGGCATAAGTGAGCAGCAATGCTTCAGGAGGCTCAAGCTATCACACCAGGTCGTCAGACATTTGTAGCTTGCTGGAAGGCGACCTACTGCCCAGAGGATCTGGTGGACAGGCCTTACCAGTGGCTGTCAAAGTCACCACCACCCTCAACGTCTTTGCCTCAGGCACCTTCCAGGGATCTGCAGAATACATTTGCAGGATCTCGCAGTCGGCCGCTCACAGATGCATCACCCAGGTGACCAATGCCATGTTTCACAAGTCAGCCAATTATGTGAACTTTGCCACTGAGGAAGCCAGTGTTACTGAGTGGTCACTCGGCTTTGCGGCTCTGACTGGCTTCCCACAGGTGCAGGGTGTCATCGACTGCACACATGTGGCCATCAAGGAACCCCCACATCACCCAGGAGTTTTTGTGAACCGCAAGGGTTTCCACTCCCTCAATGTGCAGCTCGTCTGCAACCATAAAAATCATAGAAAGTTACAGCACGGAAGGAGGCAATTTCGGTCCATCGTGTCCGTGCCGGCCAACAAAGAGCTATCCAACCTAATCCCACTTCCCAGCTCTTGGTCTGTAGCCCTGCAGGCTACAGCATCCCAAGTGCACATCCAAGTACTTTTTAAATGTGGTTAGGGTTTCTGCCTCTACCACCCTTTCAGGCAGTGAGTTCCAGACCTCCACAACCCTCTGGGTGAAGAAATTTCCCCTCAAATCCCCTCTAAACCTTCCCCCAATTACTTTAAATCTGTGCCCCCTGGTTTTTGACCCCTCTGCTAAGGGAAATAGGTCCTTTCTATCCACTTTATCTAGGCCTCTCATAATTTTATACACCTCAATAAGGTCTCCCCTCAGCCTCCTCTGTTCCAAGGAAAACAAACCCAGCCTATCCAGTCTTTCCTCATAGCCAAGATTCTCTACTCCTGGCAACATCCTTGTAAATCTCCTCTGTACCCTCTCTAGTGCAATCCCATCTTTCCTGTAATGTGGTGACCAGAACGGCACACAGTTCTCTAGCTGAAGCCTAACTAGTGTTTTATACAGTTGAAACATAACCCCCTGCTCTTGTATTCTATGCCACGGCTAATAAAGGCAAGCATTCCGTATGCCTTCTTAACCACCTTATCTACCTGGCCTGCTACCTTCAGGGATCTGTGGACATGCACGCCAAGGTCCCTTTGTTCCTCTACACTACTCAGTGTCCTACCATTTAATGTGTATTCCCTTTCCTTGTTAGCCCTCCCCAAATGCATTACCTCACACTTCTCCGGATTGAATTCCATTTGTCACTGTTCTGCCCACCTGACCAATTTATTGATATCTTCCTGCAGTCTACAGCTTCCTTCTTCAGTATCAACCACACAGCCCATTTTAGTATCATCTGCAAACTTCTTAATCATACCCCCTATATTCAAGTCTAGATCATTGATATATAGCACAAAAAGCAAGGGACCTAGTACTGAGCCCTGCGGAACCCCAATGGAAACAGCCTTCCAGTAACAATCAACCATTATCCTCTGCTTCCTGCCTCCGAGCCAGTTTTGAATCCAAATTGACACTTTGCCCTGGATCCCATGGGCTTTTAACTTCGTGACCAGTCTGCCATGTGGAACCTTATCAAAAGCCTTGCTAAAGATCATCAGTCATGTGTGTGTCAGATTTCTTGGCAGCTGCCATGACTCTTTCGTGCTGCACTATTCCACCTTCCCTCAGCTCTTCGCACCTCCAAACAGACTTACCGGCTGGCTGCTTGGAGTCAAGGGCTATGAAGGCACTGAAGTCGTGGTTGATGACACCGTTGAGGAGGCCAAGCAGTGAGGCCGAGGAGCGCTATAATGACAGCCACATATCCACCAGATGTGTCATAGAGCAAGCAATTAGCATGCTGAAAATGCGCTTCAGACGCCTTGACAGATCTGGAGGAGTCCTTCAGTACGCACCAGCCAGGGTCTCCAGAATCATCGTCGTATGCTGCACACTGCACAACATAGTGCAGCAGCGAGGATTCAAGCTGCAGGAGGAGCAAGATGCAGAGCGCAGAGCCTCTTCACAGGAGGAGGAACAGGTGGAACATGAGGAGGAGGAACCTGAGGTAGAGACAGCAGTGGTGCACATTGCTGCCCGGCAGGCTCGGGATTGCCTTATAATGGCCCGATTTACTTAACCTGCACCAGTGCACCAATATGGCTCCTAGATGCTGAACCAACTTCACCTCCCCCCCAACAACACCACAAAGCAGTCCTACAATGACAAAGCCATTCCTGTCACCCAAACCCCCATTGCTCGAGGTTAAATAATGTCTCATCATTCACTCCAAGTAACAAAGCCACTTCAGAGGTAGTAGGCAAAAATGGACGAGACGGGAAAGTAATGCAAAGAAATAAATTTATGTGCGTCACAAATAGAACTGAAACTTAACACCAACATTTTGGCAAACACGCATGTGCATCTATGATTGTGTCTTTTTTCATTTCCACGTGCTTCTACGAGGTGCAACCCCTGTGGCTTCAGCAGAGTTAGAGGCAAGCTGCTCACTTCCATGCTGCGAATGCTTTGACACTTTTGGCGGACGCCCTCTGGGTTTTGGAGCCTGTGAGGGCCCCACCAAAGACTGCTCCTCCTGCAACTGTGCAGGGGCAGACTCGGCCATCGGGATCAGAGGCAGCATGTGGGGCTCTGACTGAGGGGAAGGCACCAGGGGAGAAGTGGGGCCACTTTGAGCAGAGCCCCCACTTCCATGTCCCCTCTCACCATCATCCCTCTCATGGGCCACCCGCACTTCCCTGCTAGCAAGGAGCTGGAGAGCACCTAGCTGCATATCAGTGAGGCGATGAACGCCCAAGTCTACGTTGGTATCCCTCCTTGAGATGAGGTCAATGAGTGTCTACAATCTGTTGTTCACAGCAAGCATGTTCTCGTTCGACTGGCGCATTTGCTGCTCCATGCAGATGGCCATCCTTTCCATGAAATCATAGAATCATGGAATGGTTACAGCACAGAAGGAGGCCATTCGGCCCATCGAGCCTATGCTGGCTCTCTGCAAGAGCACTTCAGCTGGTCCTACAACCCCGCCCTTTCCCCGTAGCCCTGCAATTTTTTTTTCCTTCAGGTACTTATCCAATTCCCTTTTGAAAGGCATGACTGAATCTGCCTCCACCACCCTTTCAGGCAGTGCATACCAGATCATAACCACTCGCTGCGTAAAAAAGTTTTTCCTCATGTCGCCTTTGGTTCTTCTGCCAATCACCTCAAAACTATGCCCTCTGGTTCTCGACCCTTCCGCCAATGGGAACAGTTTCTCTCTATCTACTCTATCTAGACCCCTCATGATTTTGAACACCTCTATCAAATCTCCTCTCAACCCTCGCTGCTCGAAGGAGAACAACCCCAGCTTCTCCAGTCTAGCCATGTAACTGAAGTCTCTCGTCCCTGGAACCATTGTTGTAAATCTTTTCTGCACCCTCTCTAAGGCCTTCACATTCTTCCTAAAGTGTGGTGTCCAGAATTGGACACAATACTCCAGTTGCCACTATCCCTTTGATTCCATGGGCTTCAACTTTGCTGGCAAGCCTATTATGCGGCACTTTGTCAAATGACTTTTCGAAGTCCATGTACACCACATCACCCTCTCTGTTACCTCATCAAAACACTAAATCAAGTTAGTTAAACACTATTTGCCTTTAACAAATCCATGCTGACTTTCCTTAATTAATCCACACTTGTCCAAGTGACTGTTAATTTTGTCACGGATTATCGTTTCTGAAAGCTTCCCAACCTCCAAGGTTTAACTGACTGGCCTGTAGATGCTGGGTTTATCCCTACACCCTTTTCTGAACAAGGATGTAACATCTGCAATTCTCCAATCCTCTGGCACCACCCCCGTATCTAAGGAGGACTGGAAGATTATGGCCAGTACCTCCGCAATTTCCACCTTTACTTCCCTCAGCATCATAGGATGTATCCCATCTGGTCCTGGTGACTTATCTACTTTAAGTACAGCCAGCCTTTCTAGTACCTCCTCTTTATGAATTTTTAGCCCATCCAGTATCTCCACTACCTCCTCTTTCACTATGACTTTGGCAGCATCTTCTTCCTTGGTAAAGACAGATGCAAAGTACTCATTTATTACCTCAGCCATGCCCACTGCCTCCATGCATAGGTCTCCTTTTTGGTCCCTAATTAGCCCCACCCCTCCTCTTACTATTTATATGCCTATAGAAGACTTTTGGATTCCCTTTTATGTTAGCTACCAGTCTATTCTCATACTCTCTCTTTGCCCCTCTTATTTCCTTTTTCACTTCCCCTCTGAACTTTCAATATTCAGCCTGGTTCTCACTTGTATTCTCAACCTGACATCTGTCATATGCCCCTTTTTTCTGCTTCAACTTACGCTCTATCTCTTCCGTTATCCAGGGAATCTGGGTTATGATTGCCCTACCTTTCCCCCTCGTGGGAATGTACCTCGACTGTACCCGAACCATCTCCTCTTTAAAGGCAGCCCATTGTTCGATTACAGCTTTGCCTGCCAATCTTTGATTCCAATTTATCTGGGCCAGATCCTTCTCAACCCACTGAAATTGGACCTCCTCCAATTAAGTATTTTTACACTAGATTGCTCTTTGTCCTTTTCCATAGCTAATCTAAACCTTATGATACTATGATCACTGTTCCCTAAATGTTCCCTTACTGACACTTGCTCCACTTGACCCACCTCATTCCCCAGAACCAGATCCAGCAATGCCTCCTTCCTCGTTGGGCCGGAAATGTACTGATCAAGAAAGTTCTCCTGAACACACTTCAGAAATTCTTTCCCCTATCTGCCCTTTACACTATTACTATCCCAGTCTATATTAGGATAGCTGAAGTCCCCCATTATCACTACTCTATAGTTCTTGCAGCTCTCTATAATTTCCCTGCAAATTTGCTCCTCTATATCCTTCCCACTAGTTGGCGGCCTATAGAATACACCTAGCTGTGTAATGGCACCTCTATTATTTCCTAACTCTAACCAAATAGATTCTGTGCTTGACCCCTCAGGACATCCTCTCTCTCCAGCACTGTAATATTCTCCTTAATCAATATTGCCACCCCACCTTCTTTCTTTCCTTCCCTATCTTTCCTGAACATCTTACATCCAGGAATATTTTGTACCCAATCCTGCCCTTTTTTGAGCTAGGTCTCCATTATCGCCACAACATCATATTCCCATGTGACTATTTGCATCTGCAGCTCACCAACCTTATTTACCACGCTTCGTGTATTTATACACATGCACTGTAAACCCATCTTAGACCTTTTTGTATTCTCTCTTAGTCTGACCTCACCTAATACCGTACTACTTCTTACTCTAGTGCTATCTGTCTCTCACAATCTCTTATGCACCTTGTTTCTCATTTCTAATGCTACATCCTGGTGCCCATTCCCCTGCCAAATTAGTTTAAACCCTTAACAACAGCACGAGCAAAACCCCTCCCACCGCGAGGATATTGGTCCCAGGTCTGTTGAGGTGCAACCCGCCCAGCCTGTACAGGTCCCACCTCCCCCAGAACCGGTCCCAATGCCCCAGGAATCTAAAGCCCTCCCTCCTGCACCATCTCTCCAGCCCCACATTCATCTGCTCTATCCTGCTATTTCTATACTCACTAGCTCGTGGCACCGGGAGCAATCCGGAGATTACTACCTTTGAGGTCCTGCTTATTAATCTCTTTCCTAGCTCCCTAAAACCTGCTTGCAGGACATCATCCCTCTTTCTACCTATGTCGTTGATACCAATATGGACCATGATCTCTGGCTGTTCACCCTCCCCTCTCAGAATGTCCTGCAGCCACTCAGTGATATCATTGACCCTGGCACCAGGGAGGCAACATACCATCCTGGAGTCATACCTAGCACAAAGGAAGATGGTTGTGGTGGTTGAAGGTCAATTATCACAGCCCCAGGACATCACTGCAGGAGTTCCTCAGGGCAGTGTCCTAGGCCCAACCATCTGAAGCTGCTTCATCAATGACCTTCCCTCCAACATAAGGTCAGAAATGGGGATGTTCGCTGATGACTGCAGAGTGTTCAGTGCCATTCACAACTCCTCAGATAGTGAAGCAGTCCATGCCCACATGCAACAAGACCTGGATGACATTCAGGCTTGGGCTGATAAGTGGCGGGTAACAATCACGCCACAGAAGTGCCAGGCAATGACTATCTCCAACAAGCAAGAGTCTAACCACCTCCCCTTGACATTCAATGGCATTACCATCGTTGAATCCCCCACTTAAATTTAACTAGGCCAGCCACATAAATACTGTGGCAACAAGAGCAGGTCAGAGGCTGGGTATTCTGCGGCGAGTGTCTCACCTCCTGACTCCCCAAAGCCTTTCCACCATCTACAAGGCACAAGTAAGGAGTGTGATGGAATACTCTCCACTTGCCTGGATGAGTGCAGCTCCAACAACACTCAAGAAACTCGACACCATCCAGGACAAAGCAGCCCGCTTGATTGGCACCCCATCCACCACCTTAAACATTCACTCCCTCCACCACCGGCGTTCCGTGGCTGCAGTGTGTACCATCTACAAGATGCACTGCAGCAACTCGCCAAGGCTTCTTCGGCAGCACCTCACATACCCGCGACCTCTTCCACCTAGAAGGACAAGGGCAGCAGGCGCATGGGAACACCAACACCTCCAAGTCTCACACCATCCTGACTTAGAAGTATATCGTCGATCCTTCATCGTCGCTGGGTCAAAATCCTGGAACTCCCTACCTAACAGCACTATGGGAGTACCATCACCACACGGACTGCAGCGGTTCAAGGCGGCGGCTCACCACCACCTTCTGAAGGGCAACTAGGGATGGGCAATAAATGCTGGCATTCCCGGCGACGCCCTGACCCCATAAACAAATTTTTTTTTAATTACATCTGCGGCCGCAGAAACACCAGTCTGTTCCCTTAACTATTGAACCCCTATCACTACTGCTTTCCTGATTTTCCTCCTCCCCCCTGTACAGCTGAGCCACCTGTGGTGCTGTGGACTTGGCTCTGGCTGTACTCTCCAGAGGAACCAGTGCCCTCACCAGTATTTAGAACTGAATACCAGTTAGAGAGTGAGATGCACTCAGGGGATTCCTGCACTACCTGCCTGGTCCTCCTGGTCTGTTTGGCGGTCACCCATTCCCTCTCTGCCTGCACACTCTTAAGCTGGCGGTGGTGGGGGGTGGGGTGGTGGGGAACCACCTTCTGAAACGTGCTATCCACATAGCTCTCAGTATCACGGATGCACCACAGTGACACCAACTGCTGCTCAAGCTCCAAAACCCGGAGATCGAGTTCCTCCAGGTGACAACACTTCCTGCACATGTGGTTGTCCAGGACACGGGAAGCGTCCTGGAGTTCCCACATGACACAAGATGTGCATTCCACGGGACTGAGGTGCCCTGCCATGCCTTTGTATAATAGACTATTAAGTAACTTAACAGAAATAAACTCAAGACTTTAAAAAAAATCTCCAGCTACTCACAAATCAGCTCCTTCCTTTGTGCTAACGTCACTTTAGTTTTTTTTTTACCTCGCTCCCTAACGCTCGCGTTCCCACCAGGCTTCGGGCTCTCGGGCCTACCTTTATCTCCGGCCACTCCTCTTTCGCTCTCCCGTAGGTCCGCTCTCAGGCCTATTAACTTAGAGTCCTTGGGTTCTGTGGCTCCACTCCTCCTTTTCAGTTAGACATCTAATCTGCCTTCCTCCTCTCCACCGATTCCTGCTATCATCATATTCCACTCTTGCTTACGATCCGCTCCGATTGCATTCACCCAACTCTGTCTCCAAGCTCTGTGCTTTTGCAAACTAATGTCTAATATATACCTTTTGAGAGTCAAACAAGTTACAACTGCTTAATCAACTTCTAGCTCATAGCTTTTACCACCTAATCAAGCAACCACTTACAGCTGATAGCTGTTAACTGCTGAACATTACATCGTCACCATCGCCTGCGAGATGGTAGTGCTCGTGTCAAAGATGGCCTCCTCCATTCTCTGTACAGTCGCACACATTCCGGCTGCAAAAGCTGCCGGAGCCTCATGCATTTGTTGCTGCTCCTCCAAGATCACCCTCATTCTCGATGACTCCTGAGGGTCAGCATCTGCATGCAGCTGGGCAGAGCTTTGAGCATCCTGCGCCCTCCAGTGAGGACTCTCCACTGCTGTCCCTGTCTCCACTATCTGCTCTTGCTCACTTGTGATCTGTGAGACACCAGGTGACAACACTACTCTATGTCTCGCTGTACCCACTGAGGTGCGCGTATCTTGATGGACCATGGGAGAGTAAAGGGATGAATTAGACCTCTTATGATAAGAATGTCTAACATTACCATTATGCACATGATGACATTTCACTGGCTGCTGACATCAAGTCACATGCCATGTGACTGTATGAGATTTAATTCTGCCACCAGGTTGCTGGGAGGTCCCCCTCTCTGTCTCCCACCGTCAGCACCTTTGCAACTCCAGTGATTTCAAGCACCTCTTCCTCTGCTGCAGTCAAGTTGGTGAACATTGGAGGGCCACCTCCAGTTCGTTGCCTCTCTCTTGTCCTGGGCTCTCTTCTCCTGCAAGGAGGGAAAGAAGGGAACTTTGAGTAGAGAAATGGAATGAGTGTAAGGAATGAATGGGCTACATCTGTGGAGGGTGACTATGAAGGAGTGGCATGACATTGCCAAATGGCCGCCTTCTGTGGCATTACTTCCTATGATTGCATTAGGATGAGGGTGAGGGTCAGTGGTGGTTAGTCAGATGGGGATGTAAGTAGGTGATAGAGAATGATGGATGCACCACCTTACAAGGTAGGTAGGTGTGAGGATTGACGTGCAGGAGTAGGCTTGGGAAGGAAGAGTGATGGGGTTGGGGTGACAAGCACATCAGGATGTAGTTTGATGTGGCATTGCAGTCACCTTTTCTGACCTCATGAGATCATTAAATCTTTTCCAGCACTGGATCCAGGACCACCTTACTACATCCGTGCTGCTGACTGCCTCTGCGATCTCCAGCCATGCCCTCTTGGTGTCTCTGGCTGCTCTTTTGCGCCCATCCCCAGGGAACAGGACCTCTCTGCGTGCTCGGACTCCCTGGACCAGGACTTCCAGGGAGGCATCAGTGAATCTGGGTGCAGCCTTCTGTCGGTGTGGCTCCATGACCCACACAAATTTCTGTGATATCCAGCAATTTCCACCTCTCCCAACCACCTTTATGTCTCCTCCAACAACCTTCAACTGGGATCCGTGCAAGGCTGCTTTAAATATCGGTGCTGAAAACGAGTCATCGATGTCATCATCAGGCCCGCTTCACTTAATTGGGCCGGGAAACTCACATGACTGTTTCAATTGATGTAATTGAGTTAAATGCACAGTACAGAACAAGCTGTTAAAAAGTTCAGGATGGCGACCTGCTACGCGGCCCGCACTCACCCGCCTGACGCTCAGGTAAAGAATCCAGCCTATGTGTCAGTAAATGAATACAGCTGTATTTAGAAGGATATGATTCTGAAGTCCCTTTAAGATTTTAGTTTGACAAGTTCCAGCTATAAGTTGCAGCTTATATTTGTGCCATGCTGCACTATGGCCATACATGGTAAACATTTAGTGGGTTGGAAGGTTATAGAATGCTATGGATTGGACAACAAGAAATAAGTAACAAGTTATCAGGAAGCACTTTGTATCATGTATATTTGGGCCAGCTACTTAATATAGAAAGCTAATCTGTAGATTTAGCTTGGTAGCTATCTTCAGTTCTTCCATATTTCAGGTCCTCTGGATGGTGCAGAGCATTAACTCTGTCAGCTATCTCCATCAAGGTTGTTGCACCAGTCACTTCTGTGGAGGGTGCCCTTTTGTCCCAAAGAGGACAGTCCTCTTTTTCCCATTTCCTGCAGCAGCAGCTCTAGTATCATCAAATCTGACAGTGCGTAGGCAAGAAGCATTAATTTTCTTAAACATTTCCACTGCAAAACACTTCCTTGCTGTCCCAGGTGAGAATGCTGCAGGTTAAATGGCTTCTGCTCCTCCAGGTGCTCAAGAGGAGGAGCTGGCCCATCAACTGTGCAGCATTGACCTAGCTCCTCACCGCATTCTGCGTCACCCACACTTACAATGCCAAGAATCAGATAAGATATATCCACTCTAAGGAATCTGTCAGTGAGTTGCAGGGGAGAGCGATCAATTTTTCTTTCTCTCAATACATGTCCTGTGCTGCTACTTTATAATAATATTCTTGCCTTACCTTTGTGTTTTAAAAAAAAGTTTTGCAACTTCTTTCACATTCTAACAAGTCTGCCCAACAATAGACTAGGAGCTTACATTTTCTGTGACACAGATAGATAGGTATGATTACTACCTCCAGATCATGTTGTGGGGGCAGGCGGGGGGGGAGGGGAGGGGTGTGCGCGAAGGAGGCTGCGCGGTGGTATGGTTGTCCTCTTCTGTGAAAAAGTTCCTGATGTTTCTACAAAATGTACTCAGCAAGAACATGCATGGCAACAAGGGAACTTGCTGCACAGCTATTTCGCAAAAATATTGTAGTCACCAGCTGGATTACCAAATTTTTATTAATTCATAATGGTTAAGTAGTTCACTGCTTGAGAAGCGATAAAGAAGCATTGTAAAGGTGCAGTTTGATTAGCTAAGTTTTTTTTGTTCCCCTCAATAAAATCGCATTTCATAATCACGTTCCTGCCATTTTATTAGGTCCTAAATGATAAAAAAGGGCACTCAACTTACTTTTGACAAAATAGAAAAAACAGCCCAAAATGAATTGTATTCTGATATGTGTTGATTTGTCTTTGTTCATGTATTTTGACTGTACTTATTGTATAAAGTGTACTCCCAAACAGGAATGGTGCAGAGTGAGCCTTCTGCCTGATGGCTTCTGCATGCCATTTCCCACTGAAACATTCAGGCTCAGTGCTCATTAATTAGTCCATGCAAGCTCCCACCAATGCAAAGGGCCTCAGCTGGAGGCTTTCACAATGGGAAGTGGGAATTCCTGCACTGATGTAGGTAAACGGTTGTAGCAGTAAAATTTAAAGTGTTTATTTTTTCTTTTCCCTATTGCCCTATACTTCAGTGATAAACTTTAGAATTGGAAATATAAAGCAGCTTATTGTTGCGGCATGGAAACAGATGATTTTTTAAATACATAAATAGAAGTAAATGAGAGTTAAATTTAAAAACTGTGCTTGGATTACAATATTAAAAAGTGATCAACGTAGGACAGAAAGATGGGAATTTACCATAACTCACGAAGATGTAGGTGCAGCATAGGGAAGAATTTATAACTAAAAATATTGCTCGTCAACAATTACTGTGAGAAATAAGTGAGTGGGGGGAAATTACATATAGTTTCATAAAGAATGCACAAACAGGAAAATTGAGTGCAGTTTTATCTACATGAAAATGAAAAATGACCAGGTTGAAAATACAGTGAGTTAAGGCATCTTGTATTGTAATGATGTTAAAACTTGACGTACTTTAAAGAGTAAATTTTACAAATTTGTATTTCCAGCCTAGAGTTTCACCTATCAGGAGAATGCCTGAAATTTGGGTCCTGCTGTATTTTCTGTCTGAAATCCCTATTTACAGTCTTGGTGGGCAACACTATATACCAGGAGGAGCACAACTTCATAAACTTTGCCCTTAATTAACTTCTTTGCATTTTATACTGAAAAGCACAATCTGTAAAGATCTAAAATGAGTATGACGGTGAGATATATATTTGAAAAAAACAATCTCATTAGTTTGCAGACGATGGCGAGTAAGCTGCAGCTTTATTTTACATTATTTAAGGTTTTCCCCTGATGACCTTCAAATAAACTAGACCGAATAAAGAAATGGAAGAATAATTTTGAAAGTAAAATCAAAGACTATGCATTAAACTACTATTTCAGGTAAACTGAAAATTCACAGTAATGGAGGGTTCCTGAAAGTACACTGGCATATTAACTGATGGTGTGCTTGAGGTGCTGATGCATGCAGTGAGTCAAAGGAGGTTTGCTCTCCCTGGGGAAGAGTCATTTGAAATGGCTGGAAGGTGACAGGGTAATAGACCTGGCTGCAAATATGGAAGATGAGGAAAGATGACAATATAGCTGATATCCAGCATATTTCTTGAGCAAGTATCTGCTAACACCTTGAAAGTTGTCATGTAAATTTACAGCCTTTGCAATGCTTATCATACATGGTTATAGAGCAGCACAGCACACATACAGGACACCATTTACATTTAGAACTGTTGTCACACCGAAATCTTAAGTGCATCACACAACAAATTCTTGTAGCACACTTTAACTACATGATGCATGTTCAGTTACTGATACAGTGTAAGGGTTTCATGATAGCCACTTAGTGAAACATAGCAGTGCATTACAATTGGGCAGCCATGCTATGCCACTGTTAGTATTTGGTAGGAAAGTGATGAAAGGGGTGGAATGCTGAACAATTAATCAGTCCCTTGATTGATGCATCTGTAGGCAGCAAATTAGCTGATATTGCAGATTATCCTTATGCTGCCCTGAAATGAGAGGGAGGGAGGAAATTATCTCGAGCCACAGGCAGTATTGGACTTAGGGTGGAGATTGACTGCAGATGTCTTTATGGCTGATGGCACAGCTCTGCAACAGCAACCATGTTGACCCGAAGTATGTTGTGACAGTTCCCCTCGCCAGGTAGGTTACAAACACGATTGGTAACATAATGGCACATGCCGGCAGTCTGACTCTAGTGTCAGCTGAACAACCTGGTATGCTGTCTTTGATTTTCTATCACTTCAAGCTTCAAAATTGTGGTTGGGCATTAAATACCATATTTAATGATAAATTTCATTGGTTAAAAAATGTGTCCCCCTTTAAGAGTTTCCTTTTCCGCATGATTCTGCTTGGCTTTAACGCCCATTTTGGATTGGCGGACTTAATGCTGGGTGGGATCGCTGCCTGAAGTTGAAAATGGCGGACTGAATATCAATGACCTCATTTAAATGCTGTATACACGCATAAACAAGCTCTCTTCATTCTGTGGCCGAGCAGTTATGCTAGTGGTAAAGGCGGCTGAGAAATTACATGAAGTACATTCGGAGTAGGGTCTTGGGGAATTCTCGATGGAGCAATTATCTGGTACTTGCTCATCAGATTTATGGCAGGGGACTCATTCTCTCATGCTGGAATTTCTATCTCAATAGAACCCATGGGGAAATTATTATATTCATCAATTATGAAAAAATAGCACATTTCCAAATTCTGTATCTTCTGTACACAACACAGAACATCTATCCCTCTTACTGTTGTTACATTAATTTGAGCAAATAAAATAAGCTAGAAGTAACTAAACATTTGCTAACAAAGAACAATTAGTCAGATAAAATATTGTCTTAATTAAAATCAAATGATGGTGCCTATTATTAGACAAAAGCAAGAAAGAGAGAATGTCATGTTCAGACCATTAAATATGATGGATCATTTCAAAATTTAGCGCTGAACAGCACTAACAAGGAGTGCATCTCAGGAAACAGAGGGCATACAGTTTGTGATTTTCCATTCATTAATCCTGTGATTTCCTGACATGGGCTCCTTGTGAGTGCCACTCCCTGCTGAGTGAGCTGTGCAATCATCCCTATTTATATTTCCACAAGACTGACAAGGTAACTCTAACCTAATTTTGTTAATCATGAGTTCTGGTCAACCTTAAAAGTGGATATATAAAAAATAATTTATGGCTAGCCAGAACATCAGTTTATACCACTTGTTTAAATTCATGGGGTCATCTCAGTTTCAAGTAGAACTTGATTTACCAGTGAATTATAAACCTACTATGAATTGTTAGCCACTTCATTCAGCACAACACACAACAAACAACATAAGTATCTGTTGAAATTTACTGTACAGAAGTAAAACTTATATCTTAAAATCTTAATTCCACACCAAAGGTATTATACTATGATTGCATAAGTGTAAAATATTACCGATATTGTCAACTAGTGCCACAGTTATAACCTGCTGCATTGAGTCAAAGTAATTAGCATAGATTTTACAAACATATTGTTGATGATTACATTTATTTTAAACTATTTATTTTAAAACAAGGCATGGAGCTAGAAATTCATACCGTAGTAATTCAATACTTAACTGACGTTTAAGTAAGTTGTATTTTGTGATCAGGATGATTCTTTCTATTAGTTTCTAAGAGGCTGTGGAGTTAAACTATAATTATAAGGGTGGAAGGACTGCCAGGAAGTGTTGGAGCAAAATATAATTTGTTTTTCTGATTCTAGAGTTATTGCCTGTAATACCGCTAATAAGACAAATAATTACTGGCTACCGGCGCAACTGATATGCAGTCTGAAACCTCTGGTGGGCGATATTCAACTCTCAGGTTAGTAGCAAAAAATCCACCAATCAATACAACAGTCCTAATAATTGTGATGAAAGTGTCCATAGCCACTGAAACAACTGTGAGGAGCAGAAGGGAGATAATGACTGCTACCCATAGTGGGAAAGCACGATTTACTGTAACTGTACTTGGGGATGAAGTTCTGGCTCACCAGTAGCAAATATTGAGGTCGGCAGATTAAACACCAAGGTCAACATTGTGTGTGGGAGGAGGTGACATAGCAGTGTAAATTTTCCGATTGCCTAAACTCTAGTCCCATGACCCCTCCTCCCACTTTTCTGGGGTCAGCCCAATTTTAATGTTTTCATGGACAATGTATGTTGCTTCTTTTTGCATGCTATGTGCAGTACTTTGAACTTGTCTACATCACTGTATCCCAGAGAACATAAGGGCAATTTTGGAGTGGAACACATATTGGGCAGACAGTGGGCGGGGTATGCACTGCACCCACACGAAGGAGTTGGCGTGGCTTGTGCCATTTTATGTGGTAAGGCCCAATTTAAATGAATTCAACAAGTTTCCAGCATGAAACACGCTCCTTATAGGCAACTAACTTATCTTGAGGACGGGAAATCTGGTGGTGTGGCCGAATTTCAAGGGTCTGCAGTTTTGACTGCCTGATCACCCTTGTTGACATCCCTTCTTTCCACTGCTGTAATTGTGTCTTATGTTAATATTGCTATTCCCTCTCCTTTCCCTCTCCATGTCCTTTCTAAAGATCCTACAGCCTGGAATATTTAGTTCCCAATCATGCTCAGCTTTTGTCCAAATCTCTGTAATGGCTACTAAATCATACCATTTAAGCTGAATTTGGACTTCTTACTCATGTTTTATTTCTTAAGCTACACGCATTTGTGCACAGAACTCTTATCTGGGTAGCTGTCCACACCCTGCCCAAATGTCCTGCTGCTCTTTTTCTCACACATTTTGACTTACAATGTGGATTTTCCCTCTCACCTCACAAACTAGTTTATATCTTTCCCCACTGCCTTATTTAGCCTTTCCCCAAGGACAAGGATGCCTCGCCGGTTTAGGTGAACGCCATCCCAACTGTACAGCCTTCCCTAGCACCAAAAGTGGTTGCAGTGTCAGAGGACTCTGAAACCCTCACTTCTACAGCTATTTTCCAGCCACGGGCTGACATTCAAAAGAGGCCTTTACCTCATAATCGAGGGGCCTCTTTGCGGCCAGCCGTCCATTAGACTTGAAACGATATACACAAATAAGGGAATTATGTGGGGGATTGAACACAACTGTTGTAGGAGACTTCAATTTACCAGGAACAGTTTGGGAGGATTATAATTAAAGAGAAAACATGTTTCTGAACACAGTAATACACTGTTACATGATCCAAATGATTAAGGAACCTACAAGTTGGATGATGCCATTAGAATTGATAGGGGTGATTCTTTTTAATTCATTCACGGGATATGGGCGTCGCTGGCAAGGCCAGCATTTATTGTCCATCCCTAATTGCCCTTGAGAAGGTGGTGGTGAGCCGCCTCCTTGAACTGCTGCAGTCCATGTGGTGAAAGTTCTCCCCCAGTGCTGTTAGGGAGGGAGTTCCAGGATTTTGAACCAGCAACAATGAAGGAACGGCAATATATTTCCAAGTCAAGATGGTGTGACTTGGAGGGGAACTTGGAGGTGGTGGTGTTCCCATGTGCCTGCTGCCCTTGTCCTTCTAGGTGGTAGAGGTCATGGGTTTGGGAGGTGCTGTCGAATAAGCCTTGGAGAGTTGCTACAGTGCATCTTGTAGATGGTACACACAGCAGACATGGTGTGCTGGTGGTGGAGGGACTGAATGTTTAAGGTGGTGGATGGGGTGCCAATCAAGCGGGCTGCTTTGTCCTGGATGGTGTCGAGCTTCTTGAGTGAGTGTTGTTGGAGTTGCACTCATCCAGGCAAGTGGAGAGTATTCCATCACACTCCTGACTTGTGCCTTGTAGATGGTGGAAAGGCTTTGGGGAGTCAGGAGGTGAGTCACTCGCCGTAGAATAACCAGCCTCTGACCTGTTCTTGTAGCCACATTATTTATGTGGCTGGTCCAGTTAAGTTTCTGGTCAATATTTTAACCCTAGCTGTCCACAGACAGGCAGACAGTTAAAATCGACCTGGTGACTTAGCAGCCAACATCCTGCACCAATCCCATTCTCTTATTTTAACCTTCTCTTCTGAGCAGGTAGCAAGGACACCCGCCTGAAACTGATAGGGTCCTTATTTAGATATGCCTATATTGGGCAGATTACAATTTTAACTGGTGGCCTGAGCAGGGAAGCCATTGTAGCTTTCTCGCCTGGTGAAGATAGTGTTTAACTTTTCTTGTGGGGAGAGGAGCAGCAGCAGTACTCCTCTGGGCACCACAAGGAAAGTGTAGACCCCGGGCTGCCCTCATTCCCTCCTGAAACCTCATCCCTACAGCTTACCTTGTAGCTAGTGACCATTCTTTTGATGCGGCCCAAAATTCTGCTCCCGCCCACTGACCAGCTACCGCTTCCCACCTGTTTCAGGTGGGCACCTGACCGACAACATGCAGATGATGCCCAGGAGTTAAAATCACCTGAATTTCACGCTGCCGAGGTGAGGGGGTTTGGCCCTCACTTTGTCCCAGCCCACCTCCTGGTTAAAATCAGGGATGATAGTCTACTCCTGTCACTTCAAAAGAAAGAGCACAAATCTTAGGAAGTGATTCTGGAGTATTGTGTACAATTCTGGTCTCTGTATTCTGAGAAATACATTTAGGGATTGGAGAGGGTGCAGCAAAAGTGGAATTAAATTGATAACTGGGAACAGGCACTTAAGTTATGAGGAGAGGCTGTGGAAACTGGGAATGTTTACACTACAGAAAATAACATTTATGAGCAGATGATTAGGAATTTTATCCCTATGCTGGTCCTGCATCTGCCCCAGATTTTGCATTAGGTCTACACTGACAGTGCAAAAAGTTAGCGATACTCCATGAGGCAAGACTCATTTTAGTATGTATTAGGATTATTCCAGGGGCATGTCCAGTCTTCTCCAAAATTTGCACTGCTTTGCGCCATTAGTATCATTCTGGTACACCATAAAAACCTGGTGCAGAGGTCACTGCAGCTGACATAGCAGCTACCTGGAGCTCTTAAATGTGAACTTTTGGCCTTGAAATTCTACACTGCAGTGCTCTTGTTAGTGAGTTCTGCCAATTTATTTTGTGTGCTCTATAATTAAACACCTCACTACGTAGTATTTCTTCCAACAGGCTAAATAATATCTGGCACTTACTATGTGAGTGAAATTCTTCCAATTGATAACGTTACAAAAAAAATCAGCGCGAGTACAAAACAAGAAATTCCATTTTGTACACATCAATTTTTCCAGTTAAAATTACAATAGGAATAACTTCACTCCCTATGGAGTATAAATTAATCTTCATGCGTTTGGCGCGACTGCCCAAGATGAATCTATATATCATTGGGAAATCTGCATCCTACTTTTCCATCTCACAGCCCATCAGAGAATCTATAAGTTGAACCACCAGTCTTTGTGGAAGAAAAACTTTTTTTTTTACAATAGAACTAACAGTTTGGCATAAATCTATTAAATTACAATGCAGTTCCAATGCCAAGAACCTGTCGTCCCCTCCCATCAGGCCTTTGGAATGACTAATATTTGAAAAATATGTTCAGCTTTTCTTTCTGAAACAAAAGATTTGTGGATTTTTAATGGCATTGTGCACTTACAGATATGTATATATAAATGTGAACTAAACACTGAAGATATTTTCTATTTCATATTCAGACTTTTGAATAATATCTGGCACTTACTAAAAACATGCATTTCTTTGAAAACTACATTTAATATCATGTGATTGTCAACAATGAGATGATGAATATCTCAACACAGGTTGAATGTAGCTCTCTCACCTTCATTTTTCATGAATTTTACCATCAGCCTGAGTTATAAAAAGATTTATCATATCTCATTGTTAGCTGTGCCATATTACCAGTACTGAGGGTTAGTTGTATTATCAAGTGAGAATAGCTTTAAAAGGAAAGACATTTAATACTGTAAATCAAATGTATTGTTATCAACATATAAATGCAGCTTTAAAAACACATTCCTTACTGTAAGGGCATACCTTACCTGGGCCATCCTGACATCGTGGTTAAAACCAGACTTCCCAAAGGAAGTTGAGAGTAGACAAGCTTCAGTCCACACATGTGGAATGCAGATTCCTTGGGGTAACTATCTTCAGGTACAGAACAGCTATTAAACCAAGAATCACTGTTCATGTGACAGTACCAGGGCTTACTTGAATCCACAAATGCAGCATCTTCATTTGTCAAAAGCCTCCATTTCAAGCAATCTTCGTACTCACACTGAATCCATATCTTGTCACTATAAAATCCTTTATCAATGAGATCCATTATTTTGTCTTCCAGTTTATAATTCACAGCTCTTAAAAACCTTGAAAAATCAAAATGATGGCAACAAATAATTATTAATAAGTAACTATCACCAGCCATCTACTGAATAGCTGAGCTTAACTAGAAAAAAACTGCAATGAGTGAACTTCAATTTTTATTCAATTTGGTCAAAAATCCCTTGTTCATTGACCAAAGCCAAAAAAAGTAAAAGAAAGATAAATCTAAAATTGAGAAAATTAAATATTAGAGTGAGTAGATACAGAATTATTGGCCCAGAATTTACAGTCCGGATGACGGCGAACTGGCAGCGTTCGCCGTCATTCCGCCTTTGAAACTGACTGCAACTTTGGGATTTGGTGCATGTGCAGCCTAATGCGAAAATCCTGAAGTTTCGGTCTGTCATTCACTGCTCCTTCACAGGCTGTGCTGTGCCCGCACCACCACCCCACCCCCCACCCCACCTTCATCTTTATTACGGGTTTGCCTTTTCCCCATGTGAGAGCCCCAGTCTTTGTTTTGCTCTAACATTTTTTTAAAGTTAGAATTGTTTGAACTTACTCACTTCCTTGTTCGCTGTCTTTGAGAATTCTGCATTTTGACTGGCTGCTTGGACAGCTTGTTGATGTCACAGCAGCTCGTACTAGAGGATCCCCACTATACTCCTTTTGATTTGAATTACACATTGGAAAAACCGAACTTCTTGACACAGAGATCGCAAGATCTTTGTGCGAAGCTTACTTTGGGGCCAGTGGCGAACGCCTTTGCTTCGCCGCTGACCACAAATTCCGGGCCAAAATATAGAAGAAAAGTAATGGAACAGAAATAAAAATAAGTGATGAAAAAAATCTAAAATAGAACAAAAAAAAGAAACATTAAATGAGATGCAAAGTATTGAGCAAGTCATTGCCAGTGGTGCAACTTCAATCTCTGCATTCTTTAAACATTCATAATATTGTTAGTTGTTAGGCTAATTGGTCTAGAGCTTCCAGGTTCGTGTACCATTTATTTTTCTTTACAATCTGGATATTATGCAAATTAATCATGTCTGTGTGTATCTCGATGGTTCCAGCCTGCACCATGGCCAGCAGTGATTTTGGAGAGTCTCTAGAATCTAGAATCTCCAAAATTCCAGAGAAGACCATGTAGAAAATGCAGTAATAGATGAGTATTCCTGCTGCTGGGCAGCACAGTGTGGAACATGGACCCTGGCCACCATGTTTTTGATGGATATTACTGTTCTGCCCTTGCCCACTGATTTAACATTCTCATAATAGAAAGACTTACATTTATACAGCGCCTTTCACAACCATCAGACGTCCTAAAGCGCTTTACAGCCAATTAAGTACTTTTTGAAGTGTAGTCACTGTTGTAATGTAGGAAATGCAGCAGCTAATTTGCACTAAGCAAGCTCCCACAAACAGCAATGTGATAATGACCAGATAATCTGTTTTTGTTACGTTGATTAAGGGATAAATATTGGCCAAGACACCAGGGATAACTCCACTGCTCTTCTTCAAAATAGATCTTTTACCTGAGAGAGCAGACTGGGCCTCGGTTTAATGGCTCATCCAAAAGACAGCCCCTCTGACAGTGCAGCACTCCCTCAGTATTGTGCTGGAGTGTCAGCCTAGGTTTTAGCACTCAAGCCTCTGGAGTGGGATTTGAACTCTCAACCTTCTGACTCAGAGGCAAGGGTGCTACCAACTGAGCCACTAGCTGACACACAATTATATTTCAAATTGGAAATGTAGCATAGCATTGGAAAACTGCTGTGCTGCATTTATCAGCCCGTTTGCCCATTTGGAAATGAGCTGCTGAAGCTGTTGAGAAAATAACATCAATTTAGGTCATTAATTGGAGATGGTGAATTTAATCCAATTAGGCAGGCAATGTTGCAGTTTCTACATCATTAAGGCCTGTGGAATTGTGATCATTAAATTCAGCTTAGAGCTGGCAATGAGGGGTCAAAGTATTTGCTAAGCTTACCAGCAGCATATCGATGCTGACATTTGTCCTTTGCACTCCAACCATCCATTCAGATGAACGGGGGGGGCCATTTCAATTAAGGATTGGACCCTGACCAAAATTTATAATACAACTTTAGCATCAGTGGAAAATAGAAACCTTTTCAGTATCAACGCTAAGATTGAAGTGTAAACACACCCGTAAAATTTTAATCTTAAAAAGTATCAGGATCCTGACAGTAATGAAAAAATAAGGGCCAATATGCAATGGACAATCAGGTGCAGGTGACTTTATTATTGGCAGCTAAAGACTGCTGTGCACCTATTGCCCATAATATTCCTATGCACCAGGAGTGTGCTAGGCTAAAGACTATGTTAATGATCTCAACACCATTGCAGTGATTCACTGCCCGTATTAAACAGGCACTGGATGGTAGACTCCAGAGTCAGCCATGTTGGATTGTCATTTGAATAAGGGAGCCTGTTTGGTAGTTATAGCAAGTAGCGGTATTTTGGACCAATGACTTGTCTGCTTCTTTGCTCTGTTTCAGCTATGGCTCAGTTGGTACCACCCTCGCCTCAGTGTCAGAAGGTTGTAGGGTTTAAGTCCCACTCCAGAGACTTGGGCCGGAATTTGCCCTACCTGAGCGGGTCCGGTACGGGCGGTGGCCATGGCGGATTGCGACCATGTTGCTGGCTTCATCCCGTTGCACAAAACGACTTTACATCAATAGGGCCTATTAAGCCCGCCCTGTGCGTTACCTGGCCCAATTAAATGGTGCGGGTCTGCTGATGTCATCCATGACCCGTTTTCAGCCAGGATATTTAAAGGGGCCACATTACATTTGAAGGTTAATCTAAAATAGTGCAGTCAGTGCACGACAGCATTGGAGTGCTGCAAACACTTTGGAAATGACTGCACAGAGGCAGAGGGCTGCACCCAGGTTCTCCGATGACTCCCTCCATATGCTTGTGGAGGGAGTCAGAGCACACAGGGCAGTCCTCTTTCCTTCCAATGGGCAGAAGTGACCTCCCCAGGATACCGAAACAGCCTGGTTGGAGATTGCAGAGGAGATCAACAGCAGGGATGTGGTCAGGAGGACCTGGGTGCAGTGCCGCAAATGTTTCAATGATCTCATTAGATCAGGAAACGTGAGTGCAAAGCCACACTCAACTTCATCCTGCTGTGCCTCTCATCACATCCCCATCACTCTGCCTTCCCAACCCTACTCCTGCACATCCTTACTCACACCAACATATCTTGCATGTCCACCCATCCCTCGCTCTCTATCTACATTATCAAATCCCCCATCTGACTAACCACCCCTCACACTCACCCTCATCCCAGTGCAATCTAACCAACTAACACACAAGGAGGCCACTTGGCTTTGGCACCCCGCTCCATCATAGTCTCCCTCTAAAGATCTAACCCATCTATTCCTTACACTCATTTCATCACTCTTACTCAACCTTCTCTTCTTTCCCTCTTTGCAGGAAGAGAGCCCAAAATAAGAGGAACAGGGAGAGAACCGGCGGTGGCCCTCCATCATTTGCAAACCTTACAACAGTAGAGGAGGCTGCTTTAGAAATATCTGGAATCGCCGAGCAGCTGGAGATGGGAGATGGAGAGAGGGGGACATCTCAGCAACCTGGTGACAGAATTACATATCATACAACTACATGGCATACATCAGTCACTCATATGGAGACTGATGTTATCAGCCATTGAATGGTCATCATGTGCAGAATGGTATCTGTACCCATTCTCCATATGACATATCTAACTCATCTCCCTACTCTCCCACAGGTCCATCAAGAGCACCGCCTCCCCACCCCCCTTCACTGTCCAGGAGGAAGAGGAAGACAACGCTTCATAAGAACATAAGAGCATAAGAAATAGGAGCAGGAGTAGGCCATTTGGCCCCTTGAGCCTGCTCTGCCATTCAGTAAGATCATGGCTGATCTGACCTTGGCCTCAACTTCACTTTCCCACCCGCTCCCCTTAACCCTTGACTCCCCTGTAGCTCAAATATCTGTCCATCTCCACCTTGAATATATTCAATGATTCCACCTTCACAGCTCTCTCGGGTAGAGAATTCCAAAGATTCACGACCCTCAGAGAAGAAATTCCTCCTCATCTCCGCTTTAAATGGGCGACCCCTTATTCTGAAACTATGCCCCCTATTTCTAGATTTCCCCACAAGGGCAAACATCCTCCCTGCATCTACCCTGTCAAGACCCCTCAGAATCTTATATGTTTCAATAAGATTACCTCTCATTCTTCTAAACTACAATGAGTATAGGCCCAACCTGCTCAACCTTTCTTCATAAGACAACCCCTTCATCTCATGAATCAACCTCGTGAACCTTCTCTGAACTGCCTCCAATGCAAGTATATCCCTCCTTAAATAAGGAGACCAAAACTGCACGTAGTACACCAGATGTGGCTTCACCAGCGCCCTGTACAGTTGTAGCAAGACTTCCCTACTTTTATATTCCATCCCCCTTGCAATAAGGGCCAACATTCCATTTGCCTTCCTAATTACTTGCTGTACCTGCATGCTAACTTTTTGTGTTTCATGTACGAGGACCCCCAGATCCCTCTGTACCGCAGCATTTTGTAGTCTCTCTCCATTTAAATAATAATTTGCTTTTTTATTCTTCCTACCAAAGTGGATAACCTCACATTTTCCCACATTATACTCCATCTGCCAAATTTTTGGCTACTCACTTAACCTATCTATATCCCTTTGCAGACTCTTTGGGCTGGATTTTCTCAGCCCCGAGGAGGCGGGTATGGAGGCGGGACTGCCGGGAAAGTTGCAGAATTTGGAGGCGGGTGGCAAACCCGCTGTGCCCTCTTGCCAGGAGGCGGGAAGCCGTCCTGCCCCAGGTCCCGTCTCCTTGGAGGCGGGAAGAGATTAAAGCCTATTAACTGCCTGTTAACAGGTAGTTAACAGGCAGAAAATAGGATTATCCCCATTTTTCGTGCTGAAGTGCCGGCTTCCCGACCTGGGGGAACCCCGCCGGGGTGCAGGAGGCGAGTAGGAGGTCTGCAGGGGTCGGAGGGGTCTGAAAGTGTGATGTAGAGGTGAGTGATGGGTGCATGTGTGGAGTGGTAAGTATGTGAGGTGAGTGTAAAGTGTTAGAAAATGTTAACTTACCTTTGTTTCTACCTACAGCCGCTGTGGAGCTGGAGTCCCCGACATCTCCATTGTAGAGATCACAGACTGGCTGTTGCGTCCTCCGATGCAACAGCCAGCTGATTCCTGCAAAGTTGAAAGGTTTGATGAGTCCTGAACACAAGGTCTCATCAAACTACACAGAATGTCAGTGTTTGACAGCTTCACAGAGCTGTCAAACGATGACATTTCTTCTTTCAAAAGTTCTTGACAGATGACACGTCATACGTTGACGTGCTCTGTCACTGACTTCCCCCTAATTGGCCTGCTGAGCCCGCCGGGCGGGCTTAACAAGGTCAATCAGGGGAAATTCCCGCTGGTTGGCCAGAAGCTGATGGAGGCGGGACTGAGACCCGGCAAGCAGCAGTCCCGCCTCCAAAAGCTTCCCATTCAGAAAATCCGGAATTTGTGTCCTCACAACTTGCTTTCCCACCTATCTTTGTATCGTCAGCAAATTTGGCTACAGTACACTCGGTCCCTTCATCCAAGTCATTAACACAGATTGTAAATAGTTGCGGCCCCAGCACTGATCCCTGTGGCACCCCACAAGTTACAGTTTGCCAACCTGAAAATGACCCATTTATCCCGACTCTGTTTTCTGTTAGTTAGCCAATCCTCAATCCATGCTAATATATTACCCCCAACCCCATGAGCTCTTATCTTGTGCACTAACCTTTTATGTGGCACCTTATCGAATGCCTTCTGGAAATCCAAATACACTACATCTACTGGTTCCCCTTTATCCACCTTGCTCATTACATCCTCAAAGAAGTCTAGTAAATTTTTAAAACACAATTTCCCTTTCATAAAAGCATGTTGACTCTGCTTGATTGTATTATTATATTCTAAATTTCCTGCTTTTACTTCTTAATAATGGATTCCAGCACTTTCCCAATGACAGATGTTAGGCTAACTGGCCTATAGTTTCCTGCTTTCTGTCTCCCTCCATTCTTGAATAGGGGCTTTACATTTGCGGTTTTCCAATCCGCTGGGACCTCTCCAGAATCCAGGGAATTTTGGTAGATTACAACCAACACATCCACTATCTCTGCAGCCACTTCTTTTAAGACCCTAGGATGAGGGCCATCAGGTCCAGGGGACTTGTCAGCCTTTAGTCCCATTAGTTTGCCTAGTACTTTTTCTCTAGTGATAGTGATTGTTTTAAGTTCCCGATTCCCTATAGCCCCCTTGATTATCAATTATTATTGGGATGTTTTTAGTGTCTTAAGAACATAAGAAATAGGAGCAGGAGTAGGCCACTTGGCCCCTCGAGCCTGCTCTGCCATTCAATAAGATTATGGCTGATCTTCTACCTCATCTCCACTTTCCTGCACTATCCCCATATCCCTTGATGCACTTAATATTCAAAAATCTATCAATCTCTATCTTGAATATACTCAATGACTGAGCCTCCACAATCCTCTGGAGTAGAGAATTCCAAAGATTCACCACCCTCTGAGTGAAGAAATTTCTCCTCATCTCAGTCTTAAATGGCTGACCCCTTATTCTGAGACTGTGACACCTGGTTCTAGACTCCCTAGCCAGGGGAAACATCCTCCCTGCATCTACCCTGTCAAGTCCTGTAAGAATTTTGTATGTTTCAATGAGATCACCTCTCATTCTTCTAAACACGGTGGCATAGTGGTTAGCACTGGTGCCTCACAGCGCCAGAGACCCGGGTTCGAATCTGACCTCGGGTGACTGTCTGTGTGGAGTTTGCACATTCTCCCCATGTTTGCGTGGGTTTCCTCCGGGTGCTCCGGTTTCCTCCCACAGTCCAAAGATGTGCGGGTTAGGTTGATTTGGCTATGATAAAATTGACCCTTAGTGTTAGCGGGGGATTAAATATGTGGGGTTATGGGGATAGGATGGGATATGTTAGGGGGAATTAAATACGTGGGGTTACGGGGGTAGGGTGGGATATGTGTACTGTGGGGATTAAAGTAGGGACAGGGTACTGGATTTGGATGATCAGCCATGATCGTATTGAATGGTGGAGCAGGCTCGACGGGCTGAATGGCCTACTCCTGCTCCTAGATTCTATGTTTCTATGTTAGGGGGATTAAATACGTGGGGTTACGGGGATAGGGTGGGATGTGTGTCGGTGCAGGCTCGATGGGCCGAAATGGCCTCTATCTGCACTGTGGGGATTCTGTGAATATAGGCCTAGTCTACTCAATCTCTCCACATAGGACAATCTCCCCATCCCAGGAATCGGTCTGGTGAATCTTCGTTGCACTCCCTCTATGGCAAGTATATCCTGCAACTCACTAAGCCACTTCCAAAGGTACACACAAATCTGTCTAAGACCGGAAAGTGTTGAAAATAAAGATTGTTATGTTTGACAGCACATTACCGGAAACTTTACATAAACATTGGATAAAACATCCAAGTGGCTACCCTTGTGAATCGACTTGCATGTCATCTTTCTCTTCCGCATGCTTTTACGAGGTGCTAACCCTTTTGGCTAAAGCAGAGGTAGAGGCAGACTGTTCACTTCCCTGCTACCAAGGAGCTGGAGAGCACCTTGCTGCACATCAGTGGGGCCATGAGGATGTACGTCTATGCTGACTTCCCTCCTAGAGAGGAGGTCTATGAGCCTCTGCCATCTATTCTCCATAGATATCCATCTATTCTCCATAGAGACCATGTGCTCCTGTGAGTGGCGCATTAGCTGCTCCATGTAGGTGGCCATCCTATCCATGGAAGAGCCTACAGTCGCCATCGCCTGCTCACGGTGGTGCAACATTTGCAGACATTGTGCTCACAAAACCTGTCAGAACCCCCTGCACTTATCCTGCATCTCCAGGATTGCCCTCTTTCTGGATGGGCCCAGAGGTTCAGCGTTTGCATGCAACTGAGCAGAGCTAGGAGCATCCTGCGCCCTCCAACAAGGACTCTCCACTGCTGTCCCTGTCTCCACCATCTGCTCTTGCACACTTGCGAGTTGTGAGACACCAAGTGACAACACTACTCTATGTCGCGTATCTGCGCTGGTGCTAGGTGCGCTTATGTCTAGTGATGGTGCGCCCTCAGAGGCTGGAGGCTCCTCAGACAGTAAGAGCTCCTACAGGTATATAAAAAAGGAGTAGCTAAAGTAAACATTGCTCCCTTAGAGGATGAGACTGGGGAATTAATAATAGGAAACAGGGAAATGTCAGAGACCTTGAACAAATATTTTGTATCGGTCTTCACGGTAGAAGACGAGGGCAGTAAACAGGGCTTTAAGCTAATAATGTGGGGGGGGTGGGGGGATGGGAGTGGGAGGATTCAGGAAAGAGTAAATTTAAAAGCAGCGAGAGAAATGTCAAGGCTTTAGAGCAGAGTAGAATTTGGGGTAAAAATAAGCAGAGTGGGTCAGGAAAGGACAGAGAGAGTAACAAAGGTAATAATGCATCAGTGACTAAGTTGACTTCAGGGAAAAATAGAAATAAGTCAAAGCTAAAGGTACCATATCTGAATGTGTGAAGCATTCGCAACAAAATAGATGAATAGCCCAGATAGAAATTAACAGGTTTCATCTAATAGCCATAACGGAGATGTGGTTGCAAAGTGGCCAAGGTTGGGAACTCAATACTCCAGGATACTTAAATTTTAGAAAAGATAGGCAAAATGGAAAAGGAGGCAGGGTAGCCCTGATAATAAAGGATGGGATAAAGACAGTAGAGAGAATGGATCTTGGCTCTGAAAATCAAGAAGTAGAATCAGTTTAGGTGGAGCTAAGAAACAGCAAGGGGCAGAAAACATTGGTGGGAGTTGTTTATAGGCCCCCAAACAGTAGTTGTAATGTAGGGCAAAGTATAAATCAGGAAATTAGAGGTGCATGTAACAAGGGTAATACAGTAATCATGGTGGACTTTAACCTACATATAGACTGGGCAAACCAAATTTGCAGTAATAGTGTGGAGGACAAATTCATGGAATGTATGCAAGATAGTTTTCTAGATCAGTATGTTGAGGAACCAACTAGGGAACAGGCTATTTTAGATCTAGTATTGTGCAATGAGAAAATGTTGATTAATAACCTTGTAGTAAAGGGGCCTTTAAGGAAGAGTGACCATAATATGATAGAATTTTATATTGAGTTTGAAAGTAGAAACATAGAAACATAGAATCTAGGAGCAGGAGTAGGCCATTCGGCCCTTCGAGCCTGCTCCACCATTCAATACGATCATGGCTGATCATCCAAATCCAGTACCTTGTCCCTGCTTTTAATCCCC
Source organism: Squalus acanthias (assembly GCA_030390025.1). Classification (NCBI taxonomy): domain Eukaryota; kingdom Metazoa; phylum Chordata; class Chondrichthyes; order Squaliformes; family Squalidae; genus Squalus; species Squalus acanthias. The sequence goes on from CM059428.1 coordinate 73,760,861, forward strand.
ACAGTACACATATCCCACCCTACCCCCGTAACCCCACGTATTTAATTCTCCCTAACATATCCCATCCTATCCCCATAACCCCACATATTTAATCCCCCCCTAACACTAAGGGTCAATTTATCATAGCCAAATCAACCTAACCCACACATTTTTGGACTGTGGGAGGAAACCGGAGCACCCGGAGGAAACCCACGCAGACACAGGGAGAATGTGCAAACTCCACACAGACAGTCACCCGAGGTCAGATTCGAACCCGGGTCCCTGGCGCTGTGAGACACCAGTGCTAACCACTATGCCACCGTGTTGCCCTTAGTTAAATCCGAAACTAGGGTCTTAAATCCAAACAAAGCAAACTACATAGTTATGAGGGGCGAGTTGGCTAAGGTAGATTGGAACACTACATTAAAAGGTATGATGGTAGAGAAGCAATGGCTAGCATTTAAAAAGAAAGACTTGCATTTACATAGCGCCTTTCACAACCACCGGACATCTCAAAGTGCTTTACAGCCAATTAAGTGCTTTTGGAGTGTACTCACTGTTGTTTAAAGAATTAATATTTAATTTACAACAAATATACATTATTTTAAGGCACAAAAACCCCACAGGACAAGTGGTCCAACCGTGGCTAACAAGGGAAGTTAAAGATAGTATTAGATCAAAGGAAGAGGCTTATAATGTTGCCAAAAGAGTAGTAAGCCTGAGGATTGGAAGGATTTTAGAACTCGGCAAAGGAGGACCAAGAAACAGATAAAGAAATGGAAAATAGAATGAGAGTCAACTAGCGAGAGACATAAAAACAGACTGTAAAAGCTTCTATGTAAAAAGGAAAAGATTAGCAAAAATAAATGTGGGTTCCTTACAGGCTGAGGCAGGAGAAATTATAATGGGGAATAAGGAAATGACAGAAATTAAACAAATACTTTGGACTGGATTTTATCAATGGGGGCGCGTTGGGGGTGGGATTGCTGGTTGTCGGGTTTCAGTCCCGCCCCCAACGACGTCCGGCCAACCCACGCTATTTACCATTGATTGACTTAATAAAGTCCACCCTGCGGGCTTAGCAGGCCAATTAACGGAAAGCCAGTGACAGAGAACGTCAGCGTATGACGTTTCAGCTGTCAATAAATTGAGAAGCTGTCAAACACTGACAATCTCTTCTTTGGTGAGTCCTTGTACTCAAGACTCACCAAACCGCTTTCCTGAGCAGAAATCAGATGGCTGTTGCATCAGAGAATGCAGCAGCCATTCTGTCATCTCTGCCGTGGAGATGAGGAGCCTCCGGATCCCCAAGGGTTCAAGCTTGCAGCAAGAAACAAAGGTAAGTAAACTTTTTCTAACACTTTTCACTCACCTCCCATACTTAGCTCTCCACACTTGCACCCATCACTCACCTCAACAGCGGACTTTTCGACCCCTCTCACCCCCACAGACCCACTGCTCGCCTCGCTGACCCTGGCATGGTTTCCCGACATCGGGAAGCTCGCACTTGTGTTGGTAAAATGGGGATAAGCCTCTTAACTGCCTGTTAACAGGCAGTTAAGTGGCTGTAATCCCCTCCCCACCGTGAGCAGACGGGTCCCTGCGCGAGTCGGGGTCCCGCCTCCCGGGAAGATGGCACGTAGGCGGGTTGGGAGCGGGTTCGGTACCAGCTCCGAATTTCTGCCATTTTCCCGGCAGTCCCGCCTCCATACCCGCCTCACCAGGGCTGGCAAAATTCCCCCCTATGTGTCTGTCTTCACGGAAGAAAACGCAAAAAACTTCCTGGAAATAGTGGAGAACTAAAGCTCTAGCGAGAATGAGGAACTGAAAGAAATTAGTATTAGTTAAAAAAAAGTACTGGAGAAATTAATGGGACTGAAAACTGATAAATCTCCTGGACCTGATAACCTGCATCCTAGGGTTTTGAAAGAGGTGGCTATAGAGATAGTGGATGCATTGGTTGTCATTTTCCAAAATTCCATAGATTCTAGAACGGTTCCCGCGGCTTGGAAGGGGGCAAATGTAACCCCACTATTTAAGAAAGGAGGGAGAGAGAAAACGGGGAACTACAGACCAGTTAGCCTGACATCAGTAGTAGGAAAATGCTAGAATCTATTATTAAGGACGTGGTAACAGGGCACTTAGAAAATAATAATAGGATTGGGCAGAGTCAACACGGATTTTGAAAGGGAAATTGTGTTTGATGAATCTGTTAGAGTTTTTTAGGTTGTAACTAGCAGAATAGATAAGAGGGAACCAGTGGATGTGGTGTATTTGGATTTTCAGAAGGCATTCGATAAGATGCCACACAAGAGGTTATTAAACCAAATTAGGGCTCATGGGATTGGGGGTAATATACTAGCATGGATTGAGGATTAGTTCATGGACAGAAAACAGAGAGTAGGAATCAACAGTCCATTTTCGGGTTGGCAGGCTGTAACTAGTGGGGTGCCGCAAGGATCAGTTATTCACAATCTTTACCAATGATTTGGATGAGGGGACCAAATGTAATATATCCAAATTTGCTGATGATACAAAGCTAGGTGGGAATGTAAGTTGTGAGGAGGATGCAAAGAGGCTTCAAAGGGATATAGACAGGCTGAGTGAGTGGGCAAAAACATGGCAAATTGAATATAATGTGGAGAAATGTGAAGTTATCCACTTTGCTAGGAAAAATAGAAAAGCAGAGTATTTTTTAAATGGTGAGAGAAGGTAAATGGTGTTCAGAGGGACCTGACTGTCCTTGTACAGGAATCATTGAAAGTTAACATGCAGGTACAGGAAGCAATTAGGAAAGCAAATGGTATGTTGGCCTTTATTACAAGAGGATTTGAGTATGAGAGTAAAGACATCTTACTGCAATTATATAGGGCCCTGGTGAGACCACATCTGGAGTATTGTGTACAGTTTTGGTCTTGCCTAAGGAAGGATATACTTGCCATAGAGGGAGTGCAACGAAGGTTCACCAGACTGATTCCTGGGATGGGGAGATTGTCCTATGAGGAGAGATTGAGTAGACTAGGCCTATATTCTCTAGCGTTTAGAAGAATGAGAGGTGATCTCATTGAAACATATACAATTCTTACAGGACTCGACAGGGTAGATGCAGGGAGGATGTTTCCCCTGGCTGGGGAGTCTAGAACCAGGTGTCAGTCTCAGAATAAGGGGTCAGCCATTTAAGACTGAGATGAGGAGAAATTTCTTCACTCAGAGGGTGGTGAATCTTTGGAATTCTCTACTCCAGAGGGTTGTGGAGGCTCAGTCATTGAGTATATTCAAGATAGAGATTGATAGATTTTTGGATATTAAGTGAATCAAGGGATATGGGGATAGTGCAGGAAAATGGAGTTGAGGTAGATGATCAGCCATAATCTTATTGAATGGCGGAGCAGGCTCGAGGAGCCAAGTGGCCTACTCCTGCTCCTATTTCTTATGTTCTTATGAACGGTGAGACATAACAGTACCTCCAGCAATGGTGGTGAGGATGAAAGGAATGGTTTGGTAATTGTAGGGATGCTTTATGGTGTTGGTGTGGGATGGTGCCAACCTGGTGCAAAATGTGGCAGCCATATGGGTGCACAGCGAAAAGTTAAGTAAATCTGGCCATGATGAGGCCATCCCTGGCCTCCTGGGCAACAATGCGCTCGGGTGCTGATGCCCTCTGTCCTGTGCAGCATCAGGTGATTGCGGAGAAGGTTGGTGTTGTTGTTGTTGGTGATGCTGGTGTTGGGGCTCAGCGTGGTCAGATTCTGAGGACCAAGGTGAAACAGTATAAACGGCACCCATGTTGATGGAATACATGGCAGGCAAAGTAGAGATGACAGAAGCAATCTGTCAACGGTGAGAGAGGTTCTTCCAATGAGGGGACACTGGATGAAGACTTTGCTGAAAAGACTTGCAGCCTGCAGAAAGCTCAATCTGTGCTGGCATTGCAGTGAGCAACAGCTTCTGCATGAGCAAAGTGATCAGCTGTCAGGTGGGAGCTTTTATATTACATTTGATGCAGTCAACTAATCAGCTGGATCAATGGCCACTAAACTCCCGCCCCAGGTTGACAGACGTGGTGCCCGAGCAGCGGGAGTCCTGTGGGCATCCAGTGAAATTGGAAAGGTAACGTTAAAAAGGCTCTCAAGGGTCTGACAAGAAGCTAATAATCCTTTAATTTGGGTCGTACTCCTCTGCCGGTCTGGTGGCTACTGCGCTGATAGATGCGTCCAAGGGAAAAGCGCATGGGGGCGGGATGACAACAGGTTCCCAACCCGCTGCAAGAAATTTCAACTTTCCCACCCGACCCGTCTCCGATCGTGCCTGCACGGACCCTGGAAAATTCTGGCCTTGAGTACAGAAATCTAGGCCGACACGCCAGTGCAGTAGTGAGCGAATACTCACTGTCGAAGGTGCTGTCTTTCAGATGAGACGTTAAACCAGGCCCTGTCTACACACTCAGGTGGACGTAAAAGATCCCATGGCACTATTTTAAAGAGCAGGGGAGTTATCCCCGGTATCCTGGCCAATATTTATCCCTCAACCAACATCACTAAAACAGATTACCTGGTCATAGAAGCATAGAAAAATAGGAGCAGGAGTAGGCCATTCGACCCTTCGAGCCTGCTCCGCCATTCAATATGATCATGGCTGATCCTCTATCTCAATACCATATTCCCGCTCTCTCCCCATACCCCTTGATGGTCATTATCACATTGCTGTTTGTGGGAGCTTGCTGTGCGCAGATTGGCTGCTGCGTTTCCTACATTACAACAGTGACACCACTTCAAAAAGTACTTCATTGCCTGCAAAGCACTTTGGGACATCTGGTGGTCATGAAGGGCACTATATAAATGCAGGTCTTTCTTTTCCTTTTGTTTTCACTCAAGATGGCAACCACCGGGATTTTTTTCTGCTTTATACAAGTCTCCATTCAGACCCTGCTAGGTTGAGTTAGCCGGTCCCTGATCCGAATGAGGTCTCCTTCCTTGTTACTGGGAGCCGATGGCGAAGGACACACCACGCCAACAGGACAGAGCGGTCTCCAGGACAGAATGGCCTCCAGACCACAGGACAGAGCGGCCTCCGGGCCTCGGGACAGAGCTGCTTTAGAAGAAGCTGGAAACACATTCGTTCTGAGTGGAGTTAAGTGCTGGTTCTGTGCCTTCAGGCTCTTGGATTTACTCAGATCAGTAACAGAAACCGTGCTGATTTTCTACCCAGTGATTGATTATACACACCTCATGGCTCTTCGTGGAAATAGCTCCAGCAGTGCTTCCTCTGGTGCTCTGCCCTCCGATTAGCCTTCGGACTCACCTGTCTCTGAATCCCTATTCACTGTTTATTACCAGGACATATCTATCCTTAGCTTCCATGCCTATGTAATTTCAGTTTCCCTGTGTCCTTTCGTGTGCATGTTTTGGCTGCCACTCTGGACCTGAGTCCATCACTTAATTTCCCCTTTTCTCTCTTCTTTCTCTTCACCCCTCCTAGGCTCCCCTCTCCTGTTGTCATGCTTCCATTCACATCTCCCCTCTCGGGTACCCTGCCCTCCCAAATCCCTACCCCAACCCTTCAGCAATTCTCGACCTTCTTAGTCTCCTGCCGTCGTCCTAGGCTTGACTCCCTACAGCTACAGCTTCACTGTGCCTCTCCTAACGTCCTCCGAAGATCTCATCACTGCCTCCTTAAGAGCAGCAACCCCAACTGCCCCATCCTACTCTCTCACACAAACTATCACTCCCAGTGTGCCCGCTGGGGGCTAAACTCCCTTTCCTCTTCAAAGTCCTTGAACATGTTGTTGCTTCCCAAACCCGTGCCCATCTTTCCTGCAATTCCATGTTTGAATCGGGTTTTGGCTCCACCACAATACTGAAACAGCCCTTATCAAAGTCACAAATGACATCCTTTGGTAAACTATTCCTCCTCATCCTTTCTGACCTGTCTGCAGCCTTTGACACGGTTGACAACACCATCCTCCTCCAACACCTCTCCTCCGTCATCCAGCTGAGTGGGACTGCACTCGCCTGGTTCGATTCTTATCTATCCAGTCATAGCCAGAGAATCACCTGCAATGGCTTCTCTTCCCACTCCCGCACCATTACCTCTGGAGTACCCCAAGGATCTATCCTTGGCCCCCTCCTATTTCTCACCTACATGCTGCCCCTCGACATCATCCGAAAACACGTCAGTTTCCAAATGTACACTGTCTCTAAATTGTCAGACTGCTTGTCCGACATCCAGTACTAGATGAGTAGAAATTTCCTCCAGCTAAATATTGGAGCCATTGGCCCAGAAATTTGACTCGGAGGCTTGCCGTGGGGGTAAGGATCCCCCGCGATATCACACTCCGTGCCGGCCGTTGTGTTTCGGGCCCACACGAGCTTCTGGTCCTGGGCCTCTCCCTGGCGCGCAGTGTGTGCGTGTCCCAGAGGCACAGTTAGTTCGATGGGACCTCTGGGACATGGAGAGCCAATGGCAGCACACCATCTTTCATTCATAGATTTGACAGGAGAACTGTCAAAACTATGAATACAAATTGCCCCCAAAAGAACAGCTAAACCTCAAATAATTTTTTTTTAAAAACCATCACATTAATAAAATAACTATAGTTAAATAAATTAACCACTTTAAACAAAAATTAAAATTTTTGAAAAAATTTTAATTCTTTTTAAAAGTTATAAAAATAAACTTACCTTTCTTTAAAGTCTCTAAAAAAGATAAACCTGTTGAAAAAAATTTAAATAATACTTAATTAACTATTTACCTTGTTAAAAGGGGGTCTTACGCCTCCTTTCTTCATGTGTAAAATCTTCCATACTTACCTTCGCGTTGAAACCTGAAAAAAAACCTAAGTGTGCTGCGTGCGCACAGCCTGTAGTGTGCACACGGTTCACTTAGGAACCGCCCCCTTCACCATACCCGAAGTGCCGGTTTCCCGCGCATGCGCAGTGCATGCAGTAAACCGGCACTTCGGGACTGAATACGCGAGAGTACACAGTTCGTACTCTCCCGTATTCAGCCGAATTTTTGGGCCAATGTCTTCGGTCCCTGCCACAAACTCGGTTTCTTAGCAACCGACTCCATCCCTCTCCCTGGCAACTGCCTGAGGCTGAAACAGACCAGTCGCAACCTTGGTGCCGTATTTGAGACCGAGCTGAGCTTCCAACCACATATCCACACCATCACCAAGACCGCCTACCTCCACCTCCGTAACATCACCTGACTCCACCCCTGCATCAGCTCATCTGCTGTTGAAACCCTCATCCATGCCTTTGTTACCTCTAGAGTGGACTATTCCAATGCTCTCCTGGCCGGCCTCTCATCTTCCACACTCCATAAACTCGAGCTCATTCAAAACTCTGCTACACGTGTGCTAACTCGCACCAAGTCCCTTTCACCCATCACCCCTGTGCTCGCTGACCTACGTTGACTCCCAGTCCAACAGCATCTCAATTTTAAAATTCTCGCCCTTGTTTTCAAATCCCTCCATGGCCTCGCCCCTCCCTATCTCTGTAGCCTCCTCCAGTCCTACAAACCTTTGAGATCTCTGCACTCCTCCAATTCTGGCCTCTTGCGCAACCCCAATTTTAATCGTTTAATTGGTGGCCGTGCCTTCAGCTGCCAAGGCCATAAGCTCTGGGAATTCCCTTCCTAAACATCTCCACCTTTCTACCTTATTCTCCTCCTTTAAGACGCTCCTTAAAACCTACCACTTTGTCCAAGCTTTTGGTCATCTGTCCAAACATCTCCTTATGTGGCTCAGTGTCACATGTTGTTTGATAACACTCCTGTGAAGCACCTTGGGATGTTTTACTACATTAAAGGTGCTATATACATGCAAGTTGTTGTTCACTAATGAACCTCTGCACAGCTTCTTAAAGTTGAAACTGTCTCCCAGTGTTTACTAAGAGAAGTTGTACAGAGGCTATATAGCACCTTTGGGTATCTCACTGGGCATCTTTTTCTACCTGCAGGTTCTGGAGGAGGAAGAGAAGGCAGGTGTGTTTACACCTTAGATGCTCAAGAAGTTCCCCAATTGACACCACCTTTGTATGCTGCAAAGTATTCTAGCTAAACATGTCTAAGGAGATCTGCAAGTGGAGACCATGATTTATTAGGGAGACCATGATTTATTAGGGAGCCCATGGCAGAATGTTGCAGTCTCCAGCAGTCAGACTTTGAAACTACTTCTGAGGACAGGGACAGCTGTTGAATTGACCAATGCCTTGAAGTTTTATGATACTGGGTCCTTCCAAGCAACAGCAGGAGACATCTGATGAATCTCCTATCCTGCGGTACAAAGTTGTATCATACAGCTGTCACGAACATTGTTTTCCCAGTCCAGAGATTTCATTGCTTTCTCCTTGGATGTCTGGATGAGAACAAGGTTACTTAATGGAGCCCTGGCTCATAACCCCTTTAAGATACTCAAGCCTTGGAGTCCGACCAATTATGTAGTGCTACTAGGTGGGCAGGATGGGAAATAGGGCAAGGATCTATTACCCTGAAACCCTACCCACTTTTGTGCCTACACCACTTTCCATCATCATTTATGGTCATTGACAAAAGCATACGCAGGTAAAAAGAGATAGTAATGATATGGTGATGTCACATGTTCCATTTTCTGTCAATACTCTCTCATTCATGCTGAATCATATTCACACTGGTATAAAACTGGCATCCATGCCTTGTTGCTGGACATTTCCTCAGCATGCCAAGCAATCTGTGTTAGAACAGGTTGCTACGCAACAATGAGGTTGTTGATCCTTTGTTATGGCTGTCTCAATCTAATTCACCAATATGTTAATTCTATACAAGACAGACTGCTGTAGCTGGAGGATAACTAAAGAAAGATTAGGGCCTATTAGAGACCATGAAGGTAATCTATGTGTGGAGGCAAAAGACATGGGTATGGTCCTTCATGAATACTTTGCATCTGTTTTCACAAAAGAGAGAGACGATGCAGACATTGCAATCAGGGAGGAGGAGTGTGAAATATTAGATGAAATATACATAGTGAGAGAGGAAGTATGAAGGAGTTTAGCATCTTTGAAAGTGGATACATCCCCAGGCCTGGATGAAATGTATCCCAGGCTGTTAAGAGAAGCAATAGAGGAAATAGCAGAGGCTCTGACCATGATTTTCCAATCCTCTCTGGCTACAGGTGTGGTGCCAGAGGACTGCTAACGTTGTACCATTGTTTAAAAAAGTTGAAAGGGATAGACCGAGTAATTGCAGGCCAGTAAGCCTAATCTCGGTGGTGGGAAAATTATTAGAAAAAATTCTGAGGGACAGGATAAATCTTCATTTAGAAAATCAAGGACAGTCAGCATGGATTTGCTAAGGGGAGGTCGTGTCTGACTAACCTGGTTGAATTTTTTTGAGGTGGTAACAAGGAGGGTCGATGAGGGTTGTGCTTTTGATGTAGTGTATATGGATTTTAACAAGGCTTTTGATAAGGTACCACATGGCAGACTGGTCACGAAAGTAAAAGCCCATGGGATCCAAGGCAAAGTGGCAAGTTGGATCCAAAATTGGCTCAGAAGTAGCAAACAAAGGGTTATGGTCGATGGGTGTTTTTGTGACTGGAAGGCTTTTTGTGATATATATCAATGATTTGGACTTGAATGTAGGGGGTATGATTAAAAAGTTTGCAGACAATACAAAAATTGGCCGTGTGGTGGATAATGAAGAAGAAAGCTGCAGACTGCAGGAAGATATCAATGGACTGGTCAGGTAGGCAGAACAGTGGCAAATGGAATTCAATCCGGACAAGTGCGAGGTAATGTATTTGGGGAGGGCTAACAAGGCAAGGGAATACACAATAAATGGTAGGACACTGAAGTGCAGAGGAACAGAGGGACCTTGGAGTGCATGTCCACAGATCCCTGAAGGTAGCAGGACAGGTAGATAAGGTGGTTAAGAAGGCATACGGAATGCTTGCCTTTATTAGCCCCGAGGCATAGAATATAAGAGCAGGAAGGTTATGCTTGAACTGTATAAAACACGAGTTAGGCCTCAGCTAGAGTACTGTGTGCAGTTCTGGTCACCACATTACAGGAAAGATGTGATTGCACTAGAGGGGGTAGAGAAGAAATTTACGAGGATGTTGCCTGGACTGGAGAATTTTAGCTATGAGGAAAGATTGGATAGGCTGGGGTTGTTTTCTTTGGAACAGAGGAGGCTGAGGGGAGACCTAATTGAGGTGTATAAAATTGAGGGGCCTAGATAAAGTGGATAGGAAGGAACTGTTTCCCTTGGCAGAGGGGTCAACAACCAGGGAGCACAGATTTAAAGTAAATGCTAGGAGGTTTAGAGGGGATTTGAGGGGAATCTTTTCACCCAGAGGGTGGTGGGGGTCTGGAACTCACTGCTTGAAAGGGTGGTAGAGGCAGAGACTCTCACCACATTCAAAAAGAACTTGGATGTGCACTTGAGGTGCCGTGGCCTACAAGGCTACGGACCAAGAGCGGGCAGGTGGGATTAGGCTGGATAGCTCTTGGTCGACTGGCGCGGACACGATGGGTGGAATGGCCTGCTTCCGTGCTGTAAATTTATATGATTCTAAGGTCTGCATAGCCCCAGTCTGTGCATTTATTATGCAAGCTATGCTTGATCTTATGACCTAGGCCAAGGGTGGGAAGCAGGGTACACTGTAGAGGATCCTGGAGTAGCCACACTCTATGGTGGGCAGCAGCTCAGTTAAGCAGTAATGCAGTGCTGCACAGATGTAGGTTGTGAACTCTTCGATAGACATCCCTAAAATGCACAGGCTACTTAGCACATTCTCAAGTTGTTTGAACTGATGATGCTGAGTTAACTAGCTGCATTTGTAGACATCCCTGTGACGCACTTTTTTTGGGCTCAGCAACCCTTGAGCTGGCTGTCTAGCCAGTAGGTTTCGGTTTCTCCAGTTGCACTTCCACTTGCTACTCCTCATTCCTGCTCTGTGCTCTTTCCTGCAACTCACTAACTGACAATCCTGGAGTTAATGACCCGAAATTTACAGGGGCGGGTTGTTTGAGCAGGGGGGCGGTTTTTTTGCATGGGAAACCTGGAAGTCTGGGTTTCCTCACATGATGCGCAGTTTTATCATCACACCGTGCATCTTTTTTTACCAGCTGGTTCCCCATCGGAAGACAGCCTGATAGACAGGGTTGGCTCTCTTTTGGGTGGGAAACACTCTGGAGGAGGTAGGGAGCCTGAAGCTGAGTTAGTGGTATCCAGTGATAGACCTCTTATCACTGGATTCCTCACGGACAGGACTTCGTTGACTACACGGCTTGACTTATCAGCTGTAGTGCTGCTCTACTTTTCAGTCACTTCAAGTCTTAAGCTGCGGAATTCCTTTCTCAAATTGCTTTTTTTTTAAATTGTTAATGGGATGTGGGCATCGCTGGCAAGGCCAGCATTTATTGCACATCCCTAATTGCCCTTGAGAAGGTGGTGGTGAGCCGCCGCCTTGAACCGCTGCATTCCGTGTGGTGAAGGTACTCCCACAGTGCTGTTAGGTAGGAGTTCCAGGATTTTGACCCAGCGATGATGAAGGATCGGCGATATACTTCTAAGTTAGGATGGTGTGTGACTTGGAGGGGAACTTGAGGTGCTGGTGTTCCCATGCGCCTGCTTGCCTTGTCCTTCTAGGTGGAAGAGGTAGCGTGTTTGGGAGGTGCTGCCGAAGAAGCCTTGGCGAGTTGCTGCAGTGCATCTTGTAGATGGTACGCACTGCAGCCACGGTACGCCGGTGGTGGAGGGAGTGAATGTTTAAGATGGTGGATGGGGTGCCAATCAAGTGGTCTGCTTTGTCCTGGATGGTGTCGAGCTTTGAGTATTGTTGGAGCTGCACTCATCCAGAAAAGTGGAGAGTACTCCATCACACTCCTTACTTGTGCCTTGTAGATGGTGGAAAGGCTTTGGGGAGTCAGGAGGTGAGACACTCGCCGCAGAATACCAAGCCTTTGACCTGCTCTTGTTCCCACAGTATTTATGTGGCTGGTCGAGTTAAGTTTCTGGTCAAGGGTGACCCCCAGGATGTTGATGGTGTGGGATTCGGTGATGGTAATGCCGTTGAATGTCAAGGGGCAGTGATTAGACTCTCGCTTGTTGGAGATTGTCATTGCCTGGCACTTCTGTGGCGCGAATGTTACCTGCCACTTATCAGCCCAAGCCTGAACGTCGTCCAGGTCTTGTTGCATGTGGGCATGCACTGCTTCATTATCTGAGGAGTTGTGAATGGTGCTGAACACTGTGCAGTCATCAGCGAACATCCCCATTTCTGACCTTATACTGGAGGGAAGGTCATTGATGAAGCAGCTGAAGATGGTTGGGTCTAGGACACTGCCTTGAGGAACTCCTGCAGTGATGTCCTGGGGCTGTGATGATTGACCTTCAACCACCACAACCATCTTCCTTTGTGCCAGGTATGACTCCAGCCAGTGGAGAGTTTCCCCCCCCCCCGATTCCCATTGACTTCAATTGTACTAGGGCTCCTTGATGCCACATTTGGTCAAATGCTGCCTTGATGTCAAGGGCAGTCACTCTCACCTCACCTCTGGAATTCAGCTCCTTTCTCCATGTTTGGACAAGGCTGTAATGAGGTCGAGAGCCAAGTGGTCTTGGCAGAACCCAAACTGGGCATCAGCGAGCAAGTTATTGGTGAGTAAGTGCTGCTTGAAAGCACTGCTGCTGACACCTTCCATCACTTTGCTGATGATTGAGAGTAGATTGATGGGGCGGTAATTGGCCGGATTGGATTTGTCCTGCTTTTTGTGGACAGGACATACCTGGGCAGTTTTCCACATTGTCGGATAGATGCCAGTGTTGTAGCTGTACTAGAACAGCTTGGCTAGAGGCGCGGCTAGTTCTGGAGCACAAGTCTTCAGCACGATAGCCGGGATGTTGTCAGGGCCCATAGCCTTTGCTGTATCCAGTACGCTCAGCCTTTTCTTGCTATCATGTGGAGTAAATCGAATTGGCTGAAGTCTGGCTTCTGTGATCGTGGGGACCTCAGGAGTAGGCCGATATGGATCATCCACTCGGCACTTCTGGCTGAAGATGGTTGCAAATGCTTCAGCCTTGTCTTTTGCACTCATGTGCTGGGCTCCACCATCATTGAGGATGGGGATATTCATGGAGCCTCCTCCTCCCATTAGTTGTTTAATGGTCCACCACCATTCACGACTGGATGTAGCAGGACTGCAGAGCTTTGATCTGATCCGTTGATTGTGGGATCGCTTAGCCCTCTATATAGCATACTGCTTCTGCTTTTTAGCATGCATGTAGTCCTGTGTTGCAGCTTTCCCAGGTTGGCACCTCATTTCTGGGTACACCTGGTGCTGTTCCTGGCATGCTCTTCTACACTCCTTATTGAACTAGGGTTGGTCCCCTGGCTTGATGGTAATGGTAGAGTGAGGGATATGTCGGGCCATGAGGTTACAGATTGTGGTGGAATACAATTCTGCTGCTGCTGCTGCCCCACAGCGCCTCATGGATGTCCAGTTTTGAGCTGCTAGATCTGTTCTGAATCTATCCCATTTAGCACGGTGGTAGTGCCACACAACACGATGGAGGGCGTCCTCAGTGTGAAGACGGGACTTCGTCTCCACAATGACTGTGCGGTGGTCACTGCTACCAATACTGTCATGGACAGATGCATCTGCGACAGGTAGATTGGTGAGGATGAGGTCAAGTAGGTTTTTCTCTCGTGTTGGTTCTCTCACCACCTGTCACAGGCCCAGACTGGCAGCTATGTCATTCAGGACTCGGCCAGCTCGGTCAGCAGTGGTGCTACCGAGCCACTCTTGGTGATGGACATTGAAGTCCCCCACCCAGAGTACATTCTGTGCCCTTGCTACTCTCAGTGCTTCTTCGAAGTGGTGTTCAGCATGGAGGAGTACTGATTCATCAGCTGAGGGAGGATTGGTCGGTGGTAATCAGCAGGAGGTTTCCTTGCCCATGTTTGATCTGAAGCCATGAGACTTCATGGGGTGGGGAGTCAATGTTGAGGACTCCCAGGGCTATTCCTTCACGACTGTATACCACTGTGTCACCACCCCTGGTGGGTCTGTCCTTCCGGTGGAGTTTTGGACATTGGCTCTGTATGACTATGTCAGGCTGTTGCTTGACTAGTCGGTGGGACAGCTCTCCCAATTTTGGCATAAATCCCCAGATGTTGGTGAGGAGGACTTTGCAGGGTCGACTGGGCTGAGTGTGCCGTTGCCGAGTCCGTAGCCAGTGCAGAGGTCGATGCTGGGTGGTCTGTCCGGTTTCATTATTATTGTGTTTCGTAGCGGTTTGTTACAACTAAGTGCCGTGCTAGGCCATTTCAGAGGGTAGTTAAGATTCAACCACATTGCTGTGGGTCTGGAGTCATATATAGGCCAGACCAGGTCAGGACAGCAGATTTCCTTCCCTCAAGGTCATTAGTGAACCAGATGGGTTTTTACGACAATCCGATAGTTTCATGGTTACCATTACTGATACTAGCTTTTTATTCCAGATTTATTTAATTAACTGAATTTAAATTCTCCAACTGCCGTGGTGGGATTTGAACTCACGTCTCTGGATCATTAGTCCAGGCCTCTGGATTACTAACCCAGTGACATTACCACTACGCTACCGTTTCCGATCTCCTGGACTTCTCTGGGCATCTGGACGACGTTTCTGCTTTTAACTACATTGGATTACACTACATTTCTGCACTGGCTTACACTGGAAGACTTACCTGCTTTGTCTCTATCTCTGCTGCAAAAAGATTTTTACCTTTAATCTTCCAGCTGTGTCTCTGCTGAACTGGTTCTACTTGTTTTTCAGCTCTGCTGGCTTCTGGGTAGCAGCTCCACTTGCTGTCCAGTGACTTGTTCTACCTGGTTTCAGCTTTGCTGGTCGCTGGCTTGTGGTTTTAATTTTTCTCCGCCGCTTTGATCTACGGTGACCTTCAACTTGCGTCAATTTAGCCATCATCTTTCTGCATCACTACCAACTCTCATTCCTACAGCAACAACCTCCATCCTCGAACTCTCTACCTTTCAAATAGCTTCTGGACTTCACTCACCTGCTTTGGACAGCGGTTCGTCGATGCTCCGTACCGACCCCATCCTGCTTACGATGGCTTTTTCCTTCCATGGGACTTCTGACTTTGACCCTGGTCTCCCTATTATTGTCCCCAAACTATTCCCTGCTACCAGGAAATATGTATTCCATTAATTATTACATTTAAACAGGCCTATGTAACCTGAGCTTTTCCCATGTCCATTCGTGTGCGCACTTTGGCTGCCGCTCCGGACACGAGCCATTCCACTTTTCCCCTTATTTTCCTTCTCTCTATCCCTCCCTGACCACTCTTCTGTTGTCATGCCTCCTTTCATCTCTCCTCTCTCGGATACTCTGCCCTGCCATATCCGTACCCAAATCCTTCATTACTCTTCCACCTTCCTACTATCCTGCGGCTGTCCCAGGCTTGACTCCCTCTTAGATAATCCTACAGCTTCCCTCTGTGCCTCTCTTGGCATCCTACGAAGGGCCCATCGAGCCACTCATCGCTGCCGCGTTACGAGCAGCAACCCCAACTGTCCCATCCTACTCTCTCGCCAATCTTCCCGCCCAGCACGCCCACTGGGGGAAAATCTTGCCAATCTCCTCTCCATCCAACTCATCCACCGCAGTGCTGAGCCTGTGGACGCTGGCAGTGGGTCAGCCATCACCGACCCTCTCCGCATCTCCCTACAAAATGTCCGTTCACTTGCGAACAAGGCCCTTGCCATCCATGAGCTTATCGTGGATGACTGCATCAACATCATGGCCCTGATGGAAACTTGGTTGAGGGGTGATGACACCTTACCCTTAAATGAAGGCTCTCCACCTGGCTATACCTTCCACCACTTGCCCTGCTCAGAACGCCGTGGTGGCGGTGTTGCTCTCATCACCAAATCACACTTTGGTCTGTCCCCCTATTCCTCTGGCAGTTTCTCCTCCTTTGAGCATCTCACCTTATTCCATCTCCCTCACCTCTCATTTAAAATTCTTGTTCTCTACCGCCCACCCAAGTACCATAAAAATTTTATTACCGAGATATCTTCACCACTGTCCTCCCTCAGCCTCTGCACTGAGCGACTTCTCATCCTCGGTGATTTCAACCTCCATCTCAATTCATCATGCACTCTCTCTTCTGAGTTCACTAGCCTCCTATCCTCCCTTAATCTCTCCCTCCATGTAAACTCCCCAACCCATATTCACGGCCACCCCCCTCGACCTTGCCATCTCTCGTGGCCTCGCTACTCCCATCGTGTCAATCGCAGATAAGGCCATCTCTGACCATTTCCTCCTATCGCTCTCCACCCACAGCCCTCTTCCGCTGCCCCCCGAACCCTACTTGCTTCTGTGATCGCCCCTACAAAAAACTCGCTCCCAACTCTCTACAACTGCACTGAGGAAATCACAACTGTCTAGCCTTTGGCCCTCCATTCACCATGACATTTCTGCAGCTACCGATCTGCTCAACCACACCCTCACCACCACCTTTGATGCCCTAGTCCCTACTAAAACAATTACCCTCTCTCAATCCAGCCGTTCCCCTTTGGTACAGCTCTCATCTTCACTCCCTTAAGTCCAAGGAACGCAGACTTGAATGAATATGGCGGACAACTGGTTTAGCCATTCACCGCCAGATCTGACTGGACCACATAAAGCATTACCGGGTCCTGCTTTCATCTACCAAAATTGCTCACTATTCCAGAATCATTCTGGAATGCAAAGATAAACCCCGGCTCCTATTCTCTACTACTAACCGTCTTCTTAAACCCCGCTCCCCTGTCTCCTCCACCCTCACCTCCGATAACAAGTGTGAGGAGCTCATGGACTTCTTTGTCTCTAACATTGAGACCATCTGTTCAGCTGCTTCTGCCACTTCCCTTCCTTCCCCTCGCCCATTGGGCCAAACTTCCTCTAAGGTCCCCCTTGCCCTGGCCCTGAACTCACATCTTTCTCCAGTTTCTCTCCGAACTCCCCTCATGACCTCTCCGCGCTCATCTTGTCCAAGAGACTCACTTCCTGCTCCCTCGACCCTATTCCCACCAAACTGCTGACCACCCAACTTCCTTTTCTGGCTCCCATGTTAGCTGACATTGTTAACGGTTCTCTCTCCTCAGGTACTGTCCCCCTCTCCCTCAAATCTGCCGTCATCACCCCTCTCCTCAAAAAACCAACCCTTGATCCCTCCATCCTTGCAAACTACTGGCCCATCTCCGACCTCCCTTTCATCTCCAAAGTCCTTGAACGTGTTGTCGCCTCCCAAATCCATGCCAATCTTTCCCGCAATTCCATGTTTGAATCCCTCCAATCAGGTTTCCGCCCTTGCCACAGTACCGAAACGGCTCTCATCAAAGTCACAAATTACATCCTTTGTGACCGTGACAAAGGTAAACTATCCCTCCTCGTCCTTCTTGACTTGTCTGCAGCCTTTGACACGGTTGACCACTCCATCCTTCTCGAACGCCTCTCCACCGTTGTCCATCTGGGTGGGACTGCACTCGCCTGGTTCCATTCTTATCTATCTAATCGTAGCCAGAGAATCACCTGCACCAGCTTATCTTCCCACTCCCACATCGTTACCTCTCGTGTCCCCCAAGAATCTATCCTTGGCCCCCTCCTATTTCTCATCTACATGTTGCCCCTTGGCGACATCATCCGGAAACACAGCGTCAATTTGCACATGAATGCTTACGACACACAGCTCTACCTCACTACCTCTTCTCTCGAGCCATCCACGGTTTTCACGGGCTCTAAATTGTCAGATTGCTTGTCCGACATACAGTTCTGGAATAGCAAAAATTTTCTCCAATTAAATATTGGGAAGACTGAAGCCATTCTTTTCGGTCCCCGCCACAAACTCCGTTCCCTCGACACTGACTCCATCCCTCTCCCTAACATCTATCTGAGGCTGAACCACACTGTTCGCAACCTTGGTGTCATATTTGACACTGAAATGAGCTTCTGACCACATATCTGCAGCATAACTATGACCGCCTATTTCCACCTCCGTAACATTGCCCGTCTCCGCCCCTGCCTCAACTCATCCACTGCTGAAACCCTCATCCATGCCTTTGTTATCTCAAGACTTGACTATTCCAACACACTCCTGGCTGGCTTCCCACATTCGACCCTACGTAAACTTGAGGTCATCCAAAACTTGGCTGCGTATGTCCTAACTCGCACCAAGTCCCATTCGTCCATCACCCCTGTGCTCGCTGACCTACGTTGACTCCCAGTCCAACAACATCTCAATTTTAAAATTCTCGCCCTTGTTTTCAAATCCCTCCATGGCCTCGCCCCTCCCTTTCTCTAATCTCCTTCCCTTGCCACACAGTACTGCCCCCCGATTATCAAAATTCACGACAAGGCCTTGGACAACGTGGACCACTTTCCATACCTCGGGAGCCTACTGTCAACAAGGGCAGACGTCGATGACGAAGTCCAACACCGCCTTCAGTGTGCCAGTGCAGCCTTCGGTCGCCTGAGGAAGAGTGTGTTTGAAGACCAGGACCTCAAACCCAGCACCAAGCTTATGGTCTACAGAGCAGTAGTGATACCCGCCCTCCTGTATGCCTCAGAGACATGGACCATGTACAGCAGGCATCTCAAAGCACCGGAGAGGTACCACCAATGCTGCCTCCGCAAGATCCTGCAAATCCATTGGCAGGATAGGCACACCAATGTCAGTGTTCTCGTTCAGGCCAACGTCCCCAGCATCGAAGCTTTGACCACGCTCGATCAGCTCTGATGGACGGGTCACATCGTCCACATGCCCCATACGAGACTCCCAAAACAAGCGCTCTACTCGGAGCTGCAACACGGCACGAGAGCCCCAGGTGGGCAGAGGAAATGCTTCAAGGACACCCTCAAAGCCTCCTTGAAAAAGTGTAACATACCCACCGACACCTGGGAATCCCTGGCCCAAGACAGCACAAAGTGGAGGAGAAGCATCCGGGAAGGCGCCGAACACCTCAAGTCTCTTCGCCGGGAGCAAGCGGAAGCCAAGCGCAAGCAGCGCACGTCAACCCAAGCACCCCACCCACCCGTTCAACCACCGTCTGCCCCACCTGTGACAGAGACCGTAGGTCCCGCATTGGACTCATCAGTCACCTGAGAACTCATTTTTAATGTGGAAGCAAGTCATCCTCGGTTCCGAGGGACTGTCTAAGAGGAATCTGCTTCAGCCCCACAACCCTCTGAGATATCTGCGCTCCTCTAATTCTGCCGTCTAATTTCTCCTTATGTGACTCGGTGTCAAATTTTTTGTCTTATAATACTCCTGTGCAGCACCTTGGGACCTTTTATTACGTTAAAGGCGCTATATAAATATAAGTTGTTGCTGTTATAGCATTTGGGGGTTCCGGATCTTGGGGGGTATCAGTGATCGCGGAGGGGGGGCGGGGCGGTTCCAATGGTGGACAGGGAAGCAGGTAAGCTTGGTGGGCTGGGAGGAAGTGCTCCTGCTCCTCTCAGCTCACAAGCAGTGCTGTAAAGTCACTTACCTCTTCCACAAAGCAGTTCTCACCTGCCTTTAGCTGCCAGGTTTCTCAGGCCCGGGAAACCTGGCCGGCCAGGTTAAAACTGGTAGACAGGTTAAAATCTGAGGCATGCAGCCTCATTAAAGTATTTAAATAACTAATCCGCCTCCTGGGAGCAGGTTGGTTGCCAGCACCCCCACCCCACACAACCCCACTTTTCAGGGGTTAAAATTCCCCCCAATGCATTCAGGTATATGTTGTTGGCAGCATCCGTGGTGTATGTTTGCTTGCTGCAATTATTGGCCCACAGGACAAACACATTGGCATGGTAGCAACAAAAAGTGCAGTGCTAAAACATGGTGGGTGTGCATTGAAAAGTAGATGAACAGTTGCCAGAATGCTGTGATGCTCCACCATGCTAACAGTGAAGTGGTGTTAAGATGCACTGCAATGAGATTGGAAAATTAAAAATGTGAGAACACTTGCCGTACCAATTTTCCTGAGACCAGCAAATTTCTTCCTCACCAGAACCATGCGCATATGAGATGGCATTCACTCTTTCTGCTAACTCCATCCAGGCAGCTTTGATACAGCTCTTCTCTACATGAATTCCTCAGCTCTAAAAAGGACCGTGCTTCTCTGCAGGACCAGCTGCAGCAAGGTCCCCACAGCTTATACTGTTCTGCTTTGTGGCTTTGCTCCAGCCATTTCTCCCCACTCAGTCGTAGGGCAACTTTAAGGACCAGCAGCTCTTTTAGAGATGCTGCGCCCCGATAACGGGCTCCCTGCGCCTGGAACAGGTTAGGGGCTGTGCATTGTGGTGCCAGGTGCAGCTGAGAGCAATGCCCACCCCACCTCAATGGACTGAAAGCCGGTACTCACCGTTTCTGAGCCTCTTGCCTGTCAGCGGGGTGGGGCTCGCGCGCTCCGAGTTTTGTTCGTTTATTTTCCGTTGCGCGAGCTGGGGACCCGCTCCCGCCAGAACCCGAGCGCGGGCTTCGGGCCAGGCACGCGGAGGGAGCCAGCCAGTCAGCGCGCGTGCGCGAGGCGGGGTTCCTGCAGCGAGGCGCGCTCGCGCTTCACTTCGGCACCACTTTAGAAAATCCAGCACCATTGACGATTCGTAGATATTCAGAAATAAAAATACTCACCTGCTTCTTTATGCCAGTCAATTAAAATGAAGCGTGCGGGAGGAAACGTCGTTCTCCATAACCGAAACGGCGTTGTCAATATAATTTTTTTTTAAGCGGCTTCTAACCCGAACTCAAAGCGGCCGCGTTGTCAAAAGTCATTCCGTAACCGGAAATGGATGGCAAAATTAACTGTTGAGAATTTAAACATTACTGCACAAGCAATAGTGATAAATTCGAGTACATAGATAGTAACTTTCCAACATATTAATAGTTAAGCGCTCTTGCTAAGACTGGCAACAATGTAGCACTAAACAAATGTAATAGATATTGAACATTATTATAATTCAATAACAACAACCACTTGTATTTATATAGCGCCTTTAACGTACTAAAACATCCCAAGGCGCTTCACAGGAGTATTATAAGACAAAAAATTTGACACCGAGCCACATAAGGAGAAATTAGAGCAGATGACAAAAAGCTTGGTCAAAGAGGTAGGTTTTAAGGAGTATCTTAAAGGAGGAAAGAGAGGCAGAGAGCAGAGAGGTTTAGGCAGGGAATTCCAAAGCTTAGGGCCTAGGCAGCTGAAGGCACGGCCACCAGTGGTTGAGCAATTATAATCAGGGATGCTCAAGAGGGCAGAATTAGAGGAGCACAGATATCTCGGGGGTTGTGGGGCTGGAGGAGGTTACAGAGATAGGGAGGGACGAGGCCATGGAGGGATTTGAAAACAAGAATGAGAAATTTGAAATTGAGGCGTTGCTTAACAGGGAGCCAATGTAGGTCAGCGAGCACAGGGGTGATGGGTGAACGGGACTTGGTGCGAGTTAGGACACGGGCAGTCGAGTTTTGCATAACCTCAAGTTTATGAAGGGTAGAACGTGGGAGGCCAGCCAGGAGTGCGTTGGAATAGTCAAGTCTAGAGGTAACAAAGGCATGGATGAGGGTTTCAGCAGCGGATGAGCTGAGGCAAGACCGGAGATGGGTGATGTTACGGAGGTGGAAATAGGCGGTCTTAGTTATGCCGCGGATATGAGGTCGAAAGCTCATTTCAGGGTCAAATATGACACCAAGGTTGTGAACAGTGTGGTTCAGCCTCAGACAAATGTTAGGGAGAGGGATGGAGTCAGTGGCTATGGAATGGAGTTTGTGGCGGGGACCGAAAACAATGGCTTTGGTCTTCCAAATATTTAATTGGTGAAAATTTCTGCTCATCTAGAACAGGATGTCGGACAAGCAGTCTGACAATTTAGAGACGATGAAGGGGTCGAGAGAAGTGGTGGAGGTAGAGCTGGGTGTCGTCAGCGTACATGTGGAAACTGACGCTGTGTTTTCAGATGATGTCGCCAAGGGGCAGCATGTAGATGAGAAATAGGAGGGGGCCAAGGATAGATCCTTGGGGGACACCAGAGGTAACGATGCGGGAGAGGGAAGAGAAACCATTGCAGGTGATTCTCTGGCTATGATTAGATAGATAAGAATAGAATCAGGCGAGTGCAGTCCTATCAGCTGGACGACGGTGGAGAGGCGTTGGAGAAGGATGGAGTGGTCAACTGTTTCAAAAGCTGCAGAAAAATCAAGAAGGACGAGGAAGGAGAGTTTACCTTTGTCACAGTCACAAAAGATGTCATTTTTTACATTGATGAGAGCCGTTTCAGTACTATGGCAGGGGCGGAAACCTGATTGGAGGGATTCAAACATGGAGTTGTGGGAAAGGTGGGCATGGATTTGGGAGGCGACAACACGTTCAAGGACTTTGGAGAGGAAAGGGAGGTTGAAGATGGGCCAGTAGTTTGCAAGGATGGAGGGAACAAGGGTTGGTTTTTTGAGGAGAGGGGTGATGATGGCAGATTTGAGGGAGAGGGGGACAGTACCTGAGGTTGAGAAAACCGTTAACAATGTCAGCTAACATGGGAGCCAGAAAAGGAAGTTGGGTGGTCAGCAGTTTGGTGGGAATTGGGTCGAGGGAGCAGGAAGTGAGTCTCATGGACAAGATGAGCACGGAGAGGTCAT
The DNA here is from genome assembly GCA_030390025.1 of Squalus acanthias. Taxonomy (NCBI): domain Eukaryota; kingdom Metazoa; phylum Chordata; class Chondrichthyes; order Squaliformes; family Squalidae; genus Squalus; species Squalus acanthias. The sequence goes on from CM059428.1 coordinate 73,783,479, forward strand.
GAGGGGAGATTGGAGAGAAACTGGAGAAAGATGTGAGTTCAGAGCTAGGGCTGGGGGGAACCTTAGAAGAATTTTGGCCCGGTGGGCTGGGGAAGGAAAGGAAGTGGCAGAGGCAGCTGAACGGATGGTCTCAATCTTAGAGACAAAGAAGTCCATGAGCTCCTCACACTTGTCAGAGGTGAGGGTGGAGGAGACAGGGGAGCGGGGTTTAAGAAGACAGCTAGTAGTGGAGAATAGAAGCCAGGGTTTATCTTTGCATTACAGAATGATTCTGGAATAGTGAGCAATTTTGGCAGACGAGAGCAGGACCCAATAATGCTTTATGTGGTCCAATCAGATCTGGCAGTGAATGGCTAAACCAGTTCTCTGCCATATTCGTTCAAGTCTGCGTTCCTTGGACTTAAGGGAGCGAAGATGAGGGCCGTACCGTGGGGAACGACCAGGGTGAGCGAGAGTAATTGTTTTAATAGGCACTAGGGCATCAAAGTTGGTGGTGAGGGTGTGGTTGAGCAGATCAGTAGCTGCAGAAATGCTGTGGTGAATGGAGGGCCAAAGGCTGGACAGTTGGGATTTCCTAAGAGAGTTGGGAGCGAGTTTTTTGCAGGGTTGGACACAGAAGGAAGTAGGGTTGGGGGGGGGGCGGGGGGGGAAGGGGTATGTGGGTGGAGAGCGATAGGAGGAAATGGTCAGAGATGGCCTTATCTGCAATTGACACGATGGGAGTAGCGAGGCCACGAGAGATGGCAAGGTCGAGGGGGTGGCCGTGAATATGGGTTGGGGAGTTTACATGGAGGGAGAGATTAAGGGAGGATAGGAGGGTAGTGAACTCAGAGCAGAGAGTGCATGATGAATTGAGATGGAGGTTGAAATCACCAAGGATGAGAAGTCACTCGGTGCAGAGGCTGAGGGAGGAAAGCAGTGAAAATATCTCGGTAATAACATTTTTATGCTACTTGGGTGGGCGATAGAGAACGGGAATTTTAAATGAGAGGTGAGAGGGCTGGAATAAGGTGAGATGCTCAAAGGAGGAGAAAGTGCCGGAGGAGTAGGGGGACAGACCAAGGTGTGATTTGGTGATGAGAGCCACACCGCCACCATGGTGGTCTGAGCGGGGCAAGTGGTGGAAGGTATAGCCAGGCGGGGAGGCTTCATTTAAGGGTAAGATGTCATCACCCCTCAGCCAAGTTTCCGTCAGGGCCATGTAGTCAATGCAATCGTCCACGATCAGCTCATGGATGGCAAGGGCCTTGTTCGCAAGTGAACTATATTCTGGCGGGAGATGCAGAGAGGGTCGATGATGGCTGACCCACTGCCAGCGTCCACAGGGTCAGCACTGGGAGTGTTGAGTTGGACGGGGAGGTGATTGGCAAGATTAGCCCCCAGTGGGCACGCTGGGTGGGAAGGTCGGCAAGAGAGGATGGGACAGTTAGGGTTGCTGCTTGTAAGGAGGCAGCAACAAATGCCTCGATGGGCCCTTTAAAGGATATCAAGAGAGGCACAGAGGGAAGCTGTAGGCTTGTCTAAGAGGGAGTCAAGCCTGGGAAGGTGGCAGGAGAGTAGGGAGGTCAAAGAGTAATGAAGGATTGGGGTAGGAATTTGGGAGGGCAGAGTATCCAAGAGAGGAGAGATGAAAGGAGGCATGATGACAGGAGAGAGCGGTCAGGGAGGGATAGAGAAAAGGAAAAGGGGGAGAAAAAAGTGGAAAAATAAATGAATGGCTCGGGTCTGGAGTGGCAGCCAAAGTGCGCACACAAATAGATACGGGGAAAAGCTCAGGTTACATAGGCCTCATTATGTAGTTAATTAATGGGATACATATTTCCTGGTAGAAGGGAATAGGCTGGAGACAATAGTAGGGAGACCAGAGTCAAAGTCAGAGGTCCCATGGAGGGACAAAGCCGATGTAAGCAAGATGGAGCCGGCACAGAGCATCGACGAACCGCTGTCCATATTCAGTGGCAGGGGAGTGAAGTCCTAAAGCTATTTGAAGGGTACAGAGTTCGAGGTTGGAGGTTGTTGCCGTAGGAATGAGAGTCGGCAGCGGTGCAGAAAGACGATGGCAAAATTGACGCAAGTTGGAGGTCACCGTAGATCAAATTTAAAACCACCGCAGAAAAAATGTAAAACCACAAGCCAGGGACCAGCAAAGCTGAAAAATCAGTAGACTGAGTCATTGGACAGCAAGTGAAACAGCAGCTGCTAGCCAGAAGCCAACAAAGCTGAAAAACCAGTAGAACCAGTTCAGCAGAGAGACAGCCACAGTTTAAAAGTTATTTAGAAAAAGATCTTTTAGCAGCAGAGTTAGAAACACAGCAGTTAAGTCCTACAGTGTAATCCAGTGTAGTTTAAAGCAGAAATATAGTCTAGATATCCAGAGAAGTCCAGGAGATCAGAAACCAATTTGAGAAAAGAATTCAGCAGCTTAAAATTGAAGCGACTGAAATTCAGAGTAGAGACACAAGCAGCTGAGTCAAACAGTGTAGTCAGTAGAGCAGAGTAGTCCTGTTGGCTGAGGAATCCAGGTGATGGAAGTCAAGTTTCAGCAGAGTTCCGGCAGTTGAAAGAGCTCAGTGAGAACAAAGACACGCAGGGTCGGGGGATGGGCAGACTCTGCAGGGTTAGCTTGTAGTTTGGGCTGAAATGCCTTCACTATCAGAGCCAGGGTATCTTAAGCAATGGAAGAAAGGAGATTGGGGGAAGAAAGGGCAAAGGATGGCAATGGATGACCAACGATACTGTTGAAGAGAAGAGCAGCTCAGGAAGGAGCTGCCAGACCAGGAGTCTCTTGAACACTTATTCTATTTCTGTATTGAATGAAATAAAATAAAAGTTGTTCTTTTTAACTACACGATAGCAAAATACTGCGGATGCTGGAAATCCGAAATAACAACAGAAAACGCTGGAAAAACTCAGCAGGCCAGGCAGGCCAGAACGAAAGGTCTTCGACCTGAAACGTTAACTCTGTTTCTCTCTCCACGGATGCTGCCTGGCCTGCTGAGTTTTTCCAGCGTTTTCTGTTGTTATTTCTTTTTAACTACACCTAGCTAATATAGAAACATAGAAGATAGGAGCAGGAGTAGGCCATTCGGCCCTTCAAGCCTGCTCTGCCATTCAATGAGATCATGGCTGATCATCCAAATTCAGTACCCTGTCCCTGCCATCTCCCCATATCCCTTGATCCCTTTAGCCTTAAGAACTATATCTAACTCGTTCTTGAATATATTTAATGATTTGGCCTCAACTGTCTTCTGTGGTAGAGAATTCCACAGGTTCACCACTCTCTGGGTGAAGAAATTCCTCCTCATCTCAGTCCTAAATGGCTTACCCCTTATCCTTAGACTGTGACCCCTGGTTCTGGACTCACCCGCCATCGGGAACATCCTTCCTGCATCTAGTCTGTCTAGTCCTGTTAGAATTTTATAAGTTTCAATGAGATCCCCTCTCATTCTTCTAAACTCCAGCGAGTATAAGCCTAATCGACCCAATCTCTCTTCATATGTCATCCCTGCCATCCCAGGTATCAGTCTGGTGAATCTTCACTGCACTCCCTCCATGGCAAGAACATCCTTCCTCAGATAAGGCGACCAAAACTGCACACAATACTCAAGGTGTGGTCTCACCAAGGCCCTGTACAACTGCAGCAAGACATCCCTGTTCCTGTACTCGAATCCTCTCACTATGAAGGCCAACATACCATTTGCCTTCTTAATCGCCTGCTGCACCTGCATGCTTTCCTTCAGCGACTGGTGCACAAGGACACCCAGGTCTCGTTGCACCTCCCCTTTTCCCAATCTATTGCCGTTCAGATAATAATCTGCCTTCCTGCTTTTGCCACCAAAGTGGATAACCTCACATTTATCCACATTATACTGCATCTGCCATGCATTTGCCCACTCACCCACCCTGTCCAAATCATACTGGAGTTTCTCTGCATCCTCCTCACAGCACACTCGCCCACCCAGCTTTGTGTCGTCTGCAAACTTGGAGATATTACATCTAGTTCCCGCGTCTAAATCATAAATATATATTGTGAATAGCTGGGGTCCTAGCACCAATCCCTGCGGTACCCCACTAGTCACTGCCTGCCACTCGGAAAAAGACCCGTTTATTCCAACTCTTTGCGTCCTGTCTGCCAACCAGTTCTCTATCCAAGTCAGTACCTTATCCCCAATCCCATGTGCTTTAACTTTGCATGCTAATCTCTTATGCGGGACCTTGTCGAAAGCCTTCTGAAAGTCCAAATACACCACATCCACTGATTCTCCCTTATCAATTCTACCAGTTACATCCTCAAAAAATTCCAGTAGATTTGTCAAGCATGATTTACCTTTTGTAAATCCTTGTTGACTTTGTCCGATCCTGTCACTGTTTTCCAAGTGCTCTGCTATTACATCTTTTATAATGGACTCGAGCATTTCCCCCACTACCAAAATCAGGCTAAACCGTCTATAAATCCCCGTTTTTTCTCTACCACCTTTTTTAAATAGTCTTCTTCTTAGGCAGTCCCTCAGAACTGAGGATGACTTGCTTCCACATTAAAAATGAGTTCTCAGGTGACTGATGAGTCCAATGCAGGACCTACAGTCTCTGTCACAGGTGGGGCAGACGGTGGTTGAAGGGGCGGGTGGGTGGGGTGCTTGGGTTGACGGGCGCTCCTTCCGCTGTTTGCGCTTGGCTTCCGCTTGCTCCCGGCGAAGAGACTCGAGGTATTCAGCGCCTTCCCAGATGCTTCTCCGCCACTTTGTGCGGTCTTGGGCCAGGGATTCCCAGGTGTCGGTGAGGATGTTGCACTTTTTCAAGGAGGCTTTGAGGGTGTCCTTGAAGCGTTTCCTCTGCCCACCTGGGGCTCTCTTGCCGTGTTGGAGCTCCGAGTAGAGCGCTTGTTTTGGGAGTCTCGTATCGGGCATGCGGACGATGTGACCCGTCCATCAGAGATGAGCGAGCGTGGTCAAAGCTTCGATGCTGGGGATGTTGGCCTCAGCAAGAACACTGACATTGGTGTGCCTATTGGCAGGATCTTGCGGAGGCAGCGTTTGTGGTACCTCTCCAGTGCTTTGAGGTGCCTGTTGTACATGGTCCATGTCTCTGAGGCATACAGGAGGGCGGGTATCACTACTGCTCTGTAGACCATGAGCTTGGTGCCGGGTTTGAGGTCCTGGTCTTCAAACACTCTCTTCCTCAGGCGACTGAAGGCGGTGTTGGACTTTATCAGCGACGTCTGCCCTTGTTGACAGTAGGCTCCCAAGGTATGGAAAGTGTCCATGTTGTCCAAGGCCTTGTCATGGATTTTGATAATCGGGGGGCAGGACTGTGTGGCAGGGGCAGGTTGGTAGAGGACCTTTGTCTTACGGATGTTTAGTGTAAGGCCCATGCTCTCGTTCGCTTCAGTGAAGGTGTTGACGATAGTTTGGAGTTCGACCTCCAAGTGTGCGCAGATGCAAGCGTCGTCTGCATACTGTAATTCGATGACAGAGGAAGGGACGACCTTGGATCTGGACTGGAGGCGATGGAGGTTGAACAGTTTCCCGTTGGTTCTGTAAATTAGCTCCACTCCAGCGGGGAGCTTACTGAGGGTGAGATGGAGCATTGCCGCAAGGAAGATCGAAAAGAGTGTTGGTGCGATGACACAGCCTTGCTTGACCCCGGTCCGTACATGAATTGGGTCTGTGGTGGAACTGTTGGTCAGGATCACAGCTTGCATGTCGTCGTGAAGCAGGCGGAGGATGGTGACAAACTTTTGAAGGCAGCCGAATTTGAGGAGGGCACTCCATAATCCCTCACGGTTGACAGTGTCAAAGGCCTTTGTGAGGTCTAGTGGGGTTACATTAGCTACCCTCCAATCCATGGGAACTGTTCCAGAGTCTATAGAATTTTGGAAGATGACCAGCAATGCATCTACTATTTCTCAGGCCACTTCCTTAAGTACCCTGGGATGTAGATTATCAGGCTCTGGGGATCCCGTCAATTTCCCTAACACCATTTCCCTACAAATACTGATTTCATTCAGTTCCTCCCTCTCATTAGACCCTATGGGGTAAAAATTCAGTTGGTTGCGCCTCCCGTTAGCGCCTTAAATGGGCGCTAATGGGGCGTTAAGGCGCTAACGCCTGGGCGCAGCGCTGTTTGCGCCGCTCGAGAACTTAACTTGAGATTGTGCGGCGGCGCTAAAACTTACCGCTGCGACCACCTGCGCGCGCAGATTGTGACGTCATTCTGTGGTGCAACGCCCTTGGGGCGCCCCGGAGCGGAAATTGAGTGGCGCCCCCTGCCTTACCGCCTGGCGCTTCCAACGACCGGAAGACTGGAACGTTATCAATCGGTCTGGGGCTGGGGGGGGCGCTATTTAAAGGGGGCCTCTTCCTGTCTTTTTCTGTGGTCGACATTTATGCACCACTCGTTCTGAGAGAGAGAGAGAGATTCGGAGAGAGAGAGAGAGAGACTTCTACATTGACTCAACGCTTTGTGAGGTAGTTTTGCCTAGTTCATCCTAACTTTGCTGCTACTTTCGTTGCTGTACCTCATTACTTTTCTGGCAAAGAGAAGATGGGGGCTGCAATGATTGGGGGCGTCGTCCTGCTCCAGCTCAATCGGAGCAGAGTGAGACGCAGACAGAGAGTGGCAATGATGGCCAGACGGAGGAGGCCCATCAGGCGCATGTACAGGAGAGCTTACCCTCCCAGGGTATATCGTGAACAGCTCTCCTACATCCACATGTCCGAGGAGCTGTGTTTGCGAAGGCTGCGATTCAGCAAGGAGGTGGTCACTGAGCTCTGCCACCTGCTGCAGCCAGATCTGCAGCCTCAGCTGAGGTCCAGGACGTCTCTGTCGGTGGCAGTGAAGGTCACAGTGGCCTTGAACTTCTACGCCACTGGCTCATTCCAAGCTGCTGTTGGGGACCTCGCCAATATCTCCCAGTTTGCGGTGCATCGCTGCATTCGGCAGGTCACCAATGCCCTCTTCACAAGGAGACGAGACTTCATCTCCTTCCCTATGACCCCAGACAAGCAGCATGACCGTGCTATGGGCTTTGCGAGGGTAGCGGGCTTCCCCATGGTGCAGGGCGCCATTGACTGCACGCATGTGGCTTTGCGTGCTCCGCGAGAGAATGCAGAGGAGTTCCGGAACAGAAAGGGGTTCCATTCCTTGAATGTGCAGTTGGTCTGTGACCACAGACAGGTGATTCTCGCTGTCAATGCCCACTATCCGGGCAGCTGCCACGATGCTTTCATCCTGCGCCAGAGTACTGTGGCAGAAATTTTCGAGGCACCGCATCAGCCAGTTGGTTGGCTTCTGGGGGACAAGGGGTACGCATTGAGCACCTGGCTGATGACACCGCTCCGTGCGCCAAACACCCCTGCTGAGCTGCGGTACCAGGAAAGCCAACAAGCAACGAGGAACATTATTGAGCGCACAATCGGCGTGCTCAAACAACGATTCCGCTGTCTGGACCATTCCGGAGGAGCCCTGCAGTACTCGCCTGAGCAAGTTTCCAAATTCGTAGTGGTGTGCTGCATGTTGCACAACATGGCAATCCTCAGGACGCAGCCAATGCCACCAGGCCTTGCAGCACCACAAGAGGAGGAGGAGGAAGAGGAGGAACAGGCCGAGGACGATGATCAGCAGCAGCACCAAGGCAGGAGGGCGGCCCACAATGGTCAAACTGCAAGGGCCGTCCGTCAACGACTAATAGCAAGCCGCTTCTAGGACCCCTGCCAGTGCTACAAACACGAATCAACCCAGCACGCAACCCCTAAGCCGGCCAAGGCACCAATAATTCCAACCACCAGCCATGTATATTTTGAATACAGAAACTTATTTATTGTACAAACTCTGTGTGTGTCAATTCCTCATGAGAAACTCATAGAAATAAACACCAAAAAACAGTCAATAACATAACTGGTTCTCACAACCTGGAGATAATGTCCAAAACACTAAACAAAAGTTGGGCCATGAACCTCGGCCTTTAATAAAAAAATGACCAGCATTTTGGCACACATCCTACTTTTTGCCCTTCGAGGGTGATCTCCTTCCCTTGCACACTTCCCCCCTTCTAACCCTACTGCTCCTCCGTAATGGGACCTCAGTGGCTGCAGCAAGGCTGGTGGAAGGCTGCTGCTTGTCAGACCCTGACACTGCAGATGCCCCTGAAGGCCGGCCTCGACCACTTCTGGGCCTGGAGGGCCCGGCTGCAGACTGCACCAACTCTGCATGGGCGGCAGCAGTCTGTCCTACAGGCGGTGGCAAGTGCAGTGGAGAAGTGACAGTGTTGGCAGCAGGAATGCTGTCATCGTGAGAGAGGACAGCAACTCCCTGCTCGCCCGACACACTGGCACTCCCACGGGGCAGCACTTCAGCATCCGGAGCAATTTGCCTGAGAACAGATTGCTGGCCTGCTGCGGCGCGGTGACAGCCCCGGGGACATGTGCACGAACCATCGAGGATGGCAGCAGTCAGTGCTCGCGTGGCCTCAATCTGAGTCTGCATGAGAGCAGGCTCAGATGGGTTCCTGGCAGCCAGTGACTGAATTGCAGCAGTAAGCTTTAGTGTGGCATCCGCCTGTGCTACAGCGAAGTGCTCCACACTCCTTGCCAGTGCCTCAATGCATTCGGGCACCCTTCCCACTGCACCCATGAGCTCAGTGTGCATGACCACCGCCTGGCTGTTCATTTCTGCAATCATCCGCTCCTCCTCTGCGTCCATTGCATTAGGAGTGTCTGGCATACTCTCCCTCTGGGGAGAAGGCTCCCGTTCTTCCCTCCCCCCCCCATGGCGTTGCTGCAGCCCGCTGGGTCCTGGAACTTCACCATCATCAGCCCCTTCCCCCCTGCTCCCCCGTTCTTCCCTCCCCCCCACATGGCGTTGCTGCAGCCCGCTGGGTCCTGGAACTTCACCATCATCAGCCCCTTCCCCCCTGCTCCCCTCCGGGGAAGGCGTGTTCCCAGTGTGGCCATGGGCTTCCTCGGGAGAGGGTGGCACTGATGCTCCGGCTTCCTCTTCCTCCTCAGCTGCAGCATCACTCCCAGTGGCAGCTTCAGGGACCATCTCCTCAGCTGGTGAATCACCATCTGAAAGCAGGGAGGTACAAGAGTGGCTTTAGCGTGAGGACAGGGTGGCAGTAAGGGAGGAATAAGTGCAGCGAGTTAGCAAGTTGGATTGAAAGTGTCAAAGGCTGGTATTGTGAGGGACAAGTGGAAGGACAGAGGACAAAAAGGTGATGACCTTACCATTGCTGTCCACAACGGGGTCGGCGTCTCCAGTGGCGACGGGACCGATCACCCGGCTTGCCACAATCCTGTGGACGCGCTCCTCCAGATCGCTGAGGGGTTGCAGCTGAAGCCGCCCTCCACCCGTCCGTTGCTGCTGTCTCCGATTATGAGCCAGCTTAGCCTGCAAGAAAAAGGACAGCATCTGAGTCAATATACAGCCATGGTCTTGCCTGATGTGCCTCCCATAGGTGAATAGCCCTTACAATATGCAGCCATGGTCTTGCCTGATGTGCCTCCCATAGGTGAATAGCCCTTACAATATGCAGCCATGGTCTTGCCTGATGTGCCTCCCATAGGTGAATAGCCCTTACTGTATGCAAAGTGTGGAATGTGTGTGTGTGTTTGATGAAAGGGCCATAGGTGTTGGATGAGTGTTGTGCATTGGGGTTTTAAGACCCTCTGGCCATAGAGTGAGGTTGAGATGGAGGGATGGAGAGGTATTGAGAAAAAGCCACTCACCCTGACGACCCGAGTGAGGTCGTTGAACTTCTTGCGGCACTGGACATGGGTCCTGGGCACCATGCTCCTGGAGGAGACGCTCTGAGCCACCTCCCTCCACACTCTTCTGAACTCGCGTGGCAAAGGCCTCCTGCCACTCTCTGGGAACAGCATGCATCGTCTGCGCTCCACTGCGTCAACCAGAGCATCCAAGGCCCGCTCGGTGAAGCGATGAGCGCGTTCTCTCACCCTCTCCATTCTTGGCAGCAAAATGGATTACAGGTCTCTCCAGGCTGAGATTCAAGGCTGCAATGAGCAGGGTGTGGCTGGGGAGCAAGTGGCCCCCCCCGCTTTAAGAAGTGTCCGGCGTCAGTGTGTCTGTGTTCCCGCGCTAACTGGCAGCAGCTGCGCTGCGCTCGTGCGCTGAGTTAGCGCCTCACTCCTAGGCCTTTGCGCCTTAAGAGAGGTGTGCAGCGCCTAATTTAGCGCTCCACTCACCTCCCGGGGCGGTAAAAGTGAAGTTTCCTGTCAGTGCCGATAATTAGCGCCAGGCGCTAATATTTGCGCGCGGACGATATTTGCGCCCCAAATGGGGCGCGACCTAATTTCTACCCCTATGTTCCCCAACATCTCTGGGAGGTTATTTGTGTCCTCCTTTGTGAAGACAGAACCAAAGTATGTATTTAATTGGTCTGCTTTTTCTTTGTTCCCCATTATAAATTCCCCTGATTCTGACTGCAAGGGGCGTACGCTTGACTTCACTAATCTTTTTCTCATGGTGAGTTGAGAATATGCTGTTTTTTTAACAATGGGGTGTTTATATCATAGGAATATAGGAATTGCTAGATGAAAAAAGACCAAGGTCCATCTAGTTCGCCTTCTACCATCCTGGTAGTCGCATGATACAATGTTAATGAAGATGTTGATGAATCATAGTAATCAATTTCTATCAATTAATCTACAACAGACCCATGAGGAAAACCCTAGTGGTGGAGAGCTTCGTGAACCAAAGGTCCAAAGTCAACATTTTCCTCCAAAGCATGCTACACTTACCACATGTCATATCTTAAATTACTCATACACTGTATCCCAAAATGTTATTTTCTGAAAGAAATCTATCTATTTTCCAGTTGAATTAATCAAAACTAACTGCTTCCATTGTCTCCCTAGGGAGTCTGTTCCATAGATTGACCACTTGCTCATTGAAATATTGGCCTGAATTTTAATCTGGAGGCGGGTTGGGAGTGGCTCGGAAGCGGTCAGGGAACCCGGAAGAATAGGATTCCCGCAGGCCCTGTGAATTTAATGGCAGGGCCTGATTGCATTGGAAACCTCAGTTTCCCACCTGCAGCCAGCCAGATTAAGAGGTCGGCTGGCTGCGGGCAGGTAGGCCTGTGGCACTGGGCCATAGAGAGGAGGGAGGGAGGGATCGCGTGGGGTCCGTTGGTTGGTCGGGGGTGTCAGAGGAGCTGGGGGGTGCCGGGTGATCATCAGAGGGCCGGAGGAGTGGGGTGGGGGGGGGGGGGGGGTGGGGGAGTGGGGGGTGGGGGGCAGTGTTCATTGGAGGGCCGGATGAGCAGGGATGGGGACGAGAGATCATCAGAGGGCCGGGAGCGGCACATCGGAGCACCGAGTCCAGAGCACATTGGGGGGCCAGGAGCGGAACACATCAAGGGACCAGGAGTGGCACATCGGGGGGTCCAGAACACATCGGGGGGCCAGGAACTGCAGATCGGAGGGCCGGGAGCAGTGCGGGGTGTGCCGGGAGCAGCAGATCGGGGGGGCCGGGAGCAGCATATCGGAGGGGCCGGGAGCAGCAGATCGGGGGGACCGGGAGCAGCACGGCGGGGCCGGGAGCAGCAGATCGGAGGGGGGAGGGGGTGGTCAGGGGCAGCAGATCAGGGGGCCGGGAGCAGCAGATCGGGGGGGGGGGCGGGAGCAGCACGGGGGGGCCGGGAGCAGTAGACCAGGGGGGCCGGGAGCAGCAGATCGGGGGGGGCGGGAGCAGCACGGGGGGGCCGGGAGCAGCAGACCAGGGGGGCCGGGAGCAGCAGATCGGGGGTCTGGGAGCAGCACGGTGAGGTCAGGAGTAACAGATCGGGGGGGCCGGGAGCAGCATGGGGGGTCAGGGGCAGCAGATCGGGGCGGCCGGGAGCAGCAGATCGGGGGCCGGGAGCATGGTGGGGAAGCCTCATGGGGGGAGATCGGAGGTCTGTGGGAGGGATCGGAGGCCTCGTGGAGGTGTCTCCGATCGTGGGTGTTAGGTTAGGCAGTGACGCTGGCTCCAGGAGGTTAGTGTAAAGCACTTACCTCCTGGATCAAGCAGTCCTCACCTTACTTTAGCTGGCTGGTTTCATGAGGCCTGCAAAACATGACCAGTTAAATTTAAAATGGTTAAATCTGAGGCACACCAGCCTCATTATAATATTTAAATGGCAGACCCGCCTCCTGGGAATGGGTTGGCTACCCACCCCCGTCCCGTGAGTATGCAAATGTGATTTGTTACATATGAAGCAATTACCATCCGGAAATGCATGGTGAATCTGCACTGAGGAACGGGTCTCAGACATGCTCAGTTACTTGACCACAGTACGACATAAAATGGTTAATGTGGCTCAGGAGCGTGAGACAACTTTTAAAGCATTGACACATACTCCATCGAGAAACTATCTAATTAATGAAACAATCAGAATAGAGTTAAACACACTGGTACCTGTTAGAGGGATTGAAATTGAAGTTGAAGCGAAGAATTATATGGAATTTGGATTGGGACAATTGAGGCTAGGGAGAAATCATATTTTGCAAGAATTATCCACAAGCTGGATACGAGTAAAAGAGAGCTGGAGAATCTTTTAAGATGCATGCTGGCTACGGCCTAACACCTTGGTCAAGTTCAGCCTCTGAGGTGGATCAATGCTGGCTAACGGCCTAACACCTCCAACAGCTCGAGGGAACGACCCAATGGAAGTGACCGCTGCCGCAGACTGCAGGAATCCACCCAATCCGAGACCACTGTTCTGCCTCACCGTCCGTCCGGTCGTTTCATTCCGTTCCAGGGCCATAGATCGCTCTCTTCTGTTACGGGTTGTATGTCTGCTGTATCTATTTCAAACGTATGTCGTATCTGATTATGCTTAAACTGTAGCTCTTTAATAAAATGCCTTACAACTCCTAAGACCCTCTGGGTAATCTGTGTGTGACCTGTGATCCAAATCTTACACTCCGTTAAAACCGGAAGTGGGTGTGTTGGAAGCCACTTGTTATTTTGGGTTAAAATTCCCCCCAGTGTTTCGGCAGATTAGTTTTGAGTTTACTCCCCTGCAAGTGCAGGACGTGCCCTCTGGTTCTACTGTTCTGGACAAAGTGAAATAGCTTGTCAAAGTCTACATTATCTAGTTCCTTTAGAAACCTAAAAACAGCAATCATATCACCTCTCAACCTTCTCTTTTCCAGTGAGAACATGCCCAATTTACATAATTGTTCCACATAATCCATTCCTTCCAAACCCTCAATCATTCTGCTGGAGGGAATACCATCAGGGCCACTGAATTATAGTGACTGAATAAATGTAATTTTATTAAAAGCTATTTGGGGATCTTTATTGGTTATTTGGGGATGGAATTCCACAACTCTGTCCATTATCCTGTGGTGTTCGAAAGAAGGAATTAGCATTTGTATAGCAATTTTCATATCCACGAGACACTCCAAAGCACAACAAAGCAACGAAGTACTTTTGGAATCAAATCATCTATGTATTTTTTGTAATGTAGGCAGATTAGAAAGAAAGAACTTGCATTTATACAGCATCTTTCATGATCTTAGGACATCCCAATGAATTACTTTTTGAAGTGTAATGTAGGGTAACATGGCAGTCATGGTATATATCAATGATTTAGACTTCAACGTAGGTAGCATGATTAAGAAGTTTGCAGATGATATAAAAATTGGCCGTGTAGTTGATAGTGAGGAAGAAAGCTGTAGACTGCAGGAAGATATCAATGGACTGGTCAGGTGGGCAGAAAAGTGGCAAATGGAATTCAATTCGGAGAAGTGCGAGGTAATGCATTTGGGGAGGGCAAACAAGGCAAGGGAATACACAATAAATGGTAGGATACTGAGAAGCGTAGAGGAACAGAGGGACCTTGGAGTGCATATCCACATATCCCTGAAGGTAGCAGGATAGATAGATAAGGTGATTAAGAAGGCATACGGAATACTTTCCTTTATTAGCTGAGGCATAGAATATAAGAGCAGGGAGGTTATGCATGAACTGTATAAAAGACTAGTTAGGCCACAGCTAGAGTACTGCATACAGTTCTGGTCACCACATTACAGGAAAGATGTGATTGCGCTCGAGCGGGTACAGAGGAGATTTATGAAGATATTGCCAGCACTGGAGAACATTAGCTATTAGGAAAGATTGGATAGGCTGGGGTTGTTTTCTTTGGAACAAATGAGGCTGAGGGGAGACTTAATTGAGGTGTATAAAATTATGAGGGGCCTGGATAAAGTGGATAGGAAGAACCTATTTCCCTTAGCAGAGTAGTCAAAAACCAGGGGGCATAGATTTAAGGACGCGACTGCTGCCAACGAAATAAAGTTCCAGTGTTTTTTGGTTGTTCGCTAACTGGGAAAAAGAGATTGCTGCTGTCGAACTGAGCTGCGTCAGGAAAATAAAATTAAAATTAAAAGTCGGCATATGAAAGTTAACATTTAAAAAAAATCAGTTATATAAAAGTGAAAAATTCAATGTTATTCTTTTTAAAAATAAAAGCCACAGCTTTGCGGCTATTTCCGCACCTCACTGCATTTCTAAGGTGAGAGAGAGATTCAGAGCGCTCTTCATCTTAGCTGGGAATGAGAGAGTCAATGACCGAGGGGAGCTCCTGCGCCAGCAAAACTCAGCCAACGTCCATTTTTATTATTTTTCTTCTCCTTTCCCTTCACACGGAGCTTATTATTTTTCTTCTCCTTGATTTATGCGCGCAGCTTCCGGATCATTGGCAGCAGTCACTCTGTAGATTTAAAGTAATTGGGAGAAGGATTAGAGGGGAGTTGATGTGAACGTTTTTCACCCAGAGGGTGGTGGGGGTCTGAAACTCACTGCCTGAAAGAGGCAGAAACGCTACTGCATTTAAAAAGTACTTGGATATGCACTTGAAATGCCGTAACCTACAAGGTTATGGACCAAGAGCTGGAAAGTGGGATTAGGCTGGATAGCTCTTTTTCGGCTGGCACAGACACGATGGGCTGAATGGCCACCTTCTGTGCTGTAAATTTCTATGATTCTATTCTATGAAACTGTTTCAGTGGTGATTGAGGAATAAATGTTGGCCAGGACACCAGGAGACCCCACCCTGCTCTTCTTTGAATAGTGCCATGGGATCTTTTATGTTCACCTGAGAGGATAGACAGAACCTCATGTAAGAGAATTGAAATCTAACACCATATATGGGGGTTTGCAAATTAATCCTTTTATTGTGTTTGACCAAGTATTTAACACATGTAGGGGGAGAAATTCAGTATCGCCCCATTTGGGGCGCAATTATCGGCCGGGCACAAAGATTAGCGCCTGGCGCTAATTATCGCCTCCGACTGCAAACTTGACTTTTATCGCCCCTGGAGGTGATTGGGGCGCTAAATCAGGCGCTTCACAGCTGTCTTAAAGAGCAAAGGCCGAGGAGCGAGGCGCTACCTCAGAACGCTGGCGAAGCTCATGTGATGTCAGTCAGCAATGGAACACATACACAATGTCGCCGGCCAGTTCTTAAAGGGGAGGGTTGATCTTGCTTTCCAACCACATCCTGCTCATTGCAGCCTTGAATCTCGGCCTGGAGAGACCTGTACATCAAATCTGCAGGAAAGAACAATGGAGAGGCCCAGGGAAAAAGCTCAGAGTGCAGCCCCCACACTCTCTTCTAAATCGATACAAGGAAGGGCAAATCAAAATGAACCTGCAAAGTGCTGCTCAGTACCCAAAACTCCTTCACACAGCGTTGAATCTCTCCAGAAGTCTCTCTCTCTCTCTCTCTCTCTCTCAGACTGCGTGGTTCAAAAATGTCACCAACAATAAAAGGCAGGAAGCGGTCGCCTTTAAATAGCGCTCCCCCAGTCCCTTCCTGACTGCAAAACGCTCCCCTCAACCTGTCGTTGCTAGCGGCAGGCGGTAAGGCAGGGGGCGCCACTCAATATCCACTCCGGGGCGCTATACACTCGACTGACGTCACGGTCTGCCGGCGCAGGAGATCGTGGCGGTAGTATTTAGCGCCGCCACAAAATGTCTAGTTAATTTCGCGAGCGGCGTAAACATCGCCGCGCCCGGGCGCTAGTTGCTTTGCGCCCCATTAGCGCCCTCTTAAGGCGCTAACGGGAGGCGCAACCAACTGAATTTTTCCCCCCGTAATGTCTCTAAGCGTTAGACATATAGAGAAATCAACGATATTACCCTGTTTCTCCTCTGGGTTGAGATGTAGTAACCTTCGTTGATCCTTTCAATCCTGATTCTCTCTACAAATTGTGAAGGAAAACTCAAGATCTTTATAAGCCTCTAGTCATGCACACTGTCCTAGATGATTCATTATGGCATGACAAGTGTTATTGTGAACAAGACCCTCAGAAATGAGGTAGTTCCTATCAACCTTCCAGATGGCCAATCTGTTTACCATTAAGTATGTAACTAATCATCTTAACTCCATTGTCCATTTCCTTATCTCAAGACTATCTTGGCTGTCTCATTTCACAATGTGGTGACAGAAAGAAGTCAACAGGCATGAGTCACACATCCTGCAACCCACATCCTGCACCTCAACAGAAAATAAACAGCCGTCATTCTAGCTACAGTACAAATCTACAAGCTATCTATAAGTAAAAATAAAATGAAAACTTTAATCATATGAGATTAAACCAAATCCTAATCCTAGGTATATATGTATATCATACATTATCTTACACTTGGTTTAATATTTCATTTGAAAGACAGCACCTCCAACAATGTAGCATTCCCTCAGTACTGCACTGGAGTGTCAGCTGAGATTATGTACTCTGGCCCTGGAGTGGGGCTTGAACCCATGACCTTCTGACTCAGAGGCAAGAGTGCTACCACTAATTCACAGCTGACAATCTGACAAGTTATGTTGACTGAGGGATAAATACTGGCCGGGACACAAGGAGAGTTTCCCTGCTCTTATTTGAATAGCACTATAGGATCTTTTACGTTCATCTGAGCAGGCAAATGGGGTCCTGATTTAATGTCTCATCTGATGCACAGCCTGTTCAACAGTGCAGCACTCCGTTAGTACTGCACTGAAGTGTCAACCTGAATCATCAGTACGGTCAGTCACTTTATTCTCACTCACTCTCTCACACGCATATTCACAGCCTCTTTATTTAAAAAAAACGCTCAAGATAAATCTTCCCTGACACAGATGCATTCTGGGAAATTTGCCACGTTCATATTCAGCTAACAGAGGCATAGCTCAGAGCAAAAATATCAAATACAAGACCAGGCTTTTGGGAGAGGCTGATGCCCCCAAGTAAAATATTTATGCATTACAAATCACAAAGAATAATTAGTAAATTTAATTGAGTTATTGTGAAATATGTAATTATTTGAATTTTTTATTTTGTTTAAAATCTTGCCCCCAAAATTCTGCACTATTTCCAGCATTTATTTTGTACTACAATGGTTAGTTTCTTTTTCGAGACCAGCAAATTGAGGTAGATGCTGTTTCTGCTGGCTTTCTGCCGTTTAACAGCTTTAGTCCAGTTTCCATTGCCACCTGGGGCCTTACCATGATGCTGGAGGGTTATCTGAACATATGTAAATAGCGATGATCAGTTTTGGAGTTCTCAAAAACTGTGACTTTTGTCTTTAGTGCACCAAATAAAAGAGGTATACGTGTGAGCAGCATTAGCTGAGACTGGTGGAAGTGATTTGCTTTAGAGCATGCAACCTGAAGAAACGTTCAAGAGAGATTGCTGGAGTTACAGAAGAACTCTAAACTTCAATGTCTTCTTTTTGCTTTGCAGTTGGATAGAGCTGGACTTGCCTTTGACAACCAGAGGGCCTGCGAGACCAGCAGGATATTTTCTGAGTATCAGATAAGGGATTTCCAATGCACATTCCCTTGTTTGCAATTTTAATGGAGGCAATATAGATACAGAGTATGAGGGGAGTATTGAGATGGAATCACTGATTACTGGAAGGTAACAACTGGAAGAGGAGGTGGAGGAATAAAATGAGGCCCTTTGTCAGAAGAGAAGAGAGCGGCCGCAAAATTCAGCTCAGTAGCACCCGTTGTTTGGGCGCTATGGGTGCTGTTTATGTTCCAAAACAGCGTAAAGGGATCATCAACTACTTGCAGGTTAGTTATTCCTTGATTTCCACTGGCTTTTGCTGAGTTTGTAGAAGTGTTTGGTGGTTTGTACAGTTTTTTCAAGTTGCTAAAGTCTACAGGGAGTGGTGTGGCAGGTGCTGAAGGACTTTGTCCTGACTTCAAGGGTTCTACACAGACCACTTGTTCCAAGACATGGTGCAGTAGTAGGCATTCCACTTGCTCTACAGCATGACAGGGACTATGAGCAGAGGCGACACAGAGCAGGATAAGCTGCTGGCAAAGGGAGGAGGAGGAGGAGAAGGAGTGTTCAGGGTGTTGAGGGAGCAATACTCCTACCTGAACCTCAGTGAGGAACAGTGTGTTAGACGTCTGCTCTTCACCAAGGACGTCCTCACTGAAATCTGCCACCTACTGCAGCCAGAACTGCAACCTCTGAGCAGGGCGTGGACTACATTGCCACGGTGGCCATGAACTTTTATGCATTGGGCTCCTTCCCAGCTGGAGCAGGAGATATATGCAACATCTCCCAGTCTGTCATCCACTGTTGCATAAGGGAGGTAATGTATTCAAAGAGAGCTGAATGCATTTCCTTCTCTCTGGCCCGGGAACAGTAGGTGGAGCAAGCACGCGGCTTTGTGAGGATTGCAGGCTTCCCCATGGTGCAGGGTGCCATTGACTGCACTCACATCGCTTTGCAGGCGCTGCATGCCAACTCTGAGGTGTACTTTAACCGAAAGGGATTCCACTCCCTCAATGTCAAGCTGGTGTGCGACCATACTCAGCGAATCATGCAGGTGAATGCCCGGTATTCTGGCAACAGTCGTGGTACCTTCATTCTGCAACAGTCCGCTGTCCCATCTGCATTTGCGCCACCTCGACAAACCAGAGGTTGGCTACTGGGAGACAAGGGCTATCAGTTAACAACATGGCGCAATCCACACTCAAGTGGGTATCATTCATCCAACAACATACAACAATCATTGGCGTGTTGAAGCAACGCTTCCGCTGCCTGGATTACTCTGGAGGAGCCTTGCAGTACTCGGCAGAACGGGTGTCGAGATTCGTGGCGGTCTGCTGCATGCTGCGCAACCTTGCCATCATGATGGCACAGCCCTTGCCACCAGCCATACGGCCTTCAGCTGGGGAGCAGGAGGAGGAGGAGGAGCAGGAGGAGGAGGAAGAGGAGGAGGAGGAAGGGAGGAGGCAACCCAGCCAGCCCCTTTCTGGCCGGGCTATCTGTAACTGACTCATTCGGCTGCAATAGCAGTATACGCAACCCTAATTCCACATTTACCAACAGTCCCACTCTTTACCTTCCCTCTGTCACTGACCATCACCGCGTCTGCTTGGCCACAGCGCAAAAATAAAAGCCAACACAAAATAAACAATCCAAACCAAATTTATAAAATAAATCATGCCATTTGCATAGGAAAGTCAACTAATCACCCTTGTGCATTCCCTTAGTGCCTTTCTTCCATGTGCCTTTGCCTGTCCTAGTGCTCCTATGCAGTGCTACCCCAGTGGCTGCAGCATGGCTGGTGGAAGGCTGCTGTCTTTCAGTGGAGGAGACTGCAGATGGCCTTGGAGGACGATCTCAAGCAGCTCTGGGCCTAGAAGCCCTGGCTTTGAATTCACCATCTCGACATGGATGGCAGCAGTAGTCTGGGCTGGCTGACTGACAGGCAACAGCAGAGGCACTGGCAGAGTGGCAGGGGTGTGAGGACGAATGCTGTCATCCTGAGAGAGGACAGCAGGTTCGTGCTCCATGGAGCCACTGCCACTCCCCTGAAGCGGCGCCTCAGCAATCCTAGTAATCTGTTAGAGGACAGATTGCTGGACTGCTGTTACACCCTGCAAACCCCTCTAAACACTGGTAACCGCAGCCACGATGGCAGGAGTTTGAGCTTGCATGGCAAGGTCTGAGCTTCTACTGCAGCACTCAGTGGCTTCTGCTTGTGCTGCAATGAAAGCTGAGTTTTCGGCCATCAGACGCTGCATCCTGGTTGGGTCTGCAAATGTGCTAATGGAGTTGGCCATCACTTCCATACTGGAAAGTATGGGCTCTAAGCTCTGAGAAAAGCCCTGTGCCAAGTTGGTGCCAGACTCCTCTATGCTTCTTGACATTGCATGCAGGCTTTCTGGCAGGCCTGCCAATGTGCCAAGCATTTCATTGTGCATACCCATCAGCCTTCTTCTGTTGCCTGCCCCATCGAAGTGCTCATCTGAGTCCTCTGCAGCAGAATTCGTGTGTGACCTCGCCCTCCGGGAAGCTGGCACCTGTGCTACCCTTTCCCCCTGCCCTGGCCCCAGGCCACTCGTGCCTGGTGTCTCACCACGTCCAGATCCCATGTCTAAACTATCATCTAAAGTACACGGAGTGTCAGTATCTGAGCTGGTGGCTGCAAGTGTCAAATCGAGTGACAGTGTTGTGTCTCCAGCATCACTGCCTTCTTCCTCTTCCAGGTCTTGTTCCTCCACCACTGCCCGGCCAGGTTGCAGTTCTTGGGTATCTGAAAGGAGAAAGACACAAGGGTCTGGGTGTAGTGAGGTGGGGGGCAGGGGAAGCAAGAGGTGCATACTTACACCATCTGCAGCTTGTAAATCAGAAGAAATTGTGGATGAAATCCTTCAATGATGTAGAAATTGAGTGCTGTGATGATCTTCACTGGCACTGTGGTGAAGACTCACAACTATGGTTTCAAGTCCTCTCTCAGGAGGTGGCACAACTCTCTAACGCCCTTCATACTGAACTGGAGCCTCCAGAAGTATTGCCCCCTCACTAGCCTAATCAGCTTGGTACTGCTCTTGAATCTAAAAGAGCTTCCTGCTCATTCTCCTTCTTCTTCTCATCTTCCAGATTTCACATGTACACAGAGATTTCAAAGGGGATCCCCATTGATAGTTGGCCTCACTGCACCCAAAACTTTTGGGAGACCCTTTAGAATAGCGACAAAGCAATGAATTTTCTCAGTAACTGAAATTTCTGTACCTCATAATTCTTGTTGACTCAGCCCTCACAAAGATCAAAAAAGCTCTTTGTTTTTTGTTAGCAGCCTCTTTATATGTGGGCAGCTAGCACATGGATTGCAACCAGGGCTGGAGCAAGACATCGGGTTGCTGGTTGTTCCAATGATTCATTGCAACAAAACTGTTTCATTTGAATACCTGAGCCTCCATCAGGTGCAGCATTGTGGGGGCCTTCTCAAATGAGGACAGGGCATTTGTGGCCAGTCCAAGAGGAGCGGAATGGGTAGGGTGGTGTGAGCTAGACAAGCAGCAGGAGATGACCAATACTCTGTACTGATAAGCTGCATGGCTTTAGCAGGTTAAACTCAGCAAAATTCCTGCACACATTTGGGAATCTCTAAGCCTATGCTTTTGTTGACCTACAACAAAGCTGTCTGGACTTAAGTAAATTGCTTGCGCCTCTAAGGGTTGAGAGTACGCACTCCATATCAGGTGATCAGAAAAGGTAGCTATGTGGATTTCTCAGCAGATTGGTTTTAAGACTTTTAAGCACAGATCCACGCATGCCAGGCGGGTATATTGAGAATTTGGGCATGTATCTCTCATGATTGTCCATTCATTAATTTCGAATAAACAATCTTGACAGGCAAAACTGCATTCCAGCAGCGCAAACTGTTAAAATGATCCATTATTGGCCTATCTGGGACTCCAGTGCTGTCATTTTCTTGTCTGTAACAATGTTACCCTGCAGTATCAGGAGTTGGGAACCGGCCCAGGTGGTCTGGAATCCTTCCAGATGACTTGGTATGTGTGCTGTCCTGCTCTAATTCTTGACACTATATTAATGTTAGTATTGCCAGCTCTTGGGTCCTTGACACAATAGAATGCATTATCTAATGTTGATCAAAAGCCTTAGTTCACAAAGTACTGTGGTGGACAGGAAAGTGGATAATCCTCAAATTAAAAAAATAACACAAGCTTACAGTAGTTTGTAATTATGAACAGACAGCTTGATTGCAGAACTAGGCTACAAGCTGAGTCTTTCACTGGTGCCTATTATCAACCTATTGTACAATTACTTTAATTATTATAATTTGATGATACTTTCACACCACTTTAATAAATATTTTGTAGGAATAATTTTTAAAAAGTACTTTGACATTCGTAGGCATCATTGGAGTGTAAGATGGGTCATTGGCGTCACAGGCAATAGGATCACACACTGGCTCTGTCAATGATGTTAATTGCACTGAAGTTCTATTTTCCACACCTGCCACCATCATGGCCTCTTTAAACATGACTGGCAATTTGTACCAAACCCTTGCCTAGAGGAAACTTTCATCCCATCATTCCAGGATAAATGTGAAGCTAGATCCCAAAGATGAAAGTGTTCTTATCACTTCTCCACCTCGTCTCAAATTAAGGCTGTTAATGTTTTTAGTACAAGAGGAGTTCTAAAAAAAACTTAACAGCAGAGCATTAACAAAGCTATCATTTTTGTAGTGTAGCTTCCAACCCCACTGTTGCATGTCAGACAATGCACCAGAACATGTAGCTCAGTGTGTCTTTGATTTAATTTTTTTTTAAATGTAGTGCAATGGGTGTGAGCTTGGTTGAAGTATTCACAAGGGAATTGGATCTATTCCTGACTCAGCAAAGAGTAGAAGAATTATAGGTTTTGGGCACAAAAATATTTTTTAAATATATAAGATGCTACTCTTGAATCAGGACCTGGGTGATGGATAAAGCGAGATGGGCTGAATGATCTTTTATCAATCAATGGTCGAGAAATTCGGCTACTTACCCATTACCGGCAGATTCCTGAAAAAAAATGGCAGCTGCCGCTCTTTCGCCCGCGGGACTCACTGGCCACCATTTTGGTGAGGGCCGTAGCACTGCCGTTAGCAGCACTGGCCCTGGACATGCAAATGTGGAGAGCGTGATGACAGTCGTCGTGCAACGCCAACTTGAGGTCATGCTCTGCGAGCTTGGACCTTTGCGCTGAGTTTAGCGCTGGGTCCTAAGCTCGCTCTGAAAAGTGAGCGTGCAGCAGACTGACAGAGACGCTGTCAGCACTTCTTAAAGGGACACAAGGAATTTTTATATTTTATTGAAGTAGTGGCTTGGTGCAATAAATGTTAAAAGTATAAAGTGTGCAGGGAGTGCTGCTGAATGCTTTCAAGGCCTTGAATGGTAAAGATAGGCCTTTGAGAAGACAAAAAATGCTGGAAATGCTCAGCAGGTCAGGCAGCATCTGTGGAGAGAGTAACAGAGTTCACGTCTCATGTTGCCTGACCTACTGAATATTTCCAGCATTTTCTGCTTTTATTTCAGATTTCCAGCATCCGCTCGCAAAGGGAAGAGGAAGACGCAGAAGAGGGAGAAGCAGAAGAGGAGGAACCAGAAGGAAGGATGCAACCCAGACAGCCCCTTTCTGGCCGAGATATCCAGGAGAGAATCACCCACCTGTGTTATCAGTGACCACAACCCCAATTCCCCTTTCAACATTTGTCCCACACCTCACCTTCCCTCTGTTACTGACCATCACAACATCCTCTTGGCCACAATGCTGAAATAAAAGCCACCACAAAGCAAACTTTCCAATCCAACTTTATACATCAATCCATCCAATATGATATCAAGAAATCAACTAATCACCCTTATGCATTCTCTTAGTGACTGTCTTGTGTGTGCCTTTGCCTATCCTACTGATGTCATGCAGTGCTACCCCAGAGACTACAGCATGGCTGGTGGAAGGCTGCTGACTTTGAGTGGGGGACATTGCAAATAGCCTTGCTGGTCGACCTTGAGGAGCTGGTGGCTGGGAGTGTGAAATCGAGTGATGGTGTTTCTTCTTCTTCACTCTCCTCTTCTTCTTCTTGGTCAACCACTGGCTGGGGAGGCTGCATTTCTTGGGTCAGTGAAATGAGGAAAGCACAAGGGTGGAGTTGTGGTGAACGGAGGGCAGGAAAGCAAGAGATCCATGCGAGAAGGAGGATAATGTATGAGGATATCAGCATCTTGTATGCTTTTTGCCTTGCCGCTGGCCAAGGGCTCAGCTTTGCCCCTACCAAGAATGGCCAGCACTGTCTCCTCCAAGGGGGTGAGGTGAAGCTCGGAATGGGAGATGTGCCTCGTTTTTGGTACAGATTGTTGGTAGATGAGTGATTGGGGGGTGGGGAGGGGGCATGCATTGAGCAGTGCGTGAGGCTAGTGGTGGAGTTGGTAGGAGACAGCTTTTGAAGATGCATTCACTGACCTTGACCAGTAGTCTGAGGTCATGAAGCTTCTTTGGGCACTGGAGCCAGGTGGTGGGAGCGACACTGCTGGCACTGACGGCCTTGGTGATGTGGTCCCACATTCTTCTTTCTGGAGGGCCTCCTGGCCCCTATGGGTAGAGGACCTCTCTTGCAGTGTTGACCCCCTGCACAAATCTGGAGTGCTGCATGCAAGACCCTGGGTGCCCTTCCCTGGCTTACTGAGCCATTTGTGTTAGTGTTGAAGCACTTTCTTCATTTTTTTGTTGTGGAAGGCAATTCAGCTTTAAGAGCTGAAGACTGCCATTTGGGAATTCTTTTTAATGTTTATTTTTTTCCAGAAGGCAGTTGAGCGCTAAGGGCTAAAAGCTGCCTATTTTTAAATGATTTTTTTTTCATTTTAGAAGGCAGTTTTTTAAATATTTGTTCCTGGGATGTGGGCGTTGCTGGCAAGGCCAGTATTTCTTGCCCATCCCTAATTACACTTGAGGTCGTGGTGGTGAGCCGCCTTCTTGAACCGCTGCTGTCCTTGTGGTGAGGGTACTCCCATACTGCTGTTAGGGAGGAAGTTCCAGGATTTTGACCCAGCGACAATGAAGGAACGGCGATATATTTCCAAGTCAGGATGGTGTGTGACTTGGAGGGGAACTTGCAGGTGATGGTGTTCCCATGTACCTGCTACCCTTGTCTTTCTAGGTGGTAGAGGTAGTGGGTTTGGGAGGTGCTGTCGAAGAAGCCTTGGTGAGTTGCTGCAGTGCATCTTGTAGTTCCCCTTTAAGGGATCGACACTGCTTTCTAAAATGACAGCCTTGCTCTAAGAGAAGGCTGTTCTTGCTGTAATGATGCTACGGCCACGCTACATTGGGCCTCCTGCTGAGACTACCGCCCAAAAACCGGCCTTGCACAGTAAGTTTCGCGCTGCGCTAATGTTAATTAGCAACCAGCACCAATATCGCGGTCCTGCCAGCACATTAATTTCAGCAGCCGTTAACTGTGGCCCGCGATGCCACCGGCAAGTTTCCAGCGCTCTGGAAGTTCTAGGCCTATATTTTTTATTGTTTTGTATTCAACAAGTCAATCTCCTGTTGTGTGTTCTGGGACCTGTAGTGTTTTCTGATGCTTCATGAGTTGCTGTAATACAGCAAATTTACTGATGCAATATATGGCACGACTGACACAATCCTTACTGATACTGACAGATACAGGCCTGAGATATATTTGTAATACTATTTACTCACCACTTTATAAAACCTGCTTATATAACCATTGCTTTATAAAACCATTGACTTTGTGTATTGTTTGTTATGCAAAATCTCATTCTCAGTTATTTACATAGTACAACATATAAGAGTAAATTCAGTGATCTTACGCTACCAGTGAAATAGACATGTTTGAAGCAAGTACCGGCTGGAGATTGGGCTACAACTCCATAGCACTGATTCTGCATTGACCTGCACTCCTTTTGAGTGTGGCTCCCTGCTGGGAGTGTACAATTGATGAATTTGCCCAGTTCTTTTTCACTCTACATCCCATATTTGTTTCGCACCATATGCTCAAGATGCTTAACTTGCATCGGCATCTGTAAAGTGGCTTTGTGGTAAAAAGGCATGTGACAAATAATAGATTTTTTTGAAGAAGTGATCAACTGGATAGATAAAGGGGATGCAGTAGATGTGGTGTATGTGTATCTTCATTAAGAAGTTGATAAGATGCCTCATATCAGGAGGAAAAAGAGGAAGATCAGGCGGTCCACCACAGACATGCCAGGCTGTACAGGAACCGTAGGTGGCCTCCAGCCTTTATCCACTGATGCCCATGTCTCCCTGTCTGCAGATCCAGACAGGGCTACTTCATTTCAAATCTTTGGCAATGCTTCACAAGGCTGTACCTCCCTCACAAAGGATTAATTGAGTTGTGCCAGCTGTTAAGACAGCTGCAAGCACAACTCTGTAAGGGAGACCTTCAACTGACTAAGATCCAAGCCCACTGCCAAATGAGTCCTGCCATCATAGTCCCCACTGGGCAACAAACTCAACTCCGTCTCTTGATGTCACATAGCTCTCCTCTCCATCTGTCAAGGCTCCCTTTTGAAAATTGTTCTGCTACTTCTTGAAGCAGGCATTCCCCCACCTTGCCCCAAATGTATCTGCTAAATCCCACTGGTGACCAAAAAAATTAATTGAGAATAAATAAATTACAATCTTCTTTTAGCTTCAACCAGGAGAGAAGAGGAGCGAGAAATAATGATTAACTCCAGGCTGAGTGGCTGAAGCACCCCATCGACTCTATGCAGGTACTAAAGTATTACACGACAACTTACGGAACAGAGTTTCTCTAGTAATTCGAGAACTTACTTAGCAAAAGCAAATTATTTAAGAATCTATAATATATTACAAATCTTACATCTGTGTACATTTCCTTATCAGTTTTTCCATTCTAAATTGTTATGTCTATATTTTTAAAAATTGCCTACATAAACCAGTCAGCCTATGATTATACCTTTTGACCAGTGGTGGCACTTAGTGCTTCAGTTTTGCATTTTCCAGTTCCTAAGCCTGTACTGCAGAGAAACCCCAATGCTCCAAGCGACTCCACTTTTCAAATTGCCCTAGATCTTTTTACTTACCTATAAATAATATATCAAAATAAGGACAGTATGAACTTAATGTATGAACTTAAAATGGGGACTGAATTACATCTACGTGCCCTGGCCGAGTTATCTTCTTTCACTGTACCCCACCTCACCTGAAGATTACATTTGGTCTCGACTCCCGGTGTACAATGCCATGGGAGATCAACTAGTGATTTTCTAAATACACTGTGGGGCTGATTTTCAATTTTGGTGGATATCGAGCGGGCAGTGTGTAGAGTAATTTTTTAAGTGGAGAAAATTACTGGATGAGCATAAATTTTCTCCAATTAAATATTGGGAAGACAGCCATTGTTTTGGGTCCCCACCACAAACTCCGTTCCCTAGCCACCAACTCCATCCCTCTCCCTAGCATCTGTCTGAGGCTGAACCACACTGTTCGCAACCTTGGTGTCATATTTGACCCGGAAATGAGCTTCCGACCACATATCTGCGGCATAACTAAGACCATCTATTTCCACCTCCATAACATCGCCCATCTCCGCCCCTTCCTCAGCTCATCTGCTGCTGAAACCCTCATCCATGCCTTTGTTACCTCTAGATTTGACTATTCCAATGCACTCCTGGCTGGTATCCCACCTTCTACCCTACATAAACTTGAGATCATCCAAAACTCGGCTGCCCGTGTCCTAACTCGCACCAAGTCCCATTCACCCATCACCCCTGTGCTCGCTGATCTACATTGGCTCCTGGTTAAACAAAGCCTCGATTTCAAAATTCTCATCCTTGTTTTCAAATACCTCCATGTCCTCGCCCCTCCCTATCTCTGTAATCTCCTCCAGCCCCACAAACCCCCAAATATCTGCGCTCCTCCAATTCTGGCCTCTTGAGCATCCCTGATTTTAAATGCTCAACCATTGGTGGCGGTGCCTTCCGTTGTCTAGGCCCTAAGCGCCGGAATTCCCTCCCTAAGCCTCTCTGCATCTCTACCTGAGATTTACTATGTTAAATGCGCTATATAAATGCAAATTGTTGTTGTTGAGTGTGCCCGCCATCCATCTGATATCACTGGCAAGACGCCTGATCATTTTTAATGGTTGGGCCAGTAAACAAGGGCCCTTGACTATATCATTTAATTGTAGTGTAATTTGTGGTATTGATTTGATTTAATTTAATTTAAATTAATTAAAGGGTAAGTCATGGCAGCACAGCTCGGCCCCGTGGCATGCTCCTCCTGCACTATGTGGGAAATCAGGGACACTTCCATGTGTGTGGGAAGTGTATCTAGCTGCAGCTACTGGCAGACTGCATTGCGGCGCTGGAGCTGCGAATGGATACATACTGGAGCATTCGCAATGCTGAGGACGTCGTGGATATCACGTTTAATGAGTTGGTCACACCGCAGGTAAAGGCTGCACAGGCAGGAAGGGAATGGGTGACTGCCAGGCAGAGTAGTAGGCGCAGGCAGGTAGTGCAGGGGTCCCCTGTGGCCATCCCCCTCTCAAACACATATACCGCTTTGGATATTGTTGAGGAAGATGGCTTATCGGGGGAAGGCAGCAGCAACCAACTTCCTGGAACCATGGGTGGTTCTGCTGCACAGGACGGGAGGAAAAAGAGCGGGAGAGCTATAGTGATAGGGGATTCTATTGTAAGGGGAATAGATAGGCGTTTCTGCGGCCGCAAACGAGACTCCAGGATGGTATGTTGCCTCCCTGGTGCAAGGGTCAAGGATGTCTCGGAGTGGCTGCAGGGCATTCTGGAGGGGGAGGGTGAACAGCCAGTTGTCGTGGTGCATATAGGTACCAACGATATTGGTAAAAAAGGGGATGAGGTCCTAAAAGCTGAATATAGGGAGTTAGGAGGTAAATTAAAAAATAGGACCTCAAAGGTAGTAATCTCAGGATTGCTACCAGTGCCACGTACTAGTCAGAGTAGAAATAGAAGGATATTTCAGATGAATACGTGGCTAGAAGAATGGTGCAAGGGGGAGGGATTCAAATTCCTGGGACATTGGAACCGGTTCTGGGGGAGGTGGGACCAGTACAAACTGGACGGTTTGCACCTGTTCAGGACCGGGACCGCTGTCCTAGGGGGAGTGTTTGCTAGTGCTGTTGGGGAGGGTTTAAACTAAAATGGCAGGGGGTTGGGAACCTGTGCAGGGAGACAGAGGAAAGGGAAGCAAGGATAGAAGCAAAAGACAGGAAGGAGAAAAGCAAAAGTGGAGGTCAGAGAAATCAAGGGTGTAAATCAAACATGGCCACAGTAAACAATAATTCTAAAAGGTCTAAGAGCATTAAAAAAAACAAGCCTGAAGGCTTTGTGTCTTAATGCGAAGAGCATTCGTAATAAGGTGGATGAATTAGCTGCGCAAATAGATGTAAACGGATATGATATAATTGGGATTACGGAGACATGGCTCCAGGGTGACCAAGGCTGGGAATTCAACATCCAGGGGTATTCAATATTCAGGAAGGACAGGCAAAAAGGAAAAGGAGGTGGGGTAGCATTTCTGGTTAAAGAGGAGATTAACATAACAGTAAGGAAGGATATTAGCTCTGATGATGTGGAATCTGTATGGGTAGAGCTGAGAAATACCATGGGGCAGAAAACGTTAGTGGGAGTTGTATACAGACCCCCAAACAGTAATGCTGAGGTTGGGGATGGTATTAAATGGGAAATTAGAGATGCATGCAATAAGGGCACAGCAGTTATCATGGGTGACTTTAATCTACATATAGATTGGGCTAACCAAATTAGTAACAATACTGTGGAAGAGGAATTCCTAGAGTGTATTCGGGATGGTTTCCTGGACCAATATGTTGAGGAACCAACGAGAGATCAGGCCATCTTAGACTGGGTATTATGTAATGAGAAAGGATTAATTAGCAATCTTGTTGTGCGAGGCCCCTTGGGTCGGAGCGATCATAATATGATAGAATTCTTCATTAGGATGGGAGAGTGAAGTAGTAGTTGACTCAGAGACTAGGGTACTGAATTTAAATAAAGGAAACTACGATGGTATGAGGCGCGAGTTGGCTAGGATGGATTGGGGAATGTTACTTAAAGGGTTGACGGTGGATAGGCAATGGCAAACATTTAAAGATCGCATGGATGAACTACAGAATTTGTTCATCCCTGTTTGGCATAAAAATAAAACAAAAAAGGTGACTCAACCGCGGCTAACAAGGGAAATTAGGGATAGCATAAGATCCAAGGAGAGGACATATAAATTGGCCAGAAAAAGCAGAAAACCTGAGGATTGGGAGCAGTTTAGGATTCAGCAAAGGAGGACAAAGGGATTAATTAAGAGGGGGAAAATAGAGTATGAGAGTAAGCTTGTAGGGAACATAAAAACTGACTGTAAAAGCTTCTATAGATATGTGAAGAGGAAAAGATTGGTGAAGTCAAGCGTAGGTCCCTTGCAGTCAGAATCAGGGGAATTTATAATGGGGAACAAAGAAATGGCAGACCAATTAAATACATACTTTGGTTCTGTCTTCACAAAGGAGGACACAAATAAACTCCCAGAGATGTCGGGGAACATAGGGTCTAATGAGAAGGAGGAACTGAATGAAATCAGTATTTGTAGAGAAATGGTGTTAGGGAAATTGACGGGATTGAAGGCTGATAAATCCCCAGGGCCTGATAACCGACATCCTAGGGTACTTAAGGAAGCGGCCCTAGAAATAGTAGATGCATTGCTGGTCATCTTCCAAAATTCTATAGACTCTGGAACAGTTCCCATGGATTGGAGGATAGCTAATGTAACCCCACTATTTAAAAAAGGTGGTAGAGAGAAAACGGGGAATTATCGACCGGTAAGCCTGACATCGGTAGTGGGGAAAATGCTAGAGTCCATTCTAAAAGATGTAATAGCAGAGCACTTGGAAAATGGTGACAGGATCGGACAAAGTCAACATGGATTTACAAAAGGTAAATCATGCTTGACTAATCTGGAATTTTTTGAGGATGTAACTGGTAGAATAGATAAGGGAGAACCAGTGGATGTGGTGTATTTGGACTTTCAGAAGGCTTTCGATAAGGTTCCGCATAAGAGATTAGCGTGCAAAGTTAAAGCACATGGGATTGGGGGTAAGGTACTGACTTGGATAGAAAACTGGTTGGCAGACAGGAAGCAAAGAGTTGGAATAAACGGGTCTTTTTCCGAGTGGCAGGCAGTGACTAGCGGGGTACCGCAGGGATCGGTGCTAGGACCCCAGTTATTCACAATATATATTAATGATCTAGACGAGGGAACTAGATGTAATATCTCCAAGATTGCAGATGACACAAAGCTGGGTGGGCGTGTGTGTTGTGAGGAGGATGCAGAGAAACTTTAGTATGATTTGGACAAGTTGGGTGATTGGGCAGATGCATGGCAGCTGCAGTATAATGTGGATAAATGCGAGGTTATCCACTTTGGTGGCAAAAACAGGAAGGCAGATTATTATCTGAACGGCAATAGATTGGGAAAAGGGGAAGTGCAACGAGACCTGGGTGTCCTTGTGCACCAGTCGCTGAAGGTAAGCATGCAGGTGCAGCAGGCGTTTAAGAAGGCAAATGGTATGTTGGCCTTCATAGCGAGAGGATTCGAGTACAGGAGCAAGGATGTCTTGCTGCAGTTGTACAGGGCCTTGGTGAGACCACACCTTGAGTATTGTGTGCAGTTTTGGTCGCCTTATCTGAGGAAGGATGTTCTTGCCATGGAGGGAGTGCAGCGAAGATTCACCAGACTGATACCTGGGATGGCAGGAATGACGTATGAAGAGAGATTGGGTCGATTCGGCTTATATTCGCTAGAGTTTAGAAGAATGAGAAGAATGAGAGGGGATCTCATTGAAACTTATAAAGTTCTAACAGGACTAGACAGACTAGATGCAGGAAGGCTGTTCCCGATGGCGGGGGAGTCCAGAACCAGGGGTCACAGTCTAAGGATAAGGGGTAAGCCATTTAGAACTGAGATGAGGAGGAATTTCTTCACCCAGAGAGTGGTGAACCTGTGGAATTCTCTACCACAGAAGGCAGTTGAGGCCAATTCATTAAATATATTCAAGAAGGAGTTAGATATATTTCTTAAGGCTAAGGGGATCAAGGGATATGGGGAGAAAGCAGGGACAGGGTACTGAATTTGGAAGATCATCCATGATCGCATTGAATGGCGGAGCAGGCTCGAGGGTCTGAATGGCCTACTCCTGCTCCTATCTTCTATGTTTCTGTATCAGCAAGCTGCTCGTACATCATCAGACGGGCACAAAAAGTCCAGCCTTTCCAGCTAAGTTAAAGAGGGGGCAGGGGAGGAGGTAATCCTGGGGGAGGGTCATGGAGGGCCGGGAATCATGGGAGTTGATTTTTGTGGAGCCAAGAGGAATATTAATGCTCCTTCTGACCCCACAACAATCATTTTAAAACTTTAAGTTACCTTTTCCATAACATTCTGCAATGGTCCTTTTAGGTTAGTCCGCTCAATGCAAATACCAATCGGCGGAGTGTGCACAGTGCACGCTCCACCCATTGGTACTTGAAATGACACTGGAGTCCTATTGAAGTCATAGGACTCCTATATGCAAGAGGTCATGAGATGCCCACCTGTTTTCAGCGGGTGGCTAGGCTGCCCAAATCAAGGACTTCACCAAAATTGCTGCAGTGGGAACAAGACGCTAAGTACAGCGCTGTGATTTTCATTGCGCTACGGCCCATTCGCAGCTGGCAGTAAAGCCGAAATCAGGGCCTATGTGTGTATGCTTATGGTGATGGTTTGTTTCGTAAAAGTTTTCTAAAAAATGTTTCTTTGGCTCTGCTGACTTGGGGAAACTGTCGACTATTCCCTGCCCCTACAACAACAACAACAACAACTTGTGTTTATATAGCATCTTTAACATAGTAAAACATCCCATGGCGCTGACTACAGAAGAGAGGGAGAGTGTTCAGCCACACTCTCTTGGGTATGGCCATGTTTGTTGGCTGTCTATACCTCCAGTATCAATGCTACTTCTGTTCAAATGAAAGTAGAGGTGCTACTTCTGTTTGAGTTGCAGATGGAAATCATCAAATTTGGTGGAGCTTGCTGTGTCTGATTACCACATCACCACTGCTTTTAGAGCACAAATCAGCTACTGACTACAGCAATGTCATTGGCAATAAACTCACAGACACACATTTTGAAAAATGGTGCTTTATTTATTTTGATGTACTGTACAATACGTAGTTCAAACAATAGTGCCCTTTATACTTTCAATTTTTAAATATCTATTAACTTTTGGTTAGCTTTTCCTCCCAGGCCCCTGGAATCCCACTGTAGAAGGATCTCCTAAATAGTTACGATTTTTATTTGTAAAATTTTGATAAACCTGCTCTCTGATCAGTCTGTATGCTAAACCTACCTTCTGAAAGTGAACTTTATTAAAATAAAGACCAGGTTCCCATAATAATAACATATTTACAAATGAGTTTTTGTTGAAGAAAACATTTGTCCTCCAACTGTATTGAATGCCTGACTGTAAACAAACAAGATTCCACATCACAGAACATTGATCGATCTGTTTTTTTGTGGCCATGTTCATTCACTGTGGCAGTTGCAGCTCATTAGTGTTTTCCCTGCTGACACATCAGACAATTTGTTTTAATATTCTGTACAAGTTGTTCTAAAACACAGTGTCTAATAGCTATATATTAAACTAAAAGTTAGCCTTTTAAATTGTGGATTGCTTATGCTGTTATCATAATGCTATTTGACATGAAATCCATGCTTCAGGCACAACAGCACTGCTAATAGAGGATACTGTTACTTCAGTAATTTACGATGTACAGCTTCACTTACATTTTTGTCCAAACTTAAATAGTGTAACACATCTGTGGATTTTGTACTGTGGATATTTTATCATCCACACTCGATGGCAAAAATGTTAGCAATCTTTCTGGCTGCTAAATTGATCAATTTTATAATAAAAACAGAAAATGCTGGAAATACAATTAACAGTCTAGATTTTTCTACCAGTGTTACTTTAATGCTGGTGTTAACCCATTTATTTAAAATGTTTAACACTGATGTCAAAATAATGCCACTAGAATATCTAGGCCAGAAAGTCCAGCTGCATCTGAAAAGAGAAATGCTCAGTAATTGTTTGGATAAAGTCCCTTCATCAGAACTGGAAGAGGCAAACTGCTATAAGATTGACAAACAAAAAGATAACAGCGAAAAATGTCAATTTGTCTTGGGAAAAAGCATAGGAACATAGACAAATCGGAGTATTTCCAGGTAAATGAATTGCATGCTTTGTGACTGTGGGGGTGGTGGTGGGGGGGGGGGGGGGGGGGCACAAATCTGTGTGTGATGATATTCCCAAGAAAGGAAAAGATTGTCCAAGAACAGAGCAAGAATGAACCTGTTGAGGATAAATGGATATCCCTCAAAAACATTGTGTGGGGCACGCAGCAAAGACACAGACCTCAAGAAACAAACATGGCACCACTGTTCTATTGAGCTGATCAGAGTTAAAAGAGAGATAAAGAGAACAAAAGGCATGTAGAAATCTTGTTGAGAGAAAGGAGAAGGGGCCCACTGTCACTGGGATGAATACAAGAAATTGAAGAAACATGTTAAAAGGCGATCAGAGAGCCAAAAAGAATTAGAAAAAAAATTGTAGCACCTGAAGCTAAGCATAAAATCAAAAAAAATATTTTTGTACAAGAGGCAGTCAGAGAAGAGGTGAAAACCATAAAAGATGCAAAAGATTTTGAAACCAAGCATCAGCAAATATCCTGAATGACAACTTCCTCTAAGTAATCACAAGGGAAGACATGAGCAACATTACCTCTCCAAACAAAGATATTCCAAGTAAAATCAATGGGGGCAACTTTAATGTTCTGATGCGCTGGGAGCAGTGGGCCCAGTAGCGTGCGGGAAACCTGGAAGTTTTAACTGATTCACAGGTTGGTTTCCAGTTGGACGGGGAACGCTGGAGAAGAGGCCGCAGCCCCAGGTAGGAGCGAGCCCCAACCCCAGGGGGGGGAATCCGCTCCTCGATCACAGGGGGGTGGGGGGGGGGGGGTGTTAGTCTGATCCTTGACCCCAGGGGGGGGGTCCAGTCTGGGGGGGGAGGGGTTTGGTCCGGGAGGGGGTGTGGGGGTTTGTATGGGGGGTGAGTGGCTTATGGCGGGGGAGCTTGGGAGTGCCAGGGGAAAGCACTCCTCCCCCTCCCGGCCCACAAGGAGTGCTCCCTGAGGCTGTCCTCGCCTCGCTGCAGCTGCCGGGAATCCTAAGGCCTGGGAACCCCGTCTTGCCACACTTAAACTTGCAAAGCAGGTTAAATCCAAGGCTTCCAGTCTCATTATCATATTTAAAGTGCTAACCCACCTCCTCAGAAGTGGACGGGTTAGTCGGGATTCAGATTTTTAACACTTTAACCTCCCACCTGACTCCAACCCACCATTTTTGGGGGTTAACAATCCCCCCAATGTCTTTGTTATAAATGAGATAAAAGCCCTAGCCATGCAAATTGGACTCAAAACAAATTAATCCACAGGGACAGATAGTATTCGTCACAGAGTGCTAAAGGAGACTAGGTAAGAGATTTGTGAGACACTAATAATCATAATGAGGGAGTTAATGGACACTGAGGAAGTACCAGAAGATTGGAAACAGGCTAATGCTGCGGCCATATTCAAAAAGGGTGACAAAACAAACACAGACAATTACAGACCGAGTAGCCTTAATTCCATTACATGTAAAATAAACTTCAAGATCATGGGCTGGATTTTCATGAGGAAGGTGGGTTGGGGGCGGGGGTCTCTGATGCGGGTGGGAAACGGGTTTTCTGCAGACCCTGCCGACTAACGGCTGGGCCGGATTTGCATCCGAAGTCTCTGTTTCCCGCCCATAGCCAGCCAGATGGAGAGGCTGGCTGGCTGCAGGTGGGTAGGCCTGTGGAACTAGGCCGCACAGAGGAGGGAGGGAGGGATCGGGTGGGGGGCAGTGCCGGCCTTTGGGTGCAGACTCCTTATTGCTGGACCCTATGCCTTCAAAGAAATTGTAGTAACATGGCTTAGCCTAGTCTATCCCCTAGAACTAACCACCTTTCCACTTTGTGTTACCTAAATTCAAACCAATAGCTCTTTTTCCTACCTTTAAACGTTATTACAGGGTTGAAAATGTACTGGTAAACAATTTGCATCAAATTCATGTTAGCATTATTTAAAACAAAGTAATTAGCCTAGTTCAAATAAACAGGTTAATAACTTTACTAAAATAGCACACAGAGGAATGTCAACCCTTATCTGTTTCTCCTTTTCAATAGGTTCTGCATGTCAATATCTATCTCTAGCCAGGGGGCCAGATAACAGTTGGATTCCTTTCTATTTAAGTGCAGTGTTCCAGTAACTTCAGTTTACAATGCGGAGATGCCAGTGTTGGACTGGGGTGGACAAAAATGAGAAGTCGCACAACACCAGGTTATAGTCCAACAGTTTTATTTGAAATTACGAGCTTTCGGAGCTCTGCTCCTTCTTCAGGTACAGTGAGGGAATACAAATCGATTACACAGTACCTGAAGAAGGAGCAGAGCTCCGAAAGCTCGTAATTTCAAATAAAACTGTTGGACTATAACCTGGTGTTGTGCGACTTCTCATTTCAGTTTACAATGGTGCACAGTCTTGAATAATTGGATTAAACTTTACGAGCATTTCAGTTAGTTCCAGGAAGGTTCCATTGTTCTAAGCATACAATTTATCAGTACTACCATGAAAAAATATGTATTAACTACAAGATAATGGCTGATACCTAGAAGTTTGTTAAGACATTCCTCCATTTTATTCATCATTCTTGTTTGATTCTCCATATCAATAGTTAATTCATGTTGAAGCTGTACTTCCAACCTAAGCCATGGAATAATATTTTGAATACAATCATTTGAAGTGTTGTGTTTCTATCAGCTAAATGGAGGCCATTCTGAACAGTTTGCAGCAAAAGCAGAGAGCAGCATCTTTTCTTTTAGAATTCATAAGCCACCTTTCTTTTAGGATATTCTCCATTTGGAAGCTTGTCCTGATGATAACAATGAGGGATGATATGTTAGAAGGATCATAAAATGGGCCCTATGGGTTGAACTGAAGAACAAAAAAG
This sequence comes from Squalus acanthias, assembly GCA_030390025.1. NCBI lineage: Eukaryota > Metazoa > Chordata > Chondrichthyes > Squaliformes > Squalidae > Squalus > Squalus acanthias. The sequence continues at coordinate 73,820,453 of CM059428.1, forward strand.
GGCCAATCACACTGCTGGGAATTTACTATAGACCCCCAAATAGTCAGAGAGAGATAGAAGAGCAAATATGTAGGCAAATTTCTGGGAAGTGCAAAAACAATAGGGCAGTCATAGTCGGGCAATTCAACTACTCTAATATTAAATAGGATAGAATCAGTGTAAAAGGTATAGAGAGCGCAGAATTCTTAAAATGCATTCAGGAGAACTTTTTTAGCCAGTACGTAGCAAGTCCAACAAGAGAGGGGGCAGTTCTGGACTTCGTTTTAGGGAATGAAGCTGGGCAGATGAAAGGGGTATCAGTGGGAGACCACTTTGGTGGTAGTGATCATAATTCAGTTAGGTTTAGCATAGTTATGGAAAAGGACAAAGACAGACTAGGAGTAAAAGGTCTTAATTGAGGAAAGGCCAATTTTACTAAGCTGAGATGTGATTTAGCAAAAGTGGACTGGAAACAGCTACTTGAAGGTAAATCAGTGTCAGAGCAGTGGGAGGCATTCAAGGAGGAGATAGTGAGGGTTCACAGCAAATATGTTCCCACAAAGAAAAAGAGTGGGACTCCCAAATCTAGAGTCCACTGGATGTCAAGGGGCATACAGGGTAAGATGAGGCAAAAAAGGGAAGCTTATGTTAGATACCGAGACCTAAATACTGCAGAAAGCCTAGGGGAGTATAGAAAAAGCAGGGGTGAAATTAAAAAGGAAATTAGGAAGGCAAAGAGAGGGCATTAAAATATTGGCAAGTAACATCAAGGAAAACCCAAAGATGTTTTGTAAATACATAAAGAGCAAGAGGATAACTAAAGAAAGAGTAGGGCCTATTAGAGACCAAAAAGACAATCTGTGTAGAGGCGGAAGACGTGTGTATGGTTCTTAATGAATACTTTGCGTCTGTCTTCACAAAAGAGAGAGACGACGCAGACATTGTAGTTAAGGACAAAACATATGAAATACTAGATTAGATAAACATAGTGAGAGAGGAAGTATTGAGGGGTTTAGCATCTTTGAAAGTAGATAAATCACCAGGCTTGGTTGAAATGTATCCCAGGCTGTTAAGAGAAGCAAGGAAGGAAATAGCGGAGGTTCTGACCATAATTTTCCAATCCTCTCTGGCTATAGGTGTGGTGCTGGAGGACTGCTAACGTTGTACCATTGTTTAAAAAGGGAGAAAGGGATAGACTGAGTAATTACAGGCCAGTCAGCCTAACCTGACTGGTGGGCAAACTATTGGAAAAAATTCTGAGGGACAGTATTAATTGTCATTTAGAAAGGCATGGATTAATCAAGGACAGTTAGCATGGATTTGTTAAGGGAAGGTCGTGTCTTACTAACTTGATTGAATTTTTTGAGGAGGTAACCAGTAAGGTTGATGAGGGTAGCGGGTTTGATGTAGTCTACATGGATTTTAGCAAGTCTTTTGACAAGGTCCCACATGACAGAATGATCAGAAAAGTAAAAGCCCATGGGATTCAAGGGAAAGTGGCAAGTTGGATATAAAATTGGCTCAGTGGCAGGAAGCAAAGGGTAATGGTCGGTGGGTGTTTTTTTGTGACTGGAAGGCTGTTTCCAGTGGGGTTCTGCAGGGCTCAGTACTAGGTCCCTTGCTTTTTCTGGTATATATCAATGATTTAGACTTCATATAGGGGGCATGATTAAAAAGTTTGCAGATGATACAAAAATTGGCTGTGTGGTTGATAGTGAGGAAGAAAGCTGTAGACTGCAAGAAGATATCAATGGACTGGTCAGGTGGGCAGAAAAGTGGCAAATGGAATTCAATCCGGAGAAGTGTGAGGTAATGCATTTGGGGAGGGCTAACAAGGAAAGGGAATACACAATAAATGGTAGGATACTGAGAAGTGTAGAGGAACAGAGGGACCTTGGCGTGCATATCCACAGATCCCTGAAGGTAGCAGGATAGATAGATAAGGTGGTTAAGAAGGCATACGGGATACTTTCTTTATTAGCCGAGGCATAAATATAAGAGCATGGAGGTTATGCTTGAACTGTATAAAACACTAGTTAGGCCACAGCTAGAGTACTGCCGACAATTCTGATCACCACATTACAGGAAAGATGTGACTGTAGTAGAGAGGGTACAGAGGAGATTTACGAGGATGTTGCCAGGACTGGAAAATTTTAGTTATGAGGAAAGATTGGATAGGCTGGGGTTGTTTTCTTTTGAACAGAGGAGGCTGAGGGGAGACTTAATTGAGATGTATAAAATTATAAGCGACCTAGTGTGGCTAGGAAGGACCTATTTCCCTTAGCATAGAGGTCAATAACCAGGGGCATATAGAATCATAGAATGGTTACAGCATGGAAGGCGGCCATTCGGCCCGTCGAGCCCATGCCGGCTCTCTGCAAGAGCACTTCAGCTAATGCCACTCCCCCGCCCTTTCCCCGTAGCCCTGTAAAAAAATTTCCTTCAGGTACTTATCCAACTCCCTTTTGAAAGCCGTAATTTAGTCTGTCTCCACCACCCTTTCAGGCATTGCATTCCAGATCCTAACCACTCGCTGAGTAAAAAGGGTTTTCCTCATGTCGCCTTTGGTTCTTCTGCCAATCACCTTAAATCTGTGTCCTCTGGTTCTCGACCCTCCTGCCAATGGGAACAGTTCTCTCTATCTACTCTGTCTAGACCCCTCATGATTTTGAACATCTCTATCAAATCTCCTCTCAGTCTTCTCTGCTCCAAGGAGAACAATCTCAGCTCCTCCAGTCTATCCACGTAACTGAAGTCCCTCATCCCTCGAATCATTCTTGTAAATCTTTCCTGCACCCTCTGTAAGGCCTTCACATCCTTCCTAAAGTGCCGTGCGCAGAATTGGACACAATACTCCAGTTGAGGTCGAACCAGTGTTTTATAAAGGTTCATCATAATTTCCAAGCTACTGTACTCTATACCTCTATTCATGAAGCCCAGGATCCCGTAAGCTTTTTTAACTACTTTCTCAACCTGCCCTGCCACCTTCAACGATTTGTACACATATACCCCGAGGTCTCTCTGTTCATGCACCCCCTTTAGGATTGTACCCTTTAGTTTATACTTCCTCTCATTCTTTCATCTAAATTTCATCTGCCACATGTCCGCCCATTCCACCAGCCTGTCTATGTCCTCTTGAAGTCTATCACTGTCCTCCTCACTGTTCACTATACTTCCAAGTTTTGTATCATCTGCAAATTTTGAAATTGTGCCCTGTACACCCACATCCAAGTCATTAATATATATCAAGAAAAGCAGTGGTCCTAGAACCGACCCCTGGGGAACACCACTGTATACCTTCCTCCAGTCTGAAAAACAACTGTTCACCACTACTCTCTGTTTCCTGTCACTTAGCCAATTTCGTATCCATGCTGCCACTGTCCCTTTTATTCCATGGGCTTCAACTTTGCTGGCAAGCCTGTTATGTTGCACTTTGTCAAATGCCTTTTGGAAATCTATGTACACCACGTCAACCGCATTGCCCTCATCAGCCCTCTTGGTTGCCTCATCAAAAAACTCGATCAAGTTGGTTAAACATGATTTGCCTTTAACAAATCCATGCTGGCTTTCCTTTATTAATCCACACCTGTCCAAGCGACTGTTAATTTTGTCTCTGATTATTGTTTCTAAAAGCTTCCCCACTACCAAGGTTAAACTGACTGGCCTGTAGTTGCTGGGTTTATCTTTACACCCTTTTTTGAACAAGGGTGTAACATTTGCAATTCTCCAGTCCTCTGGCACCAGCCCTGTATCCAAGGAGGATTGGAAGATTATGGCCAGTACCTCCACAATTTCTACCTTCGCTTCCCTCAGCGTCCTAGGATGCATCCCATCTGGTCCTGGTGACTTATCTACTTTAAGTACAGCCAGCCTTTCTAGTACCTCCTCTTTATCAATTTTTATCCCATCCAGTATCTCCTCTACCTCCTCCTTCACTATGTCTATGGCAGCATCTTCTTCCTTGGTGAAGACAGATGCAAAGTACAGTAAACTCTTGTTTAAATGGCACTTCATCATCCGGAATTCTTTAATAACCGGCAAAATAGATAACCGGTAATCTTGCTGAATCCATCCATTTTTCATTTTTCCGAGTCCGAGTTTCCCGCGGTGGCTGAGTTAGTCAGTGGTTTTTATTTTTTTGTGTTAAAAATTGCCTACCTCTCTGTTATCCGGAATTTTTCATCAACCGGCACCATCCCGGTCCCATCGGTGCCGGATACGAAAGAGTTTACTGTACTCATTTAGCACCTCAGCCATACCCTCTGCCTCCATGCATAGGTCTCCTTTTGGTCCTTCCTCTTACTACCCGTTTACTATTTATATGCCTATAGAAGACTTTTGGATTACCTTTTATGTTAGCTGCCATTCTATACTCTCTCTTTGCCCCTCTTATTTTCTTTTTCACTTCTCCTCTGAACTTTCTATATTTAGCCTGATTCTCAGATGTATTCTCGACTCTTTTTCTGCTTCATCTTACTCTCTATCTTTCATCATCCAGGGAGCTCTGACTTTAGTTGCCATACCTTTCCCCCTAGTGGGAATGTACCTCGACTGTACCTGAACTATTTCCTCTTTAAAGGCAGCCCATTGTTCGATTACAGTTTTGCCTGCCAATCTTTGATTCCTATTTACCTGGGCCAGATCTGTTCTCATCCCACTGAAATTGGCCTTCCTTCAATTAAGTATTTTTACTCTAGCTAGCTCCCTGTCCTTTTCCATAGCTAATCTAAACCTTATGATACTATGATCACTGTTCCCTAAATGTTTGTAAAGGAATGAGCCATACCTATTCAGAAAAATACACCATCGTATGAACAGAATTCTGACTTTATTAAAATATGACAAACTGGGTTTAAAAATTTAAAAGCCTCAATGACACAAAGCTGTAAATACAGGCTTCTGAGATGAGTGTTAACACAAAGCTGTAAACACCATACAAGCTTTTGAAATGGGAATTGATTGTTGACACTGAGACAATGGCCTCATTGAAACAGAAGGTTGGAGGTTCCAAGAAGTCTGCAGTTTGGAACCAACACAATAGCTATACCCAGTTTAAGGTGTCATAAAATTAACACTTCAAACAGAAACGCAGAACATTAATAAACCATGTGCCTTTGTAAAAGTAATATCAAATGAAAAACAGGAGACATAAGTCTGTAATACAACCAATTGAAGTAGCTAGGAAACCAATTATGTACTCGGTTGAAGTGGGTTTGAATTTACATGTTGTAAAAGATACAAACAAAAGACTTTGTAAATATGACATCAATAGATGCACCAAGCAATCACATTGTTTATGTGTTGAACTTGGAACACATGGAGACAGGAGTCTGGCTTACAACCAGCTGAGGTGATTTAAGAATTGAATGTAAGACCTTCGTAAAAATGGCATCAAATAAAAAACTACTGTCATATTGTTTTTTATGATAAGTTATGAACACCTACACAGCAGACACAAGTCTGCAAGTTAGCAGCTGAATTGACAGTAAGAATAGCAAGAAGTCAACAGAAGTATGACTGGAGATAATTAGCTTACATCAGCAGAAAACTTCAAAGAATATACCACTGAGAAAGGGTATAAAATATAGAGCTTTCAGATAGGAAGTCAGAAGTCGCTGGAAGGGGCAGGCGATTCTCAACTTCAGAGGCAAGCTCTGTAAGTTTTTAACTCTTTGAGTCTCGGGGATCAAAGGTATTTGATTTTGGTGGATATTCTGGATTAGAAATAAGTACGAAATGTAAATATGTAACGAAGTTAAGACTTGAGAATAAGGATCTCTGAGAAGAATTGTAAGCTATTTGTATTTTGAACTGTTAAAGTTGCAACTGAAATCACCAGCTGTTAACTACATGTCGGTTCTTTAATAAATCTATATATTTTTAGAATTGTCTCAGAGTACTTCTGTATCAAACTCGCGAACTCAATCTCTGTACACTCTTTGGTGAGGAGTTGCAGAATTCTGGGGGAGTTTTCCGGACCCTCATAATATCCGGAAGGTTACAGTCTAGTTAAACTTATTAAAAGTGCGATCTGGAGGACGGTAACATCTTCAAGTCGTTCCTTTCCTTTGGGGAGAGATAGTCTGACCTTTAGACCCAATTAAGCGTCTCTAGGATTCAGCTATCTCTAACTTTAGTTGAAGGTGAACATCTGGAGAATACGCCTGATCCGGGGTAGCCCGAAAAGGGCTAGGACTAGGAATTATCCCTTCATGTTCACCTACTGACACTTACTCCACTTGACCCACCTCATTCCCCAGAACCAGATCCAGCAATGCCTCCTTCCTCGTTGGGCCGGAAACATACTGATCAAGAAAGTTCTCCTGAACACACTTCAGAAATTCTTCCCTCTCTCTGTCCTTCACACAATTATTATTTCAGTCTCTATTAGGATAGTTGAAGGCCCCCATTATCACTACTCTATAATTCTTGCATCTCTCTGTAAATTTACTCCTCTATATTTTCCCCACTAGTTGGTGGCCTATAGAATGCACCTAGTAGTGTAATGGCACCTCTATTATTTCTTAACTCTAGCCATATAGATTCTGTCCTTGACTCTCCAGCACTGTAATATTCTCCTTAACCAATAGTGCCAAACCACCTCCTATCTTTCCTGAACACCTTATTACCAGGAATATTTAATACCCAATCCTGCCCTTTTTTGAGCCAGGTCTCCATTATTGCCACAACATCATATTCCCATGTGGCTATTTGCGCCTGCAGCTCACCAACCTTGTTTACTATGCTTCGTGCGTTCACATACATACACTGTAAACCTATCTTAGACCATCCTGTGTTCTCTCTTAGTCTGACCACACCTAATACCTTACTATTTCTTGCTTTAGTGCTATCCATCTCTCCCAATCCTTTGTGCCATTTGTTTCTCCTTTCTAATGCTACATCCTGGTGCCCATCCCCCTGCCAACTTAATTTAAACCCTCCCCAACAGCACTAGCAAACCTCCCCGCGAGGATATTGGTACCGGCTCTGTTGAGGTGCAACCCGTCCCACCTGTACAGATCCCACCTCCCCCAGAACCGGCCCCAATGCCCCAGGAATCTGAAGCCCTCCCTCCTGCACCATCTCTCCAGCCACGCATTCATAGGCTCTATCCTCGTATTTCTATACTCACTCGCGCGTGGCACCGGGAGTAATCCAGACATTACTACCTTTGAGGTCCTGCTTTTTAATCTCTTTGCTAGCTCCCTAAAATCTGCCTGCAGGATTTCATCCCTCTTTCTACCTATGTCGTTGGTACCGATATGGACCACGACCTCTGGCTGTTCACCCTCCCCTCTCAGAATGTCCTGCAGCCGCTCAGTGACATCCTTAACCCTGGCACCAGGGAGGCAACATATCATCCTGGAGTCACATCTGCGGCCGCAGAAATGCCTGTCTGCTCCCCTAAATATCCCTATCACGATTGCTTTCCCCGTCTTCCTCCTCCTCACCTGTACAGCTGAGCCACCCGTGGTGCCGTGGACTTGGCTCTGGCTGTACGCCCCAGAGGAACCATCGCCCTCAACAGTACTCGGAACAGAATACTGGTTGGAGAGCGAGATGCACTCAGGGAACTCCTGCACTACCTGCCTGGTCCTCCTCTTCTATCTGGCGGTCACCCATTCCCTCTTTGCCTGCGCACTCCTTAGCTGCGGGGTGACCACCTCCTGAAACGTGCTATCCATGTAGCTCTCAGCTTTGCGGATGCACCGCAGTGATGCCAGCTGCTGCTCAAGCTCTGAAACCCGGAGCTCGAGCTCCTCCTGTTGATGACACTTACTGCACATGTGGTTGTCCAGGACACGGGAAGCGTCCTGGATTTCCCACATGGCACAGGATGCGCATTCCGCGGGACTGAGGTGCCCTGCCATGCCTTTATTTATGAGACTATTAACTAACTTTACAGAAACTTAAGACTAAGATGCACCTAATTCACTTCTTAATATATTAAGTTACTAATTTAATGTAGTATTAACAGTTGCTAATCTCCAAGATGCTGCGTTATCCCATACCAGCTATTTAACCCCGGCCCCTAACTTGACGAGCAAAAAAACGACGTGACCTTTACTAACTAATCAGTTACCAGCTGTCCTGTGATGCCACTCCTGGATTTTTTTCCCCCTCTCTGCTCCGGTCCCCGGTTAGGTCCGCTTTCCTCCTCGGCTGCTCGCAGTGAGTTCAGGCCCCTCTCTGAACGCGCTCTTTATTTACTTGCCTCTGCTTCGGTTCCCAGTTAGGTCCACTTTGCTTCTCAGCTGCTCGTAGATTTAAAGTAATTGGTAGAAGGATTAGAGGGGAGTTGAGAACTTTTTTCACCCATAGGGTGGTGGTGTTCTGGAACGCACTGCCTGAAAGGGTGGTAGAGGCAGAAACCCTCATCACATTTAAAAAGTACTTGGATATGCACTTGAAGTGATGTAACCTACAGGGCTACAGACCAAGAGCTGGAAAGTGGAATTAGGCTGGATAGTTCTTTTTCGGCTGGTGCAGACACGATGGGCCGAATGACCTCTTTCTGTGCCGTAAATTTCTATGATTCTATGAAAAACATTTTTAGGAAAGGGGCACTCAGTAATCTTACCAGCTTTTTATCCACAAATACTTCTTTGATTTTGAAGTCACTCTTGAACTTTGCTCATCAATGCTGACTGCATTGTATATTGTGCCAAGTTAGAAACTTCTGGATAGCTCCCATCTAGCATTTTACTTTTTTTTAATCCCTTCTTGCATTTCCATATTCTGGAAGCTTGCTTGCATCCTCAAAGCAATCAGCATGAAAGGAACTCATACTCATAATTTCTAAAATTAACATTATTTTGCATAAGACACTAATGACAATAGATACACAAGGGCAAATACTAAGAAACTGCACTTCCAGTGGGAAGCCTTGTCCTACATGTAGAGCGCAAGGAGAAACCTTGGTGTGGTCCCCACAATTTTCCATCTATTGGAATACAATTTAGGAACAAGGACACACAATACAGCTAATGATGATTATGCAATGCCTCTTTACTTCTTGGATATAATCTTTTCACATAATCTTAAATGTTTTCTTGGGCATTAACAGTAGCATTCTACTATAGAAACCATTGCATTTTGAGAAACTAGGCTCATTCCAATTGTTGCTACTGTGCAAGCAGTCTGTCTATATACGTGGACTTATGAAACAACTAATGCATTCCTCTCCCTCTAGGATAGGTTCTATGCAGCTGCGTAGGCAGCATAGGTCTGAGGCATCACTGTGAGGCTGAAATGGAAAAGTGGTCCATTTCCCCATGCTTATTTTTATCTGAACAAAATTCACCAAAAATTAAGAAACTTAGTATTGGACTGAAAAAAGGTAATATGTACCAATGCATCTTATTATCACGCAGAAGAAATAGTCTGGATATCTGGTAAATTGTTTTAGTTTTATTAATGTCTCTGTGAAACTTTCAATAATTTGTTGGAACTGTAGCAGTGAGAAGTTAATTTTGTAATTTTGGGTAGTGTATTCACACCAAGTGTTCCAACTGGTGGATAATGTGCTTCACTCAAGCATTGTAATCATTTTTTTATGTTTGTGCAGAATTGTTCTGCTGGGTTGCTAAATCGAAGGTTATATTTAATCATGTGGCTTACAATTCATCTGTTCCCACATTCTGCTGCACATCCAAGCATTACATTGCCTCGTATTCTTGCTTCCTATGCATCAATAAAGAACTGCCGGTTGTACTTCATCCTGATCTATAGAAAATCTTGCAACCAAACAACTTTTATTTGATAAACAAAATACTCATTCAATAAGTCATGCCAAAATTAATCATCTCATCTACACATTAAAACATTTCCTTTAAAAAAGACCAACAGCACTTCTTTAATGGAGCAGGAAGTTTAAACCCCAGTTCAAATACATCTTAATACCACAGTTACAATTTCAGGTCTGCTGTAGGCATCTTCTTGGATTCAGCGACATCAGTAACTCCCATAAGTGGTTCATACATACCAAAGTAGACTCATATTGCCAATATTTACTTACACAACAGCATAGCTCAGGTGTAACAGTGATGCTCCCTTGTGATCTGAACTGGATATTCATGTCTTTCGCACTTTTCTCATGTGCCTCTCCAATCTTTTTGAATACAGACCAACAAAACATCTAGTAAGATGAGGCCAGATAAAAAATGTTAAGGTCTTTTATTTCACACAAAGTGAAAATACCGACCAATGGGAATAATTGGACTCATTTAAATCAATCTGTATAACTTGTCTTCATGTAATAATACAAAAATGATGAACATTCTACACTTTCCCATGTTAGTAGGTTGTCTTGCTTGATTTAGAACAAAATAACTTCTAAATACCTTCCTGAATTTTCCTCCTGAGCCTGGTGAAAGCTTGCCATCACAGCTTTCTGTTTAAAAACCTGATTGACTACATATGTCTCTAACTCTGTCTTGTTATCTCTGTGTTCATAATCTTAAAGGAGAGTCTTTGCCAGGCAAACCTCATCAAGCACCTGGGACCAGGGAACTCCCAACACAATAGATGTGAATTGTTTATCAATTGCTAAGATTGGCTAATAAATTGTTTTTCATTTACAGACTTTGGCATTTTAATCACGTTTCATCTCAGTGTCTTTTAAAAATAAAGTTGTGTGAATACACTTTCCTTTATAACACAATCCATAAATGTTACTCTTTTCCCTAAATCCTTTGTTGAAAAATGTAAAAAAATCCTAAAACGTGACAACTACCCATGCTTAATACACAAAATAATAACTAGCCACTTTAGAATAGAATGTCTTGCTCCTTAATTATTAGTTATTACATTGGATCATACAGAGTCAGGTGGCAATCATTCCTGTCTGCATTCATTTTACATCAGGTGGTAAATTCACCCAAACACAAAGTCAAACTGCAAAATCCAAGCCTGAGACAATAATTGCAGGCATCAAAGTGGCACACTTTATTGTTTTTTAATACATTGCAATCACAGTAATAGGATAAGGATTTGAAACTACAATTCCCAACAAAGTAAGTTATTAATTTCCCCCGTGCTGTAATGGATACATATGGTGTCATATCATAAATGTGTCTTGTTTCATGTCATAAATCACTGTAGCTCAGATTATTAGCTCGATTAGATGCCATAAATGGACAGTCAGGGTGTGCAAAAATGGGTGAAAATCAGTTATGCTTAATCTCTGCCCATAATGAGCAAGATGTGCATTTCTAATGGGTGAAGAAGAAACAAATAAGTCCTTGCATTTATATAGCGCCTTTCACGACCTCAAGACGTTCCAAAGTGCTTTACAGCCGATTAAGTACTTTGAAGTGTAGTCACTATGTAGGGAATGCAGCAGTCAATCTGCACACAAGGTCCCACAAACAGTGGCAAACAGTGAGGAGGACCGTAAAAGACTTCAGGAAGACACAGGCAGGTTAGTGGAATAGGCAGACAAGTGGCAGATGCAATTTAATGTGGATAAGAGTGAGGTAATACAGTTTGTGATGTAAAGCAAGAAATAGGAGTATTTTCTCAATGGAAAGGACACTGAAGGGTATCGATGAACAGAGATCTAGGGGTTCAAATATATAATTCCACAAAAATGCAAGTGCAACAACAACTTGCATTTATATAGCGGCTTTAACTTAGTAAAGCATCCCAAGGCGCTTCACAGGAGCTTTATCATACAAAATTTGACACCGAGCCACATAAGGAAATATTAGGACAGGTGACCAAAAGCTTGGTCAAAGAAGTAGGTTTTAAGGAGCGTCTTAAATTGGAGAGAGGTAGAGAGGCGGAGAGGTTCAGGGAGGGAATTCCAGAGCTTAGAACCTAGGGAGCTGAAGGCATGTCTGCACGTCCGGTGGAGTGATGAAAATCGGGGGTGCGCTAGAGGCCAGAATTGGAAGAGTGCAGAGAGCTTGGAAGGTTGTAGGGCTGTAGGAGATTACAGAGATAGGAAGGGGCGATGCCATGGAGGGATTTGAAAACAAGGATGAGAATTTAAAAATCGAGTGCAGGTAGATTTTGGGTTTTCTAAATGGGAGCATAGAGTACAAGAGCAAAGAGGTAATGGTAAATTTGTACAAAACATTGGTTAGGCCACAATTAGAGTACTGTATGCATACTTTAGGACACTAAAGCCATAGAGAACATACAGCATAGATTTGCCAGGGTTGGGAAACTATAGTTATGAGGGGAGTTGAGATACGAGGGCCATTTCTACTGGAACAGAGAGGGCTAAGAGGGGGATTTAATAGAGGTTTTCAAAATCATGAAGAGTTCTGTTAGGTTGAATAAGGAATGACCATTTCCTCTGGTTTGGGAGTCAGTGATGGCAAATCATCAATTTAAAATTGCCTGTAAAAGAGTGAGGAGAGAGGTTAGGAGAACTTGCTTTGCACAGAATTGTTGAAGCATGGAATGCTTTGCCAGAGGCAGTGGTTGAGGCAGAGACATATTTTAAGGGAAATTGGATAAATATGTGAAGCAAAGTAAAATGCATGGTTATAGGGAAGAGCAGAGCAATGCGATTAGTTTTGGATTGATCTAACAAAGAGCCAACACGGAAACGATGGGTCGAATGGCCTCCTATGTGCTGTAAATTTCTATGGTTCTAGAAAATTAAAATGATGGTTCAATGATGTCATATAGACATCCCTAGTATTTTGTACCTAATTTTTCAGATTTAGAGTCTCATCGACATGCTCATGTACGAGTACTCAGGATTGCTAGGCAGAAATTCAATGCACAAGTGAGTATTTAAAGGATGAAAATGACAAATTATGAGTTTTGAAGAATGTTTTGTAAGTGTCTGCATTTTTAACCATGCATTTGTGCCCACTTGCTGAAAATACTTTGTGCCACTGTTTCTGGCAGTACCATATCTTGCTCAAGTCCTCGATTTCCCTATAGAAATGCAACTACTTTTATGTTTTTGGGAGGAAGAAGAGGAACAGAGGGATGCCATGCAAGTAAGGTTGCACCAATGGAACACTGTGTCCATTCGATGTTACTGTTCCACCTGCAAACACATGAAGAGGTGCACTTACATAGATTTGTCCAAGCAACTCTGTTCGGTGGCAGTGATCGAATTTTGCTGCATGGTGCAATCTGATTTGTAGCCAAACTCCTCCATAGGTACAACATTCCAGGTGGGTGTTGAGGACAAAAGTGGACCCACCACTGACCCTTGGGGTACAACATTTCCAACCCATCCCCAATCTGAGCAGCATGCAATTATCCTAACTCTTTCTTCCCTGTCTGTCAACCAACTTTCCATCCATGTATTTCTTCGTTCCCATACACCTGAATTTTTCTAACTAGTGAGACACCATACTGAACACCTTCTGAAAATCCATATATAGTACATCTATTGCATTCCTATTAGCTATTCAATTGGCCACTTCCTCAAAAAAACTGTTAAATTTGTCACAACCCCAGACTCCGTATCATGCCTCCACACTGTTTCCTTTCACTTCATTTCTACCTAGCATTTCTTTTCGCTCTCTTCCTGGTTCTGAACTGGTTAAAATGCCTTTTGAACTTCTCTAAATGTTGTAAGAATTTTTGCCCCCCATGTGGCCACTTACCTTTAAATTTTGCCTACACCAAGATTTTCTTGTCTCCTCATTAGACTAACTCTTTTCACAAAGCCAAAGCTGCACTGGGAGCTGTGAATGATTAAGACAATAAGCTGACCAGGGGAAATTGCATGCAGTCAGCACATTATAGATTTGCACTGGAACTTAGCTATTCTGGACTGAACTTTGCCAGTAATTGAAAATCTATCCTTTATTAAGAATCTGTAGTTTGTCAGCTTTGTGGCCACATTAAAATGGCTTCCGCAAACTGCTTTTTGAAGGAAATCCTCTGCTGATTTAGGGTAAATTTTTTGATCCTGTGCTCCCAGCAGGCAGCCGTGATTAATGGAAACTGGGTCAAAACTTAGTCTACAACACTATAGTATCAATTCCACAACCTGTGCTCACTTGGCATATGCCTACTCAAAAGCAACGCCTTGTATTTATTGTAAGGTTTTCAAAATTTGCAGATCCCCAAAACCTAAGGAAAAAGGACTTTGGAACTACCTCAGAGTGATAAAAATGCTTTTTGGCCTAACATAAGGAATTTAAGACCAAAAACCAAGTTTTGGCATTTTAAAAACATGTCTGGGCCTGTAAAGGAAGAAAAGGCTGCGAAGGAAGTTGGGGTCGACCTCTGCAAAAGCAGTTTGGGTATTGCAGTTAAATTGCATTGTCTGGGGAATCGGGATGACGTCACTCAAGCCCCAGCAAGCATTAACATTTTGACAATAGACCCTAGGAGGAGACAGTCCCACCCAAAACAACAGGTCCCATCAAACCGATTACAGAACCCATTAAAGACATGCATAAAGCAAATATTCGATCGAAGTCCTAGGCTCAGTCAAGAAACTCAAAACATGAGGACAATTCAAACTCCGATTAAACAACAGATCGACAGGATGGAGCTATCCTGAACCACTTCACACATTTACAAAACCAGTTAACACGCTAGTAAAGTCGTTACTGTTAACGAGGTCTTACAATGACCGGGATTTGATTTGGTTTTGATAAGGCCACTTCAATTTAGTATAATTGAAGGCCCATCAAGCAGTTCAGGAGTTACAACAGTTCAAGTTCAACAGAAGGCAGTTCTGCAGTTTTGGAGTTCAATTTGAAAGCCTGTTTTCCAGCACAGAAGTCAGTGCTGGAATTACAGAGTTCAGGAGAAGCAAGTTGGGCAGTTAAAGAAGACAGTTCAGTAAGAAGGGAGTTCTCCAGTTCTCCAGTAAAACAGTTCAAGTTCAACAAGCAGGCAGAAGGCAGTTTCCACAGTTCTGCAAGAAGGCAGTTCCACAGCTCGGAAGAAGACAGTTTAAACAGAAAGCAGTTCAACAAAGAAAGCCAACAGCTCCAGAGGTAGGCCGACACGCAAGAAGAGACCAGAGCGACCGCCTCAGTGACCATCGGACACCTCGCGGCAACAAGGGTCTTACGAAACCTTTTACTCAAAAGACTCTATACCCTAACTCTCGACTGTCAAGGATTCGTTTGGTGAGCATTACCCCTGGTTCTCCAGAGTCCAACCTAGCTAGTGAAGTGGGATTGGGAGGGATGAAGTATTCTTCTAATGTTATTTCCCTCACGTGTACCGAAGTGTTCCCCACCTTTAGAGTGTTAAGAGTGTTTGTGTTGTGTTTTACTTTCTTGAATAAAGATCAAAATTCTTTCATCAAAACCTGTTGTCTACTGCACCTTTGTTCACGACCCCCAAATAAGTCCAAGGTCTAGAACCAGGGGCGTGGGAGCGATTCGAACCGCTCACTGAGTCAGAGGTGAAGCTGACCCTACCACACCACCCTCAACATTATCTAGCGCCTTTAACGTAGAAGAAGTATCCTTGTTGGAAACATGGGATTGTAAATTTACCATTTAATTTCTCTATATTGTAGGGAATTTACATGACTGTCTGTGATGCAGAATACCACTTAAAAGGCAGCGGATTCACCTTGACTATGTAGGGACAAAAGGCGCAATGTGAATTTATTCATTAATTTGGGGAAATACCTTTTTATCTCCACACGATTAAAATGTTGTATTTCATTTAATGGGCTCTTTATCCTAATAATAAACTCCAGGCATAAACCATGGCTTTAAAAGAAAAGGGTTATTTTTTCAAGATGGCTCCTGGACAGGCAGCTCCCTGGGGACCTCCTTGCTGTGCATCTCTATCCTTGGCCATCTGTTGCCATCCTTTGCCCTTTCCCCCCAATCTCCTCTCTTCCACTGTTTAAGCTCTATTGGCTCTAATAGTGGGTGCATTTTAGCCCTAACTACAAGTTCAAGCTGCAAGTTTAAAGTTACCTGGACCCACCTCCCATCTGTCAACTATATATGCTCTTTGATTTCATCAGAGAGCACTGGATCTTTGCTCAAATTTGGCTTCTAAATTCCTTTACTTCACTGGACGTCAAGACTACGCTTCTTCACTGGACTACACTGTAAGACTCAGATGCTGTATCTCTGATCAGCTATTCAGTTGCTTAAGTTTTAAGCCTACAGCCCATCCCCCACCGCTGATGTTACCTGCTGAGCTTATGACTGCCCTACTGGTTTTTCAACTTTATTTTGCTACAGTGTGGTTCTTGGCCAGAAATTCACACTCCTGGGCCGTAGTCCATATCTCTGCCGCTCCTGGATATTATGGTGACCTCCAACTGAATCACCATTTTTCTGCCCCACGATTGTAATGTATTATCACATGGTTTAGTATGAGCATGCTCAGTTCGCTCTAAACTGAATTTTTGCGATGTTTTACTGTTAATGCTCATACAGAATCGTCTCTGCTTTGCCTTCGTGTGTATGTATACACAGTAACAGCGGCATTGATTCTCACAGGTACACAGATAGCGTGCTCAGTCACTTTTCGACGGGATCGCGACAATCGTGGCCCCGCCTACGGGATTCATCGGAAACCTCGGCATGTATGACCGAGCTCGTGAACCATTCAGTTCTTACTTTGAACGGATGGAGATTTTTTTAGGGCCAATAACATTATTGAAACCGAAGGTGCAGATGAGAATGTTCAAGCTCAAAATAAAGCAATTCGTGAACTTAAGAAAGCAATTTTGCTAACGGAGATCAAGCCAAATGTCTATGGAACGCTGACAAACTTACTCGCGCCAGGGAAAGCGAAGGGTGCGTCGTTTGAAGACATTGTCGAGAAATCCAAGGACCATTACGACCCAAAGCCATTAGAAATAGCAGAGAGCTATAAGTTTGGTACCAGAAACCAAAAACAAAGTGAAATCATCAGTGAATACATTGTAACTCTTAAGAACCTGTCTTTGCATTGTAACTTCGGCGCATTTTTTGATTGTGCCTTGCGAGATAAGTTTGTGTGTGGACTGGTGGATGAGCGCGCACAGTTCAAGTTACTGAACACTCCAAACCTAATTTTTGACATAGCTTGCAAAATTGCCCTATCTATGGAGATGGCCTCTAAGAATGCTAGGGAGCTCCATCCAACTCAAGTGGCTAGTTCAGCTGAGGTCTACAGTCACAAAGCCACCGCCGAACCTAAAGCTGTGAGACTGGGTCATAAGCATGTCGGTGAGAGCAGTTCAGTGAATTGTTATCACTGCAATGGCAATCACTCATGCAGTCCTGCCAATACAGAAATGTGAAGTGTTTTCACTGCTAGAAGCAAGGCCATATTTCAACAGCTTACAGAGCTAGATCTAAAGCAGGAATTCTAGTGGCAATGCAATGCAAAGCAGCGACAAGAAAAGGGAGGAATTCACAATATTGAAGTGAACACACCAGATGTTGAAGAACAAGGCATCTACAGTATCTATGCCACTAGTGGCAACACCAGCAGTCGTGAGAAAAACTTCCGTATAAAACTTTTGATCAATGAGCAATATATTGATATGTGTATCGACACGGCAGCAGACTGCTCTATCATGAGTAAGGACACATATGGGAGTAAGTTTAATCAAATAGCACTTACAAAGAGTACCGTAGACATGTGGACAAATGGAATGTACAGTTCAGCACAACGGCCAGTCAGTAAAGCTGCCTATTATTGTAGCGAGCTACAACAACAAGCCAACCCTCATGGGCAGACTGGTTGAGAAAGTTAAAACTAAGAACATAAGAACGTAAGAAATAGGAGCAGGAGTAGGCCATTCGGCCCTTCGAGCCTGCTCCTCCATTCAATGAGATCATGGCTGATATTCTGCCTCAATTCCATTCACCGGCCTTATCGCCATATCCCTTGATGCCCTTACTAGTCAGAAATCTATCGACTTCTGTTTTGAATATACCCAATGACTGAGCCTCCACAGCCCTCTGGGATAGAGAATTCCAAAGATTCACCACCCTCTGTGTGAAGAAATTTCTTCTCATCTCAGTCCTGAATGGCCTACCCTTTATCCTGAGGCTGTGGCCCCTGATTCTAGACTCCCCAGGCAAGGGAAACATTCTCCCAGCATCCATCCCATCAAGCCCTGTAATAATTTTGTATGCTTCAATGAGATCCCCTCTCATTTTTCTGAATTCAAGAGAATACAGGCCTAGTTTACTCAATCTCTTCTCATACGACAGTCCCGCCATCCCAGGAATCAATCTCGTGAACCTTCGTTACACTCCCTCTGTGGCAAGTACATCCTTCCTTAGGTAAGGAGACCAAAATTGTACACAGTACTCCAGGTGTGGTCTCACCAAGGCCCTATATAATTGGAGTAAGACTTCTTTACTCCTGTACTCAAATCCTCTTGTAATGAAGGCCAGCATACCATTTGCCTTCCTAATGGCTTGCTGCACCTGCACATTCACTTTCAGTCACTCATATACAAGGACACCCAGGTCCCTTTGAGCATCTGCATTCCCCAATCTTTCACCATTTTGGAAATACTCTGCCTTTCTGTTTTTTCTACCAAGGTGGATAACTTCACATTTATCCACATTATAATCCATCTGCCATGTTCTCGCCCACTCTCTGAGCCTGTCGAGATCCCCTTGAAGCCTCTTCACATCCTCTTCGCAACTGACACTGCCACCTAGCTCTGTGTCATCAGCAAATTTGGAAATGTTACATTTAGTCCCCTCATCCAAATCATTGATACAGATTGTAAATAGCTGGGGCCCAAGCACCGATCCTTGCGGTACCCCACTAGTCACAGCCTGCAAACCTGAAAAGGACCTGTTTATCCCTACTCTTTCTTTTCTGTCTGTTAATCAATTCTCAATCCATGCTAGTATATTACCCCCAATTCCATGTGCCCTAATTTTGTTCAGCAACCTCTTGTATGGGACCTTATCGAAGGCCTTCTGAAAATCCAAATACACCACATCTAACGGTTCCCCTTTGTCTACTCTTGGAGTCATAGAGTTATACAGCACAGAAAGAGACCCTTCAGCCCATCGTGTCCGTGCCGGCCATCAAGCCCTGTCTATTCTAATCCCATTTTCTAGCACTTGGTCCGTAGCCTTGTATGCTATTGCGTTTCAAGTGCTCATCTAAATGCTTCTTGAATGTTGTGAGGGTTCCTACCTCTACCACCCTTTCAGGCAGTGAGTTCCAGATTCCAACCACCCTCTGGGTGAAAAAGGTTTTCCTCAAATCCCCTCTAAACCTCCTGCCCCTTACCTTGAAACTATGCCTCCTGGTTATTGACCCCTCTACTAAGGGAAAAAATTCCTTTCTATCTACCCTATCTATGCCCCTCATAATTTTGTACACCTCAATCAGGTCCCCCCTCAGCCTTCTCTGCTCTGAGGAAAACAACCCCAGCCTGTCCAGTCTCTCTTCATAGCTGAAGCGCTCCAGCCCAGTTAACATTCTGGTGAATTTCCTCTGCACCCTCTCCAATGCAATCACATCCTTCCTATAGTGTGGCGACCATAACTGCACACAGTATTCCAGCTGTGGCCTAACTAGCGTTTTGTAGAGTAGAAATAGAAGGATATTTCAGATGAATACGTGGCTAGAGGAATGGTGCAAGGGGGAGGGATTCAAATTCCTGGGACATTGGAACCGGTTCTGGGGGAGGTGGGACCAGAACAAATCGGACGGTTTGCACCTGGGCAGGACCGGGACCGATGTCCTTGGGGGAGTGTTTGCTAGTGCTCTGGGGGAGGGTTTAAACTAAAATGGCAGGGGGTTGGGAACCTGAGCAGGGAGACAGAGGAAAGGGAAACAAGGATAGAAGCAAAAGTCAGTAAGGAAAAAAACAAAGGTGTCAGTCAGAGAAATCAAGGGTTTAAATCAAACGTGGCCACAGTAAATAATAATTCTAAAAGGTCTAAGAGCGTTAAAAAAACAAGCCTGAAGGCTTTGTGTCTTAATGCGAGGAGCATTCGTAATAAGGTGGATGAATTAGCTGCGCAAATAGAGGTAAACGAATATGATATGATTGGGATTACGGAAACATGGCTCCAGGGTGACCAAGGCTGGGAACTCAACATACAGGGGTATTCAATATTCAGGAAAGAAAGGCAAAAAGGAAAAGGAGGTGGGGTAGCATTGCTGGTTAAAGAGGGGATTAACACAATTGTAAGGAAGGATATTAGCTCTGATGATGTGGAATCTGTATGGGTAGAACTGAGAAATACCAAGGGGCAGAAAACGCTAGTGGGAGTGGTGTATAGACCCCCAAAAAGTAACACGGAGGTTGGGGATGGCATTAAAAAGGAAATTAGAGAAGCGTGCAATAAGAGCACAGCACTTATCATGGGCGACTTTAATCTACATATAGATTGGGCTAATCAAATTAGTAACAATACTGTGGAGGAGGAATTCCTGGAGTGTATACGGGATGGTTTCCTGGACCAATATGTCGAGGAACCAACTAGAGATCAGGCCATCTTAGACTGGGTATTATGTAATGAGAAAGGATTAATTAGCAATCCTGTTGTGCGAGGCCCCTTGGGTCGGAGCGATCATAATATGATAGAATTCTTCATTAAGATGGAGAGTGAAGTAGTTGACTCAGAGACTAGGGTACTGAATTTAAATAAAGGAAACTACAATGGTATGAGGCGCGAGTTGGGTAGGATTGATTGGGGAATGTCACTCAAAGGGTTGACGGTGGATAGGCAATGGCAAACATTCAAAGATCGCATGAATGAACTACAGAATTTGTTCATCCCAGTTTGGCATAAAAATAAAACAAAAAAGGTGATTCAACCGTGGCTAACAAAGGAAATTAGGGAGAGCATAAGATCCAAGGAGAGGACATATAAATTGGCCAGAAAAAGCAGAAAACCTGAGGATTGGGAGCAGTATATGATTCAGCAAAGAAGGACAAAGGGATTAATTAAGAGGGGGAAAATAGAGTATGAGAGTAAGCTTTCAGGGAACATAAAAACTGACTGTAAAAGCTTTTGTAGATATGTGAAGAGAAAAAGATTGGTGAAGTCAAGCGTAGGTCCCTTGCAGTCAGAATCAGGGGAATTTATAATGGGGAACAAAGAAATGGCAGACCAATTAAATACATACTTTGGTTCTGTCTTCACAAAGGAGGACACAAATAACATCCCAGAGATGTCGGGGAACATAGGGTCTAATGAGAGGGAGAAACTGAAAGAAATCAGTATTTGTAGGGAAATAGTGTTAGGGAAATTGACGGGATTGAAGGCTGATAAATCCCCAGGGCCTGATAATCTACATCCTAGGGTACTTAAGGAAGTGGCCCTAGAAATAATAGATGCATTGCTGGTCATCTTCCAAAATTCTATCGACTCTGGAACAGTACCCATGGATTGGAGGGTAGCTAATGTTACCCCACTATTCAAAAAAGGTGGTAGAGAGAAAACGGGGAATTATAGAGCAGTAAGCCTGACATCGGTAGTGGGGAAAATGCTAGAGTCCATTATAAAAGATGTAATAACAGAGCACTTGGAAAACAGTGACAGGATCGGACAAAGTCAACATGGATTTACAAAAGGTAAATCGCGCTTGACTAATCTACTGGAATTTTTTGAGGATGTAACTGGTAAAATAGATAAGGGAGAACCAGTGGATGTGGTGTATTTGGACTTTCAAAAGGCTTTTGATAAGGTCCCGCATAAGAGATTAGCGTGTAAAGTTAAGGCACATGGGATTGGGGGCAAGGTATTGACTTGGATAGAGAACTGGTTGGCAGACAGAAAGCAAAGAGTTGGAATAAATGGGCTTTTTCTGAGTGGCAGGCAGTGACTAGTGGGGTACCGCAGCTATTCACAATATATATATTAATGATCTAGACGAGGGAATTGGATGTAATATCTCCAAGTTTGCAGACGACACAAAGCTGGGTGGGAGTGTGTGCCGTGAGGAGGATGCCGAGAAACTCCAGTATGATTTGGACGGGTTGGGTGATTGGGCAGAAGCATGGCAGATGCAATATAATGTGGATAAATGCAAGGTTATCCACTTTGGTGTCAAAAACAGGAAGGCAGATTATTATCTGAATGGTAATAGATTGGGAGAAGAGAAAGTGCAACGAGACCTGGGTGTCCTTGTGCACCAGTCGCTGAAGGTAAGCATGCAGGTGCAGCAGGCGGTTAAGAAGGCAAATGATATGTTGGCCTTCGTAGTGAAAGGGTTCAAGTACAGGAACAAGGATGTCTTGCTGCAGTTGTACAGGGCCTTGGTGAGACCACACCTTGAGTATTGTGTGCAGTTTTGGTCGCCTTATCTGAGGAAGGATGTTCTTGCCATGGAGGGAGTGCAGCGAAGATTCACCAGGCTGATACCTGGGATGGCAGGAATGACGTATGAGGAGAGATTGGGTCGATTGGGCATATACTCGCTGGAGTTTAGAAGAATGAGAGGGGATCTCATTGAAACTTATAAAATTCTAACAGGACTAGACAGACTAGAGGCAGGAAGGATGTTCCCGATGGCCGGGGAGTCCAGAACCAGGGGTCACAGTCTAAGGATTAGGGGTAAGCCATTTAGGACTGAGATGAGGAGGAATTTCTTCACCCAGAGAGTGGTGAACCTGTGGAATTCTCTACCACAGAAGGCAGTAGAGGCCAATTCATTAAATATATTCAAGAAGGAGTTAGATATATTTCTTAAAGCTAAAGGGATCAAGGGATATGGAGAGAAGTCATTGAATGGCGAAGCAGGCTCGAGGGGCTGAATGGCCTGCTCCTGCTCCTATCTTCTATGTTTCTATGTACAGCGCCATCATCACAGAATCACAGAATCCCCACAGTGCAGATAGAGGCCATTTCGGCCCATCGAGCCTGCACCGACACATATCCCACCCTATCCCCGTAACCCCACGTATTTAATCCCCCCTAACACTAAGGGTCAATTTATCATAGCCAAATCAACCTAACCTGCACATCTTTGGACTGTGGGAGGAAACCGGAGCACCCGGAGGAAACCCACGCAGACACGGGGAGAATGTGCAAACTCCACACAGACAGTCACCCGAGGCCGGATTTGATCTGGGTCCCTGGCGCTGTGAGGCAACAGTGCTAACCACTATGCCACCGTGTTGCCCTGCTCTTATATTCTATGCCTCGGCTAATGAAGGCAAGTATCCCATATGCCTTTTTAACCACCTTAGCTGGGAGCCTTCAGGGATCTATGTACATGCACACTAAGGTCCCTCTGATCCTCTGTTCTTCCTAGGGTCCTACCATTCATTGGGGCAGAAATTTGGCTGTTGTCAGGTGAGTACGCACTGTGTACTCACCCGTGGACAGAACGAAAGTGCCGGTTTCTTGCAGGCAGTGCGCATGCGCGGGAAACCGGCACTTCCGTTCCCCTGAGGAAAGGGGTTCAGAGGTCGAACGCACACGCCAGAGGGCCAGCGCGTTCTCCTCGCACTTCGGATTTTTTTTACAGGTTCCTCCGTAAAGGTAAGCACGGAGAAGATACACTTTTAAAAAGGATGCGCAAGGCCTTCTTTTAACAAGGTAAGCGTTGATTTTATTAAAATTTAAACATTTTTTTCACAGATTATGTTTTTTAATTACTTTAAAGAAAGGTAAGTTTAGTTTATAGCCCCGTTAAAAAATGTAATTACATTTTTCAAAAATTTAAATTTTTGTTTAAAATAGTTAATTAATGTAATTTATAGTTATTTTAAAAATGTAATTTTAAAAAAACATTTATTTGTAGTTTTAGGGATGTTTTGGGGCCGATCTGTATTCATAGATTTGACAGGTCTTCCTGTCAAATCTATGAATGAAAGATGGTCTGCTGCCATTGGCTCTCCATGGCCCACGTGATCCCAGGGGACGCATCGCACTAACTACGCCCCTGGGATACACAAGCACTGCGCGCCGGCAGTTGGGGGAGGCCCAGGAGCCGAAGTCCCCGTGGGCCCAGAGGTCAACGGCAGGCGCGGTAGGTAGGTGCGCGTGCGATCCTTGCACCCGCGGGAAGCCAGGGAGCTGAATTTCTGGCCCATTGTGTATTCCCTTGCCTTGTTAGTCCTCCCAAAATGCATCACCTCACACTTTTCAGGGTTAAATTCCATTTGCCACTGTTCTGCCCATCTGACCAACCCGGTTATATCGTCCTGTAGCCTGAGGCTTCCCTCCTCGCTATTTACCACTCCACCAATTTTTGTGTCATCTGTGAACTTACTGATCATACCTCCTACATTCATATCTAAATCATTAATGTACACTACAAACAGCAAAGGATCCAGCACCGATCCCTGTGGTACACCACTGGACACAGTCTTCCAGTCACAAAAACAACCTTCGACCATCACCCTCTGCCTCCTGCCACTAAGCCAATTTTGGATCCAATGTGCCAAATTGTCCTGGATCCCATGGGCTCTTACCTTCTTGACCAGCCTCCCATGTGGGACTTTGTCAAAAGCCTTACTGAAGTCCATGTAGACTACATCAACTGCACTACCCTCATCTACACAACTAGTCACCCCCTCGAAAAATTCAATTAAATTGGTTAGACATGATCTCCCCCTGACAAAGCCATGCTGACTATCCTTGATTAATCCTTGCCTCCCCAAGTGGAGACTAATTCTGTCCCTCAGAATTTTTTCCAATAATTTCCCTACCACTGATGTTAGGCTCACTGGCCTGTAATTCCCTGGTTTATCCCTACTACCCTTCTTGAATAATGGTACTACGTTAGCTGTTCTCCAGTCCTCTGGCATCTCCCCTGTGGCCAGAGAGGTTCTGAAAATTTGTGTCAGATCCCCTGCAATCTCCTCCCTTGCCTCACACAGCAGCCTGGGATACATCTCGTCTGGGCCTGGGGATTTATCCACTTTTAAGCCCGCTAAAACCGTTAGTACCTCCTCCCTCTCAATACTAATTTATTCAAGTATATCACAATCCCCCTACCTGATTTCTATGCCTACATCGTCCTTCTCCATAGTGAACACAGATGAAAAATATTCATTTAAAACCTCACCTATATCTTCCGGCTCGACACACAGATTGCTAGTTACATCCTCAAAGAACTCCAATAGGCTTATCAAACAGGACTTCCCTTTCATAAATCCATGTTGACTCTGCCCAATCTTACTATTAGTTTCTAAGTACCCAGTTATTGCATCCTTTATAATAGATTCCAGCATTTTCCCAACTACTGATGTGGGGCTAACAGGTCTGTAGTTCCCCGTTTTCTCTCACCCTCCTTTCCTCAATAGCGGGGTTACATTTGCTAACCTCCAATCTGCAGGAACCATTCCAGAATCTATAGAATTTTGATGATGACAACCAATGCGTCCACTATCCCAATGGCCACCTCTTTCAAAACCCTAGGATGTAGGTCATCGGGTCCTTGAGATTTATCGACTTTTAGTCCCACTAATTTTGCTAGTACTGTTTCTTTACTAATAATAATTTATTTAAGTTCCTCATTCGCGCCACACCCTTGGTTTTCTCGTATTTCTGGGAGGTTTTTTGTGTCTTCCTCCGTGAAGACAGAAACAAAGTATTTATTTAATTTCTCTGCCATTTCCTCATTCTCCATTATAAATTCTCCCATCTCTGACTGTAAAGGACCTACATTTACCTTCGCCAGTCTTTTCCTTTTCACATACCTATAGAAGCTTTTACAATCCATTTTTATATTTTTCGCTAGTTTGTGCTCATATTCCATTTTCCCTTTCTTTATCAATTTCTTGGTCCCCCTTTGCTGATTTCTGAAAAGATCCCAATCCTCAGGCTGACCACTTTTTCTGACAACTTTATAAGCTTACTCCTTTGACTTAATACTAGCTTTAATTTCTTTTGTTAGCCATGGTTGAATCACTTTTCCTTTTGGGTTTTTATGCCCTAGAGGAATATATGTTTGTTGCAAATTATGCATTATTTCCTTGAATGTTAGCCATTGTATATCCACCTTCATACCTTTTAGTGTAGTCTCCCAATCTACCATGGCCAACTTGTCCCTCATACCCTTGTAGTTTCCTGTGTTTAGATTGAAGACCTTAGTTTCAGATTGGACTACATCACTCTCAAACTTAATATAAAATTCAATCATATTATGGTCACTTGTCCCTAAAGGCCCCCTTACCACAAGATTATTGATTAGCCCTTTCTCATTACAGTACCAGATCCAGAATAGCCTGTTCCCTGGTTGGTTTCTCCACATACTGATCCAGGAAACCATCTCGCATGCATTCCAAGAATTCGTCCTCCACACCATTAGTGGTAATTTGATTTGCCCAGTCAATATGTGTATTAAAGTCCCCCATGATTACCATATTGCCCTTGTTACATGCACTTCTAATCTCTTGATTGATATGGTGCCCTACATTACCACTACTGTTTGGTGGCCTATACACAACTCCCACCAATGTTTTCCGCCCTTTGCTGTTTCTTAGCTCCACCCAAATTGATTCCAGTGCTACGTCATGATCTGCCAAGCCAAGATCTTTTATCTCTACCGTACCGATCTCATCCCTTATTAACAGCGCTATGCCACCTCCTTTTCCTTTTTGTCTGTCCTTCCTAAATGTTGAGTACCCTGGAACATTCAGTTCCCAGCTTTGGTTACCCTGCAACCATGTCTCTGTAATGGCAATTACATCATACCCATTTACTTCTATTAGTGCCATTAATTCAGCCACCTTGTTGCGAATGCTACGTGCATTTAGATAAAGTGCCTTCAACTTTGCCTGTTTAATATTTTTCTGCACTTTGACCCTCTTTACTGTTGGCCTTTGTTTCTGCTCCCTACTAGTTTTGCTGACTACTTTTCTAACTTGCACTTCCAGCTTTGTTTCTCTCTGTTCTGGGCCCACACTTAGGTTCCCAGCCCCGACAAACTAGTTTAAATCCTTCCCAACTGCACTAGCAAACCCCCCCTGCGAGGATATTGGTCCTGGTTCTGCCGAGGTGTAACCCGTCCAGCTTGTACAGGTCCCACCTTCCCAAGAATCGGTCCCAATGCCTCAGGAACTTAAATCCCTCCCTCCGACACCATCTCTCCAACCACGCATTCATCTGGTCTATTCTCCTATTTCTGCTCTCGCTAGCAAGTGGCACTGGGAGTAATCCTGAGATTATTACCTTTGAGGTCCTGCTTTTTAATTTATTTCCTAGCTCCCTATATTCTGCTTGCAGGACCTTGTCCCTCTTTCTACCTATGTCGTTGGTATCGATATGGACCACGACCTCTAGCTGTTTACCGCCCCCCTTCAGAATGTCCTGCAGCCGCTCAGTGACATCCTTGACCCTGGCACCAGGGAGGCAACATACCATCCTGGAGTCACATCTGCGGCCACAGAAACGTCTATCTGTTCCCCTTACAATAGAATCCCCTATCACTATTACTCTCCCACTCTTTTTCCTCCCCTCCTGTGCAGCTGAGCCACTCGTAGTGCCACGGACTTGGCTCTTGCTGCATTCCCCAGAGAAATCATCTCCTCCAGCAGTATCCAAAATGGAAAATCTGTTGGAGAGGGAGATGGACCCAGGGAACTGCTGCACTACCTTCCTAGTTCTTCTACTCTGTCTGGCGGTCACCCATTCCCTTTCTGCCTGTGCACTCTTTACCTGCGGTGTGACCACCTCGTTAAACGTGCTATCCACGAAGATCTCAGCCTCGTGGATGCTCCACAGTGACTCCAGCCGCAGCTCCAGCTCCGAAACGCGGATTTGGAGTAGCTGCAGCTGGAGACACTTCCTGCACGCGTGTTCGCCCTGGACACCGAAAGTGTCCCTGACTTCCCACATAGCACAGGAGGAGCACACCACGCTGCCGAGCTGCCCTGCCATGTCCTACCTTTAATTTACTCCCTTTACTTCCTCTAAATTAAAGAATATTAAATACACTAGGGACCTTACTTCACTTTACACACTACTTACTCTAAACTAGAGACCTTACTTTTACTTTAACGACTGGACTGTAGAAATACTCACCAGGTCCTACTTACCAATCAGCTCCTTCCCTGGTTGTGACATCACTTTAGCAGTTTTGCAGTTGTTGTTGTTGTTTGACTGCCCCCGCTCTCAGACTCTTTCCTGGGTGTAAAGTAAGAACCAAGTCCTACGGAGTGAAAAGTTAGGGAAAGCAAAGGCGAAGCAAGGGAGCTCCTCTTTCCACTCCTCACCCACCTAACTCCCTCACTCACCCAACTCTCAGCACTCTGTGCAAACCGCACTTAGTGCAGATCGCACTGCGAAGCCTGTTTTTATAGGCCTAGTTTCCCTAATTAACTGCCTTCAGCTGCTCTGAATTATCCTCTGCCTTCTCCGGTGCTGCCGACTCCTTTCAGGTCCGCTGTCCTCAGCCTCCCTTTATGTAAAACTAGACTGGAAAAACATCTTCAGTGGAGATGCTTCAAAGAAGCGACTCAACACAATGCTGGACAAGTACAAAAGCATGTTCACAGACAGTTATGAGGGCATCACTGGGTATGACGCGCATATCTGCATCATGTCCAACGTGAAGCCTGTCTATTGTAAGGCAAGGCCAGTCCCCTATGGGTTGAAAAGTCAGGTGCTAACGATGCTGAGAGAGAATGGAGTGCTCATAAAAACTGACAAAAGTGAATGGGCTACTCAGATTGTGGTAGTGCCCAAAGCAGACAAAAATGTACGCTTGTGTGGTGACTACAAAGTTACTATCAACCAAGCAGTTGACGATGAGCAGTGCCTGTTACCTGCATCGCAAGATTTGTATGCAGCACTCTCTGGGTCAAACGTTTTCTCCAAGCTTGACTTGTTGCACACTTAAGCTCAGCTGAATGTTGACAAAGAGAGTCAACAGTATTTCACCATCAACACACACAAGGGACTGTACTCATACACCAAGCTGCCATATGGTGTAAAGTCCTCCCCCAAAATCTTCCAGGCTACAATGGATAAGATTTTGCAAGGAGTTCCAAATTGCTTATACAATCAAGACGATGTGCTGATCGCAACAAGCAGCGAGGAAGAAAATCTAGAAGTGTTAGAGTTAGTGCTTCAAAGGTTGAATTGTCACAATGTCAAATTGAAAAGGAGCAAATGTGCTTTTGTGCAGCCCGAGGTTGTGTACCTTGATCTGAAAGTTGATGCAAATGGCTTGCAACCAGTGAAGGAAAAGGTTGATGCTGTCATCAATGCTCCAAAGCCACAGAATGTGTCTGAGTTAAGATCTTTCCTTGGACTGGTCCAGTACTACACACGTTTCTTACCTGAGTTAGCGACCATGTTAGCTCCATTGTACGAGCTCCTCAAGAAGGATGTCCAGTGGAAGTGGACAAAATTGCAACAGGAAGCTTACGACGCTTGTAAAAGAAGTCTCTCTAGCGATGCTCTACTTGTGCACTACGACACAGAGCGTGAGCTTAAGTTAGTGTGTGATGCTTCTAACTACGGTGTGGGAGCTGTCATAAGCCATGTAATGGATGACGGCCAAGAGAAACCAATCGCGTTCGCATCGTGAATCCTCACAAAGCGAAAGAAACTACGCGCAAATTGAAAAGGAAGCAGTCGCCATAGTGTTTGGAATGAAGAAATTTCAATAGTTCTTGATCAGCAGAAAGTTTACCCTGATAACCGATCACAAACAGCTGCGAGCAATATTGGGGCCCAAATCTGCCATCCCTGCAATGGCCGCATCAAGAATGCAATGTTGGGCAGTGTTGTTGTCACAATATGACTACACGATTGAATAATGCACTTCAAAGCAAAACGCAATCGCAGATGCCTTGTCCAGGATGCCGACAATGTGGAAAACTGCCCAGGTATGTCCTGTCCACAAAAAGCAGGACAAATCCAATCTGGCCAATTACCACCCCATCAGTCTGCTCTCAAAGTGATGGAAGGTGTCATCGACAGTGCTATCAAGCGGTACTTACTCACCAATAACCTGCTCACTGATGCCCAGTTTGGGTTCCGCCAAGACCACTGGGCTCACGACCTCATTACAGCCTTGGTCCAAACATGGACAAAGGAGCTGAATTCCAGAGGTGAGGTGAGAGTGACTGCCTTTGACATCAAGGCAGCATTTGACCGAGTGTGGCATCAAGGAGCCCCAGTAAAACTAAAGTCAATGGGAATCGGGGGGAAATCTCTCCACTAGCACAAAGGAAGATGGTTGTGGTGGTTGGAGGACAATCATCACAGCCCGACATCGCTGCAGGAGTTTCTCAGGGCAGTGTCCTCGGCCCAACCATCTTCAGCTGCTTCAATGACCTTCCCTTCAACATAAGGTCAGAAATGGGGATGTTCGCTGATGACTGCACAGTGTTCAGTGCCATTCACAACTCCTCAGATAATGAAGCAGTCGATGTCCGCATGTAACAAGACCTGGACGATGTTCAGGCTTGGGCTGATAAGTGGCAGGTAACATTCGCGCCACACAAGTGCCAGGCAATGACTATCTCTAACAAGCGAGAGTCTAACCACCGCCCCTTGACATTCAACGGCATTACCATCGTCGAATCCCCCACCATCAACATCCTGGGGGTCACCATTGACCAGAAACTTAACTGGACCAGCCACATAAATACAGTGGCAACAAGAGCAGGTCAGAGGCTAGGTGTACTGTGGCGATTGTCTCACCTCCTGACTCCCCAAAGCCTTTCCATCGTCTACAAGGCACAAGTAAGGACTGTGATGGAATACTCTCCACTTGCCTGGATGAGTGCAGCTCCAACAACACTCAAGAAGCTCGACACCATCCAGGACAAAGCAGCCCGCTTGACTGGCACCCCATCCACCACCTTAAACATTCACTCCCTCCACCACCGGCGTACCGTGGCTGCAGTGTGTACCATCTACAAGATGTACTGCAGCAACTCGCCAAGGCTTCTTCGGCAGCACCTCCCAAACCCGCGACCTCTTCCACCAAGAAGGACAAGGGCAGCAAGCGCATGGGAACACCACCACCTCCAAGTTCCCCTCCAAGTCACACACCATTCTGACTTGGAAGTATATCGTCGTTCCTTCATCGTCGCTGGGTCAAAATCCTGGAACTCCCTCCCTAACAACACTGTGGGAGTACCTTCACCACACAGACTGCAGCGGTTCAAGGCGGCGGCTCACCACCACCTTCTCAAGGGCAACTAGGAATGGGCAATAAATACTGGCCTTGCCAGCGACGCCCACATCCCATGAACGAATAGAAAAAAACATGAGGACTTGTGTTGGGAGTGAAGGTGCGATTTTCACGCTAGGTACAGTTGACAAAGACTTCCCGTGAATGCAATTGAGATTGCAGGTGAGACTCAATAGGACTCAGTGCTGAAAAGAGTGCATGAAAACACCTTGGATGGATGGACTGATCAGTGTATGGACATAATTGAAACCATTCCATAACCGTCGTACTGAATTGTCTTGTGAGCAAGGGTGTATCAGGTGGGGAAACAGAGTGGTGGTATCTACTTCTTTCAGACATAGAATTCTGGCTGAACTTAATACTGAACATCCGGGGATCGTGTTGGGCAAGAAGCAAGAAGCTTTGTTTACTGGCCTGGATTGGACAGTGATCATGAACCACTTGATCATGAATACATACATTTTTTTTTAAGGGGAAAGCAGTGTAATATATTATCACATGGTTTGTCACATGGTTTAGTATGAACCTGCTCAGTTCGCTCTGGCCTAGTAAAGCAAGCACATGGACTAGCAACTCATCTTGTCTCTGTCCTTCATTTGTTCTACCCACATATATTACAACAATCAATTCTGCACACCTCCTAGCTGTTCATTCCCACAGAAATACATCCAGTAGTGCCTCCTCCAATACGCCACCCTTCAAATAGTTTCTGGACTCCGTCAACTGTCTCTGAACCTGGACATCAGTTCATCGATGCTCCAAGCTGACACCTCCCTATCTAAGTAAACTTTATCCCACCACGGGACCTCTGACGATAACTTTGGACTCCCTCCTATTGTCTCCTCTCTATTCCCCATTTATTACCAGGACATATCTATCCTAATCTTGCTATGTAACCACGCCTATGTAACTTGAGTTTCCCTGTGTCCATTCGCATGTGCGTTTTGGCTGCCGCTCTGAACCCAAGCCCATCACTTCTATTTTCACTTTTCTCCCCAACTTTTTTTTCTTTTCTCCTTATCCCTCCTAGACCCCTCTCTCCTGTCATCATACCTCCTTTCATTTCTCCCCTCTCGGGTACTCTGCCCTCACAAAATCCTGCCTCAATCCTTCCTCACTCCTCAACCTTCCTACTCTCCTGCCGACGTCCCAGGCTTGACTCCCTGTTGGATAAGCCTACAGCTTCCATCTGTGCCCCTCTTGGGATCCTCCGAAGGGCCCAGCGAGGCACTCGTCGCTGCTTTTTTACAAGCAGCGACCCCAACTGCCCTATCCTAATCTCACGTCGACCTTTGCACACGCTGGGGAATAATCTTGCCAATCTCCTTCCCGTCCCACTCATCCCTCCCAGTGCTGACCCTGTGGACTCTACTAGCGGATCGGCCATCACCGCCCCTTTCCGCATCTCCCTCCAGAATGTCGGTTGACTTGTGAACAAGGCCCTTGCCATCCATGAGCTTATTATGGATGATTGCTTTGACATCATGGCCTTGATGGAAACCTGGCTGATAACACCTTCCCCCTTAATGCAGTCTTCCCGTCTAGCTATACCTTCCACCACTTGCCCCGCCAAGACCGCCGCAGTGGTTATGTGGCTCTTATCACCAAATCACTCCTTGGTCTGTCCTCCTACCCCTCCGGCACTTTCTCCTCCTTTGAACATCTCACCTTGTTCCACCCCTCTCACCTCTCCTTTAAAATCCTAGTTCTCTACCGCCCACCCAAGTACCACGTCAAGTTTCTCACCAAGGTATCTTCACTGCTTTCCTCTCTCAGCCTCTGCACTGAGTGACTTCTCATCATCAGTGATTTCAACCTCCATCTCAACTGTTCAGCCCTCTCTCCTCTGGGTTCACTGCCGTCCTATCCTCCCTTAATCTCTCCCTCCATACTCATGGCCACCTGCTCGACCTTGCCATCTCACATGGCCTCTCTACTCCTATAGTGTCATTTACAGATAAGGCTATCTCTAATCACTCCCTTGTATTGTTTTCCACCCACAATCAATGTTCCCTGTAAGCCGTGCTTTATTCTGCACGGCCTGTTTCTTTCAATGCGTGGCCCCTTTAAATTTCTACGCATGTAAAATGTAAAAGCCGATGAGCGGCCTGCATGGGACCTTTGAGATTACTGCATGGTCGCACACATTAGGGGAAGCTTTCCCACAATCCCCTTCCCCACCCCAACCCCACTTCCTTCTGTTTCTGCCCTGGAAAACACTCTCCCCAAGTCACTTACAATGCCACTTTGAAATTCCCAACTGTCTAGTCTTTGCCCCTCCATTCACCACGACATTTCATAGAATCATATAATGGTTACAGCACAGAAAGAGGCCATTCGGCCAGTCAAGCCATGCCAGCTCTCTGCAAGAGCACTTCAGCTGGTCCTACTCCCCCGGCCTTCGTCCGTAGCCCTGCAAATTTTTTTCCTTCAGGTACTTATCTAATTCCCTTTTGAAAACCATGAGTGAATCTACCTCCACCACCCTTTCAGGCAGTGCATTCCAGATCATAACCACTCGCTGCATTAAGAAGTTTTTCCTCATGTCGCCTTTGGTTCTTTTGCCAGTCACCTTAAATCTGTGTCCTCTGGTTCTTGACCCTTCTGCCAATGGGAACAGTTTCTCTCTATCTACTCTGTCTAGATCCCTTATGATTTTCAACACCACTATCAAATCTCCTCTCAACTTTCTCTGCTCTAAGGAGAACAACCCCAGCTTCTCCAGTCTATCCACGTAACTGAAGTCCCTCATCCTTGGAATCATTCTTGTAAATCTTTTCTGCACCCTCTCTAAAGCCTTCACATCCTTCCTAAAGTGTGGTGCCCAGAATTGGACACAATACTCCAGTTCTGGCCGAACCAGTGTTTTATTAAGGTTCATCATAACTTCCTTGCTTTTGTACTCTATGCCTCTATTTATAAAGCTCAGGATCCCGTATGCCTTTTTAACCGCTTTCTCAACCTGTCCTGCCACCTTCAACGATTTGTGCACATATACCCCCAGGTCTCTCTGTTCATGCACCCCCTTTAGAATTGTATCCTTTAGTTTCTATTGCCTCTCCTCGTTCTTCCTACCAAAATGTATCACTTCACACTTTTCTGCGTTCAACTTCATCTGCCACGTATCCGCCCATTCCACCAGCCTGTCTACGTCCTCTTGAAGTCTATCCCTATCCTCCTCACTGTTCACTATACTTCCAAGTTTTGTGTCATCTGCAAATTTTGAAATAGTATCCTGTACACCTAAGTCCAAATCATTAATATATATCAAGAAAAGCACTGGTCCTTGTTCCGATCCCTGGGGAACACCACTGTATACCTTCCTCCAGTCCGAAAAACAACCATTCACCACTACTCTCTGTTTCCTGTCACTTAGCCAATTTCGTATCCATGCTGCCACTGTCCCTTTTATTCCATGGGCTTCAACTTTGCTGGCAAGCCTATTATGTGGCACTTTATCAAATGCCTTTTGGCAGTCCATGTACACATCAACTGCATTGCCCTCATCAACCCTCTCAGTTACCTCATCAAAAAATTCAATCAAGTTAGTTAAACATGATTTGCCTTTAACAAATCTGTGCTGGCTTTCCTTAATTAATCCACACGTGTCCAAGTGACTGTTAACTTTGTCCCGGATTATCGTTTCTAAAAGCTTCCCCACCACCGAGGTTAAACTGACTGGCCTGTAGTTGCTGGGTTTATCCTTACAACCTTTTTTGAACAAGGGTGTAATATTTGCAATTCTCCAGTCCTCTGGCACCACCCACCGTATCCAAGGAAGATTGGAAGATTATGGCCAGTACCTCCGCAATTTCCACCTTTACTCCCCTCAGCGTACTAGGATGTATCCCATCTGGCCCTGTGACTTATCTACTTTAAGCCAGCCTTTCTAGTACCTCCTCTTTATCAATTTTTATCCCATCCAATATCTCAACTACCTCCTGGTTCACTATGACTTTGGCAGCATCTTCTTCCTTGGTAAAGACAGATGCAAAGTACTCACTCAGTACCTCAGCCATGCCCTTTGCCTCCATGCGTAGGTCTCCTTTTTGGTCCCTAATCGGCCCCACCCCTTCTCTTACTACCTGTTTACTATTTATATGCCAATAGAAGACATTTATATTTCTTTTTTTATGTTAGCTGCCAGTCTATTCTCATACTCCCTCTTATTTCCTTTTTCATTTCTCCTCTGAACTTTCTGTATTCAGCCTGGTTCTCACTTGTATTCTCAACCTGATATTGGCCATACGCCCCTTTTTTCTGCTTCATCTTACTCTCTAGCTCTTTCGTCATCCAGGGAGCTCTGGCTTTGGTTGGCCTACCTTTCCCCCTCGTGAGAATGTACCTCGACTGTACCCGAAACGTCTCCTCTTTAAAGGCAGCCCATTGTTCGATTACAGTTTACCTGCAATCTTTGATTCCAATTTACCCGGGCCAGCTCTGTTCTCAACCCACTGAAATTGGCCCTCCTCCAGTTAAGTATTTTGGGGGAGAAATTCAGTATCGCCCCATTTGGGGCGCAATTATCGGCCGAGCGCAAAGATTAGCGCCTGGCGCTAATTATCGCCACCGACTGCAAACTTGACTTTTATCGCCCCTGGAGGTGATTGCAGCGCTATATCAGGCGCTTCACACCTGTCTTAAGGCGCAAAGGCAGAGGAGCGAGGCGCTACCTCAGAGCGCTGGCGAAGCTCATGTAATGTCAGTCAGCAATGGAACACACACACAATGGCACGGGCCAGTTCTTAAAGGGGATGGTTAATCTTGCTTTCCATCTACATCCTGCTCATTGCAGCCTTGAATCTCGACCTGGAGAGACATGCACATCAAATGTGCTGGAAAGAACAATGGAGAGTACCAGGCAAAGAGCTCAGAGTGCAGCCCCCACAGTCTCTGCTAAATCGATACAAGGAATGGCAAATCAAAATGAACCTGCAAAGTGCTGCTCAGTACCCAAAACTCCTTCACACAACGTTGAATCTCTCCAGAAGTCTCTCCCTCTCTCTCTCAGAATGCGTAGTTCAAAAATGGCACCAACAATAAAAGGCAGGAAGCGGTCACCTTTAATTAGCGCTCCCCCTTTCCCTTCATGACTGCAGAACGCTCCCCTCAACCTGTCGTTGCTAGCGTCAGGCGGTAAGGCAGGGGGCGCCACTCAATATCCGCTCCGGGGCGATACCGGGGCGTTGCGCACTCGAGTGACGTCATGATCTGCCGGCGCAGGAGATCGTGGCGGTAGTGTTTAGCGCCGCCGCAAAATGTCTAGTTAATTTCGGGAGCGGCGCAAACTTCGCCGCGCCTGGGCGCTAGATGCTTTGCGCCCCATTAGCGCCCTCTTAAGGCGTTAACAGGAGACGCAACCAACTGAATTTTTCCCCCTTTGACTCTAGATTGCTCCCTGTCCTTTTCCATAGCTAACCTAAACCTTATGATACTATGATCACTGTTCCCTAAGTGTTCCCCTACTGGCACTTGCTCTACTTGACCCACCTCATTCCCCAGAACCAGATCCAGCAATGCCTCCTTCCTCATTGGGCCAGAAACGTACTGATCAAGAAAGTTCTCCAGAACACACTTCAGAAATTCTTCCCCCTCTCTGCCCTTTACACTATTACTATCCCAGTCTATATTAGGATAATTAAGTCCCCCATTATCACTACTCTATAGTTTTTGCACCTCTCTGTAATTTCCCTGCAAATTTGCTCCTCTATATCCTTCCCACTAGTAGGTGGCCTATAGAATACACCTAGTAGTGTAATGGCACCTCTATTGTTTCTTAACTCTAACCAAATAGATTCTGTCCTCGACCCCTCCAGGACATCCTCTCTCCAGCACTGTAATATTCTCCTTAATCAATACTGCCACCCCACCTCCTTTCTTTCCTTCCCTATCTTTCCTGAACACCTTATATCCAGGAATATTTAGTACCCAATCCTGCCCTTTTTTGAGCCAGGTCTCCGTTATTGCCACAAATCATATTCCCATGTGGATATTTGCGCCTGCAGCTCACCAACCTTATTTACGACGCTTACGATAAACCTATCTTAGACATTCTTGTATTTTCTCTTAGTCTGATCCCACCTAATACCGTAGTATCTCTTACTCTAGTGCTATCTGTCTTTCCCAATCCTTTGTGCACCATGTTTCTCCTTTCTAATGCTACATCCTGGTGCCCATCCCCCTGCCAAATTAGTTTAAACCCTCCCCAACAGCACTAGGGGCTAAATTAAAAAGCAGAACCACAAAGGTAATAATCTCTGGATTACTACCTGAGCCACGAGTAAATTTGCATAGGGTAAATAAGATCAGAGAGATGAACACGTGGCTCAAGGACTGGTGTGGGAGAAATGGGTTTTGATTCATTGGGCACTGGCACCAGTACTGGGGTAAGAGGGAGCTGTTCCATTGGGACGGGCTTCACTTGAACCATGCTGGGACTAGTGTCCTGGAAAATCGAATAACTAGGACTGTAGAGAGGTCTTTAAACTAAATAGTTGGGGGGAGGCTTCAGGTGAGCGGGAATTTAAAAAGTCAAAGAGAAAGGAGAAGGCAATAGATCAGGGTAGCATTGGGGGTAATGGTAACCAGAGTGTGACAGGAAGGGCAGAATGTATAAAAATAAGAGTGCATCAGAAAGTGGGGTCAAAGCACGGAAAAATAGTAAGAAGACAAAATTAAAAGCTCTTTATCTGAATGCACGCAGTATTCGTAACAAGATAGATGAGTTGACGGCACAAATAGATATGAATGGGTATGATCTGATAGGCATTACAGAGACGTGGTTGCAAGGTGACCAAGGCTGGGAACTGAATATTCAGGGGTATTTGACATTTCCGAAGGGTAGACAGAAAGGAAAAGGAGGTGGGGTAGCTCTGTTAATAAAGGATGAGATCAGTGCAGTAGTGAGAAATTATATTGGCTCAGAAGAGCAAGATGTAAAATGAGTTTGGGTGGAGATAAGAAATAATAAGAGAAAGAAGTCACTGGTGGACGTAGTCTATAGGCCCCCTAACAGTAGCTACACTGTTGGACAGAGTATAAATCAAGAAATAATGGAGGCTTGTAAGAATGGTACAGCAATAATCATGGGCGATTTTAATCTTTATATTGATTGGACAAATCAAATTGGCCAAGGTCGCCTCGAGGAAGAGTTCAAAGAGTGTATCCGGGATGGTTTCCTAGAACAATACGTTGTGGAACCAACCAGGGAGCAGGCTATCTTAGATCTGGTACTGTGTAATGAGACAGGATTAATAAATGATCTCATAGTAAAGGATCTTCTAGGAAAGAGTGATCATTGCATGGTTGAATTTCAAATTCAATTGGAGGGTGAGAAAGTTGGGTCTCAAACCAGTGTCCTGATCTTAAATAAAGGCAATTACAAAGGTATGAAGGCAGAGTTGGCTAAAGTGGACTGGGAAAATAGATTAAAGGGTAAGACGGTTGATAAGCAACGGCAGACATTTAAGGAGATATTTCATAACTCTCCACAAAAATATATTCCAGTGAGAAGGAAAGACTTTAAGAGAAAGGAGAACCATCTGTGGCTAACTAAGGAAGTAAAGGATGGTATCAAATTGAAAACAAAGGCATACAATGTTGCCAAGATTAGTGGGAGGCCAGAGGATTGGGAAATTTTTTAAAAAACAGCAAAGGACGACTAAAAAAATGAGAAAGAAGATGGATTATGAGAGTAAACTAGCAAGAAATATAAAAACAGATAGTAAGAGCTTCTACAGGTATATAAAAAGGAAGAGAGTAGCTAAAGTAAACGTTGGTCCCTTAGAGGATGAGACTGGGGAATGAATAATGGGGAACAGGGAAATGGCAAAGACTTTGAACAAATATTTTGTATCAGTCTTCACGGTAGAAGACACTAAAACCATCCCAATAATAGATAATCAAGGGGCTATAGGGAGGGGGGAACTTAAAACAATCACTATCACTAAAGAAAAAGTACTTGGTAAAATAATGGGACTAAAGGTGAACAAGTCGCCTGGACCTGATGGCCTGCATCCTAGGGTCTTAAAATAAGTGGCTGCAGAGATAGTGGATGCATTGGTTGCAATATACCAAAATTCCCTGGTTCTGGAGAGGTCCCAGCAGATTGGAAAACCGCAAATGTAACGCCCCTATTTAAGAAGGGAGGGAGACAGAAAGCAGGAAACTATAGACCAGTTAGCCTAACATCTGTCATTGGGAAAATGCAGGAGTCCATTATTAAGGAAGCAGTAGCAGGACAGTCAGAAAATCATAATACAGTCAAGCAGAGTCAGCATGGTTTTATGAAAGGGAAATCATGTTTGACAAATTTGCTGGAGTTCTTTGAGGAGGTAACGAGCAGGGTGGTAAAGGGGAACCAGTGGATGTGGTGTATTTGGATTTCCAGAAGGCATTCGATAAGGTGCCACATAAAAGGTTAGTGCACAAGATAAGAGCGCACAGGGTTGGGGGTAATATATTAGCATGGATAGAGGGTTGGCTAACTAACAGAAAACAGAGAGTCGGGATAAATGGATCATTTTCCGGTTGGCAAACGGTAACTAGTGGGGTGCCACAGGGATCAGTGTTGGGGCCTCAACAATTTACAATCTATATTAATGACTTGGATGAAGGGACCAAGTGTAATGTAGCCAAATTTGCTGATGATACAAAGATAGGTGGGAAAGCAAGTTGTGAAGAGGACACAAAAAATCTGCAAAGGGATATAGACAGGCTAAGTGAGTGGGCAAACATTTGGCAGATGGAGTATAATGTGGGAAAGTGTGAGGTTATCTACTTTGGTAAGAAAAATAAAAAAACAAATTATTATTTAAGTGGAGAGAGATTACAAAATGCTGCAGTACAGAGGGACCTGGGGGTCCTCGTGCATGAAACACAAAAAGGTAGCATGCAGGTACAGCAAGTAATCAGGAAGGTAAATGGAATGTTGGCCTTTATTGCAAGGGGGTTGGAGTATAAAAGCAGGGAAGTCCTGCTACAACTGTACAGGGTATTGGTGAGACCACACCTGGAGTACTGCGTACAGTTTTGGTCTCCTAATTTATGGAGGGATATACTTGCATTGGAGGCAGTTCAGAGAAGGTTCACGAGGTTGATTCCT
The DNA here is from genome assembly GCA_030390025.1 of Squalus acanthias. Classification (NCBI taxonomy): domain Eukaryota; kingdom Metazoa; phylum Chordata; class Chondrichthyes; order Squaliformes; family Squalidae; genus Squalus; species Squalus acanthias. Next base: position 73,860,528 of record CM059428.1, read on the forward strand.
GAGATGAAGGGGTTGACTTATGAAGAACGGTTGAGCAGGTTGGGCCTATACTCATTGGAGTTTAGAAGAATGAGAGGTGATCTTATTGAAACATATAAGATACTGAGGGGGCTCAACAAGGTAGATGCAGAGAGGATGTTTCCCCTCATGGAGGAATCTAAAACAGGGGGCATAGTTTCAGAATAAGGGGTCGCCCATTTAAAACTGAGATGAGGAGGAAGTTCTTCTCTCAGAGGGTCGTAAATCTGTGGAGTTCTCTGCCCAGGGAGCTGTGGAGGCTGGGTCATTGAATATATTTAAGGTGGAGATAGACAGATTTTTGAACAATAAGGGCGTGAAGGGTTATGGGGAGTGGGCAGGGAAGTGGAGCTGAGCCCAAGATCAGATCAGCCATGATTTCATTAAATGGCGGAGCAGGCTCGAGGGGCCAAATGGCCTATTCCTGCTCCTATTTCTTATGTTCTTAAACCCCTCTCCCCTGCCTCCTCCACCCTCACCTCCAACAAGTGTGAGGAGCCCATGGCCCATGGACTTCTTTGTCACTAAGATTGAGACCATCCATTCAGCTGCCTCTGCCGCTTCCCTTCCTTCCCCCCTGCCCTAGCCCTGAACTTGCATCTTTCTTTAAATTCTTACCTATTTCCCCATATGCCCTCGATGAGCTCATTTTGTCCAGGAGACCCACCTCCTGCTCCCTCAGCCCTATTCCCACCAAACTGCTGACCACCCAACTTCCCTCCCTGGCCCCTGTGTTAGCTGATATTGTTAACGGTTCCCTATCCTCAGGTACTGTCCCCCATCTCATCAAATCTGCTGTCATCACCACTCTCCTCAAAATACCCACCCTTGACCCCTCTGTTTTTGCAAACTACCGCCCCATCTCCAAAGTCCTTGAATGTATTGTCGCTTCCCAATCCATGCCCATCTTTCCCGCACCACCATATCTGAATCCCTCCAATCAGGTTTCCACCCCGCCACAATACTGAAACAGTCCTTATCAAAGTCACAAATGACATCATATGGGACTGTGACCGTGGTGAACTATCCCTCCTCATCCTTCATGACCTGTCTGCAAGTTTTGACACGGTTGATCACACCCTCCTCCTCCAACCCCTCTCCTCCGTCGTCCAGCTGGGTGGGACTGCTATCAACTGGTACCATTCTTATCTACCCAATTATAGCTACAGAATCATCTGCAATCGCTTCTCTTCCGGCATCATTACTCTGGAGTCCCCCATGGATCTATCCATGGCCCCCTCCTATTTCTCATCTAAATGCTGCCCCTGTGACATCATCCGAAAACACACCAGGTTCCACATGTACTCTGACAACACCCAGCTCTATCTCATCACCACCTTTCTCGAACCCTCCACTGTCTCTGATTCATCACACTGCTTGGATGAGCAGAAATTTCCTCCTACTAAATATTGGGAAGTGCGAAGCCATTGTCTTTGATTCCTGCCACAAACCTAGCCACCGACTCCATCCCTCTCCCTGGCCACAGTCTGAGGCTGAACCAGCCTGTTTGCAACCTTCGTGTCGTATTTGAACCCGAGATGAGCTTCCGACCCCATATCCGTTCCATCACCAAGACTGCCTACTTCCAGCTCTATAACATCGTCCGTCTGCTCCCCTGCCTCAGCTCATCAGCTGCTGAAACACTCATCCATGCCTTTGTTACCTCTAGACTTGACTATTCCAATGTTCTCTTGACCGGACTACCATCTTCTAAGCTCCATAAACTCGAGTTCATCCAAAACTCTGCTGACCGTATCCTAAATCGCACCAAGTCATATTCACCCATCACCCCTGCGCTAATTGACCTACATCGATTTTAAAATTCTCATCCTTATTTTCAAATCACTCCATGGTCTTGCCCCTCTCTATCTCTGAAACCTCCTCCAGCCCTGCAACTTTCCAGGATCTCTGCGCTCTTCCAATTCTGGCCTCTTGCGGATTCCCGATTTTAATTCCTCCACCATTGACAGCTGTGCTATCAGCTGCCTAGGCCCTAAGCTCTGGAATTCCCTCCCTAAACCTCTGCCTCGCCCTCCTCCTTTAAGATGCTCCTGAAAAACTTCCTCCTTGACCAATCTGTCCTAATATCTCCTTATGTGGCTCGGTGTCAAATTTTGTTTGATATGTGCTCCTGTGAAGCGCCTTGGGATGTTTTACTACGTTATAGGCACTATATAAATGCAAGATGTTCTTGTTTTACAATGGGAATGAAGGAAACAAGCCCTTGAAAACCACATTTTCCCCACAACCTTTACCGCCCCTCATGTTTTCTCCAATTAGATATTGGGAAGGCCGAAACCATTGTTTTCGGTCCCCGCTACAAACCCCGTTCCCTAGCCACTGACTCCATCCCTCTTCCTAACATCTGTCTGAGCTGAACCACACTGTTCACAACCTTGGCGTCATATTTGACCCTGAAATGAGCTTCCGACCACATATCCGCAGCATAACTAAGACCGCCTATTTCCACCCCCGTAACATTGCCCGTCTCCACCCCTGCCTCAGCTCATCCGCTGCTGAAACCCTCATCCATGCCTTTGTTACCTCTAGGACTATTCCAATGCACTCCTGGCTGGCTTCCCACATTCTACCTTATATAAACTTGAGGTCATCCAAAACTCAGCTGCCCGTGTCCTAACTCGCACCAAGTCCCATTCGTGCTGACCTACACTGGCTCCCGGTTAAGCAGCACCTCAATTTCAAAATTCTCATCCTTGTTTTCAAATCCCTCCATGGCCTCGCTCCTCCCTATCTCTGTAATCTCCTTCAGCCCCACAACCCCCCCCTCCCCCACCCCCAAGATATCTGCGCTCCTCAATTCTGCCCTCGAGCATCCTTGATTATAATTGCTCAACCATTGGTGGCCGTGCCTTCTGTTGCCTAGGCCCTAAGCTCTGGAATTCCCTGCCTAAACCTCTCTGCCTCGCTACCTCTCTTTCCTCCTTTAAGACGCTCCTTAAAACCTTACTCTTTGACCAAGCTTTTGGTCATAGAATCATAGAAATCATAGAATCATAGAAAGTTACAGCACGGAAGGAGGCCATTTCGGCCCATCGTGTCCGCGCCAGCCAACAAAGAGCTATCCAGCCTAATCCCAATTCCCAGCTCTTGGTCCGTAGCCCTGCAGGCTACAGCATCTCAAGTGCACATCCAAGTACTTTTTAAATGTGGTTAGGGTTTCTGCCTTTACCACCCTTTCAGGCAGTGAGTTCCAGACCCCCACAACCCTCTGGGTGAAGAAATTTCCCCTCAAATCCCCTCTAAACCTTCCACCAATTACTTTAAATCTGTGCCCCCTGGTTTTTGACCCCTCTGCTAAGGGAAATAGGTCCTTTCTATCCATTTTATCTAGGCCCCTCATAATTTTATACACCTCAATAAGGTCTCCCCTCAGCCTCCTCTGTTCCAAGGAAAACAAACCCAGCCTATCCAGTCTTTCCTCATAGCTAAGATTCTCTACTCCCGGCAACATCCTTGTAAATCTCCTTTCACAGAATCCCCACAATGCAGATAGAGGCCATTTCGGCCCATCGAGCCTGCACCGACACATATCCCACCCTATCCCCGTAACCCCACGTATTTAATCCCCCTAACACTAAGGGTCAATTTATCATAGCCAAATCAACCTAACCTGCACATCTTTGGACTTTGTACCCTCTCTAGTGCAATCACATCTTTCCTGTAATGTGGTGACCAGAACTGCACGCAGTACTCTAGCTGAGACCTAACTAGTGTTTTATACAGTTGAAGCATAACCCCCTGCTCTTGTATTCTATGCCACGGCTAATAAAGGCAAGCATTCCGTATGCCTTCTTAACCACCTTATCTACTGGCCTGCTACCTTCAGGGATCTGTGGACATGCACTCCATCAACCATTACCCTCTGCTTCCTGCCTCCGAGCCAGTTTTGAATCCAACGTGACACTTTGCCCTGGATCCCATGGGCTTTTAACTTTGTGACCAGTCTGCCATGTGGAACCTTATCAAAAGCCTTGCTAAAGTCCATATACACTACATCAAATGCACTACCCTCATCTACCGTCCTTGTTACCTGCCCTAATTTCTCCTTATGTGGCTCGGTGTCAAGTATTTTGCCTTATAACACTGCTGTGAAGTGCCTTGGGATGTTTTACTCTGTTAAAGGCACTATATAAATGAAAGTTGTTGTTGTAGCCTACAACCTCTGGCGGTCCATTTCCCCGTTTAACCACAGTATACCATCCACCACCTCTCATTCAAAAGGAAAGAAAAAAACAGAAAGAGAAGCAAAAAGAATTAAGGAGAGATAAGAGAGAATAAGTTACACAGAGACAGTGCGGGCAGATAAGTGAGTGACCGAATTCTCCAATTTACCCTGCACAACACTACCGAGACATCAAAGAGCAGACAGTATAAACTTCACAGCAGCATTTCCAGAGGTTGACAACTCTGAATATAGCTGTTAAAGTCAGAACATTAGAAACTGTGAGTTGCTTTGATTACAAACCTATTGAAATAAGATCTCACTCTCCGAAAAGTAAGTGGGATCCTAAGACAAGACTCAACACAGACTCGCATCATCTTCAAAGACGCACAGCAACTTTTGATTGATGGGTCTGAAGAGCGCAGCGTCATGACGTCACTCCATTTCTGCGTGTTTGGCCACGTGATGATGGTGGGCGCTGTTGACGTGACGTGGAGGGTGAAAGGTGAAAGGCAGCGGCTTGGTTTCCTCGTCAACGGGTCCTCGCGAGCCGGGGTGTTGGGACTTAAGCCCAAATCCTCATCTCGACAACATGAGGCAGGCGACAGCCACGACGCCCCATCTCGGGCATCTGTAACTGGCACTGCGGCCGCCGGCTACCCAGCCGACACGGTACGGAGAAAAGGAGCCGCTCGGTAAGTGAGGGAGAGCTCGGCACAAGCGGGGTCCGGGCTCGGACCTAGGACCTGGCCTGTGTCACTTAAGGCGGCACCTCGTCAGGCTTAGCACTGGCACCTCTTCTGAAAAACGAGCGGCGGCTCCAGCTGTTTAAAAGTCGGACTGGCACCGTGTTTTCGTGTCCGAACACTTCCCTGACGATGGCTCTGTGTTGGTGTTGTGTCATGCCCTGTCAGCGTCCAGGAAATGCTGGGAATGAGACTGCTGATGGAAAGGCACCCAAGCAAAGTCATTTAAACATCTGGGGCAAACAGCTATGTTTAAATTAAGATTTGTAGAACAAATGTGCATGTTTTCAGTTTAATTCTATAACTTTATTTTGTTTTTAAGAGCTCTCAAATAACAAGAATGTGCTCTTGAAATAAGACGAAGGTTGAAGATCGTGAATGAGTATTACGAGTACGAGCAAGACAATTATTTAATTCTTTTAGGATAGTAATGTGAATTAAGTAACTTGTGTTATTTGGAATCAAAGTCTATGTTAGCCAGATAGGTTTTTAATTCTATTTTAAATTTCCCCTTCGCGTGCTGTTGATGCATGGGAAGTAATCAATATCAACTGTAATAGTTATATTCTGAAAGTTGTTTTACATATTTAAAATGTTTTAAAGACACACAAATCATGTCTAGAATATAGTCTCTTGGCTACTTCAGTCACTGTCCCCAAAACTGTAATAGAGAGTTACAGATCTAAGTTAGGAGGCACTGTTGTGGCTGGGAAGAGGGAATTACAAAGGAACATAGACAGATTAAGTGAGTGGGCAAAACTATGGCAGATGGAGTTCAGAAGTGAGGAAGTGATGCTTCAGTTGTACAGAGCCTTGTTCAGACCCCATTTGGAGTACCACGTTCAGTTTTGGGCACTGAACCTCAGGAAAATATTATTGGTTTTGGAAGGGGTACAATGCAGATTCACCAGAATTATACCAAGGTTTAAAGGGTTAAATTATGAGGACAGGTTGCATAAACTTGGCTTGTATCCCCTTGAGTTTAGAAGTTTTAAGGGTGATCTAACCAAGGTATTTAAAATGATAAATGGAATTGATAGAATCCAAAACAAGAGGGTATAATAAAATTAGAGCTGGGCCCTTTAGGGTTGCAATCAGGGGGCACCTTTTCACACACAAGGTAGTAAAATCTGGAACTCGCTCTCCCAAAAGGCTGTGGATGCCAGATAAATTTTCAAGGCTAAGATCAATAGATGTTTGTTAGGTAAGTGTATCAAGGAATATGGAATAAAGGCAGGTAAATGAAGTTGAGGTACAGATCAGCCAAAATCTATTTGAATTGCGGAACAGGCTCGAGTGGATAACACTCCTACTCCTGTTCCTATGTTTCTCTGATGAATGCTAGCGTTAGAGAGCTTTCCTCACTAATATTGACACACTTGAAGCTAATGAAAGCCTGAAGACGGAATTCATTGATCTCCAAGTGCTTCAAAAACATAAGTATTGTTTCAAGACTATTTTAAACTTGGTGTACGTGCCCTTCTTCAGTCAGAAGGGTAGTGTGGTCTGGGCAGTGGAGCACTCCATGATGGTGCTGTTGTTAAATCAGATGATATAGTATTTTACAATGACAGGGTGTAATGCACAATGTATTGTTCTACTGCTGAGGTGTGGCTGGATTTGAGTTGACCTATCATTTAAAGCCAGAAAGTCTAATTGTTTTGTTGCTTAATTGAAGATCTTCACAAATTGTAAAGTTCTCCTCAATTTTGTGTCCAGGTAAGAAGCAACCAGGACTAAGTAACTGGCTATTTATCCCCTTTCTTTTAAGTGTTGTGCATCTGTGACCAAGTGTGATGTCTTGAATACTCTACCATTTTAAATTTATTTACAACAATCCCCTGTGGTGATTCTCATGATAAATCTGATGTTTTTTTTTATTCGTTCATGGGATCTGGGCATTGCTGGCAAAGCCAGCATTTATTGCCCATCCCTAATTGCCCTTGAGAAGGTGGTGGTGAGCTGCTGCCTTGAACCGCTGCAATCGTTTGGTGAAGGTACTCCCACAGTGCTGTTGGGGAGGGAGTTCCAGGATTTTGACCCAGCGATGATGAAGGAACGGCGATATACTTCCAAGTCAGGATGGTGTGTGACTTGGAGGGGAACTTGGAGGTGGTGGTGTTCCCATGCACCTGCTGCCCTTGACCTTCTAGGTAGTAGAGGTCACGGGTTTGGGAGGTGCTGCAGTGCATCTTGTAGATAGTACACTGTTTTATAATGATGAGCTTTGTATGGTCCATGCTACAATTTATTGCTAAGGTGTTTAAGCTGACCTGTCCCTTTAAGATTGCCCTTTAAGTGTTGTAAATAGGCACATCCTGAGATTAATTGTTGGTCAGGGAAGTTTATGGATTGATAAGGGCTTGTAAATTCCTGGCTCTGGATCAGAAGAAGCCAGCACAAAATAGCAGCCTTTCTACTTTTTAATTTTTTTGTGTTTGAAGTATGGCAGTCTGAGGATTTGGTGGGGAAACAGTGGATGTAGGGGTAGGCAAGGAAGAGAGCAATTTGAAAGTGGTATGAATGAATCATGTTTTGGTGGGTTAGTTGGAGGAAGAAAAGGAGTTGAGTTGAAATATTGCAGGTTTTTTTATATGGCATTGTGTGTTATGGGACTCGAGACTATTTTCTACATGGGGTCAGTTTATTAAGTGGATACAATTTGTGCAGAGTTGTAAATTGGAAAATGATAATGTTGGGCTTGGCATGTTCCCAGCATAATAAAGGAGTGGCAGTTGAAGTATGCTTGAAATAGTGCTGGTAAATTGGAGGCCTGATTCAATGTGAAAGTGAAATGGCAGTAGAGATTAAGGGGTGCTGTAAGAAATAATTACTATTGAAATAGGTGATATTGACTACCTTTTCTGGTGTGTAATCTGAACATTGTTGACCTGCTAATGTTTTTGTTTGATCGGTTATATGTAACAGGAAAGAGTTACTAGAGGCAAGTGTTGTACAAACTGGAATTGAGCAAGACTTAATGAGAGACATGTATTTGGTCTCCACAGTGTTGCTGGGTAAGAAAAGTAGAAAAATATTGTGTGCCTTTTACATATATATAACTGCCTATGTAAACTTGTCATACTGCAATTCCATGGCCCCATCGACCTCGCTGCAACGTTTCCCCCAGATAGCACTATTATTGGGACTCAAACCCCGCCACCTCCCCCAAAGAACAGCATTCTTGTGACCTCCTCCACGAAGAGTATTAATGGTACACGATTAACTTCTCTGCTTCCCCTCATTCCCAGAGTGAACACCATGTTCAGGATACTTCATACTGAGATGCATCTTCACGCCCAAGTTTTCCCTCTGGACAGTATTTATACTACCTGCCCTAGCCCCTGCCCCCCTCCCCCTCCCCCTCCCCCTCCCCCTCCCTGCAGAGCAAATTATTTTGTTTGCTGGATCGCCCTCCTGCGCAGTTTCTCCGGCACCTGGGCCAAACCTCCCTCTGCTGACTGGGTAACAACTGGATTCCATATGTCCTAATCCTTTTCCCTGACCCCCAGCTGCCTGCTTTCTCCCTCTCCCCTTTGGGAGTATTAACAGTTAAACAAACACATTCACTGTCATAGGAACATAGAAACAGGAGTAGGCCATTCAGCCCCTCTAGCCTGTTCGCCATTCAGTGAAATCCTAGCTGATCTGTATCTTGACTCCATCCACCTGCCTTGGCTCCATATCCTTTTATACCCTTGTCCAGCAAAAATTTATCGACCTCTGATTTAAAATTATTAATTGAGCTAGCATCTACCGCTTTTTGTGGGAGAGTTTCACATTTCTACCACATTTTGCGTGAAGAAGTGTTTCCTAACTTCTCTCCTGGCTCTGATTTTTAAGGTTATGTCCCCTTGTCCTAGACTGCCCCACTGGTGAAAAAAGTTTCTCTGTATCTACCCTATCAATTCCTTTCAAAATCCTCAATTAAATCGCCCCTTAACCTTCTATATTCCAGGGAATAGAATTCATAGAAACTTACAGCACAGATAGAGGCCATTCGGCCCGTCGTGCCTGTGCTGGTTCTTTGAAAGTGCAGTTAAGCTTAGTCCCACATCCCTGCTTTATGTCCATAACCCTGTAAATTGCTCATCCTCAAGTACCTGTCCAACTCTGTTTTAAAATTATTTATGGAATCAGCTCCCACCACCTTTTCAGGTTAGTGTTCCAAATCCCGACAACTCTCTGAGTGAAAACATTTATCTTCATCTCGCCTCTACATCTTTTTCCAATGATTTTGAATCTATGACCTCTAGTTATTGACCCACTCGCCAGAGGGAATATTTTTTCCCCATTTACTCTATCAAAACCTCTCATCATCATGAAAACCTCTATTAGGTCACCTCTTAACCTTCTCTGTTCCAAGGAGAACAGTCCAACCTCTCCTTATAACTGAAGTCCCCCAACCCTGATCACATCCTGGTAAACCTCCTCTGTACCCTTTCAAATGCTTTTATATCTTTCCTGAAATGTGGTGCCCAGAATTGTTCACAATACTCCAGCTGAGGCCTAACCAGTGATTTATAAAGTTCCAGCACGGTCTCTTTGCTTTTGTATTCTGTTCCTCTATTTATAAAACCAAGCAACCCATATGCTTTTTTTTGACCACCTTATCAACTTGCCCTGCCACCTTTTAAGGATTTGTCTTTATGGACACCAAGTTCTCTGCTCATCTACACTTCAAAACGTGCTATTTATAGTATACTGTCTTTCCATATCAGTCCTTCCAAAGTGCATCACTTCACACTTCTCCGCATTGAACTCCAATTGCCATGCTTCTGCCCATTTCACCATCCTGTCTGTCAGCCTGAAACCTATAACTATCCTCATGATCTACTATTTTGCCAAGTTTCGTATCATCTGCAAACTTTATAATGCTGCTTCCTTACACCCGAGTCTAGGTCGTTTATAAAAATTGCAAAGAGTAATGGACTCAAAACTGACCATTGGGGAACACCACTGCAAAGCAGCTCATAGTCTGAAAAGCATCCTTTGCTTCCTGCCACTGAGCCACTTTTGTATCCATACCGCCACTTTCCCCTTAATTCCATGGGCTTCAATCTTCTTAATAAGCCTCCTGTGTGGCACTTTGTCAAGCCTTCCGAAAGTCCATATATACATCTACTGCACTACCTTGATCAACCTTCTCTGTTACCTCGTCAGAGTTCAATCAAGTTTGTCAGATACAATTTGCCTTTAACAAATCCTTGCTGGCGCTCCTTGATTAACCCATGGCTTTCCAAATGAAAGTTTATTTTGTCCCTGATAGTTTCCAATAATTTCCCCACCACTGATGTTAGGCTGACTGGCTTGTAGTTTCCTGATTTATCCCTCTCCCCTTTCTTGAATAGTGGTATAACATTAGCAACCCTCTAGTCATGTGGCACTTCTCCTGTATCCAATGCAGATTGAAAGATTGTGATCAAAGTTTTAGGGTTCAATTTAATGTTACCTGCTAATCTTTTTCTCGTAACCTCTCTCCCGATTTAACTTTTTCAGTTCCCTCCTGTACTTTCCGTAATCTTCCTGGTTTATGCCCATGGAATTGAGGGGAAAGTGGCGGTATGGATACAAAATTGGCTCAGTGGCAGGAAGCAAAGGATGGTGGTGGATGGATGCTTTTTAATTACGTAAGCCTAGTTTATGTAATTTCTCCTCACAATCTAACCTTGGAGCCCCAATAACATTCTGGTGAATCTGCACTGCACTCCTTCCAAGGCCAATATAGCCTTTCTAAGGTGCGTTGCCCAGAACTGTACACAGTACTCCAGATGTGGTCTAACCAGGGCTTTGTATAGCTGTAGCAAAAATTCGTCCCCATTATATTCTAGCTCTCTAGTTATAAAGGTTAACATTCCATTAGCCTTTTTGATTATTTTTTGTACCTGACTACTACATTTTAGTGGTCTGTGTACATGGACCCCTGAATCTCTTTGGACTTCCACTGTTCTTAGTTTTTCGCCATTTAAATAATACTCAGATCTATCTTTTTATGGTACAAAATGGATGACCTCACACTTGTGTTGAAATCCGTCTGTTACATTTTTGCCCACTCACTTAATCTATCAATATCTCTGTGTAATTTTATGCTCCCGTCTACATTACTTACTATGCTACCAATCTTTGTATCATCAGCCAACTTGGATATATGGCTCTCTATTGTGTTATCTAAGTAATTAATAAATACAGTGAATAGTTGAAGCCCCAGCACAAATCCTTGTGGAATGCCATTGGTCACTTCCTTCCAATTGGAGTACATACCCATTGTCCCTACTCTTTGTCTTCTACTACCTAGCCAATCTCCTAACCAGGTTAATAATTTGCCTTCAATTCCAATTCCATTTCATAATACAAGTGACTCTCCATAAAACAGAAATGAGATATACAACATACAATAAACTTATTCAACCCAAGTTCCAAAGTTCCAAAGTTAGTATATGTGTGTCTCTCTCTCGCTCTCGTGTAAATAATGTGTGTATTCCAGAATATTTATGAACAGCCATGATGAGTTACCACAATTGCAGCTAGTGCCTGTTGGTGAACTCAACTCTTAATACTTTATAAACTGGTGATTTATAGGGCAATAGCACAAGTACAGGAAACTCTTTATTAACCGGCACCCAAATATCCGGAAATCTCTCTTAACCGGCAAAATTCTTGAGTAGGTAACCGGGGTTTTCCTTCATCTCTCGTTTAAAATTAACTTTAAAAAACACCCCGAGGCGTTTGCCTTGTATCGGAGCATGTAGATTGGGAGGGGAATGTGCAGCCCGGGTAGGCAGCGGACACGACAGATGGTCAGCTGGCGGTCCCTGGGGAGACGGAGCTCCGAATGCAGGCGCATGTCAATGTGTACGGGGCTCTCGTACGTTGGGAGATATAACTCTCCATTATCCGGACTTTTTGATTAACCGGCACCACGCCGGTCCCGTCGGTGCCGGTTAATAAAGAGTTTCCTGTAGTTTAACAACAACATATAGGAGCAGGAGCAGGCCATTTAGCTAGCCCCTTGAGCCCCATTCAATGAGATCATGGCTGATCTATGACCTAACTCCATATACCTGCCTTTGCCCCATATCCCTTAACACCTCGGGAGGGGCGAGATCATGAAGGGATTTGAAAACGAGGCTGAGAATTTTAAAATTGAGGCGCGGCATTGCTGGACTGGGAGTCACTGTAGATCAGCAAACACGGAGGTGATGAGTGAGTGGGACTAGGTGCGAGTTAGGATACGGGCAACAGAGTTTTGGATGAACTCAAGTTTAGAGGGTGGAAAGTGGGAGGGCAGCCAGGAGAGCATTGGAATAACCGAGTCTAAAGGTAACAAAGGCATGAATGAGGGTTTCAGCAGCAGATGAGCTGAGGCAGGGGCTGAGATGTGCAATGTTACGTAGTAGAAGTAGGCGGTCTTGGTGATGGAGAGGTTACGTGGTCGGAAGCTGAGCTCAACTAATTCACTAGGTGTGTTTTGAATTGCAGTGCAACATACCAGCCTTGTACTGAAACAGCCTAACTTGCCTCTCTGGTGCCTCCAGCTGCAGCAAAAAAGAGCACAAGTTGGTTTGGAAGAATTTTTTTTTATCAGCTGGCTAGCATTCAGTTTTTTTACAATTAAGAACTTAAGCCTGCTGACTCTTCATTATTCTGGTAAATACACTCACTCATCACCTCCGTGTTTGCTGATCTACAGTGACTCCCAGTCCAGCAATGCCTCGCCTCAATTTTAACTGGTAAAGTTGTAGCTTTACTTGTTTTAATTCAAGATTAATTATATATCCCTGCAAGGTTACTAAAAGTAGTTTGTGCTCTAATTGCTCCTGTTGCTTCATTAAAGCTTCAAGATTTTAAAATAATCCCCCCTCCCCTGGGGAAAAAATTAGTTAGCAATATTTTAACCTTCAAAAAAACTTTGCAAATACTTTTATATTAACTTGGTAAACCAACAACATTTAATAGTAGCTTTAACATAGGAAACTGTCCCACAGCACTTCAGAGACGTAATCAAAATGTGAATGCAGAGCCAAAGAAGCAGATATTGGGAAAGGTGACCAAAAGCTTGGGCAAAGCGGGAAAAGAGTTTTAAAGGTGAAGAGGGTGGTTGCGGGATTTAGGTATGTGATTCCTGAGTGTGGGGCCTAGATAGCTGAAGAGACAGCTGACAATTGTAGTGAAGGGGAGAGGTGCACAAGACGCCAGAGTCAGAGGAACAAAGAGTTTGGGAAGGTTGTAGGGCTGGAGGAGATAACAGATAGGTAGGGGAAAGACCATGAAGGGATTTAAACACAAAGGTGAGCGTTTTAAATTTGAGGCGGTGGGGGATGGCAGCCAGTGTAGGTCAGTGAGGAAAGGGGTGATGAACGAGTGGGGCTTGGTCCGAAGTAGGATATGGGCAGCGGCGTTTTGGATGTGCTGAAGTTTATGGAGTTTAGAGGATGGGAGGCTGGCAAGGAGAGCATTGGAATAGTTGAGTCTGGAGCTAACAAAGGCATGAATGAGGGATTCCGTGGCTTTTAGGCTGATGGGGGGCAGAGGCATGTGATGATATGGAGGTGGAAGCAGGCAGTCTTTGTCATGGATAGAATATGGAGTCGGAAGCTCGGCTTGCCTCGGCACCTAATAGCACACCAAAGTTGTGGAAAAACAAAAGTATTTGCGGTCAATAGCATTTTTGTAGATGGATTTAAAAAAAAAATACTTTTATTTATATAATGCCTTATCACATCTTTCATAAATCTCTCTGAATACTTCACATATGATAAATTTAGTTTGGATAATTTGATGATCCTCATCCTTGTAGGTTTGAGCTTCCTACTAGGTCCTTGAGATCCTATTTTAGGCTGATATTCCAGTCCTGTCCTGAGGGTGTGCTGCATTGTTTTAGATGAGTATTCGCATTGAAATATTAACAATCCAATGATGTCCTGGCCAACATTCCTCTCGGCCATTAACAAACTGGTCATTCCTGTTTGCTGCAGAATGGCTGCTGTTTGCCTATATATGTCACCTGACTACAAAAGTAACTCATTGCATGAAGGGCTTGGAGATGCTGCAATGATGTGGTACATAAATGCAAGTATTTCCTTTTTAGTACAGTTAGAATATGTGGTAAATGAGAATTTAATTGGAAGTGAGCTTCCCACCTGAATGCTATTTTTTGTTGAATCAGGGGTTCCAGCATAAGCCACAAAGTTGGTCTGCTGCAACCTCCAAGAAAATAGGAATTTCTACTCCTAAAAACATCGCTCCCTCCCCACACACACTTCTGTTTAAATTTTACTTACTACAGAGTAGGCTCAAGGAGCCATATGGCCTACTCCTGCTTCTATTTCTTATGTACACGCCACCAGCTAACCTTGCGTGTACCATGGCGTGGGAGGACACTAGTTGAAGTGCCTACTCCACTCATCTCTGCCAGTGTTGAGGTTTTGCTTCCTGCCCATTTTGCTGGGAGCAGCACTCTGGTACCAATGTAGAAGTTGGCTCTGGAAAGTTTCCTACGATCAGCTGAAAAACTATCTCCCGGTTTTCATTTATCTAAATTCGGGCTTGAGTCATAAGATAGCAGATAGAAGTTGCAATTTACAATTTCAAGATAGAAATGTAAATAAAATCCATGAGTGAATCACCTGTACTGCTCTCATGCCACTTCATAGTGGCTGGTTACATTGTGTGCAATTGCTAGGGTCTTTGGGCAGGTTACCTGCTTTCTTTTTAATTTTTTTTTAACATTTACACTTCTATTGCCAAGCTAAGTTCTCCTTGTTCGGTCAACCTGGACTTGCACCTCTTCTGTCAGAGAGGCAGATAGACAACTTGTTCTAGACCTTTGTCAGAGCCCCCTTTGATTGGTTGCCAGGAGTTGAGTTATGGTCCAATCCCATGTTTTTCCTCTCTCCCTGCTGGGAAAGTGGAATTTGGGTTAGACACAAAAGATGGATGTAAAATTTTAATAATACCAAAATAAACTGTCAACCTGCCAGGAAGAATTCAGGGGGACATAGACAGGCTTGGATAATAAACAGATAAGTGGCAGATGCACTTCACTACAGAAAAATGTGAGATCATGGCCTGGAATTTGCGGTCAGCGGCGAAGTGACGGCGATCACCGCTGACCTCAAGAAAGCTGCCACAAAGGTCTCGCAATCTCTGTGGCAAAAACTTTAGCTTTCTCGACCTTAATTTGATTGTAGTGCTGTCAAAAGGGGATCTCTAGCGTACAGAAGCAGTGATGTCATCAAGCTGTCCAAGCAGCCAATCACATTGAAGAATTCTCAGTCAGCAAAGTAATAAAAAGCAGCTTTTATGAATACTTTTTTTAAATTTTAGAGAGCAAAATAAAGATTTGGACATGCACATGGGGTTAAGGTAGAAGCTGAAATATCATAAACTTTTAAAAAGTATTATTTTAAAAATCTAGTAATTTTAATCATTATGGAGAAATTTGACATTCCACAAATATAAATCTAGTTTTTCAGGGCCAGAACGGTGCTTCAGCAGTCAATACGCTCTTTCAACAAGGCTTAACTTTTTATTGGGGTGTTTAACAGCGATATCTGAGCAGAAAGGGGGAAGATTTCGTCCGTTCAAGTGATTTCACAGATTGCCGGCTATGGGGCGTTCCACAGCGCAGCCTGTGGCGGAGCAGGGAATGACTGACCGCAACTTCAGGATTTCTGTGTTTATCTGCGCGTGCACTAAAACCTGAAGTTACGATCAGTTTCAGAGGGTTAATGATGGCGAACGCTGACAGTTTCGCCATCATTACCACTGCAAAATCCGGGCCATTGTATTTTAGAACAAGAATAAAGAATGGAAATATACCTTAAAATTTTTCAGTTCAGTGGAAGAGCAAAGTGATCTAGGTGCACAGATATATAAATCTCAAAGTGGTTGAACAGGTTTTAAAAAAAAATAAATAAATAAATCTGCTGAGAAGGCAAATGGGATTTTGGGGTTTATATTGAGATAGATTGAATACAAAAGCAGAGAGGGCATGCTGACTGTACAAAATGTTGTTTAGCTCTCAACTAGATTACTGTGTGCAGTTTTGGACGTCACCTAACAGGAAGGATATAATAACCTTAGATTACAAAGAATTGCATAGAATTTACAGCACAGTAACAGGCCATTTGGCCCAACTAGTCTGTGCTGGTGTTAATACTCCGCACAAGTCTCCTCCCATTCTCTCTATCATTCTATCTCATTTCAGTCTTTCAGCATATCTTTCTATTCCTTTTCTCTCATGTACCCGTCTCATTTCCTTTTAAAAGCATCTAAGCTATTTGCCTCAACCACTTCCTGTGGTAGTGAGTTGCACATTCTAACCACTCTGAGTAAAGACATTTCTCCTTATTTCCCTATTGGATTTATTAGTAACTATCTTATATTTATAGCCCCTAGTTTGGGATTCTCCCACGAGTGAAAACATTCTCTCCACGTCTACCCTGTCCAACCCATTCATAATTTTAAAGACCTCTATCAGGTCACCTCTAAGTCTTCTCTTTTCTAAAGTAAAAAGCCCCAACCTGTTCAATCTATCCCGATAGCTGTATCTCTCAGTTCTGGTACCATCCTTGTAAATCTTTTTTGCACTTTCTCTGGTGCTTCTATGTCCTTTTTATAGTATGGAGACCAGAACTGTGCACAGTACTCAAAGTGCTGGAGAAAGTGTAACACAGATTTACCAGGGATGAAGGGTCTGAGTTACTTGGGCTGTATTCTCTCAAACTTGATTGAACAGGATTTGTTCAATGAAATGAATAGACAAGATAAACAAATTATTTCCAATGGGAGGTAAATCAAAGACATAAGGTCATCATCTCAAGATGAGCACTAGTTACATAAAAAGTTTCTCCTAACCTCCTCCTTTAACATAAAGAACATAACATAAGAAATAGGAGCAGCAGTAGGCCATTTGGCCCCTCGAGCCTGCTCTGCCATTCAATAAGATCATGGCTGATCGTCTACTTCAGCTCCACTTTCCTGCACTATCCCCATATCCCTTGATTCCCTTAATATCCAAAAATGTATCGATCTCTGTCTTATATACTCAACTACTGAGCCTCCACAGCCCTCTGGAGTAGAGAATTCCTAAGATTCACCACCCTCTGACTGAAGAAATTTCTCCTCATCTCAGTCCTAAATGGCTGACCCCTTATTCTGAGACTGTGACCCCTGGCTCTAGACTCCCTTGCCAGAGGAAACATCCTCCCTGCATCTACCTTGTCAAGCCCTGTAAGAATGTTGTATGTTTCAATGAGATCACCTCTCATTCTTCTAAACTCTAGAGAATATAGGCCTAGTCTACTCAATCTCTCCTCATGGGACAATCCCCCCATCCCAGGAATTAGTCTGGTGAACCTTTGTTGCACTCCTTCTATGGCAAGTATATCCTTCCTTGGGTAAGGAGACCAGAACTGTACACAATACTGCAGGCCTCACTAGGGCCCTATATAATTGCAGTAAGATGTCTTTACTCTTATACTCAAATCCTCTTGTAATAAAGGCCAACATACCATTTGCTTTCCTAATTGCTTGCTGTACTTGCATGCTAACTTTCAGTGATTGGTGTACAAGGACACCCAGGTCCCTCTGAACACCAACATTTCCCAATCTCGCTCCATTTAAAAAAAAAAAAATACTCTGCTTTTCTATTTTTCCTACCAAAGTGGATAACTTCACATTTCTTCACATTATATTCCATTTGCCATGTTTTTGCCCACTCACTTAGCCTGTCTATATCCCCGTGAAGCCTCTGCATCCTCCTCACAACTTACATTCCCACCCAGCTTTGTATCATCAGCAAACTTGAATATATTACATTTGGTCCCCTCATCCAAATCATTGATATAGATTGTGAATAGCTGAGGCCCAAGCACTGATCCTTGCGGTACCCCACTAGTTACAGCCTGCCAACCCGAAAAATGACCTTATCGAATGCCTTCTGAAAATTCAAATATACCACATCCACTGGTTCCCCCTTCTCTCTTCTGCTAGTTACAACCTCAAAAAACTTCGTCAAGCATGATTTCCCTTTCATAAATCTGTGTTGAATCTGCCCAATCCTATTATTTTCACAGTGCCCTGTTACCACATCCTCAATAGATTCTAGCATTTTATCTACTACTGATGTCAGGCTAACTGGTCTGTAGTTCCCTGTTTTCTCTCTTCCCTCCTTTCTTAAATAGTGGGGTTACATTTGCTAACTTCCAATCTGCAGGAACCATTCTAGAATCTATGGAATTTTGGAAGATGACAACCAATGCATCCACTATCTCTATAGCCGCCTCTTAAAACTCTAGGATGTAGGCCATTGGGTCCAGGGGATTTATCGGCTTTCAGTCCCATTAATTTCTCCAGTACTATTTTTTTTTTACTAATACTAATTTCTTTCAGTTCCTCATTCTCGCTTGACCCTTGGTTCTCCACAATTTCTGGGAGGTTTTTTGTCGCCTTCCGTGAAGACAGACACAAAGTATTTGTTTACTTTCTCTGCCATTTCCTTATTCCCCATTATAAATTCTCTGGTCTCAGCCTGTAAGGGACCCACATTTACTTTCGCTAATCTTTTCATTTTTACATACCTTTAGAAGCTTTTACAGTCTTTTTATGTCTCTCGCTAGTTTACTCATTCTATTTTCCCTTTCTTTATCAATTTTTTGGTCCTCCTTTGCTGAATTCTAAAATCCTCCCAATCCTCAGGCTTACTATTTTTTTTGGCAACATTATAAGCCTCTTCCTTTAATCTAATCCTATCTTTAATTTCTCTTGTTAGCCACGGTTGGACCATTTTTCCTGTGGTGTTTTTATTCCTTAATAGAATGTATATTTGTTGTGAATTATGAATTATTTCTTTAAATGTTTGCCATTGATTTTCTACTGTCATATCTTTTAATCTAGTTTCCCAACCTACCTTAGCCGACTCGCCTCTCATACCTATATTGAGTTATCAGAATGTGGAATGTTTTGCCACAAGTGTTGACCAATGCTAAATCGATACCAACATTCAAAAAGATACTGGGTGATTACTTAAAGAAGACTGAGTGTGTATGGGGAGAAAGCAGGAAAATGGGACTGTATAAAATCAGCCTCTGAGGGGCCTAAATTCAGTGCAAGCAACTGTGCTAGCATTTCTAAGTTTCATGCATGTATCTGTAACACTGGTGGTAGTGCTCAGAGGTTCACTACTATTTCAGAATTTTTAAAAAATGAATTGAAGGAGCTAAAATGTCTAATTGAATGAAGGCATTTAAGTTAGAAACGGACAAATCCTTGATGGAACAGAAAGGATGTTTTGCATCAAGATATAAGGGAGATGAAAATTACCTAAATGAGTTCTGTACATGATTCTAATAACAAGATGGGCTGAATGTTTGTTTGTTTTTACCTTTTTCATATATTCTGAAACAAGTTATCAATATACAATATTGTGTGCTTCTTGTGAGGAGATACTACCTGCAACAAATTTAGTGCTCTTTTTTTTTGTTTTGTTTGACCAGTAGCCTGTGCAGATCAGCAGAAGAGAGGCAGTGGGACTCTGAAGGTGTGAGCATGGAAGGACTAATTGTAGAAGATGATATCTCTATATTGAACCATGAAGAAGCAAGCCCTGAAGTAACACATTTCAGGTATAGCCCTATTGCAGCTTCTTCAGGCGATGAATCTGTCGCTTCCCACTTTGCACTTGTCACAGCCTATGAAGACATCAAAAAACGACTGAAGGAAACGGAGAATGAAAATTCTTTCCTGAAGAAAAGAGCCAGGATGCTGGAAGAAAGGGTAAATTGTGTTAAACTGTACAATTATATTTGGTTTTGAAGAGTTGAGTTAATGTCATTAGAGGTTAATATTTCTGTCTCTTCAGTGTAAAAATAGTGACTAGCCCATTAGATTTTTATGAGTAACATCTGAAGTATAAAAGCAGGATTCAAATTTACAAGTTTTCTAGTTTGTATTAAATAAACATGCAGCAATTCCATAGCCCTCTTCATGTTTAAAAAATTGTTTTTGTGTCTCGCCTGGTTCCATTCTTATCTATCTAATCGTAGCCAGAGAATGACCTGCAACGGCTTCTCTTCCCGCTCCCGCATCTTTACCTCTGGTGTCAAGCATCTACCCTTGGCTTCCTATTTCTCATTTACATGTTGCCCCTTGGTGACATCATCCGAAAACACAGCATTAGTTTCCACATGTACGCTGACGACACCTAGCTCTACCTCACTACCACTTCTTTCGACCCTGCCACCGTTTCTAAATTGTCAGACTGTTTGTCCGACATCCAGTTCTGGATGAGCAGAAATTTTCTCCTTTTAAATATTGGGAAGACCAAAGCCATTGTTTTCGGTCCCCGCCACAAACTCCATTCCCTAGCCACTGACTCCATCCCTCTCCCTAACATCTGTCTGAGGCTGAACCAAACTCTTCGCAACCTTGGTGTTATATTTGACCCTGAAATGAGCTTCCGACCACATATCCGCAGCATAACTAAGACCACCTCCGTAACATCGCCCATCTCCGCCCCTACCTCAGCTCATCTGCTGCTGAAATCCTCATCCATGCCTTGTTACCTCTAGATATGACACTTTCAATGCACTCCTGGCTGGCCTCCCACATTCTACCTTATATAAACTTGAGGTGATCCAAAACTCGGCTGCCTGTGTCCTAACTCGCACCAAGTCCCGTTCACCCATCACCCCTGTGCTCGCTGACCGACATTGGCTTCCAGTTAAGCAACGCCTTGATTTGAAATTTTTCATCCTTGTTTTCAAATCCCTCCATGGCCTCGCCCCTCCCTGTCTCTGTAATCTCCTCCAGCCCCACAACCCCCCCCGAGATATCTGCGCCCCTCTTGAGCATCCTTGATTATAATTGCTCAACCATTGGTGGCCGTGCCTTCTGTTGCCCAGGCCCTAAGCTCTGGAATTCCCTGCCTAAACCCCTCCACCTCTCTTTCTCCCTTTAAGATGCTCTTCAAAAACTTGGTCAAAGAGGTAGGTTTTAGTCATCTGCCCTAATTTCTCCTTATGTGGCTTGGTGTCATTTCTTGTCTTGTAATACTCCTGTGAAGCGCCTTGGGACATTTTACTACGTTAAAGACGCTATATAAATGCAAGTTGTTTACTATTACTACTACTACCTTACTAAGCTGTGCTATAAGTCACTAATAGACTAGTCTTTAATGCCACTGATGGACTTGATATTTAATATCTGATGAAAATCATTCATGTAGAATGAATGTTTATATCCTGTCCTGAAACGGAACTAATGAATTTCTGGTTTGTGTAATATGTAAATTGCTGTGTTTTTGATGAGAACGTTTGCATTTAAGCACATAAAGCATAGAATGTGAAAAAGTCTATTCAGCCTATTAAACCCACTGCTTCCATAAGTTCTGCATTATTACTTCTTGATCCTCATAGGCTACCAATGCAAGGTGCATCTATCCTTGCACCCCAACATTTGACTCTAGCCCTCTGCCCTCCTCAGAACATTTTTTGTTTCTTTCTCCTGCCCCAGCAGTGCTTAAGTACTCCATTCCATGAAGTATTTAATCATCATATGAACCATTATTGTAGTTGTTATGTGTGAAATCATTGGGCTGAGGCCAATTTGAATTTGGGCAAGTACTGGTGTTAATCTGTTACCTGCAGTTTAAAGGCACTGCAAATCTATATTTAGTCCAGGAACTTCTGGGCCTGTTTGGCTCAGAGTTTGTTCCACATGTCCATGATTCTGCAATGGTGTAAAATCTTGTTTCACTTAAGGCTGTGAGTTTCTCCAACTTTGCAACATTTCTCTAAGAATCTTTGATGTGAAATAAAAATAAATACCTATGGGAATACTTGTATGGAAAGGAACTCTGACAAAATAAAAGGGCATGAAGTGTATTCTCCTATTTCTTGTTTTTTTTTCCATTCTCAAATGTATTACTGCATACTAATCCACATTTAAGTTGCATCTACCACTTGCTTGCCTCTTCTGTTAACCTGTCTGTCTTCCTGTAAACATTTTGAAATTTTGCTATTGAGAAAGCACCATTTTAAATTTTCTGGTTCATCCTGTCTTTGTCATTTGTTCTCTCATGCTCACTAATATTGTGAATTAAGATGTGAATGCTAATTTATTTCAAACTAGAACAACAAAATAATTAAAATATGACCGGGCCAGTGTTTGTTTAACCATCATTTGCACAATGGTCATAGCTGATGGATGAGATAGGCTGTACGCATTTTTTGCTGGATTTGACTTGATCATTGGGGTAGATTGTCTGTGAAAGGAGTGGATTTGATGAATAAAATGGCTTTTTCTCATTCTATGCTTTTATGTTCATTTAGGAATATATTTCTCCAATATCATACAGTGGCTTTGTAAATAGCCTAGAAATGAAAGTGTAAAAATAAGTTTTTTTAAAGGTATGTTATCAAATTATACAAACACCATTTAGAAAAAAGTTATTAAGCTACCTTTGCTAACACTAACTTTACTTTATGGGATTCAGATACATTGTACTAACACACTCTTTTGTATTTAGGGCCAAGTTATTATCAAGCTTTGTGTAACTTATGACTGTTGAGGGACACAAAGCATTTCTGAAATTCAGCATTCAGTTCAACAGTATCAATCTAAGAGGCTTCACTGGAAATTTGCTTTTCTGTGTATATAAGTTTACAATCAAGGGTATATTTAAACTGCTGCCAGAAAAAGACATAACTTTTTTATGAAGTGTTGTTTTTTGCTCCATACTTTCAGCTTCTTAATGCTTCTCTTGACAATGAAAAAAGTTCTTTAGGACAGGAAGAAGTGAATAAAGCTTACCAGGCTTATCGGGAAGTTTGCATTGAAAGAGACAAGATGAGACAGAGACTGGAAAGAATGGTACTATCTGTAGTGTATTTTTACTTTAATATATTGTAATAATACAGATGTAGAAGTTGAAATTGTCTTTCATGCTTATATAAAATCTAAAGAGAAAATCATTCAATATTTTATAGTGTATGATTCATTTTAGGTGGAATTTGAATTTGTTTGACATAAATATTGAACATAGTGACAGCTGTGGCTGTTAGCACTCTCGCCTCTGAGTCAGAAGGTTGTGGGTTCAAGTCCCACTCCAGGGACTTGAGCACAAAAATCTAGGCTGACACTCCAGTGCAGTACTGAGGGAGTGCTGCACTGTCGGAGGTGCCATCTTTCGGATGAGACATTAAACCGAGGCCCCGTCTGCTCTCAGGTGGATGTCAAAGATCCCACGACACTATTTCACAGAAGAGCAGGGGAGTTATCCCTGGTGTCCTGGCCAATATTTATCCCTCAGTTAACATCATAAAAAGAGATTATCTGGTCATTAGCACATTGCTGTTTGTGGGAGCTTGCTGTGTGCAAATTGGCTGCCATGTTTCCTACATTACAACAGTGATCACACTTCAAAAGTACTTCCCAAAGTGCTTTACAGCCAATGATGTCCTAAGGTCATGAAAGGTGCTATAGAAATGCAAGTTTTTCTTTTATATCAAGTATGTAATTCCGAATTTATTGTAGTGTTCTTGACCATTGGTCTGTCCTCAGAGCCTTGTCAAAAAACAAAGTAAAAATCTAGGTATTGCAATGTGTTCTATGTTGATGAACTGAACACACTTTAGTGAAATTGGGTTTGGTATAGTTTTATGTCTTATTCTGTGGCCATCTTCAAAAGAGGTCACTTCATGAACTTTTGCATAGCGAGGCCAATTGCTGGGAGTAGTAGAAGTTCTGCCAGACTGGCATAAGAGCGAGTGCACTTCATCCTTGGCTACAAGTTTTGAATTTGTTTTCGGTATGATTCTAAAGAGTTAATGAAGACATATTCTTTCTGTTGTACGCACTACTGACGACAACAAACTTTTGTGTTTCATAAAGATCAAAGAGCAGATGGATTCTGTGCGAATTCTGAACGAAACTCTGCAGGCTAAAGAAGTAGAGATTCTTCAACTCCGAAGTGAAGTTGAAACCCATCAAGGTACATCCTTCTACAATATTTTTGGTTATATAAGAAAGCTGTATATGAAATACAGTGCATTTTGCTAATAAAACAAAGTCTTAGTGTTGTGGGGAATAGGGTTTTTATGTGACATGAACATTCTACATTTTGTTCACCCTAACAGTTCCATGGGTAAAATACATTGCATATTATGGTACTGACCAATACCAAGAAGGTCCCAGGTTTGATCCCTGGCCTGTTCTGAGTTATCTGATCTTGGCTAAGGTAATTGTGAAGGGGCAGCCATTGACCTCTGAATCCCTGGGCTAAGGAATGAAATAAGGAGCCAAGGTTCCTGCACTTGGTCATTATCCAGTGATTACTGGTGTATTATGCATGTGTGTGATGAGGCTTAAATGTGATGTCTTCCTAGCTGGAATAGCCTGCTGACACTCACTGGCATAACACACAAGGAGATCAAGTTATTGGAGAGTTGTCGGTGCCTCTGGAACCATTCACCAGGATGAGAGAGGAAAGAAAATTGGGAGAGATGGGGAAAGTGGGGAGAAATTGCATTTTTACATAGGAATAGCAAAATGTGCTTAATATGTGCATCCTAATGCCCTTGTTACACAATTTGCACACCTCACTTACACTTGTGGTGTAAATACAGCATGAAAATCTCATCATAGAGCTGCCAAATCCAAAGTAGCTTTTTGTCAACACTATAAAATAGTTGTCTGCAGCTTCACTCTATTGGCTCCATCAGTGTTTATATCTAGCTACTGATGCAAGTCCAACCATTTTATGTCAACAGACCATCTGCAAGTAGATGTAAGGTAGTCTATATACATTTCTTTTTACAACTTCCTGGGGGAGTGAAAAGGAACGTTGTAGTGATAGGGGACAGTATGGTCGGGGGGATAGATACTTTTCTCTGCAGCTGTGACCGGGAGTTCCGAAGGCTATGTTGCCTGCCCGGTGCCAGGGTTAAGGATATCTCCTCGAGGCTGGAGAAGAACTTGGAGTGGGAGGGGGAGGATCCAGTTGTCATGGTCCACATAGGAACCAACGACCTAGGTAGAACAAGGAATGAGGTTCTGCTGAGACAGCTTGAGGAGCTAGGATCGAAATTAAAACGCAGAACCTCAAAGGTAATAATCTCTGGATTGTTACATGAGCCATGTGCAAATTAGCATAGGGTCAAGCAGATTAGAAGGTTAAATGCATGGCTGAAAGAGTGGTGTGGGAGGCAGGGTTTTCAATTCACTGGCACCAGTACTGGGGAAAGAGGGAGCTGTTCCATTGGGATGGGCTCCACTTAAACCAGGCTGGGACCAGTGTCTTGGCAAATCAAATAACTAGGGCAGTAGATAGGGCTTTAAACTAATTGGGGGGATGGGAGGATTCTGGAAAGGGTAAATTCAAAAGCAGTAAGAGAAATGTCAAGGTTGTAGAGCAGAGTAGTGATTTGGGTAAAAATAAGGACAGTGGGTTAGGAAGGGACAGAGATCTTAACAAAGGTAATAGGGCATCAGTGACTAAGGGGACAACGGGGAAAAATAGAAAAATTAAAGCTAAAGGCACTGTATCTAAATGTACGAAGCATTCACAACAAAATAGATGAATTAATAGCACAGATAGAAATAAATGGGTTTGATTTAATAGCCATTATGGAGATATGGTTGCAGAGTGACCAAGGTTGGGAAATAAATATTCCAGGATACTTGGCTTGTAGAAGAGATGGGCAGAATGGAAAAGGAGGGTGGGGGGCCCTGATGAAGACAGTAGTGAGAAAGGATTTTAGCTCAGTAAAACAAGATGTAGAATCACTTTGGGTGGAGCTAAGAAACCACAAGGGACAAAACACTGGTGGGAGTAGTTTATAGGCCCTTTAACAGTAGTTGTAGTGTAGGGCACCGTATACATCAGGAAATTAGAGGTGCATATAACAAAGG
This sequence comes from Squalus acanthias, assembly GCA_030390025.1. NCBI lineage: Eukaryota > Metazoa > Chordata > Chondrichthyes > Squaliformes > Squalidae > Squalus > Squalus acanthias. The sequence goes on from CM059428.1 coordinate 73,886,388, forward strand.
TAATACAGTAATCATGGACTTGAATTTTCATAGACTGGGCAAACCAAATTTGCAGTAATAGTGCAGAGGACGAGTTCATGGAATGCATTCAAGATAGTTTTCTAGATCAGTATGTCGATGAACCAACTTAGGAACAGGCTATTTTAGATCTAGTACTGTGCAATGCAACTGGGTTAATTAATAACCTTGTAGTAAAGGAGTCTCTGGGGTGCAGTGATCATAATATGATAGAATTTTGGATTGAGTTCGAGAGTGATTTCGTTAAGTCCGAAACTAGGGTCTTAAATCTGAACAAAGCAAACTATGTAGGTATGATGGGCGAATTGGCTAAGGTAGGTTGGGAAACTAGATTAAAAGATAGGACGGTAGATAAGCAATGTCAAAAATTTAAAGAAATAATTCATAATTCACAACAAATATACATTCCCTTTATAGAATAAAAACCACATGGGGGGGGGGGAAATGGTCCAACTGTGGCTAAAAAGAATTTAAAGATAGTATTAGATTAAAGGAAGAGGCTTATAATGTTGCCAAAAGAATAGTCAGCCTGAGGATTGGGAGGATTTTAGAATTCCGCAAAGGAGGACCAAGAAATTGATAGAGAAAATAGAATGTGAGTAAACTAGCAACAGACATAAAAACAGATTGTAAAAGCTCCTAGGTATGTAAACAGGAAGAGATCAGCAAAAGTAAACTTAGGTCCCTTACCGGCAGAGACAGGAGAAATTATAATGGGAAATAAGGAAATGGCAGAGACATTAAACAAATACTTTGTGTCTCCCTTCAGGGAAGAAGATGTAAAAAACCTCCCAGAAATGGTGGGGAACCAAGGATCTAGTGAGAATGAGAAACTTAAAGAAATTAGTATTAGTAAAAAAAAATAGTACTGGAGAAATTAACGGGACTAAAAGCTGACAAATCCCCAGACCTGATTGCCTACAGAGATAGTGAATGCATTGGTTTTGATCTTCCAGAATTCCCTAGATTCTAGAACCGTCCCCGCTGAGTGAAAGGTAGCAAATGTAACCCTGCTATTCAAGAAAGGAGGGTAAGAGAAAATGGGGAACTACAGACCAGTTAAAGGGAAATTGTGTTTGAAAAATGAGTTTTTTGAGGTTGTAACTAGCAGGGTAGATAAGGGGGAACCAGTGGATGTAGTGTATTTGGATTTTCAGAAAGCATTAAATAAGGTGTCATACAAAAAGTTATTACACAAAATTAGGGCTCATGGGATTGGGGGTAATATACTAGCGTAGATTGAGGATTGGTTAATGGACATAAAACAGAGAGTAGGAATAAATGGGTCATTTTTGGGAAGGCAGGCTGCAGCTAGTTGGGTCCTGCAACAGTGCTTGGGCCTCAGCTATTTACAATCTATATCCATGACTTAGATGAGGGGACTGAATGTAATGTATCCAAGTTTGCTGATGATACAAAGCTAGGTTGGAAATGTAAGTTGTGAGGAGGATGCAAAGAGGCTGCAAAGGGATATAAGACCGGTTAAGTGAGTGGGCAAGAACATGGCAGAACGAATATAATATGGAGAAATGTGAAGTTACACACTTTTTGGTAGGAAAAATAGAAAAGCAATATATTTTTTAAATGGTGAGAGATTGGGAAATGTTGGTATTCAGAGGGACCTTGTACACCAATCACTGAAAGTTAATATGCAGGTACAGCAAGCAATTAGGAAAGCAAATGGTATGTTGGCCTTTATTACAAAAGGATTGGAGTATCAGATGGAAGAAGTCTTATTACAATTATATAGGTCCTTGGTGAGACCACATCTGGAGTACTGTGTACAGTCTTGGTCTCCTTACCTAAGGAAGGATATACTTGCCTTGGAGGGAGTGCAACGAAGGTTCACCAGACTGATTCCTAGGATGGGGGGGATTGCACTATGAGGAGAGATTGTGTAGACTAGGCCCTATATTCCCTAGAATTTAGAAGAATAAGAGGTGATCTCCATGAAACAAATAAAATTCTTCAGGGGCTTGACAGGGTAGATGCTGGGAGGATGTTTCCCCTGGCTGGAGTGTCTAGAACTAGTGGTCACAGTCTCAGAATAAGGGGTTGGCCATTTAGGACTGAGATGAGGAGACCTAGGTAGGAAGAGGGATGAGGTCCTGCAGGCAGAGTTTAGGGAGCTAGGGATGAGGTTAAAAAGCAGGACCTCAAAGGTAGTAATCTCCGGATTACTACCAGTACCACGTGCTAGTGAGTACAGAAATAGGAAGATAGAGCAGATGACTACGTGGCTGGAGAGATGGTGTGGGAGGGAGGGCTTTAGATTCCTGAGGAATTGGAACTGTTTCTGCGGGAGGTGGGACCTCTACAAGCCAGACGGGTTGCACCTCAACGGGAACGGGACCAATATCCTCACGGGAGGGTTTGCTAGTGCTGTTGGGAAGGGTTTAAACTAGCTTGGCAGGGGGATGGGAAACTAAGTATAGAGTGAATAGGGAGGGAAGAAAAACTGGAATTGGAAAACAAAAATGTAGAAAGTAAATTGGAAGGACTGAGGAATCAAGGGCTAGATAGTAGTCAACAAGGAGGTTTGCCTGTACTAAATGGTATATACTTCAATGCAAGGAGTATAGCGAACAAGGCAGATGAGCTGAGGGCACAGGTAGATACTTGGGACTATGATGATATAGCTATTCGAGACGTGGCTGAAAGAGGGGCAAGTATGGCAGCTCAACATTCCTGGTTACAGGATTTTCAGACGGGATAGAGAGGGAGGTAAAAAGGGAGGGGGGTTGCGGTATTGATTAAAGAAACGATTACAGCTGTGAGGAGGGATCATCAAACGAGGCCATATGGGTCGAACTGAAAAACAACAAAGGGGCGATCACACTGCTGGGAGTGTACTACAGACCCCCAAACAGTGAGAGGGAGCTAGAAGAACAAATATGTAGACAAATTTCTGAGAAGTGCAAAAACTATAGGGTAGTAATAGTAGGGGATTTCAACTACCCCAATATTAACTGGGATAAAATTAGTGTGAGGGGTATAGAGGATGCGGAATTCTTAAAATACATCCAGGAGAACTTTTTTAGCCAGTATGTAGCAAGCCCAACAAGGGAGGGGGCGGTTCTGGACTTAGTTTTAGGGAATGAAGCTGGGCAGGTAGAAGGCGTATCAGTGGGGGAGCATTTTGGTGCTAGTGACCATAATTCAGTTAGATTTAAGGTAGTAATGGAAAAGGACAAGGATAGACCAGGAATAAAAATTCTAAATTGGGGGGAAAAGCAAATTTTGCTAAGCTCAGAGGGGATTTAGCCATAGTGGACTGGAAACAGCTACTTGAAGGTAAATCAGTGTCAGAACAGTGGGAGGCATTCAAGGAGGAGATCCGGAGGGTTCAGACCAAATGTGTGCCCTTAAAGAAAAAAGATGGGACTAACAAATCTAGAGCCCCCTGGATGTCTAGGGACATATAGGGTAGGATAAAGAAAAAAAGGGAGGCGTGTGACAGATACCGAGGGCTAAATACTCCAGAATCTTTAGAGGAGTACAGAAAGTGCAGGGGTGCAATTAAAAAGGGTATTGGGGAAGCAAAGAGAGAGCATGAAAAATTCTTGGCAAGTAAAATCAAGGAAAACACAGATGTTTTATAAATATATTAAGAGTAAGAGGATAACTAAAGAAAGGGTAGGGCCTATTGGAGATCGAGGGTAATCTGTGTGTGGACGCAGGAGACGTCGGTAGGGTTCTTAATTAATACTTTGCGTCTGTTTTCACAAAGGAGAGGGGCGAAGCAGACATTGCTATCGGGGGAGGAGTGTGAAATATTAGATGAAATAAACAGTGAGAGAGGAAGTATTAAGGGGTTTAGCAGCTTTAAAAGTGGATCAATCCCCAGGCCCGGATGAAATGTATCCCAGGCTGTTAAGCGAAGCAAAAGAGGAAATAGCAGAGGCCCTGACCATCATTTTTCAATCTTCTCTGGCTTCAGGTGTGGTACTGGAGGACTGCTAATGTGGTACCCTTGTTTAAAAAGGGAGAAAAGGATAGACTGAGTAATTACAGGCCAGTCAGCCTAACCTCGGTGGTGGGAAAATTATTGGAAAGAATTTAAGGACAGGATAAATCTTCATTTGGAAAGACACGGATTAATCAAGGATAGTCAGCACGGATTTGTTAAGGGAAGGTCGTGTCTGACAAACTTGATTGAATTTTTTGAGGAAGTAACAAGGAGGGTAAATGAGGATAGTGCGTTTGATGTAGTGTATATGGACTTTAGCAAGGCTTTTGATAAGGTTCCACATGGCAGACTAGTCACGAAGTTAAAAGCCCATGGAATCAGGGCAAAGTGTCAAGTCGGATTCAAAACTGGCTCGGAGACAGGAAGCAGAGGGTAATGGTTTTTGGGTGGTTTTGTGGCTGGAATGCTGTTTCCAGTGGTGTTCTGCAGGGCTCAGTACTAGGTCCCTTGCTTTCTGTGGTATATATCAATGATCTAGACTTGAATATAGGGGGTATGATTAAGAAGTTTGCAGATGATACTAAAATCGGCTGTGTGGTTGATACTGAAGAAGGAAGCTGTAGACTGCAGGAAGATATCAATAAATTGGTCAGGTGGGCAGAACAGTGGCAAATGGAATTCAATCCGGAGAAGTGTGAGGTAATGCATTTGGGGAGGGCTAACAAGGAAAGGGAATACACATTAAATGGTAGGACACTGAGTAGTGTAGAGGAACAAAGGGACCTTGGCGTGCATGTCCACAGATCCCTGAAGGTAGCAGGCCAGGTAGATAAGGTGGTTAAGAAGGCATACGGAATGCTTGCCTTTATTAGCCGTGGCATAGAATACAAGAGCAGGGGGTTATGTTTCAACTGTATAAAACACTAGTTAGGCCTCAGCTAGAGTACTGCGTGCCGTTCTGGTCACCACATTACAGGAAAGATGTGATTGCACTAGAGAGGGTACAGAGGAGATTTACAAGGATGTTGCCAGGAGTAGAGAATCTTAGCTATGAGGAAAGACTGGATAGGCTGGGTCTGTTTTCCTTGGAACAGAGGAGGCTGAGGGGAGATCTTATTGAGGTGTATAAAATTGAGGGGCATAGATAAAGTGGATAGAAAAGACCTATCTCCCTTATCTCCCTTATCAGAAGGGTCAAAAACCAGGGGGCACAGATTTAAAGTAATTGGTGGAAGGTTTAGAGGGGATTTGAGGGGAAATTTCTTCACCCAGAGGGTTGTGAGGGTCTGGAACTCACTGCCTGAAAGGATGGTAGAGGCAGGAACCCTAACCACTTTTTAAAAAGTACTTGGATGTGCACTTGGGATGCTGTAACCTGCAGGGCTACGGACCAAGAGCTGGGAAGTGGGATTAGGCTGGATAGCTCTTTGTTTGCTGGCGCGGACACGATGGGCCAAAATGGCCTCCTTCCGTGCTTTAACTTTCTATGATTAAATTTCTTCGCTCGGAGGATTGTGAATCTTTAGAATACTCTACCCCAGAGGGCTGTGGATGCTCAGTCGTTGAGTATATTCAAGACAGAGATCAATAGATTTTTGGATACTAAGGGAACCAACTGATATGGGGATAGTGCGGGATGGTGGAGTTGAGGTAGAAGATCAGCCATGATCTTATTGAATGGCGGCGCTGGCTCGAAGGGGCAGATGGCCTACTCCTGCTCCTATTTCTTATGAAACACACATTAACAGTGTAAACGGGGACGTGGGAGATATTCAGTATTGACAGGTTGTGTATTGACACAAGATTTTACATTTCATTATGAAACTTCAAGTCTCTTACTCCAGCCTTTCTCCAACTTGAAGCACAGCACCAATGTGCAGCATTTGAGAGTCGAGCAATCCAGGTTTGATTCTCTTCTGGGGCCCAGCGGTCCAATTCTCAGCATTGCTGAGTGAAGACCAGGCATCTCCTCTTAGGAGGGTAAATAAGAGAGTGAATCATTGCGTTTTTGCAAACCTTCCAGTTGTTGTACAAGAGTGGGAGTGGGTCATGTGAGATAACTGGTCCCAATGAGTTACTTTTACACAAGGTAAATGGTGAAATACTTATTCCAGGAATGTGGTATCCTCCATTACACTTTTCATTATTTATGGCAGGAAGTAATTTAGATTAAAAATGTGTTCCCCTTTCCTGCCTCAATGGTGAAATTTTCCTTTAAATTGATTGTAACAACCTAGGTTTTCTGATATCCATACCAATCGTAACCCATTGAAAATGAATGGGTTGCTATCAGTATTGTAATTGGGAAAACTTAGGCCATCTTGTCAGCTGTTATTGAATACACCAGTTATGTTGGGTCCATCACACAATTGGGACCTGACAATCTCGGAACTGGTACGTGTGCTGACTGGAACAATCAAGAAATGGAAAGGGTGAGAATGGAGAGAAGAGACGTTCTTCATTATTTACTGACGTTAATCTGAACTTCAAAAAAAAATTATGGGTACAGAGGTTAAACACTTAAAAAAAAAAACTTTAAGTATTTGATGGCAGAATTTTATTACAAAGGCATACAGACTCTGAAATTCTTTGTAGAAAAGGCAAGACAGTTTCTGTAAGTTTTGGCAGCTTCTTTTATAGTGTTTATTTTTCATTGTTTTGTAGTGATGGATGATCTGCACAGGACCCAGAATTCCTGGGATTTAGAAAAATCAAATAATGAACTGAAGATGTACACCATGAAGCAAGAGCTGGATATCCTTAAACGGGAATGCAATTTCCTTAGAGTAGAGCTACACAATTGTAAACTGAAGGTAAATTGAAGGTTTATGTCACATACCTACAGGTTTGAAGTTTCATTCATGAATTATTTTCTATATTCCTAGTACAACAAGGTACTATGCAAGTAGTGGTCATACAGTTTTAATTGTAAAAGAAATCTACTTGTACAACCTTGGTTTTTTTGCTACAAAAACTGAAAATTTAGAAAACCTTCAGCAGCTCAGGCAGCATTTGTGGAGAGAGGAAAATGGTTAAAATTTCAACTCCTATTACACTTCCTCAGAACTGGAAGATGTTACAGATGAACAACTTTAAGGAGGAACACAGCAAGGGAAAAGGGAGTGGAGGAAAATGACCACAATCACAAGAAAATAAAATAAATAATCTGTAAAGTGATTAGGTGGATAACAGGAAATGATGAAGGGATGATAGAATAAGATAAAAGGAGGTATGATGAGAAATTAGAAAAATAAAAAACCTGTACAAAGCCTAAAGAATGTGTGTTAGGTTAAAGCAGAATAGCAGAGGGGGAGGGAAGCATGGAGAAACTGGATAAGTGGAGTAGGCTGCAGTGGGCCGAAGGTGTGGAGGCAGAAGGCAGGTAGACACCAGAGGTGCAGATTGCCGTGCCGGCCACGTAGCAATGGGAGATCCCTAGTATAAAATTGAGGTGATATGTTCTTGTGTTGAGCTTTACTGGACCAAACGCTGATTGGGTGATCACTTTGCTGAACGTGTCCATTCTGTCCGCAACTGTGACCCTTGAGCTCCCAGTCGCTTGCTACTATAATTCTTTGCCCGATTCTCACTCTGGCCTTTCTGTCCTTGGCTATTTACACTGTTGCTGGCCTCCAATGTGGGCACTTGAGTTGACCGGGACCGGCATCCTTGAGGAACTTGGGCATGGGAAGGCTTGGTTGAGGACTGTGGTACCTTGGCTGTTGCCGGGACAGTCTAGTGCAGCTAGCTTTATTGCACCAGGAGTGGCAGGGGAGCAGGCATGCTGTCATCCTGAGAGGACAGTATACAATGGTGCCACTGCCACTCGCATAGGGCAGCGCCTCAGTACTTCCACTGATCTGCGGGAGAGCAGATTGTAGGAATATTCCTGAAAATGTGGGCTGCAGGTGAATAGTATTTGTTTCAATATCTTGTCCATAACTTGGAACCTGAGAAAGAATTGCCCTCCCTATCTCTGTAACCTCCTCCAGCCCTACAACCATAGAATATTACAGCACAGAAGACGACCATTCGACCCATCGTACCGTGCTCTTTCCCCATAGCCCTGCAAATTTTTCTTTTAAGTACATATCTACTTCCACAAACTTTGCATTCCTCCAAATCTGGACTCTTGTTCACCCCCACTCCCTTCACCCCATCATTGGTGGCTGTGCCTTCAGCTCTGGAATTCCCTCCAAAAAATACTTCCACCCCTCTCTTCCTTTTAAGACCCTGCTTAAAACTTACCTCTCTAACCATGCTTTTAGTCACCTAACTCTAATATCCTAGTATCTCCTTCTTTGGATCGGTGTCAATTTTTGTCGTCTTCTGCTCCTGGAAGCGCTTTGGCACTATACAAATGCAAGTTGTATATCTGTCCACTAGGTGATGATCTAATCCTTTATATAAAATAAAACTTACTTGAACAAGATCTAAGCAAGAACCTTTAAGCCTTTATCACTGCCAGTTATTCTTTTGCATTAGTTCCCAGCTCTAGTAGTAAGTAAAATGTAATGGAAAATATAGTAATCTTCATGTAACACTTTGAGTACCATTGATCAAAAATGAAATTCAGTGGCTTTTTTCCCTGTGCTACTGACCAGTCTTTTCACACATTCTTTCAGGAGTACTAAGATTTTTTTCCTATTTTCTAGTCTAATTTAGGCTTTCGTTGGCTGAGATATTGCTCACGCACAATCTCTCGTCATCGGGACTATAAAACAAAACTACAAAAATTTTTAAATACCAATTTTTTCCTATCCTGCAATGAAATGTTCTCCTTGTTGGAAGTGGCCATTTTTATATAGTTTTGCCTATTATTGCATTAGTCCACTGCACGGCCACCAATGATTGGGTGACTGGAGTGGGGGTGAACAAGAGTCCAGATTTGGAGGAATGCAAAGTTTGTGGAAGTAGATATATACTTAAAAGAAAAATTTGCAGGGCTATGGGGAAAGAGCACGGTACGATGGGTCGAATGGTCGTCTTCTGTGCTGTAATATTCTATGGTTGTAGGACTGGAGGAGGTTACAGAGATAGGGAGGGCAATTCTTTCTCGTTCCAAGTTATGGACAAGATATTGAAACAAATACTGTTCACCTGCAGCCCACATTTTCAGGAATATTCCTACAATCTGCTCTCCTGCAGATACTGGATCAGGTTCAAAACAAACATTCTTCTCCCACACACAAAGATAGCACCTTTACTTTTGCTTTTAACTTGCTAAGCATGCTGGTAATCTTAAAGAAAAACATTATGTCCCCAAAATATTTTCAATTTTAAATGTACTTTAAATTTGGGATCACTACAGTGAAAGATGTAATGCTGGTTGGTGAGTGGCATTAATGATGATTCTCTTAATTGCTAAAAATTTTGTAAGAAGTGCTTATAGGCTTTGACATTTGTGGCCAGTGACCACTTAAGTACTTTATGTTGCAGTAATGAAAAAACATTGTGATGCATTTCATGAAACAATTAAAGAAAGCAATTGCAGTAACAGCTTAGAGCATCTTGGGACAATGAGACTGTCCCAAGAACAACAACTTGTATTTATATCACGCCTTTAATGTAGTAAAACATCCCAAGGCGCTTTACAGGAGTGTTATAAAACAAAATTTGACACCAAGCTATATAAGGAGAAATTAGGGCAGATGACCAAAAGCTTGGTCAAAGAGGTAGGTTTTAAGGAGCGTCTTAAAGGAGGAAAGAGAGGCGGAGAGGTTTAGGGAGGGAATTCCAGAGTTCAGTGCCTAGACAGCTGAAGGCACAGCCACCAACGGTTGAACAATTTAATATCTGGGATGCTCGAGGGCAGAATTAGAGGAACACAGATACTTCAGGGTTTGTGGGGCTGGAGGAGATTAGAGATAGAGAGGGGCGAGGCCATGATAGGATTTGAAAACCAGGATGAGAATTTTTAAATCCAGGCGTTGCTTAACCAGGAGCCAATGAAGGTCAGCGAGCACAGGGGTGATGAGTGAATGGGACTTGGCACGAGTTAGGATACGGGCAGCAGAGTTTTGGATGAACTCCAGTTCAAGCCTGAGGATTGGGATTTTTTAGAAATCCGCAAAGGGAGACCAAGAAATTGAAAAAGAAAGGGAAAATGGAATATGAGCACAAACTAACAAAAAATATAAAAACTGATTGTAAAAGCTTCTATAGGTATGTGAAAAGGAAAAGACTGGCGAAGGTAAATGTAGATCCTTTACAGTCAGACGGGAGAATTTATAATGGGGAATGAGGAAATGGCAGAAAAATTAAATAAATACTTTGTTTCTGTCTTCACGGAGGAAGACACAAACCTCCCAGAAATACGAGAAAACCAAGGGTGTGGCGAGAATGAGGAACTTAAATAAATTATTATTAGTAAAAAAAACAGTACTAGCAAAATTAATGGGACTAAAAGTCTATAAATCCCAGGGACCGGATGACCTACATCCTAAGGTTTTGAAAGAGGTGCCCATTGGGATAGTGGATGCATTGGTTGTCATCTTCCAGAATCTATGGAATTTTGGAACGGTTCCTGCAGATTGGAGGATAGCAAATGTAACCCCGCTATTTAAGAAAGGAGGGAGAGAGAAAACGGAACTACAGACCTGTTAGCCTCATCGGTAGTTGGGAAAATGCTGGAATCTATTATAAAGGATGCAATAACTGGGCACTTAGAAACTAATAGTAAGATTGGGCAGAGTCAACATGGATTTATGAAAGGGAAATCCTGTTTAACAAACCTATTGGAGTTCTTTGAAGATGTAACTAGTGGAGTAGACAAAGTGGAACCGGTAGATGTGGTGTATTTGGATTTTCAGAAGGCCTTCGATAAGGTCCCACACAAGAGGTTGGTGAACAAAATTAAGGCACATGGAATTGGGGGTAATATACTAGCATGGATTGAGAATTGGTTAACAGACAGAAAACAAAGAGTAGGGATAAATGGGTCTTTTTCAGGATGTCAGGCTGTGACTAGTGGGGTACCGCAAGGATCGGTGCTTGGGCCCCAACTATTCACAATCTATATCAATGATTTGGATGAGGGGACTAAATGTAGCATTTCCAGATTTGCTGATGATACAAAGCTAGGTGGCAGTGTCAGTTCAAAGAGGATGTGAAGAGGCTTCAAGGGGATCTCGACAGGCTCAGTGAGTGGGTGAGAACATGGCAGATGGAATATAATATGGATAAATGTGAAGTTATCCACTTTGGTAGAAAAAACAGAAAGGCGGAGTATTTCCTAAATGGTGAAAGATTGGGGAATGCAAATGCTCAAAGGGACCAGGGTGTCCTTGTATATGAGTGACTGAAAGTGACTCTGCGGGTGCAGCAAGCCATTAGGAAGGCAAATGGTATGCTGGCCTTCATTACAAGAGGATTTGAGTACAGGAGTAAAGAAGTCTTACTCCAATTATATAGGGCCTTGGTGAGACCACACCTGGAGTATTGTGTACAATTTTGGTCTCCTTACCTAAGGAAGGATATACTTGCCATAGAGGGAGTGCAACGAAGGTTCACGAGATTGATTCCTGGGATGGCGGGACTGTTGTATGAGAAGAAGTTGAGTAAACTAGGCCTGTATTCTCTTGAATTCAGAAGAATGGGAGGGGATCTCATTGAAGCATACAAAATTCTTACAGGTCTTGATAGGGTGGATGCTGGGAGAATGTTTCCCTTGGCTGGGGAGTCTAGAACCAGGGGCCACAGCCTCAGGATTAAGGGTAGGCCATTCAGGACTGAGATGAGAAGAAATTTCTTCACACAGAGGGTGGTGAATCTTTGGAATTCTCTACCCCAGAGGACTGTGGAGGCTCAGTCATTGGGTATATTCAAAACAGAAGTTGATTGATTTCTGACTAGTAAGGGATATGGCGATAGGGCCGGTTAATGGAGTTGAGGCAGAAGATCAGCCATGATCTCATTGAATGGCGGAGCAGGCTCAAAGGGCCAAATGGCCTACTCCTGCTCCTATTTCTTATGTTCTTACGTAGGGATGAATGTGGGAGGCCAACCAGGAATGCATTGGAATAGTCAAGTCTAGAGGTAACAAAGGCATGGATGAGGGTTTCAGCAGCAGATGAGCTGAGACACAGCGGAAACGGGCTATGTTACGGAGGTGGAAATAGACGGTTTTGGTTATGGCGCGGATGTGTAGTTGGAAGCTCATTTCAGGGTCAAATATGACCACGGTTGCAAACAGTCTGGTTCAGCCTCAGACAGATACTAGGGAGAGGGATGGAGTCGGTGGCTAGGGAACGGAGTTTGTGGCAGGGACCGAAGACAAAGGCTTCGGTCTTCCCAATATTTAATTGGAGAAAATTTCTGCTCATCCAGTACTGGATGTCGGACAAGCAGTCTGACAATTTAGAGACAGTGGAGGGGTCGAGAGAAGCGGTGGGGAGGTAGAGCTGGGTGTCGTCCGTGTACATGCGGAAACTGACGCTGTGTTTTCAGATGATGTCGCCGAGGGGCAGCTTGTAGATGAGAAATAATGAGGGGCCCAAGGATAGATCCTTGGGGGACACCAGAGGTAATGATGCGGGAGCGTGAAGAGAAGCCATTGAAGGTGATTCTCTCTGGCTATAACTAGATAGATAAGAATGGAACCAGGCGAGTGCAGTCCCACCCAGCTGGACGATGATGGCGAGGTGTTTGAGGAGGATGACGTGGTCAACCGTGTCAGAGGCTGCAGGCAGGTCGAGAAGGATGAGTGGGGATAGCTTACCTTTCACAGTCACAAAGGATGTCATTTGTGACATTGAGACATATTTCGGTACTGTGGCAAGGGTGGAAACCTGATTGGAGGGATTCACACCTGGAGTTCCGGGAAAGATGGGAATGGATTTGGAGGCGACAACATGTTCAAGGACTTGAGAGGAAAAGGAAGTTGGAGATGGGGCATTAGTTTGCAAGGACAGAAGGGTCAAGAGTTGGGTGGTTTTTTTTGAGGAGAGGGGTGATGACGGCAGATTTGAGCGAGAGGGGTACAGTACCTGAGAAGAGAGAACCGTTAACAATATCAACTAACATGGGAGCCAGATAAGGAACTTGGGTAGTCAGCAGTTTAGTGGGAATAGGGTCGAGGGAGCAGTAAGTGGATCTCATGGACAAGAGGAGCGCAGGGAGGTCGTGAGGGGAGAGCGGAGAGAAACTGGAGAAAGATGCGAGATCCGGGCTAGGGCAGGGGGGGAACCTCAGAGGAAGTTTGGCCTGGTGGGCTAGGGAAAGGAAGGGACTTAGCAGAGGCAGCTGATCAGATGGTCTCAATCTTAGACAAAGAAGTCCATGAGCTCCTCGCACTTGTTGTTGGTGAGGGTGGAGGAGAGGGGTTTAAGAAGATGGTTAGCAGTAGAGGAAAGAATGATCCTGGAATAGTGAGCAATATTGTCAGACACGAGCAGAACCCGATAATGCTTTATGTGGTGCAGCCAGACCTGGCGGTGAATGGCTAAATCAGTTGTCTGCCATATTCATTCAAGTCTGCGCACTTTGGACTTAAGGGAGCAAAGATGAGGGCCATACCGGGGGAAGCGGCCAGGGTGAGAGAAAGTAATGGTTTTAATAGGGACGAGGGCATCAAAGGTGGTGGTTAGGGTGTGGTTGAGCATATCAGTCGCTGCAGAAATGTTGTGGTGAATGGAGGGCCAAAGGCTGGACAGTTGGGATTTCGTAAGTGAGTTGAGAGTTTTTTCTGGGGCGGACACCGAATGAAGTAGGGTTGGGAGAGGGAAAGGGGATGTAGGTGGAGAGCGATACAAGGAAGTGGTCAGAGATGGCCTTATCTGCAATTGACACGATGGGAGTAGTGAGGCCACGAGAGATGGCAAGTTCAAGTGGGTGGCTATGAATATGGGTTGGGGAGTTTACATCGAGGGAGAGATTAAGGGAGGATAGGAGGGTAGTGAACTCTGGAGAGCATGATAAATTGAAATAGAGATTGAAATAACCAAGGTGAGAAGTCGCTCGGTGCAGAGGCTAATGGAGGAAAGCAGTGAAGATATGTGATAAAATTTTCATGGTACTTGGGTAGGCGGTAGAGAACGAGAATTTTAACTGAGGTGAGAGGGGTGGAACAAGGTGAGATGCTCAGTAACTATAACTGTACCACCCTAATGTGCAGGCTCTGGATCCCTGACGCCCCAGGTAGTCTGAGCTCATGCACCCTTTAACATATCACTCTGCTCAGCCTTGTTCTCCTGATCAGACTCACTATTTATGCACCCTTTTTTTCTGGCTGTTCAAGAGCATGTCAATGTTGTCTGTCCTGGCAAGGTTACACCGATGTGGTACCGGCTGAGGGTGAGATGAACTACAGAAGTTGGCAGCTGAAGAACAATATAAAAGTGGCTTAAGATAGCAGCAGATTATGAGCTCACCACGAGCTTCTCCTTTTTGTAAATGTAAGCTTCAAGTAATAGTTTCTATTTAAAGATTGCACTGATTACTGCTGTTAGATTGTGACAGATAGTTGAATGCCATGTTAGATGAAGTTGCTTATCTATTATGTTTACAATCTTAAATTTATGATTCCCTCAACAGAAACTGCTGATAACTGCATTATCTGTTTTATTTGTTATTACTGATTACCTCAGTAAGGAGTGAGAGTTTGGAAAATGAATGAAATAAAATTGCATATGTTTGTGGGAAAGCATGAATCCAAGTGATGATAAATTGGTGAAAGTGAGACAAAGGTCAATGATTATGTGGGAGTTTTGTGTGATAAATGTGAGTGACTGTGTGGGTGTCTTAGATGGCTGTGAGCATCTGTGGGTGGCGGCATAGGTGAAGTGTGGGTGATTAGGTAAAAAACTGTGGTTTTGTGTACTTGGGACAAGTATAACTTATTTTGCGCACAATTTTAAATTCAGTTTCCAGAATCTTGCAAAGGAACATGTACTTACTAAATCATTTCTATCTTTGTCAAAGGTGTTAATGATGTCCCTTGTGCCATGTATCAGAACCAACTCTAGACTCTCTCCTCCAAACCACTGAAGTGGAAATTTGCCTGGCTTCCACCCTCTTCCCAGACAGCCAGGTGGTGATTAGCGACATGTTTTTTTTGATAAATGGGGGGCAAATCCATATCCTTTTATCACGGTATGGCATTTTGGTACTGGAGAGGGTGATGTAAATTTGTGTTGCATATTCCCCATTGTGCATGTCTCTTTCCCCGTTTTAAAAAAAAAAAGTCTTTTTGCTCATACATCAGTATCCACGTGCAGATGTGATCTTTGAGTGGAACAATCTCCTGGAACACTCATCCCTTGACGAATTTTAAACCTAATTGACCTCTTGTAAATAGAAATCTCATTATGGCCACTTCGGCTGTTCTTTTCTTCTCTCATAAGCAACAGTCTTTATTGTTTGTTCACCTGAAGTATATTGACCCTGAACTTGTAGTTGGTAGGACGGCATACTCTGAGTACGCCGTCATACCGCCTTTGAAATTGACCGCAAGTTCGGGATGCGCTAAATCCCAAATTTGCGATCTATCAAGTTTATAATAGACAGATGATCCGTTGCAACTTTTAAGTCCTCCTTCAAATGATGTGCTGGCACAAATGTGGGCCCACCTACTGTGCATCAATTATGCTGGAAATTTTTACGACTAGTGCAAACAGACGCAGGAGCCTGTTTGTGCAGCGTAAGGGGAGGGGGAGAAAATTATATAATTAAAAATGAACACATAGTTTCTTTATCAGGCAGCTGTAAAGGTTCAGCTTTTTAAAGCCAAGTACTGTACTTGTCAAATAAATATAATTAGTAACACACCGTTTAATTTACAAGTTGTAATACACGGGGCTTTCTATATTTCCTGATTGGCTAGTGAAAGGAGCACCGCCCCACGTGATCCCAGGTATGCTTACGCACAGCCATACGCCCCTGGGATCCGTGGGCCACTACGCTGCGCACAAATCCGCAGTATTTCAAAGCAACTTTTCGAACAGGGTTTGCAGCAGGTAAGTGCGGATTTAGTTTGGAGGTCAGTGGCGTACTCCTTAACTACACCGCTGACTGCAAATTCAGGTCCAGTGCAAGTATTTTTGATTGTATTTTTCACATTGCTTTTTTACATTATTATTTTTCAGTAATAATACTGCCATGTTTAACCTTGCTTTCATCATTGCAATTGTTTCAATGCATCCTTGGTCTTTGATCATTACTGATTTCCAAATTCAGCATTTCCATCCAAAATAATAGATCCCTTACAGCGACTTGTATCCAAGCCACAACACTTGTACTGTTCCATAGCGCATGATCTGCTGGGATTGGCAGCAGGTCAAGAGTGCAAGTTATCTGGCACCAGCAGCTTTTAAATGGCTGCTGGTCAACATTAAATTTGTCCTGCTACAGAAGAATGGGTGATATAGTTGGAGCAAGGCAACACAGCACTGTTCTTTTTAGTAGTCTTTTCGTATGGTAGTAGCAAAGCAAATCAAATGTCAATATCTAAGTTGGATATCCAGGCCAAAGCTTCCGCTGTAACAGTGTGGATATCTTGTAGGCTGCCTGTGAATTTCCTCTGAGGGCAGTGCTCAATGATGTGCTCCAGGGTCTGATTAGGAGCTCCACAGTCGCATGATGGGGATGCTTTAACTTTCCATCTATGGAGAAGGCGGCAGCATCTACCATGACAAATTCTGAGGCGGTTTTTGGTTGTCCACTATTTGTGAGGAAGGTTTGATCCTTCAGGTTGCACTGTGGGGTCCTCTTTAAGGAATCCATTACGTATGTTGCAGTTCTTCCAAGCATTTCGCCATCGATCATCAAGGCTGAGGGGAGATCGCTGAAGGGCTTCGGCGACGGACCAAAATGGCCGCCTAGATTTGAGACGGGTTGGTGGTAGGTTGTTCAAATTGGCCTGGATTGGCATGTCTTTGCTGGAGTAGCGGTTGCATTCTCTGGAGACTGCATATTCGCGGCGTAGGTATGGTGGTGCGATGTTCTATTCAGTGAAGCAGCTTTGGAAGTCGTAGAATGAAAGGTTCCTTTTGTGGTACTGTGGACCACCCTCCAGTGAAGAGCAGTACCAGAGCAGCCTGGATGGAAGTAGCAGAACAAGTGTAAATGTGCTCTCTCCTATGCACTGAACCTAGGAACACTTGAGAAAGAAACTTACTGCTCATGGAAGGTTGCTAAGATGGGTACTACTGATATTTTTGCTCAATGTTATAATGTTGTCTTGCAGTGATTCTTAACAGCACTTCTCTGTGAGCTTGGTGCAGCACTCTGCCAACTATTCATATGCTATCCAAATGTGCAGGCATGTTGATGTTTCACCAGGGCACTCTGCATTGCTGGCATAACAATACATTTGCCCTGTGGCCCACGAAATGTGACAAGCAACAAACGCCAAGCATGCTATCAATACAAAGTACTTGCATTCTGCATGTTCACACACTCACACAAGGTGACTGGTGCTGGGTGATGTAGAAATTCTCTCATTTCTTATTCCAACATATGTCTCTTTTCTATCTGCTTGCAGGCGAAGGCCATACTTAACAGGTGGCAGCATGCACACGGAGAGGAGGGTGGGGGAAACATGGTAATCCAACCTGCAAGCCTTGACCTTTTACGAGGGGAGGGTCCTTGAGATTTTGAGCGTGGAGACAATAGAGTGTGGGAGAGGTTGAGGCTCAAGTCCCCTGTTCCTCCTCCCCACAAGCTCATGGCTTCCTTTGCTTTTCATTTTTTCTTGTTCCCTTATTCATTCACTCCCTTACACACAGGCATGCACTGCAGAATAACACACTAAAATGTCTTATCATGTAAGCTCTGTTTCAAAGAATGTTGTACTGCCAGTATCTTAATATGTGGTAGTCTACTGTTCCTGCAGGTGTCCAAGAAGAGGAGGAGCAAAGCTCAATGTATAGCCTCATCTAAGACTTCACAGCACCCTACATCACCCTATTGGGGCAAACTCCATCATGGTGGGAAGGGTCAATTAGTGAATTGCAGGAGATGGGTATTGGTGAATCACTTGCACAAGTGAGGAGGTGCAAGTGAATGTGGAAATGGAGGAGCCACAATATCCTGCCTAAAGGTCAGGCTGAAGGGCTCCTTCAGCTGCTGAGCCCAGTGATTGACCTCATTGGGCTTGCTTGCAAATACACTTTTTGCTCAGCATTAGCAAGTAGTCATTTAAGTGTTGCCAAACTGTGCTGCTTATACTGCTTGAGAGCACATATGGAGGAGTCCACAACCTATACCTGTGCAGTGCTGCATGACCATCTGACTGATTTGCAGACCATCATTAAGAGTATGGCTCACCACACTCTTGCAGTAGAGCCCTCCTTGGCTAAGGACCTAAAAAATTATGACTGGGGCTCTAGAGACCCTGTGCTCCAATCTACAGCAACCTGTCTCCTCTGTGTTCAATGTGTTGGAGAACCAGTTAATGCAGGGCTTCAGTAAAATTGTTGCTGCTCAGCGGTCAGTTCCCACACTGATTCAGCACATGCTGAGGGGGTGTACAACAGTAGGGAATGACGAGAGTTGTCACAGGTGATCGAGATGTCTCTCAGGACAAAGCCACATTGTTATCACATTGCTGCCCCACTTAAAAGGCCTGCAGATATGTCACTGAGCATATAGGCCTAGGGAACAGACTGGGCCACCTCTATATTTAGAGACAGCCACTGATGTCCTGCAGGCATCCACCTCCCACTGGAGAACACTTAGAAGGCGCATGCAGTTAGAAAGTAGAAGACAAACCATTCATTTTCAGTAAGCGGGAGCAACAGAGCAAAATACATTGGTCATGAACACACCTGCACCACACACTTTGAGGGTTAATTAGAGATAATGGGGGTTAGTTTTCTGAGGGTTGAAAACAGGCACTAAATGGGTGCTGTGTTAATAAGACACGCCTGTTTGAAAGTCTGGTTTTAGCACGCAATTTTGGTCTTAATTGCTGATTATCATAATTTGAGAAGTCGCACAACACCAGGTTATAGTCCCAACAGTTTTATTTGAAATCACAAGCTTTCGGAGCTGCTGCTCCTTCGTCAGGTGAAGTGAAGAGATACAGAATCGCCAAAGCATATATAGATAGAGAACAATGCATGTCTACCTTACAATGGTAGACGACTAAATTTAATCATCCTGACTGTTTGTTTATCTGCCGAGGCGTGACAAAAGGCAATCAGGTCAGCCAGGAAGCTACCACATCAAAGACATAGCAAGATACAACTGAGACAATGAGGTAGAGTTACAGTGGGTCTAACGTGTCAAAAGCTGCAGTCAGTATGTAAAACGATAAACTTTAAAATTTTTACTTTTTTACTGGGAATCACATCTGTGAACAAGCCAACGACGACTCGAGTCTGGATCTCGTCATGTATCGTGACATAAACCCAAGATCCTGGTTGAGACCGTCCTCATGAGTGCGGAACTTGGCTATCAGTTTCTGCTCGATGATTTTGCGTTGTCGTGTGTTTCTAAGGCCGCCTTGGAGAACGCTGACCCGCAGATCCGAGGCTGAATGTCCTTGACTGCTGAAGTGTATCATAATTTGAACTTTGTTGTAGGTTCTAAAACAGAGACACCTGCAGGTTTAACACTCAAGCGTTGATTAGATGCAATTTTCATGGAGCAGTATATGTGTGTTCCACTCACCCACTTCCACTGAAGGTGTGGCGTGCGCTGGCTGACACACACAGCGGCACGTTTCAGGATGGCTCAGGGACCCAGTGAGAGGGCGCACAGGTTCTCGGACACGGCACTGGAGGTCCTGGTGGAGGAGGTCCAGAGGAGGAGGGATGTCCTGTACCCACAGGGGGGAAGGTGTCCGCCTTGCCTTCCTGTCCCTCTCCCCTGGAGCTGCTCTGCCTGGCCTCATTTCCTCCTCCCATTCCTCCTGCAGATCAAGGGGGACCCCTAGCAAGATGTTGATGACCAAGCATTCCCTTTCTCCTGGCGACTGCTATAAGGTATAGCACACCACTTACTCTTTTTAGGTGAAGTCCTCTGAGAATTTTCAGAATAAATGTTAATAGAATATTGGTGAAGTCTTGATAAAGTGGCCCCGAAAGTCTCCCAGTGTGTTTCAAAAGTCCTCTTTAAACCTCCAGCAGCAAGTGAACAGTAAAAGGTGATAAACCTATAAGTAGCACTCTAAATCCTCTGCAACAACTAGTTTACTCCCAATCAGCTGGTAGCTGTTAGGAGTGAGTGTTGGGTGAAGCGCTAGCCATCAAAATGTTGTGCAGCCTCCTTTTAATATACGCAAGCAGACAATTTAAGTGGTAATTAGCTGCTTAATGGTCTTCCGGGTGGCTGTTGCTAGCGCAAGCTTCAATTCCTTTACCAAGATGGCGTCTTGGGCTAAACTGGTGCTTCAGCTTAAGACCCCATCTTGACCACCTCAGAGGCTCTTTAGCACCTAAATTCTCTGGGGAAAATCGCCACCAGAATGTCCAATACTGGAATGTGTATGACCGTTCTATTGTCCGATCAAGGTAGTTGGGAGAAATGGCGCTCTATTCATGGATTTTGATGTATGGCTGTGGCCATTGGAGATGGTGCTTTATTTAGCAAGAGTATTGGACGTTTGTACACTGGATGTTTCAGGTAATTCACTAGATGTGTCCTCTATTAGAGCCTGCCTTATCACTCTTCCCTGTCCGCAAGCTGCAACTACAAAGCAATGCCCAAAGGATACCTCTACCTTTTTTATATAGGCAGCACTGAATTAAGTCCCTGGAGAAACAAATGTACCCTCAAACAGCAAAATAGCAAAGAAACCCTAAAATGGATTGAAAGAAACTGAGCAGCTACTCTCGACAAATCCAAACAAATAAATCCACTTGAAAAGAAAGGGCCCAACATGTGGGCAGAACACTCTTGTATGCTACCTATTTTATATGGGCACTGGGCATCTGGAGTACTGCTTTAGGCACAGCAAACACATTATGGGGCTATTACTTCATTTCACCAATTTTCAGGGCCTTAATGGGCCCAGTGCACAACAGATGCACAAGCTCTGGGCATCACAGGTGCTTCAGGACTGCATTATGATATTGTTGGATCCATTATGTACAAACTTCAAGCGTGGAATCAATCATGGTAGCCATATAAATCGGGTGTTGCCAAGAAATAACTTTCATCCCATAAGATAAGAATCATACACAGTAGAACAAACCATTCCTTTTTGAGTGAGGAACGTGATTGATGGACAATTTCAGAATACCAAAGTGAGATGGGAGGGGCAGGCATTTGGGGAAGCAGCACAGTAAGTATCAACACCTTATCAGGAGACCTAATGGCTTGCTCTACCAGGATATTTTGGTGGGGGAGGTTCTTGCAGCTGTTCAGTGTTTGTGTCTTTAGCCTCTTAAAATGGAGCACACGGGAATTTGGTGCAAATGTCTGAACCAGTAAACTAAAAGTAATACATGGAAGAATTTAGTTCTTCGGTGACTGGTGTCTTCAACAGAATAGTTTGATGTTAAATATGTTAACATTTTGTAGTAATTAATTTGTCGATGAGCTGTAAAGATGAAATGTAAAGATGCCCTGCACCAAATTAATGCTATGTCTTTGATGTGGTACCTTCCTGGCTGACTTAATTAACTTTATCACACCTCGGCAGATAGTCAGGATGATTTAATTTAGTGGTCTGCAATTGTAAGGTACACATGCTTTGTTTTCTATCTATATATGCTTTGGCGATTCTGTATCTAATTTACTTCACCTGAGGAAGGAGCAATCGATAGCTCCGAAAGCTTGTGATTTCAAATAAAACTGTTGGACTATAACCTGGTGTTGTGCGACCTCCCAAATTAATAAACCATTGTTTTCTTGCAATTAAGAACTGAAGAGTTGGTAGGAAAGTAGTCCCTAATCATTGCTCAAGTAATGGTGTATTTGAAAGATGTTAAATGGTAGGATCACATAACCCATGTGAACCCCTTTTTTTGCAAGGAGTAAAATGATTGTGTATTTGCATTTTCATTGTGACCCTGTAAATGAGCACATCTCATTTTGTTGTAACCTGCTATTTCATTTTTTTTAATTACAGGAATCAAGCTTGGATGAATGCATGTCCAAAAGAGAGATCTTGAAAGATAAAGAGGCAGAAAGGTATGCTGAAGCCATTATTTTGTGTATGCTGACAAAAGCAATGATGTGCTCTACGTGAAGAATTTCTCTTTGCTGAACCAGATTTTGGCCCTTTGATAGTTTGCACCAAGGTTGACAAATCCTTACTATAGTACTCAATACTTCTTCCCTCTGTTGGCATTACTGGAAGCTCAAGTCAGCCTGACGTATACCCCCCCCCCCCCCCCCCCCCCCCCCAATAGGAACGTGAAATTGGAGTGTCCATTTGTCCCTATCCACTCTTGTTGCCTCCAACTTGAGTGACATTGGCAGAACCTGGAAGCAGGTTACACATTTGCATCTCTGTTGCTGATGGTATTTGGGATTAGGCAACAGATAGACAAAGTAGAGGGTAAGGTAAAACAGTGCCCAGTAGCCTGCAGCATATGCCACTGTTGAGATCAAACAGTGACCATAAAAATTCAGATTTTATGTGGATGACTATTTGCTGCTGCTCCTACACTTGTAAGAAGTGCTTGCAAACTGCTGAGCATTTTGAGAAATTAAATAACTGATGAGGATTGGGTCTTTCAGACCTGTGGGGGAAAAGTGATAATGCACTCTCCTTGGTGTGATATCCTGTTTGATGTTGATTGCTACTGAGTCTGGTAAAGTCAGTGTTATTGTGACACCAAATAACATCTCACTCCATTTGCTTTCTCTTTCCTGTGTAGATTGTGTCCTAATTCTGTGTTTTATAATCTCTTCTAGATCTGCTTAACCTTTTTAAAAATGAAATGCGGTTTTGATACATATTATATGTGGTGCAGTGACACAGCAGTTTAGGTTTTTTCCCTTAATTACTTTTGATATATTTTGTACTCATCAAATTATGTAAATAGAATTATTCAAAACTAATATACAGGAAACTTTTTCGTTTATCTGGCATCGACGGGACCGGCGTGGTGCCGGTTTATCGAAAGTACCGGATAACGGGGAGTTATATCTACCGAGGCTATTTTTAACACAAAAAAATCAAGAAATGTGCAGTATACAGTATTTGGGTACTCACCGACAGAATGTTGTGTTAAATGGATAGGGGAAGATGCTTGATTAAGTACAGTACTGCCAGTTGAGGGTAATGCATAACTCTTTAATTACTTAACAGTAAAACAAAACTTATAAACTACTGTCTACAGTACTGTAGTTGACTGTACACTTATTCCGAGTCATCTGGTTCATCAGAAATATCCGTATCCGTGCCAGCTGGGTCATCAGGATCACGCAGTTCCACCGATGCCACAGATTCTTCAGGCACTTCCGCTGCTGCGACTCTTTTGGAAGCTTTCTTAAACATGTTGCGGATGTCGGTTTGCTTAGTGGACTCTTGCCTTTTCTGTAGAAAGGTGGAATGCAGAATATGGAGTTGCATAACTTCTTGTGCAGAGTAGCAATTCTGCCTTTCAGCAAATTTGAGGATTGTAGAAAATCCTTCTGCAGCTTTAGCCCAAGAAATCTTCTCTTCTTCAGAAATCTCATCCTCTTCACTTTCCATCTCGCTTTCCTTTTCTTTCTTTGGATTCAAAACATTCTGAATTATTTCATCATCACTTAGCATATGCACAACACCAACTTCTCTATCTGCATCAACCCACTGCTCGATATCACTTTCACTGAGGTGACGTAGAGGGTTTGCTGGGCCTGCATTTTTCACCATTCCAGCCATTTCCATTATTGTACTCTTCTTGGGACGAACACTGAACCCATGAAATTCCTCCTCTGAAGAAGAACCTTCAGCAAACATTACAGAAGGCCACAATTTGCGCCAGGCTTGCCTCAGAGTGTGACCTTTCACCAATTTCCAGGAACATGCAACATTATAGATGGCATCTTTTAATATTGTATTCCTTCTGCAAATCTTGAATATTCTCATCTTGGCTTAGCAGTTTACGTAGGAAGTCTTTCTTGTAATGACACTTCAGATTTTGGATAACGCCCTGGTCCATGGGTTGGATGAGAGAAGTTACATTTGGTGGCAAATAAATGGTGAAAATATTTCCTGAAACCAACTGGGATTCATGCGGATGGGCTCTGCAATTATCGAGCAATAAAATGCATTTGCTATCTTGAGGTTTCCCTATTCTGCGGAAATGTTCCTTCACAGATGGAACAAAAATATGATGGAACCAATCGGAGAAGATTTCCTTATCCATCCAAGCATTTTTTTGAGCTTTGTACTCAACAGGTAAGTGCCTCACATTTTTAAATGCACGGGGATTTTTATACTTCCCGATAACAAGAAGTTTAACCCGGTGTGATCCAGCGGCGTTCGCACATGTTAGCACGGTTACACGATCTTTATTTTTCTTGTAACCTGAAGCATTAGCCTCACTAGCCCCAGCAAGCGTTGATTCTGGCAAAAACCTCAAACAAGCCAGTTTCATCGGCATTGTAGATCTGTGCTGGCGACAAATCATGTTGCTGCACAATCCGATTGAAATAATCGCAGTATTCTTCTGCGGCTTCGTGATCAGCTGATTTCTTCTCCCCGGAAATATCGAGTCGTCGTATCCCGTGCCGTAACTTGAAGCACGTTAGCCATCCATCGGAGAAAGCACACTTGTCAGTGAGCTCCATCCTTTCGTAGAAATCCTTTGCTTTCTCGATTAGCATGGGTCCGGAAATTGGAACACCCTCTGAACGCTTAAGAGAAAACCATTCATAAAGCACGGTATCCAGCTCTTCAAGCTTAGGCTTACGAAGCGTACGCCGTTTCTCTACACTCTTGCATGTCTCCGAGCTTGAATAAAACTTGAGCAGCTTATCCTTCTGCGATTTGATGTCGTAGATTGTTGACGAACCGATTTTGAATTCATTCATAATGTTGATACGCTTCTCTCCCCTTTCTAGTCGTTGGCATATCTCGATTTTCTGTTTTAAAGTTAAGACCACTCTCTTCCTTTTGCTTGGACCAGCTTTTGGGAATTCCATAATGCAAGATGGAGGAGATAATTGCCGATGAAGATGGAAAGACACACAGAACAATGGTGGCTAGGAAGAGACTACCAGCAGCGTGGCAGACACACAGCAAAATGGTGGATCAGAAGAGACTACAGTACCAGCATCGTGGGAGACACCCAGCAAAATGGCCGATCAGAAGAGACTCCAGGCAGCGCGGGAGAATCTACTCGTGCTACTGCAATGTTTCGGACTTGCGACAGCGCCAGGAGGCCGAGTAGTGGCACTTTTGAAAAGTACCCCTACTGACTAAATCAGCGTTCTCGGACTCGGGATCGGCAACATTGCCGGTTATTTGAGAGGAGTTTTCGGAGGATGATTTTTGCCGGTTAAGCGAGAATTCCGGATATTTGGGTGCCGGATAAACGAAAGTTTCCTGTATTCAGATTAAAATCAAAATTCTCAGATTGAAAAAAGTATTTGAGGAAGTTCAAAACCACTTCTTTCAAGCAGCTTGTTTCTTTCTTTTCACTCCTTCTTTGCCTTTCAGGGGGAAAAATCTCTGCCTATGTCCTAGCAGTTGCCTGTGGAATAAATGCATAGATTAAATTTATTGCCTAATTTTCATCTTTCTCAAAGTGGTATTTATGACGAGGGGCTACAGATAGAAATAATTTGAGTGGCTGTGCAGTGGTAGAAACAACCAGGAAAGAGGATACTAATCCTGGCATTAAAGAGACTGGGATGGGGACTATTATACATACGCACATATGGTTGTAGATAAAGATGGCTGAAGACGATGAGCACCAAACTGGCGCTATTGCAAAGGCATCTAGGGAAGGAGTCACCAAAACCAGAAGTTAGGCTGAGTAAGGAACTGATTTAATGAACTTAATAAGCTTTTCAATGTACTATAATTTATTGTGTGCAGTGGAAGAACTGTCACAGATACAAATGCCAAAAATTTGCTCTCCACCTAAAATAAAATTGAGGAAAATTGCAATAGCTTCATTGTTGCATTCTGAGGGATGAAGCAGCAATGGAGTGCTGTGAGGTTAGTGCTTACCAACGTGTATCCTTCAGCCTTTCTAAAGGCTGTATGGTGGGGCTGTAAAGGGAGGAAAAGAAATGGCTTGCAAAAACCAGTTGCTGGCAAAACAAATGTCAGATTGAGTCTATGGGTAAGTGTTAGCTGGCAAAATGGAGATGCTGCTAGATGCAGAGGGTTGCCCTGTTTTACAATCCAGGACACCCTCTCCAGAGGACAGGTGATGGCAGGCAATCTCAACATTGTGTGCACTACTCTTGCAACCTGGGATGCAGAAGAAGATGGCGCCTCCAAATAAAGCTACCAAGGTAAGATTAACATCATCACTTAACAGGTTAAAGGGCCATATATGCACATCATAGTGTTGCCTGTCAACCTGTTCCACATTTGCTGCTCACCTGTGCCCATCCCTCACACAACCTTACAGTGCTTTCATTGCTTCTCATCCATATCAATATGCCAGCAGGGCAAACATTGAAGCTTCAACTTAATATTGGAAGTCTTGGTGCAGTCACCTCTTCAAGGATCTTTATTCCTAAAATCATTTTAGCACGGCCTGGATGAAAGGTGCCTTGTTATTTACTGCAGATTTTGCACGTCTTTCACTATTTATTTAGGTATTCCTTCAATTTACATGTCAAGATTACTTTTCTGCTTGCATGACGAGATGGCACATAATACAAGGGAATAGATCGAACTGCAGGACTCATAAATTACAAGTCCTAGATTCCTTTGGCAAAGACCACTTTGGACATCCTGACACACAGCAATATGGAGGAAGCATGGATCGTAAGTCAAAGATAGTACCATCCAGCTCTTAAGTCTGGTTTCACTTCTCACTCATTCCCACACAGGCCTACACAAAACTACAAAAACATTGCAACTCTTGCTTCATCAAAGACTTCCACCTCTGTAATGCTGCCCACTTCTGTCCCCACCTCAGTCCATTTGCTGAAACCTTCATCTATGCTCTTGTTACTTCCAGACTCAATTATTCCAGTGCTCTCCTGGCTAGCCCAATATCCTCCACTTTACATAAACTTCACCTTATCTAAAACTCTGCTGTCCACATCCTATCTTGCACCAAGTCCTGCTCGCCCATTGTCCGTGTCCTTGCTGACCTAGAGTGGCTCCCAAAACACATCAAATTTAAAAATTCTCATCTTCATGTTTAAATCCCTTCATGGGGTTGCCCCTCCCTATCTCTATAATAATCTTCTCCACAAACTCTCTCTGTTCCTCTGATTCTGGCCTCTGCATTCTCGCTTCCCTTAGTCCCACCATTGGTGGCTGTGCCTTCAGCCACCTCTGTTCCGTGCTTTGGAATTCCCTCCCTCTCTGACATCTTTGACCAAGCTTTTGGTCATCATTCCTAGTACCTCTTTCTTTGGTTCAATGTCCATTTTCTTGATTACGCCTCTGTGAAGTGTCTTGATGTTTAAGGGTACTATATAAATGCAGGTTATTTGTTGTAATGAGTTATTTTTGAAGGTGTGTCTTGGAGGCAGCATTCTAACGTTTGTCCCTTTTCTTTAATCATAGGCACGGATGAGCAGCCAGCGCTGTCAGAAGTCCAGAACAAGACAGCACCTCACAGCAGTCTCTCATTGGTACTTGCAAGAAACAGCACAGCTACACCTGAGGATGTGGTTTGTGAACTTGAGAAGGTAGCACAACATAATTTGCACAAGTGTAGAGGACCAAATGGTGGTGGCAGAGGAAGAGCAGGAACCTGCCAGTCGGATGGCTACACACCCCTTTACTGTGGGAAGTGCAGCAGTGTGGTGACATTAGGGAACCATGTCAGGCTGCTGTTCCTGTTAAGTGGAACAGGAGATGAAAATGCTAGCTAAGCATAAGTATCATAACGTGTAATAATCTTCTTAGGCAGTCCCTCGGAACCGAGGATGACTTGCTTCCACATTAAAAATGAGTTCGCAGGTGACTGAGTCCAATGCGGGACCTACAGTCTCTGTCACAGGTGGGGCAGACGGTGGTTGAAGGGGCGGGTGGGTGGGGTGCTTGGGTTGACTTGCGCTGCCTGCGTTTGGCTTCCGCTTGCTCCTGGCGAAGAGACTCGGTGTTCGGCGCCTTCCCGGATGCTTCTCCCCCACTTTGTGCGGTCTTGGGCCAGGGATTCCCAGGTGTCGGTGGGGATGTTACACTTTTTCAAGGAGGCTTTGAGGGTGTCCTTGAAGCGTTTCCTCTGCCCACCTGGGGCTCTCTTGCCGTGCCGGAGCTCCGAGTAGAGCGCTTGTTTTGGGAGTCTCGTATCGGGCATGCGGACAATGTGACCCGTCCATCGGAGCTGATCGAGCGTGGTCAAAGCTTCGATGTTGGCCTGAGCGAGAACACTGACGTTGGTGCGTCTATCCTGCCAATGGATTTGCAGGATCTTGCGGAGGCAGCATTGGTGATACACCTCCAGTGCTTTGAGGTGCCTGCTGTACATGGTCCATGTCTCTGAGGCATACAGCAGGGCGGGTATCACTGCTGCTCTGTAGACCATGAGCTTAGTGCCGGGTTTGAAGTCCTAGTCTTCAAACACTCTTCCTCAGGCAACCGAAGGCTGCACTGGCACACTGAAGGCGGTGTTGGACTTCGTCATCGACGTCTGCCCTTGTTGACAGTAGGCTCCCGAGGTATGGAAAGTCGTCCACGTTGTCCAAGGCCTTGTCGTGGATTTTGATAATCGGGGGGCAGTACTGTGTGGTGGGGGCAGGTTGGTAGAGGACCTTTGTCTTACGAATGTTTAGTGTAAGGCCCATGCTCTCGTACGCTTCGGTGAAGGTGTTGACGATGGTTTGGAGTTTGACCTCCAAGTGAGCGCAGACGCAAGCGTCGTCTGCATACTGTAATTCGATGACCGAGGATGGCACGACCTTGGATCTGGACTGGAGGCGACGGAGGTTGAACAGTTTCCCGTTTGTTCTGTAAATTAGCTCCACTCCAGTGGGGAGCTCACTGAGGGTGAGATGGAGCATTGCAGCAAGGGAGATCGAGAAGAGCGTTGGTGCGATGACACAGCCTTGCTTGACCCCGGTTCGTACGTGAATTGGGTCTGTGGTGGAACCGTTGATCAGGATCACAGCTTGCATGTCGTCATGAAGCAGGCAGAGGATGGTAACAAACTTTTGAGGACAGCCGAATTTGAGGAGGACACTCCATAATCCCTCCCGGTTGACAGTGTCGAAGGCCTTTGTGAGATCAAAGAAGGCCATGTACAGTGGTTGGTGCTGTTCCCTGCATTTCTCTTGTAATTGACGTGCGGTGAAGATCATGTCCATTGTGCCCCTTAGTGGACAGAATCCACATTGCGACTCTGGGAGGAGCTCTTCGGCCACTGGGAGAAGGCAATTGAGGAGGATTCTTGCAATGACTCTTCCTGTGGCAGACAGCAGGGAAACTCCTCTGTAATTACCTCAATCGGACTTGTCACCTTTCTTGAAGATGGTCACAATTATGGCGTCTCTGAGATCCCCTGGCATGCTCTCCTCCTTCCAGATAAGAGAAATTAGTTCATGAATTCGCGCCAGCAGTGCTTCTCCGCCATGCTTTAGTGCCTCGGCGGGGATTCCATCTGCTCCTGAGGCCTTGTTGTTGTTCAGTTGTCGGATGGCCTTTTCAACCTCATGCCGGGCTGGGGTTGTGCTGAGATAGTGGCGGGTAGCATGCTGCAGGATGGAGTTGAGGACACTCGCGTCGAAGACAGAGTCTCGGTTAAGGAGATCTTCGAAGTGCTCCTTCCAGCGGGCAATGACTGCCTCTCCGTCCTTGATGAGTACCTCTCTGTTCTTGGCCCGCAG
This sequence comes from Squalus acanthias, assembly GCA_030390025.1. Taxonomy (NCBI): domain Eukaryota; kingdom Metazoa; phylum Chordata; class Chondrichthyes; order Squaliformes; family Squalidae; genus Squalus; species Squalus acanthias. The sequence continues at coordinate 73,916,164 of CM059428.1, forward strand.
TGGGGTAGGGCCCTGGGTACTTGGGCCGTAGATGGTCTTGACTGCGCTAAAGAATCCACGCACGTCGTGGTTGTCAGCTAGCTGCTGGATCTCCTGCACTTTCTCCACCCACCATCTGTTCTTTAGGTCGCGAGTTTTTGTTGGACCTCGGCCTTCAGGCGGACGTAGAGCTGCTTTATTGCTCTCGAGTTGTGTTGCTGTTTCCAGATCAGGAATGCCTTGTGCTTGCGACTTATTAGCTCCTGGATCTCCTGGTCATTCTCGTCGAACCAGTCTTGGTGTTTCCTGGTCGAGTGACCGAGCGTCTCTTCACAGGTGCTGATTATGGAGGCCTTGGGCTGGATTTTGATACTGGGGCGGGTTGGGGTCGTGTCATCCACTTTTCGTGTTATCCACCCGACTGCAATTGGATGTGGGAGATTGATGCAATTTTCACCTAACTGGGCAATTGAGTTCCAGCATGTGGGAACCCATGAACCAATTAGTGTTTTCAGTCTGAAAGTCGCCTTTGATGATGTCATCATTGCTGCTGCATTGAAGGTCTGCAAAGACTGCCTGGCCTTTGCTGTGAGAGGACCTGCAAAATAAGCAGCAGCCCTAAGTCTGCTCCCAGATATTTTTACACCACCACTCCCAGATATGTCTCCTCTCCATCCATCCATCCATCCATCCATATATGCATCCCCATAGCCAGCCAGCCATGCTCCCGCCAGGTTTCGCAATCGTGGTTCAGAACAGGCGTGCTTCACGTAGAACAAGGGTTAAAATCACAAAGGCCTTTCAAAATGGCATTGAGCCAATTTAGTGCTTGTTAAGGGCCTTAACAGCCTATCCCGCCTCTTAAAGGCGGGACGGAGTTGGGACCAGCAGACACGATTTAATGAAAATTGCATGGAGGCGGACTTGTGCCCGCTCGCCAGTTTTCGCAATTTTAACCCCCCACACGCCTCCAAACCCGCCTCCACAGGTCAATGAAAATCCAGCCCCTTGAGTGCAGACAAGGCGCTGTGGGCACTCTGAGTCTCTGCATCACTGGGAGTCGTCGGGTTGTTTGTGAGGCGCAGGCTGAATAGGGCTTTCTTGGCGGGGTCTTTGAGTGCTCCAGCGTTGATTTTCCTGCGGCATTGTTTCTGTTGCCACCGCTGTTTTGGGGCTACGTTGATGGAGATGACAGAGTGGATTAGGCGGTGGTCTGTCCAGCAGTCATCAGCTCCTGTCATGGCGCGGGTGATGCGGACGTCCTTGCGGTCCCTCGCTCAGATGATGATGTAGTCCAGCAGATGCCAGTGCTTGGAGCGAGGGTGCTGCCATGAAGCTTTGTACTTGTCTCTCTGATGGAACAAGGTCTTGGTTATGACAAGGCATTTCGACAGGAGGGAGGGTACCATTGGAGTTGGCTTTCCCTACCCCCTCTCTGCCGATCACACCTCCCAGGGTCCTTTCCAACTCTGGTGTTAGTCGCCAAGGAGGATCAGCTTGTCGCCCGTTGGGACTCGGGATGTATAACATGTAATATACATCTATAGGCAGCACATTAACTGATACCTATGATTCCTATGCTAGCCCAAAAGATGATGGAGACAGAAAAATCGAGGGTAGAAGTGGTTTTGGCTGCTACTGGCAGTGTCATCGTGCAAGTTGGTTACAGATGTACTTGCAGAAAATGTCATTTCTCTGCAACTGGATTTCTGCTGTCCTGGAGCTTTGATCATTGCCATGTAGGTATGCTAGGATCTGCAGATGTGATTGATATATGGTGGGTGTTGGCAATTTGGCATTTCCTTCTGATCTCTTTTTAGCTTGCCTTCTTTTGTATTGTGCCTGTTCAACCAAGAAATACTGTATTTAGATGTCTTAAAATGAATGATGGGGGTTAGCTTTAACGACTTCATTTTGATGATTTGTGAACCCGAGGTTTGATGGAAGTTTATATCGCAAGAGCTTTTATATGTCTGCTCCTTCAGCTCTTCCTGTTCTGCTAAAATCTTGAAATCTAAAGAAGATGGGCACAGCCAGTGCTGTAAAACTAGAGAATAAAAATAAATAGCTAAAAAGCCTCTGCCCCTTTAAGAGCTTTATCACTAATGGAGCTTCCCTTGGATCCAATCCATGCTGACGAATGGAGTGTACTATGCGATCCCATTCTAAGTGGTTGGAAAATTGTACTATGCTTAATTTAATTGTGTTTTGATATTTAAATGAAATTAGTGAGAGCACTTTAGGCTAGCCTTAAAGACTTGGAGCAAAAATGGTACAGATCCAACCATGTGGATCTATACCTCAATCGCCTGTTTCATTTCTGCATTACCAGTCCTGGTGACTGGGAAATATGCCTGATTTATTCTTTGCTCTAACAGGAATTGATTTCTACAGTTGGAAATCGCAAGGACTCTATAATGAAAAAGCATGAAGTCAATTGATTGCAATTAACCTCCTGCAGCAGGAAGTTTGCAACCTCATTAAAACCATAAACTGCACTAGACAACTGAGTTTGGAATCCTTTCCATAGCCTTTTTTTAAGAAAAAATATTTGAGGTCCTTTGGAATTAATTAATTAAACCCGAGCATCGTAAAAAACCCGAATCGTCTTTTGTTGCACCTTTTGTCACAAGTGATTTTTTTAAGCAATGGTTAAGATGATGCACAATAGTAGAGTATTGTTTTAATTGGAACTTGCAATAGAATTCCTTAAAATAAATTCAGTAAAAGGAGCTACAGTTAGGCAGGGCAGGGCATCTGCTCTCCTGCCACAGCTGCCATTTTGAATATCCGTGTACTGAAAGGACTGAGATAGATAGATAGATATATCTATATCACCTTTCACTCTATACAAGTGTGTGGAAAAAGGAAGGAAATTAAAGTTGAACTATAGCATATACTGGATGCAAGTTCCAATTAATGGTTATGAATAATAATTATTTCAAATGTAACTTGGGTGTACGAATGAATAGTGTATCATGCAGTTTGAATTTTGGCTCTTGGGTTTATTTTAAGCCAAATAAATTGAATATTAAAAATGGAACCAGTTAATTGCAGAATCTGAAACACTATACTGATTACAAAACCTTATAGTAGGACGTGTCATACGTTTAAAAATACCACATTGTCAAACGGTAAATGCATTTTTTTTTTCCATTGACCCATATTACTAGACTGGTGGTAAGAAAAGACACGGATCATATGTGTTGATACAGAAAAAGTGTGTATTGCATAATGGGAGAATGTGTTCATCTCAGTTGAGTACCGAGCTGTAAACCATGTAACCATAATCTCTTGAAAAATCGCAAACCATTGCTTAGATATGCCTAACTATTAGTGCGCGGAAGAGATGGGTGATAATAAAAGGCAAGGGTTGGTTTGTTTTGGCATGCTTTTAGGGCTGATGGCTTCCATTTTTGCTGTCTTGTGATGTTGTGCTCGGTCGTGTTCGCTCAATGGTGAATTATGTAAACCCTGAGTTCTGTTAATGTAACCTTGTAAATGTATGTCTTGGGGGGGGAAAGCGCATTGCCTCCTATTGAAATTGTTGATATTTCATATTAGTCATTTTTCCCTGCAGTTTACAGCTTAATCTTACTAAGTTTCTAAGTCTGTGATTACTGAATCTAGCATTTGGTGGATCTTGAATTTATGATGTGGTGCAAGTAATGGAATATTAAAAAATCAAATCTTTTTATTTGCTAATAAAGACTGAATTTGAAAACTTACTTTTCAAAAAAAAATCAGTATTCCTTGTACAATTGCCTTCCCATACAATTTATCTATTCTAATCTATAGCCTAAAGCTTTACTTACTCTTGAAATTATTCCATACAGCTCAATCTGGGCACCACAGAGATGAAGCCTAAAGTATGAAGTGATTGCTTTATTGCTGATGTTTGAATTAACTGTGCACTGTGAGCCTGTTAGAAAAAATGAATTGATTAATGACAAATTAGTTAGCCAAATTGAAAACTTGCTTAGTAATAGAAAGCATAAAATAATGACAAATGGAGCAAAATAAAGAATTTCTCAACTTGCACATAGGAAGGCCCCACAAACAGCAAACGAAAATAAATGAATAACCAATCTGTTTTTGGTAATGTTTGAGGGAGGAATGTTGGCCAGGACACTGGGAGAACTCTTTGCTCCTCTTCGATAATTCCATAATTTTATGGAATCCCTTGTATCCATCTTAACAGTCTGGATCTTCGTTTCATGTATTACCTAAGATGATCCCACCTGCAACAATGCAGTGCTCCTTCAGCACTGCATTCAACTGTCAGCCTAGGTTATGTGCTCAAGTTCTGGAGTCAAGCTGACACCTCTGAAGGAGGGTGTTACAGTTTTGTGTCTGCCATAGATACCTTCTCTAGTTCAATGGCATCAATTGCTCCTGTAAGCATTTTGAGCATCTTACTTCTTTGGGAGTTGACTCGAACTGCCCTATATTTACTTGTATGATAGTGTAACCAAACAACATAACAATACCATCCTTTTGTGATCTTTTCCTTGCCCAGAAAGCCAAAGCTGTCTCCCCTGCCCTAGCCTTGAACCTGCATCTCTCTCTCTAATTCCTCTGCCATCTCCATTTTGTGCCTTCTTCAAGCTCATCTTGTCCATGAAGACCCACTTTCTGCTCCCTTGATCCCATTCCTACTAAACTACTGACCACCAATCTTCCTTCCTGGTCCCCATGCTAGCTGACCCGCCCGCCCCTCTGGAAAAAAACCCATCTTAATCCCTCTGTCCTTGCAAACTACCGCTCCATCTCCGGCCATCATTTCCTCTCCATAGTCCTTGAATGTGTTGTTGCCGCTCTTTCCCACAACTCCCTGTTTAAATCTCTCCAATCATGGTTTTTTCCCCTGCCACAGCGAAGATGAGGCACTAACCTGTCACAAATTACATCCACTGTGACTAAGACTATTGCATTATCCCTTTTCATCTTCCTCACCCTCTGCAGTCCTTGACACAGTTGAGCACACCACCCTCTTCCAACTTCTCTCCTCTATCGTCTAACTCAATGAACTGCCCTCACCTGGTTCCATTCTCACCTATTTAACCGTAGCATTAGCACCTATCTCTGGGATCCCCAAGAAACTATTCTTGGCCCCCTTCTCTTGCATCGAGTGTACAGCACAGATACAGGCCATTTGGCACAACTGGTTTATGCCGACATTTATGCTCCACACGAGCCTCCTCTCTCCCTACTTCATCTAACCCGATCAGCATATCCTTCTATTCCTTTCTCCCTCTGTGCTTATATAACGTCCCCTTAAATGCATCTATGGTATTTGCCTCAACTACTCCTTGTTGTAGCACATTCCACATTCTTACCACTCTTCGAGTAAAGATGTTTCTCCTGAATTCCCCATTGGATTTGTTAGTGACTATCTTGTATTTATGACCTCTAATTTTCAACTTGCCCACAAGTGGAAACATTTTCTCTGTCTACCCTTTCATTATCTTAAAAACCTCAGCCTTCTCTTTTCTAGAGAAAAGAGCCCCAACCTGTTCAGCCTTTCCTGATAAGTATATCCTCTCGGTTCTGGTATCATCCTTGTAAATCTTTTTTGCACCTTCTCCAATGCATCTATATCCTTTTTTATAATATGGAGACAGAACTGTTCACAGTGCTCCCAAGTGTTGTCTAACCACGGTTCGATACATGTTTAACATAACTTCTCTGCTTATCAATTCTATCTCTCTAGAAATGAACTCCAGTGCTTGGTTTGCCTTTTTTATGGCCTTATTAACCTACGTTGCTACTTTTAGTAATTTGTGTATCTGTACCCCTAGATCCCTTTGTTCCTCTACCCCAGTCAGACTCTTATTATCCAAGCAGCATGTGGCCTCCTTATTCTTCCTACCAGAATGCACCACCTCACACTTGCCAAATGTTGAAATTCATTTGCCAATTGCATGCACATTCTGCAAACTTATTATGTATTCCTGTATTTTGTTGCATTCTTCCTTTGTATTAGTTGCACCTCTTAATTTGATGTCCACAAATTTTGAAATTGTCCTTCTGATTCCTGAGTCCAAATCATTAATGAAAATTGTGAACAGCAGTGGTCGCCGCACCAATCCCTGTTGAACAACACCTTTTGGAACACACCGTTTGCCAGCCTGAGTAGCTACCCTTAACCCCTACGCTCTGTGTTTTGTTTTGTAGCCAGCTTGCTACCTATTCTGCTACCTGTCAGCTGACTCCACATGCTCTGAATTTAGTCATGATGGGTACCTATGCGGTACCTTATCGAAGGCCTTTTGAAAATCCAAATATATTACATCTACTGCATTACCCTTGTCTACTCTTTGTTACTTCTTCAAAGAATTCAATAATGTTGGCCAGGAATGGCCTTCCCTTTTGAAATCCATGCTGACTCCTTTATTATAATTTTGGTTTCTAGATGGGTTTTTCTATTGCGTCTTTTGAGTAAAGATTCCATTATTATTTTGTACCACTGATATTAAACTATCTGGTCTATAGTTCCCTGGACTTGTTCTATCTCCCTTTTTAAATATAGGAATAGCATTAGCTGACTGCCAATCCTCTGGCATTATTCACTTTTCTAATGAATTGTTATATATATGTAATAGTGCCTCTGCTATCTCTTCCCTAACTTATTTTAATATGCTCGGATGCAATCCATCCAGACTTGGGGTTTTGTCCTTCTAAATTTGATTAGTTTATCAATTATCTCCTCCCTTTGTATCTTGTATGTCTTTATCTTTTTTGATCTCTTCTAATGTCATGCCCACCTTGTTAGTTTCCCTGGTAAATACTGAGGCAAAGTAACTATTCAATATTTCTGCCATTTCACTGTCATTAGCTATCCTGATTTTTCTTCTGTTTTTATGTGCCTGTAGAATATTCCTTTGATTTAATTTTGTAGTCCTTTTTGCTTTTCTAAATGGTTTTTATGACTTTCCTAACCTCGTTGTATTCCCTTTTGTCATCCTCTCTTTTTGTGCCTATGTACTTGGTGTATGCCTTTTTCTTTAGTTTCAATTCTACCCTTTACTCTCTACATCCATACTGTTTCACTCAGTTAGTTTGTTGTGGTTTTTTAGTGGAATACATTTCTCCTTGGCTCTTGATCACTGGTTTAAATATTTCCTACTGCTGTTCTATCTCTGTCAACTTATTTTTCCAGTTTACCTTCCCTAGTTCCATTCTCATCCTCAAGATTAGCTTTTTTTCAATCTATTACTTTGGTCTTTGTCTTATGTAAACCTTATTTTTTTATTCGCTGCTGGGATGTGGGCATCACTGGCAAGGCCAGCATTTAATGCCCATCCCTAATTGCCCTTGAGAAGGTGGTGGTGAGACACCTTCGAGAATCCTGTGGTGAAGGTGTTCCCACAGTGCCGTTATGGAGGGAGTTGCAGGATTTTGACCCAGCGACGATGAAGGAACAGCGATATATTTCCAAGTCAGGATGGTGTGGGACTTGGAGGGGAACTTGGAGGTGATGGTGTTCCCATGCACCTGCTGCCCTTGTCCTTCTAGGTGGTAGAGGTTGCGGGTTTGGGAGGTGCTGTTGAAGAAGCATTGGCGAGTTGCTGTAGTGCATCTTGTAGATTGTACACACTGCAGCCACGGTGTGCTGGTGGTTGAGGGAGTGAATGTTTAAGGTGGTGGATGGGGTGTCAATCAAGCAGGCTGCTTTTTCCTGGATGGTGTCGAGCTTCTTGAGTGTTGTTGGAGCTGCATTCATCCAGGCAAGTGGAGAGTATTCCATCACACTCCTGACTTGTGCCTTGTAGATGGAAAGTCTTTGGGGAGTCAGGAGGTGCGACACTCTCCGCAGAATACCCAGCCTCTGACCTGCTCTTGTAGCCACAGTATTTGTGGCTGGTCCAGTTAAGTTTCCGGTCAATGGTGACCACAAGGATGTTGATGGTGGGGGGATTCAGCGATGGCACTGCCGTTGAATGTCAAGGGGTGAAGGTTGGACTCTCTCTTGTTGGAGATAGTTATTGCCTGGCACTTGTGTGACGCAAATGTTACTTGCCACTTATCAGCCCAGGCCTGAATGTCATCTAGGTCTTGCATGCGGGCATGGACTGCTTCATTATCTGTGGAGTTGCGAATGGAACTGAACACTGCGCAATCATCAGTGAACATCCCCACTTCTGACATGATGGAGGGAAGATCATTGATGAAGGTGGTTGGGCCTCGGACACTACCCTGAGGAACTCCTGCAGCAATGTCCTGGGGCGAAGATGATTTGCATCCAACAACTACAGCTATCTTCCTTTGTGCTAGGTATGACTTCAGCCAGGGAAGAGTTTTCCCACTGATTCCCATTGACTTCAGTTTTACTAGGGCTCCTTGATGTCAAATGCTGCATTGATGTATAGGGCAGTCACTCTCGCCTCACCTCTGAAATTCAGCTCTTTTGTCCATGTTTGGACCAAAGCTGTAATGAGGTCTGGAGCCGAGTGGTGCTGGCGGAACCCAACTGAGCATCGGTGAGCAGGTTATTGGTGAGTAAGTGCCGCTTGATAGCACTGTTGACGACACCTTCCATCACTTTGATTGCGAGTAGACTGATGGAGCGTTAATTGGCTGGATTGGATTTGTCCTGCCTTTCAGAACATACCTGGGCAGTTTTCCACATTGTCAGGTAGATGCCAGTGCTGTAGCTGTACTAGACAGCTTGGCTGGAGGTGCAAGTCTTCAGCACAACAACCAGGATGTTGTCGGGGCCCATAGCCTTCAGTGTGCTCAGCTGTTTCTTAATCACATGGAGTGAATCGAATTGTCTGAAGACTGGCTTCTGTGATAGTGGGGACCTCAGGAGCAGGCCAAGATGGATCATCCACTCGACACTTCTGGCTGAAGGTGGTTGCAAACGCTTCAGTCTTGTCTTTTGCACTCACGTGCCGTGCTCCACCATCATTGAGGATGGGGATGTTAATAGAGCCTCCTCCTCCTGTTGTTTAATGGTCTACCACCATTCACAACAGGATGTGGCAGTACTGCAGAGCTTTGATCTGATCTGTTGGTTGTGGGATCACTTAGCTCTGTCTAGAGCATCTGCTTCTGCTGTTTAGCATGCATGCAGTCCTGTGTTGCAGCTTCCCCAGGTTGGCACCTCATTTTTATGTACGTCTGGTGTGGCTCCTGGTATGGTCGCTCTTGCCTAGGTGTTCCTCTACACTTACTTCTCTTATCTGCTCTGGTTCAACTCCCATTACTAGATCCACCAGTGATTCTTCTCTTGTTAGGCTTGTTACATACTTGGTAAGAAAGGAGTCCTGAACACACTAAAAACACCATTCCTTTTGCACCTTTCCCTACCTCTTGCCAGTTTATTTGGTGGTAGTTGAAATCTCCCGTGATTATTTTTCGATGTCTTTTACTCATTTCGTAGATTTGCCTACATATTTCTTCCTCCACTTCCCTTCCACTATTAGGTGGTCTGTAGATTACCCCCATGATCAATCCCTTCTTATCCTGTCTCAAGCCATATGGATTCTGTTTCATAATATTAGCTATGTCCCTTTTTTCTCTGCTATTATGTTATCTCTAATTAGTACAGCTCCCCCACTCTGCCCCCTTCCTTCCCTATCCTTTTCTAAATAAGTTATATCCTGCAATATTTAACTGCCAGTCCTGTTCTCATGGTGCCCCCTGGTGATATCATCTATAGACATTGTGTAAGCGTCTATATGTATGCCGATTACACCCAGCGCATTCTCATTCTCTCTCTCTCTCTCTCTCTCTCTCTCTCTCTCTCTCTCTCTCTCTCTCTCTCTCTCTCTCCTCTCACTCTCTCACCCTCCCTCTCTCTCCCTCCCTCTCTCACCCTCCTCCCACTCTCTCACACTCTCTCTCTCTCTCTCTCTCTCACCTCTTGTTTTCTTTCTCTCTCTCTCTCTCTCACCCTCCCTCTCACCCTCCATCTCTCTCTCACCCTCCCTCTCTCTCACCCTCCCTCTCTCCCTCTCTCTCTCTCACCCTCCCTCTCTCTCTCTCACCCTCTCTCTCTCTCTCTCTCCCTCCCTCCCTCCCTCCCTCCCTCTCTCCCTCCCTCTCTCCCTCTCTCCCTCTCTCTCTCTCTCTCTCTCTCTCTCTCTCTCTCTCTCTCTCTCTCTCTCACCCTCTCTCTCACCCTCTCTCTCTCTCTCTCTCTCTCTCTCTCTCTCTCTCTCTCTCACCCTCCCTCTCTCTCTCTCTCTCACCCTCCCTCTCTCTCTCTCTCTCTCACCCTCCCCCTCTCTCTCTCTCTCACCCTCCCTCTCTCTCTCTCTCTCTCACCCTCCCTCTCTCTCTCTCTCTCTCTCTCTCTCTCTCTCACCCTCCCTCTCTCTCTCTCTCTCTCACCCTCCCTCTCTCTCTCTCTCTCACCCTCCCTCTCTCTCTCTCTCACCCTCCCTCTCTCTCTCTCTCTCTCACCCTCCCTCTCTCTCTCTCTCTCTCTCACCCTCCCTCTCTCCCTCTCTCTCTCTCTCTCTCTCTCTCTCTCTCTCTCTCTCTCTCTCTCTCTCTCTCTCTCTCTCTCTCTCTCTCTCTCTCTCTCTCTCTCTCTCACCCCCCCCCCCCCTCTCTCAACCCCCCCTCTCTACTGACTGTTGTCAGACTGCTTGTCTAACATCCAATCTTGATTAGTTACAGTTTCCTCCAGTTGAACATCAGGAAAACCGAAACTATAGTCTTCAGGCCTTACTACAAACTCTGTACCCATGGCACTGATTGTAATGGTCTCAGGCTGATATCAGACTGTTTCAACCACCAAGCCTTCTATTCGACTCTTGGCTGAGGTCTAACCCTATATCCTCTCCATCACAAAGACCGTCTTATTTCCACCTCAGTAATATTGTGCGCCTCTGCCCCCGCCTCAGCCTATCTGGCTGCTTAAACACTCATCCATGCCTTTGTTAGCCCCGCTATTGCAATGCTCTCCTAGCTGGCCTCCTATTCCCAACCCTCTAAAGTTCAGCTCATTCTAAACTCTGCTGCCTGTACCCAATCCCACACCATGACCCGCTCGTCCATCACCCCTATCCATGCCAAGTGCATTGGGTACCACTTCCCCGAGACATCAATTTAAAGTTCTTATCCTTGTATTCATGGCCTCTCCTCTCTATCTCTCTAACAATCAAGGTGTCAGCCTTGGCTCAGTAGTAGCACTCTCACCTCCTGAGTCGGAAGGTTATGCGCTCAAACCCCACTCCAGCAACTTGAGCATATAATCTAGGCTGACACTTCTATCTAGTATTGAGAGTGTGTTGCATTGTCAGAGATGCTATCTTTTGAATGAGACATTAAACCGGGGCCCCGTTTGTCCTCTCAGGTGGGCGTACAAGATCCATGGTACTATTTGAGAAGAGCAGGGGAGTTCTCTGGGGTGGCAGTGTCCTGGCCAACATCTATCCCTCAACCAATACCTAAAACAGATGGTGAAGACTATTTAAATTTTTCCGGCAGCAGCCCTCTGGTAGGTCTTGGAAGGTGGGGTGGGGGGTGGGGGGAGCAATTGTGGGGGGAGGAAGCAAGGGCTAAGCAATCAAGTAGGAGAGGAAGATTGTGGGGTGAGGACGCACCAGGAGAGCGAGGGAGGCAGCATTCGGGAAGGGGGCGCGAGTGGTGACCTGTGGTGTTAATGTGGAGCCAGGAGGAGCACTCCTGCATGTCCTGCCTCCATATGCAAGTTTTTTTTTTACATAGGTTTACGTAGAATATACAGCACAGAAACCGGCCATTCGGCCCAACCAGTCCATGCCAGCGTTTATGCTCCACTTGTGCCTCCTCCGTCTTTCCTCATCTGACTATCCGCATAACCCTCTATTCCCTTCGCCTTCATATGCTTATCTAGTCTCCCCTTAAATGCATCTATACGATTCGCTTCAACCACTCCTGTGGTAGCGAGTTCCACATTCTCACCGTTCTCTGGGTAAAGAAGTTTCTTCTGAATTCCCTGTTTGATTTATTGGTGACTATCTTATATTGATGGCCTCCAGTTTTGTTCTTCCCCACAAGTGGAAACAGTGGCCCAGAAATTCCATTCGCAGGCCTCCCGCGGGCAGAGGGCTACGATCTGGAAAAATCTGCGCCTAGACCAGAGGGCTCCCGGGAGGCACAGAGTTCCGTTGCTGGGCCTCTCCAAACTGCCGGTGTGCAGGGCCCACGTATCCCAGAGGCGCAGGCGGTTCGCAGTGTCTCTGGGATCACGTGGGCCATGGGGAGCCAATCAGAGAAGGGAATCTCACTTCATACATCTGACAGGAAGACCTGTCAAATATATGAAGAGATCACCCCCAAAACATAGTAAAACTTTAAATAAATTTTTAAAAATCACATTTTTTAAATGACTTTGTATTTTAAACACTTTATTTTTTGAAAAAAAATAGTTTTTAACGGGGCTAAAAATAAACTTATCTATAAAGTATTTTTAAATGATAAATCAGTGGAATTTTTTAAAACTTTTTTCAACTCTTATCCTGGTAAAAGCAGGCCTTACGCCTGCTTTTACCAGGCGCAAGAATTGTAAGTGTTTTCTGCAGGCGGACGGTCTCCAAAAAACGGAACTCTCCACCCGCAGAGGCCCTGCTCCCGGGCAGGCGGAGGATCTGTCAAGAGCTTTCTTGACAGATCGGAAATGCCGGTTTCCAGCGCATGCCTAAAACCGGCATTTCCGTTGGCCCTACGGGTGAGTACAGGGTGTGTACACACCCGTAGGGATCGGAATTTCTGCCTCACTGTCTACTCTATAAAAGCCATTCATAATTTTAAAGACCTCTATTAGGTCGCCCCTCAGCCTTCCCTTTTCAAGAGAAAAGAGACCCAGCCTGTTCATCCTTTCCTGATGGGTATACCCTCGCATTTCTGGTATCATCTTTGTAAATCTGTTTTGAACCCTCTCCAGTCCCTCTATATCCTTTTTATAATATGGAGACCAGAACTGTTCACAGTACTCCAAGTGTGGTCTAACCAAGGTTTGATACAAGTTTAGCATAACTTCTCTACTTTTCAATTTTATCCCTCTAGATATAAACCCTAGTGCTTGGTTTGCTTTCTTTATGGCCTTATTAACCTGCATCGCTACTTTTAGTGATGTGTATTTTTAAACTTACCTTTTTGGTGGCGGCCTGCAGCAGTCCCTTTAAAGACTGCTGGTTGGGCTGCATCTAGACCTGGTTTTCCTAAACGCAGCTGGCTCTGTGCTGCTGCTTTCAGATTAAACCAATTTGTTAAAGGGGGCATCGTAGGAGTCGTTGGGCCTTTTGCATATGCAAATGAAGGGCCTAACAGCTGTTTCAAGCGCAGGCCTTGGATGCATCCTTTGTTGCCTATACCAATATGGCAGGCAGTGCAATTCCGGCTCGGAATGCATGTGCACATGCAGCCCACCATATTGGATGCTTTTGCGGCCATCTTGTGCCTGTAAAATGGGCAAAGCATTATTGCATTTCTAGATTCACATGTTGTTCTTCCAGGGATGCCCAGGTGAAAACTATAGCTCAGATGTTGGACAAGCAGTCTGAGGAAAGCTATCTGGTAATCCAATTCATTTTGCACTTGTGGATGGGGGATTTAGTGAGGCCCAGGTACAGACCAGTCAGAAGGACCTCTGTTTTGCTGTCCTTGCTCATTTTATGACTGTAGAATAAAGGGGTAGATTGTTAGGAATTGTGGGTTTGTTAACATGAGTCCTATTTTGTGTAGGAACTTGATACCAGGTATATCGGACCTTACCAGACACAATCACGTGCCTCCCCTTAAAGAGTGACAATGCTAATATTTTGCAGAACGGGTCTCATTCACCCTTATCTAATCATAGAATGGTTACAGCACAGAAGCAGGCCATTCGGTCCGTCGAGCCCGTGCTGGCTCTCTGCAAACCACTTCAGCTAGTCCCACTCCCCGCCCTGCAAATTGTTTTCCTTCAGGTACTTATCCAATTCCCTTTTGAAAGCCACAATTGAATCTGCCTCCACCACCCTTTCAGGCAGTGAATCCCACATCTGAACCGCTCGCTGCGTAAAAAAGTTTTTCCTCATGTCGCCTTTGGTTCTTCTGCCAATCACCTTAAATCTGTGTCCTCTGATTCTCGACCCTTCCGCCAATGAGAACAGTTTCTCTCTATCTACTCTGTCTAGACCCCTCCTGATTTTGAACACCTCTATCAAATCTCCTCTCAACCTTCTCTGCTCTAAGGAGAACAACCCCAGCATCTCCAGTCTATCCACGTAACTGAAGTCCCTCAGCCCTGAAACTATTCATGTAAATCTTTTCTGCCCCCTCTCTAAGGCCTTCACATCCTTCCTAAAGTGCGGTGCCCAGAATTGGACACACTACTCCAGTTGAAACCGAACCAGTGTTTTATAAAGGTTCATCATAACTTCCTTGCTTTTGTACTCTATGCCTCTATTTATGAAGCCCAGGATCCCGTATGCTTTTTTAACTGCTTTCTCAACCTGCCCTGCCACCTTCAACGATTTGTGCACCTATACCCCCAGGTCTCTCTGTTCATGCACCATCTTTAGAATTGAACCCTTTAGTTTATATTGCCTCTCCTCATTCTTCCTACCAAGATGTATCACTTCGCACTTTTCTGCATTAAATTTCATCTGCCACATGTCCGCCCATTTCACCAGCCTGTCTGTTTGCTTGAAGTCTCACTATCCTCCTCACTGTTCACTATGCTTTCAAGTTTTGTCATCTACAGATTTTGAAATTGTGCCCTGTACACACAAGTCTTAAGTCATTAATATATATCAAGAAAAACAGTGGTCCTAGTACCGACCCTCTGTGTACCTTCCTCCAGTCCAATAAACAACCATTCACCACTACTCTCTGTTTCCTGTCACTTAGCCAATTTCGTATCCATGCTGCCACTGTCCCTTTTATTCCATGGGCTTCAACTTCTGCTGGCAAGCCTATTATGTGGCACTTTATCAAACACCTTTTGGAAGTCCATGCACACCACATCAACCTCATTTCCCTCATTTCCCTCATCAACCCTCTCTGTTACCGCATCAAAAAACTCAATCAAGTTAATTAAACACGATTTGCCTTTAACAAATCCATGCTGGCTTTTTTTAATTAATCCATACTTGTCCAAGTGATAATTTTGTCCCGGATTATCGTTTCTAAAAGCTTCCCCACTACAGAGGTTAAACTGACTGCCCTGCAGTTGCTGAGTTTATCCTTACACCCTTTTTTGAAAAGGGTGTAACATTTGCAATTCTCCAGTCCTCTGGCACCAACGCCATATCCAAGGAAGATTATGGCCAGTACCTCCGCAATTTCCACCTTTACTTCCCTCCGCATCCTAGGATGCATCCCATCCGGTCTTGGTGACTTATCTACTTTAAGTACAGCCAGCCTTTCTAGTACCTCCTCCTTTATTAATTTTTATCCCATCCAGTATCTCCACTACCTCCTCTTTCACTATGACTTTGGCAGCATCTTCTTCCTTGGTAAAGACAGATGCAAAGTACTCATTTAGTACCTCAGCCATGCTCTCTGCCTCCATGCGTAGGTCTCCATTTTGGTCCCTAATTGGCCCCACCCCTCTTACTACCCGTTTACTATTTATATGCCTATAGAAGACTTTTGGATTCCCTTTTGTTAGCTGACACTCTATGCTCCTCTCTCTTTGCCCCTCTTATTTCCTTTTTCACTTCCTCTTTGAACTTTCTATATTCAGCCTGGTTCTCACTTGTATTCTCAACCTGACATCTGTCATACGCCCCCTTTTTCTGCTTCATCTTCCTCTCTATCTCTTTCGTCATCCAGGGAGCTCTGGCTTTGGTTGCCCTACCTTTCCTCCTCGTGGGAATGTACCTCGACTGTACCCGAACCATCTCTTCTTTAAAGGCAGCCCATTGTTTGATTACAGTTTTGCCTGCTAATCTTTGATTCCAATTTACCCAGGCCAGATCCATTCTCAACCCACTGAAATGGCTTTCCTCCAATTAACTATTTTTACTCTAGATTGCTCCCTGTCCTTTTCCATTGCAAGTCTGTGATCACTATTCCCTAAATGTTCCCCTACTGGCACTTGCTCTACTTGACCCACCTCATTCCCCAGAACCAGATCCAGCAATGCCTCCTTCCTCGTTGGGCCAGAAACGTACTGATCAAGAAAGTTCTCCTGAACACACTTCAGAAATTCTTCCCCCTCTCTGGCTTTTATGCTATTACTAACCCAGTCTATTAGGATAGTTGAAGTCCCCCATTTTCACTACTCTATAGTTCTTGCACCTCTGTGTAATGTCCCTGCAAATTTGCTCCTATATATCCTTCCCACTAGTTGGCAGCCTACAGAATACACCTAGTCGTGTAATGGCACCTCTATTGTTTCTCAACTCTAACCAAATTGATTCTGTCTTTGACCCCTCCAGGACATCCTCTCTCTCCAGCACTGTAACATTCTCTTTAATCAATACTGCCTCCCCACCTCCTTTCTTTCCTGAACACCTTATATCCAGGAATATTTAGTACCCAATCCTGCCCTTTTTTGAGCCACGTCTCCATTATTGCCACGACATCATATTCCCATGTGTCTATTTACGCCTGCAGCTCACCAACCTTATTTACCACACTTTGTGCATTTACACACATGCACTGTAAACCTATCTTAGACCACCTTGTATTCTCTTAGTACTGACATCAGCTGATGTCAGACTATCTCTTACTCTAGTGCTGTCTGTCTCTCCCAATCCTTTGTGCACCATGTTTCTCCTTTCTAATGCTACATCCTGGTGCCCATCCCCCTCTTTCTCTTCTCTCTCCACCCCCCCCGCCAAATTAGTTTAAACCCTCCCCAACAGCACTAGCAAACCCCCCTGCGAGGGCATTGGTCCCAGCTCTGTTGAGGTACAACCCGTTTGGCCTGTACAAGTCTCGCCTCCCCCACCACCTGTCCCAGGAATCTAAAGCCCTCCGTCTTGCACCATCTGCTCTATCCTCCTATTTCGATGCTCACTAGCTCGTGGCACCAGGAGTAATCCAGAGATTACTACTTTTGAGGTCCTGGTTTTTAATCTCTTTCCTAGCTCCCTAAAATCTGCCTGCAGGACCTCATCCCTCTTTCTACCGATGTTATTGATACTGATATGGACCACGACTTCTGGCTATTCACCCTCCTCCCTCAGAATGTTCTGCAGCCACTCTGACATCCTTGACCCTGGCACCAGGGAGGCAGCATACCATCCTGGAATCATGTCTGCGGCCGCAGAAACGCCTGTCTGTTCCCTTAACTATCGAATCTCCTATCACTGTTGCTTTCCCGATCACACCCCCGCCCCCGTACAGCCGAGCCACCCGTGGTGCCATGAACTTGGCTCTGGCTGTACTCCCCAGAGAAACCATCGCCCTCACCAGTACTTGAATGCTGGTTGGAGAGCGAGATGCACTCGGGACTCCTGCACTACCTGCCTGGTCGTCCTTGTCTGTCTGATGCTCACCCATTCCCTCTCTGCTTGCACACTCTTGCACTGTAGGGTGACCACCTGCTGAAACGTGCTATCCACGTAGCTCTCAGCCTCACGGATGCACAGCAGTCACGCCAGCTGCTGCTCAAGCTCGAAATCTGGAGCTTGATCTCTTCCAGCTGACTACACTTCCTGCACATGTGATTGTCAGGACACGGGAAGCGTCCTGGAATCCCCACATGGCACAAGATGTGCATTCCACAGGACTGAGGTGCCCTGCCATGCCTCTACTTAATAGACTATTAAGTAACTTAACAGAAATAAACTTAAGGACTTAAAAAAAGCAATCACCAACTACTCACCAATGAGCTCCTTTCCCTTGTGCTGATGTCACTTACCTCGCTCCCTGACACTCTCGCTCCTTCCGGGCTCTTGGACCTACCTTTTATCTGTGGCCACTCCTCTCGCTGTCCCGCAGGTCCGCTCTCGTGTCTATTAACTTAAGAGACCTTGGGTTTTGAAGCTCCACTCCTCCTTTTCACTCAGATGTCTCCTCCGCCTTCCTTCCTCTCCCACTGAATTCCTGCGCTCACAAAATTCCTCCACTCTGCTTGCGATTCACTGTTTGCGATCTCCCAGCTCTGTGCTCAAGCTCTCTGGCACCTGGCTGGGGCAGTTCTCAAACTCAATCCATCTTTTTCTGGGTTTCACTTGTCTCATGAAATAAGATGCTGAAGCCTTTTTTGTAAGTTATTCCATTGAGAAAGTACACCATATGATTGTACACAAGACATTATACTTGTATGTAAATAAATGAGGCAGTTTTTCCATTAGATCAAGACTGCAAGGAAAACACTGTTCTTTTTCTGTTCTGGGAAGGCTTGTAAATGCTTTACTTTTGTTAGTACTCTTGCTGTTTTGGGCCCCCTGGGAGCTCCTCCAGAAAAAGATCAAAAGCCTCACTTTTGCAAGTCTATATTGGCAGCATGGAGCCTCCCTATCACATAAGAACATAAAAAGTAGGCCATACAGTTAGTGTGGGCTGTGAAATTGGGTGCACAGGTCCACAAGCCCAATTTGCTTTACTCCACGTCATGCAGTAAAGAAAATGGGGAGGCACAAGGAGCTTGTGCTGGGGTCCAGTCGGAGCCTGATTTCAGTTGATAAATTGATGACAGTTGGTCCCATGGCAAATTTCATGTTCTTCTCACTGACCCATATAAAATGGACTGTTGACTAACCTGCAGAAATAGACTTCTTAAAGCTGTCTTATCAGCAATGGGGCGTTAGTTGGCCCGGTTGCATATGTCCTACTTTTTGTGCACAGGATATACCTAGACAATTTTACATATTGTTGGGAAGGTGCCACTATTGTAGCTGCACTATAACAGCTTGGTTAGGGGTGTGACTAGCTCTGTAGCACAGGTCTTCAGCACTACAGCTGAGATGTTGTCGGGGCTTGTAGCCTTTTCTGTACCCGGAACTCCATGTTTGAATCCCACCAATCAAGTTTCCGCCCCTGCCACAGTACGGAAAAGGCCATTATCAAAGTCACAAATGACATCCTATGTAACTGACCGTGGTAAGCTATCCCTCCTCGTCCTTCTCTTCCCGCTCCTGCACCATTGCTTCTGGAGTCCCCCAGAATCTAACCTTGACCCCTCCTATTTCTCACCTACATGCTGCCCCTTGGCGACATCATCCGAACACACGACTTCAGGTTCCACGTGTACGCTGACGGCACCCAGCTCTACCTCACTCCCACCTCTCTCAACTCCTCCACTGTCTCTAATTTGTTATATTGCTTGTCTGACATCCAGTAGTGAATGAGCAGAAATTTCTTCCAACTAAATATTGGGAAGGTGGAAGCCATTGTCTTTGGTCCCCTCCACAAACTCCATTCCCTAGCCACCAACTCTATCTCCCTGGCCACTGTCTGAGGCGGAATCAGACTGTTCGCAACCTCTGTCCTATTTGACCCTGAGTTGAGCTTGCAGCCTTGGATCCTCTTAATCACCAAGATTTCCATTCCAACATCGTCTGTCTCCAACCCTGCCTCAGTCCATTGGCTGCTGAAACCCTCACCCTTGCCTTTGTTACCTCCACACTTCATTACGCCAATGCTCTTTTGGCTGGCCTCCCACCCTCTAAACTTGAGCTTATCCTAACTCATATCAAGTTCCATTCACCCACCACTCCTGTGCTCACTGACCTACAATGGCTCCTGGTCTGGCAACGCCTTGGATTTAAAATTCTCATCCTTGTATTCAAATACCTCCATGGTCTCACTGCTCCCTATTTCTGTAACTTCCCACAGCCCTACAACCCTCCGAGATCTTTGCACTCGTCTAATTCTGGCCTCTCTCAATTTCGATCATCCCACCATTGGCGGCCGTACTTTCAGCTGCCTAGGACCTATGTCTGGAATTCCCTCCCTAAATCTCTCCGCCTCTCTACTTTATGACCCTCCTTCAAACCTACCTCTTTTGATCAAGCTTTTGGTCACCTGTCCTGATCTCTTTGTGGCTTGGTGTCTAATTTATGTTTGATCACATTCTGTGAAGCACCTTGGTATGTTTTACTACATTAAAGGTGCTATATAAATGCAAGTTGTTCATGTTGAGGATGGGAATGTTCATGGAGCCTGCTCCTCTTGTTAATTACTTAATTGTCCAACACCGTTCACATATGAACATAGGGGCAAAGCCCCAGTTCTCTACACCTAAACCACTGGAGTACTGTGTTCAGTTCCGGGCACCACACCTTGGGAAGGATATATTGGCCTTGGGAGGAAGTGCAGCGTAGATTTACCAGAATGATACCTGGATGCCAAGGGTTAAATTATGAGGAGAGATTACACAAATTAGGGTTGTATTCCCTAGAAGGTTAAGGGGTGATTTGATTGAAGTTTTCAAGATATTAAAGGGAACGGATAGGTAGATCTAGAGAAACTATTTCTGCTGTTTGGGTAGTCTAGGACTGGGGGGCATGGTCTAAAAATTAGAGCCAGACCTTTTTTTAGGGGTGAAATTAGGAAACACTTCTGCACACACACGGTGGTAGAAGTTTGGAACTCTCTTCCGCAAACGGCAGTTGATGCTAGATCACTTGTTAATTTTAAATCTGGTAATTGATAAATTTTTGTTAACTAAAGGTATTAAAAGATATGGGGCAAAGGCAGGTTTGTGGAGTTAGGTCACAGATCAGCCATGATCTCATTGAATGATGGAACGTGCTCTAGGGGCTAAATGGCCTACTCCTGTTCCTGTGTTGAGGCGTAGTCACTATTGCAATGTAGAAAATGCAGCAGCCAATTTTCACACAGCAAAACATACAGCAATGTGATGATGATGTTGGTTGTGGGCTAATTGTTGGCCAGGACACCAGGGAGAATTCCCCTGCTCTTCTTCGAAATAGTGCCATGGGATCTATTGCAGCAATATCCCATTTGTATGTGGAGGTTGAACTTCACGTCTACATTTTTTTTTTAAAAAGGAAGACTTCTGGTAGGTAATCTTCTATGTATAGTGGCAGACAAAAGCAAAAAAAACGAAGTGGCTCTACAACATGGTCCCTTACAATTTTATTTTCTGGGTTATGTACTCTTTCGGATTCTTACAATTAGAGTGGGAGAGATCAAATTGAGAATGTAATTTACTTTTTAGAGGTAATCTTAAGCGGTTTGTGCAAATCGTGCAAATGGGGGGAAAAAAATGCTGGCATTTAAGTTGTAAATCCAAGAGCCAATTTTGTGAGGCTCCACTCAGAGTCTGGCTTGGCGTTCTGTGCACCAAATTAAAAGCACTGCAAATTTTGCTACCAAAATAAGTTAATTTTTTATTAAGGTTCTGCTGGCATTCAGTATAATCCTCATTGTACCTTCAAATATTGTGGAAATAGATCCCACACACAATATCGCTATTAGGATAGGCCTCTCCTTTCGTGCTGCTAAACCATGACAAACAGGCACGCAACTGTCTGGGTGGCCTTTTGGAATTAGCTTCTTAAAGGTATTTGCCACTTTTAAGTATTGATTGAAAAGTTTGTGCTTTTTTGTTGGCTTTTATATATTGACTAATCTGCATTTTCATTGGTACATTTTTATTGCTGTTCAAGCCTTTTTTTAAGCATTACAAGATTTTTATTTATAACTCCTTTAACTACAACGGTATTGCTCCAGTTGCTGTTTCACTTGTACCAAGAAAAGTGGCTATAATATTGAAACCCTTTGGATGTTCCACATGTAAACTACTAATATGTATTTGTATAGTGTGGCTTAGGTTTTAAGTATTAGATTTTCATTAATGCAAAAATGATGGCATATTTTAAAAAGGAAATAATTTGCAGGGCTATGGGGAAAGAGCAGGGAAGTGAGAATAATTAGTAGCTCTTTCAGAGAGCCGCCACATGGATGATGGGCCAAATGGTCTCCTTCTGTGCTGTATGATTCTGTACAAACCACTCCAACACCCTTCTACTTCCAGCCTAAAATCTGCGATACCTATCTAAAACTGGTTAATAAAATCTTAGTTGTTAATTGAGCAGTCCTCATTAAATGGGTAATTATATGTAACAGCCTGCATTTATCTCATGTACCTCATGTCAGAAAGATCAGAAAATAAAATTGATACTTGGAGGAGGATGAAGGAGAACTATTTGGACAGATGTCTTGTACTCCACAAGCTTTATGCATTGAGACTTTGCTGTCATTGAAGAAAGAGAAGCTCAAGATAATGACATAAGGAAAGCCATTTGGCTCATCTTAGTTGATCCATTCAGAATAATCTTAGTCCCTTCTTAAATAATTCCAGATTTTTCACTACTGTTCTATCTCGAAGTCCATTCATGTATTGATAACTTCTTGATATCTGTCCTATGTTTGCCTTTTCCCGGTTTGAACCTGCTGCATCTTGTCTTACACTCACATTTGAAAGTAACTTTCTGAATCACCTTTTGCATGCCATTAATTATCATATACTTGTGTAAGATCACCTCTCAGATCCTTCCTTTTAAGGCTGAAACACATGTTTCTCCACTTTTTTCTCATAATTTGGTGACCAGAACTGAATACAGTGCTCAAGGTATGGTCTGACCAGAGTATCATACATTTTGAACACCTTCCTCTGACTTGTATTCTATTGTTATGGCTTAATAGCTCAACATTCTATTGACTTTATTGATCGCTGCTCTGCATTGGTTGGGTATGTTGAGTGCCAAGTCCAAGACTCCTAGGTCTATTTCAACTTAATTTGTGGTTATTTCAACATTATTCATGTAAGTGTGTTGCTTGTTTTTCATTCAGTACTTTACATTTGTATGCATTAAATTTCATCTGCCACTGTTCTGCCCACGGGTATTTTGTCCAGTTCATTCTGCAACTTCCTCTGATTCCACTGTTTCTCATAGTTTGGTAACATCTGCAAATTTGACTAATCTGCATTGAGTTTCTTGAGTCCAAATCATTGATGTAAATTAGAAACATTAGGGGTCCCAACATTGATCCCCGAGACACTCCACCTTGACCTAACTCTTCCAATGAGTACCTGTTGTTGTCTACCCTTCAGCAAATTCCTTATTCACTTCCAAGGTTTATACTGAACCCCCACAGGTTTGAGTTTAACTAATAGCTCTTCATACAGAACAAGAAAGACTCTTTCCCAGCGTGGTCCTTAAGCACTGCGTCCGAGTTAACGCTGACATCCACTAGAGTACTCTGGTACAGAATCAGCAGTTAAGCCAATACTGCCTTGTATCTGGCATTCAATACTTTTGAGATCTACTCTTGAGCCATGCAAACCCATACTATTGCCCCTGAAGATACTGACCACTATCTCCCTCCTTAAGATTAAGAGTAGAACATTTTCTTCTATACATTTCCTTCACTCATCCAGATGGTTGGCCAGGCAGAACAATCTAAGGGCTGTTTAGGAGAAAAAGGAACTAATTCCTAGGACTGCATAACCAGATGTGTGTCTTAGTCAAGATGAATACCAAGGTTTGACCAAGACCAGGCCATTGGGTTATGCCTTTAACATAGGTGAGTGCCCATTGTGTGTCGGCAATGATCCTGTGTGGTGAAAACCCCCTGCATCCCACACAGATACTATTAGCTGCAGAGGTAACTGTTGCGCAAGTGCAGTTGAACTTGCAACCATTAGCATCCACAATCAACAGAAGAGGAATGATCTTAAATATTTAAGCTATTTCACAAAAACATGACTATAATGAGGAATTTTGTATTAAGACATTTTACAAAGTATTAACCAATTAATTGGGACACCTTGAAAGAGACCAATTCATCCCAAGTAACCAATCATCAGTGCCACTGGTTTATGCTGTATATATTAAATCCTGCTTTTATTACATTCCACAATTCAATCAGTTTATAATTAGGTTATAACAGAAAATGCTGGAAACACTCAGCAGGCCAGGCAGCATCTGTGGAGAGAGAAACAGAGTTAACGTTCAGGTCTGTGACCCTTTGTCAGAACTGGTAAAAGTTGGAGATGTAATAGCAGGTGCAGAGGCAGGGGGAGGGGGAAGGGGAGGAAGGAACTAAAGGCAGAGTCTGTGCTCGGATTGAACTCGGGAGAGATAAAATGTTGCAAATGGGGATGGCAGAATCATCAACAGCTGCCACCTGAAAAAATGGGGGGGTTATAGGCTGAAATTGTTGAACTCAATATTGAGTCCAGAAGGCTGTAAAGTGCCTAAACGAAAGATGAGGTGCTGTTCCTCGAGCTTACGTTGAGCTTCATTGGAACAGTGTAAGAGGCCGAGGTCAGAGTGGGAGTGGAGCGGAAAATTAAAGTGACAAGCGACCGGAAGCTTGGGGTCACCCTTATGGACTGAACAGAGGTGTTCCACAAAGCGGTCACCCAATCTGTGTTTGGTCTCCCCAATGTAGAGGAGACCGCATCGTGAGCAGCGAATACAGTATAGTAAATTGCAAGAAGTACAAGTAAATTGCTGTTTCACCTGGAAGGGGTGTTTGGGGCCCTGGACAGTGGGAAGTGAGGAGGTAAAGGGGCAGGTGTTGCATCTCCTGCGCTTGCATGGGAAGGTGCCGTGGGGAGAGGAGGGGCTGTTGGGGGTGATTTGAGGAGTGGACCAGGGTGATGCGGAGGGAGCGGTCCCTCCGGAATGCTGGGAGGGGAAGGGAAGATGCGTTTGATGGTGGGATCATGTTGGAGATAGCGGAGGATGATCAGTTATTAGGTTATTGGTTTATGGTGACTGAATAAATTTTGGGATTTGCACCAATGTTTTGGGGATTTTTTTTCTGATTCTGCAAACACAGCAACTTACCAATCATCCCACTAGATTCACAGCTGACTGTTCTCTTGCACATCTCCTGACCCCCAACCCCAACTCAAGAACAGGTCAGAGGCTGGGTATCCTGTGGCGAGTGTCTCACCTCCTGACTCTCCAAAGCCTTTCCACCATCTACAAGGCACAAGTCAGGAGTGTGATGGCGTACTCTCCACTTGCCTGGATGAGTGCAGCTACAACAACACTCCAGAAGCTCAACACCATCCCGGACAAAGCAGCCCGCTTGATTTTCACCCCATCCACCACCTTAAACACTCACACCCTTCACCACCGGCACACCGTGGCTGCGGTGTGTACCATCTACACGATGCACTGCAGCAACTCGCTTCTTTGACAGCACCTCTCAAACCCGCAACCTCTACCACCTAGAAGGACATGGGCAGCAGGCGCATAGGAACACCACCACCTCCAATTTACACACCATCCTGACTTGGAAATATATCGCTGTGCCTTCCTCATTACTGGGTCAAATCCTGGAACTCCCTACCTAATAGCACTGTGGGAGTACCTTCACCATACAGACTGCAGCAGTTCAAGAAGGCAGCTCACCACCACCTTCTCTAGGGCAGTTAGGGATGGGCAATAAATGCTGGCCTTGCCAGCGACGCCCACATCCCGACAATTAATAAGAAAAAAACTGTTGATTACTGAGAACATTCTTGTCTTTGCCAGTACTGAATTCTGTCCTTCCGCTATCGCTTATTTTCAACATGAGGATTTTATGGAGACAAAGACAAAACTAGTTTCATCTCTTTCCTCAGCCCACCTCATGCTTCAACCATCAGAATCTTAAAAGTGCCCTGACTCTGGGATCTGGTGATATGGAAAGGGGCAAAACTGCAAAATAACCATTTTCTGGTTCACTTGTCTAGTGAATTTGTGTTAAGAACTTGTAGATTGTATCATTACTGATGATGTACTGTTTAATATAATCAGTAATTATAGCTTTCTCCTCTAGGAGGAGCTCAAGCAGAGATAAACAACCTCATTTTAACACTTTTTCCATTTCACTTCTGTAGTGAAATGATTGTTGCAAAAAGTAATTTAAAAAGTAATTAAAAGTATGAAGGTTCATAAATTTTGTATTAGGATATTGAATCATGTTTAGATAACATTGTTACTCCTTTGGAAAATTGTTATTTTTGTCTCTTACTGCTTTTGGATTGTGTGAAGGTCCAGTGTTGTCTATTGTTTCAGGTACAGATCTCTCTTTATTCCAAGCCAAAAATGTACTTTAACTCCCAGCTATGCAAATAGAATTCCATTAAATGTGTATTTGGATTTGAACTATAATGTCAGAATTGCATTTTCAACAAAGTATTGCTTAACATTAAGTATATGTTCACTAAACTCTGGAACTTCCACCCTCTGCATTTTTGCCTTGCCATCCTACTCCCTGCCTTCAAAGACCTCAAGACTCTCCTCCTCGACCATGCTTTTGCCCCCTACTAATTTTCTTTTTCCCAGCTCCAAAGAAACAAACATTTTAATTAGACTCCCTTCTCCAATTTATTCTACTGTTTTCAATGGCTGTAATTCACCTTTTTCACCTACAAATGGTACTGATGTGTACATTTCAACATGATGTATCCCATTTCTGAAAGCACTTCATTAGGGTATGAATGGGTTTGTATCTGTAATTCCACAAACCATGAGTTACTGACCTTAGCTATGGTATTGTGGAGAGTTGCCAACCAAAAGCAATGAGCAGGTGTGGAAAATTAGAAAGGGTTCTACACCAGCAGAGGTGCAATGGGCCAAATGGCTTCTTCAGTGCTATAATTTCTATGATTCTTGCATATCTCATTACCAGCAATAGAGACTGAAAACACTGGCTACTTTCTTCTG
The DNA here is from genome assembly GCA_030390025.1 of Squalus acanthias. NCBI lineage: Eukaryota > Metazoa > Chordata > Chondrichthyes > Squaliformes > Squalidae > Squalus > Squalus acanthias. Next base: position 73,942,722 of record CM059428.1, read on the forward strand.
TGGTTGGTAAATGTTTTGGAGAAGTTGAGAAAGGGAGAGTTTTATTTGTTTTGACCTTCCAACTTTGTATTCACTGTTTTAACATATTACATTAAGAGGGCTATTTTTTGCCATTCTAAGTCCAAAAATATTTCTGTTCCTCCTTCTCCCATCAGTTCAGTATATTTTTTGGGTGTCTAGTGATGTACAGTCTGTTTTTTCCTGTGTGAGTACTTAAGAGCCAGATTACTGAAACTTGATTTTTTTTAAAAAGCTTCCTTGATAGAAAGCTTTTATCTACATTTCAGAACTTTATGCCTTGGGGATTGCTTTTTAAATGTGGAATTTTGCTATTGTCATTTTCAGCGTGGTGGCTCAAAAAATGACATACGATTTTACTTCAATAAGAGTTCTTTAGCAATTGTGTTGCTCATCTCCTTCCTTATGTGCCAGAAAGGTTCCTGTGGAATCCATTCGCCCCGAGCCTGCTGATCCAAGAGATGGGAACCCCAGCTTGAAAGGGATAAATTTGTCACCAGGGTCAGCTGAGGAAGGAGTTGGTTGTACAGGAACATTTGAAGGACATGGTGATGCTAAGACCATGATTCTAGGGGGGAGGTGATTCTTGACTGCCTACTTCCCCTGCACTGGGCAGTGTGTGTGGCATACAACTTTCTAGTGGCTTTTTTATAGTGAGAACGGGAGGAAGTAGTTATGAATCAGTAATCCAGCAGATCCAGCATGCCTGCAGGCAGGAGCCAACTACAGCCCCTTGATAGCAGACTGACAGCTGGGCCTTACAGAACAATTGAAAGGCTTATCAATCTTCAAAATGGTTGCAGTGCTATTGTTGCTGGTCCTGGTCGGTGCCAAGTTGGCACTGTGTGGGAGGACCAATGCTGGTTTGCAGCAGTAGTGGAACATGATCAGTACTCTCACTCCAGACAGTTGTGAAGGTGCATACTGAAGAAAATGAAATTCAGTGTTTAGTTTTGTTTTAAATTTCTGGAAAGATTTCTTTGTTGAGTAAGTGATTTTATTCTGTAATTGCCAGTTCTGGCATGGTCTCTTATTGTCTGTGAGGCTGCAGTTTCCATTCTTCAATCTCCATCTCCCTTCCCCCCCATAGTTTGTGAGTACGTGCTGATACAGCAACTCATTTAGTGTACCTATAAATGAGCTTAGTCACCATAAGTTTTTTGTGAGTAATCCAGGAGTTACCCTTTTGAAAAGTGGCAAAATAAATGAAATCGTAGTGCCTCCCTTATTCTTTTGAAAATGGAATCTGACCTAAACATTGAGCTGTAACCGCTTACTGACCATGTCTTGATTGTACAACTGGCTGAATATTGTTCTTCACTTACTACTTCATTCACTCCACCTATCATATCCTTTCTGTAAGAGAGATACCTACTTAATCACTTTATAGAAGTTGGTTCCTGAGCCACTGAAATTTATGTCTGGTAACCAAAAAGACTTGATGGCCACTGGACACCATGTTAAACACTGGGCTTTAGAGCCTTGTGTAAAAGATAGCAATTGGCAGAAATTAAATGTAAAGTTGTATTTAAGGTGTTTTAAACTTTGAAGAGTATAAGTGTGAAAACTACTATATTAGAAGAAAAACCTTGTTTTTTTGTTGTTTGAGAGGCAGAAAAGAGAATAGACCACATTTTTGACCAACACCCAATGACTATTTACTTTAAAAAAAAATCCTGCTAGTCCAAAGTTTGCATCTTGAAAAGGTTTATCTCTTAAAACAAATATTGTTCCTAAGGCTCTTTTCCCAGATACTCAATGAAACAGCTATTTATTTTAACAGGTATTATTAATACATTATTTTGCTTTGTTGTTGTGACAATGAAAGATATTTTTTTTATTTTAGAGAATTTGGTCTGCAAAAACCATACCAGGATCTGAAGAGAGAAATGTCTAACTTACATTTGGTGACACAGACGCAAGCTGAGCTTCTGCGAAAGCTGTTAGCCACACAGGGCTCAACAAAGAATGGTAAGTAATGTAGTGTGAAGGGGAAATGGTCTGCCTTTAACCACTGATTCTTTCAATGCCAATAAAAGAGCAGCTATCAAATATATCTTGTCAGCATCTCATGATAAGCTGATAAGTCTAAATACGTAAGCTACTGTCTGGCCTTCATATGTATTAGTTCTGTCTATCTCGTGCTGATCAGCTTCACACATAAAGGTGTTGCTCATGCACAACAAATATGTTCTGTACTTTTTTTTCTGTTCCCCTTGTGGCTTCTTCTCCACAGTTCAGAACACTACTAGATGAACAACCCTTTGCAAGCAATGCTGAGGTGTGACCCAAGCCATTTTGTAGCAACCTTGATGTCCAATCTCTCAACTTGCAGGAAAAAACTCTCAATCAGAATTTTTTTTTTTTAAAGTCTGCAAATTGAAAGATTGGTATAAAACTAATTGTTTTGAATTCTATTACTCTGGTTAACAAATGACCCTAAAGAGATGCATGAATTTCCCGATTTCCCAGATAGATCATGATTTTAATTTTGTTACAGCAATTTTACTGAAATCTCTGCTGCTGTTTTTTGCCGCAGTAAGCAGATGAGAGCTGTTCTGCTTTTGTTTAGGGAAATGTCATTTTTTTTCAAGAAAAGCCTTTCTCCTCATCACATTTGTATCAGTTAAAATTTACTTCAAGTTTCTATTTTTTTTCCAAAAGGACAATTCATTCAGATAACACTAGAATAAAGGTTCCATATTTCTCTAGTTTGCCTTTCATATCGCTGAGAAAATGACTGCGCATGATATAATAGTAATTGGAACTATACTTTTTGAACGAACAAGATATTTCAATGTTTAAAAGTATTAGTATTTCCAGACTGGGTTTTTTTTTTCTCTCCTGGATGTCTGTAGTAACATTGGAACATGAGTATGGCCATTCAGCCCCTCGAGCTTGTTCTGTCATTCTATTAGGTTATGGCTGATCTGTACCTCAAGTCAATTTACTCGTCTTTGCTCCATATCCCTTGATACCCTTACCTAACAAAGATCTTTGGTCTTAAATTTTACTTGACCCAGTATCCACAGCCTTTTGGGGAAGTGAGTTCCAGATTTCCACTACCCTTTGTGTGGAAAAAGTGCTTCCTGATATCACTCCTAAATGACCTAGCTCGAATTTTAAGACTATGCCCTCTTGTTCTGAATTCCCCCACCAGAGAAAATAGTTTATCTGTATCTACCCTGTCGAATCCCATAACCATTTTAAACATCTAGATCAGATCACCCCTCCACCTACTAAACCCAAGGGAATACAAACCAAGTTTATGCAACCAGTCCTCAATTTAACCCTTTAAGCCCCGGTGTCATTCTGATGAATCTATGTAAAGTGATTTTCTTTACCAAACATATAAATGTTTTCATGGAAAACAGTAAAGGTGGTACAGTCCCCACCACTTACAGTGGGTGTGTTGGTGTTAACGTGATTTGCCCGCTAGGAGAACTGGACGGCAAAACTGCATCTTTGCTACTGGTTATTACAACACCGCCACTCTGGTAGCTGGGGTGGAGGGAAGACACAGAATGCAGTGCATTTTTTTGGAAGCAGGGAGGCTACAAAAGACAGTTAGTGCCTGCAAGGGGGTTAAACAGCGTATCCTGCAGCATCTCTTTCAAGATCGGTCAGGTGATGCCTCACCTCCAAGGCAGTGTCTGGAGACTGCAAGGCTTTAATCTACCAAAGGACTCGAGTGATGTCATAAACAGTAGAATGTCATCCAAAACCTTTTATGGGATGACTGTTTTAATACTCATGGCCCTGGTATGTTATTTAGTATACTATGTACTATGACAAGTCTGATCCACCGCTGTGCGAAATAGGCATGCAGTGGCACTTTTGTAATTAACTTCAGTGGAATTGGCAAATAGTTAGCACTAGTGATGAGCATAGATGGTGTAAGTGGTGAGGACTATATCTATACTGCTCTCAAGTTTACATAGAGTACAATTTATGGTGACTAGCAGCCAAGCTTTCAGTTTGCACACCAGATAGCTGTATCATTAAACTTGGTATAAACATGTTTATTCATTTAAGCTAGAATACCTATAAATTCTATGGGAATGCATCTCTATAGAGTATGATGGAAAAACCTTAACTAACCTTTACTATACAATAATTTTATTTTACCTCCGATTAATCTTCAATAAAAATTGTTTTTACTAGAGCTGTGTGGTTTTCTTTTAGATAAAAGGTTTCTGTTTCTTCACAGGGCTTAACTTCAAGGTCAAAAGGTCACCTTCACCTGTTAGCTTTGCATTCATTCAACCATATTTTACAGGAGCCTGAAATATGCTGACCAGAATTGTTTCTTTACCATAATTATTTCAAACTGGTGGAATTGATCTTGTCAGGTGGTGGTGCCCTTAACAATAATTTATTTATTTTAAGGAGTAAACTAGTAATGTTAGTCTTAATTTGTTCAGTCTTAATGTACAAATGAATTCATCATTAAATTCATGGTGTGAACACTTTGGCCACGACCTTGGATTTCCTCCATATTTGCGCCCAGAGATGTGCGCAATGCCGCAGCCTAAAAGATTGCAAAATTTTAGGCGTGAGTTACACATGTATCTCCAATATGTCCAAATCTCCTCAATCTTTTGTGATTGTCTTATCGATATCTCAGCTTATAAAACTGGCTCTGCCTCCAAGTTTCTAATGCAAGTTTCCTGCAATTGAGCTTGTTTGGAGGGTCTCTTTAAATTACAGCCAGATTTTCAGACACGCATGCACCCACAGCAGCCACAAATCAGCTGATCCAGTAAGTGTTGAAGCTATTCTCAGCTTTTGTTACTGCAGAAATTCATTGAACACTAGTTTAGAAATAAAAATAGCTCTTTTGCTGGCTCTACCCTTGCTTCATATTATAATGGAGGAGAAGGAACAAGAGGAAGGAGACGGGGCCCGAAGACAGCACCTCATATGCAAGCACCTGGCCCAGAGTGTGTATAGGCCACGGCTGACGTTCCAGGTGTGGAGATGATTGTGCGACAGCTGCGCTTTACAAAGGAGGCCAGTGGCCGACTGCAACTTGATCCGAGATCACTTAAAGCCCCAGTCCACATGCTGCAGAGCCTTAACTGTAGAAATAAAGGTGACCACAACCCTCAACTATTGAGTCTGGATCCTTCCAGGCATCTGGGAACGGTAGCATAGTGGTAATACTACTGGGCTAGTAATCCAGTGGACTGGGCTAATGATCCAGAGACGCAAGTTCAGATCCCACCACGGCAGTTGGGGAATTTAAATTCAGTTAATGAAATAAATCTGGAATAAAAAGCTAGTATCAGTAATGGTAACCATGAAACTATTGGATTGTCGTAAAAGCCCATCTGGTTCACTAATGGCCTTTCAGGAAGGAAATCTGCAGTCCTTACCTGGTCTGGCCTGTATGTGACTCCAGACCCACAGACTCTTAACTGCCCTCTGAAATGGCCAAGCAAGCCACTCAGTTGTAACAAACCGCAATGAAACACAATAAAAATAAAACCGGACGGACCACCCGGCATCAACCTCGGCACTGACATGACAACAGCACACCCAGCCCAGTCGACCCTGCAAAGTCCTCTTCACCAACATCTGGGACTTGTGCCAAAATTGGGAGAGCTGTCACACAGACTAGTCAAGTCAGCCTGACATAGTCATACTCACAGAATCATACCTTTCAACCAACTCCTCCATCACCATCACCACCTGGATATGTCCTGTCCCACCGGCTTCAGGGACATGGGCAAGGAAACCTCCTGCTGATTACCACCTACCGAATCAGTACTCCTCCATGTTGAACACCACTTGGAAGAAGCACTGGGTTGGGGGACATCAATGTCCATCACCAAGAGTGGCTCGGTAGCACCACTACTGGCCGAGTCCTGAAGGACATAGCTGCCAGTCTGGGCCTGCGACAGGTGGTGAGAGAACCAACACGAGGGAAAAACCTACTTGACCTCATCCTCACGAATCTACCTGTTGCAGATGCATCTGTCCATGACAGCATTGGTAGCAGTGACCACCGCACAGTCATTGCGGAGACTAAGTACCGTCTTCACACTGATGATACCCTCCATCGTGTTGTGTGGCACTACCACCGTGCTAAATGGGATCGATTCAGAACAGATCTAGCAGCTCAAAACTGGGCATCCATGAGGCGCTGTGGGCCATCATCAGCAGCAGAATTGTATTCCACCACAATCTGCAACCTCATGGCCCAGCAGATCGCTCTATCATTACCATCAAGCCAGGGGACCAGCCTCGGTTCAATAAGGCGTGTAGAAGAGCATGACAGGAGCAGCACCAGGCGTACCTAAAAATGAGGTGCCAACCTGGGGAAGCTGCAACACAGGACTATATGCATGCTAAAAAGCAGAAGCAGCATGCAATAGACAGGGCTAAGCATTCCCACAATCAACGGATCAGATCAAAGTTCTGCAGTCCTGCCACATCCAGTCATGAATGGTGGTGGACCATTAAGCAACTAACAGGAGGAGGAGGCTCCATGAATATCCCCATCCTCAATGATGGAGCCCAACACATAAGTGCAAAAGGCAAGGCTGATGCGTTTGCAACCATCGTCAGCCAGAAGTGCCGAGTGGATGATCCATATCGGCCTACTCCTGAGGTCCCCACCATCACAGAAGCCAGTCTTCAGCCAATTCGATTCACTCCACATGATATCAAGAAACGGCTGAGCGTACTGGATACAGCAAAGGCTATGGGCCCCGACAACGTCCCGGCTATCGTGCTGAAGACTTGTGCTCCAGAACTAGCCGTGCCTCTAGCCAAGCTGTTCCAGTACAGCTACAACACTGGCATCTATCCAACAATGTGGAAAATTGCCCAGGTATGTCCTGTCCACAAAAAGCAGGACAAATCCAATCCGGCCAATTACCGCCCCATCAGTCTACTCTCAATCATCAGCAAAGTGATGGAAGGTGTCGACGACAGTGCTATCAAGCAGCACTTACTCACTAATAACCTGCTCACTGATGCCCAGTTTGGGTTCCGCCAGGACCACTCAACTCCAGACCTCATTACAGCCTTGGTCCAAACATGGACAAAGGAGATGAATTCCAGAGGTGAGGTAAGAATGACTGCCCTTGACATCAAGGCAGCATTTGTCCGAATGTGGCATCAAGGAGCCCTAGTAAAACTGAAGTCCGTGGGAATTGGGGGGGAAAACTCTCCACTGGCTGGTGTCATACCTAGCACAAAGGAAGATGGTTGTGGTGGTTGGTGGTCAATCATCACAGCCCCAGGACATCGCTGCAGGAGTTCCTCAGGGCAGTGCCCTAGGCCCAACCATCTTCAGCTGCTTCATCAATGACCTTTCCCCCCCCCCCATCCTAAGGTCAAAAATGGGGATGTTCGCTGATGACTGTACAGTGTTCAGTGCCATTCGCAACTCCTCAGATAATGAAGCAGTCCATGCACGCATGCAACCAAACCTGGATGACATTCAGGCTTGGGCTGATAAGTGGCAGTTAACATTCGCGTCACACAAGTGCCAGGCAATGACTATCTCCAACAAGCGAGAGTCTAACCACCGCCCTTTGACATTCAATGGCATTACCATCGCCAGATCCACCACCATCAACATCCTGGGGGTCACCATTGACCAGAAACTTAACTGGACCAGACACACACATACTGTGGCAACAAGAGCAGGTCAGAGGCTGGGTATTCTGCGGTGAGTGTCTCACCTCCTGACTCCCCAAAGCCTTTCCACCATCTACAAGGCACAAATAAGGAGTGTGACGGAATACTCTCCACTTGCCTGGATGAGTGCAGCTCCAACAACACTCAAGAAGCTCGACACCATCCAGGACAAAGCAGCCCGCTTGATTGGCACCCCATCCACCACCTTAAACATTCACTCCCTCCACCACCGGCGTACCATGGCTGCAGTGTGTACCATCTACAAGAGAAGTTAGTGGTTAACGGAACATTTCTCAATCAGCTGGGAGCTTTGACTTGACATTTGAAGCTGTCAACTCATCAGCTGAAACAATGGCAAGTGTCCTCCCGTCTCAGCTTCACAGACGAGGTCTAGGCACAGTGGGAAACCGGTGGGTGACCTGTCAAATTCAAAAAGCTGGGGGGGAAAAAAGCATTAAGTGGCTGTAAACAAGCCACTAATGATTTGAATTGGGTCCCCCGCCGCTGCTTGTTGGGTCTGCTCAGCGCTGGCAGACCCGACATCGGGAAATGCAGGTGTGCGCATTTTGACGACAGGTTCCTGACACAGCTGACCAGCTACCCATCCCGTCCGCTGAGTGTCGGCAAAATCGCGGCCTCTGTGTCTACTCTATCAAAACCTTTCGTAATTTTAAAGACCTCTATTAGGTCACCTCTCAGCCTTCTCTTTTCAAGAGAAAAGAGACCCAGCCTGTTCATCCTTTCCTGATGGGTATAGCATTGCCTTTCTGGTATCATTCTTGTAAATCTTTTTTGCACCCTCTCCAGTGCCTCTATATCCTTTTTATAATATGGCTCCAAGTGTGGTCTAACCAAGGTTCAATACAAGTTTACTATAACTTCTCTACTTTTCAATTCTATCCCCCTAGAAATAAACACTAGTGCTTGGTTTGCTTTTTTATGGCCTGATTAACCTGCGTCGCTACTTTTAGTGATTTGTGTATCCGAGATCCCTTTGCTCTTCTACCCCATTTAGATTCTTATTTTCCAAGTAATATGTGACCTCATTTTTCTTACCAAGATGCAATACCTCACATTTATCTGTGTCTACATTTATCTACCTCTCCTCCCATAAGACGTTCTTTAAAACCTACCTCTTTGGCCAAGCTATTGGTCATCTGTCCTAATACCTCCTTATGTAGCTCAGCGTCAAATTTTGTTTGATAACACTCCTGTGAAGCGCCTTGGGATGTTTTACTACGTTAAAGGCGCTATTTAAATACAAGTTGTTGTTGTTGATTGTAGCATGTTTCTTTGTTGCCATGTTCTACATCGAATCTATATCGCCTGAAGCTATTCCTCATCTAGTCTACTTATCATTAACTTCAGTTGACGGTGATGCCTGATATTAAAATGTGCAAAAATGTGAATTCTTCAGTGTATTGTTTCATTGCCTACTAATGTTGCAGTTTCTAAACTACACAGTAGTGCATGTCATGATCTAATTTGCTGTATTAGTTCTTTATACAAATGATGTTGATTTCTGCTTTTAGAATCATAGAAAGTTACGGCACAGAAGGAGGCCATTCAGCCCGCCTTGTCTGTGCTGACCAAAAAAGCTATCCGGCCTAATCCCACTTTCCAGCTCTTGGTCTGTATCCCTGTAGGTTACGACACTTCAAGTGCATATCCAGGTAAAAGCGATGAGGCTTTCTTCCCTTTCAGGCAGTGAGTTACAGACCCCTGCCACCCTCCTGGGTGAAAAAAAGTTTTCCTCAACTCCCCTCTAATCCTTCTACCAACTACTTTAAATCTATGCCCCCTGGTTATTGACCTCGCTGCTAAAGGAAATAGATCCTTCCTATTCACTCTATCTAGGCCCCTCATAATTTTATATATCTCAATTAAGTCTCAGCTCAGCCTCCACTGTTCCAAAGAAAACAACCCCAGCCTATCCAATCTTTCCTCATAGCTATAATTCTTCAGTACTGGCAACATCCTCGTAAATCTCCTCTGTACCCTCTCTAGCGCAATCACATCTTTCCTGTAATGTGGTGACCAGAACTGTATGCAGTACTCCAGCTGTGGCCTAACTAGTGTTTTATACAGTTCAAGCATAACCTCCCTGCTCTTATATTCTATGCCTCGGCTAATAAAGGAAAGTATCCTGTATGCCTTCTTTAACCACCTTATCTACCTGTCCTGCTACCTTCAGGGATCTGTGGACTTGCACTCCAAGGTCGCTCTGTTCCTCTACACTTCTCGGTATCCTACTATTTATTGTGTATACCCTTGCCTTGTTCGCCCTTCCCAAATGCATTACCTCGCACTTCTCCGGATTGAATTCCATTTGCCACTTACCTGCCCACCTGACCAGTCCATTGATATTTTCCTGCAGTCTACAGCTTTCTTCCTCACTATCAACTACACGGCCAATTTTTGTATCATCTGCAAACTTCTCAATTATGCCATCTACATTGAAGTCTAAATCATTGATATATACCACAAAAAGCAAGGGACCTAATACTGTGCCCTGCGGAACCCCACTGGAAACAGCCTTCCAGTCACAAAAACACCCGTTGACCATTACCCTTTGCTTCCTGCCACTGAGCCAATTTTGGATCCAACTTGCCACTTTTCCTTGGATCCCATGGGATTTTACTTTTCTGACCAATCTGCCATGACCTTATCAAAAGCCTTTCTAAAATTTATGTAGACTACATCAAACGCGCTGCCCTCATTGACCCTCCTTGTTACCTCCTCAAAACATTCAATCAAGTTAGTCGGACACGACCTTCCCGTAACAGATCCATGCTGACTGTCCTTGATTAATCCGTGCCTTTCTAAATGACGATTAATACTGTCCCTCAGAATTATTTCTAATAATTTGCGCACCACAGAGGTTGGGCTGACTGGACTGTAATTACTCAGCCTATGCCTTTCTCCCTTTTTAAACAACGGTACAACGTTAGCAGTCCTCCAGCAACACACCTGTAGCCAGAGAGGATTGGAAAATGATGGTCAGAGCCTCCACTATTTCCTCCCTTGCTTCTCTTAACAGCTTGGGATACAGTTCATCCAGACCTGGCAATTTATCTACTTTCAAAGATGTTAAACTCCTTAATATGTCCTCTCTCACTGTTTATCTAATCTAATATTTCACACTCTTCCTCCTTAACTACAATGTCTGCATTGTCCTCTTTTGTGAAAACAGACGCAAAGTATTCATTAAGAACCATACCCATGTCTTCCACCTCAACACAAAGGTTACCCTTTTGGTCTCTAATAGGCCCTACTCTTTCTTTAGTTATCTCCTTGCTCTTTATGTATTTATAAAACATCTTTGGGTTTTCCTTGATGTTACTTGCCAATATTTTTTGATGCCCTCTTTGCTTTTCTAATTGCCTTTTTAATTTCATCCCTGCACTTTCTATACTCTAGGCTTTCTGCAGTATTTAGCTCTGTATCTGACATAAGCTTCCTTTTTTGCCTTATGCTACTCTGTATAGAAACATAGAAACTAGGAGCAGGAGTAGGCCATTCGGCCCGTCGAGCCTGCTCCGCCATTCAATACGATCATGGCTGATCATCCAAATCTAGTACCCTGTCCCTGCTTTAATCCCCACAGTACACATATCCCACCCTACCCCCGTAACCCCACGTATTTAATTCCCCCTAACATATCCCATCCTATCCCCATAACCCCACATATTTAATCCCCCCCTAACACTAAGGGTCAATTTATCATAGCCAAATCAACCTAACCTGCACATTTTTGGATGACATCCAGGGGGCCCTAGATTTAGGAGTCCCAACCTTTTTCTTTGTTGGCACATATTTGCTCTGAACCCTCACTGTCTCCTCCTTGAATGCCTCCCATTGCTCTGAAACTGATTTATCTTCAAGTAGCTGTTTCCAGTTCACTTTTTCTTCTTGGAAGGAGCACTTCAAACTCCAAGTCAGAAACAGTATCGGGTTTAGGTTGGGATCATTCTAAGGAATGCTCTATGAAGAGATCGTGCTGGTGGTTCCACTTTCCATTTTGGCTCACAAGCTGGGCCGAAGATGTTTGAGTCCTCTATGCCAAAATTCATCTAGGTACAGTCACTATATCAGCTAACCCCAGCGTTCAGTAGTTACTCCAGTGATGTCCTCGAGCAAAGAATACCCAGAATGTTGCACCCTAATTTTGCAAGGTTTGGCTGTGATGGTCTTGTTTTAAAAAAAAAAATACCCCCTGTCCAGCATGTCAGTAATGCCCTTGGACAAACCCCAGCTGAGCATGGAGCATTTGGTAGGTAAAATTTTGGAGTCCATTATTAAGGAAACAGTAACAGGACATTTGGATAATCATAATTTAATAGGACAAAGTCAGCATGGTTTTACGAAGGGGAAGTCATGTTTGACAAATTTGCTGGAGTTCTTTGAGGAAGTAACATATAGAGTGGATAAAGGGGAACCAGTGGACGTAGTGTATTTAGACTTCCAAAAGGCATTTGACAAGGTGCCACACAAAAGATTATTGCTTAAGGTAAAAAATCACGGGATTGGGGGTAATATTCTGGCATGGATAGAGGATTGGCTATCTAACAGAAAGCAAAGAGTTGGGATAAATGGTTCATTCTCAGACTGGCAATCAGTAACTAGTGGTGTTCCACAGGGGTCAGTGCTGGGTCCCCAACTCTTCACAATCTATATTAACGATTTGGAGGAAGGGACCAAGTGTAACATATCAAAATTTGCAGATGATACAAAGATGGGAGGGAAAGTAGTGAGTGAGGAGGACATAAAAAACCTGCAAGGGGACATAGACAGGCTAAGTAAGTGGGCAGAGATTTGGCAGATGGAATACAACACTGGAAAGTGTGAGGTGATGCACTTTGGCAGGAAAAATCCTAGAGCAATTTATTATCTTAATGGCAAGAAACTGGAGAGTACTGAAGTGCAAAGGGATCTGGGGGTCCTGGTGCACGAAACTCAAAAGGTTAGTATGCAGGTGCAGCAAGTGATTAAGAAGGCAAATAGAATGTTGGCTTTCATTGCTAGGGGGATAGAATATAAAAATAGGGAGGTATTGCTTCAGTTGTACAAGGTATTGGTGAGACCGCACCTGGAATACTGCATACAGTTTTGGTGTCCTTACTTAAGGAAAGACATCCTTGCTCTCGAGGCAGTGCAAAAAAGGTTCACTCGGTTAATCCCGGGGATGAGGGGGTGGTCATATGAGGAGAGGTTGGGTAGATTGGGACTCTACTCATTGGAGTTCAGAAGAATGAGAGGCGATCTTATTGAAACATATAAGATTGTGAAGGGGTTGGATCGGGTGGATGCGGGGAGGATGTTCCCGATGACGGGTGAGACGAGAACTAGGGGACATAGTCTTAGAATAAGGGGCTGCTCTTTCAAAACTGAGATGAGGAGGAACTACTTCACTCAGAGGGTGGTAGGTCCATGGAATATGCTGCCACAAAAAGCTGTAGAAGCTACAACATTAATTAAATTTAAAACAGAAATAGACAGTTTCCTAGAAGTAAAGGGCATTAAGGGTTACGGGGAGCGGGCAGGAATTTGGACATGAGTCTAGGTTCGGATCGGTCATGGCCCTGTGGGTAGTGGAGCGGGCCCAGGGACTGTGTAGCCTGATTCTGCTCCTATTTCGTGTGTGCAATTCTGTTAGATGCAGGAGATGGTTCTGTGATAGATAGTAGATTGGCGGTTAGGATCAGATCAGCCATGATCTTATTGAATGGCGGAGCAGGCTCGAGGGGCCGATTGGCCTACTCCTGCTCCTATTTCTTATGTTCTTATGTTCTTATTTATCTCATAAATTTCATGTTATTGATGTTCAGAACCCTAGATATTTGCTACTCCAGACAATTTTGTTTTATTTTGTAACAAAATCTCTGGCAAACCTATAACTAAACAAATAGCAAATATGGATTATAAAATGTTTTATGATATGTCTTAGTTAGTCAGGAGCCATCAGGGAAAGTTGGAGCCCATTCAAGTAATGCTACTTTGGTCACTGTGTAAGATTTTTGTTGACCCCATCTACAAGTTGAGCTACATGGAGCAACTTGCATGGTTTTAATAAGCTAAGAGGTGCGTTTGTACGGTTTTGTTCCAAGCTAACCTTAGTATTAGGTTATAAGCTCCCACCTATGTTACTTTTTGCAGTACTTTGTTATAGTTTGTTTCAATGTGGAGGTTGAACAAAAGATGAAAAAGTCTTAAAAATGACCTAATAGGTATAGTCGTTTGCATTCTTAGAATGTAACAACCTGTACTTAGAAAGCTCCCTACTTTGTTGCCCCTTAATGCTCTCTCTCTCTCACTTTCGCACTCTTCCTCTTACTAGGCATTTCAGAGTTGCATTTTTTCTGTTTAAAATTCTTTCTTCTTTCAACTGGGTGTCTCTGCTGCCTCCTCTGATGTGGTACACAGTAAAGGCCCTTTTATATAACAGGGATGGGAAATACTTGATTGAGGTAGCTCCTGCATCAAGTTAAACCCTCAAAGGGACATTGTCGCCAATGGTTTTCCCCCTGTTTGTTAGACTATTCACCTATGCATGGAGCCTGAGCTACTCTGGAAAAACGTTAGGAAGGCCATATCCATGGCAACTTATCTGACATTATTGTATCCCACCAAGTAATGCTACTGGTATTAGAAATTGTATGCAACTTGCCTGGTATTTGATGAGATGATTTTCTGTTTATATATCTTTCTGACAAGTAGCTAACCTCAAACTCTTGGGGATGGGGATGGAATTACAAAGCACAATTGTCATTTACTTTTTATTTTTCTATGGTTTATGCATTCAGTTCAGAGCCTAGATGACTTGGTACTTGACTGTGGAAAACTGGAGCTCAATTCGTCTGGGGCAGTTTATCGAGCACCACGTACCTCTTCAAACGATGCTGATGTGAAAATTTCCAATTTTACTACAACTCGCCATTTTCAGCAGGATACAGCAGCCTTATGTGACCAAGAGTTCCTTGCACCATGGACAAATTCACGACCCACTCCTGTTGGCAGTGCTGCTTTGGAGGAAAATGGTTCTTGTGGAAAGGGCTCATTTGATGATAACTCATGGGTTTTTCCTAGCCCACCATTGGGCAACCCAAGCGATGCAGCATTCTGGAAAATTGGAAATAGCTCTGCCTCTTCAGCTATGAAAATTCCTGTTGTGAATATGCGTGATCCAGACGTTCTGTTCAGGAGCTGAGCTGTATAATTGTGAACTTTCAGTTTGTACAATATGTTAGAAAAGCAAACTTAGTTTGAAGTAAATGGTTGACCAGGTGATAGTATCTGTTGATGCTTCTATAATCAGTATCTCAATTCAGAAAGTAAACTTTTTCTAAAATTGCTGATAACCTTTACAGAATGCATCAAGACTCAGCACGATGACTTTATTTTCTTCCTTCAGCTAAATAGTCCATCTTTATATCAAACAAAAATGTTATGGAAATGAGCTTTTCTTTTCTGTAAGCTGTGATCTTCTTCACTTGGGCATAACTGTGAACTTGGGAAATGATGCTGAAATTCTCAATCTTGGCCTCTTGTAAGAAAGTCCTGGCACTGGAAAATCTGTAATCTGTGATAAATTCAAATCTGTTGTTCACATTTGCTAAATTCTGTTCAACAGCATGAAAATCAAACCTATAAATTTTATTTGAAAAGAAAGTTTGTTTTATTCTGTGGAGAAAGAAATTTTGCTCATCCTTCTTGCACTGATATCACACCTTCTTGTTATTTTTGATTCCTCTAAAAGTGCCTCCATATTTAATGGAATATACTATTTTTTCCCAGAAGCTTCTCTTAACCCCACTGCCATTCCTGCCCAAATCAAAACTGCAAATAGTTGCTTTAAAAAATATATAAATAGAGATTTTTTTTAAACAAAATTGTACAATAGTGTATTTTCAGTGTGTGCATAAGCAATGTAATACTGTCATTTAGCCTGTTGTGTTTGTCAGTGCAACCTAGCAATGGATGGTCTGCTGTAGATAAAAACAGAAAATGCTGGAAATTCTCAGCAGGTCAGGCACCATCTGGGGAGAGAGAAACAGAGTTAATGTTGATGACCTTTCATCAGAACTGGAAAAAGTTGGAGATGTAACCAGTTTTAAGCAAGTACAGAGGCAGGAAAAAGGTGGGGAGGGGAGGACAAAACGAAAGGGAAGGTCTTTGATAGGGTGGAAGGCAAGAGAGATTAAATGACAAAAGGGATGATGGCCTTAACTCTGTTTCTCTCTCCACAGATGCTACCTGACCTGCTGAGTATTTCCAGCATTTTCTGCTTTTATTTCCGATTTCCAGCATCCGCAATGTTTTGTTTTTGTCTGCTGTAGAGCCTGCTAAAAGGCTTCATTCTAATTGATACTCAGCTACCAAGCTGCAAAATGTCAGTATTTCCTATTGAAATTCATTAATACTTACCAAAAAATATATAAAATTAGTCCATTTAAAGATTTTTTAAGATATTGAAATGGAAAATTTGGATGGCCACATGTTAGTTCTCTGTTTAATGGAATGGGAGAGCTGGATTTGCATTTCAGTATTGGTTGGCTTTCATTCTCTGGCTTTCTCCAGGTGGTGAGTTGACTACCTTGGCCGAGCTACCAGAGCACAGAGTGAAGATAAGATGCCCATCAGGAAAAGAGGGAAAATTGGCTGGGGATCCATCTTAGATTGCACTTGGAACCTCATAGCAGTATTGGCTGAAGGGAAGAAAAATTTGTGGTTGCCGACTGGAAGCCAAGGTGAACAGCATGGGAGGGTAGCAAGAAGAACTAATTGAAATAAAATGCACTAAAATGGAAACATTTAAAGATCATCCTGTTTCTGTGTTACTGGAAATCTGCTTTTAAGAAAACAGAATAGTAGAGTTCCTCTATTGCACTCATTTGTAGTAACAAGCACCAACTTAGCACTGTTAAATATTGATTATGTCCAATTTCAGCAATTTATAACTAGTTAAAATACAAAGTGAAGCTTAAAAAAAATTGATTTTCAATTATGGTCCAAAATGTTTCTTTGTACATGTGTCAAAATGTTATGGACAATAATGGATAATATAGCCCTTGCAGATCACTATTAATACACATATTGTATTCATTAATTTTTGGATTGTGGAGCAGAGTTATATATGTGATGCAATATATTGATTGAATAAATTAATGATGACTAAATATTCTCAAAGGCGTGATGTTCATTAATTACTGAGGAAGAGTTTCTCCTGCTTTACTTGCTCATAATATTTATTGTATAAATGGCATTGGGAATCTAGGTTCAACCCTAACAAGATATTGGGTGGGGGCTGTAATAGGAGTAATATGATGAAGGATGGATCAACGAAGAAATATATATATTTACATCAAAGAATTGCCAAGATAGAGTATAGACTAGTGCTAGTAGTGCACTTTCCTTTCACCTTTAGGTTTACTTCCTTATTGGCGCCTTTTTTTCCTCACTTTGTTTTCGCCTCTTTTCAAACTGTTGACAATAAAGCAGCCCAGGAGCCCCAAACAATTTTCAAATCTCCCCAGTCTGGTGTGAATGTAGTATTCTCAAACCCTAGGTTGCAAATGGTCATACAATTCCAATCGTGTATTTACTTTTGATGGGAGGAAAAAAACAATCCAATAATGCACCATTTTAGTAATGCCCTTTTAATCTGGTCTCAAGTCCAATCAGCAAGGGTAGTTGCACTGAATTGGATCATAAACCATGCAGCACAGAGGCTTGTACTGGTACTACTTCAATCCTGATGTCACACGGATGGTTCAGTCTTTGGTAAATCTTTGTATAAAAATCATGTATCTAGTAATTATCACACACATCTGTGACTTTACAAAACAAAAAGAAAATAGTGTGTGACACCCATAATCCCAAGCAATGAGAGAGAAAATTGCGCAAAGTGCCTGTCTTTAAGGAACCTGTTCAAAATAATTATTTAAGGAAAAATAAGCTTTACATATTTCTAACCTTGACCACAATGTTGCATGATACGAGGCCATAGTTATTACCAAGATTTAAATGTATATGTGACCACAACTGCAAAGTTTGGCATTTTCACTGCTGTAACCCACATTGTCTTTGTGCAATAGCAAAATACCACGGATGCTAGAATCTGAAATCAAAATAGAAAATGCTGGAAATACTCAGCAGATCAGGCAGCATCTGTGGAGAGAGAAACAGAGTTAACGTTTCAGGTCTGTGACCTTTCATCAGAACTGGAAAAAGTTAGAGATGTAACAGATTTTAACCAGGTGCAGAGGCAGGGAAAAGGGGGAGGGGAGGAAAGTACAAAAGGGACGGTCTGTGATCGGGTGGAAGGCAGGAGTAGTTAAATGCTGCAAATAGGAATGGCAGAATCATCAACAGCTGCCGTCTGGAAAAAATAGGGGCAGAGGTTATGGTCTGAAATTGTTGAACTCAATGTTGAGTCCAGAGGCTGTAAAGTACCTAATAGAAAGATGAGGTGCTGTTCCTTGAGCTTACGTTGAGCTTCATTGGAACAGTGTAAGAGGCCGAGGTGGGAGTGGAGCGGAGAATTAAAGTGACAGGTGACCGGAAGCTCAGGGTCACCCTTAAGGACTGAACGGAGGTGTTCCGCATAGCGGTCACCCAATCTCCGTGAGCAGTGAATACAGTATACTAAATTGCAAGAAGTACAAGTAAATCGCTGTTTCACCTGGAAGGAGGGTTTGGGGCCCTGTACAGTGGGAAAGGAGGAGGTAAAAGAGCAGGTGTTGCATCTCCTGCACTTGCACAGGAAGGTGCTGTAGGAAGGAGAGGGGGTGTTGGGGGTGAATGAGGAGTGGATCAGGGGATCGCGGAGGGAGCGGTCCCTTCGGAATGCAGGGAGGAGAGGGGATGATATATTTGGTGGTGGGATCATGCTGGAGGTGGCAGAAATGGCAGAGGATGATCTGTTGAATGTGGAGGCTGGTGGGGTGAAAGGTGAGGATGAGGGGAACCCTATTGTGGTTCTGGAAGTGCGGGAAATGGAACTGACATGGTCGAGGGCCATGTCACACGCGGTAGAGGAAAAAGGAAGACATATCGGAAGCACTAGTATGGAAGATGACATAGTCAGAACAGATGCGGCGGAGACGGAGAATGGAATAGAGTCCTTCTAGGAAACGGGGTGGGAGGAAGTGTAGTCCAGGTAGCTGTGGGAGTCAGTGGGCTTACAGTGGATGTTTGTCGATAGCCTATCCCCAGAAATGGAGACAGAGAAGTCGAGGAAGGGAAGGGAAGAGTTGGAGATGCTTAAAGGGGAGGTTCATTGATGCTGCAGCCCCTCATTCACAGCATTGTTGGCTGTGCAGCTGCCTCAACAGCCATAAAAAGGACAAGAAGAAGGAGCATTTATTTACAAATCCTGATGGCAGATTGCCGCCCCAGGGAGAAAGCCTGCAGGTTTTCCCATGAAGCTTTGGAGGCATTGATTTTAGCGGTGGAGAGAAGGCGGCCCGTCCTGTACCCACCAACTGGCAGGAGGCCCTTGCCACAAGTCTGCTGCACTATGTGGAGGGAGGTGGCACACCACATCACAGACATCCCCAGGACCCACATCCAGTGCAGGAAGAAATTTAACAGGTTGGCAGGGTGAGTGAAGGCTTCAACAAATGCTACATACCACCATCTGTAGCACAAGCTTCACACACTGCTCAATGCACCACACCCCCAGCACTCACCCACAAACAATCTCTACCTACCAACACTCACCCACATCTTACACCTTGCACACAATGACAGCTATTCAACTATGGCAGACACAAGGGTCATTGTTTATTAGAATATGTGTGATATGTTTATGCATAAATTTATTAATAGAGTTTGGAATATTTTGTGGTCTCTCTCATTTCACCTTTGTACCCAGGAGGACGCTGTGATATGGCATGACACAGGGATGGTATGATGGGCATGTGGTGAGCAACGGGATCTGGGGTTTCATTCATTCAAATCGGAGTCGGATGAGCCAGACACGGACTGCCCATCTGGAAGCCCGATTGTCCGGTTGCCTACTCTCTTCCTCCTGTTCCTCATCTTCTTCCTCCTCCCCCTGAGCACATGTTCCCATCTTCCTTGTTGCCTCCACTCCCTCTGCAGTAGATCCTGGAGGGCGAGGTGGACTGCCAGTACAGCCCCCATGACTTTTCACATGTGTTGTAGGTTGAATCTTTCAAGAATAAATTTTGCACTTTTCTACTTGCCACAACACTCCTGATACCAAAGAACCTTCAAATCACTAAATAAAACTGTTGCAGTATCAGGAACTAACACACAAGCACTGAAACTTCACTAACCTGTCAGGTGCGAGTGATTGGAGCTGAACCCTTTAAATAATGACCCTGGAGCTGACTTCCTGGTGCTGCATGCCAGCTCTCCCTTTTACATGGTCAGCTTTATTGTTTGTATC
The DNA here is from genome assembly GCA_030390025.1 of Squalus acanthias. Lineage (NCBI taxonomy): Eukaryota > Metazoa > Chordata > Chondrichthyes > Squaliformes > Squalidae > Squalus > Squalus acanthias. The sequence continues at coordinate 73,962,808 of CM059428.1, forward strand.
GAGTATGTGATAAGTGGCGAGAAGCAATTTGGCAGATTGGGCATTGAGTGAGCGTTGCACACTCACTGACATCACGATCTCCATGGCGTTGAAGTCCCTGGTGATTGCTGTTACCGGCAGCACTACGGGGGGTCCCGATTTGGCGTGCACCGCTGGAATCGACCGGAGCTGTCATTACAGCTCTCAACACCGCATTAGCACCATCTGGCGCTAACAGGCGGCGCTAAGGGGACGAATTTTTCCCCCTAAGGGCCTACATTTTCAACATTGCAATATCAAAGTCTTGTCATTGTTAAATCATGCATAGAACTCTGAGGGTAACGCGTAGCTCTGGTGAATCCTGTGCATACCCCCATATTAGCTGAACCCCATTGGTTATGCTGGTACTTTGTAAACATTTTTCTGGCATTAAATATATAACTTCCTAGGTGGTCTGGACGTTCCAGCTACCAGATGGTCTGGATTTTACCAGTAGCCAGAGAGGTGTTGCTGCCAGTGGTTTTTGTCCCTCCTCTCCTCCTCAACCTGAGAGAAGCTGGGAGGAGTGTCACGTTTTGGCAATTTTTGATCTTTTCTTTGGCCTTCAGATTAAAACAGTGACTACACTTCACAAGTACTTCATTGGTTGTAAAACGCTTTGGGACGTCCGGTGGTCATGAAAGGCGCTATATAAATGCAAGTCTTTCGTTCACAAAAAGGATTTGAGAATAGATTATATTTAAGAACTGTGCTTTAGAAAAGTGATTTCACACAGTTTAAAAGGCGACAGGCTGAAATCACTTAGGCAAAGGTTTATTTGTAATGGACTAGGTATTGAAGATGTGTATTAAAGATAGACGAGTGAGATTGTAGAAAGTTGCAGCTTTCTATACGGCCAAACCAACTGCAACTGCGTCCCAGTATCTAGAGGGAACATTTGACTATGGTAGTTGGAATAAAGGACCAAAGTGCCGATTAAACATACAAGAGCCAACAAGATATGGTGTCATCAAGGAGACAAGGCAATGCAACAAGAATTCAACTTTTACATGGTCAGCTTTATTGTTTGTATCGAGTATGTGACAAATTGGAAATTTGACATTTTCAATGCCATTCGAAACTTTATAATATATTTTTATTATTAAGGCTTGTGAAAGTATCCACTTTAACTTGATTACTGCAGACTGGTTTCTGTGTGTTGGGAGAGAATCCACCTCGCACAGTGCCTGGAGAGTAACAACTGTTTCAGGTGTCTGCCACTTGCTGGGAAAACTGGCTGGTTCCAACTATACAACAATGGTTGCATAGGATATACGGCACAGAAATAGGCCATTCAACCCAACCAGTCCATGCTGGTGTTTATGCTCCACTCGAGCCTCCTCCCATCTTTCCTCATCTAATTCTATCAGCATAACCCTCTATTCCCTTCTCCCGCATATGCTTGTCTAGCTTCCCCTTAAATGCATCTATACTATTCGCCTCAACCACTCCCTGTGGTAGTGAGTTCACATTCTCACCACTCTCTGGGTAAAGAAGTTTCTTCTGAATTCCTTATTGGATTTCTTGGTGACTATCTTATATTGATGGCCTCTAGTTTTGCTCTTCCCCACAAGTGAAAACACACTTTCTGTGTCTACTCTATAAAAACCTTTCATAATTTTAAAAACCGATATTAGGTCACCCCTCAGCCTTCTCTTTTCAACAGAAAAGAGACCCAGCCTGTTTATCCTTTCCTAATAGGTATAACCTCGCATTTCTGGTATCATCCTTGGTAAACTGTTTTGCACCCTCTCCAGTGCCTCTATATCCTTTTTATAATACGGCAACCAGAACTGCACACAGTACTCCAAGTGTGGTCTAACCAAGGTTCGATACAAGTTTAGCATAAGTTCTCTACTTTTTAATTCTATCCCTCTAAATAAACCCTAGTGCTTGGTTTGATTTTGTTATGGCCTTACTGACCTGTATCACAACTTTTAGTGATTTGTGTATTTGTACTCCTCAGATCCCTTTGCTCTTCTACCCTATTTAGATTCTTATTTTCTAAGTAATGTGAGACCTCCTTATTTTTCTTACCAAAATGTAATACCTCACACTTATCCATGTTAAAATTCATTTGCCAATTATATGCCCATTCTGCAAGTTTATTATTGGTATTCTCATAATTTGTTGCCGTCCTCCTCAGTATTGACTATCCCTCCCAATTTGGTGTCATCTGCAAATTTAGAAATTGTGTTTTTGATTCCAAAGTTTAAATCGTTAATATAAATTGTGAACAACAGTGGTCCGAACACTGATCCTTGTGGAACACCACTTCCCACCTTCTGCCACTCTGAATAGCTACTCTTTACTCCTACTCTCTGCTTTCTGTCTTTCAGCCAGCCAGCTATCCATTCTGCTACTTATCCCCTGACTCTGCATGCTCTGACCTTATTCATTAGTCTAAAGAAGGCCTTTTCAAAATCTAGATATATTACATCTACTGAATTACCCTTGTCTACTCTCTGTGTTATCTCTTCAAAGAATTGAAGAAGTTGGTCAAGCAAGACTTTCCCTTTTGAAATCCATGTTGACTATTCATTATTATATTTTTGGTTTCTAGATGTTTTTCTATTTTCTCCATTAGTAAGGATTCCATTACCTTTACTACCACCAATGTTAAGCTGACTGGACTATATTTCCCTGGACATATCTCCCTTCTTAAATGTAGGTATAACGTTAGCTATACACCAGTCCTCTGGCACTACACCTTTTTCTAACGAAATATTAAATACATGTAATAGTGCCTTTGAATGGATAGGTGCTAAAATATACAAATATTATCAGATGATATCAATGTCGTTTGATGCTCACTCGGGCCGGAATTTGTCATTGTTTCAGCACCTACTTACAGAGACAGAGCTAATTGCTGACCTGCTAGGGGAGTAAGAGTAGATTCTGCTGTTAGCGGGTATTTTAGCTAGCCAGGTGTTATTGTGGGATAGAACTTCCATGAGAGTTCTACCAATCTCCCTCCACAATTTCAGCAGAAACCATAGAGAAAGGATGTAAATTCCGGTTTCTCTGGCTTTCTGCTGAAGTTACGGTGGAAGATCGGGAGAACCCTCATGGAAATTCTACCCTTGCATGTTTGATTATTGAGGGACAACCCAAATAATTGCAAAACCAGTACGTAAACAACAGGGGTCTCACTGCAGGTGGAGTTCTACGAGTTGTCTCTGGGGGAAGTAATTAATATTTTCTTAATTCATTCTCAGGATATGGGCGTTGCCAGCAAGGCCAGCATTTATTGCCTATCTCTAGTTGCCCTTGAGAAGGTGGTAGTGAGCCTCCTTCTCAAACTGCGGCAGTCCATGTGGTGAAGGTACTCCCACAGTGCTGTTAGGGAGGGAGTTCCAGGATTTTGACCCAGTGATGATGAAGGAACAGCGATATATTTCCAAGTCAGGATGGTGTGTGACTTGGAGGGGAACTTTGAGGTGGTGGTGTTCCCATGCGCCTGCTGCCCTTGTCCAAGGTTAATGGTTCTGTGTCCAGACCAAGAGATATATGCTGCAGCTTTTAACCAGTTCACATGTTATTCCCATTCCAATGTACTGCAGACTTTGTAGAGGTGAGCACATAAAAGGTTCTGTGGGGGAATCGACCTCGCGTACAAGTTTTGCGTTACAGATGCTAATCCAAGTTCAGTGTTGCTAAGAAAGTAAATGAAATGTGTTTTTTTTAATTATTTTTGCCACCAGGAACTGTAAGTTTTATGTTGCAAGTTAATGAAACATGCTGTTTCAAAATTTTGCTATAGTTTAATTCTTATCTTTTAATTAACCTGATACCTAGATTGTAGTCTAATCCACTGGGTCTGATAATGATTATTCTTCCGTTGTTCAATGACCGGAAGGATACAAAGGGCTTGGGTAATGCTATATTATCAGATACTTATTTTTGGTCCTTGGTGCTGAGCGTGAGAGAAATAAATACTGCAGCTTGAAAATCAAAATTGTAGTCTCCACAGTGTCAGCTGTGGCTCAGTTGGTAGCATACTTGCCTTTGAGTCACGAAGGTTGTGGGTTCAAGTCTGCACTCCAGGAACTTGAGCACATAAATCTAGGCTGACAGTCCAGTGCAGTGCAGTGCTGAGAGAGTGCTGCACTGTTGGAGGTGCAGTCTTTCAGATGAGACGTTAAACCGAGGCCCCATCTGCTCTCTCAGGTGGACGTAAATGATACTATTTCGCAGAAGAGCAGGGGAGTTATCCCTGGTGCCCTGGCCAATATTTATCCCTCAACCAACATAACAAAAACAGATTATCTGGTCATTATCACATTGCTGTTTGTGGGAGCTTGCTGTGTGCAAATTGGCTGCCACGTTTCCCACATTACAACAGTGACTCCACTTGAAATAGTACTTCATTGGCTGTAAAGTGTTTTGAGACGTCCGGTGGTTGTGAAAGGCGCTATATAAATGCAAGTCTTTCTTTCATTGGCATGCCACAGAACTCGTCATGTGGCTCCTTCAGTATAAAGTTGCAAATAAATATTTTGTCTGAAAAGCATTTGTTTTATTACTTTTTCATTGTGTGTTTTTGTCATTTATTAGATTTAAAACTAAATAATAATTCTGTTTCAAATGGAAGCTTGCTCCTAATACAACTACCTTAATCATGCTGTTAGCTGGCTTTCTGTAAGTTAATGCAAATCATATTATACCCAGGAATTTATCATGACAACTGAATGCAACTGGCTCAGGGGAATCCAGTCATCAGGCTCCATAATGGAACCAAACTTAATCTACATATATTAAAAAAAAGTCAGAGGTTTGACTTACATAGTAATTCACCTACCTGTAACAACAACTAACGCTTTACAGCTATATTTCTGCACTGAAATTTTACATTTTAAAGCTTATTAAGAAAACATGATTGTTAAAGGGTTTAAAATCTCAATGCATAGAGTCATCATAATCTCTGTTGTATTGGACTAAAACAGAAGTCATATAAAAGAGTGGCAATAATCTACTTTTTATTTGGGTATCATAACCAGATAATATTCCCCAATACAAATGGGCAGCATGATCTCTACTACTTCCAACATTAGATGATGGGAAACATGCTTATTTTGTAAACTGGAGCTGTCACTAAGTATTCAGTAGACCAACAAGCTGGTATTCTTTTCACAACCTGGAAAACCTGCTAAAAATATCTACACGGTAATCCCCTTTCACATACTCTCACTCAGAAAAGCCATCAGCCACTTGCTTTCCCCAAAGAAGACCAGACAAGCTTATATCTTATTCCACGGGCACAATTAGTAAATTCACTGCTCACAATATTATTTGATGTGTGAAAATCTAAAATAATTCACACATGTGAAATAACAGTTGACAGAGGCAGCATATAGTGCTCTAGATTTGAACAGTTGCCCAGCATTCTACTAGACACTAACTTACCTGTAGATTAAACTGAGTAGGGTGAAACTTCAGCCCAGGCCTCCAGTCAGGCAGGAAGTCAGGATTTGCATAATTAGCATTTACTCTCCCTTATTTCTGCAGCGGGCCTAATTAGCATTTTGTAGCATTATGCCCTCGTCCTTATGAAAGCCATTTCTCTCTCACACCCTGGCCGTTCCCCCGGTACAGCCCTCACCTCCGCTCCCTTAAGTCCAGGGACGTAGACTTGAATGGATATGGTGGACAACTGGTTTACATAGAACAGTACAGTACAGCACAGTACAGGCCCTTCGGCCCTCGATGTTGTGCCGAGCATTGTCCGAAACCAAGATCAAGCTATCCCACTCCCTTGGTTTAGCCAAGCTAAAGCACTATTGGGTCCTGCTCTCATCTGGCAAAATTGCTCACTATTCCAGGATCATTCTGGAATGCAAAGATAGCCCCCAACCTCTTTTCTCTACTGCTAACCGTCTTCTTAAACCCCTCTCCCCTGTCTCCTCCACCCTTACCTCCAACAACAAGTGCGAGGAGCTCATGGACTTCTTTGTTTCTAAGATTGAGACCATCCGATCAGCTGCCTCTGCCACTTCCGTTCCTTCCCCTAGCCCACCGGGCCAAACTTTCTCGAAGGTTTCCCCATGCCCTAGCTCTGAATGCACAGCTGTGATTTTGCCGGCGCTCAGAGGCGTTCGGAGGCGGGTCAGCTGTTAAATTCGAAATGATTGACGGCGGATTGTGAACCTGCCACGATGCCGCCTCCGTGTGAGTTTCCAAAGTGTCGGGTCTGCGATTTCAGAACAGACCCAACACCAGGCGACGGGGGAGGGATTTAAGATACTTAACTCCTTGTTAAGTGCTTGTTAACTGCTATTTTGACAGCATTTTCCTATTTTCGCACATTTTGAATGGGTTTCATGACGTTCAGAGATCACATCAGGTAAGTATGTCGGGAGTTCCAATGAGCTGAATAGTTCACAGCTGCAACTTCAGTATAAAAGCTGAACTCTCACATCTGTTCACTTTGAAATGTCAGAGGTTGCTGATTTCAGGATTTGGAAGACACATTTGATCCATCTTGAGGCTGTAAGTGTGTGGTGTTAACTCTATATACACTGTCACCTCCTTGGAATAAGCTCTCTCCCCATTGACTGATTGCTTATAACATCTCATCCTCAACTGCCATATATAACAGCAGAATGGGAACGCTTTATACTCTCTCATCCTGGTCCACAGAATCTGAAGAGGATCAGCCGCAGCAGCAGCAGAACCAGGCACACCAGCAGCACCAACAACAAGAGCACCAACCTTCTCCTCAACCACCTGATGCTGCGCAGGGCAGAGGCCATCAGCGCAGGGCTGCACCGCGCCGCAGGAGATACCCCCAACACAGAGGCAGAGGATGAGCTTCCTCAACATGACTGAGCAGCAGTGCCAAAGGAGGCTGATACTTTCGCGAGAGGCAGTCGCAGACATTTGTGCAATGCTCGATCAAGAACTGTAGCCCAGAGGAGCAGGTGGACATGCCTTACCAGTGGCTGTCAAAGTCACCACCACCCTCAACTTCTTTGTGTCAGGGTCCTTCCAGGGATCAGCAGCAGACATTAGCGGCATCGCCCAGTCGGCCGCCCACAGATGCATCATGCAGGTCACCGATGCCCTCTTTGCCAAGTCCGCCAATTACATCCACTTTTCCACTGATGAGGCAAGTGTCACCGAGCGGTCGCTAGGCTTTGTCAATCTGGCTGGCTTCCCACGGGTGCATGGCGTTATCGACTGCACATATGTGGCCATCAGGGCACCCCATCAGAATATAGCAACCACAAGAGCTTCCACTTCCTTAACGTGCAGCTGGTCTGCAACCATAGGAAGAGCATCATGCATGTGTGCGCCAGGTTCCCTGGCAGCTGCCATGACTCTTACATCCTGCGCCAGTCCACTGTCCCTCAGCTTTTCGCACCGCCAAACGAACTTTCCAGCTGGCTCCTTGGAGACAAGGGCTATCTCCTGAAGATGTGGCGAATGACTCCATTGAGGAGGCCCTCAAACGAGTCTGAGGAGCGTTACAATCAAAGCCACATTTCCACCAGAAGTCTCATAGAGCAAACAGTAGGGTTGCTCAAAAAGCGCTTCAGATGCCTGGACAGATCTGGTGGAGCACTTCAGTATGCACCAGCCAGGGTCTCGAGAATCATCGTTGTCTGCTGTGCCCTGCACAACATCGCACTGCAGCAAGGATTAGCGCTGCATGAGGAACAAGGTGCAGAGCGCACAGCCTCTTCAGAGGAGGAGGAGGAGCAGAATGAGGTCCCAGATGAGGAATACCTGGAGGAGGTGGCTGAGCCATTGCGATCGGCACATGAGCACATTGCTGCCCGTGATGCCTTATCAATGCCAGATTCACCTACATTTATGCAGCACAGACATGTGGCTGCCACATGCACATAAAGGTTGCCATGACCACACTTCAACACCATAGAGCATCTCTGCAATGATCTGTGCAATCCTTGCACTGTCACCACCATTGCTGGACATAAAAGGCGCCCTCACCCTTCACTGTGCCACTTCAAATTGTGAGCCACACATCTGGCAATGAATTCAAACATTCACATAACATTAATTTATTACAACAGAATAAAAGAACAGAAACTTAACATTGATTTCTTGCAGAACACCCAAGTGAGTACCCTTGTGACTATTTATGTGGCAGCTTTCTCTTACGTGTGCTTCTACGTGGTGCTACTCCTGTGGCTTCAGCAGATGCAGAGGCAGCCTGCTCACTTCCCTGCTGCGCCTGCTTAGATGCCTTTGGCGGTTGTCCTCTGGGTTTTGGAGCCTCTGAGGGCCCGCCAAAGTCTGCTCCTCCTGCGGCTGTGCAGGGGCAGACTCGGCCACCAGTGTTTGGGGAGGCATCTGGGGCTCTGACCGAGGGGTTGGCAAGGAGATGGCAGTTTGAGCACTTGGAGAGGAGCCCCCACTTGCATGTCTCCTCTCACCATCATCCCTCTAATGGGCCACCCGCACTTCTCTGCTAGCAAGTAGCTGGAGAGCACCTTGCTGCACATCAGTGGGGCCATGAAGACCCGTGTCTGTACTGACATTCCTCATAACGGGGACGGCCATGAACCTCTGGTTCCTCTCCTCAATAGCTGCCCATCTATCCTCCATAGCTGACCATCTATTTAGAAGTGTTACCATGTTGTCCTGAGACTGGCGATCTATGGAGGTTGCCATCCTTTCCATGGCGGTACCTACATTTGCCATTGCGTGCGCCATGGCATTGCTCATGTTTGAGATGGACTCTCTATTCTCTGCACATTTGCAGTTACCATGGTTGCAAACCCTGTCAGAGCCTCCTGCACTTGGTCCTGAAGCTCCAGCACCGCTCTCTTTCTGGATGGCCCCTGAGGCTCAGCGTCTACATGCAGCTGAGCAGAGCTATGAGCGTCTTGCGGCCTCCGACGAGGACTCTCCACTGCTGTCCCTGTCTCCACCATCTGCTCTTGCTGACTCGTGAGTTGTGATACACCAGGTGACAACACTACTGTATCTCGCGAATGACCCACCGAGGTGTGTGTCTCTGCGCTGGTGCAGGGTGCACTCATTTCTGCTGACGCTGCTTCCTCAGAGGATGCTTCATCCTCTGAGGAGTCCTCCTGCTCTTTCCTCCTGGACAGATGCGGGGGGGCTCTTGATGGTCCTGTGGGAGAGTAAAGACATGAGTTAGACATGTGATATATAGATTGCAGACACATCCCATTGTGCACATGATAAGCATTCAATTTCTATTGATATCAGATCCCATATGAGTCACTCATGAATGCCAAATAACATGGATGGAGAATTATTCTGTCACCAGGTTGTTCTACTGAGCCCCTCTCTCCGTCCCCCACTTCAAGCTGTTCAACTGTTCCCGTAATGTTGAGAGCGGCCTCCTCAGCGTGGGTGAGCTGAGAGTACGATCATGGTCCTTCTCCTGTTCTCTCCCTCTCCCTCTTATTGTGGGCTCTCTTTTCCTGCAATGAGAGAAAGAAGTGGAGTTTCAGTGAGAGTGATGGAATGAGTGTAAAGAATGTATAGGATAGATGTTTAGAGGGAGACTATGATGGAGTGGGTTCCCATTACCAAGTTTCCTCCTTTTGAGTTGTTAGTTGTTGTTATTGCATAATATTGAGGGTGGGTGTGAGGAGTCCACAGTAAGATGGGGATATGATTCCGTACATAGGGAGAGAGGGATGGGTAATGGTGCAAGGGATGTTGGGGTGAGTTAGGATGTGCAGGAGTAGGGTTGGCAATGCAGAATGATGGGGATGTGATGACAGGCACTGCAGAATTAAGGTAAGTTTGCTTTTATACTCACTTTTCCAGAACGCAGGAGATCATTGAACCTTTTCCTGCATTGGACCCAGGTGCATCTATACACAGACCTGGCATTGACCTCCTCAGCTATTTGCAGCCAGGCTGCCTTTGTCTGCTGAGGAGGTTTCCTTCTTCCATCCGCTGGAAATAGTACCTCCCTACGTCCTCTGACTCCCTCCACAAGAACATGGAGGGAGTCATCGGGGAGCAGCCTTTGGTCTCTCTGCAGACATCGTTGACAGCACCAGCACTCAGGAGCATCAAAACTGAAGTGAGAGCTAATGGGGACACGGCCCCCTTAAATACACCGGCTGCAAACGCGTCATCAGAGCAACTCAGCTGACCTGTACCTTGTGATGAGGCCGGCTAACGCGCTTGGTGGGCTTAACGAGCCCAATCAACAGAAAATTGTGTCAGCAGACCGGCTGGAGCCGGGACCGGAACCCGCCGACTTCATTCCCGATGCCAACCCGCCTCCACTCAGAAAATCTAGCCCCACATTTTTCTCCAGTTTCTCTCCGCACTCCCCTCATGCCCTCTCCACACTCATCTTCTCCATGAGACCCACTTCCTGCTCCCTCAACCTTATTCCCATTAAACTGCTGACTACCCAGCTTCCTTTTCTGGTTCCCATGTTAGCTGATATTGTTAACGATTCTCTCTCCTCAGGTACTGTCCTCCTCTCCTTCAAATATGCCATCGTTACCCCTCTCCTCAAAAAAAACAACCCTTGACCCCTCTGTCCTTGCAAACTACCACCCCATCTCCAACCTCCCTTTTCTCTCCAAAGTCCTTGAACGTGTTGTCGCCTCCCAAATCCGTGGCCATCTTTTCTGGAACTTCATGTTTGAATCCCTCCAATCAGGTTTCCCCCCTGCCACAGTACCGAAATGGCTCTTATCAAAGTCACAAATTACATCCTATGTTACTGTGACAAAGGCAAACTATCCCGCCTCATCCTTCTTGACTTGTCTGCAGCCTTTGACACGGTTGACCACTCCATCCTCCTCCAACGCCTCTCCACCATCGTCCAGCTGGGTGGGACTGCACACGCCTGGTTCCATTCTTATCTATCTAATCATAGCCAGGGAATCACCTGCAATGGCTTCTCTTCCCGCTCCCGCATCGTTAACTCTGGTGTTCCCCCCAAGGACCTATCCTTGGCCCCCTCCTATTTCTCATCTATCTGCTGCACTTCGGCGATATCATCCGAAAACACAGCGTCAGTTTCCACATGTACGCTGATGACACCCAGCTCTACCTCACCATCACTTCTCTCGACCCCTCCAGTGTCCCTAAGTTGTCAGACTGCTTGGCCGACAACCAATACTGGATGAGCAGAAATTTCCTACAACTAATTGTCTTCGGTCCCTGCCACAAACTCTGTTCCCTAGCCATCGACTCCATCCCTCTCCATAGCATCTGTCTGAGGCTGAACCAGACTGTTTGTATACTTGGTGTCATATTTGACCCTGAAATGAGCTTCCAACCACATATCCACGCTATAACTAAGACCGTCTATTTCCACCTCCATAACATTACCCGACTCCGCCCCTGCCTCAACTCATCTGCTGCTGAAACCCTCATCCATGCCTTTGTTACCTCTAGACTTGGCTATTCCAACGCACTGCTAGCTGGCCTCCCATGTTCTACCCAAGGTCATCCAAAACTCGGCTGCCTGTGTCCTAACTCGCACCAAGTCCCGTTCACCCATCACCCCTGTGCTCGCTGATCTACACTGGCTCCCGGTTAAGCAACGCCTCGATTTTAAAATTCTCATCCTTGTTTTCAAATCCCTCCCTGGTCTCGCCTTTCCCTATCTCTCTAATCTCCTCCAGCCCCACAACCCCCTGAGATATCTACACTCCTCTAATTTTGCCCACTTGAGCATCCCTGATTTTAATTGCTCTATCATTGGTGGCCAAGGCCCTGAGCTCTGGAATTCCCTCCCTAAACCTGTCTGCCTCTCTTTCCTCCTTTAAAACGCTCCTTAAATCCTACCTCTTTGACCAAGCATTTGGTCATCTGCCCTAATTTCTCCTTACGTGGCTCGGTGTCAAATTTTGTTTTATAATGCTCCTGTGAAGCGCCTTGTGTCGTTTTACTACGTTAAAGGCGCTATATAAATTGTTGTTGTGACCATCCGATGTGCCGGCAGTGATAACAGGAGGAGCAGGAACCTGTCTTCCAGAGGGTCAGCTTACATCTGTCCTCAGCTGATGAGGACACAGATCCAAAACTAAGGTGACCTGTTTTGGGAAAAAAAAGCTTTCTTGGCATCAAATACTGCTGCACTCATTGGAGACTATGCCAACTAAGTACCCACAACAGATGATGGGTACGACGCACTACCCGCGTCTGTGTTGTGTTGATGGATGGTGTTAGAACATTTTAGGATGATGTAAAAAGTCAATCTATCCTAGCATTATAATCTTTTAGCATTTTTAGTGATAGAGCAAATGTGCAAGAAAGGGAAATCTTAATCTTGTCTCTATATATGAACAGCAGTTTGGAAATGCACGGACGGAAAATGAAAACATCCAGGTCTTGGGAACAGAACGCGCACTTTACTGTATTGTAAATAAAGCTTGTAGCACAATGGAAAAGGCTGAAAAGATTATAAGCTGGGTAAACACCGAAAAATGCAGCCTCAGCTAAACGTGCAAACTACGTATTCATTCCTACGTATTACGTAAGCACAGGCCAAGCTTGTATTATAGTATAAGAATTGACCCAGGTCTCCTTTAACTTCAGAGCATTCTCAGGGGTCAGGAGCAATGCAGCCATGCAGCGGGCCTGGAGGGCGGGAGCTGGTCACTTCAGGACTTGTGTTGTTCTCTGACATCAGACAGCATTCTCGGGGGTAGTCGGAGCCTGGGAACCAGGTTGTATTATTTGCATGTCATTTAATATAAATGGAAGACCAAATCAGTCACCGTAATAAAGCTTGTTATTATAAAACCACTCATGTGTGCATCATAAGCGGAGTTGTTGTCGTCGGACTAACAACCCTGTGTTGCAACGGTAACCACTAAGAAATCTGCTAACAAATGGGTTCATAACACTGTAGTCCACTGGAGCATATGGTATCTACAGTGATAGAGGTCCTAAGTCCAATCATAGTGTTTCTTGTGAATGATAAGACTGCTAGTGTACAGGCCTGGGCTCCAATGTGCAAAAGCCTCTCTCCTTTAGGGTGGGCAGGGTTGGGGATCGCATGCATTGATTGGGTTTCAACAACCTCATTGCTGCCAACTGTTTTGCTCCCGCACAGATAATTTGGGACTTGGGGAAACAACATTAAGTAGCTCGGGGACAGATTTCTCTCAGTATGTCAGGATATCTATATTCTCCTGCCAGCCTCCTCCGATGATTGCACAAGTGCCAAGCTGTACCACAGCTGTGTCAGTGGTGGAGTCTGCAGCTGTGATATCTCAGGTCCCGTTCAGAATTTTAGGGCCACATCAATCCCAAGAGACTTTTCACAGACATACATGAACCATTCACTTCATATGCTCCGGCCACTGGGGAGCACATAGAAGTTATAGATTGGTTGTGGGCCACGTCAGTCACACGCAGTCACCAAGGGGAACAGCTGAGACACTAAACACTAGACAATCATCATATTTAGGGAAATAAAACACGGTTACAGTGAAGCTGTACTGTGTTTGGCCAGTGTTGTTGATATGGTGGTCAATAATATATCAGCAGGTAAGTAGCTGGCAAAGTTGCCTCAAGAGCTGCCTCCTGCTCACCTCCTTCCTGCTGTTCATTGTCTTCCTCCCCCGGGTGCTGCACATTGACACCGTGTTGGATGGCGAGGCTGTGCAACACGTAGCAGACTATGATGATCCAGGAGACTGGCCAAGCTGTATTGTAGCGAGGCCCCAGATCTGTCTGGGCATCTCAAATTCTAACTTAACATGCTTATACTGTGTTCTATAATGATTCTGGTCGATGCATCCAACTCATGCAAGAGAAAGATTGGAGACAGAGGGAGAGAGACACACTGAAGGATTGGAGATATGTAAATGTTGGCAGATTGTGCTAAAATAGCTAACGGCGAAGTTGAAAGAGACCTAGGAGTCTTAGTAGACTCGATGCTGAACAGGGTAGATTTTTAACTTGTCGCCAGGTGTAAAACCATCGTTGCGGATCGGCCGTCCGTTATAGAAACTGCCCGAATTCTACAATGGGCAGCCAATCTGCAACGTTAGTTTTACACCCAGCGGCAAGTTAGAAATCTACCCCAACAGGTCCAACCAATGTAGAGTAGGAATCAACAAAGCCAGTAGAATGTTGAACTGCATAGCCAAAACAGTAGAATACAAATCAGAGGAAGTTGTGATCAAACTGTAGTTCTCTAATCAGACCACATCTTGAGTACTGTGCTCACTTAGGTCACCGAGACGCAGAGAGACATTCACGTGTTGGAGGCCATACAGAGAAAAATAACAAGCCTGGTCCCCAGCATGAAAGATATGAATTACTAGGAAAGACTGGAGAAATGTGGACTTCTCAGTCTTAAAAGGAGGCATCGACTGTAATCTTATGGAGGTATGTAAGATTGTAAACCGTAAATCCACAAATTATTTTAAGTCAAATTGTGAGAGTAGAACAAAGGGACACAGATTCAAACTAAAGGTAATTTTAGGATTGATATCAAGAAGTTCATCATACAAAGAATTTTCAGTACATAAATGGACTTCTGGATAGAGCTGTGGAGTGGAAACCCTGGAATCATTTACAGGCAACTGGGTGCTGGAATGTGCAGGTGAGGGGAGGAATTTAGGGTCTTTCTGGACGGATGAACTTAAATGGGCTGAACGGCCTTCTTCATCTGTAATTATCTTGTGATAGAGGGAGAGATGCACTGAAAAAGCGATGGAGGTACTGACCCTTGAGCTAGACATTGGCAACAAACTGGTAACCATATCCCATGCCAAATAGTTCTTCCCTTTTACTGCTGAACATTACATCTGGTGTATGGAGGGTAATGAAAACAGAGGGAGAGACAGATTGATCAGAGACTGTGGGAGAAACTCTCTTTAAGAAAAAGGACAGAGTTCTGTCCAATTCATTGGGCTTTGCATTGTGGAATGCAGAAGACTGGTAGTAATATTAAAGCATTGCAGATTTATCCAACATGGAAACTGTTAAAATACAGGCTACTAATTTCTGATCTATCTGGTATAAGACACCTACATAAGGGAGAAGGCGAGGTAACTGCATTGCATTTGTTTGTTTTTAATCTTAGTTGTTCAGATTTAAATTTCAGTGGTCATAATGGAGTGGTTTCAGTGCCACTGTATACAGCTGGAGTTGAGACTGGATTTTTTGTTTATATTTTCGTCTAGTGTTTAGATTGTATTGTAAATTGTGTATTATAACTTTAAACTTTTATGCACAATTATTTATTTTTATTCATTCACGGGATGTGGGCATCGCTGGCAAGGCCAGCATTTATTGCCCACCCCTAATTGCCCTTGCGAAGGTGGTGGTGAGCTACATTCTTGAACAACTGCACTCCATCAGGTGAAGGTACTCCCCCAGTGCTGTTAGGGAGTTCCAGGAATTTGACCCAATGACGATGAAGGATCAGCGATATATTTCCAAGTCAGGATGCTGTGTGACTTGGAGGGGAACCTGGAGGTGATGGTGTTCCCATGTGCCTGCTATCCTTGTCCTTCTAGGTGGAAGAGGTTGCGGGTTTGGGAGGTGCTGTCGAAGAAGCCTTGGCAAGTTGCTGCAGTGCATCTTGTAGATGGTACACACTGCAGCCACGGTATGCCAGTGGTGGAGGGAGTGAATGTTTAAGGTGGTGGATGGGGTGCCAATCAAGCGGGCTGCTTTGTCCTGGATGGTGTCGAGCTTCTTGAGTATTGTTGGAGCTGCACTCATCCAGGCAAGTGGAGAGTATTCCATCACACTCTTGACTTGTGCCTTGTAGATGGTGGAAAGGCTTTGGGGAGTCTGAATATGAGACACTTGCCGCAGAATACTCAGCCTCTGACCTGCTCTTGTAACCACAGGATTTACGATAGCAAAATACTGCAGATGCTGGAAATCCGAAATAACAACAGAAAACGCTGGAAAAACTCAGCAGGCCAGGCAGCATCCGTGGAGAGAGAAAGAGAGTTGACGTTTCAGGTCGATGACCTTTCATCAGAACCACAGGATTTATGTGGCTGGTCCAGTTAAGTTTCTGATCAATGGCGACCCCCAAGATATTGAGGGTGAGGGATTCGACAATGGTAATGCCGTTGAATGTCAAGGGGCGGGAGTAATCTGGAGATCACGACCTTTGAGGTCCTGCTTTTTAATCTCTCTCCTAACTCCCTAAACTCTGCCTCATCCCTCATCCCATTTCCTGCCTATGTCGTTGGTACCGATATGGACAACGACCTCTGGCTGTTCACCCTCCCCCCTCAGAGTGTCCTGCAGCCACTTAGTGACTTAGTGACATCCTTGACCCTGGCACCAGGGAGGCAACATAACATCCTGGAGTCACGTCTACGGCTGCAGAAACACCTGTCTGCTCCCCTAACTATCGAATCCCCTACCACTATTGCTCTTCCTCTCTTTTTCCTCCCCCCTGTGCAGCTGAGCCACCCGTGGTGCCATGGCCTTGACTCTGGCTGCACTCCCCAGAGGAACCATCGCCCTCACCAGTACTCAGAACAGAATACTGGTTGGAGAGCGCGATGCACTCCGGTGACTCTTGCACTACCTGCCTGGTCCTCCTCTTCTGTCTGGCAGTCACCCATTCCCTCTCTGCCTGCATACTCTTAAGCTGCGGGGTGACCACCTCTAGAAACGGGCTATCCACGTAACTCTCAGCCTTGCAGATGCACCGCAGTGACTCCAGCCACCGCTCAAGCTCCGAAACCCAGAGCTCGAGTTGCTGTAGCTGGCATCACTTCCCGCACATGTGGTCGTCCAGGCTACGCGAAGCGTCCAGGGCTTCCCACATGGCACAGGATGTGCACTCTACGGGACTGAGCTGCCCTGCCATGCCTCTATTTAATAGACTTAGAACTAATCCAGCAGAAATAAACTAAAAACTTAACAAAATACACTCACCAGCTACTCACCAATCAGCTCCTTCCCTTGTGCTGACGTCACTTTTTTTACTCTGACGCCACTTTTTCAAAAACTGCCTCTGTTGAGTTGCTGCCGCTCGGGACTGCTCCTTTTAACTGCTCCGCTCTCGCTGTGCTCCCACCAGGTCCGCTCCTTCCGGTCTCAGGCTCCTACTGCTCGGGACTGCTCCTTTTAACTCCTCCACTCTCGCTGTGCTCCCTCCAGGTCTGCTCCTTCCGGTCTCCAGACCCCATGAAGTCTCATGGCTTCAGGTCAAGCATGGGCAAGGAAACCTCCTTTAGGGAAGGAAATCTGCAATCCTTACCTGGTCTGGCCTATATGTGACTCCAGACCCACAGCAATGTAGTTGACTCTTAACTGCCCTCTGAAATGGCCCAGCAAGCTACTCAGTTGTAAAAAAAACGCTACGAAAAACAATAAGAATAAACCCGGATGGGCCACCTGGCATCGACCTTGGCACCGGCTACGGACACAACAATGGCACACCCAGCCCAGTCGACCCTGCAAAGTCCTCCTCACCAACATCTGGGGACTTGTGCCAAAATTGGGAGAATTGTCCCACAGACTCGTCAAGTAGCAGCCTGACATTGTCATACTCACAGAATCATACCTTTCAGCCAATGTCCCAAACTCCATCATCACCATCCCTGGGTATGTCCTGTCCCACCGGCAGGACAGACCCACCAGGGGTGGCACAGTGGTATACAGTCAGAAATGAGTGGCCCTGGGAGTCCTCAACATTGACTCCGGACCCCATGAAGTCTCATGGCTTCAGGTCAAGCATGGGCAAGGAAACCTCCTGCTGATTACCACCTACCGCCCTCTCTCAGCTGATGAATCAGTACTCCTCCATGTTGAACATCACTTGGAAGAAGCACTGAGAGTAGCAAGGGCACAGAATGTACTCTGGGTGGGGGACTTCAATGTCCATCACCAAGAGTGGCTCGGTAGTACCGCTACTGACCAAGCTGGCCGAGTCCTGAAGGAGATAGCTGCCAGTCTGGGCCTGCGACAGGAGGTGAGAGAACCAATACGAGGGAAAAACCTACTTGACCTCGTCCTCACCAGTCTACCTGTCACAGATCCATCTGTCCATGACAGCATTGGCAGCAGTGACAACCGCACAGTCGTTGTGGAGACGAAGTCCCATCTTCACATTGAGGACACCCTCCATCGTGTTGTGTGGCACTACCACCGTTCTAAATAGGATAGATTCAGAACAGATCTAGCAGCTCAAAACTGGGTATCCATGAGGCGCTGTGGGCCATCAACAGCAGCAGAATTGTATTCCACCACAATCTGTAACCTCATGGCCCGGCATATCCCTCACTCTAGCATTACAATCAAGCCAGGGGACCAACCCTGGTTTAATAAGGAGTGTAGAAGAGCATGCCAGGAGCAGCACCAGGCGTACCTAAAAATGCGGTGCCAACCTGGGGAAGCTGCAACACAGGACTACATGCATGCTAAAAAGCGGAAGCAGCTTGCTATAGACAGAGCTAAGCGATCGCACAATCAACGGATCAGATCAAAGCTCTGCAGTCCTGCCACATCCAGTCGTGAATGGTGGTGGACAATTAAACAAATAACGGGAGGAGGAGGCTCCATGAATATCCCCATCCTCAATGATGATGGAGCCCAGCACGTGAGTGCAAAAGACAAGGCTGAAGCGTTTGCAACCATCTTCAGCCAGAAGTGCCGAGTGGATGATCCATATCGGCCTCCTCCCGAGGTCCCCACCATCACAGAAGCCAGTCTTCAGCCAATTCGATTCACTCCACGTGATATCAAGAAACGGCTGAGCGCACTGGATACAGCAAAGGCCATGGGCCCCGACAAAATCCCGCTGTCGTGCTGAAGACTTGTGCTCCAGAACTAGCCGCACCTCTAGCCAAGCTGTTCCAGTACAGCTACAACACTGGCATCTATCCGACAATGTGGAAAACTGCCCAGGTATGTCCTATCCACAAAAAGCAGGACAAATCCAATCTGGCCAATTACTGTCCAATCAGTCTACTCTCAATTATCAGCAAAGTGATGGAAGGTGTCGTCGACAGTGCTATCAAGCAGCACTTACTCACCAATAACCTGCTCACCGATTCTCAGTTTGGGTTCCGCCAAGACCACTCGGCTCCCGACCTCATTACAGCCTTGGTCCAAACATAGACAAAAGAGCTGAATTCCAGAGGTGAGGTGAGAGTGACTGCCCTTGACATCAAGGCAGCATTTGACTGGGTGTGGCATCAAGGTGCCCTAGTAAAACTGAAGTCAATGGGAATCAGAGTGAAAACTCTCCACTGGCTGTAGTCATACCTAGCACAAAGGAAGATGGTTGTGGTGGTTGGAGGTCAATCATCTCAGCCCCAGGACATCGCTGCAGGAGTTCCTCAGGGCAGTGTCCTAGGCCCAACCATCTTTAGCTGCTTCATTAATGACCTTCCCTCCATCGTAAGGTCAGAAGTGGGGATGTTCGCTGATGACTGCACAGTGTTCAGTGCCATTCGCAACTCCTCAGATAATGAAGCAGTCCATGCCCGCATGCAGCAAGACCTGGACGACATTCAGGCTTGGGCTGATAAGTGGCAGGTAACATTCGCGCCACACAAGTGCCAGGCAATGACTATCTCCAACAAATGAGCATCTAACCACCACCCCTTAACATTCAACGGCATTACCATCGCCGAATCCCCCACCATCAACATCCTGGGGGGTCACCATTGACCAGAAACTTAACTGGACCAGCCACATAAATACTGTGGCAACAAGAGCAGGTCAGAGGCTGGGTATTCTGCAGCGAGTGTCTCACCCCGTGACTCCCCAAAGCCTTTCCACCATCTACAAGGCACAAGTCAGGAGTGTGATGGAATACTCTCCACTTGCCTGGATGAGTGCAGCTCCAACAACACTCAAGAAGCTCGACACCATCCAAGACAAAGCAGCCCGCTTGATTGGCACCCCATCCACCACCTTAAACATTCACTCCCTCCACCACCGGCGTTCCGTGGCTGCAGTGTGTACCATCTACAAGATGCACTGCAGCAACTTGCCAAGGCTTCTTCGGCAGCACCTCCCAAACCTGCGATCTCTACCACCTAGAAGGACAAGGGCAGCAGGCGCATGGGAACACCATCACCTCCAGGTTCCCCTCCAAGTCACACACCATCCTGACTTGGAAATATATCGCTGTTCCTTCATCGTCGCTGGGTCAAAATCCTGGAACTCCCTCCCTAACAGCACAGGGGGAGTACCTTCACCACACGGACTGCAGCGGTTCAAGAACATTGCTCAACACCACCTTCTCAAGGCAAACTACGGATGGGCAATAAAAGCTGGACTTGCCAGTGATGCCCAAATCCCATGAACTAATTAAAAAAAACTAATTGTGCTTCAAAGATCCCTAACAAGGTCTAAGGCCCCTTTAAAGGAATCCGGGACCAGTGGTGGTTGAGGAAATCTAGCTTGATGGAGAAAGCAAAAGAATTCGGGGCCTGCTGATGGTTGAAGAGAGTCCAAGCTTGAAGGTGGAAGTTGTGGAGGGTTCAGAGGCTGGTGACAATCAATGAAGCTCCAGAGTGTGGTTGGTTGACCGGCCGGTTTGGTGTCTGGCAGGCAGGCTGGAGTTCTGGGCCTAAACCTGGTTGGCTTAAGCCTGTGGTCTTGTGGCTGGTGAGGTTTGAGTCTAGGGCCTGCCAGTCCGAGGCTGGCTGGCTAGAGACTGGGGTCTACCCGGAGTCTCCTGATAGAACCTCTTAAACCATTTTCCCCATGGAATTTTTTGTTACTTTTCTGTCATGTTTAGCATTCACTATGTCTTTTTTCCACTCTCTCTCTTGGTATGTGCAAGCAGTGACCTGTTGCAGAGCAGAGAGTGCATCTTGTCTGGAAATCTAGCTGATTAGTGAAGTTTGCATCTCATGGAGGGAGGACTAGGCCATTAATAGGCAAAGAGTTTGGCACCCAGGACATAGAGTTTGGTCCCCAGGACTTCAGCCCTCAGATGCAATTAGACAGGGAATGAGCCTTGATCAACCTTTGCAACTTCTTTAGTTTTCTATTTGGGAGAGAGAGCAGGGCACCATACGTGTAGCAGCAACATACAGGCAGGGAAGGAAGAATGGCAGGTGGGAGAGGCACAAGGTGACTGGAGACCAGATGAGCAAAGCAAATAATAAAGTAAATAGGAAACTCTGAAACCAGCTAGAACATGCAACACCACAAAAAGTTGCATTTATATATCGCCTTTTAAGTAGAAAAACGTCCCGAGGCACTTCACAGAGGTTTAATCAAAAAAATAGATGCTGAGCCAAAGTAGAAACGATGATGAAGGATGACCAAAAGCTTGGTGAAAGAGATGGTTTTTAAGGAGGGTCTTAACGGAGGAGAGGGTGATGGAGAGGTAGAGTGGTTTGGGGAGGGAATTCCAGGGTGTGGGGCCTAGGCAGCTGAAGGCACGACCGCTAATGGTGGAGTGAAGGGAGGGGAGAAGGATCCAGAGAGCAGAATGGTCGAGGAGAGCAGGAAAGAACCTTCAAATGTCAAGAAGGCAACAGACCTTGGGCTACTGTCAAGAGCCTCGAACAGCAGCTTGTTGCAGCACTGCCACCTCGTAAATGTACCGTAATAGTAATCATGTAATATATCACTTCACTGCATTATGGCAGTCTGTGAGCTGCTGTCGCTCTAGGCTGCAGCAGGATCAGAATCTGCACTCCAAGTCCTGGATAACCCATGAGCAATGTCACAGGAGATCTACTCATATATAATTTTCTTCAAAAATACCTATTTACACGTGACAAGTATATGACATAAATGGTTGGAAGTGGATTTTTTACATTAGATTTCCTGAACAATGTGTTGAAGGCTGCAATAGTTGAACAATGTGCATGCTCTTTTAATTTGTAAAATTTTTATGGATTGCAATACCCTCGTGTGTTCTCTTGCATTTGCCTTAAATTTTATGATTAATTAGATAGTGATGTGAACTATAGATCAGCATCCAGTTACTGATGTTTTAATTGATACTGATGTGGGCCGGCGCTCAATAATGTATAAGACTCAAGGAATCCTTTTGGGTGGGGGGGGGAAGGACAAGAAAAGGTTAATGTTTGATGGTGGTTACACCACTTGTCACAATGTTTAGTTTAGATATTTTTAGCTTTCATGATTTTGCAATATATAGAGACTGTGTTATTGCCTGTTACTTAACACTCGTCCAGCCGCCAGTGATTACATCACAATCATTAATCCTCCAGTGTAGATGTCATCATGTATCAGCCACAATTGCTGCTGGCTGCCACAATACTTGTTAGCAGCAAAATAGGCCAAACAGGAAATGGAATAAGAGTCCTCACAAACTTCATAGTATCACAGCTTTTCCTTAGTAAATACAAGGCAGAGCAAATTGCTAGTCTCAGTTGATGCTTGTAAACCATTTGATTTTTGATTGCAGATTGTGCCCTCTCAACTTCTGGATGAGCTTGAAGTCTCATAACCACAGTCATTTATCTGTTGTCCTCTTTCTAATCAGATATGTGGCATGCTTTGATATCAGAATGTGATGATATCAGAATGATCATGCGATTAAGTAAAAATATATTGTAAAGCTGTTTTATTACATGATATATTGGGTTATTTACTGTATTGTATCCATGCACTCAAATTATAGTTAGTAATCAGAGTTTAGGTAGTTAATGGCTTCCGTACAATGAATGATAATCACTGCATTTGTCATTCAACTCTGTAAATCAACATCCTACATTTATACAGCATCTTTCATGTAATGAAATGCCTCAAGGTGCTTTACAGGGGAACCAAAGAGGAAATAGGGGAAAAATTGGGGAGTTGACTGAAATCTAGTCTTTCATCCAAGAACTTTTGCTTTTTCTATTTCAACCGATTATTTCAATTGAAGGATATACCTAGTGTGAAAATCACCCTCCCACACAGCTGAAAAACTCGTAATCTGACTCAATTTATCTC
Source organism: Squalus acanthias (assembly GCA_030390025.1). Taxonomy (NCBI): domain Eukaryota; kingdom Metazoa; phylum Chordata; class Chondrichthyes; order Squaliformes; family Squalidae; genus Squalus; species Squalus acanthias. Next base: position 73,985,671 of record CM059428.1, read on the forward strand.
TCATTTTGAAACTACTTCAGATACGTATTATTCACCAATAAGGTTGACCAAATTAGTCAATGCATGGGCTTTTATCACTAACACAAAGTGTTAATTTAAGGTTCTTCATAAATATTAAAAGAATGACTAAGAATATTTTCCACACAAATAGCAATGGCAAACATGCTGCACAAATCATAAATGTTTCCATTTTAAAGGGGGTTTCTCTACTTTGGATAAAGAGCGACCAGTGTCAATAGTTTACTCACAAAGTGAATCCTCTGCTGACTACACAGGGCTGCTGTATAGAAATCCAATTTATAATATTTTAGATTTTTCACAGGAGAAATACCACTCCTTCTCCTTGAGACTGATTTTGGGTAGGTCCACATGCATGTGGATGCATAGTTTTTGAATTATGAGCCGATGTCTCATGAAAGTAACTCCGGTGCTTACTGCGCAACTGATTTCTTACAGATTACTGAATGTTCCAGCATGTGATGGCTAACTCTGCGTGTAGCTTTTGCCTACAAAGGAGAAAGTTCCACCTGACAACAGTGTCTGGGGAGCCCACAAGCGGATGCAGTTTGTAGCTTTGCCATTAGTATTTTGTGAAGACTTTTTGGATTGCTGCTGGTGTAGCTCTTGTGCTTCTGGTATAAACATGGAAGTCTGGCTTAAGAACTAGTAACTTTTAGTTGTGTTGCTGTCTTAACCTTGTAAGTTGTAGTTGTCCTCCACTTCTCCACATGGCATAGGAGTATACCAAGTCCAGAAAGAAGCTATTTTCTCTGTGAACTACCAATATAGGCTACAAGATTCCATCACTGGAGATACAGATTTTGTGGAATTGCCAATATTAACAAGTAGAGCTGTACTTGCTTGATGATTGCTACTTAACTACCTGTTTTTCCAATCATCTTCACCAGTCTGTTTGCCTCATCATAGCTCACATGTGATTCACAAGCCAACGAGTTCCATGTTTGTAAGAGTTGCTTTATGGAGTAGAGGAGTGTGAGTATGGCCAATCTTTAACAGAATTGGTGACTTTGTTTTCCGTGTGCTGAAAATAATGCACTGTTTGTCCACACACTGTCTAATTCTGTCTGCAGTATGTCATCAATGCTCATCATTCAAAGGGGAGTTAACCACTCTGCTGATAACAGCAAAGTGAATAACATTACTTTCGATGAAATGCAACAGCTCACTGATGAAGACAAGAAACCAAATGTGGCCAGGCATATTTGTTCTCAGTCAAGACTGCCAATGGTATATCCCTTAAAGCAGATGACATAAAGAGGTATTGGGGTAGATTTATGTCTTCACGGTGGTAATCTGGCAGAGCAGATTGCTCACCTGGTTTTCATCCCATTGAAATGAATAGGATGAAAATGGGGCAGTTCTATAAAAGACAGGTGATGCACTCCACCAGATTACCACACAAATACCAATGAGGAAAATCTACCTCATCTTTCAAAATTCTACATAAAACAGACTTCCATTTATAACACACCTCAACACATCTTTCAGAAATGCCTCAGTGATTCGCATACAATGAATTACTGAGGTGCAGTGACTCATGTAAGCAAATGTACACAGACTGAATTGAAACATTTTCTGCCAAGATCTAATTAAAAAATATAGAATTCTGCATGTTTATAAGCTGTAAGTAAAATTTGTGGGCAAATTCTGAAGCGTTTATCATGTCATTGCTTACCTCTAGTATATTTTGCAGAAAGCTGCTGAATGTTAAAAGGTTGTTTTGCAGATCTGACTTTTTACAGTTTTAATGTGCAATCTGCCTGGGCCAGCGCAAGCCATACTGTTGCTTTCTCACACTTAGTATGCAGCGGCATAGCTGTACATATTAAAGTTAGAAGCATAACTTGAGAAAGGAAAATTAAGCAGCTTGCAAGTCAATTAATCATCAAATTGTCAGCATTAATGACCAGAACAAATGCAAATACTTCAAAATAATTCACTATTTTTAGTATATTTGTGCCACTGATTCAACCTAGAGCTAGATTTATTAAAATAAAATTTGCATTTAAAAAAAACATCAAATTTCACCTGTGAATACTTTTGGAAATGTTATCACGGGTGTTAGTGTGAAAGCTTAGACTTCACATGGAGGTGTTATTTAAGTGTAAATTTATCACTCAGAACAGACTGAACACTCCATGCATCTGCCATAGATTGCAGAATTACTGTTGGGCTTTTAAGTCGCCCCCAGCACTTCCAGACAAGTAGACAAATGCAGATTTGTAACTTTTGCACATACTGGACATGTCAACTTTAAAGTTGACGCATTTTCACTTGATTGTAAAACCCTCCTTTTGAATTACTGTGATTTTGGCAACAAAAACTAATCATCTTTTTGGGACCTGCAACTTTCCCCATCCCTAAACCCACACTTAGATCAACTTCAGATGAGAGATGACTTTCCCCATGGGCACACCACTCTATGCTATCATAACAGAGGAGGAGCTACAGCAGCAGTGTGTTGAGGCCAGGAGAATCAGGCTGTATGGCGGAAAACAAGAGCCCATCAGGTACGAGCCTCTCCAGCTTGTGTACAGGGCACACCAATCCTACGAGGACTTCTCTGTCCGACACTCCAACGATGCCATTGGGCACCTTTGCCAATTTAATTACGAAGATTTGTAAACTTGCTCCACTGCCACAACTGCTCTGCCTGGGCCAGTTAGAATGACAGCAGCTCTCAACTTTTACTGCTCCGCATTCTTCTAGACTGCCACAGGGCATCTGTGTAACATTATCCAGGGAGCTGTCAGGGATGGACATCATGCAGGTGATGGACGCCCTCTTCCATAGAGCAGCCAAATTCCTCTATGTGGGCATTTCCTCCAGGCAGCAGAGGCACAGGGCCAGGGACTACTACAGGATAGCTGGATTCCCCCAGGGTGCCGCGATGGCATGCACGTGGCACTGAAGACACCAATTGAGCAGCCGCTGGCGTATGTGAATTGGAAGGGGTTCCATTCTCTGAGTGTCCAGCTTGTCTGTGAACAAACCAGGCCATGTCCTCACACACCACTGAAAGGGGCATCAGAAGGCAGATTCTGCAGGATGTCTTCATTGACTGATCAACTGCAGCAGCAGCACCTTACCCGTACCTTCTTCTATCCACCCAACTGGATGACATCACAGCAGACCTCTTTTGCCCAACATCCATCACCTGAGTTAAAGAATTCCATACCAAATGAATGCTCCCGTTCCTGAAAGACTATCATGACCATAAGTAACAAAGCACAAGAAAACTGCATAGTGCATTTCAAACAAAACATTTCTTTTATTTACAGAAAATCAATATTTGTGTCCAAATGATGCAGCTTCCTACTCTTAAAACTGTTTTCCCCCTCATGCCTAACTCCTATCCTAGGCTGTGTCTAAGTTTTCCAAGTGCTAGTAACAGAAGAGGTGGTGGCTGCTCAGGTTGTACAAAAGGATCATGAGACTGAGGTGGCCCTCGGTTCATGGCTGCTAGCTCCTGAGAGGGAGCCGCTGCTGGCTGTATCTCTGGAGGGTGTCCTGGGCAGCCTGGTCTTGTCCACCACCATACGCTGTCATGGCACTTGGAGGGGGACAGCTGGAGTCCTGGAATGTGCCATTGTCAGGAAACACAGCAGTATGAGGCTGATGGACTTCAGCTGCTGCCATTCCACTGGGTCCTGGATGTGCAGCACCACTATCCCTCTCTAATTTCCCCCCTTGCACTGCTGGAGAGAGGGAGCGAGTAACACAGGTGGTAAGCTGGGGGGGGGGGGGGGGGTGGTTTAGGGGGCATAGGTAGACAGGGTGGCTACTAACTGTTAACTCTACGGCCTGGGTTGTTCTTTCTCAACCCCTTCTTCCTTGTTGTCCTCTGGTAGCAGTATACCCCCGGGTCCTCCTCCTTTTCTTCCTCAGTATGGTATTGCCCCATTGTAGGATCCATTGTAGTGGATCTGCAGGAAAGGATGGCAGAAGGTAGGAAGGAGTGAAGCTAGGGGGGTGGCTAGGTGTGCTTGTGAGAATAAGGCTGTCAGTTAAGAAGTGTGTGGCAACTGTGATGGGAGAGGTGAAGTGAGGCGTGTGGGGGTGTGAGATGCTAAAGTGGTTTGTGCAGGGTAGTTGGTGTGTGGTAGGGGAGTTGCAGGTGGCATTACTCAGAGTGTAGTGTGATGGGTTAGTAGTGTGAGTGTTGTTTTAAGAGGGTGAAAAGTTTGCTGGTGCCTCGGGTGGGCAGGGAGGAAAGGGAGAGTATGGCGACACGGTACCCTTGTCTGCTTTCATGAATTGTTTTCAGTTCTTTCTGCAGTGTTGATCAGTGTTGGCTGTGAGGGAGTTGGGAGTCAGTGCCAGCCCCTCTGCAGGCAGCACGATTGGTGTTGGGGTCCAGTTTGGTGAAAGGAAAACCCAGGAGTGCGAGACTCCTGTCTTGTACCTCTTGTGCTTCATCTGCCTGCTACTTGGCATTGTTCCCAGTGGGCACAGCTGGCATCTAACCAGGCATGATGGTGCCAGTCAGGACTGATGCTGTGGCTGAGAGATGCCGTCAAATGATTTGGTGGAAATTGCCTGCAAAACCACTTGTCAGCTGCTTACCTTGCTGTCGGGTGACTGTAGAGTGTTTTTAAAGATTTACACCATTGTTGCATGGAAGTTTCCTGGAGAGGAATGTCAGCAACTTACAGAGTATCTACACTCAAGTTTCACCTGAGCTGCACCAAAAATATTTAAATTAACTTACCCGGGGAACTTGTGTGTAACCCCCTCTGCTGATGTATGGTGTAACTTTCTGGCTCAACTACGGTGTGGCAACACGGTAACTGACATCAAGGAAATTCAGGGCCAAATAGTATGCTGCTCCGCCCTCCCAAAATAAGGTTAAACCCTAATGCAAACTATGAGAACAGAAAATCCTGTAAAGGCACAACAGGCCAGCCAGCATCAAAAATAAAAAGGTATGTAAGGTGTGATCCTTCATCAGAATAGGAATGGGCTGCTTTATATCCTATCTAATGGTTTACTTCTCTTCCTCTCAGATGCTATGTTTACAGCATTCATGGACTTTTTGCTTAAAGTTCAGCTGGCCCAGCGTATGGTGTACTCACATGATGCACCATTGAGTGACAGGAGGTCAGTTTGTGCCGGTGGTTCTCAATGTGGCAAATTCTCAATCTCAGAGAAACCACTGGAGGAGAGTGGGTTCCTTCCCCACAGGAGGGAAAATTCATGGGGAAAGTGAATGAGTCACTCATGCGCCTGTGAGCAGTAGTAACATGGCAGTATTGACAAAGCTTTGGTACAGCAAAGCAGGCAATAGTTGGCTGTATGTTTGCTTATATAATTGTTAAAAATAGAGGATCAAAGTTTTAAAAATTTAAGATGATTGCAAGTGTAGTCAGAAAACTACACAAACAACCTAAACCTTGCTCTTGGGACTTATGGTGTTAGAACCTTTGACTGGATTGCATTGCTCGAGTCTATTATTTTTATATGGCAGCTTGAGACCTACGACCGTAATCTATCTGCCTTTAACCCAATTGCCATGCACAGCAGTAACCTTTTCTTCTCACCCAAACCTCATTAGGGTTGGAATACGAATACATTTCAACATTATACTCGGTTATCTGTTCAGGATTGTACGTACGTCAGAAGGGGACTTGGTAATAGTTTGCGGCTGCTCCCATTATGGACAAGGAAACAAATTATAGCCATAGCAAGAACTGTGTGTTCAACAGTACATCGAGATGGACTTTGACATGGTGTGGTGCAAGTACATTGACAAGCTGACTCTCCTGTGGGTGGTGACCAATGTTTGACTAATTCAGGGGATCTTGGCAACCAATTGCTTAAAACTTACATTTCGTGGACAAAATTGAAAGCTGCCCAGAACTCTGAAGTCAAAACTGTTCTGCAAAAACACAAAAGCAGCCGCCAATTTGGTAGCTGTAATCAGACGATTTTCAAAATCTACCTTCTGTTCACAATGTTGTCATAGTATCAATTCACAATTTAATTCAAGGTAACAAAATGTATCTCAGAGTAACTAAATACACACAAATCCAGAATTTATAGTTTTTCATTTATAGCTACAATGTACCTGATTGGATTAATAGAGATATGCTTTATTCTGCAAAATATTTGGATCATCTGCTGATTAACATGTTCAGACGTCTAACTGGCAGAATCACACGCCTAAGTCTATAATCAGGGGATCATGAATGCAAAAAAACAAAATAAAATAAATGTAAGAGATTTTCATACTGCACTCTATAAAATCTGAAAAAACACTGATTACTGTACAGTAAATAGTAATAAGTTCAATTCCACAATTTACAAAGATGTGTATTTCAAACATGATGAATCACTCTTCACCTCACGATTAGCAGGTTTCATGTAATTGTTCCCTCTGTTGGTTCTCGGTTCTTGAAGTGGCACCAGCTTTTTATTGAAGAATTTGCAGCCTTCAGCTACATGCTATTAGGCACTTTCTGCTGTCTTTTCTTAGAAGGAATGCCAGTTTGTTGGAATTCTTTCTTTTCCTTCAGATATTCTTGTTTACATTCTTCATATAATGCTGAATCTTTATAACTTAAGATTAAAAGACAAACAACATTACTTTAGTGCAAGATTAATTTTTGTAAAATGTCATAGGAAAAACAAATAAACATTTGGAATATACCATTGTTTACAAGAATTATCTTCTTTAAAAGCACTTTATATTCTCCATGCAGCACTGAAAAAGTTTTCTATATTATATCAAAATTAACACTTGCCAGGTGTTTTGGAAGTTCACACACACAATTAAAAAAGAACACCAGTAATCTGACTGCGGAAAAGAGGATCACAAGACTCTGCCGTAAATCCGAACATATTTATCACAATCCAGAGGTCAATATCTTAGTAAATTACTTTTTTTCCTTTTAACAGTTTACATGTTGTGTATGCTAGTATGAAAAATATCAGACAGTTGTGACGCAGTCAGGGGTACATGCTTTCATATGGCACTGCACAGTAATGTGCTATACCCCGAATGGCTGCAGTAGATACTATGGGAATGAGTGGGTGTTTAAATGTTAGGGCATGTTATATACGAGTACCTGCAAATTAATAGCGTGCACTCATCATGAGCACCTGTATTTGGGCCCAATGTTGTGGGTTATATACACAAATAATGGGACAGATTTTGATGTTAAAATAACGGTGAGCCTAATGGTGCTCGCCATTATTTATGAGCAAATGGCACAGCTACTTCAGGCGCGGGGCAGATGTGCAGTTAAATGGGGATATCCAAAAGTTGTTGTTCAAGTTGCGCTGCTCCGCTGTTAGCTTTGCAAAAACGGCATCTCACTGTCTGCCTCAACATTGACAGGCACTGAATGCATTGAATGGTGTGAAGTTGCTGTATTTGCGCAGTAGGTACGAACTAAACTCACCACAGAAAGTTAAGTCTTGCCATTTCAAGTGTAAGTACCCTTTTAATGACATGGTAAGTGTTAATTACTGCCAATCAACCTCTCTGGCACTGAAAATTAATTATTACAAGTGTGGAGTCTCATTCCTTCAGGTTTTAATTGTTAGAGATTTAAAAACTATAAAACTTTCCCTTTCTGTCTTCTTTTCTCTCTCTTTCTTAATCCAATCTTTCTTTCCCTCTCTTTGGCCGTGAATTTAATGGAGGAGGCGGGATGGTGGCGGGAGAGCTGGTTTCCGGGTTCCGGTCCCGCTCCCAGCTGCAGTCGCTCTGTAGACGTGATTTTCTCTTGATTGGCCTTGTTAAGCCCGCCCTGCGGGCTTCCCAGGCCAATTAACAGGAAGCGGGTCTGATGACGTCATTTGATGCCGCGTCATCAGCGGTTTCCTTAAAGGGACCACGTCCACATGGAGTTTGACAGTTGTTCTGTCAGTGTTTGACAGCATTGAGGTGCTACAAACACTGACAAGCACTGCACAAAGGTGGATGCTTGCACTCAGGCTCTACAATGACTCCCTCCATATGCTAATGGAGGGAGTCACAGCATGCAGGGAGGTTCTCTTCCCTTCCAAGGGCGGAAGAGACCTCTCCAGGACACCAACGCAGCCTGGTTCCACACTGCACAGGAGGGCAAAAGCAGGGTTGTCGTCAGGGGTCCCTGGCTGCAGTGGCCCCAACCTTTCAATGATCTCAGTGGATCACGAAACATTACTGCAAAGCCACACTCAAACTCACCCTGCTGTGCCACTCAACACATCCCCATCACTCTGCCTTCCATACCCTTCTCCTGCACATCCTTACTCACACCAACTTACCTTGCACCTCCACCCAACCCTCTCTATCTACTTTATCACTTCCCCATCTCACTAGCCAGCCCTCACACTCACCCTCATCCTACTACAAGCATACGAACTAACAACACACAAGGGTAGGCACTTGAGAGGTTTAGCCAACGTCCATGTGAAGTTTCTGGTAATGTGTTGTCATACAGTGAAATCTATTTTTCCAAAATTGCCCCTTATTGGACAGATCTGAGCGCACCTTAAGTGTCTTACTGAGTTCTAGTGAATGTTCAGACATAACTCCCCCCCGCTATAGTGATGAGTGTGCATGGAATGGTTTGGACATTAAAGGGATGCTTCACGGTGCTGGTGTGGGATGGTGTCAACCTGGCACATCATGTGGCAGCCAGGGTTTACAGCATCAAGTGAAGAAAATCTGGCCATGGTGATGTCATCGCTGGCCTCCCGGGCAGCAATGTTGTCAGGGCTGATGCCCTGTGTCCAGTGCAGCATCAGGTGATGGCGGAGAAGGTTGGTGATGTTGGTGTTGGGGCTGATCGTGGAAGGATTCGGAGGACCACGGTCTGATTGTTTCATTGGCTCCGATGTTGCTGGAATAGATGGCAGCTGCAGGTGAGATGACAGAAGCGATCTGTCAATGGTGAGAGAGGTTCTCCCAATGAGGTGGCACTGGACATACAGTTGGATCTAAAAACTTGTAAGATAAAGAAATCTGTATATGTATTAAAAATGCAGTAACCAACATTTTCTGCGCTCTGAAACTCACCATCTGCAACATGGCATCCTTGACACCATTTCTGAGCTGTCAGCTTTTCAGAAACATCAGAGCAGACTCAAAACACACCAGGTTGAGCTGGCGTGTTCCCCGACAGCGGGTAACCCGTGGGGGAGAACGTAAAATTAGAAGTAAGCCTCAAAATAGTCCTAAATTGGCTTTTAACAAGCCAGTTAACAAGCTGAAATGTACCCCCGCTGCTTGGTGTCGGGTCAGTTCTCCGCTGACAGACCCGACACCTGGGAGACAGGTGGTTTCCTACCCGGTCTATCTTTGCTATTTTGACAGCGGACCCGCCTCCAAACCCGTCCCCTGAGCGCGATTAAATTCGCGGCCTTTATTTCTCTTTCTGTACCTGATTTGACATTGAATTCACCCACTCTAATTTGCATTTCCTTCTCGGTCTTTGTGCTGTTTACTTCTCAATCCTTTAATCTGATTGGTTAAGGAGATACACAGTTGCAATCCCTGTTCACTCAGGTCCCAGATGTAATTTCCCTCGCTGCGCCTGTTATCAGCTCACACTATCAGCAACTCGCCATGCAATTTAAAAAAATCTAAATGTGCATGGACAAGCCTAACTAAAGGCAGACACCGTTAGATGCCCTGCTGCAGAAAATTTGGCCCATTATAGTACACCTCTTTATTCACCTACCCATATTTGTAATTTACAATATACCACATATTTATATATGCCAAGATGGATTAATACTTCACCACACAGAAAGTGTGTACACTTTACTAATGAGTCGCATGGGATTTACAGTGGACCATAACATATGAGAGTTTGGGTTGTATTGGAAACAGAGTCAAATTAAACGAAGATTAATTTTCTAAAATTTCTGTTTTATTAAGCAATCATCATGCCATTATTATAATTCAAAATATACTTGAACAGGGATCACAACTGTGTATCTCCTTAACCAATCAGATTGAAGGATTGAGAAATAAACAGCACAAGGACCAAGAAGGAAGTGCAAATTAGATCTTGAGTTTAATAATGTAACAGCCTTTTTTCTTGGTGGAGAAGAAATTAATAAAGACAATTATTAATTTTTAAAATTATAGTGTTTACTACTTGCATAAAGTAAATGTGTCATTTACTGAATCATTTTTGTGCGCATTACAATTTCCACATACAGGAAACTTTCGTTTATCCGGCACCCAAATATCCGGAATTCTCGCTTAACTGGCAAAAATCATCCTCCGAAAACTCCTCTCAAATAACCGGCAATGTTGCCGAGTCGCAGTCGAGTCTCCGCGAACGCCGAGTGCTCCGAAAACTCCTCTCAAATAACCGGCAATGTTGCCGATCCAGAGTCCGAGTCCGAGTCCGCGAACGCCGATTTAGTCAGTAGGGGTACTTTTCAAAAGTGCCACTACTCGGCCTCCTGGCGCTGTCGGAAGTCCGAAACACTGCAGTAGCAGGAGTTGATTCTCCCGCGCTGCCTGGAGTCTCTTTGTTAAAAATAGCCTCGGTAGATATAACTCTCCATTATCCGGTACTTTCGATAAACCGGCACCACGCCGGTCCCGTCGATGCCGGATAAACAAAAGTTTCCTGTACTGTGTTTGAAAAGGAACTCATCTTTAACCACTAAATTAAACTGGTTAAAGGAAACTATCCCATGTAAGGAAAGTGTTAAAATTACTTGCCACTTTTTAACACCCAACTCAACATTCTCCTAATATTGAAGATATTGATATTAAGAAAATTTGATCAAACAAGGTGACAGCTGTTGCATGGAAACCAACTTTAACCTTTATTTACAGACTGATTAAATTGGTATTTTCACAGAAATAGGAGACTTGTGAAAACTGAGCAGTTTAATCGTTGCAGGGCCATATTTTGAGCCATATTCAAAATAGTATAGCACAAGTAATGGATTAGCAAAGACGTAACAGAGAGAGTAGACAAGGGTAATGCAGTAGATGTAATTTATCTAGATTTTCAAAAGGCCTTCGATAAGGTACCACATAATAGACTAATGAATAAGGTCAGGGAATGCGGAGTCAGGGGACAAGTAGCAGATGGATAGCTAGCTGGCTTCAAGACAGAAAGCAGAGAATAGGAGTAAAGGGTAGCTATTCAGAGTGGCAGAAGTTGGGAAGAGGGGTCCCACAAGGATCAGTGCTGGGACCACTGTTGTTCACAATTTATATAAACGATTTAGACTTTGGAATCAAAAACATAATTTCTAAATTTGCGGATGACACCAAATTAAGGGGGATAGTCAATACTGAGGAGGACTACAACAAATTACAAGAAGACATCAATAAACTTGCAGAATGGGCATATAATTGGCAAATGAAATTCAACACAGATAAATGTGAGGTATTACATTTTGATAAGAAAAATAGGGAGGTCACATATTACTTGGAAAATAAGAATCTAAATGGGGTAGAGGAGCAAAGGGATCTCGGGGTACAAATACACAAATCACTACAAGTATCGACACAGGTTAACAAAGCCATTAAAAAAGCAAACCAAACACTCGGGTTTATTTATGAGAGGGATAGAATTGAAAAGTAGTGAAGTTATGGTAAACTTGTATCGAACCTTGGTTAGACCACACTTGGGAGTACTGCGTACAATTCTGGTCGCCATATTATAAAAAAGATATAGAGGCACTGGAGAGGGTGCAGAGAAGATTTACAAGGATGATACCAGAAATGCGAGGGTATACCTTTCAGGAAAGGATGAACAGGCTGGGTCTCTTTTCTCTTGAAATGAGAAGGCTGAGGGGTGACCTAATAGAGGTCTTTAAAATCATGAAAGGTTTTGATAGATACAGAGAGAATGTTTCCACTTGTGGGGAAGAGCAAAACTAGAGGTCATCAATGCAAGATAGTCACCAAGAAATCAAATAGGGAATTCAGAAGAAACTTCTTTACCCAGAGAGTGGTGAGAATGTGGAACTTGCTATCACAGGGAGTGGTTGAAGCAAATAGTCTAGATGCATTTAAGGTGCAGTTAGATAAGCATGTGAGGGAGAAGGGAATAGAGGGTTATGCTGATAGAGTTAGATGAGGAAAGACGGGAGGAGGCTTGAGTGGAGCAAAAACGCCGGCATGGACTGGTTGGGCCGAATGGCCTGTTTCTGTGCTGTATATCCTATGTAATCCTATGTAATATGACTTGACTTAATTTTAAAAATGAAGTGAGTATGGGGTCTGTTTTTCCTGATTTTTTTTTACTTTTTGAATTGAAGCTAAGACCCCTGACTAAATAAAGGAAAAAAATCCCTCACAAGACTACAAAGTCGCAACATTTTTCTGTTTTATTAAATGTTTGCTCTTTCTCCCTTCTTCTGCTGAGACTAGAGAAGCTGGTGTTGTTCTCCTTGGACAGAGAAGGCTAAGAGGAGATTTGATAGAGGTGTTTAAAATCATGAAGGATTTAGATAGAGTAAATAAAGAGAGACTGTTTCCAATGGCTGAAGGGTCAATAATGACAGGGCACAGATTTAAGGTGATTGGCAAAAGAACCAGAGGCGACATGAGGAAAAACATTTTTACGCAACGAGTGGATAGGATTTGAAATGCACTGCCTGATAGGGTGGTGGGTACAGATTCAATAGTAGCCTTCAAAAGGGAATTCGATAAATACTTGAAGGAGAAAAAATTGCAGGGACATGGGGAAAGAGCGGAGGAGTGGGACTAACTGGATTGCTCTTGGAAAGAGCCGGTGCAGACTCGATGGGCCAAATGGCCTCCTTCTGTGCTGTACTATTCTATGATTCTATGAGGTAATTAAAGTGCAAAAGTGTTTAAATCCCAATATTGATGTCTCTCACTTTCAAAAATTCATTCAGGGCTTGAGGGTGGGAGAGAGCAAAGCCACCCTTCAAAAGGGTTGCATGGAAATCCAGCAAGAGATTATTTTGGGGTGTATATTCGGCCACACATACACACAAGCAAAAAACCTAATTAAAAAAACTATTTCTCAAAACAAAGGTTGGTTCTCGATGGGAAAATGTGATTTCAATAGAATCAAAGATTTGAGCAGAATAAGAGAAAACACATACGTCTGGTTTCACACCATATCAAAGTTGCATCACACACTACGGCTTTTTTGACACTAGCAATGCTCCTTTGCTAGGCTCTGTATGCAAAGTGAGAGTTAGTCCTTTCTGATCATTTGCAGACAATAGAAATTTCATACATTTTCTATTTAGTGTCTCACACCTGGTTAACCCTTTTACCAGCCTTTACTGTTCATGTAATTGTAAGTGGTTACATTTCCCACATCGTTTTTTTAAAAAATCGTCACATAAAATTTCTGAACGACCCAGGATTTGCAAGTTCAATATTTTTAACCTTTAGCCTGCTGAATTGAACACACAGAAATATATATTTAGCAGGTTATACATTAATTAAATGTGTAATCTTGTCAGCAGAAATTAAACATGGAAAAAAATATAAAAAATTCTTGGGTAATGTAGAAAAAATCCTAATGGGAAACATTGCTTTAGAGGGAAGTACTTAGACTGTGAAGTACCCTTCCATGGAACCGTACAGCACAGAAGGAAGCCATTCGAACCATCGTGTCTGTGCTGGCTCTTTGCTATAGCAATCCAAAACTAATCCTACTTACTGACCTACTCTCTCCCCATAGTCTGTATCATAGAATCATAGAATGGTTATAGCACGGAAGAAGGCCATTCGGTCCGTCGAGTCCATGCTGGCTCTCTGCAAGAGCACCTCAGCTAGTCACACTCCCCCGCCCTTTCCCTGTAGTCCTGCAAATGTTTTTCTTTCAGGTACTTATCCAACTCCCTTTTGAAAGCCGTGATTGAGTCTGCCTCTACCACCCTTTCAGGCAGTGCATTCCAGATCCTAACCACTCGCTGCGTAAAAAAGTTTTATCTTATGTCGCCTTTGGTTCTTTTGCCAATCACCTTAAATCTGTGTCCTCTGGTTCTCGACCCTTCTGCCAATGGGAACAGTTTCTCTCTATCTACAAGTCAGCAGAGAGTGCTGTAAGTTTGGGTAAGTGGGAGTAGTTCTTTAATTGTTAGTTCTCTTTAAATCATTCTTGATAAGAGTACTTAAGCAGTTTAAGTGAAGGGGAAAAGTTAACTATTTGGGATTCTGTTGGTTTAAGAGTAAAACAAGTTGGTCCAGGCAGCGGGCGGTCGAGGGGGTTGTTCGGCCCGATTGCCTGCCTCTCTTCCGCGGTCATGTTCGCGCCCGGGTGGCCCTGGCGATGGAGCACGCGGTGTCCGCCGGCACGCTTGAGTTTTTCCGCGACCGGTGGGCGCCGCGGGGGCTGGAGCTACCAAATTTTAATTTGATTTGTTAAGTTTCCTTTAAAGTTTTATTTAGTTACAGATAAATGATTGGTTTGAACAAAATAGTAAGAGTAAAACAAGGTTACACTGCAGTAGCAGTAAATTGGCACAGCAGGCAGTGGAAACCAGTTTTCTAATCAATCAGCAGGGGTCAAAGTCAGAGGGCGGGGCCAATTCATTGGTACCCGTATATAGGTGGAGCTGTTGCTAAACCCGAGACACTACACTAGTAGTGTCTCCCACCCTCCCTCCTCCTCTAACCTTTAGGGGTAGAGGGAATTTAAAAGGTAGGTTCGATTTATATATTGTTTTCAGGGACTTAACTTAATAAAGTAATATAAGGGTTAAGTCATGGCAGGAAATCTCGGAACCGTGTCGTGCTCCTCCTGTGCTATGTGGGAAATCAGGGACACTGGAAGTGTCCCTGACAACTATGTGTGCAGGAAGTGCGTCCAGCTGCAGCTCCTGACGGACCGCATGGCGGCACTGGAGCTGCGGATGGACTCACTCTGGAGCATCCACGATGCCGAGAACTTTGTGGATTACTCATTTAGTGAGTTGAACACACCGCGGGTAAAGGCTAGGTCAGACAGTAAATGGGTGACCAAGTGGCAGGGCAATATCAGGAAGGTAGTGCAGGAGTCCCCTGCGGTCGTCTCCCTCCAAAACAGATATACCGTTTTGGATACTGTTGGGGGAAATGACCTACCAGGGGAAGGCACCAGCAGCCAGGTTCATGGCACCATGGCTGGCTCTGCTGCACAGCAGGGCGGGAAAAAGAGTGGTAGAGCTATAGTGATAGGGGACTCAATTGTAAGGGGAATAGACAGGAGTTTCTGTGGCCGCAACCGAGATTCCAGGATGGTATGTTGCCTCCCTGGTGCAAGGGTCAAGGATGTCTCGGAGCGGCTGCAGAACATTCTGGAAAGGGAGGGTGAAGAGCCAGCTGTCGTGGTGCATGTAGGTACCAACGATATAGGTAAAAAGCGGGAAGAGGTCCTACAAGCAGAATTTAGGGAGCTAGGAGCTAAATTGAAAAGTAGGACCTCAAAGGTAGTAATCTCTGGGTTGCTACCAGTGCCACGTGCTAATCAGAGTAGCATGAACAGGATAGCGAGATTAAATACGTGGCTTGAGCAGTGGTGCAGGAGGGAGGGATTCAAATACCTGAGGCATTGGAACCAGTTCTGGGGGAAGTGGGACCTGTACAAAAGGGACGGTCTGCACTTGGGCAGGACTGGAACCGATGTCCTCGGGGTAATATTTGCTAAGGCAGTTCGGGAGGATTTAAACTAATATGGCAGGGGAATGGAAACCTATGTAGCGAAACAGGGGGAAGTAATATGCAGTCAGAAACAAATGTTAGTAGGGTGAGAAACAATAAGGGAAATCCGAGTAAACAAAGGCAAGAAACACAAAGGGCCATACTAAATCATAAGTCTAAAAGGACAAAGGGTGTTAATAAAACAAGCCTAAAGGCTCTGTGTCTTAATGCAAGGAGTATCCGTAATAAGGTGGATGAATTGACTGTG
The DNA here is from genome assembly GCA_030390025.1 of Squalus acanthias. Lineage (NCBI taxonomy): Eukaryota > Metazoa > Chordata > Chondrichthyes > Squaliformes > Squalidae > Squalus > Squalus acanthias. The sequence continues at coordinate 74,001,537 of CM059428.1, forward strand.
CAAATTGATGTTAACGGATATGATGTGATTGGGATTACAGAGACGTGGCTCCAGAACAATCAAGGCTGGGAACTGAATATCCAGGGGTATTCAACATTCAGGAAGGATAGAATAAAAGGAAAAGGGGGTGGGGTAGCATTGCTGGTTAAAAAGGAGATTAATGCAATAGCTAGGAAGGACATTAGCTTGGAGGATGTGGAATCAATATGGGTTGAGCTGCAGAACACCAAAGGGCAGAAAACGTTAGTGGGGGTTGTGTACAGACCTCCAAACAGTAGTAGTGAGGTGGGGGAGGGTATGAAACAGGAAATCAGAGGTGCATGCAAAAAAAGGCGCAGCAGTTATCATGGGTGACTTTAATATGCATATAGATTGGGCTACTCAAACTGGAAGCAATACGGTGGAGGAGGATTTCCTGGAGTGTTTAAGGGATGGTTTCCTAAACCAATATGTTGAGGAACCAACTAGAGGGGAGGCCATCCTGGACTGGGTGTTGTGTAATGAGGAAGGACTAATCAGCAATCTTGTGGTGCGAGGCCCCTTGGGGAAGAGTGACCATAGTATGGTGGAGTTCTACATTAGGATGGAGAAGGAAACAGTTAATTCAGAGACCATGGTCCAGAACTTAAATAAGGGCAACTTTGAGGGTATGAGGCGTGAATTGGCGAGGTTAGATTGGCAAGCGATATTTAAGGGGTCATCAGTGGAAGGGCAATGGCAGACATTTAGAGATCGCATGGATGAACTACAGCAATTGTACATCCCTGTCTGGCGTAAAAATAAAAAAGGGAAGGTAGCTCAACCATGGCTAACAAGGGAAATCAGGGATAGTATTAAAAGCAAGGAAGTGGCATACAAATTGGCCAGAAGTAGCAGCAAACCCGGGGACTGGGAGAACTTTAAAACTCAGCAGAGGAGGACGAAGGGTTTGATTAGGGCAGGGAAAATAAAATATGAAAGGAAGCTTGCGGAGAACATTAAAACGGACTGCAAAAGCTTCTATAAATATGTAAAAAGAAAGAGGTTAGTAAAAACAAACGTAGGTCCCCTGCAGTCAGAAACAGGGGAAGTCATAATGGGGAACAAAAAAATGGCAGATCAATTGAACAAGTACTTTGGTTCGGTGTTTACTGTGGAGGACACAAACAACCTTCCGGAAATAAAAAAGATCAAAGGATCTGGTAAGAGGGAGGAGCTGAGGGAAATCCTTATCAGTCGGGAAAAGGTGTTGGGGAAATTGATGGGACTGAAGGCTGATAAATCCCCAGGGCCTGATGGTCTGCATCCCAGAGTACTTAAGGAGGTGGCCTTGGAAATAGTGGATGCATTGACGATCATTTTCCAACATTCCTTAGACTCTGGATCAGTTCCGAAGGAGTGGAGGGTGGCTAATGTAACCCCTCTTTTTAAAAAAGGAGGGAGGGAGAAAGCAGGGAATTATAGACCGGTCAGCCTGACATCGGTGGTGGGTAAAATGATGGAATCAATTATTAAAGATGTCATAACAGACCATTTGGAAAGTGGCGACATGATAGGTCCAATTGGGAGGCAGTGTGAACAATGAGGAGGATGCTAGGAGGCTACAGAGTGACTTGGACAGGTTGGGTGAATGGGCAAATGTATGGCAGATGAAGTACAATGTGGATAAATGTGAGGTTATCCACTTTGGTGGTAAAAATAGGGAGGCAGACTATTTCCTGAATAGTGGCAGATTAGGGAAAGGGGAGGTGCAACGAGACCTGGGCGTCATGGTACATCAGTCACTGAAGGTGGGAAGGCAAGTGCAGCAGGCAGTCAAGAAAGCAAGTGGCATGATGGCCTTAATAGCAAAGGGATTTGAGTACAGGAGTAGGGAGGTGATGCTACAGTTGTACAGGGCCTTGGTGAGGCCACACCTGGAGTATTGTGTGCAGTTTTGGTCTCCTAACTTGAGGAAGGACATTCTTGCTATTGAGGGAGTGCAACGAAGGTTCACTAGATTGATTCCTGGGATGGCCAGACTGACATATCAAGAAAGACTGGATCAACTGAACTTGTATCCTCTGGAGTTCAGAAGAATGAGGGGGGATCTTATAGAGAAGTTTAAAATCCTGACTGGTTTAGACAAATTAGATGCGGGCAGAATGTTTCCAATGTTAGGGAAAACTAAAACCAGGGGTCACAGTCTAAGGATAAAGGGGAAGCCATTTAAGACTGAGATGAGGAGGAACTTCTTCACCCAGAGAGTGGTGAATCTGTGGAATTCTCTACCACAGAAGGTTGTTGAGGCCAGTTCGCTAAATATATTCAAAAGGGAGTTAGATATAATACTCACAACTAGGGGGATCAAGGGGTATGGCGAGAAAGCAGGAATGGGGTACTGAGGTAGCATGTTCAGCCATGAACGCAGGCTCGAAGGTCTACTCCTGCACCTATTTTCTATGTTTCTATGTTTCTAACAAGGGGCAGAAAACACTGGTAGGAGTAGTATATAGGCCCCCTAACAGTAGCTATACCGTTGGACAGAATATTAAACAAGAAATAGTAGGAGCTTGCAACAAAGGTAATGCAATAATCTTGGGGGACTTTAATCTTCATATAGATTGGACAAATCAAATTGGCAAAGGTAGTCTGGAGGACGAGTTCATGGAATGCATTCGAGACAGTTTCCTGGAACAATATGTCATGGAACCAACCAGGGAACAGGCTATTTTAGATGTTGTATTGTGTAATGAGACAGGGTTAATTAGCAATCTCCTAGTAAAGGATCCTCTGGGGCAGAGTGATCATAATATGATAGACTTTCACATTAATTTTGAGAGTGACCTGCCTAAGTCCGAAACTAGAGTCTTAAACTTAAATAAAGCCAATTACATAGGTATGAGGGGCGAGTTCGCTAAGGTAGATTGAAAAAATAGATTAAAAGGTATGGCAGTAGATAAGCAGTGGCTAGCATTTAAAGAAATATTTCATAATTCTCAACAAAAATACATTTCATTGAAAAACAAAAACTCCATGGGAAAAGTGATCCAAACGTGGCTAACTAAAGAAGTTAAGGATAGCATTAGACTGAAAGAAGAAGCTTATAATGTTGCAAAGAAGTAAGCCTGAGGATTGGGAGAGTTTTAGAAACCAGCAAAGGTTGACCAAAATATTGATAAAAAGGGAAAAAATAGAATGAGAGAAAACTAGCAAGAAATATAAAAGCAGATTGTAAGAGCTTCTATAAGTATGTAAAAAGGAAGAGAGTAGCAAAAGTAAACATTGGTCCCTTAGAGGCTGAGACAGGAGAAATTATTATGGGGAATAAAGAAATGGCAGAAACGTTAAACAAATATTTTGTATCTGTCTTCACAGTAGAAGACACAAAAAGCATACCAAAAATGGTGGGCAACCAAGGGTCTAATGAGGGCGAGGAATTTAACGTAATTAATATAAGTAGAGAAAAAGTACTAGCGAAACTAATGGGACTAAAAGCCGACAAATCCCCTGGACCTGACGGCCTAAATCATAGGGTTCGAAAAGAGGTGGCTGAAGAGATAGTGGATGCATTGGTTTTGAACTTCCAAAATTCCCTAGATTCTAGAATGGTCCCAACAGATTGGAAGGTCGCAAATGTAACACCGCTATTCAAGAAAGGAGGGAGAGGAAAAACAGGGCACTATAGGCCAGTTAGCATGACATCAGTCGTCGGGAAAATGCTGGAATCCATCGTTAAGGAAGTGGTATCAGGGCACTTAGAAAATCATAACATGAGTAGGCAGAGTCAACATGGTTTTATGAAAAGGAAATCATGTTTGACAAATTTATTAGAGTTTTTTGAGGATGTAACTAGCAGGGTAGATAAAGGGGAACGAGTGGATGTAGTATATTTGGATTTCCAAAAGGCACTTGATAAGGTGCCACATAAAAGGTTATTACACAAGATTAGGGCTCATGGAGTTGGGGTAATATAGTAGCATGGATAGAGGATTGGTTAATGGACAGAAAACAGAGAGTGGGGATAAATGGATCTTTTTCAGGTTGGCAGGCTGTAACTAGTGGGGTGCCACAAGGATCAGTGTTGGGGCCTCAGCTATTTACAATCTATATTGCTGACCTAGATGAAGGGACCGAGTGTAATGTATCCAAGTTTGCTGATGATACAAAGCTAGGTGGGACAGCAAGCTGTGAGGAGAACACAAAGAGTCTGCAAAGGGATATAGGTAGACTAAGTGAGTAGGCAGTAAGGTGGCAGATGGAATATAATGTAGGGAAATGCGAGGTTATTCACTTTGGTAGGAAGAATAGAAAAACAGAATATTTTTTAAATGGTGAGAAACTTTCAAATGTTGGTGTTCAGAGAGATTTGGGTGTCCTCGTGCAAGGAACACAGAAAGCAAGCATGCAGGTACAGCAAGCAATAAGGAAGGCAAATGGCATGTTGGCCTTTATTGCAAGGGGGTTGGAGTATAAGAGTAAGGAAGTCTTGCTACAATTTTACAGGGCCTTGGTGAGACCACACCTGGAGTACTGTGCACAGTTTTGGTCTCCTTATCTAAGGAAGGATATACTTGCCTTGGAGACGGTGCAGGAAGGTTCACTAGATTGATTTCTGGGATGAGAGGGCTGTCCTATGATGAGAGATTGTGTACAATGGGCCTATACTCTCTGGAGTTTAGAAGAATGAGAAGTGATCTCATTGAAATATACAAGATTCTGAAGGGGATTGACAGGGTAGATGTTGAGAGGTTATTTCCCCTGGCTGGAATGTCTAGAATTGGGGGGCATAGTCTCAGGATAAGGGGTAGGCCATTTAAGACTGAGATGAGGAGGAATTTCTTCACTCACGAGGGTTGCGAATCTTTGGAATTCTCTGCCCCAGAGGGCTGTGAATGCTGAGTCTTTGAGTATATTCAAGGCTGAGCGGGAAAGTGGAGTTGAGGTCGATGATCAGCCATGATCTTATTGAATGGCGGAGCAGGCTCGGGGGCCGTATGGCCTACTCCTGCTCTTATTTCTTATGTTTTTATGTTCTTATCCAGAAGAACTTAGAGATACAACTGTCCACATCTTAGAATTTCTGGGCTATCAGTTCTGAAATCAAATGGCTTTTCAAGGTTCTAACTGAAGATAACAAACAGTAATTTCCAACTAAAGTTCTGTTCTGCAACATTGTTTTGAAGAAGATTTATTTTTTAAAACTGATACTTCCTGATAGTATCACTAGAACAGTGACTTCTGGAGTCATGCAGCCATTCAGCAGCATGTTTAGCGCTGGGCTGCACGCTACTATCATTTAAATTAACAAGCAGCACCAAGTTTGCATGCTGCCTGCCTTACTTTGAACGGGCGCGGGGTAGTCGCGCATTGCGATCCCCGCGCTCATTTGAGGGCTATCGAACTTTTAGCCCATTGCCTTATCTGGGTTTGTTCTCCCCAGAGCATAATGCTGAATGGGTTCAAAAAGTAACACAGACTTGGATATAAATGCTAGAAATGTAGCATATATATTGACTATGATGGTAACTCATATTGAAACAGAGCTCTTGATATACTGTTTAACATTAATCCTTCATGGCACAGTTCAATACTCACTGGTCAGTTAGACATTCTTTCAGTGCGGCATTTTCTTCTCTGCATTTTAGAACCATAAAAAAGCCACTTTTCTGGCAGCACTTGGTAAAGGCTGTAATGACAGAGACAGTTTTAGTGAGTCACAAGTTATTAGTGCATTGGTTCTCGTGAATATCACAATAGAGGCAAATTAAGATATTTTACTTGCGCTTCACGATTTTTGTGGCTGGATCCCTTAAAGGGGTTGACTGATCAAAGGCATACAATAAAAGTATTAAAGTTAGGACCAAGGGAACACATGGAAACCTTCTTCGCTATCTAAACTAAACCAGAAGGCAATTAAGTCCTTATTTAGGATAATTAATTCAGAGAAAATATCCGTTTGGTTTAGCTATTTGACTACAGAATTTAATTTCCTAAATAAAAAAACATAGGCTCACATATATTACTGCCACATTCTTCAGCCAACAGGAGCAAGCAACGTCACATTATCTGGGGACAGTGATTTCAAAGAACTTTACCAAAGCAATAAATGGCTGTCATAGTTGTCACTAGGCCTGAAAATCTCGTCATAATTGGACATAACTCAGTGCACTTCAGCGCGGTGCTATTATCTGTCATCTGTTAGTGCTGCAGGCTGAAGCTGTTTCACTGTAATGGAGCCAGCACATACCCAGACTGCTCATCAAAACTGAAGCTACTTTATAACCTATATTGTCATTTGGCCAAATAAGGGAGAAAAGTGAGAAAGGAAGAGGTAAAAGGGAAAACAAAACAAGGGAAAAGAATCAAAGGGAATCAATGCAAGAAAAAAAATCAAAATGAAAAAGTAAATGGGAAACAAAGTAAGTACAATACACCCAACATTCCACTACTCAAATCCTAGTCTTTGACTGCACCTCCCAAACCCGCGATCTCTACCACCTAGGAGGTCAAGGGCAGCAAGCACATGGGATCACCACCAAGTTCCCCTCCAAGTCACAGACCATCCTGACTTGGAAGTATATTGCCGTTCCTTCATCGTCGCTGGGTTAAAATCCTGGAACTCCCTCCCTAACAGCACTGTGGGAGTACCTTCACTAGAACGACTGCAGCAGTTCGAGAAGGTGGCTCACCACCACCTTCTCAAGGGCAATTATGGATGGGCAATAAATGCTGGCCTTGCCAGTGACGCCCACATTGCATGAACGAATAAAAAAAACCCGGGCTGCTCTCAGTAAAATGAAAATACTCACTTTGGAACTGCTGTGTCGAAGAAATGATCAAAATAAATTACTGCTAGGAACTAGATATTGTAGCAGTGTTCTGTGCATCACATACATGTTTGGAGCTTTTAGTTCTCTCTTTGACTAATCAGCTATAGTTCTCATCTTGCAGGCACCAAGAAGTAAAAGATGATGATGGGACTGCTCTGCTCAAATGGGCGCTACATACCTGGATTACAGACTACTCAACCTTATCTAGTCTAAGAATTCCTCTTCAATCTTCCAACTTTATCAATTCAGCTATTTAAATAAACTCATTGTGAACTGCCTAACATTTTAAAATTCTGGAACTTATATTGTAAATTACTGTAGTAGCCATTTGAGCAAGATCTGAAAATTTGTTGGCAAATTCCTCAATCTAATAAATAAATTAATTTGTGTAAAAAATGGTTACTTCCATTAACACAGTGTCAGCAATCATGGAAACTAGCTGCTTTTTTTGGGGTCAAATTTTGTGTGTTAAACACAGACTTTATACTTTCATTTTTAAATTCAAAGTTTACAAAGAAAGAACCATTGGTAACTTCATGGACTGACAATGTAACTTTCCCATTGAAACAGGTTACTCCAATAATTCCAACAAGCAGGTTCTGGAACTGGCTTTTTGCAATGGAAATTCTTAAAAGTGACCAAAAACAATCTTAATACTCAGGTGAGTCTCCTATTCTTGAAGGTAGGAGGAAAATTAAGAATTCTGACATGATTTAATTGAATTTTTTTTAAATGTCCTTTTTTGCAACACTAAATGCTAAACAAAAATATCCCAGTGCTTAAAAAGGGCATTAGACTTTAAAAAATGTTTTGCCTTCCCAAGTTACTTTTTAGCTCAGACTACAAGCCGACTAAAATGGAGTACAATTGGCTCCATTTGCACTCCATTTTTATATAGTGTACCTCTACCATCATATGTAGAATTAAGGAATTCAAATTTACAGTTGCCGCATATAGCCAAAATATTACTTGGGCTACTTATTCCAAATGCTAATAGCCCAATTAACTATCAGTTTCCAAACATGTATATATTCTTATCATGAATGCTTGTTCTGTTCGATACAGGGCAGAAAGATGCTGAAGCATTTCAGAGTTCTATCATGTGGTAAGATAGGGGCAGCAACATATGAGCTCATTTAACGTCTTTTGCACGAAGGAACACACGTTTTTGATGGGTGACCATTAATAAACAAGTGATCTGTCCAGCTGCTAAAACAAACAGACCCACTGTAAATAAATACTCAGCAGTTTACTCACACATTCAAATGGAATAATTATTCAGTATCCTTCATACACCTGTGAATGCAGGTTTTTGATCTTTTAAAACACAATGAAAGTGATACAAGAGCATAGCTTTAATTGTCACTGGCACATTTTCTTTACCTTTTATAATGCCCATTAGAATCAAAGTATGACAGATGACACTGGCAATGCAGACAGTTGTTAGCAAAACCTTTTGCTAGTGACTGAAATGTACACAAACAAAGGTAAAAAAAAATAATGTTCATGAGCACTGAATTCAGAACTTGATGCTAGATTTACTACAATTCCACCACATGATTACACTGAGCCTGGGACTAATATAGTTTTACAACGATATATTTTGAAGACTCCATTACATCTTTGTATGTTTAAATAAATGAAAGTATATAAATTCATTTTAATATTAGTGTTCAATCAAATGCAAAAACTACATTAAGCTTTACATTTTAGGTATTTCTAATTCTCTAATATCTTGCTGGAAAAATGCATAAAGTCAATTCATGTGGTCAATTAGAAAGTCACTAGTCACAGCTCATAAGTACAGAAGTTACATAATTTGAATTATCTGTTAACTCAAATTGGGATTGTGCAAAAAAAATGTCACCTGTGCTGTCTTATCAAAATTGCTTAACTTGAACTACTGAATAATTCAAATTATTTTTCAAGCAAAAAACAACTTTGAATTAACAGCAATAGATTATATAGTGTAACTCTACCATCATTGCTTTAGTGTATTTGTTCCCGGTGTCATATTTGTGCTGCAAGTAAGTGCACTAGCATTAATTTTTTTTTATTCGTTCATGGGATCTGGGCGTCGCTGGCAAGGCCAGCATTTATTGCCCATCCCTAGTTGCCATTGAGAAGGTGGTGGTGAGCCACCTTCTTGAACCGCTGCAGTCCGTGTGGTGAAGGTACTCCCACAGTGCTGTTAGGTAGGGAGTTCCAGGATTTTGACCCAGTGACGATGAAGGATCGGTGATATACTTCCAAGTCAGGATGGTGTGTGACTTGGAGGGGAACTTGGAGGTAGTGGTGTTCCCATGCGCCTCCTGCCTTTGTCCTTCTTGGTGGAAGAGGTCGCGGGTTTGGGAGGTGCTGCCGAAGAAGCCTTGGCGAGTTGCTGCAGTGCATCGTGTAGATGGTACACACTGCAGCCATGGTATGCTGGTGGTGGAGGGAGTAAATGTTTAAGGTGATGGATGGGTTGCCAATCAAGCGGGCTGCTTTGTCTTGGATGGTGTATAGCTTCTTGAGTGTTGTTGGAGCTGCACTCATCCAGGCAAGTGGAGAATATTCCATCACACTCCTTACTTGTGCCTTGTAGATGGTGGAAAGGCTTTGGGGAGTCAGGAGGTGAGACACTCGCCACAGAATACCTAGCCTCTGACCTGCTCTTGTTGCCACAGTATTTATGTGACTGGTCCAGTTAAGTTTCTGGTCAATGGTGACCCCCAGGATGTTGATGGTGTGGGATTCGGCGATGGTAATGCCATTGAATGTCATGGGGTGGTGGTTAGACTCTCGCTTGTTGGAGATAGTAATTGACTGGCACTTGTGTGGCGCGAATGTTACCTGCCACTTATCAACCCAAGCCTGAATGTCATCCAGGTCTTGTTGCATGCGGGCATGGACTGCTTCATTATCTGAGGAGTTGTGAATGGCGCTGAACACTGTGCAGTCATGAGTGAACAGCCCCATTTCTAACCTTATGTTGGAGGGAAGGTCATTGATGAAGCAGCTGAAGATGGTTGGGCCTAGGACACTGCCCTGAGGAACTCCTGCAGCGATGTCCTGGGGCTGTGATGATTGAGCTCCAACCACCACAACCATATTCCTTTGTGCTAGGTATGACTCCAGCCAGTGAAGAGTTTTCCCCCCCGATTCCCATTGACTTCAATTTTACTAAGGCTCCTTAATTTATCAGTCTGATTCAATTTTCATACTCAAAAAGACAATATGGTAAAACTTTTTAATGACCTATTTAATACTGTACTGTACATATGCCAACAGTAGATTTTAAGCCTTAAATTAGCTATTATCAATGTTTTGTCACTTGTTTAACAACCAGGTTTTAATTAGATTTTTTTTCCGTAATCTGATAATTTGTTTGCTGGGAAGATGCAGCAAGACTGCAAACCAATTACCAAGATCACACACTGCATGCTAATCCAATTTAAACTCCAGCAAATTAATTGCTGCCAAACCCGAATAATAAAGAATTTTAACAAATCCTGTAGTTCCATGTCATTTACTAAATTATTCTTCCTGCTTCCTTCCTCCTTATGCTTCTCCTACCCCCATCCAAATTTACCCGAACAAGAAGACCGACAACTTATTTTCAGCCCCTGGCACTGAAACTGGCGGATGGAGGAGAAACGAACATTGCAGAACCGTTCTGACTAAAAGGTCATCGACCTGAAACGTTTAACTCGGTTTCTATCTTCACAGATGCTACCTGATCTGTTGAGTATTTCCGGCACTTTCTGTTTTTATTTCAATGTTACCCCTAATTTTTTTGAGGGGTATGTAGTCCCTTTAACGGGCTGCACGGGACCTCCAGACAGCCGCGTGGCTGCGCAGCGCAGTGAGCACAGGGATGATGGGTGAATGGGACTTGATGAGTGTTAGGATACATGCAGCAGAGTTTCAGATGAGCTCATGTTTATTGAGAGTGGAAGATGGGAGGCTGGCCATAAGAACTTTGGAATAGTCAAGTCCAGCAAATAACACAAAAATGTAATGTTATGTATATTGTAGAACCAACACAGAATACGCTCTCATTTAAAAAATGTATTTATTTATTGCCCATCCCTACTTGCCCTTGAGAGAGTGGTAGTGAGCTGCCTTCTTGAACTGCTGCGGTCTGGGGGTGGGGGGATGGGGGAAGAGGGCAAACGTGGTGCAGGTGGAAAAGGGATGGGGGTGGAAGAACATGATCCAGGCCTAACAGAGGGTGAGAGAACGTGATCTATCTTCCCATCTGGATCACTTTCTTGCTCTCATTTCCCCCTCCTTTCGACCTGGATCACATTCTTCCTCCCCTCCCCACTATCCTCACCATGCTCCACCCCACCCCCCTCCACAAGTTTCTGACCTTCTCTCCCCGAATTCCTGACCTTCCCCCCCATCCAAGCTCCTGACCTTCCCGCCGCCCCATGAGCTCCTGACCTTGTCTCCCCTCTCTGAGCTCCTCTCCCCCCCTCCGATCTCGTCGCTCTCTCCCCCTCCGATCTCCTTGCTCCTCTGATCTCCTCTCTCTCTCCCCCTCCGATCCGCTCTCCCACCCCCCCCCCCGCCCCCCATCCCCAATCCAATCCCCGACCTTCTCCGTGTGGAGCCGAGGAAAGTGTGGCGGTGCAGGCCTTGGCTGCCGCACCGTTTGGTACTGTGCATGTGCGACTGGATCGAGTGCGCATGCACGGTACCAAACGGGCTCGCATGCACAGAGAGAGTCAAAAGTGCGTTGCAAATAATCACTCCGTTCTTCTACCAACATTACTCACAAAAGGAAACTCAGTTCAGTAAATACACCAGAGGAAAAAGTTCTCACACTGGGATACTGATGATGAATAGGCTTCAAATCTATTGTCCCCTAGTGACATTTATTGCTAATTACAGGCCTCTTAATTACATTGTAAAATAGTGAAACTATATATATTTCTTAGAATAAATTTCCTATTCTTTATTTTAGGCCTCATCTGTAACTGACAATATTACTCACCAAAATTATGAGTTGCAACAACAACATCGGTTGAGCCATTTGATTTTTAGAAAGTCTCAAATTTGGGAGATTTAATAAAAGTCCACAAATCCCTAATTTAAAATACAATATTTAACATACATGGGCCAGAAAAGTACACAATTTACATTTGTTACTTCAAGTGTGTGAAATATTTAATTTATTTAACTTGCAAGGTAACAACTTGACGGGAGTTAATTTCCTACATGCCACTGGCACTTTAAAAATATCAAACAGTTGCAAGTAAAGTATTAACAATGGGGGCGGGGGAATCCTTTTCCTTTATAAGGTAAAACTTTATATTCTATTCCTTGCACTTAGAGGGGACCAGATACTCCAGCAAATGCACTTGCTTTCACGTGGTTTATTACTTAGGAGGCCATTAGGAAGGCAAATGGTATGCTGGCCTTCATTACAAGAGGATTTGAGTACAGGAGTAAAGAAGTCTTACTCCAATTATATAGGTGAGACCACACCTGGAGTACTGTGTATAATTTTGGTCTCCTTACCTAAGGAAGGATATACTTGCCATAGATGGAGTGCAACGAAGGTTCACGAGATTGATTCCTGGGATGGCGGGACTGTCGTATGAGAAGAGATTGAGTAAACTAGGCCTGTATTCTCTTGAATCCAGAAGAATGAGAGGGGATCTCATTGAAGCATACAAAATTATTACAGGGCTTGATGGGATGGATGCTGGGAGAATGTTTCCATTGGCTGGGGAGTCTAGAACCAGGGGCCACAGCCTCAGGATAAAGGGTAGGCCATTCAGGACTGAGATGAGAAGAAATTTCTTCACGCAGAGGGTGGTGAATCTTTGGAATTCTCTACCCCAGAGGGCTGTGGAGGCTCAGTCATTGGGTATATTCAAAACAGAAGTCGATAGATTTCTGACTAGTAAGGGCATCAAAGGATATGGCGATAGGGCCGGTGAATGGAGTTGAGGCAGAAGATCAGCCATGATCTCATTGAATGGCGGAGCAGGCTCAAAGGGCCAAATGGCCTACTCATGCTCCTATTTCTTATGTTCTTATGTACTAAGGTGATCTGACAGAATATGAAAGTGAATAAAAGTGCAACATTAAACCAAAGCTTTGTATCTATTAGATCGTACTGAAACCTTGGAAATCTGGGCCGAACTACTGGAAGCTCAGGTCCCTGACTAACATTATATTAACTGCAGTTCCGGTGACCCTAGATTATAGGGCTGTGCTGGTGAAAAGCTGAAGGTGTAGTGGATTTGCACGTTGATAAACAATTTAGTACTTCTCATGTAAAAGCACATCAGAGAACTTTACAAGGGGAAGAGGTGAACACCAAGCATTAAGTGAAGAAATTTAGGAGAAGACAGAAGGCACAATCAAAGAGATAGGTTTTTATAAAGTTTTTAAGGAACAGAGGGAAAGGTTTTGTGTGGCTGGAAAAGATTATCCAAATGAGGCAGAGTGGAGAGGTTTGAAAGCAAGGACCTTGAAGTTGATTCACTGGGACACAGGCGCCATTACATTTCTATGATTCTATGATCCAATAGAGGTAGACAAGGATGGGTGTGTGGGACTTTAGGCAACAATGGGTGTGCGGGACTTTATGCAAAAGACTCTGGATTATTTTACATCGGTGAAGGATGGAGGCTGACAAGCAGTGTATTTCAGATCCTCAAAGTTAATGAAGGCATAGTAAGGGTTTCAGGAGCAGAAGAAATATTCCCGTTAATTTTCTTTTTTGGGTGCGCAGTCCCTTTAATGGGCTGCGCGGCCCAAAGTTTTGCGCATGCACGAAATTTCACATTGGAAAAGCCAGTCCCGGGCTGCGCGGGACCGGCAGACAGCTGTGCAACCACGCAGCTTAGAGGGAACGTTGGCCATAAGTGAACAATATTCCAGAAGTGGAAAGAGACAGTCTTGGTGGTGGACTGGATTAAGAGGTAGAAAGCTTTTCTCAGGGTTGAACACTGCATGCCACTGAGGTGAACCCGAATGTATAGCCAAGAAGGTTGATGGAGTTGATGCCAGAGGCACAAGGTTGGTGGCAATAGCTTCAGCTTTTCCAGCTTTGAACTGTTGACAAAACTGCGTGTCTAAGTTTAGGCATGACGATTCAGTTCCAGTATTTCATCGATTCAAAATAAAACAATCCTTGCCTATCTATGCTCTTCAACCTAAATACATGAAATATTTAGAATGGTTTAAAAAAGAGTGACGAAAGACAGAGGTTGATTATTCGAAAATCAAAGGACTGATGGGCTCTGACAGCACTGGAGTTTCCTGGAAACAGAATAATTCTTAAATTATGCTCATACCTAGATTCAGACTCTGGGTACTAAGCATTTGTGGGCCCCAATGTTAGTTCATGTTTTGTGGAGTGGTTTCACAAGCCACAAGAGCGAAAGAATGAAGTTACAGCGGTGCAAAAAAGGCCATCACTCACTTGCTTGCTTCCTGCACACTGCTCTTACGATTGTAAATTTTAAAATGTTAAGATAACAGAGAGAATTAAAAAATCTTCACACATGGCAGCATGCGTGCAACATGTACAACATGCAGTGACACCCATGAGAAAATTCAGTTTACAAGAGTGGCAGCATGGGCAAACTTGGATGAACTGCAAGATTAAGTCAAACTTGAAACGAAAGAAGCATTTAGTGCTTACAGGACAAATAATAAAAATGAAAGCCAGGACAAATATAAAAAATATAGGGACGCTACAAAAAAAATAGAAAGATTAGGGAGCATGAGAGAAAGTTTGCAAAAACAGAAAGGGCAATAAAAAAGCACAATATGACAACAACAGCTTTAGTGTAAGAAAACCAAGGCATTTCACAGACAGGTCAAAGGAAAAGGAACACTAAGCCAGGAAAGGAAGATATTCAGAGTGATGACTATAAACTTGGCCAAGGAGATGGGTTTTGACAAAGTTTTTAAACGAAGAGAGAGAAGAGAGGGTTGAGGGAGGGCATTACAGACAATAAGATCAAGGCCGCAGAAGGGTCGGCCACCAATGATGGGACAAAGTGAGAGGAATGAAGTACATGCTGGAGTCAGAGGAACAATGTATTGAGAGCGGTAGATGGCTGGTGGAGATTGCAGAGATAGAATGAGATAAGGCCATAAACAGATTTTAAAATGAGGATGAGGATTTTAAAGTAAAGGGTGAAGGGTGTAGTTCAATGGAGAGGAGAGTGACAGATGAAAGACAGGATACATGTGACAAAGTTTTAGACAAGTTGGAGCTTATGGAGGGTGGAAGTGGCATGAGGGGAGATAGGAGAGAAGCCAGAGAAAGACGCTAGGGCAGTGGGGAACTTTGGGGGAGGTTTGGCTTGGTGGCCAAGGGAAAGGGGGTGCAGCAGCAACAGCTGAACAGATGGTCTCAATTTTAGTGACAAAGAAGTCCATGAGCTCCTTGCACTAGTTGCTGAAGGTAATGTCGGTGGGGGCAGGGGAGAGGGATTTCAGGAGACAGCTTGTAGTGGAGAAAAGAAGCCAGGGGTTACCTTTGCATTCAGGATGATCCTGAAGTAGTGAATGGTTTTAGCAGAAGAGAGCACGGCCTGACAGTGCTTGATGTGGTCCAGCCAGATCTGCTGATGGATGACTAAGCCAATTTTGCGGCAGATGAGTTTAGTCTATGCCCGTTGGACATGACGGAGGCCATACTTCGGGAAGAACCAGAGTGGGAGAGAGTAAGAGTTTTGCTGGGGACAAGGGCATCAGAGGTGGAGTGAGACAAATGTATTGTGGAAAATGGAGGACCAAAGGCGAGACAGTTGGGAGCTTGAAAGTGCAATTGCAAATGGCTTGGAGGAAAGTTTTTTCCAGGAGCGGACTCAGGTGGAAGTGAGGTTGGAAGGGGGAAGGGGCTGTGAGTGGAGAGGGATGCAAGGAAGTGATCAGAGATGGCCTTATCGGTAATCAAGACGATGGGAGTAGAGAGGCATCATGTGATGGCAAGGTAGAGGGGTGGCCGTAAATGTGGGTAGGAGAGTTAATATGGATGAAGAGGGTAAGGGAGGACAGCAAAATTACGGGAGGGTAAGATGAGCTGAGATGGAGATTGAAATCACGGAAGATGAGGAGTTGACCAGTGCAGAGGCTGAAGGAGGAAAGGAGTGACGACATCTCGGTTAGAAATTCGTGGTGGAGCTTGGGGGGGGCGGGGTGGTAGAGATTGAGGATTTTCAAGGAGGCGAGAGAGGTGGATCAAGGTGAGGTGTGCTTGAAGGAGAGACAATGCCAGAGAAATTGGGGGAGTGACCAAGGTGTGATTTGATGCTAAGGACCACAACGCCCACCACGGCGGTTCCAGTAGGCACAGGTGGTGGAATGTACAAGAAGGCTTCAATAAATGGCAAGGTGTCACCACCCATGAGCCAAGTTTCATTCAAAGACAGGATGTCAATCACAATAAGATTGTGGGTGACGAGGGCTTTGTTTGCAAGTGGATGGACATTCTCGAGGGAAATGCAGAGACAAAAGAAAGAAGACTTGCATTTATAAAGTGGCTTTCATGACCTCAGGACGTCCCAAAGCGCTTTACAGCCAATGAAGTACTTTTTGAAATGTAGTAGCTGTTGTAATGTAGGAAACGTGGCAGCCAATTTGCACACAGCAAGCTCCCACAAACAGCAATGTGATAATGACCAGATAATCTGTTTTTATGACGTTAAGTGATGGCTAGATATTGACCAGGTCACCAGGGATAACTCCCCTGCTCTTCTTCAAAATAGTGCCATGGGATCTTTTACATCTACCTTAGAAAGCAGACAGGGCCTCGGTTTAACGTTGGTTCCGAAGGGCGGCATCTCTGACAGTGCAGCACTCCTTCAGTACTACACTGGAGTGTCAGCCTAGATTTTTGTGCTCAAGTCTTGGGAGTGGGACTTGAGCCCACAACCTTGTGACTCAGAGGCGAGAGTGCTACCAACTGAGCCACGGTTGACACTCTAAATTGATTGTTGCTCCACAGGCAGAGTCCAAGACAGCAGTGGGGGGTGGGATGAGTGAGACAGGAAGGTTGGCAAGGTTAGCCTCCGGGGGGCATGTTGGGTGGAAAGGTCAGCAAGAGAGGAGAATGGGGCAGTTTGGGTTGCAGTTCGTAAGGAGATAGAGATGGCTGCCTCGCTGGGCACTTTGGAGAATGCCAAGAGAGGGACAGAGGGCAACTGTGGGTTTATCCGAGGGGGATTCAAGCCTGGATCAGCAGCAGGAGAGTAGGAAGGCAGAGGAGTAGTGATGGATTGGGATAGGGATTCGGTGGGGCAAAGTACCCAAGAGGGGAGAAATGAAAGATGGCATGACAGAGTGACAGGAAGGGGAAGAGACAGGAGAGAAGGGCCCAGAAAGGAGCCAAGAGAGCGAAAAAAGAGATAGAGGTAATGGGCTCGGGTCTACCATCTTCAAGAGCTTGAGTACACATTATATGCACTTTCAAAATAAATTGTGTATTTCATTCAATTAGAGAAATATGTTGGGCTGGAAGACCTCACTTATAGCAGTCTCAAACTTAAAAACATTCTATTTTGGTGTTGAAATCCTCCGATACTACAAAGATATATACGTCACTGAATTATGAACTCACTGGGGTTAAAACAATCCATAGTATAAAGACTACATTATATTCCTACATTATAACACTTCAAAAGTATTTAGTTTGCTGTAAAGCACTTTGGGACGTCCTGAGTTCATCAAAGGTGCGATATAAATGCAAGTCTTTCTTCTTTCTTACACTTGAAATCTTATCAATAGCAGCAAATGGAGCCACATAATCAGCAATTTTTTAAAACTGCATAAAGCCATCTTTTGGGTGGTTTCTGAATGTCCAAGATACCCGTCATACCTTGAATTTTGCTTTTCCCCTCCACTGTAAACTACTACTGTATCAAAGGCAAAGGCTGCCAAAGAACATGGTTGCTGTCAACGATTTATTGGCAGCCTCGCCTTGTCGACTAATACCAGCAGTGTTATGATTCTGCTCGTGGACTGATATCATGTCTCCTCTATCACTGAGAAAAGCCTGGGGTCTGGGTGAAGGCTAAAAAAAAGATTGAACTCCTGCCCCACCCCTACCAATTTCACACATTGAGGGATAGGACATAATACTAGTGAATGAATATGTCTGCTGCATTACTGATAGGGAGGGAGTACTAAATGGATTTGCCTATCAGCCTGGCAGTATACAGTCATTCCCTGCTGATTAAACCACCCAATATAAATGGGGTAATTTTATCAGAAAGAAAGCAGATACCCCAAAAGTGCAGACACTTTTGAAAATATCTCTGTACTGTTTAGAGTGTTTGATATATATAGCGTTACACAAATCCTTAAAATGGCGTACCACTTTTAAACCAAATTAACAGTTATTTCAAAAATGGGGTTGCAGTATCTCAAAATGCAGTCTGTTCTCGAACTAACAACTTAATTCTTATTCCCATCAGTGACACCCGAATGCTGTGAAACCTGCAGTAATGATCCTGTCTTTTGAAAGCTGTTTATAGCAAAACCTCCACACGACAGGAGGTCCCTTTTGCTTGTTAAGTGGAACTGGACCACCTCCCCAGATTTGATTGGTGATGGAAGCACAGTTCCTACAAACAAGGCTCAAGACACAATGCATTCACTCTTCAGCTCCAGAAGGCACTGCCTGTTGGTACATAACCAAAACTGTAGAGAAGCTGGTCACCCAATGAGCTTCAGATCATTAAAACATGATAAAACGGCTCCAAGCTATAAAGGAAAATAATAATCAATGTCTCCTAAAAAAAAAAGAGGGATGCATGCTGCAGCATATAAACACCCTGCTGCTTTAATTACTCATTTCACTTCTTCTCTATTACGGGTCTGCTTAATCCATCAGATGGTGGCTTAGGAACAATCATTGTAAAACAAGCTCATTAACAAATGGTAATCAGTAAGAGGCTAGGGGCATCTCACTGAACTATCACATGGTAGAAGAGATTTATTTTATCTATAATATGTTTATATTTAATTAATAAACAAAATCATAACTGCTCACAATTTGAAATCTACCCAATGTCTTTTTACTCTACTGATTCATCACCATAGTATGAAAATATCAAACTCATTTAGCAGTAAACTGTTTCCATTTGATGCCCTATATATAAAAAACATTGACACTTCATTCACCAAAATGTGATAAATGAATAAATATTACTAGTTCATAACTTTGTCTGCATGCTTCCACTAAGTTATGTATTTCAACATTTCCTTACCCGAGAAAGTTTGTACTGCTACTGTGAATGCAATCAAATAACGGTTAAACAAGTCAGAATTAATTTTCAGCACAATATTCCAATAGGGAGACATTAATTTACAATGCAAACCATTTATTTGGAGATCACCTGTTAACTGCTACTGTAGCTAGTTGGAGAATGAAAACCAAAGTTTTAAAATAAGAGTTTATGCTGTTGAACTCACAAGTCTCTAAATGTTAGAAGCATTGGTGAAAATATTTAAATTAACAATAACCTTTCAATGAAGCTCCAGAATATTTTTTAAAGAAAAGTTTACCTGCTAATTTAAAAGTAACTTTGCACTTACTGAAAAAACACAACTGAAAAGAATTAGTGCTGGCTCGTACAGTACTAACACATGGAAGATTATTACCTACTGCACAGCACAAGCTATTTGACATTTGCAATGCCAGTACAATCATAGCTTCTAGATTGATCAAGGTTCACTTAACATCACTGAATATCTAATACTCCGAGTCTATTAATTCTTACCTGATGAAGAATAAGAAGATATTCAAACTAAATCAGCTCTCCAGTCAAGCAGAAAAGGATATTTCTGATCTCGCTTTTAAATTAACAAATAATATAATATCTGCGTGTTTGGTATGGCTTGAGTGGTGTTTTCTATTCTAACTTATCATAGCATGCATAAAGCTTCTTATTACAAGACTCAAGACTAATTTGAAACAGAATGAAAGACCAGAACAGCAGATTAATTTGATTGAATACAAAAACAGAATTAAGTTATTACATTCATCCTACAAAGAGCCAATGCAGAAAATTAATAATGAATTCAACACAGTGCTTATGAGAAATACATTTCATGTAAATAAGGCAACTTGATGGTTACCAGCCATTCTAGCTTCCTAAAACCTAATTAACATTCTATGGATAATGGTAGAAACTGCAGGTTTGTTTTCAGCAGCACTTTTACTAAAATTCATTCAAAGGAGAATTTCAAAACTAAAAGAAGTCAATGGTAGAAATGATGAAAAGCAATACATTAACCGAGAGTTTTTCAACTAACTTTATCCCGAGGAAGGACACTGATCAGTTTGGGGAGGGGGGAATAAAATGTAAATTTTACAACTTAATTTAAACATTTTTTTAATAAGTAAAAGCGTTTACGTGCCCTTTTTCATAGCCAGGTAGTAGCACTTCTAACCCCACTATTTAATGTGGTTGCAACTTGGAAGAGACTTTGGGATTGTCCCTCAGTCAGGGTTTGGTATGGAAGGGGCAAGAAATAATACCAATCTAGGTTGGGATGTTGGGGGTTATAACCCATAAAACTTTTAAAAAGTCACAAAATTCCACATAACACCCCCAGCTCTAAGCATACTTTGCATTCATATTCATACTATAACTGTCTGTCTGGGTTAATTTGCCAGTTTTACTATTCAATTGGAACTTATAGAAACCAACAGCCTCTGATATGTCTTCCTGAACTTTGCGTCCTTGTACATAGAAACATAGAATCTAGGAGCAGGAGTAGGCCATTCGGCCCGTCGAGCCTGCTCCACCATTCAATACGATCATGGCTGATCATCCAAATCCAGTACCCTGTCCCTGCTTTAATCCCCACAGTACACATATCCCACCCTACCCCCGTAACCCCACATATTTAATTCCCCCTAACATATCCCATCCTATCCCCATAACCCCACATATTTAATCCCCCCCTAACACTAAGGGTCAATTTATCATAGCCAAATCAACCTAACCCGCACATTTTTGGACTGTGGGAGGAAACCGGAGCACCCGGAGGAAACCCACGCAGACACGGGGAGAATGTGCAAACTCCACACAGACAGTCACCCGAGGTCAGATTCGAACCCGGGTCTCTGGCGCTGTGAGGCACCAGTGCTAACCACTATGCCACCGTGTTGCCCTATACATACTAAATTGAACAATTAAAAATAGCACAGTATGTATATATACTGATTGTCATTTAAACTACTTCTGACAAAACTGAGTCAATGTTGACACTATTTTTAAAAAGTGCAATGTCACATAATAGGTTACCTCAACCCAAGCACAAGAGGGCAGGTGGGCACGTTGCTGCAGTGCCTCTGCTGCTCTTGAACCAATTATACGAGATATGTGCAAGGTTTGCACTGGCCAGATTTCACCTCAGGTTTTATGGGAAACAACCTGTCCTCTGTATATTCCCCCCTTGCAAAAACAAAGCTCAGCCAAGATTAGAAACTGGTCATGTAAATAATCTGGGAAGAATGCTGTCCTACTACTTTGTTTCTTAAAAAACCCATTAATTTTACCTTCCTATACTTCCTCATGTTCCTATTTCTTTTCATATTGCTCAAAATAATTTAATTTCTTTTCTATCGAATCTTCATATCATGTGATTATTTTTCATCTTTTGCCAAAATGGCCAGTGCCATTTATGTTATACAATAAACAATAAGCTGGCACATCTTGTTATCTGGTTGCCTTTCAAATTCATTTATCAACTTGTGCTCTCAATCTCAGAATCTTAGCATTTTTGGATTACATCAATACACAGCACACTGATTCATGTTGCAGCCTTCAAGACTTTAAGAGGTTTCAATAAAGTAGGGCATAACTGATGAACTGCTGCCTTAAATACACAACTTCATCTGAGGGCACAAACATCAAGTTATGATAAAAAGACATTTGTCTCCTTCTCAGAACATCTATATAGAGATCCCTTGAGTGTTTTGTTCAAGGAGCATGAGCAGTGTGAGGTGGCTATAAGGACAGCTAACAGGGTTTTAGCTTGTGTTGCTGGGATCAGGGTACTATACAGAGGATTTAAACAGCAGTGTATGTGCCCAAAGTATTGTATCCAGTTTTGGTCCCCGCACATGGTGAAGGATATCAAGGTCCGGAGAAGGTGGAGGACAGTGACCAGGAGGTTACCAAATCTGAGAGCCCTTAGTTGTGTGGATAGGCTCCAACAGTTAGGGTTATATACTAAGAAGAAACACAGGCTTAGAGGGAATAAGATTTGGGGTTTTTAAAATAGGGTGACCATACGGATGAGGTACCGTGTCCCTGAGCAAACAATGTCCACGGAAGAGTCCACGGTTCACGAAACTCGTCCCCAAAGTATATACCTGGGCAGGGAGTGTACCCCCCCCCCCCCCCCATAGCTGTCAGTTTGCGGCTCTAAGGCTAAATTAAACAACTTGTACAATGGCTCATTGCACATGTGCGACCGGGCGGTCTTTCTGCGCATGTGCCAGTTGTTGTTTCTGAGTTTCTGGGTGATCTCATGCTGCTGGATTGCCGGCGCTGGAAGTAACACCTCAGTCACTGTGGGGGGGGGGGGGGGGGGGGGCGTCAGGTGAGACCTCAGTCACGGGGGTAGGGGTCAGGTGTGACCTCAGTCATGGGGGGCAGGAGGAGGGGTCAGATGTCACCTCAGTCACTGAATGGGAAGATCATGTGTCACCTCAGTCACGGGGGGGGGGGGGGGGGGGGGGGGGGGGGCGGGGTCAGGTGTGGGGGGAGTCAGGTGCCTGAATGCACTTTAATAGTGTGACGTCACATCTGCGGCAACTGTTAAAATATAGGTTGCCAAAAAAAATTTGCTTCGCGTACATTTTCCATCCTGGCTACTTTGCTGTGCTCCCACCCTGTGTCCCTGGATTCGGTTTAGAAAATATGGTCACCCTATTTTAAAATGACTGGATAGGTTACTTGAAACCACTGTCCAGCTCAGTGACTGCTCTCCCTTGGTTCCAGACTACCTATCCAATTGTAACTAGAAGATCTCCAATAACAACATGCTTCGTTTGACGTCTCATCCAAAAGAGGGCACTTCCTACAATGCAACACTTCTCAATCATGGACCTAATTAAATGCTCAAGTCCTTAGAGGGTCTTGAAAACACACCTTTCTGACTGAGAAGTGACAGTGCCCAACTGAGCCACGCTGAGTTAGTAGTGCTTTAATCTGCATGGTTTACTGTGAACTCCTGGAGCACACTTGATTGTCTTAGGGAGCTGGAAAGGAATTTTCCAGTTTTTCCTGAATTGGCTGCAGGGTTTTTGCCTCTCTAGATATAGCAGAATTAGGAAAGGTCTGAATGGTGTATGTAGTTACAGCATTCACTGGGTGATGTGGGCTTGATGGTCTTTTTTCACCCTTCTTTTCATACGCTCTTAAATGTTGACCAGGACATTGGATGAACTTCCCTGCTCTTCTTCGAATAGTACCATGGGATCTTTTATGTCTACCTGAGAGGTCAGACGGGGGCCTCAGTTTAACATCTCCTCTGAAGGACAGTACCTTTGACAGCGCAGCACACTCTCAATACTACACTGAAGTGTCCGTCTAAATTATGTGCTCAAGTCTCGAGTGGGGCTTGAACCCACGACCTTCTGAGTCAGAGGCAAGTGTGATACCACTGAGCGAAGACTGACAGTTACCTGGGCCAAATTATAGGAGATAGCAGGCCATGTATTGAATATTAGGTCTAGGTGCCGCCCTTCGGAGGAGTTTACCCGGTTTCCTGGTCAACATTCATCCCTCAACCAACCGTTATTCTGGTCACTTATCATATTGCTGTTTGTGGGACCTTGGTGTGTGCAAATTGGATGCCATTTTTGCCTACTTTACAACAGTAAATACACATTAAAGTACTTAATTTCACTTTGAAATGCTTTGGATATCTCAAGGACATGAAGGCGTTATATAAATGCAAATTCTTTTCTTAAAATTATCTACATGGGTGTAAATGCATCACAATTAGCAGCAAATAGTTTGTGTAAACCATATTGTAAGTACTCATTTAGTGATAGATGCAGTTTGCCTGATAATCAGAAAAGTAAGCCTGCTCTATGTCATTGTGTGATGTGTTGTGTTTAGAAATTTAGTTTTTTAAATCTGAGACTAGCAGATGACTAGAACCCCACTGTAGAGCTTTCCAAGTGAACCAATTAAATGATACAAAATAATGGATTATATTGACAGTTTCTTGAACAGCCACTTGGATCAGTTCCCAGAAATGTGAATAATTTTTCAACATGAGCAAGCACCAAGGGTTTCTGATCACTGGTTGTACTTGCCCTTAATTGATAATGACTTTGAAGGCCTAAAGAGCCTAATTTCAGCAAGAGTAGATGGCCACAGATTGCACCACCTTAATCTACGACACAGCTACTTGTGTGTTACATTATCAACAGGAATTTGATAGGAGCTTAAGCATTCAACCCCCTGCTCTGACACACATCCTTACCTCACAGCATTTGCCCATCAAGTCTTTACCTCCATATGACTCACCCAGTCTAATCCCACTCACCTGCTCGCATGTTCTTTTGTGGAGTGAAAGATAATTATTTGCCTCTTATTCAGAATGAACAGGAGAGGAGAGAAGTCACTTCTCCACAGGGAGAAAGGCCATTGGGATCACATCAACATTTAGTGTCCCTGAAACAGGTGGATATTTGTGAGTTTGATAAACGTTCCCTCTAAGCTGCGCAGCCATGTTCTCTGACGGTCCCGTGCAGCCCGGGACCAGCTTTTCCAATGTTAAGTTTCGCGATGTGCAAAACTGTGAACGGGCCACACAGCCCCTTAAAGGGGCCACGCATGCAAAAAAAAATTAGGGGAGCTTTGTTCACAACCCTCTGAGTGAAGAAATTTCTCCTCATCTCCGTCCTAAATGGCCGACCCCTTATCCTGAGTCTATGCCCCCTAGTTCTAGACTCTCCAGCCAGGGGAAACAACCTCTCAGCTGTCAAGCCCGCTCAGAATCTTATACGTTTCAATGGGATCACTTCTCATTCTTCTAAACTCCAGAGTATAGGCCCATTCTACTCAATCTCTCCTCATAGGACAACCCTCTCAACCCAGGGATCAATCTAGTGAACCTTCATTGCACCCCCTCCAAGGCAAGTATATCCTTCCTTAGGTACGGTGACCAAAACTGTGCACAGTATTCCAGGTGTGGTCTCACCAAGGCCCTGTACAATTGTAACAAGACTTCCTTACACTTGTACTCCAACCCCCTTGCAATAAAGGCCAACATACCATTTGCCTTCCTAATTGCTTGCTATACCTGCATTTTAACTTTCTGTATTTCATGTACGAGGACACCCAAATCCCTCGAACACCAACATTTAATATTTTCTCACCATTTAAAAAATATGCTGTTTTTCTATTCTTCCAACAAGTAAATAATCTCACATTTCCCCACATTATACTCCATCTTCCAGCCTACTCACTTAGCCGGTCTATATCCCTTTGCAGACTCTTTGGGCTGGATTTTGTCAATGGGGACGTGATGGAGGCAGGACTCCCACTTTTTGGGTTGTAGTCCCGCCTCCATCGACTTGTGGCCAACCCACTGTATTTTCCATTGATTGACCTTGTTAAGCCCGCCCAGCGGGCTTAGCAGGCCAATCAAGGGTCCCTTGGATACAGGTGACGTCAGCCATTGAAATTTCATCTGTCAAGAGCTTTTGACAGATGAAATTTCAGTGTTTGACAGCTCTGTGAAGCTGTCAAACACTGACAATATGATTTCTAACTTGAGTCCCTGTACTTAGACTCAGTTAGAAATCAATCCAGCACAGAAAGCAGAGACTGCAGCTTTTGACAGCTCCGTGGCCATTCTGCTTTCTGTGCCGGTGAGCTGAGGGACTCCCGAGAACTGAAGGAAGGAAGCCTGCAGGACAAAGTTAAGGTAAGTAAAAGTTCTTAAAACACTTTACACACACCAAACACACTTACCTCTGCACTCATGCACCCATCACTCACCTGCAAACCGGACATCTCGCCCCCTCCAAGCCCACCAGACCGACGGTCCGCCTCGTTAAATCGGCGTGGTTCGGACCGGTCGGGAATCCTACACTTCAGGGCTAAAAATAGGGATTAGGCAAAAAACTGCCTGTTAACTACTTGTTAACAGGCAGTTTATTGGCACGAATCCCCTTCCCGCCTCGGGGAGGCGGGTCCCAGCACAGGTCAGGTACCCGCCTCCTGGGAAACTGGCATGGAGGCGGGATGGGTTCGGGACCCCCGAATCTGCTATTTTCACACCACTCCCGCCTCCAAACCAGCCTCCACGGGCCGGTGAAAATTGAGCCCTTTGTGTCCTCATCACAGCTTACTTTCCTACCTAGCTTTGTATCATCAGCAAACTTAGATACATTACACTCGGTCCCTTCATAATTATTCTTCCATCTGAAAATAGAGTTCCTTTTGTTATCGAAGCTGTCTAGAAATAGTAATTTAACGATGCCCATGAATGTACAATGAAAGCATTGTTCATTGATGGTGCAGCTCAAGCCAACTAGTTGGGTGAGGAGCCCAAAATCAAAGCCTTAGTGGGCCCAGAATCTGGGGACTGCAAAGTAGAAGGAATAAAACTCAGTTATTGACCTTTTAGTTACAATGGAAGCATAGAAAACCTTTCACTGTTTTTAAATAAACTGCTGACAGTTTAAAACAAGTTAAAGTACAATCCTCTTCAACTTGTGATGTGACTCTTCAAAGCATAAAGAATATCCTCCACATTCGCAATGGCAAAAAAGTACCTAGAACTGAAGTAAGTTTCCTTATGATACTACACCTTCCCCACACATCAGTATAGATCACCTCAGAAGGGAAAATTCAGCAGGCCAGGCAGCATCCGTGGAGAGAGAAACAGAGTTAGCGTTTCAGGTCGAAGACCTTTCGTCAGAACTGGAAAAAAGCAGGAAATGAAATAGATTTAAAGCAAGGCTTTAAATCTATTTCATTTCCTGCTTTTTTCCAGTTCTGACGAAAGGTCTTCGACCTGAAACGTTAACTCTGTTTCTCTCTCCACGGATGCTGCCTGGCCTGTTGAGTTTTTCCAGCGTTTTCTGTTGTTATTTCGGATTTCCAGCATCCGCAGTATTCTGCTATCGTCACCTCAGAAGGGGTCCTTTTAATTGCTTTTGGTCTCAGCTAGTCATACAAATATAAAGGAATTGGTCATTGCATGGTGGAAGGCTGCATGGGTTTTACATGAACCAGTGTTACAGTTAAAGGGAAGGTGCCTGAGAAAATGTGATAGTACAAGAGGAAGGTTTCTGTTGATCTCAACACCTGGCACGATCTAAAAACTGTTTAGACAATTCATAATTTATAGAAAAAGAGCGTGATAGAAAAAGTGCCCATTATGGAGCAGTCAATGCAACTAGTAATAATGGCAAGTGATAATGAATCTAAGGCCATTCAGAGAACACCCTTGTACAGTAAGGTAGGGAAGAATGCACAAATCCATCAAAGTCTTCTTAAAAAGTTAGGTGTCCCTGGAATTTTTTCCTAGTTGAATATAAAATACTCATAAACTATGAGAATAATGAAGGAAGAATTTAAATTTAAATAGAAAACATGATTTTTTAATATATTTTATAGCTTTAAAAGGAATCACTGCTTTCTAGTCAGCAATTTTTCAAAGAAAAAAGTTTCAATTGTCTAGAATAACCATTCATAGAGTTTATACATAAAATAGTGCAGTCTCATGTACTTTGGGGGGAAACCAGGTACAATACTGCGCAATATAAAGGATAACATTTAAGTTCCTGTCTCCTCTAAGATAACATCAGATTTTTTTAAATCTACAAAGAAAGAAAATCACATCCTGTAACTTATAGGAAATAAAAAACTAAAATTTGGTACCTTTCCACTTAAGTGTTTTTCTGAAATGGCAATATACTGACACCAAAGAATTCCCATCGTGACTTTCTGACAACATCAATGTTTTCTTCTGAGGTAAAGGGTGGAGATTTCCTGTATATCATAAATGCTTATGTCACTGACTGCACAACGTGCACATCAGGTCTTAGGTTCACTGTTGATTTTTTTCTTTGAACGGCTAGTGTTTAGTTTTCTCTTTTCCAGTACATAATAAAATTTTCCACTGTCATTTGCAGCTGCAGACATGCTCCCTGTGGTAAGTATAGGGACAGCAACAGAGCGTAAGCTTCATTTTATAGTTTTTTTCCCCCTTTAGGTTCCCCTTACATGATCCACCATTGCCTAATCAAGAAGTCAGCAGTCAACCCAGGTTCAAGCCTCTGTCAACTGATTCTGAGCTAGCATCTCAGAAGGGCATGGAAACACTAAGGGTTAACGCACCCTTCAACCGTCTTTCCTATCTGGAAAAGCGCCTGGTATCCACTTGCCACCTCCCCATAGTTTCTCCCTCATCTTCCAAAATACCAAATCTGAAATCACAACTTGTGTGTGTGCATTTTAAAAAATTGCTGGACTAAACTCACATTGGCACACCAGTAAACAAACAAGCTCGAAGAAAATTAATGATGTCAGCACTGCTAAGTAATCACCTGTTTTTACACTAGCTGTTTTTATTTCATGCTAATAAAACATAGTTTGAGCTAATTTAAAAAGAATATATAGATTTTTTAAAGTAAGTGATGATGTGCTAGTCAATAATCTAAAATATATCTGCAGCTACACTTTGGCACAGCAAATGCTATTGCACCTCTGTGCCTCTAGGGGGCAACTGAGTTTCAGCTGTTTGCGTTCTTCAGTTTCTCAAATGTTACTTCTGGACTGTGCTGAGCCTTAGCTTCAGCAATTAAATGTTGTATGAGTTATTGAAATTAACATCTCAAATGTAAATTCTCATACATCATAAACACTGTACCACCTTCCTGTTAAGTGTGTATATGATACCTTGCAGCCAACCTTATAACAAACAATACCCTACCTACACACAGCCACACATCTATCTCAATCGGCTGGCTAAAGACTGACAACATATTCAGTGTTTCTTTTGTTATTCAAAGATTACTGCCTTCTGGAGGATTTTGGAGAGCAGAATCAAGTGTGTGGTATAGTACCATGCCTATGTTAGATCTATCTGACAATTACAAATCAGAAAATCATCTTCTAAAATGCACTGCTCTCAATTACAGAAAATAAACTCTGTATTATGGTCTGCATCACCTGGTTCAAAATCATTTAAGAAAATTCAAAGTACCCAGATTTAGTTCCCCTACTTACAAATATAGAAATTCTAAAAATAGAAAACTAAGCCCTTTCTGCTTAGCATCAAAAATAAAAAACTATCCTCCTTCAAATCAAGGAAGTCTGGACTTTATCAAGAATTTCTGTGGGTTGTTTTGTTGCATCCAGGGATTAATACTTCAACAATAGTAGAAAAAACAAAACAGTGGAAAGTGCAATTCTGACCTCACTGCAGATACAAGTACACTGAAGCAAACCATTACCAATGATCAGAGCCACTAGTTTAAGGTAACTAAATAAGTCAAATTCCACTTGTAATAAATGGAATTTTTAAGTAATATTTAGGGGATTGCATTCTCCAATTACACCCATTCCTTTTATGAAAACTGAAAACCAGTACGTAGCCTTGCCAATGACAAAGGGTCGACATTCAAAACATTAACCTATTGTTTCTCCCTACAGATGCTGATGGACATGCGGAATCAGAGCTGATTAGGTATGATGCTATGCAGGGCACATTTATATATTTGTCTATATATTGGGGCTATTTCCGGCAGCATGTTCAGGCGCTAAAGAGCCTCTGAGGTGGCCAAGATGGGGTCTTGAGCTGAAGTACCGGTTCAGCCCACGTTTAGTACAAGACGCTATCTTAGTAAAGGAGTTGAAGCCTGCGCTAGGTATGGTCGCCCAGAGATTCGTTAAGGGGTTGATTGCCACTTAAAATGCCTGCTAACGTTCATTAAAGACGCTGAATGGAATTTTGGTGGCTAGCGCTTGTTCTTTCGCCCTCTCCGAACAGCAACCAGCTGTTTCGGAGTAAACATAGCATTGATGTAGATTTCAAACGTTACTTAAAGAAATACTCACCGTTTCATGTTCACTTCCGGCTGGAGTTGTGAAGAGGACCTCTGAAACACATCGGGAGACTTTCTGGGACACTTTGTCAAGACTTCACCAAGACTCAAGCAACATTTATTCCAGAAATTCTCGGAGGACTTCCCCTAAGAAGAGTAAGTGCTGTGCTACTCCACCTTATTGAACACCTTAAAGGAGTCACCAGGAGAAAGGGAGTGCTTGGGCATGGGCACCTTGCTAGGGGACCCATTGGTCTGGATGAGGAATGGGAGGAGGACATGAGGCCAGGCAGAGCAGCACCAGCTGCTGCAGGAGAGAGCGGCAGGAGGCCGAGGTGGACTCCTTCCCCCTGCGGGTACAGAACCTGAGCCTTTGGTCCCTGGGCCATCCTGCAATGTGCCGTTGTGTGCCAGCCAGAGCACTCCACACCTTCAGTGGAAGTGGGTGCAAGGAGCCCACATATACTGCTCCACGAAAATTGCGTCTAATCATCACTTGAGTGCTAAACCTGCAGATGTCTGTTTTAGCACTTCCAGGCAAGTTTAAATGATTGCAATCAGCAATTAGGACCAAAAATTGCGTGCTAAATCCAGACTTTCAAACAGGCGTATGTTATTAGCACAGCACCCATTTAGCATCCGCTTTCAACCTTTGGCAAAATAACCCCCATTGTGTAAACACACAGAGTATAAAATGCTTAAAAGGCGGAGGTACATAACTTCTGTTATTGGCAATTTTAATGTTTGATTCATGTTTGTATACAGCTGTGTCACAAATATTATTGTTTTGAAATGCAGAAGTCCACATTGTTCGCAAAAAAGTTCTCAATTCCGAAAACCCTGTACCCAATTTCTGGTTGTCCATTTAGATAGACTAAAGCTATAAGGACTGCAGCCTTGGTTGTAAGGTGTAATTACTCTTTAGATCTAACAGTACAGACAAGAGGTTTCCGAGTTAAATTCCTGTTCTGCGCAAGTTAGCTGATCTCAGCCAAGGCATTACTATGGTTAGCTTCCCCACCCTTGGACCTGGGATTCAGAAAAAAACAGCCAGGGTTTTGCTCCTAATCGTCATCCAATGGCACCTGCAAGAAAGTTTTTTTTTTAATTGAGAAACCAAGGAGAAGTGTCAAAATCCATAAAACAGGACAGCACTAAGGTTGAAAACAGTAAAGGAGGAAAGGTAAACTAGTTTAATAAATGGTACCATGCCTAAATTTTAAAGCCTGAAGATAGTAGTAAGCCGGAAAGACTGAGGGAAGTAAGGAGTTCTACAGTTCTGAGGGAAGACAGGAAGTAAGGCAGAGAGTGTAGGACTGTGCATTTACTGTTTAGGAGAAATGAGAGGAAAGTTCATAGGAGGAAGAAGAGGGAGAACGAGAGACAGAGAGGCCGGAATTTTCTGGGGTCCATGCGGGCGTGAGTGGAGGCGGGTCGGGTGGGAAATTTGAAAAAAGTTGGAGTGGGTCGGGAACCCGGCGTCATCCCGCCCCCCACGCGCCACCAGCAGAGGCGCACGACCTAATTGAAATCATTATCAGCTTGTTGTCAGACACTTAAGCGCCTTTTCCCCCCAGCCTTTCAAATTTCACTGCATGGCCATAGGATGCACGTAGCTTGGGAACCACACCTGTCAACCTGAGGCTGGGGTTGAGTGGCCATTGATCCAGCTGATTACTTGAAAGCATCAAAAGCATAACAGCTCCGTCCTCACAGCTGATCACTTTCCTAAGGCAGAAGCTGTTGCTGACTACATTGCCAGCACAGATTTAACTTTCTGCAGGCTGCAAGTGTTTCCAGCAAAGTCTCCATGCAGTGTCACCTCATTGGAAGAACCCCTCTCACCATTGACAGATTGCTTCTGTCACCTCTACTTGACCTGCCATCTATTCCATCAGCATGGGTGCCATTTATACTCTCACCTTGGTCCTCAGAATCTGACCACAATGAGCCCCAACACCAGCAGCACCAACAACACCACCAACCTTCTCCGCAACCACCTGATGCTGCACAGGACAGAGGGCATCAGCACCTGGGCATATTGCTGCCCGGGAGGCCAAGGATGGCCTCATCATGGCCAGATTTACTTAACTTTATGCTGTACACCCATATGGCTGCCACATGCAGTGCCAGGTTGGCACTACCCCACAGAAACACCATAAACCATCCCCACAATGATCAAGCCATTCCTTTCACACAAATCACCATCGATGGAGGTACTGTTATGTCTCACCATTCACTGCAATTCACTAAGCTACTTCCAAAGGTGCACACAACTTTCTCCAAGACCGGAAAGTGGTGAAAATAATGATTTTTATGTTTGAGATCACATTAACGGAAACTTGACATTAACATTGAATAAAATACCCAAGTGACTACCCTTGTGCATCTACTTGTGTGTCATCTTTCTCTTACACGTGCTTCTATGTGGTGCTACCCCTGTGGCTTCAACAGAGGTAGAGGCAGCCTGCTCACTTCCCTGCTGCAACTGCTTAGACACCCTTGGCGGACGTCCTCTGGGTTTTGGAGCCTGTGATGGCCCCGCTAAAGTCTGCTCCTCCTGCGACAGTGCAGGGGCAGACTCGGCCATCGCTGTCCGAGGAGGCATCTGGGGCTCTGACTGAGGGGGTGGCAACGGGAGAAAAGTGTAAGCGTTTTAAGAGGAGCCCACACTTCCATGTCCCCTCTCACCATCATCCCTTTCATGGGCCACCCGCACTTCCCTGCTAGCAAGAAGCTCGAGAGCACCTTGCTGCACATCAGTGGGGCCATGAGGACCCACGTCTATGCTGACATCCCTCCTAGAGAGAAGGTCTATGAGCCTCTGCCATCTATTCACCATAGATAGCATGTGCTCACATGAGTGGCACATCAGCTGCTCCCATGAGTGGCACATTAGCTGCTCCATGCAGGTGGCCACCCTTTCCATGGAAGAGCCTACAGTCGCCATCGCCTACGACACGGTGGTGCTCATGTTGGAGATGGACTCCTCCCTTCTCTGAACATTTGCAGACATTGCGGTCGCAAAACCTGTCACAGCCTCCTGCACTTCTTCCTGCATCTCCAGGATCGCCCCCGAGACTCAGCGTCTGCATGCAGCTGAGTAGAGCTGGGAGTGTCCTGCACCCTCCGGCGAGGAGTCTCCACTGCTGTCCCTGCCTCCACCATCTGCTCTTGCTCACTTGTGAGCTGTGAGACGCCAGGTGACAACACTACTCTATCTCGCGTGGGACTCACCGAGGTGTGTGTGTCTGCGCTGGTGCTGAGTGCACTTATGTCTGGTGACGCTGCGCCCTCAGAAGCTGGAGGCTCCTCTGAGGAGTCGTCTTCCTCTTGGACAGTGGGGGGGGGGGGCTCTTGATGGACCTGTGGGAGAGTAAAGAGATGAGTTAGATCTGTCATATGAATAATGGGTAGAAACCATTCTGCACATGATGACCATTCAATGGCTGATGACATCAGTCCCCATATGAGTGACTGATTTACGCCATGTAGCTGTATGGTATGTAATTCTGTCAGCAGGTTGCTGAGATGTCCCCCTCTCTCCGTCTCCCACCTCCAGCTGCTCGGCCACTCCCGATACTTCCATCGCAGCCTCCTCTGCTGTTGTAAGGGTGGCAAATGATGGAGGTCCACCGCCAGTTCTCTCCCTCTCATTGTGCGCTCTCTTTTCCTGCAAGGAGGGAAAGAAGAGAAGGTTGAGTGAGAGTGATGGAATGAGTGTAACGAATGGATGGGTTAGATCTTTAGAGGGAGACTATGATGGAGTGGGGTGGCAATGCCAAATGGTCTCCTTGTGTGTTGTTAGTTGGTATGATTGCATTAGGATGAGGATGAGTGTGAGTGGTGGCTAGTCAGATGGGGATGTGATAATGTAGATAGAGAGAGAGGGATGGGTAGACGTGCAAGGTATGTTGGTGTGAGTAATGATGTGCAGGAGTAGGGTTGGGAAGGCAGAGTGATGGAGATGTGATGAGAGGCACAGCAGGATGAAGTTGAGTGTGGCTTTGTACTCACCTTTCCTTATGTAATGAGATCATTGAAAAGTTTCCGGCACTGCACCCAGGTCCTCCTGAACACATCCCTGCTGTTCACCTCCTCTGGAATTTGGAGCCAGGCTCTTTTTGTCTCCTGGGGAGGTCTCTTCCGCCCATCGGAAGGGAAGAGGACCTCCCTGTGTGCTCTGACTCCCTCCACAAGCATATGGAGGGAGTCATCGGAGAACCTGGGTGCAGCCCTCTGCCTCTGTGCAGTCATGTCTCCAAGTGTTTGGAGCAATCAAAGCCTCCAGTGCAGTGACTGTACACTCCTAGATGAACCTTCAAATGCAATGTGGCCATGGCTCCTTTAAATATCCCGGCTGAAAACGCGTCATGGATGACGACATCAGACCCGCACCATTTAATTGGACCAGGTAACGCGCTGGGCGGGCTTAATAGGCCCCACTACCGCAAAGTCGATTTCTAGAGCAAGATGGAAGCAACAATGGGGTTAGAATTTTGCATCTAGGTCAGCACCTTCAGCAGAAGAGGGGAGAAAAACTATTTAAACTGCTTTCAGTTACCTCCCCACTTTTCCAGTAGACAAGGAGACAAGTTAACGACCAAATATATTCAGAATAAAGACTGAGGGGGCGATTTTGCCAGCCCTGGGGAGGCAGGTATGGAGGCGGGACTGCCGGGAAAATGGCAGAATCTGGGAGCGGGTACCCATCGCGCCCCCAACACGCCTCCATGCCATCTTCCCGGGAGGTGGGTACCCGACCCGCGCTGGAAGCCGCCACCTCGAGGCGGGAAGGGGATTAGTGCCAATTGGATAATCCCTATTTTGCCACCTAAAGTGTGGGCTTCCCAACGGCTCCGAACCTCGCCAGGGTCAACGGGGCAAGCCGTGGGTCTGCGGGGGTCGGAGGGGCCGAGGTGTCCGGTGTGCAGGTGAGTGATGGGTGCATGTGTGCAGAGGTAAGTGTGTGAGGTGAGTGTTGAGTGTTTTAAAAGCTTTACTTACCTTTGCTTCTTCCTCCAGGCTTCATCCCTTCAGGTCTCGGGAGTCCCTCATCTCACCGGCACAGAAAGCAGAATGGCCGCTACATTCTCAAATGCATCAGCCTTCTGCTTTCTGCTCAGGAATGCTTTCTAATTGAGTCTTGAGTAAAGACTCAACTTAGAAGACAGATTGTCAGTGTTTGACAGCTTCACAGAGCCGTCAAACGCTGACATTTCATCTGTCAAAAGCTCTTGACAGATGAAACGTCACTCGCTGACGTCACCTGTAACCGGCTTTCCCTTAATTGGCCTGCTAAGCCCGCTGGGCGGGCTTAACAAGGTCAATCAAGGGAAAATAGCATGGGTTGGCCACAAGTCGATGGAGGCGGGACTAAAACCCGACAAGTGGGAGTCCCGCCTCCAAAAGCTCCCCATTGAGAAAATCCAGCCCTGAGAGTCATCTACTGCTCCCTCTTAATAGTCAAGTACAAAACAGACTCACCACTCCAATATGCATTTCTGCCATATAGGACAGCCAAAGCAATGGATTGGTTGGAGCGACTGAGTGCAAGAACAAGAATATATTTCAGACTACCTTTCCCCAACTTTTGAAGTATTCTTTCTCATTACAGTAAGTGATGCTAGGTGACGTTTCAATGCAAACCCAAACAATGTATCACAGGTTTAAGTGCAGGAATATCTGGTCGCTTGGATAGACCTGTTTACACATGGATATTTAGCAGTTTCAGGCCGCTAGATGCATTTCTGGGGAGCAACTTGCTTGCCCTGTATGACTCATTGCCGAGCAGTAGTAATAGAGTAACATCAATAGTAGTTGTGGAGAAATGTGTACTTCTTTCCTCTATTGCTCCTAACACATAAATGAACAAGAGTTTAATATGTTGAAGTCACTTGAAAAGAGAGAAAAAAATGAAATCTACAAAAATAAATGATTTGTGAGCTAAAGAATCTATTATTTTACTGCAGTATGACTTTTGTTACATTGGGGAAATAGTCTGTAAATAGTTTCGTTGATTGTAGAGCCAATTCATGAGCCCTTACACTCTCACACTGATAGTACTCGACTGAATGAGAAAATGAAAGCAAAATTCGATTAGAAAAATCAAGAATTCCAAAAACACAATGCTAACATGCAAATTGGGAATCTCTTAAAATCTATAGACTCTTTTCATGTTTACTTTGATCCCTCACTCCCCACCCTGCCCCCCGCCCCACCCACCTCTGCCCGCCCCGGCCCCCCCCCCCCCGCCATTCCAATCCCATAGTCTCCCTGTTTCATGCATTTGCCATAGCCATGAGGTCAGATAGGAGATCTACTCTCAGGCCTCTGACAATGATGCTATATAGCCAGTTATTAGAAAATCCAAAGAGTTGGGTCTCCTTCTCTGTGGAAGGGCACCTGCTTGGCACCATTTCACTGCAACGCATTTAAGAATGTAAACTCACCCATGTGGGGAATTGACGGTGTGAATGCCCTACCACTCCAAAGCACAGCATGTCTGTGTTCTAATATATTGCACCATTATGCTGCCATTTGAACAATACCATTTCTTTTTCTGCACAAAGGTAGCAGATGTTTTTGTCCAATAATTGTATTAAGGTACAATTATTTTTCATGTGATTTAAAAAAAGAGAAAACCTTATAAGCAAGGTTAGAGTCTTTCATTTAAAAAAAAAACAGGGTTAAATCAGAAAAAAGAATCACATTACAAAGCTAAAATATGGCTAAAATCTGCAGATATGTATTCATTAGGACACTCTCAGAGTGTGAAAGGGTTGCATTTTGTCTTTTTGGACTTTACCAGCTGGGGTTCTGTGAAGGAGTGACGGTTAATGCTTTACCTAGTTTTGTCCTCCAACCTCAATCCTAATTAGTCCATGACTGTGAGCACCAACTGTCTGGGTTACAAAGAAACTAATTAATGCTAACAAATTAGATCAAGTCAAAATCAACAGCAGCCAGAGTTAAATGTTCCTTGGTAACTAAAGGTTTTTGATATCAGTAATTGCTGTTGAATGCTGTAATGAGGCGCCCTTCCTTTGAATGAAAGTCATTTTACTTGCTTTTCCTGGTAAAAGCCTGTGCATCCCATTGTAGCTTCTGCAACAAAGCAACATGAGAACTAGGATTGATATTTTTATGTAATGCGTAGGCTGAGAAAATATCCTAAGTAAGTGTAAAGAAAGCTTTGGAAACTCGGGGCAGAGAGAGTGAGTGTGGAAGCACTCACCGGGGGGGGGAGACAGGGTCGGGGGGAGAGACAGCGTCGGGGGTGGGGAGAGACAGGGTCGGGGGGGGGGGGGGGAGAGACAGGGTCGGGGGGGGAGAGACAGGGTCGGGGGGGGGAGAGACAGGGTCGGGGGGGGGGGGGAGACAGGGTCGGGGGGGGGGGAGAGACAGGGTCGGGGGGGGAGAGACAGGGTCGGGGGGGGGGGGGAGACAGGGTCGGGGGGGGGGGGGAGACAGGGTCTGGGGGGGGGGGGGAGATACAGGGTCGGGGGGGGGGAGATACAGGGTCGGGGGGGGGAGACAGGGTCGGGGGGGGGGAGAGACAGGGTCGGGGGGGGGGGGGAGACAGGGTCGGGGGGGGGGGGGGAGACAGGGTCGGGGGGGGGGGGAGACAGCGTCGGGGGGAGAGACAGGGTGGGGGGGGGAGACAGGGTCGGGGGGGGGGAGAGACAGGGTCGGGGGGGGAGACAGGGTCGGGGGGGGGGGAGACAGGGTCGGGGGGGGGGAGACAGGGTCGGGGGGGGAGACAGCGTCGGGGGGAGAGACAGGGTGGGGGGAGGGGAGACAGGGTCGGGGGGGGAGACAGGGTCGGGGGGGAGAGACAGCGTCGGGGGGGGGGGGGAGACAGGGTCGGGGGGGGAGACAGGGTCGGGGGGGGGAGACAGGGTCGGGGGGGGGAGACAGGGTCGGGGGGGGGAGACAGCGTCGGGGGGAGAGACAGGGTCGGGGGTGGGAGACAGGGTCGGGGGTGGGAGACAGGGTCGGGGGTGGGAGACAGGGTCGGGGGGGGGGAGTCAGCGTCGGGGGAGAGACAGGGTCGGGGGGGGGGGGAGACAGGGTCGGGGGGGGGGGGGGAGACAGGGTCGGGGGTGGGAGACAGGGTCGGGGGTGGGAGACAGGGTCGGGGGGGGGGAGACAGGGTCGGGGGGGGGGGGGGAGACAGCGTGGGGGGGAGAGACAGGGTCGGGGGAGGGAGACAGGGTCGGGGGGGAGAGACAGCGTCGGGGGGGGAGAGACAGGGTCGGGGGTGGGAGACAGGGTCGGGGGTGGGAGACAGGGTCGGGGGGGGAGACAGGGTCGGGGGGGGGAGACAGGGTCGGGGGGGGGAGACAGGGTCGGGGGGGGAGACAGGGTCGGGGGGGGGGAGACAGGGTCGGGGGGGGGGGGAGAGACAGGGTCGGGGGGGGGGGGGAGACAGGGTCGGGGGGGGGGGGGAGACAGGGTCGGGGGGGGGGGGGAGACAGGGTCGGGGGGGGGGGAGACAGGGTCGGGGGGGGGGAGACAGGGTCGGGGGGAGAGACAGGGTGGGGGGGGAGACAGGGTCGGGGGGGGGGAGAGACAGGGTCGGGGGGGGAGACAGGGTCGGGGGGGGGGGGGGAGACAGGGTCGGGGGGGGAGACAGGGTCGGGGGGGGAGACAGGGTCGGGGGGGGGAGACAGCGTCGGGGGGAGAGACAGGGTCGGGGGTGGGAGACAGGGTCGGGGGTGGGAGACAGGGTCGGGGGTGGGAGACAGG
The DNA here is from genome assembly GCA_030390025.1 of Squalus acanthias. NCBI lineage: Eukaryota > Metazoa > Chordata > Chondrichthyes > Squaliformes > Squalidae > Squalus > Squalus acanthias. The sequence continues at coordinate 74,040,135 of CM059428.1, forward strand.
GTCGGGGGGGGGGAGTCAGCGTCGGGGGGAGAGACAGGGTCGGGGGGGGGGGAGACAGGGTCGGGGGGGGGGGGGAGACAGGGTCGGGGGTGGGAGACAGGGTCGGGGGTGGGAGACAGGGTCGGGGGTGGGAGACAGGGTCGGGGGGGGGAGACAGGGTCGGGGGGGGGAGACAGGGTCGGGGGGGGAGACAGGGTCGGGGGGGGAAGACAGCGTCGGGGGGAGAGACAGCGTCGGGGGGGAGACAGCGTCGGCAGGGGAAGAGAGACAGCGCTCAGGGATCTCTGCAAATATCAAATGTAGCCTTTTTGATTGGTGCCTCATAGTGTTTCTGTGTTCTATCTGTATGTCTCTCCTTCTGTCTTCGCAGATCAGTGATGATAACTTTTACATTTTCTATCAACAAAACACAAGTAATAATCAAGTGATTATTAGAGGCTGACGAAAGGTTATTGACCTGAAACATTAACTCTGTTTCTCTCTCCTCAGATGCTGGCTGACCTGCTGAGTATTTACAGCATTTTCTGTTTTTATTTCACATTGTCCGCATCTGCAGTATTTTGCTTTTGTATTATTACAGGCTTTCAGTCAAAATTCAACTAATGTGATGTTTTTTAAAACTCAGAATGAGGAAAGGCACACCTACTCTGCTTAATATGCCTTCTGAATTTAATAGAGTATTAATAATTCAAAACCAAAAGTAGCAACAGTGGAGAGAGACATGCCCATTTTTTTCAATTTAAAAGCCAGCTCACCAGCTGCGCAGGACCCCTGGAGTGCTGCACAGCCACGCAGCTTAAAGGGAACATTGGTGAGCGCGCTACATGGCCTTGGAGAGGGGAGGGGGAAAAGAAAGAGACTTTCCATTCTCTGGGCCTGCGGCAAGGCCATAATAATCGGGATCCTTTGTGACTCTCTCCTTCAATGTCTTCAGTCTGAATTAATAAAATAGCTGAAGGCGTTATCAGATTTTCCCCGTACCTCAGACTCGGAGCTTTATATTCATTGCCATGTGCTTCTCTGACGGACGGATAGGCCAAGTCTGGGCGCTTGTGTCCTTTGAGATACCGCCGGCTATTTGTGAAAGGGTTGGGGAGGAAGAAAGAGGGGGGCTGCCTTTGCCACTAAAGGATTTATGGTAGAGGTCGGGTGGGTAAAAAACACACTGGGCCCTGTTTGTTTCTCTCGTGCCATCTACCTCCGCCATTACTGGTGCTGTTCATTCAAGTTGCTGGCTTTCACCATCGTGTTGGGGTTTGGTATTGAAATAAGAGGGAAGTTCTGTTTCTCAAATGGAGAACGTGGACCTGGAATTTTAGTCTAGTTCGACTGAGTGTGCACAAAACAAGCATTGCACTTGTTGCTCCTGGTTTATTTCCTGTTAAGCAAATGGTTGATGGGGTGGAGCAGACCTTGGGCAGCAAATGGGCACATAATGTAAATTTAGGATAAAAACAGAAAATAGTGCAAATACTCAGCAGGTCAGGCAGCATCTGTGGAGAAAGAAAAAAAGTTAACGGCCGGAATTTTACCGGCGCTCAGAGTGCGGGTTTGGAGGCGGGTCCAATGTCAAAATCACAAAGATTGACAACGGGTCGGTATCCCGCTATAAACCCGTCTCCTTGTCAGTTTCCCAAGTGTCAGGTCTGTCATCACGGAACAGACCCTTATGTCTCACTAATCACTGCAACTCACTAAGCCACTTCCAAAGGTGAACACAAATCTGTCCAAGAACGCAAAGTGTTGAAAATAAAGATTTCAATGTTTGACAGCACATTACCAGAAATTCACATGAACATTGGCTAAGCCACCCACGTGCCTACCCTCGTGTGTTGTTAGTTGGTATGCTTGTAGTAGGACGACGGTGAGTGTGAGGGATGGCTAGTGAGATGGGGAAGTGATAATGTAAATAGAGAGGGATGGGTGGCGGTGCAAGGTAAGTTGGTGTGAGTAAAGAGGTGCAGGAGTAGGGTAGAGAAGGCAGAGTGATGGGGATGTGATGAGTGGCACAGCAGGATGAGGTTGAGTGTGGTTTGGCATTAACGTTTCGTGATCTACTGAGATCATTGAAAGGTTTGTGCCACTGCAGCCTGGTCCTCCGGACTACATCCCTGCTTGTGCCCTCCTGTGCAATGTGCAACCAGGCTGCGTTGGTCTCCTGGAGAGGTGTCTTCCGCCCATTGGAAGGGAAGAGAACCTCCCTGCGTGCTGTGACTCCCTCCATAAGCATGTGGAGGGAGTCATGGGAGAGCCTGGGTGCAGCCGTCCACCTTTGTGCGGTGCTTGTCAGTGTTTGCAGCACCTCAATGCTGCAGAACACTCACAGCACAACTGTCAAAATCAATTTGGACATGGCCCCTTTAAGGAAACTGGCTGCTGACGCGTCAAGTGGTGTCATCAGACCCGCTTCCTTTTAATTGGCCGGGAACCTCCACAGGGCTGGCTTAATAAGCCCAATCAACGGAAAATTCTGCTCATAGAGCAGGATGGAGCCGGGAGCGGGGTCGCAACCCGCCACCTACCTCAGCCGCACTGAGCCCGCCTCGGTAGGTGAAATCGCGGCCAACGTTTCAGGTCGATGGCCTTTCATCAGACCTGAAACGTTAACTCTGTTTCTCTCGCCACAGATGCTGCCTGACCTGCTGAGTATTTCCAGCATTTCCTATTTTTATTTTAGATTTCCAACATCCGCAGTGCTTTGCTTATGAAAATTTAGGACTTAATAAATTCTTCTTTACATAATGTGTAATAGAGCTAACAACTAATTTTTATACAGAAAAAATACTTGGGTTGTGTTACGGAGGGGTGGGGGGGGGGGGCGCAGAATTTTTATAACACGGAGGGGGGCCTAGGAAGCAAAAAGGTTAAGAACCCCCGCTCTAACTGTAAGCAATAAAATACTTAAAAGTAATGTCCTGTACTGAGAGCTCATGTTTCATCACCTCAAGTAACATGTACTGTTCAAAATTGGTGTTTGATCAAAATTTTAAAAGTGGATCGATGACTCTGGCAGCATGTGCTTGAAGGTATGCACGGGTATACTCAGCATACCAGCGAAAAGGTGGTGTGCGGAGAGGCTTTTTGCAGAGAGAGCTTAAACAGCTTTTCACTCTGCTTTTGTTTTCAGTGGTTGTCGTTATCTTTGGGTTTGTTAGTAGGAAGGCTGCAATGCCGTCTGCACTGACCTTTGGCACCTCATGTGGGGGCAGTGAGGCAGCGCCAAGCCAGCGGAGCAGGTTCCAGGGTTTCCTGCTGGAGTGTGAGAAATCCAGGTTTTTGGTGGTTTCTCGCTCTCGTGCTAATCTGCCTTCGTCCAGGGAATCCATAAGTGCTGTTGCTGTATCCGGGTCTTGAGTGACACTGAACTGTGCCAGCAGTCTCTCGCTGTCCTGGGACCAGCATGGCACGTATTCTTTCCTGTAGCTGCGCGGGATGCTTCTGGCGGCCCCCACTTTTAGCAGTCGAGCAAAACGGTCGCAGTTGTTTGGGAACGGCGGTATTCTCTGGATTGTGTCCTCGACAATGCTCGTGAGGTGGGCCATGAAGTCTTACGGAAGTTCCATCTTGGTTTTGAGACTGAGGTGACTATCGGCACCTCGATCCCTACGATGCTGGGTCCGTGTTGTGAGTGGGGGAAGTACTTAAGAATCTTCCAGGAGCAGGTGAGCGACCGTCCTTTGCTGTCACTGGTCGTGAAGCAGAGGTCCGGTGAGCGTTCCTTCTGCCAGCGGGCAGAAAAAAAGGTGCCTGGCTGTATGGCATCGTAGACGAGATGGATATCGGAGGCCAGTGCCCAGTCTTCTAGTTGTTCGTCTACTCGGTCTACTTTTTGGTAGCCCCACATGTAGTGGTGGCTGTTGAAATTGCCGATGTAGATGGTTGGGTGGTTAGTGGTTGGTAGGGTGATGGAAGGTGAACACAGCGCTGACAGCCACCAAGTCTAGAAAGGCCGCCGGGATCGATGGCATCTACCCAGAATTTCGCAAGAACCAGGGCCTAAAATGGATGGATGTGGCTTGACATACTCGCCTCCAACATCCTTGACACTGGGATAATCCCAGATGTTTGGTGCCATGCCAAGTCGTTACCATCCTAAAGCCAGGAAAACCAGCCAATGATCCCAAAAGCTACCGCTCCATCACCCTTCTGTCTACGATCTACAAGGTGGTCGAATGGCTCGTCCTTAACCGGGTAAAACCTGCTTTAGAAGCCGTCCTCCCAAACGAGCAGGCAGGTTTCAGAGAGGGAAGCAGCTGCTCTGACCAGGTCCTTGCACTCACTACCAACATTGAGGCAGGGTTCCAGAAGTAGCTGAAGACTGGAGCTGCCTTCACAGACTTGTCATCGGTATACGACACTGTCTGGCTAAATGTCTGCTACTGAAGCTTTCAATAATCATCCAATGCTGCAAGACTCTCAGGCTTATCAACACCCTAATGAGTAACCGTGAGTTCCGCGGCTATCTTGGTGACAAGACCAGCCGGACTCGGACGCTCAACAACGGTCTGCCACAGGGGTCGGTGCTCGCACTGGCCTTTCTCAACATCTATATGGCCAACATGCCCTGCACCAAATCCCGGAAGTTTGCCTATGCCGATGACATAGCACTGCTGACGCAGGCATCAATGCTGGAGGAAGCAAGTAGGACGCTAACAAGTGATCTGGACCTACTGGAATGCTACCTCCAGACCTGGCGCCTCCGCCCCAATCCAGAGAAGACAGTTGTGTCAGCGTTCCATCTGAACAACGCCGCTGGGAAAGAACATAAACTCTCCTTCTGCGGAAGGCAACTTACCCATGAAACCCACCCAAAATACCTGGGCGTCACCCTGGACAGGACTCTCACCTATCGGCCTCATCTCACCAACACTGGCCAAAAGTAAAAACCAGGGTGAACCTAGTCCGGAAACTTGCTGGAATGTCATGGGGGAGCACAGCCAGAACTCTTCGCACCTCAACAGTGGCCCTAGTCTACTCTGCTGCACAATACTGCTCTGCCTCATGGTCCTGCAACCACCACACACAGATCGTGGACGGGCAGCTAAACGCCACCATGAGGACGGTGCCAGAGACGCTCAAGTCCACTCTAACTGAGTGGCTCCCACATTGGCCGGCCTGCCATTCGCCACGATGCCACCATGCTCTGCGAGATGGAAAAAATCATGAGCAACATCGACCTTCCCATTCACGAAGACTTGAAAAACCCACCACGAAAGCGCATAAAATTGCACCGGCCATTCTGGGAAACAGCAGCCAATATTCATGCAGCTGGTATCGACCCACTATCCAGATGGACGGAATCGTGGGACACATGCAACATAAAGAACCAACACCTCATCACTGACCCAACAGCAGAGCTCCCTGGATTCAACCTCCCTCAAAGACAGATTCCGCACAGGGCATGGACAACGCGACCACCTGCTCCACAAGTGGAAGATGAGGGACGACCCGAAGTGTGACTGTGGCCACGAGTCCCAGACCATGGAACTCATCACATCAACCTGCCCTCCAAGATCTGTTGCGGGAGGCACCTCATTTCACCACTCAGCATCTCAGGAGGCCATCGAATGGATAGCCAAACTAGACATCCCATTATAAGCTTTCCTGTCATACCAAACAACAACTAAGCATACCAACCTTTTATTTTTGAATACCGAAGTATGAATCAAGATTAAACATAGAGGGGGAGAAATTCAGTATCGCCCCATTTGGGGCGCAATTATCGGCCGGGCACAAAGATTAGCGCCTGGCGCTAATTATCGCCACCGACTGCAAACTTGACTTTTATCGCCCCTGGAGGTGATTGCAGCGCTATATCAGGCGCTTCACACCTGTCTTAAGGCGCAAATGCCGAGGAGCGAGGCGCTACCTCAGAGCGCTGGCGAAGCTCATGTAATGTCAGTCAGCAATGGAACACACACACAATGGCACGGGCCAGTTCTTAAAGGGGATGGTTAATCTTGCTTTCCATCCACATCCTGCTCATTGCAGCCTTGAATCTCGGCCTGGAGAGACCTGCACATCAAATGTGCTGGAAAGAACAATGGAGAGTACCAGGCAAAGAGCTCAGAGTGCAGCCCCCACAGTCTCTGCTAAATCGATACAAGGAATGGCAAATCAAAATGAACCTGCAAAGTGCTGCTCAGTACCCAAAACTCCTTCACACAACGTTGAATCTCTCCAGAAGTCTCTCCCTCTCTCTCTCAGAATGCGTAGTTCAAAAATGGCACCAACAATAAAAGGCAGGAAGCGGACACCTTTAAATAGCGCTCCCCCTTTCCCTTCATGACTGCAGAACGCTCCCCTCAACCTGTCGTTGCTAGCGTCAGGCGGTAAGGCAGGGGGCGCCACTCAATATCCGCTCCGGGGCGATGCGCCCTCGAGTGACGTCATGATCTGCCGGCGCAGGAGATCGTGGCGGTAGTGTTTAGCGCCGCCGCAAAATGTCTAGTTAATTTCGCGAGCGGCGCAAACTTCGCTGCGCCTGGGCGCATGATGCTTTGCGCCCCATTAGCGCCCTCTTAAGGCGCTAACGGGAGGCGCAACCAACTGAATTTTTCCCCCAGTATGTCATGCTTAACCTTCATCAACACATCTTCAAAATACATACCCTTGGGTAAAATTTCTGCTGTGCATGCTCCTGGTGTACGCTAGGAGCACATATCACACAATATGTGCTCTCGGCACATGTCAAAAGCAGGCCCAGCGTGTCTTATCCACATTACTTTATATATTTTGTCTAGAGTCTTCATTACATACTATGCTTAATCCTCATTGACATATATTCCATAATATTATGACATAATTTCTTCCCTTTACAAACTTGAACATTATTAATGCAGGTTGATAAGAAATCCCTAACTTGTTATCACATGGAAAATTATCAGTGGTTAGTGGTACATAAATTGAGCTATCTCCACCTATTGATCAAACCTAGCATTCGAGTGAAGTGCATCTCACTTTTAAATATCTGCCCTCCTTGGAAGGCAAGGCTGTCATTTAAGAGTTTTCCTTCAGATGAAACTATATGGCATTGTTCAGTCAGGTAACAATTATTCTTTTAATTTTAACTTACCTCTAATTTGAAGGGTTGACATTAATGAAGGTATAGAATAATTAGACAATATGATGAAAGATAAAGGGAAATGACAATAGAAGAGCACTTCTCATCTCAGACCACTAAATCCTTCTCTCAGTACTTTCCAAGCACAAAAAAATGTATAACAAGAAACTAGAAAAAAGTGTCAAAAAATGGTATATTATTTTGCTAATGGATTACTACAATATATATGATCCACCATTATATAGTTATAGTCTGTCCAGGAAGTAGTAGACATATTACAAAAGCAATGACAACAACTTACATTTATATAGCACTTTAATGTAGAAAAACGTCCCAAGGCACTTCACAAGGGCTTTATCAAACAAAATTTGACAGCAAGCCAAATGAGGAGATATTAGGATGGGTGACCAAAAGCTTGGCTAAAGAGGTATGTTTTAAGGAGGAGAGAGAGGTTAAGAGGCAGAGAGCCTTAAGGAGGGAATTCCAGAGCTTAGGGCCTATATACAGCTGAAGACACGGCTACCGATGATGGGGCGACGGGAGTGGGGAATGCACAACAGGCTAGAGTTGGAGGAGTGCATAGTTCTTCGAGGGCTGGAAGAGGTTACAGAGATAAGGAGGGGCGAGGAGGATTTTTAGCACGTAGACGAGAATTTTAAAATCAAGGTGTTGGTGGACCAGAAGTCAATGTAGGCCAGCGAGCACAGGGGCAAGGGTGGAAACCTGTTTGGAGAGGTTCAAACATGGAATTGCGGGAAAGATGGGCATGGATTTGGGAGGCAACAACATGTCCAATGACTTTGGAAAGGAAAAAATGGTTGGAGACGTGGCGGTAGTTTGCAAGGTCAGAGGGGGCAAGGGTAGGTTTCTTGAGGAAGGGGGTGATGATGACAGATTTTAAAGGTAAGGGGGCAGTACCAGAGGAGAGGGAACAGCTAGTGAACTCAAAGGAGAGTGGGAAAGCTGAGTTGAGATGGATGTTGAAACCACCGAGAATGAGAAGTCGCTCAGTGCTGAGGCTGAGAAAGGAAAGCAGTGAGGATGGCTCAGTGAGAAACTGGGGTGGGGCTTGATGGTCAGTACAGGCAAGAGAGGTGGAACAAAGAAAGGTGCTCAAAGAAGTAGAAAGTACCAGAGGAGTATTGGGACAGACCAAGGTGAGATTTGGTGATCATGGTCACACCGCCACTGTGGCGGTTTGGGCGGGGCATGTGATGGAAGGTATAGCTAAGCGGGGAGGGTTCAGTAAGGGGCAAGGTGTCATCACCCATGATACAAGTTTGCGTCAAGGCCATGATCTCAGCGCACACTTCCACAATAAGATCATGGATGGCAAGGGCCTTGCTCGCAAGTGAATGGACCTGGAGGGAGTATGGAGAGGGGTAGTGATTGTTCATTTGCTGGTGAAGTCCATGGGGTCAGCGGTGGGAGGAGTGAGCTGGACAGGAAAGGAGTATGCAAGAGATCGGAGGCCTCGTGGGACGCTGGATCCAGCAGTCCCCGCATTACTTTAGTTGCTGGGTTTCACGAGGCCTGCAAAACCCTACCAGCTAAAGTTAAATGTAAAATGGAGTTTAAGTCAGAGGTTTCCAGCCACATTATAATTTCCCACATTACAACAGTGACTACACTTCAAAAAGTACTTCATTAGCCGTAAAGCGCTTTGAGACGTCCAGTGGTTGTGAAAGGTGCGATATAAATGTAAGTCTTTCTCTCTTTTCTTTTAATATTTAAATGGACGACCCGCCTCCTCGTCCCGCCTCTGTTAAAACCGGAAGTGGGCGGGTTGGAGGTGGGTTCTGGTCGGGATTCAGATTTTTAACACTTTAATTTCTCACACACCCCCAGCCCACCAGTTCTTTTAGGTTAAAATTACCCCCATAGTGTCCCAGCTGCCACTCTGGTTGAGAGCAGCTAGCAGCACATACCAGGAACTGAATCTGCAACTTTTTAATCTGTATGGTTCAGTACCACAACACAGTGTGCATTTATAAACTTGGTCATACAACTTTCTAATGTTGTTGCTGAATAATGTAGTGTTGAGTTACAGTAATATAATGAATATTGCATCTTTCGTCACAAGCACTACTGCTTGAGTACACTGCATACATCTAACACTGCTGCTGAAATACTGTCACCAAAGAATAAATCATTACCTTCCACTTTATCTGAACAGAGTTCCCTGGCCTTCTCCCTCACCATTTTGGGGATAAGAACATCTTTCTCCACATGCCGAAGTAGATTCACCTCTGTAAGATATAAAAGTGGAAATTTTAGTGCTAGCTTAGCAGATAGCAGAGTGGATGAATGCTGGGATCTTTCTCTAACACTCAGATTTGCTGTTTAGGATACTGTGTGACTCAGCAAATCATAGACCAGGTATTTGCATATGGTGTCACCACCACTTAGGAGGTGAGTCAGCAGCCGTCTTTTTCAAAATGAAAGCCCCAACAATCCCTTACTAGATTGTTTTTCCAACCCACCCCCATTTCACCCACCAAAAAACCCCAACAACCTACAAACGAGGAGTGCTAGTGCCCTAAAAGAGCCAAGTATTTTTTTAAGTAATTTTTCATCTGAAGTCTAGGTTCAGGGGGGTAGGACAAAAAGAGACTTTCAAAAAACACATTAAGTAAAAATAATAAATTATAGAGTAAATAATTTAATAAACAATAACTTTTAAAAATCTGTTGGGTTAAATATATAAATAGGTATGGCAGGATCTGAGTCTGGAGCAGGATCTGAGTCACGTATCAGGCAGGGTGAATATATCAGTATAAAGTGTACGAAGGTTGCACAGCTTGAGAGTCAACTAGACAGACATTCCAGATGGAGAAAGTTTTCTGGAGCTGACGTTCCACAGGGTGGTCACCCCACAGGTTACTTGGAGTAGAGAAGCTGCTAAGAGAGACTGGTGACTACCGGCAGATAGGACAGGAAGTGGCAGATGAGGGTAGAAAGGGCATCATCGGTAGAGCTGAATTTGCCCAATATGTATACCCGTTTCTATACCAGTGATGTGAACAAAAAAGGTGACATAGAGGAGAGTTACCATGAGTGACTACAAGGCACTGAGGAGCGAGTGGTTACCTGTGGGGGAAAGAGTACAGGTGGCAGGTGGCATGAATCGGACAGTGGTGACTGTAGGCAATTCTATAGTCAGTTTCTTCTGTAGACGTGATCCAGAGTCCTAAATGGTATGTTGCTTCCCAGGTGCCAGGACATCACAAAGTAAAGACAAAGGGCTAGAAATTCGGTGCACTGTGCCTCTCGTTAGCACCCCAAGGGCAGAACGCACCGCCCCGTTATTCGGGGTTAGCGCTCTAAGAAGGAAGTGGAGCGCTGGAATTAACGCTCCACCTCCCTCTTGGGACACTAAAACTGAAGTTAGCGATTCTTGGTGCTATTAGCGACCCAAAGTTGCTACTTGCATTCCTGTACAGAACTCTTATCTGGGTAACTGTCCCCACCCTGCCCATATGTCCTGCTGGTCTTTTTCTAACACATTTTGACTTACAGTGTGGATTTCCCCCCAGTTAAATCTTTCACCACTGCCCCACATATTGAGGACGTGGTTCATGTGGGAACCAATGTCATAGATAGGAGTAGGTTCGAAGTTTTGCAAAAAGATTTCAAGGAGCTAAGTTCTAGATTAAGAAGCTGAACCTCCAGGGTAGTAATATCTAAGTTATCGACCAGACAGGGAAAGATTAGGATTGTCAATATGTGGCTCTAAGGATGGTGTAGAAGGGAGGGTTTCAGATTCCTAGAACAATGTGACCACTTTTGGGACCAAGGGAAGGCTGTACAAAGGAGATAGCCTTCACCTAAACTGGAGATGCACCCGTGTCCCTGCGGGAAGGATATACAGGGCAGTGGTGAAAGATTTAACTGGGGGGAAATCCACACTGCAAGTCAAAATGTGTGAGAAAAAGACCAGTAGGACATATGGGCAGGGTGGGGACAGTTACCCAGATAAGAGTTCTGTACAGGAATGCAAGTAGCAAAAGAAATAGAACAAGTGAGTAAGATGTACAAATTCAGCTCAAATGGTATGATGTAGTAGCCATTACAGAGACCTGGCCAAAAGTTGAGCACAATTGGGAGCTAAATATTCCAGGCTATAGGATCTTTAGAATGGAAAGGAAAATTGGGAAAGGAGAGGGAGTAGCAATATTGATAAAAGACACAAATACAGCAGTGGAAAGAAGGGATTTCAGTATGGGTGATCAGGCAGTGAAAACACTATGGGGGAAAAATTGAGTCGCGCCCCTTTTGGGGCGCTAACTTCGCCAGGGCGCTACTTTTAGTGCCCCATAAAAATTAGTGCCCCCGCGCCGGAAATTGAGTGGTTGCGCCCCAAGAGGGAAGCGGGGCGCTACTGGAAGCGCCCCGCATCCCTCTGGGGACGCTGCGAGTCAATATCGTGGTGCTACGTGCTGCAGCGCCAGGCGCTGTGGCATGTCGCACCGCGGTATTGCAGGCCTTCCTCCCCTTCTTAAAGGGGAGGGGCTTTGCGCAGCACGAACCGGGGCCCAGCTGGGCCCCCGGGGATCGGGAGTGCCGGCAAAAGAGCCCGGCACTCAAGAGAAGTGCCGGGCTCTTGGAGCGCAGCCGGCACTTCGCGGGGAGGGCTTCATGGGGGCCGGGGACAGCAACGGGGGCAGGTGCTGGCAGGCGGCCAGCAACAAAAATGGCCGCCCGCCACCTCCCCTTTAACTAGCGCCGCCCTGGCTGCAGGTAGGCCCCCCTGACCCCGTCGGACATAGCGTCCGGTGGTAATTCAAGCGGCGCTACCGAAGATCGTGGCCGGGGCGCTGCGCACAGCGATGACGTCATCGCCGGCGGCGCAGCGCCACAGGGCGCTACCAGTTAGCGCCGCCACTAACCTCCCGCTGAATTTCGCGGGAGGCATGGGCGGCGCCGCACCCAGGCGCTAGTTGCTTTGCGCCCCATTAGCGCCCTCTTAAGGCGCTAACGGGAGGCACAAACCAACTGAATTTTTCCCCCTATGGGTTTAAATTAAGGAACAATGAAGGATGCAAGATTTTGGTAGGAGTTATCTGCAGACCTCCTGATAGTAGTGATGTAGTGGGTGGGTGGGGGGGATGTATTAATACAGAGATATGGGAAACATGTAGCAAAAAAATGTAGTTATAACTCGAGATTTAAATTTTCACATAGACTGGGAGAAGCAGAACAGCTCAAGTAGTAAAGGCAATTAATTTTTTAGAATGTATTGGGGACAAATTTCTAAACAATGGGCCAGATTTTGTGGTAGAAATAATGGTGAGGCTAACCGCATTCACTTATTTATGTGAAAATCGGACAGCAACTTCTGGCAACCGCACATGCGCAGTTAAACGCAGAAATCCAGAAGTTGCTGTCCCAGATGTGACGTTCCTGAAAAAGCTTCCTGAAAACGGCATCTCGTCGTCTGGCTCCCCATTAAAATACATTGAACGGCGTGAAGTTCCTGTACTTAGATACGAACTAAACTTGCCAGAAGTTAGGGCTTGTCCATTCCAGTGCAAGTATCTTTTTAATGGCGTGTGTCGTAAGAATGAGCCTTACGCGTGGTGAACTTAAAGTAAGCTTTAATCAACTAAAAAGGTGCTACATACAAAAGAGGTCTTACTCTATGCCTCTCCAGGATCCCACTGATCAGCCCAGTATTTATCCTGGACTAATCACAGGAAGTGATGTAATAAAGTTCGAGTCACAGGAAGCTGTATTGTGTTACCACATTCTCCCTCCATTTCGTAGCCGCTGGACGAGGGAGAGCCGCACCCGTTTGGGTTCTCGGAGCGGTAGAGGGCCCCTAGCCCGTTTACCCGCCGCGGGCCGTGGACCAGAGTCCGAGTGATCCAGCCCGCTCTGTGAGGGGTCAGGACGATCCTGACTGTGTACTGGTGCCCGAACGGGTGTCGGGCAGGGCTGTGGCAGATCCGTTTCCGAGCGTATGGTACGGGGTGGATCGTGGCTGCGCGTGCGAGCCCCGACGGGCTCATAGTCAGTCTGCCCCAGGTCGGCACGCTGGAGTGAGGTACCAGCCGGCGTCAGATCCAGATCGTGATGAGAGGCACCTGGCGAGCCCAGAGATGTGCCTGGTACAATATCATCCCCTGGTGTCCCTCTATGTTTCGGCGGGCAGGGAGCCAGATCCCGCAATGACACGGTAGATTCCCGACCGTCAGGATACCGAATATAGGCGTAGGTAGGGTTGACGTCAGTGAGCTCAACCTCATCTACCAGGGGGTCATTCTTAGACGCCCGAACATATCTTCGGAGTAGCACTGGTCCCGGTGCAGTCAGCCACGACGGGACAGATATCCCATAGGATGAGCGACGCTGAAATCGGAAGAACCGTTCATGAGGCGTCGTATTTGTGGCGGTCGAAAGGAGGGACCGTGTGGAGTGTAATGCGTCTGGAAGTACTGCTTCCCATTGCTGGTTGGGTAGGCCCCGAGATCTCAAAGCCAGACGTACCGCATTCCAGATGATAGCGTTAAAACGCTCGACTTGCCCATTCCCGACCGGATGATAAGGCGTCGTTCTGCTGGCAGCAATACCCCGTTCCGAGAGATAGGCCTTGAGTTCTCCTGACATAAAAGAAGGGCCCCGATCCGAATGAACATAGGATGCCATGCCACAGAAAGCAAATACCTGCTCAAGGCAGCTGATAACCGTGGTCGTCAGCATATTGGGGCAGGGAAAGGCAAACGGGAAAACGGGAATACTCATCGACCATGGTCAATAGATAAGTGTTGCGAGTTGAAGAGGGCAACGGCCCCTTAAAATCGATGCTAAGCCGTTGCATTGGCTGGGTCGCATGTATGAGTATACCACCCGAGGGGCGGAAAAACTGAGGTTTCAATTCCGCACAGACTCTGCAGTCCGAGCACATCTTCTTTACATCCCCGGTAGAGAATGGGAGATTTCGGGACCGCACGAAGTGTAGCATGCGAGTAACGCCTGGATGACACAACCCATCATGGATGTCTACGAGCGTAGAGGGTGCCATGGCGGAGCAGAATGCTCGTGTGAGGGTATCCGGAGCCACATTCTCCTTGCCAGGTCGATAGTGGATGGTGTAACCAAAAGAGGCCAATTCCAGCCGCCAAAGCTGGATTTTATTATTTTTAATTTTGGTCCGTTTTCGATTATCGAGCATGAAGGCGACCGATCGCTGGTCCGTGATTAAGGTAAAGTGCTGGCGAGCTAGGAGATGAGTCCACTTCCGTACTGCCTCTATGATGGCTGTAGCTTCTTTCTCGACTGGAGGATAATGTAGCTCAGCCCCTTGAAAAGTCCTGGACAGAAATGCCACCGGACGACCTTCCTGATTCAGAGTGGCCGAGATCGCCGCCTCCGAGGCATCACACTCAACAACAAAAGGAAGACTCTCATCGATGGAGTGAAGAGCCGCTTTCTCCAACTGTTTTTTCAGGAGGTTAAAGGCTGCAACAGCCGCTGTGTCTAGTGGGAATGTGCTGGCCTTCAGTAGAGGTTGGATTCGGTCCGAGAAGTTAGGAATCCATTTAGCATAGTATGCAAACAGGCCGAGGGCCCGGCGCAAGGAGGCCGGATTCTTAGGTGGCGGGAGTTCTTGGAGTGGGCGAAGCCTTTCAGGGTCAGGTTTAATGATGCCATTGCCCACACAATAGCCAAGGATGTTGATGGTTGGTTGTGACTCAATGGATTTAGCCGCATTTAATGTCAAATTACGGTGCTGGAGTGCATCCCAAAATCGTTGGAGATTGGCGTCATGTTCCCGCTGATTGCGACCTGCGACAGTAATATTGTCCAGATAAGGAAACGTATCCTTTAAGTCTTCCTGTTTGACCAGGTCATCCATTGCTCGCTGGAAGACAGCCACTCCATTAGTGACCCCAAAGGGGAGGCGACGAAATTGATACAGCCGTCCATTGGCTTCAAAGGCCGTATACTGCTTGTCTGAGACCTTCAAGGGTACCTGATGATAGGCACTTTTCAGATCATATGTTGAGAACACCGTGTACTCAGCCAGTTTATTAACCATATCATCGATGCGCGGCAATGGGTATGCGTCCAAGTCCGTATATTGATTGATGGTCTGTGAATAGTCAATGCACAGCCGTTTCTTGTGAGGTTGTAGAGGGTTCTTAACAATAACGACCTGGGCGCGCCATGGCGACGAACAAGGCTCGATGATATCCTCTGCTAAAAGCCGAGAAATCTCAGCCGCAATAAAAGACTGGTCTTCCTGACTGAAACGTCGTGACTTTGTTATAATCGGTTTGCATCGAGGAGGGATACTGGTAAACAGTGAGGGTTCATCCAGTGAAGCTGCTGACAATGCACAGAACGGTAATCGAGGTCGTATATTAGAAATAGTGAGTTCAGGTTTGGATCCGCCAAACTCAATGGTGAGCTTCTTATGCTGCTTTTGAAAATCTAGCCCTAAGATAAGATCACTACATAAGTCCTTGAGCACCGAAAGCCGGGTGGAGGGATACCTGTGACCATTAAGTGTTATTTCAACCATACAAAAGCCAGAAATTCTGGTATTAAGTGATGACTGAGCCATCGCAATTGCCTGGTCCGATGGGAAAACATGTAGCTTTAACTTTGCAACAATCTGTTCCCTAATGAAACTATCAGTGCTACCTGAGTCAATTAAGGCATCTAAAGTATGTCCATTAATTGATGCTTTTGTAGCTGCATGGAATAGGTTCTGAGGACAAGCAGCTGTAATTGGTGTCGTTGCACAAAGAGTGGCTGAAACTCTAGGTGTGTTTCTTCGAGAGAAAACCCGAGAGGAAGCACGATAGATTTTAGCCGGAACATCTTGATAGGCCCTTACCGGGGCAGTTCGGTAGGACTTAGCTTGATAAGCCCTCATAGAGGCTCTTGATAGGCAAACCTTTGCAAAATGACCCTTTTTGTTGCAATGACTGCAAAACGCATTGCGAGCAGGGCAGAATTTCCGAGGGTGAAACTCATCACCACAAAAGAAGCATTTCTTAGATTGCCAAGAGGCTGCCACAGTGGGGTCATCATCCTCTTCATCAGTGAAGTCATCAGATTGATCGTCAGGGATAAAGTCCTCCCTAATAGAGTTCACCTGTGGCCTCTTAAATTGCCTGACTGTAGTTAAGGCAGCAGACCGAGGTCTGGGCACTGTATAAAGGTCTGCATTTCTTTTTGCCAGATCTAGAGAGCAAGCCATGTCATAAGCTCTCTGAAGCTCAAGTGTCTTACTTTCCAGTAGACGCTGGCGTATAAATGGGGAGGCAAGCCCGCAGATGAAAGCATCACGGATCATTTCTTCACGGTACAGCTCAGCTGAGGCTGCCTGAAAGTTACAGTCCATACTAAGTCTGCGAAGCTCTTGGAGGAATTTATCAATGGATTCCTCCGGCCCTTGTTGGGCTGTAGCTAGTAGATGTCTGGCATAGACCTCATTCGGTGTCTTAGTATATAGTCTCTTAAGCGTCCGAATTGCCTCCTCGTAACTGCCCCATTCCTCGACATACTGAAATACATTCGGGGTGACACAGTTGATGAGTATCCGCAATTTTGAGTCATCATCAGCCTTGCAATATTCGAGAAAATTGTCAAACGTGCGATACCAGTGTTTCCACACCTTACCGGCTGCTGGGGTGTTTGGGTCCAAGTCAAGACGCGATGGTTTAAGGATGTTTTCCATGATGGGTGATTCCCTGGATCCTTAGTTCCGAGTTCGTCCAAAAAGTTTGAGTGCGAAGTTTTTCAAAGTTGATTAAATTGTCGTAAGAATGAGCCTTACGCATGGTGAACTTAAAGTAAGCTTTAATCAACTAAAAAGGTGCTACATACAAAAGAGGTCTTACTCTATGCCTCTCCAGGATCCCACTGATCAGCCCAGTATTTATCCTGGACTAATCACAGGAAGTGATGTAATAAAGTTCGAGTCACAGGAAGCTGTATTGTGTTAACACAGCGTGGTAAGTCTTAATTACTGCCAAACAACCTCTCTGGCACTGAAAATTAATTTTTACATGTATGGAGTCTCATTCCTTCAGATTTTAACTATTGTTGGAGATTTAAAAAAAGAAAAAAGTAACTAATTTTTTTTAACTCTTTCTTTTATCTCTCTTAAACAACCTTTCTTTCCCTCTCTTTATTTTGCTTTCTGTACCTGATTAGACATTAAATTAAATAATCTGACACTTCCTGATTTAGACTCTCTGCTGCTTATTAATGATTCTTCAATCTGATTGGTTAAGGAGATACACAGTTGATTGCCCTGTTCACACAGGTTCCAGATGCTCTGTGCTTTTTGGACAGTTGGCTGACAGGAACCCCAAGTGAAAAAGCCCACAGAAAAACTATGGGCAAGTGCACAATTCATACGCCGCCGACTGCAAAATCCGGCCCAATATGTTTTGGAACCAACAAGGAAACAGGTCATACTAGAGTTAGTAATGAGTAATGAACCAGAATTCATTAACAATCTGACAGTGAGGGAACATTTTACAAATAGTAATCACAATATGACTGAATTTAATATTACTTTTGAGAGGGAGAAAGGAAAGCCACAAAGCAAGGTTTTAAATTTAAGTAAGGTAAATTTCATAGGAATGAGAAATGAAATGGCTGCAGTAAACTGGGTAGAACTGTTAATGGGTAAACCTACAAACAGTGGGAAATATTCAAAGAATTATTTGGTACCATATAAAACCAGTACATACCCCTAAAAGGCAAAGGCTTCACATGTAGTTAAGCAACCATGGTCAACAAATGAGGTAAGAGACAGTAGTAACAAGCTAAACGAAAAGGCTTACACAAGTGCAAAGAAAAAGTAGAAATCTAGTGGACTGGGAGAGCTATAAAAAGCAAGAACGGGATGCAAAGGTAGTAATAAGTGGTTCAAAATGGAATATGAAAAAAACTTGCAAGGGATATCAAAGCTAACAGCAAAAGCTTTTATAAATATATTAAGAGAAAAAGAGTGATAAAAGGGAATAGCCCATTAAATACAGATGCAAGCAAGACTATCGTACATAATAAGGAAATGGCAGACTTGTTAAATGAGTACTTCATCTGTTTTCATAATGGAGAAAGAGGACAAAATACCAGCAGTACAAGGGAATCTAAAATAAGTCAATGGGAGGAACTTAGTGGATTAATGGTGATGGAGAAAAAAATATGACTTAAGACAAATCTCCAGGACCTGATGGTTTCCACCCTAGAGTATTAAAAGAAATTGGCAAAGAAATTGCAGCTGCATTCGTCATAATTTTCAAAAGCTCTCTAGATTTAGGAATTGTGCCCTTTGATTGGAAGATTTCAAATGTTTAATAAGGGAGGGAGGAAGAAACCAGGTAACTACAGACCTATCAGTTTATCATTAATTGTAGGGAAGTTACTGGACACTATCATAAGGGACAGAGTCACTGAGCTCTTGGACAAGTATTAGCTGATCAAAGAGAGTCATCGTGGATTTGTGAGGGGTGGTTATGCCTGAGTAATCGAGTTGAATTTTTTGAGGTGGTCACTAACATGGTGGATAGGGGAGTGTCTATAGATGTTGTCTATATGGACTTCCAAAAAGCATTTGATGAGGATCCACACGAGAGATTATTAGCAAAAATTAAAGTGCATGGAATTGGAGGTAACCTTGTGATGGGAGCAGTAATTAGTTGAGAGGTGGGAGACAGAGAGTAGGGATAATGGGTCCATTTTCTGATTGACAGAATGTGACAAGTGGTGTTCCCCAGGGTTCTGTACTGGGGCTGCAGCTTTTCACCATATATATTAACAGCTTGGATGAAGGAATAGAGAGTTGTATATCCAAGTTTGCAGATGGCACTAAGTTAGGAGGTACAGAAAGTTGTGTGAGTGGTAGCAGGAAATTACAAAGGGACTCAGCGTGTGGGCAAAACTACGGCAGATGGAGTTCAATGGGGGAAGTGTCAGGTCACCCACTTTGGATCTGAAAAAGACAAATGTTTTCTTAAAGGTGAGAGACTAGAAGCTGTGGAAGAGCAAAGGGATTTAGGTGACCGTGTACACAAATCACTAAAAGCTAGTGCATGGAACAAAAAGTCATCAAAAAGGCTAATGGAATGTTGGCCTTAATCTCAAGGGAGTTGGAAAAGTGAGGAAGTGATACTTCAGTTGTGCAGAGCCTTGGTTAGACCCCATCTGGAGTACTGCAACCAGTTTTGAGCACAGCACCTCACCTCAGGAAAGATATATTGGTCTTGGAAGGGGTACAGCACAGATTCTTCAGAATGGTACCGGGGCTTAAAGGGTAAAATTATGAGGACAGGTTGCATAAACTTGGCTTGTATTCCTTTGAGTTTAGAAGGTTTAGGAGTGATCGAATCAGGTGTTTAAAATGACAAAGGGATTCGATCGGGTAGATACAGAGAAATTATTTTCACTGGTGGGGTAATACAGAGAAAGAGGGCATAATCTTAAAATGGCTAGGCCATTTAGGAGTGAAATCAGGAAGCACTTTATCCACACAAAGAGTAGCGGAAATCTGAAACTCGCTCCATCAAAAGGTTGTGGATGCTGGGTCAATTGAAATTTTCAAGACTTAGATCAATAGATTTTTGTTGGATGATGGTATCAAAGAATATGGAGCAAAAGCGGGTAAATGGAGTTGAGGTACAGATCAACTGTTATCTAATTGCAAGGCAGAATAGGCTCGAGTGCTAAATGGTCTACTCCTGTTCCTATACATGCTTGCAAACCAGTAAACTGTTTAAAAACAGAATCTTTCTATTGCAGATTAGCATACATATCGCAGTTTATTTTTCCCTTCTACTGCTGTTGTGACTTTATAGTATTAAAAAAAACCTAAATAATTCAGTTAATGCATGCCTTGTCTGCTGCACTAAAACTTACCAGCACTTCAATGTTTTATTTAAAAAAACTTGAGTAACAACATTAAGTACACTTGTTACTCCAATATTAGCTGTTGGTCAAAACCTTAAAAATGTAAAGGTTAAAAATTAATTAATTAATAACAGTTCCTATAAACCTTTCAGAACTTTAGTAACTGAATATGTGTGCATGGTACTGCTGTGCTAACAGTATTCAAAATTATATATTTCTGATTATAACAATTGATTAATACAGAAATCCCAGCCCTTTAATCTAATAAAAGATTAAAATGTCCTACAAATAAAAGCAATAAAACACTTAAAAATAATGACAAATTTGAGACATATTCGGCCAAATCTGCCTGGAAAAATAACGGTGAGTTCACGATGCAAGCCATTATTAATGTGCAAATTGGCCAACAAGTTTAAGGAAAGAAGAGATACAATGTGAGTTGCGAATCTCCAGAACTGGCTGGTCGATTTACACCGCTCCCCTCACACAAACAGCATCTCGTCCTTAGGCTCCCATTATTTTTAAGAACTTGCTGGATTTGCACATTAATTGCTCATTAAACTCAACAACAACAACAACTTGTATTTATACAGCACCTTTAACATAGTAAAACATCCCAAGGCGCTTCACAAGAGCGTTATAAAACAAAATTTGACAACAAGCCACATAAGGAGAAATATGGGCAGAAGACCAAAAGCTTGGTCAAAGAGGTAGGTTTTAAGGAGCGTCTTAAAGGAGGAAAGAGAGGTAGCGAGGCAGAGAGGTTTAGGGAGGGAATTCCAGAGCTTAGAACCTTGGCAGCTGAAGGCATGGCCACCAATGGTTACACGATTAAAATCTGGGATTCTCAAGAGGCCAGAATTAGAGGAGCGCAGATATCTCGGTTGGCTGTGGGGCTGGAGGAGATTACAGAGATAGGGAGGAGCGAGGCCATGGAGGGATTTGAAAAGGATGAGAATTTTTAAATCGAGGTGTTGCTTAACCAGGAGCCAATGTAGGTCAGCGAGCACAGGGGTGATGGGTGAACGGGACTTGGTGCGAGTTAGGACACTGGCAGACGAGTTTTGGATGACCTCAAGTTTACGTAGGGTAGAACGTGGGAGGCCAGCCAGGAGTGCATTGGAATAGTCAAGTCTAGAGGTAACAAAGGCATGAATGAGGGTTTCAGCAGCAGATGAGCTGAGGCAAGGGGCGGAGACGGGCGATGTTACGGAGGTGGAAATAGGCGGTCTTAGTTATGGCACGGAAGCTCATTTCAGGGTCAAATATGACACCAAGGTTGCGAACAGTCTGGTTCAGCCTCAGACAGATGCTAGGGAGAGGGTGGAGTCGGTGGTGGGGACCGAAGAAAATGGCTTCGGTCTTCCTAATATTTAACTGGAGAAAATTTCTGCTCATCCAGTACTGGATGTTGGACAAGCAGTCTGACAATTTAGAGACACTGGAGGGGTTGAGAGAAGTGGTGGTGAGGTAGGGCTGGGTGTCGTCAGCGTACATGTGGAAACTGACACTATGGGCTGGATTTTACCAGCCCTGAGGAGGCGGGTCTGCCAGGAAAATGGTAGAAACTGGAAGCAGGTACCAACCCCCCCTCCCAACCCGCCTCCATGCCATCTTCCCGGGAGGCGGGTCCCCGAGTCGCGCAGGGACCCGTCTCCTCGAGGCAGGAAGGGGATTAGAGCCAATTAACTGCCTGTTAACAGGTAGTTAACAGGCAGTTTTGAAGCTTATCTCCATTTTACGCCTGCAATTGTGGGCTTCCCGACAGCTGCGAACATCGCTAGTGTCAGCGAGGTGAGCAGTGGGTCTGCGGGGGTGAGAGGGGTCGAAATGTCAGCTGTAGAGGTGAGTGATGGGTGCAAGTGTGGACAGGTAAGTATGAGAGGTGAGTGTAAAGTGTTGGAAAAAGTTTCCTTACCTTTGCTTCTTCCTGCAGGCTTCAACCTTTGAGGATCCGGAGGTGCCTCATCTCAACGGCAGAGATGACAGAATGCAGCAGCCATCTGCTTTCTGCTGAGGAGAGAGGTTTTGATGAGCCTTCAGTGCAAGGGCTCACCTTAGAACAGAGATCGTCAATGTTTGACAGCTTCTCAAAGCTGTCAAACGCTGACAATTCATCTGTCAAAAAAATTTCGACAGCTGAAGTGTCATACGCTGATGTCATCTGTCACCGGCTTTCCCAGGGCGGGCTTAACAAGGTCAATCAAGGGAAAATAACGTGGGTTGGTCAGACGTCGCGGAGGGCGGGACTGAAACCCGAAAAACAGCAGTCCCGCCCCCAACGCGCCTTCATTGACAAAATCCAGCCCTATGTTTTCGGAGGATGTCGCCAAGGGCCAGCATGTAGATGAGAAATAGGAGGGGACCAAGGACAGATCCTTGGGGACACCAGAGGTAATGATGCGGGAGCGGGAAGAGAAGCCATTGCAGGTGATTCTCTGGCTACGATTAGATAGATAAGAATGGAACCAGGCGAGAGCAGTCCCACCCAGATGGACGATGGTGGAGAGGCGTTGGCGGAGGATGGAGTGGTCGACTGTGTCAAAGGCTGCAGACAGGTCGAGAAGGACGAGGAGGGATAGTTTACCTTTGTTACAGTCACAAAGGATGTCACTTGTGACTTTGATGAGAGTCGTTTCGGTACTGTGGCAGGGGTGGGAAACTCGCTGCAGAAAGTTAGGGCTCATAATTAATAGCGTAGGTACCCTTTTACTGAAGTGATAATTGTTAATGCAATGCCTATCAATCTCTCCAGCTCAGAAAGGGAAGGATTTAAACTGTTGAGTCTCATTCCTACATGTAGTAAATTCTTCGCAGAGATTTTTTAAAAATTTGATTTGTTTTTCTTACTTTTCCTTTCTGTCTCTTTTTTTCTCTCGCTCTTAATCCAATCTTTATTTCTCTTTCTGTACCTGATTTGATTCTTATTCACCCTCCTTCTCTTCGTTCATTTGTTTCTTTCAATCTCAATCCTTAAATCACATTGGTTAAGGAGATACACTGCTGGTCCCGTCATTCACTGAGGTCCCAGATGTCCCAACGTCCTTGCCACACTGCTTTCAGTTCACGCTTTCAGCAAGTTACGGCGGAAATGATATACCAGCCGAAGGGTGCAGATAAAAGTCTAATGGCGCACACCGAAAGATGCCCCGCTCCAGCAAGATTTGGCCTGTTATCTGAAGCTACGGACTGCAACAATCAAATACGAGGTACCAATGCTTCTCTACACACCTTAATATTGTACATATTGCGTGTTCAAGTTGAATTTTTTTTGATACAATTCTCCCCCACTTTTTTGAAGACACTGACTATGGAATGGTTCATAGGCAACCAAGTGGCCATTATTTACATGTGTGTTTCGGCAGTGAGAACTGGCAAACTATTCAACTGCAGGGAGCATCATAGCCAAGCCTGATGCTGTGCTTATCCCAATGTACACTTGCATGCACTTTCTAAAAGGGAAAGCAATTAAGAATGGGGACCCTGGCTGGTTTTCGCTTCCCTACCTCTGGCTGCTGATTCTAATCAGCATTTCTAGTGCTGCCACTACTGAGATCAGCTAACTCAGAGCAGACCAAGGATCAAAACTAAGTCTTTCCTGTATGGCTGAGAACAACACTGGGCAATGGATACGATATACTAGAGTTATTAGGAAGGAAGGTACAATTTTAAAGAAACATTCCTAATAAAACTGTAATAAAGTTTGTCAAAAAATTGTAAAAATGGTACACTTCAAAAACCAGAGCTTAACAAAGCATTACCATATTTGATGAATTCAAAAGGTATTGAATAAGAAATGGAAGTGTAATGTACCTCATTTAGAAATTGAGAAAGAGAGAAAACCCTTCTGAGTTACTAATTAATATCAGGCATACAAGCAAAAGCTGCAATTATTAATTCAAGGTGACCAAAAAGTAGAAAAAAGCACCCAGCACCGATTATATTAACCCTATAACCTAATGAGTAGCAGGGAAATAGTGCTTACACCATCTTTCTCATTATATTGACAGGCTGTCTAATTTGAACAGCTTGGCCTCTTTCTAATATGTATAACTTGAATGTTTCTAGTGGATTCCTGACTATATGCACAAGCTGATGCTACTGTTGATGTACACCTATCGTAACATTGTTCTCCCTTTACTCCCAAACTTTACTTTTCAAACCACCCTCCCCTGCCTCCTCCTCCCTCACCTCCAGCAATAAATGTGAGGAGCTCATGGACTTCTTTGTTAAAAAGATCAACAACATTGGTTCAACTGCTTCTGCTTTCAATTCCCTTCCTTCCCCTAGCCCATCAGACCTTACTTCCTCTCCGTTTTCCCCCTGCCCTAACCCTAAATTTGCATATTTCTCTAATTTCTCTCCAAACTCCGCTCTTGCCCTTTTAAATCTCATCTTGTCAATGAGACTGACCTCCTGCTCTCTCGATCCGGTTCCTACTAAATTGTTGACCACCAACTTCCCTTCCTGGCTCCCATGTTAGCGATATTGTTAACTGTTTTCTCTCCTCAGGTATTGACCCCTTTCCTTCAAACCTGCCATCATCACCCCCTCCTCAAAAAAACAACCCTTGACCCCGCTGTCCTTGCAAACTATCGCCCCATCTCCAAACTCCCTTTTCTCTCCAAAGTTCTTGAACGTGTTCTTACCTCCCAAATCCATGCCCGTCTTTCCCACAACACCTCCAATTAAATATCGGGAATACCGAAGCCATTGTCTTCGATTCACACCACAAAGTCCGTTTCCTTTCCACTGATTTGCTCTCTCTCCCCGGCAACTGTCTAAGGCTGACCAAGTCTGTTCGTAACCTTGGTGTCATATTTGATCACGAATTGAGCTTCCTATCTCATATCCATTCTATCTCTAAGACCGCCCATTTCCACCCTCGTAATATCTCCCGTCTCCGCCTCAACTTATCTGCTGCCGAAACCTTCATCCATGCCTGTATCACCTCTAGACTTGACTATTCCAATGCACTCCTGGCCAGCCTCCCTAGTTCTACCCTCCATAAGCTTGAGGTCATCCAAAACTCTGCCACCTGTGTGCTAACTCGCACTAAGTCCCGCTCACCCATCTCCCCTGTGCTTGCTGATCTACATTAGCTCCCAGTTAAGTAACGCCTCGATTTTGAAATTCTCATCCTTGTTTTCCAATCCCTCCATGGCCTCAACCCTCCTTATCCCTGTAATCTCCTCTAGCCCTGTAATCCTCCTAGGTCTCTGTCCTCTGCCTATTCTGACCTTTTGAACATCCCTGATTTTAATTGCTCCACCATTGGCGGTCGTGCCTTCAGCTGCCTTGGTCCTAAGCTCTGGAATTTCCTCCTTTAAGACTCTCGTTAAAACCTACCTCTTCGACCAAGCTTTTGGTCATCTGCCCTAACATCTTCTTATATGGCTCGGTGTCAAATTTTGGTTTATGATAACACTCCTGTGAAGCGCCTTGGGACGTTTTATTACGTTAAAAGCGCTATATAAATATAAGTTGTTGTTCTTGTTGTATGGTAGTTTTGACTCAGCGTATTGTTTACAAAATTCCATATTCAAGCAAAATAGTGGCATGCTATTAGTAAGCATTTTATCTGCACACAAGTGGTGTACATAATGTTATACCATGCAGCACCATGATGATCTCAGACCGTTAAATAAACAAAAGTAGGAAAGGGCAATTAATCAAAATGAATGTGGCAGAAAACGAAAAACTCTCACCTTCAGTGGCACAGCCTTCATCTATTACTAACCTACACACTGGAAATGGTCTCCCAATCCCCCTCTGCCTTACTTCCTCCATCCCCTCCTTCTCTTTGGCCATGCCTTTGGTCACCTCCCTAACTTGTCTCCCACCAGTGCGCAGCATTTGTTTTTGCTTCTTTGAAGCACCGTGCAATGATTTACTACATTAAAAGTGTAAGTAAGAAATGGGGAAAGAGAAAGGAAAGGAAACTTATATTTATATAATGGCCCAGAAATTAAACATGGATGGTTCCCGCGGGGGTAAGGATTCCCCGCGATATCGCACTCCGCGCCTACCTTTTTGCTCCGGGCCCACACGAACTTTAGTTTCAAACGCTCTCTCTGTTGGAACCGTGCAGTGCTTGCGTGACCCAGAGACGCAATTAGTTTGTGCGAGCTCTGGGATCACGTGATTTAGTTAGAGCCAATGGCAGCACACCATCTTTCATTCATAGTTTTGATGGCTAGAGCTGTCAAAGCTATGAATACTACAAACCCCCAAAAGAACAGCTAAACCTCAATTAATTTTTTTTTTAAAGCCATCACATTAATAAAATAAGTATAGTTAAATAAATTAACCACTTTAAACAAAAAATTTAATTTTTGAAAAAATTTAAAATCTTTTTAAAAGTTATAAAAATAAACTTACCTTTCTTTAAAGTCTCTAAAAAAGATAAACCTGTTGAAAAAAATTTAAAATAACACTTAATTAACTACTTACCTTGTTAAAAGGGGGTCCTACGCCTGCTTTCTTTGTGTGTAAAATCTTCACCACTTACCTGCGCGTTCAAAGCTGGAAAAAAAACTAAGTGCACTGCGTGCGCACAGCCTGTAGTGCGCACGCGGTTCACTTAGGAACCGCCCCCTTCTCAATTCACGAAGTGCCGGTTTCCCGCGCATGCGCAGTGCATGCAGGAAACCGGCAATTCATGATCTAATACGCGAGAGTACACAGTGCGTACTCTCGCGTATTGGCCCGAAAATTAAACCTAATACGCGAGAGTACGCACTGTGTACTCTCGCATATTAGATCCCGAATTGCCGGTTTCCTGCATGCACTGCGCATGCGCGGGAAACCGGCACTTCGTGAATTGAAAAGGGGGCGGTTCCTAAGTGAACCGCGTGCGCACTACAGGTTGTGCGCACGCAGTGCACTTAGTTATTTTTCCAGCTTTGAACGCGCAGGTAAGTGGTGAAGATTTTACACACAAAGAAAGCAGGCGTAGGACCCCCTTTTAACAAGGTAAGTAGTTAATTAAGTGTTATTTTAAATTTTTTTCAACAGGTTTATCTTTTTTAGAGACTTTAAAGAAAGGTAAGTTTATTTTTATAACTTTTAAAAAGATTTTTAAATTTTTTCAAAAATTAAATTTTTTGTTTAAAGTGGTTAATTTATTTAACTATACTTATTTTATTAATGTGATGGCTTTTTTTTAAATTTAATTGAGGTTTAGCTGTTCTTTTGGGGGTGTGTAGTATTCATAGCTTTGACAGGTCTTCCTGTCAAAACTATGAATGAAAGATGGTGTGCTGCCATTGGCTCTAACTGAATCACGTGATCCCAGAGCTCACACGAACTAATTGCGCCTGAGTCACACAAGCACTGCATGGTTCCAACAGAGAGAACCTTTGAAACTAAAGTTCGTGTGGGCCCGGAGCAAAAAGGTAGGCGCGGAGTGCGATATCGCGGGGAATCCTTACCCCCGCGGGAACCACCCATGTTTAATTTCTGGGCCATTAGGTTTAATTTTCGGGCCAATGATTTATTAGCCCAGATTTTGCGGTTAGCGGCGAAGCAAAAGCGTTTCCGACATGTTACTTCAAATCAACGGAGTATAGTGGGAATGCTATAGTGCATGTTGCTGTGACATCAACAAGCTGTCTAAGCAGCCAATCAAAACACAGAGTTCTCACAAACAGCGAACCAGAAGTGGGTAAGCTCTTAAAATTCTAACTTTTTAAAAATGTTAGAGAGAATAAAAGAAAGATTGGGGCTCTCACATGGGGAAAAGGCAAACCCGAAATAAAGATGAACAACCTTAAAAAAAAAATTATTTATTTTTTAAAGGTTTCTTAAAATGTTTTATTTTTATTAAAATGGATAAATTTGACACCGCACAAAATTAAAATTAGTTTTTCAGGGCCATAACCTTTGTTTAGCAGTAAATGCGCTGTTAAACCCCCAGTTGCACCTAATCCCTTTGGGTCTAACTTTTAGTGGGGAATTTAACAGCGTAATTACTGTGGAAGAACTGAAGTTTTCATCAGTTTCAATGATTTGAGAGATTTCACTGATTGCCGGCTCGGGGGCGGGGGGGGCACAGCGCAGCCTGTGGAGGAGCAGTGAATGACAGACCGTAACTTCAGGATATCGTCATTAGGCTGCACATACGCTAAATCCTGAAGTTGAGGTCAGTTTCAAAGGCAAAATGACGGCGACGCTGCCAGTTCGCTGTCATCAGGACCGCAAATTCTGGGCCATTATGTCTCTTTTTACTTCATATCCAATGAATTATTTGAAATGAATTTCTGTTCTGTAGTCAAATATATAAATGCAAGTTGTTGTCCCGCCTCCAAAGCGCCCCCATTAATAAAATCGCCCCCACAGTCTCAAACAGAAAAGTAACTGGTCACTTCAGACACGACTTAGAAATAGTCACTGTATTCGTCACCGAGGTATAATTTTGTTAACAAGAACAACTTGGTATCTTGTCGCTCAATCTACCAAATTAAACTAAAGGCTCTAGTGATAATGCACAGCCTCTTACCCTCCTTTTAAAGCAACTCACCAGTGAGAAACACTAAATAATTAACAGATTAAATGAAAATGACAAAAACTGGAAATATGAAAAACAGAAAATGCTAGAAATGCACAGCAGGTTGGTAAACACCTGAAGATGAAGATATGTTAACATTTCATCAGCTGTATACCTGAATTCAATTGAAGAGTCCTGTTTGAACATTATTAGCCTTTCTCTTTCATATGTTGACTGACCTGTTGTGCATTTCCAGAAAACTTAAAAGAGTATTTGTATACCCAGATTTGATCTACTTTTTATATTCTGTGAGCATTCATTATAATTGCATCTCTAGTACTACTAAATTCACTTGGTGAATGTAAAAACAATAATCCATAAGTGCTAAGGTTATCATTTAACAGTCTGCACCACTTCCAATGTTCTAGAATTAATTTATACATGATCTGAACAATTCCCATGATATAAACAGAATATCACAATTGGTGAGGTTATTTGATGGATGTTCATTAAGATAAATAACGTTATCTTTGTGAAATAATAGACTACCCTATAATAGTTATGTTTTAAAATATATTTATGACATTTATGTTAAATACCCTAGTGAATACTGAGCTCAGTGCCTTAATTTTTCTAAAATTGTAAAAGCAAAAGGATCAGTGGCCTGAAGGAACATTACAAAGTTTATCACCACTTAATCAGTGCTCTTAATCAAATTTTCACCTTTCTCAGTACTGAATTTATTGCACATCTTGTTCTGAAGGAGATCCGCAATCTGATTAAAAATAGATTCTGACTATCCTCAGCCCATCTGAATGCCCAGCTTTGTACAAAACGTCTTCAGAAGAATAAGATTCAAGTAACAGTATAAGGATCAAATTAATTTGATATGGATAATTATTTAAAGTTACAACTGGGTTGGAGCAAATTTCCTCACAAACAGAATAAATTAGTAGCCAAGGTAAAAATGCAGTGCAAAAAAACAATAACTCCTAGGCAAGAGAATGGAGACAAGTCCAATACAAGTAAGAAAAGAAACATGTAGCTATATTCACCAAACCAGAAT
Source organism: Squalus acanthias (assembly GCA_030390025.1). Taxonomy (NCBI): domain Eukaryota; kingdom Metazoa; phylum Chordata; class Chondrichthyes; order Squaliformes; family Squalidae; genus Squalus; species Squalus acanthias. The sequence goes on from CM059428.1 coordinate 74,069,625, forward strand.
TAAATGCAAATAACAAAAGGAGCTTTGCCATGAGAGCATCCCGGCCCCAACCGTCTCCTCTTCACTATGGACGTACAATCCCTCTACACCTCCATTCCCCACCAGGATGGCCTGAGGGCGCTCCGCTTCTTCCTTGAACAGAGGCCCAACCAGTCCCCATCCACCACCACCCTCCTCCGCCTGGCTGAACTTGTTCTCACATTGAACAACTTCTCCTTTGACTCTACCCATTTCCTCCAAATTAAAGGTGTTGCTATGGGTACCCGCATGGGTCCTAGCTATGCCTGCCTTTTCGTGGGATATGTGGAACACTCTTTGTTCCAGTCCTACTCGGGTCCCCTCCCTCACCTCTTTTTCCGGTACATTGATGACTGTATCGGTGCCGTCTCCTGCTCTCGCCCTGAACTAGAACATTTCATTCACTATGCTTCCAATTTCCACCCTTCCCTCACCTTCACATGGTCCATCTCCGACTCTTCTCTTCCCTTCCTCGACTTCTCCATCTCCATCTCTGGGGATAGGTTATTGACCAACATTCACTACAAGCCCACCGACTCCCACAGCTACCTGGACTACACTTCCTCCCACCCCGCCTCCTGTAAGGACTCTATTCCATTCTCCCAGTTTCTCCGTCTCCGCCGCATCTGCTCTGATGATGCCACCTTCCATACCAGTGCTTCCGACATGTCTTCCTTTTTCCTCAACCGAGGATTCCCCTCTACCGTGGTCGACACGGCCCTCGACCGTGTCCGTTCTATCTCCCGCACATCCGCCCTCACCCCTGCCCCTCCCTCCCGGAACCACGATAGGGTTCCCCTTGTCCTCACCTTTCACCCCACCAGCCTCCACATTCAACGGATCATCCTCCGCCATTTCCGCCACCTCCAGCGTGATCCCACCACCAAACACATCTTCCCCTCACCTCCCCTTTCAGCATTCCGCAGGGACCGCTCCCTCCGCGACACCCTAGTCCACTCCTCTACCACCCCCAGCACCCCTTCCCCTTCGCCTGGCACCTTCCCGTGCACGCGCAGGAGATGCAACACATGCCCTTATACCTCCCCTCTTCCCACTGTCCAGGGCCCCAAACACCCCTTCCAGGTGAAACAGCGATTTACTTGTACTTCCTGCAATTTAGTATACTGTATTCGCTGCTCACGATGTGGACTCCTCTACATTGGGGAGACCAAACGCAGATTGGGTGACCGCTTTGCGGAACACCTCCGTTCAGTCCGTAAGGGGGACCCCGAGCTCCCGGTGGCCTGTCACTTTAATTCACCGCTTCACTCCCACTCTGACCTCACCGTCCTCGGCCTAATACACTGTTCCACGGAAGCTCAGCGTAAGCTCGAGGAACAGCACCTCATCTTTCGTTTAGGCACGCTACAGCCCTCTGGACTCAATATCGAGTTCAACAATTTTAGATCATAACCTCAGCTCCAATCACATTTATATTTTATTTTATCTACCCTTTTATTTGTCCCCCCCACCTTTTTTTTCCTCCTAGAAGCTGGCAGCTGTCCTTCATTCTGCCAGTAGATTTCACACTTCATTCAGCCTTAATCTGTCACATTAACACCACCTCTAGCCTTGCATATCTCTTAATGTCTCTTAATGTCTCTTCATCTCCTCCTTTGTTCCTTTATCCCCTCCCCCTTTTCCCAGCTTTACCCTGGCCTTAAATCTATTTGATTTCCAGCTCTTCCCAGTTCTGATGAAAGGTCATCGACCTGAAACGTCAACTCTCTTTCTCTCTCCACGGATGCTGCCTGGCCTGCTGAGTTTTTCCAGCGTTTTCTGTTGTTATTTCCAATTCACAATATCACTTGAACAAAACTATATATTGCCAGGAGAGTTCCTCACAAAACTTCACATTTCAATACATAAAATACAGAATCCAGATGTTCTGCTACGATTTTTTCTCTTCTGTTGAATTTATGGGCATTTTATGCAGCGTCATAAAACTAACAATTTGCAAAATAAAATGTATTCGCTGTTCAAAGGCTATCTCATTAAATACAATGATATGGTGGAAAGACTTTTGCCAGATCAGCCAAAGTGGAATACCATTTTAACCATTATATCATAAAGCAATTACAATTTTAGCTTTTGATTTTCCGGAGCAATCCTGGCCTACAATCAATTCCCAATCAAAGATGGCAAAGATCAGTGTCCGCGGCTGTAGCAGATCTATTAAAGGGAGTGCCTCACAAATGTGTTAAGTAGGTTAGTAATTTTACCACAGATTTTAAGACTCTACCAAAAAAAACATTTTTAAATATAGACAGAGCTTTCTGTGGCTTTGCCTGACATTTAGTGATCTGACTTCACATCAAACTGTCACTAACCCAGCAAGCACCAGGTCTTAAAATATTTCTAAGTCTATTCCTTTTGCTCTACGTTAGTCACACACACAGCTTTCTATGAATCTTCTCAGAAACACTTCTTCCCTGGAGAGAAGGCGCAAACATAAGACTGAGCAACTGATTTGTGCTGTGCATCAAATATGTATCTAGCACAAGCTACTGAAATGAAAAACACTCACAATTTATTCAAATGTTTCTCTACACATTATGGGGGAAAAATTGGGTCATGCCCCCTTTGGGGCGCTAACTTCGCCGGGGCGCTACTTTTAGCGCCCTGAAAAAATGAGCGCCCCCGCGGCCGAAATTCACCGGTAGTGCCGCGCTTCACCTCCCTCTTGGGGCGCTGCGAGTGAATATTGCGGCGCTATGTGCCGCAGTGCCACGCTCTGTGGCACGTCGTGCTGCGGTACTGCAGGCCTTCCTCCCCTTATTAAAAGGGTAGGGGCCTAGCGCAGCGCAACCCAGGGCCCAGCTGGGCCACCAGGGATCGGAGTGCCGGGCTCACGGAGCACAGCCGGCACCCCGCGGGGGGGGGGGGGGGGGGGGGGGGGGCTGGTCAAGAGGCCAGGGACAGCAACGGGGGCAGGTGCTGGCAGACGGCCAGCATCAAAAATGGCTGCCCGGCACCTCCCCTTTAATTTGCACCGCCCCGGCCGCAGGTAGGCCCCCCTAACCCTGTCGGACATAGTGTCCGGTGGTAAGTCAGGGGGGCGCTACCGAAGATCGCGGCCGGGGCGCTGCGCACGGCAATGACGTCATCACTGGCGGTGCAGCACCACGGGACACTAACAGTTACCGCCACCGCTAACCTCCCGCTGAATTTCGCGGGAGGCGTTGGCAGCACTGCGCCCAGGCGCTAGTTGCTTTGCGCCCCATTAGCACCCTCTTAGGGCGCTAACGGGAGGCACAAAGCAACCGAATTTTTAGGCCTATATATTTATAATGAAAATTTCTAACTCAGTAGAAAACCTGTTTTAAAACACGTTAAAAGCTGAGGAGGAAAAAATTTAAAAAGGAGTCTATCCATAAGAACATAAGAATTAGGAGCAGGAGTAGGCCATACGGCCCCTTGAGCCTGCTCCACCATTCAATAAGATCATGGCTGATCATCAACCTCAACTCCACTTTCCTGCCTTATCCTCATATCCCTTGATTCCTCAAGAGTCCAGAAATCTATCTATCTATGTAGACCTTGAATATACTCAACGACTGAGCATCCACAGCTCTTTGGGGCAGAGAATTCCAAAGATTCACAACCCTCTGAGTGAAGAAATTCCTCCTCATCTCAGTCTTAAAAGGCCGACCCCTTATCCTGACACGAAGACCCCAAGTTCTAGACTCTCCAGCCAGGGGAAATAATCTCTCAGCATCTATCCTGTCAATCCCCCTCAGAATCTTATATGTTTTAATGAGATCACCTCTCATTCTTCTAAACTCCATAGAGTATAGGCCCAATCTACTCAATCTCTCCTCATAGGACAACCCTCTCATCCCAGGAAACAATCTAGTGAGCCTTCATTGCACCACCTCTAAGGCAAATACATCCTTCCTTAGATAAGGAGACCAAAACTGTGAACAGTACTCTAGGTGTGGTCTCAGCAAGGCCCTGTACAATTGTAGCAAGACTTCCTTACTCTTGTACTCCAACCCTATAGCAATAAAGGCCAACATGCCATTTGCCTTCCTAATTGCTTGCTGTACCTGCATGCTAACTCTCTGTGTTCCTAAATCTCTCTGAGCACCAACATTTAATAGTTTCTCACCATTTAAAAATATATTCTGCTTTTCTATTCTTCCTACCAAAGTGAATAACCTCAAATTTCCCCACATTATACTCCATCTGCCATCTTATTGCCTACTCACTTAACCTGTCTATATCCCTTTGCAGCCTCTTTGCATCCTCCTCACAGCTTACTTTCCCACCTAGCTTTGTATTGTTTACAAACTTGGATACATTACACTCGGTCCCTTCATCTAAGTCATTAATATAGATTGTAAATAGCTGAGGCCCAAGCACTGATCCTTGCGGCACCCCACTAGTTACAGCCTGCCAATCTGAAAATGACCCGTTTATCCCTACTCTCTGTTTTCTACATAACATAAGAAATAGGAGCAGGAATAGGCCACTTGGCCCCTCGAACCTGCTCCGCCATTCAATAAGATCATGGCTGATCTTGGGCTCAAAGCCACTTCCCTGCCCGCTCCCCATAACCCTTCACTCCCTTATCTTGTAAAAATCTGTCTATCTCCACCTTAAATATATTTAATGACCCAGCCTCCACAGCTCTCTGGGGCAGAGAATTCCACAGATTTATGACCCTCTGAGAGAAGAAATTCCTCCTCATCTCAGTTCTAAAAGGGCGACCCTTTATTCTGAAACTATGCCCCCGAGTTCTAGATTTCCCCACGAGGGGAAACATCCTCTCTGCATCTACCTTGTCGAGCCCCCTCAGTATCTTATATGTTTCAATAAGATCACCTCTCATTCTTCTAAATTCCAATGAGTATAGGCCCAACCTGCTTAACCTTTCTTCATAAGTCAACCCCCCTCATCTCAGGAATCAACCGTGTGAATCGTCTCTGTCCGTTAAACAATCCTCTATCCATGCTAATATATTACCCCCTACCCCATGTGCCCTTATCTTGTGTAACAACCTGTTATGTGGTACCTTATCGAATGCCTTTTGAAAATCCAAATATACTACATCCACTGGTTCCCCTTTATCCAACCTGCTAGTTACATCCTCAAAAAACTCTAATAAATTTGTTAAACACAATTTCCCTTTCCTAAAAGCATGTTAACTCTGCCTAATCATATTATGATTTTCTAAGTGCCCTGTTACCACTTCCTTAATAACAGATTCCAGCATTTTCCCGATGACCGATTTCAGGTTAACTAGCCTGTAGTTCCCTGTTTTCTCTCTCCCTCTTTTCTTGAATAGTGGGGTTACATTTGCTATCTTCCAATTCGCTGGTACCATTCCTGAATCTAGGGAATTTTGGAAGATCACAACCAATGCATCCGCTATCTCTGCAGCCACCTCTTTTAGAACCCTAGGATATAGGTCATCAGGTCCAGGGGATTTGTCGGCTTTTAGTCCCATTAGTTTCCCAAGTACTTTTTCTCTACTGATATTAATTACTTTAAGTTCCTCACTCTTATTGGCCCCTTGGTTCCCCACTATTTTTGGTATACTTTTTGTGTCTCCCACTGTGAAGACAGATACAAAATATTTGATTAAAATCTCAGCCATTTCCTTGTTCCCCAATATAATTTCTCCAATCTCAGCCTCTAAGGGACCAACACGTGCTTTTGCTACTCTCTTCCTTTTTACATACTTGTAGAAACTCTTACAATCTGTTTTTATATTTCTTGCTAATTTACTCTCATATTCTATTTTCTCCCTTTTTATCAATTTTTGGTCATCCAAAAAATAGTTGCTTATTACATCACTAAAATAAGATTAACTCATTTTAAACCTTTCAGGTTTACTATTTGTAACTTGTTTTCAATCGTAACATTCTCAATAGAAAATGTTAAAGAGTGATGCTTAAAAAGATAGGATGCAATTATATTCCCAAATCTAATTTACTAACATCAAATAGTTTACTTTAAAAGGTGATGGATCCTTATTAAGATGCATGTTCCAGAAGTTTCAGACTCTTAACTAGAATGTTATATTTAGTCAAATACATTGACACCCTTGCTACTAATGGACTACATAAGAACAGAAGAATTAGGAGCAAGAGTAGGCCACATGGCCCTTCGAGCTTGCTCTGCCATTCAATAAGATCATGGCTGATCTTCGACCTCAAGTCCACTTTCCCGCCCGATCCCCATATCCGTTGATTCCCCTAGAGTCCAAAAATCTATCTATCTCAGCCTTGAATATACTCAACGACTCAGCTTCCACAGCCCTTTGGGGTAGAGAATTCCAAAGATTCACAACCCTCTGAGTGAAGAAATTCCTCCTCAGCTCAGTCCTAAATGGCCAACCCCTTATCCTGAGACTATGCCCTGAGTTCTAGAATCTCCAGCCAGAGGAAACAACCTCTGAGCATCTACTCTGTCAATCCCCCTCAGAATCTTTTATGTTTCAATGAGATCACCTCTCATTCTTCTAAATTCCAGATAGTATAGGCCCATTCTACTCAATCTCTCCTCATAGGACAACCCTCTCATCCCAGGGGTCAATCCAGTAAAACTTTGTTGCACCGCCTCTAAGGCATGCATGTCCTTTCTCAGATAAGGAGACCAAAACTGCGCACAGTACTGGGTGTGGTCTCATCAAAGCCCTGATCCACTGACAAAGCTATAGGCTGAATTGCAAACATACTCTTCATGTTCTCAAGCTGTCACCACAAATTTTCAATAGAATATGGAAAAATTGTGGATGCTCCAAGGTTAGCTTTGAAGATTTGACAGCAGATGGCAACTCTCTTCCTACCTTCCATAAAGCTATTTTATTTGGCTATGTTTTTACACTGTGCTAATTACTGTAGAACTCTATTATTGGAAGTGGTTAAAAGGAATGGAATATAATGGAGGCTTAAGGTGCAAGAACTAAATTTGAGTGGTCAACGGATCTCAACTCGAACATTGAGGTTAAAATGCAGCCTTATGACTTACTTTCTGTAATTTATAGTTTGGTTCTTGCATAATACATATTACTGTACAAAAAATGGAATGTTGCAATTTGATTTAAAGAATACATGTAACAATGAACCACACTGATTGATAATAGGATAATCAATCAATTGTGTAGATGGATGGGGCTGTGAGCGAGGGTTATCACATCTGAACCCACTCCTGTTCATAGTAAATACAATAAAATACCCTGAAAGCAACAATGAAATGAGATAATTTAACATAGTTAAGATTTCTGATCTGATACAGTTTACAAAATTTATAGGCATCACTGTTTTGGGACGCAATGTGAAACAAATTATAATATTGTCCCTTTAATCAAAAAACACACAAAAACATTTAACATTATTAACATTACTGTATTTAGTGGAACAGTGATATGCAAAAGAAAAACTTGTCATAATTTTCACAGTAAAGCTTAAACTGTAGTTTTCACACTGGATTTCATTAAAAGAACAATCTGCATAAAAAAGAGCAAGAGGGTTCCCTCACTAGCTCGCTGAATAAATGCAGTCAATTGTGTGTGACTGAGCCACATGACCAGGTAGGTCCCAGATTCAATTCCTGCTCTGTGCTAAGTTAACTGGTCTCAGGCAGAGAAGAAGTGGAGGCACTACAACTGGCCTCACTCTCTTTAATACTTCTATTAGGTCTCACTAAGGAATACAGCCCTCATTTTTGAAGTCTTTTGTTATAATGATATCCTCTCATGCCAGGCAACATACTAGGGAATCAATGTTGCAATTTTCCATGGTCCCAATATTCTTTTTATGGTGAGATTCCCAAAACTGCACAAAGTACTCCAACTGAGCCCTAACCAAAGTCTTGCACAGATTAATCATCACCTGCTTGTTTTTGTATTCGATACTCTCACATATAAACAACAACAAAAACTTGTATTTAAATAGTGCCTTTAACGTAGTAAAACGTCCCAAGGCGCTGCACAGGAGCATTATCAAACAAAATTTGACACCGAGCCACATGAGGAGAAATTATGGCAGAGAAGTAGGTTTTAGGGAGCGTCTTAAAGGAGGAAAGAGAGGTAGAGAGATGGACAGGTTTAGGCAGGGAATTCCAGAACTTAGGGCGTTGGCAGCTGAAGGCACGGCCACCAATGGTTGAGCGATTATAATCAGGGATGCTCAAGAGGCCAGAATTAGAGGAGTGCAGACATCTTGGAGGGTTGTGGGGCTGGAGGAGGCTGCAGAAATAGGGAGGGGCGAGGCCATGGAGGGATCTTAAAACAAGGGTGAGAATTTTAAAATCGAGGCTTTGCTTAACCGGGAGCCAATGTAGGTCAGTGAGCACAGGGGTGAGATGGGTGAACGGGACTTGCTGCGAGTTAGGACGCGGGCAGCCGAGTTTTGGATGACCTCAAGTTTACGTAGGGTGGAACATGGGAGGCCAGCCAGGAGTGTGTTGGAATAGTCAAGTCTAGAGGTAACAAAGGCATGGATGAGGGTTTTAGCAGCAGATAAGCAGAGGCAGGGGGCGGAGTTGGGCGATGTTACCGAGGTGGAAATAAGTGGTCTTACTTATGGCGTGGATGTGTGGTCAGAAGCTCATTTCAGGGTCAATTATGACAACAAGGTTGCGAACAGTCTGGTTCAGCCTCAGACAGATGCGAAGGATAGGGAGAGAGTCAGTGGCTAGGGAATAGAGTTTGTGCAGGAACTGAAGACAATGACTTCTGTCTTCCCAATATTTAGTTGGAGGAAATTTCTGCTCATCCAGTACTGGATGTCGGACAAGCAGTCTGACAATTTAGAGACACTGGAGGTGTCGCGAGAAGTGTTTGTGAGGTAGAGCTGGGTATCGTCAGCGTATATGTGGAAACTGACGTTGTTTCTGGATGATGTCACCGAGGGGCAGCATGTAAATGAGAAATGGGAGGGGGTCAAGGATAAATCCTTGGGGGGAACACCAGAGTTAACGATGCGGGAGCGGGAAGAGAAGTCATTGCAGGTGATTCTCTGGCTATGATTAGAGAGATAAGAATGGAACCAGGCGTGTGCAGTCCCACCCAGCTGGACAATGGTGGAGAGGCGTTGGAGAAGGATGGAGTGGTCAACCATGTCAAATGCTGCAAACAAGTCAAGAAGGACGAGGAGGGATAGTTTACCTTTGTCACAGTCACATAGGATGTCATTTGTGACTTTGATAAGAGCCGTTTCGGTACTGTGGCAGGAGCGGAACCCGATTTGAGGGATTCAAACATGGAGTTCCGGGAAAGATAGGCACAGATTTGGGAAGCAACAACACATTCAAGGACTTTGGGGAGGAAAGGGAGGTTGGAGATGGGGCGGTAGTTTGCAAGGTCAGAGGGGTCAAGGATCGGTTTGTTGAGGACAGGGGTGATGACGGCAGATTTGAGGGAGAGGGGGACAGTACCTGAAAAGAGAGAACCGTTAACAATATCAGCTAACATGGGAGCCAGGAAAGGAAGTTGGGTGGTCAGCAATTTAGTGGGAATAGGGTCGAGGCAGCAGGAAGTGAGTCTCAGAGAGGGCATGAGGGGAGATGGGAGAGAAACTGGAGAAAGATGCGAGTTCAGAGAAACCTTACAGGAAGTTTGGCCCGGTGGGCTAGGGAAAGGAAGTGAAGTGGCAGAGGTAGCTGAACGGATGGTCACAATCTTAGAGATAAAGAAGTCCATGAGCTCCTCGCACATGTTGTTTGGGGTGAGGGTGGAGGAGACAGGGGAGAGGGGTTTAAGAAGACAGTTTGCAGTAGAGAAAAGAAGCCAGGGTTAACTTTGCATTCCAGAATGATCCTGGAATAGTGAGCAGTTTTGGCAGATGAGAGCAGGACCCGATAATGCTTTATGTGGTCCAGCCAGATCTGGCGGTGAATGGCTAAACCAGTTGTCCGCCATATCTGTTCAAGTCTGCGTCCCTTGGACTTAAGGGCGCTGAGATGAGGTCCGTACCAGGGGAATGACCAGGGTGAGAGACAGTAATGGTTTTAATAGGGACTAGGGCATCAAAGGTGGTGGTGAGGGAGTGGTTTAGCAGATCGGTCGCTGCAGAAATGTTGTGGTAAATGGAGGGCCAAAGGCTAGACAGTTGGGATTTTATAAGTGCAGTTTTAAGTGAGTTGGGAGAGAGTTTTTTCCAGGGACTGACACAGAAGAAAGTAGGGTTGTTGGCAGAGGGGGGAACGTGGGTGGAAGTGGTCCGAAATGGCCTTATCTGTGATTGACACAATGGGAGTAGCGCGGCAACGTGAAATGGCAAGGCCAAAGGGGTGACTGTGAATATGGGTTGGGGAGTTTACATGGAGGGCGAGATTAAGGAATAAAAATAAATACAGCATAAGCATTTACTTATTATTGAGCAGTTATTTTTTTATTTGTTCACGGGATGTGGGCGTCACTGGCAAGGTCAGCATTTATTGCCCATCCCTAATTGCCCTTGAGAACATGGTGAGCCGCCTTCTTCAACCGCTGCAGTCTTTGTTACAACTGTAACTCTTGCTAGAGCCATTTTAGAGGGCAGATTGGGCATTGCTGTGGGTCTGGAGTCACATATAGGCCAGACCAGGAAAGGACAGCAGATTTCCTTAGTGAACCAGATGGGTTGCTACGACAATCTGGTAGTTTCATGGTCACCATTCCAGATTTATTTAATTAACTGAATTTTAAATTCTCCAGCTGCCGTGGTGGGATTTGAACTCATGTCTCTGGATCATTAGTCCAGGACCTCTGGATTACTAGTCCAGTAACATAACCACTATGCTACCGTACCCTACTATTGGACTTAAGGGAGCTGAGATGAGGTCTGTTTTCCTACTATTGACCTTATGATCACCAGGGTCAAAACTTAAAAAAATTAACTTACACTTCAGCCTGTTTCCAGGACAGTGATGTCCTGGAAAAATGAGACAGACGGTCAGGAATACACCCTCTGCCTCATTAGCATGCCTCCAATGGACCTGCACCTATTGCAGGTTCAGGCCTACCTCCAACCCCAGGAAGCCCTGAAAATCCCACGGCAATGTAAAAGGGGCAGAGACTCAGCAAAATGAATTCCCTCCCCTTTTTCCTGACCTTTGCGCCAAGAAATGGGCTCCATAAAGCGAGAGAGCGGTCTTTATATTTCTTATTTGCTGATTTAAATTTTGTATGCCTGGTGGTTTAGAAAAGATCGTTTTTAGTACTGTTGCCTCATTGTTAGGGCAGAGCAGAGGGAGCTTTACTCTGAATTAAACTATGCCTGATCTGTGAGTACTGGATCGCTAAACCAGATTATCTGGTCATTATCTCATGGCTGTTTCTGGGAGTTTGCTGTGCACAAATTGGCTGCCGGGTTTCCTACATTACAACAGTGACTACACTTCAAAAGTACTTCATTAGCTGTAAAGCACTTTGGGACATCCTGAGAACGTGAAAGGCGCTATATAAATACAAGTGTTTCTTCTTTCTTATTGGTGAGTAAATCCTAATTAGGGAGTTCCAAAATCTGATTGTTTCAGCAACTTGATATTCATGCAAATTAATGTAAATATGGATTTTAATTTTATGTGGCACCCAAGGATCCATGGTATCCATTTATGCACCTACAGAGCCCACAGAAAAAGAAGAATGAACATCCCTGTTGCAAGAGCAGTGGTTCTAATTATAGACCAGTAATATTTGTCAGCTGGTGTGTGAATTTTGGGCTCATTGAGTTGAATGCGAATACTGGGGATTGGCACACATTCCAGTACTCCCAGATCAGGCCTAGATTAATTCCGAATAAAGCTCCCTCTGCTCTTCCCTAACAATGTGCACTACTTTAAGATAAACCTTGGCAGTGGGGAAAAGGGGTATAGGTCCAGGAAGTCAAGAAGCTCTTCACACAAAGAATGATCGACACTTAGATTGGTTTCCTGGGTAGTGGAGTGGAAGGAAATATCTTGGGAAGTATTTAAGATACAATTGGACAATGCAATGGGAGAAGGGGTCCAGTCGGATTTTTCAAGGTCAATGAGTCAAATGAACTTCCTGGTCAGTACTGGTAGTGTGCTTCACCAATTCGTAGCAACAATTACAGGGATGGTTGTGTGCAGTTCCTTAGCACCACACACACTGATGACAGTTACAGATTCGAAACCATCTTAAAGACCCGGGGCTGTACTTATCTCGAAGTGTGAAACAGCAAAATGGTCCCATTTATACACCACAAAATGACTGACAGCTTATTCCCCGGTAACCATTAATCTGGGTTGTAACATGCCCCCACCCGCTCACTGCTGGTGGTGCCAGGCCTGTCCCGCTCGCCTGCTGCTGGTGGTGCCAGGCCTGTCCCGCTCGCTCACTGCTGGTGCCAGGCCTGTCCCGCTCGCTCACTCTACCTTCACTGCCGGGATCCATGGCTGCTCCTCGTGCGCGGAACCGACCCCTCGCAACAGGCCCCGCCCCTTCACCTTTCACCCTGGCAACCAAGCCACCGCTTCCGCTGTTGTGGATCCTGAACCCGGAGAGGATGCGCGCGCGATGGCAGCGATTTGGATCGTTTGCTCGTTTTCAGATTCTGCTGTGTTTGTATTTTTTAAACTGCTCAGTTCATTTCTTCTCTGTTGGTGGCGCAGGTTTTCATTTCAAATTATTCAGCTTTAGTGGTGATTCCTGGCTCCGCCAGACGTTATTCAGAGCCAGGGCTCCCGCTGCATACCTCCCCTCCCGCGCTCACCAGACCTGGGGGTTCAAATACAGAATTCTTTGAAAGTGCAAATGCAGATAGACAAAGCCGTGAAAAGGGCAACAGCATTTTGAATTTTATAAGTAGTGGCATAAAGTACAAGAGCGATCTGTACAAGGAAATGCTTATACCACAGCGTACTGCGTGCAGTTTTGAGTGTTCTGTTATAACCATAGAAAACATTCAGCAACGGTTCACCAAGATGGTACCAGGGATGAGAAACTAGTTATGTATAATTTTAAAATCCTCTATTAAATCTCCTCTTGGCCTTCTCTGTTCCAGTGAAATAATCACCGTATCACAAGAGGAGGGACTTGAGGTACTGTGATAATTTCACTGTAACAGGAAAGGAGCTTAAAAACATGAAGGGTTTTGATCAGGTGAATCGGGAACGACTACTTCCCCTGGTTGGGGTCCAATGATCAAGGTCATCAATTTAAAATTGAGAGGTTGGGAGAAGTTTCTTTACGCAGAGTTGTTGGTTTGCTACAGGGAATAGATTGAGACAAATATTACACATATTAGGAGAAAAGTAGAGAAAATATTTGATACAGGGCTATGGTAAGGCAGCAAAACAGTGGGATTAGTTTTGAATTGCTGCACCAAAGAACTGGCACAGACACAATGGGCCAAAATGCTTCATTCATGCTGTAAACTTCTGGTTCAATGGAGTGAAATGTGACATTTTTAACCCTGACATGAGTGACTCTCGCTCCAAATGGGTGAAAGTTTAATAGGTCTAATATTTCTACTGGAAAATCAAATATTTTGTAGAAGTAATAATTCTATGTTTGCTTCACTGTAAAATATATATTTGTAAGCTTTCTCCTTGTATGGGAGGGGGAGATTATTGGAGAAGAGTCATACCTGAGAGGGTACGGTAGCTTAGTGGTTATGTTACTGGACTAGCAATCCAGAGGCTTAGTGAATCCAGGGACCTGGACCAATGATCAGGAGACATGAGTTCAAATCCCACCACGGCAGCTGTGGAATTTAAATGCAATTAAATAAATCTGGAATTAAAAAGCTAGTATCAGTAGTGGTCACCGTGAAACTACTGGATTGTTCATCTGGTTCACTAATGTCCTTTAGGAAAGGAAATCTGCCGTCCTTACCTGGTCTGGCCTATATGTGACTCCAAACCAGAGCCGGGACCAATATTCGCGCGGGGCGGTTTGTTAGTGCTGTTGGGGAGGGTTTAAACTAGCTTGGCAGGGGGATGGACACCAGCATATAGGAGTAGAAAAGTGGAATAAGGTGCATAAAAGAGTGAGTGTGTTGGATAGTACTAGAGAAGATAGTACTAGAGGCGGTAGTAGTACCATATTAGATAGGAGCAGACGAAGAAAGACTACGAAAAATTCAAAAATGGGTTTAGAATGCATATACATAAATGCACAATTAGTCGTGTGGCAATAACGGAAACGTGGCTTAAAAACGGAGAGGACTGGGCACTTAATATTCAAGGGTACAAGGTGTTCAGAAAAGATAGAGAAGGAAAAAAGGGAGGTGTGGTGGCAGTGCTGATTAAGGAAGACATTGTGGTGTTGGAAAGGGAGGATGTTCTTGAGGGGACAAGGACAGAATCCATTTGGTTAGAGTTGAGGAGCAAAAAGGGTATGATCGCGCTATTGGGGGTATTCTATAGGCCTCCAAATATTGAGGGAGGTAGAGCAAATCTGCAGGGAAATCGCAGAGATATGCAAGAACTATAGAGTGGTAATATTGGGGGACTGTAATTACCCAAATATCGATTGGGATAATGCTAGGGTAAAGGGAAAGGAGGGGGAGGAATTTCTGAAATGTGTTCAGGAGAATTTCCTTGACCAGTATGTTCTTGACCCAACTAGGAAGGAGGCATTGCTGGATCTGGTGCTGGGGAATGAGGTGGGCCAGGACGACCAAGTGTCTGTGGGAGAACACTTGGGTACGAGTGATCATCGTGTCATAAGATTTAGATTAGCAATGGAGAGGAGCAAGGAACAATCTAGAGTTGAACTTCTAAACTGGAATAGAGCTAACTTCAATGGGATGCAAAAGGATCTAGCCAGGGTAAAATGGAACCAAAGACTGACAGGAAAAACTGTAACGGAACAATGGGTGATCTTTAAGGAGGAGATGTTCCAAGTACAGGCTAGGCACATTCCAACAAGAGGGAAGGGTAAGGAAACCAAAGCAAGGGCTCCTTGGATGACGAGGGAGATAGAGAAGATGATGAAACAAAAAAAGAGGGTGTATGATGCATGTCAGGTGAATTCTTCAAGGAAGAACCAGACCAAATACAATAAGTTAAGAGGGGATATGAAGATGAAAATAAGATTGACAAAGAGAGAATATGAGAGTAGAATGGCAGTTAACATAAAAAGGAACCCAAAAATCTTCTACCGGCATGTAAGCAGGTAGTAAGAGGCGGCGTGGGGCCCATTGGTGACAAAGAAGGTGATATACGCTTAGAGGCGCAGGGCAAGGCTAGAATTCTCAGTGAGTACTTTGTATTGGTGTTTACTAAGGAGGTGGATGCTGACAAAATATCGGTAGAAGTGGAAAAGGTAGAAGCAATGGAAGGGGTGAAAATTGATAGACAGGATGTAGTAGAAAGGCTGGGTATGCTTAGAGTGAACAAGTCGCCTGGTCCAGATGGCTTGCATCCCAGGTTGCTAAGGGAATTGGGGGAGGAGTTAGTGGAAGGGCTTGCCATAATTTTCCAATCTTCCCTAGATGCGGGGGAGGTGCCTGAGGATTTGAAAGTGGCAAATGTGAAACCATTGTTCAAGAAAGGGTGTAAGGACAATCCTAGTAACTACAGGCCGGTCAGTTTAAGATCAGTGGTGGGTAAAGTTTTAGAAACAATAATCAAGGAAAAAATTAACGGGCAGATCATGTTTGATTAATCTAATTGAATTTTTTGATGAAGTAACCGAGAGGATTGATGAAGGGAATGCAATGGATGTTGTCCACATGGATTTTCGGAAGGCGTTTGACAAAGTACCACATAGAAGGCTGGTTAACAAAATTGAGGCTCATGGAATAGGTGGGTCAGTGGCAGCTTGGATAAGGAATTGGCTTAAAGACAGAAAACAGCGAATTGTGGTAAATGGCTGTTTTTCAGGGTGGTAGACAGTGGTGTTCCCCAAGGCTCAGTGCTGGGACCACTGCTTTTTTTGATATATATAAATGACCTGGATATTGAAATACAGAGTAGAATTTCTAAATTTGCCGATGACACTAAACCTGGGGGTGTGGCAAACAGTGATGATGATACCAATCGACTGCAACAGGACATAGAAAGGCTAGCAGAATGGGCAGACAAGTGGCAGATGGAATTTAATACAGAGAAGTGTGAGGTGATGCATTTTGGCAGAAGGAACAGGGAGAGGCAATATACACTTAATGGCACAGTTTTAAAGAGTGTGCAGGGACAGAGGGACCTGGGAGTTAATGTGCATAAGTCCCTGAAGATGGCAGGACATATTGAGAGAGTGGTTAACAAAGCATATGGGATCTTGGGTTTCATAAATAGAGGTATTGAGTACAAAAGTAGAGAAGTTATGCTGAGCCTTTATAAAGCGCTGGTTAGGCCACAACTGGAGTATTGCATCCAGTTCTGGTCACCACATTCTAGGAAGGATGTGAAGGCCCTTGAGAGGGTGCAGAGGAGATTTACCAGAATGGTTGCGGGGATGGGGGATCTTAGCTACAAGGACAGATTGGAGAAGCTGGATTTGTTTTCATTAGAGCAAAGGAGGTTGAGGGGTGATTTGATAGAGGTGTACAAGATTATGACGGGTTTGGATAGGCTAGACAGGGAAAGGCTGTTCCCACTAGTTGATGGTACAAGGACTAGGGGACACAGATTTAAGGTTTTGGGCAAGAGATATAGGGGGGATGTGAGGAAAAACTTTTCTGCGCAGCGAGTGGTGATGACCTGGAATTCGCTGCCGACGGAAGTGGTGGAAGCGGAGACACTCAATGTTTTCAAGGGGAGACTGGATAGGCACCTGAGGGAAATAAACTTGCAGGGCTATGGGATAGAGCGGGGGATTGGGACTGACTGGATTGCTCTACAGAGAGCCGGCATGGACTCAATGGGCCGAATGGCCTCCTTCTTTGCCGTTATGACTCTATGACTATGATGAAGCAGCTGAAGATGGTTGGGCCTAGGACACTGCCCTGAGGAACTCCTGCAGCGATGTCCTGGGCCTGTGATGATTGACCTTCAACCACCACAACCGTGCTGCAGGAGACATTGCTTGTGAGCAAACCTTGCACCTACCCCATCACAAACAGCTACCCTGCAAGGTAGATGCAGGAAAGGGGATAAAACACAAACAGGAGAAACTCTGCCAAATATCACAGTAAACAATAGATTTTAATTGGTTTGCAATCGATGTTCCAGTATGAGCAGTCTTTCAAAATACAGTATTGATTCAGGGCTACTTAATGAATAATGAGATGTTCAATCCTCTTGTGGAGGCTGGAAATCCCACTTCTTGGCTGTGATTTCGCCGACCGAGGCAGCCGAGGTCGGTTTCACGGTCCCAGCCCACTGCCTGCTCCAGCCCGCACTGTCCAAGTGATTTTACGTTGATTGGGCTTGTTAAGTCCGTCCAGCGAGGTTCCTGGCCAATCAAAAGGAAACAGGTCTGATGACATCAGTTGATGACGCGTCATCGGCCGGTTTCCTTAAAGGGGTCATGTCCAAATTGATTTTGGCAATTGTGCTGTCAGTGTTCTGCAGCATTGAGGTGCTCCAAACACTGACAAGCACTGCACAAAGGTGCACAGCTATACCCAGGCTCTCCCATGACTCCCTCCATTTGCTTATGGAGGGAGTCACAGCACGCAGGGAGATTCCCTTCCCTTCCAATGGGCGGAAGAGACCTCCCCAGGAGACCAACGCAGCCTGCTTGCACATTGCACAGGAGGGCACAAGCAGGGATGTCATCAGGAGGACCAGGCTGCAGTGGCACAAGTCTTTCAATGATCTCAGTAGATCACGAAACGTTACTGTCAAGCCACACTCAAACTCATCCTGCTGTGCCACTCATCATATCCCCATAACTCTGCCTTCCATACCCTACTCCTGCACATCCTTACTCACACCAACTTACCTTGCACCTCCACCCATCCCTCTCTATCTACATTATCACTTCCCCATTTCACTAGCCACCCCTCACACTCACCCTCCTCCTACTGCAAGCATACCAACTAAAAACACACAAGGATAGGCACTTGGGTGGTTTAGCCAATGTTCATGTGAAGTTTCTGGTAATGTGCTGTCAAACATTGAAATCTTTATTTTCAACACTGCGTTCTTGGACAGATTTGTGTTCACCTTTGGAAGTGGCTTAGTGAGTTGCAGTGAATGGTGAGACATATGGGTACCCCCCCCCCCCCCCCCGCAATGCTGATGAGTGTGAAAGGAATGGCTTGGACTTTGTCGGGATGCTTTATGGTGTTGGTGTGGGGTGGTACCAACCTGGCGCATCATGTGGCAGCCAGGGTGTGCAGCATCAAGTGAAGTAAATCTGGTCATGGTGAGGCCATCCCTGGCGTCCCGGGCAGCAATGTGGTCGGGTGCTGATGACCTGTGTCCTGTGCAGCATCAGTTGATTGTGAAGAAGGCTGGTGTGGATGTTGGTGCTGCTGGTGTGCCTGATGATGCTGGTGTTGGGGCTGATCATGGTGATTTTCTGAGGACCAAGGTGAGATTTTTTCAGGGGCACTGATGCTGATGGAATAGATGGCAGGTGAGGTTGAGATGACAGAAGCGATCTGTCAATGGTGAGAGAGGTTGTTCCAATGAGGTGACACTGGATAGAGAGTTTGCTCCAACACTTGCTAGCTGCATAAACCTCAATCTGTCTTCCAAATGCAGTGAGCAACAGCTTGTAACCTTGGAAAGTGAAGACCTATGAAATGGGAGCTTTTATAGACCATTTGCAGCTGTCAAGTTAGTAAATCATCCCATGCTGACACAACACCCGACCTCCTTACCTGACGTGATCCCCAAGTGCCGTGAACCTCATGAAAAAGGTGTAAAAATAGTAAGTACCTGGTAAAATTGTGTTTAACAACCTTTTAAATAGCTTTTAATGAGCTTAATTGCCTGACCCACTGCTTGGTGTCAGGTCTGTTCCGCGCTGACAGACCCGACACTTGGGAGACGAGCATGGAGGCGGGTTGACAACGGGCTCCCAACCCGCTGTCAATCTTTTCTATTTTGACAGCTGACCCGCCTCCAATTCCGCCCTCTCAGCACTGGAAAAATTCTGGCCCTTGTCTTTTATCCTTCACACTCACGTGCACTGTTGGCTAGATTATGTGGCGTTGAGCCAACTGGTTGCTGTTTGGACAATGTTTCTTGCTGTACTGGGATGATGCTACAAAAATTGGGGCTCATTCCTCCAAAGATGGCCACTATCACAAATTGTTCAAAGTCAATTATGTTGAACTTGTGCATGTGCAACCAGACACCTCCCCTTTAAAACCAGAAGTGACTTGCATGCCTCTAACCCAAGGTCATCAAAGCATGCCAACCTCCCAAAATCAATCAACACAGCAGCTGGATACTTTGGTTTCAACTAAATATTGAACATATTGTGCATGTGATTCTCTATCGAAGTCGATTCAAGGGGGTTTATAATTGGTGCCTTATGTCAGAAAGTTCCCAGGATCAGCTGCCTGACACCGAAGGTAAAAATCCAGACCTTGTCCCCTGTGTAGCTGATAGACATGGACTAATTCATGCTTGATAAGTTTGCTACCAGGCTTAAATGTGCTGATAATCACAGACTACTTCACGAAGAACACTTTGGCATTGCCAACCAAGAACCAGATGGCCATGAGCACAGCCAAGGGCCAGTGGTAACACTTCTTTCAACCATATGGTTGCCCAGTGAGGCTGAATTCTGACTGGCACAAAATTGAAATTGAGGACCATCAATGATTTCTGCTGGCTGTACTATTAAAAAAAAAACTAAAACCCACACCACCCACCCACTCAGCCAGGAATGGTAAGTGTCAGCAGTTAAACAGAACTGTGTTGGATCAGAACAGGTATTGGACTTCGTATTTATAGGAATTAGTCAAAATCTGTAACGGATCTACACTATACAAAAGAATTTGTGCCATTCTTAACTCAGATAATATTCCCAACTCTCAGTTAATACTATCAAGGGCTTACATCAACTTGAAGAACCTACGTATGCTCATGACTGATTGTAGACACACCATGCCCGATAACCCCATGAAACAGTTGGAAAATAGCCTTCAAAAGCCTCTGATAAACAGAAGTGTCAATTTGACAAGAAGGCCTGCGGGAGCCAAACTATTGCCCGGAGACCACATCCAAATCCCTAACAAGATTCCCTGAGATCCAGCCAACCAAAGGACTGGTGGTAACTGATTTCACATATTAACAGTTTGGGCAATAAAACTATGATATATTAATATAGATTGCATAACTTTAGCACAAAAAGCTGGGAGAGTGAGGGGATGTACGTACAGCCCATTTTCAGGGCACTGCCAATGCCCTTGGTCCATTGAGGTATTACTTTCCCTTTTGTACTATACTTACAGCCCTAAATCTACTGAAGCACAGGTTCTGGTGGACACTAATGCTGGGTGTGCATTTTTTAACTCGGTAAAAATACCCAATTATCAGTCAAAGTCCCAGATGTCCTGTTTCCCTTGCTGTGCCGTTATCAGCTCGCACTTTCAGCAACTTTGTGGACAATTTGTTTGAGCTGAAGGGTGCAGGGGAAAGTCTAACTAATGTCAGATGCTATTAGATGCCCTGTTACAGCAAAATCTGGCCTTTTAAAAATGTGGGAAATTTGTTTATACAATCTGAAATTGGAAATGGATCTTTAAAGTTTCAGAATTGTTTTGTAGTTCACAGCAAGGCTAGATATTCACAGAGTGAGGCACAACTTCCTGTTTATAAACTGCATCCCAACTGTCCAGTACTCAACCATTGGTGGCCGTGCCTTCTGTTGCCTAGGCCCTAAGCTCTGGAATTCCCTGCCTAAACCTCTCCGCCTCTCTTTCCTCCTTTAAGACACTCCTTAAAACCTACCTCTTTCACCTGCCCTAATTTCTTCTTATGTGGCTCGGTGTCAAATTTTTTGTCTTATAAACTCCTGTGCAGCGCCTTGGAGACGTTTAAGGCGCTATATAAATACAAGTTGTTGTTGTACTGTGTTAGACTGGGGAGAAAAAGGTAACTTCAATCTGCATTGTTGAAGTTATAGTCTATCAGAGTGCCATGCACTGGTGTATTCTAGGAGTTGTAGATCACCAGTGCGAAATGTACAGTGATATTGGCACATTCTGATTGAAGCATCTTCACTCGGGGATCTACAGAATGCAGCAGAATTCAAATTTGAGATAGGGACAGATCTCCGAATGGAATCTTTCATGGTGACATTTGAAACAATTTTTTTTGTGTTAGAAACCTTATTTTTAGTATTACATTCCGTAGTTATGACAAAATAAAATGGTGGCTGAAAGGATTTTCAAAAAATGAGTAACTTATGAATATGCGAAAAGGGCAGGAAAGGAGTAGCAAGGCCCACTCCATCCAAACAACAGTGCACCACTGACCCAAACTCCTGGGCAGTCAAAAAGAGAAAGAATTCTGTAGCCAATTCAGAAAAAACTGTGGGAAATTTTGTCCAGCCGTCCTAATGCAATCAAGAAAAGCTTCAGGAAACTGTGGTAGACCAGAACTCTTCATATTAGCCTTCTCTGCACCTTCTGCAAATCCTCATCCATCATCATGTGCAGGGACTATAAAACTCAATACAATACTTCTACTGTGCACTTACCAAAGTTTAATACAGCCTAAGTATAGTGCTCTTTGTATTGCAACCAATGTTCCTAGCAATACAACCAAAAATCCTATATGCTTTCTCTTTAGCCACCTCATACTGCTTATGTACCTTTAATGAGTAATCAACTATTATTCTGTAAAGTGCTGTGGGACGCCCTGAGGTTCTGAAAGACGCTATATAAATGCAAGTTTTTTCTTTGTACTTGCTCTGTAACCCTTAACTTGTATCCCTGTATGGTTTCACAACCTCAAATTCATGACACTGCATTTGTCCATATTAAAAGGTTAGCTGCCACACACACAGGCCCATTCCCCTAACTTGACTACTAACTGCTGTGCACATTTTCACGAACTGTTCTAGTTATGTCCACATCTAAATAATTCATAAAAATGATGAACAGCAGCAATCCCAACACAGAGCCTGTGAAACTCCACCCATGACCAGGCCCTATTTAGATCCATTCCCATTAATGACAACCTTCTGCCTATGAGATTTCAATCAGCTACCTAGTGAGTATAATATTTATTCAATAATCGCATGTGATCTGGATTTATCTAATTGCCTCTATCCACTAATTTATTGAGTTCATTTTGGGAATCAAGGTGGATAACATTAACAGCACTTCCATCATTCACCATGCTTGTCTCAAAGAGCTCAATCCAATTAGTGAGGTAGGACCTACAGTTCCTGAGGTTATGCTGGGAGTCCCTAAAAAGTGCCAAATTCTCCAAGTGATCTTAAATCACATCCCATATAATGCCTTTCAACAGAATTCCTACAAGTGATGTCAAACTCACTGGTCTATAATTTCCGAGATTCAATTTCATCCTTTTAAATAATGGGACCATGTGAGCCTCTCCAATCCATGGGAACCATGGGCCTTCCGCATCCATATTTAATTTGTGATCTTGCAACTAAAGTGAACTCAGATTCACTGGCTCTTTTCTGTAACCCATGTGTAAAGAAAGAATTAATCAGACTGTCCTGAAGTCTGTTAATGTTATACTGCTATTGATTTCTCTTTCTATTGTAGTAATAGTCACCTTTAGCCTTTGCCTGTTAAACAGGGAAGTTAAGTCAATTTAAAGTACCACTGGGCTATTGAGCCAGGGCTAACCTTAAAGTGATGGTCAGTTTAGTCACTTCAATAAACCTAATTAAAAGACATGTTAGTGCATACCATAAAGAACTTTAATCAGTTAATAACAAGTATAGGAAAAACAGTTTGTTATGCAAAGGAAAACATCTGGGTTGACTGGTATAAGAACATAAGAACATAAGAAGTAGGAGCAGGAGTAGGCCATACAACCCCTCGGGCCTGCTCCGCCATTCAATAGGATCATGGCTGATCCGAACCTAGACTCACGTCCACTTCTCTGCCCGCTCCCCATAACCCTTAATTCCCTTATCAGCTAGGAAACTGTCTATCTCCGTTTTAAATTTATTTAATGTCGCAGCTTCCACAGCTCTCTGAGGTAGCAAATTCCATAGATTTACTACCCTCTGAGTGAAGAAGTTTCTCCTCATCTCAGTTTTGAAACGGCAGCCCCTTATTCTAAGATTATGCCCCCTAGTTCTAGTCTCACCCATCAGTGGAAACATCCTCCCCGCATCCACCCGATCAAGCCCTGTCACAATCTTATATGTTTCAATAAGATCGCCTCTCATTCTTCTGTATTCCAATGAGTAGAGGCCCAACCTACTCAACCTTTCCTCATAAGTCAACCCCCTCATCTCCAGAATCAACCGAGTGAACCTTCTCTGAACTGCCTCTAGAGCAAGTATATCTTCTTAAATATGGAAACCAAAACTGTACGCAGTACTCCAGGTGTGGCCAAAACCAGTACCCTGTATAGCTGAAGCAAGACTTCCCTGCTTTTATACTCCATCCCCCTTGCAATAAAAGCCAAGATTCCATTGGCCTTCCTGATCACCTGCTGTACCTGCATACTAACCTTCTGTGTTTCGTGCACCAGGACCCCCAGATCCCTTTGTACTGTAGCACTTTGCAGTTTCTTTCCATTTAGATAATAACTTGCTCTTTGATTTTTTCTGCCAAAATGCATAACCTCACACTTTCCAACATTATATTCCATCTGCCAAATTTCCGCCCACTCACTTAGCCTGTCTATGTCCTTTTGTAGGTTTTTTATGTCCTCCTCACTCACTGCTTTCCCTCCCATCTTTGTATCGTCTGCAAACTTGGATACGTTGCACTTGGTCCCCTCCTCCAAATCGTTAATATAGATTGTAAAGAGTTGGGGTCCCAGCACTGACCCCTGCGGAACACCGCTAGTTACTGATTGCCAACCCGAGAATGAACCATTTATCCCAACTCTCTGTTTTCTATTAGATAGCCAATCTTCCACCCATGCCAGTATATTACCCCCAATCCCGTGATGAAATGGAACTGAATCAAAAATAGACTTAAAATTAAAAGTTTCACTCAGTGAAATAGTAATTATATATAACAAGAGTGAAACTATTGATAAGGTAACAAATGTACCGATCTACAGGAAAATAACTCCTTAAAACAAAAGTTTAAGGGATAAGTCAATTAAATTCTCCTTATATGGAGTTCTATTTTAACTTTTATATATTTATGTAAGCTGAATTTTGTGAATGGCCACGTGGAGGGAGTAAGAGAAATTAATAAAAATTGGCTGCTTGTAATGAGTATTTGGATTCGTAAAGGCCTAAGACACTGAGCTCAGAACTGTAACACGTTTGAATCAACCAACCATCATTAGGTCTGGTTATAAGTATTACCTTTTAAGTTTATGTTTATGTACTATTACATGTACTGTATGCTTAATAAATCTGTTATACCTGCTATTCAAGGTATAAGAACCTTATTGATTTGAGAAATAAATTATAAATAAGAACACCTATCCTAATACATGCATTGCATTTATGCTGCCTTGAGTGTAAATTCTGCACAGATATCAAAGTATAACATGGGCACTGCCCAAATTTTACCTGACTTAGGAGTGCATTAACATTCCTAAGAATAAAACAAAACAAACTATGTATAGGGTAAATAATAATTGTTCAAAAATTAATACAAAGAAACTATTGTCTCAATACCACAAAACAGACAAATGTTTATCCTGGTAACTTGGTATGTGATCTCTCTCATGAGACCATTGCCAGAAATAAATACTTGTGAAATATCTAACAGGAATATAGTACAGTCATCATAAATCATGGGTTTGATGAACCAAAATAGATATGTTCATCAGTTAGAGAGGCTCCTTACATAGTTGAGAAGAAGTGGGCAACCAGCAAATTATTTTTGTATATATTGGTCCAAAAGTTCCTGTAACCGGTCAACAAATGGCACCCACCATTAGTTAGACTTGCCCTTGCCCGTTTAATCTCCGTGATACTTTTCGCTACAAGTTGCTGGAAGTGCGAGTTAGAAACAGTGTGGTGCCCTCTACAGGGCATCTGGGATCTGAGTGAACAGGGGAAGCAACAGTGTATCTCCTTAACCAATCAGATTGAAGGATTGTGAAATCAACTGCGCCAGGTCTGAACAAGGAAATGTAAGTTAGAATGGTGAATTCAATGTCAAATCAGGTACATAAAGAGAAATAAAGAGAGGGAAAGTAAGATTGGATTAAGAGAGAAAAAAAGTAAATAAAAAAAATTTAATTAAAAAAATCTCCAACAACAATTAAAACCTGAAGAAATAAGACTTCACACTTGTAATCGTTAATTTTCAATGCCAGAGAGGTTGATTCACAGTAATTAACACTTACCACATTGTTAAAAGGGTACTTAGACTTGAAATGATTTAACTTTCTGTGGCAAGTTTATTTCGTATCTACCATGCAAATACAGGAACTTTACACAGCTCAATACATTTGAATGAGGAGCCAGACAGCAAGAGGCTGCTTTCGCGAAGCTAACGGCAGAGTGGTGCAACTCAGACAGCAACTTCTCAATTTCCACATTTAAACGCGCATCTGCCCTCGCCTGAAGTTGCTGTGGCATTTGCACTTAAATTACGGCTAGCGCTATTAGCCTTGCCATTACTTGGACAACAATTTTGAAGCCATTGAGTTTTTTTTCAATGTTATCCCACTTGTTCTTTGTATTTCATTCTGAAACCACAGACACTGCAGAATCTTATTTACAGATCAACTGCCTCAGCACCCAGGCTTGGTAGAACACAATTTGAATGTGGTTTGGTTGAGCACTAATAATCTCGGCTTCAGCTGTACTTTACAGTAGCTGATAGCAACAGCACACCACGCTATAAAGATGGTGTGCTCGGCTGTGGTATAGACTTAAAATATTTCACTTCTTAGAGGTTACCTTGCATGGTTTCCCAGAGAGTAAGATCCAAAATCTACTTGAAAGTTACTGAAGAAACAGTTTTAGAATATAATGAATTTGCTTATTTTCACTCAGACAATTTTGCAATATAAATTCAAAAGATTGCAAGATAATTACAGAATGAGGAAGCCCATTTGTTCCAGATTAATTAATCTAACCAGAAAGAGCCTACAGTTCCCCCATTACTGCATCTAACTGGTTCATCTAAATGACTCCAGGGTTTTTGCTTCCACTACTTTATTTGGAAATTTATTCCAAGTGTTGATCACTCTTTGTGTGAGGAACTTCCCAAATGTATCTCTTACTAGTTTGAAGCTGTGCCCCCCCCCCCCCTTGTCTTACTCTCACAATTTGATTTAAAGTAGTATCCCAGATTTACCTATTCTATTTCCTTAACTGTCCTATATAGTTCTATAAGATCATCTCTCAGACGCCTAGTTTCCAAGCTGACAGGCCCAAGTACCCAGACTTATTTTCCGCCACTGCCCAACCCATTACTGATAGAAAATCCTATTTAGGGAGTTTAAAAGCCCCAGCTGTAGTCAGAATCCATGTCCCAGCTTAAATTGATACATATGTTGCAAGGACAGTCTGGTCTGGTTTTCTAACTAAATGACCGGAGGGAGGGATGAAGCCACATCCAAATACCTACCGTTTGAATTGTTTAGTTATGCAAATGACAGCCAGTTACTTTTGAAAGTAGCTGACAGGTATTCAAATCTAAAAAGGATTGGCAACATGTTTTGGGGTATATTTAACGAGCTGAAGCTGTTCAACAAGCTGATTTGAGCTGAGTAGTGTAAGGGATTCGGTTCGGGGTGCTTGTGCGGGGTTAGGCCTTCGTTGCCTAATACTATTGCTTGCTCTGGTCTCCGGCCAGCCTTGTTGCAATAAGCACCTGTGAGTGGTTCGACCCACTCGCCCTTACGGTTCTAACACTGGACTTAGGTGCGAGAGCAGTAATGCAGAGAAAAACTCAAATAGACCCGGTTGAATAGTACGAAATGGAAATCTTTATTGCATAACGTCCGAAATCATGAAGTACATGTCATAGGCACAAATTAATGACAGTACAAGTATACATACATTCATAAAACTTGGTCTAGGGTAATGAGGAACGCACGGCACATCGTAAAAAGGGTAACACATTATATTTATCCTTAATAAGAACCACCCTTCCCCATCAATACCTACACTAATCTAGATTTGTAGGATCGAGGAAACATGCTCACCACTCGTGATACTTCGGAGAATTTTAAACGAGGCACTCGGCTTGTTTTGCTGCAACACCTGACTGTCACGTGTTGGAAGGGGTCTCTGTACCCCACTTGTTTATCTTCTCTGCTCCGGCTAGCAGGCTGGGCTCCCCGTTGTCATGAAGAACTCGACAGTGCTCGGGCCCGGCTGTAGAACTCAAAGAAAAGTCTTTCTGGACCGACACCAGTTAACCGGTAAAATTCAAAGAAGAGTCTTCCTGTATTGACACCGGTTGTCGATAGAATTCGAAAGAGAGTCTTCCACTGGTTCGGCAGCAACCTGATAGAGTTCAAAAATGGTCTTTATATTTACGGGCGCGGTCGGGGTTCACTGACCGCGGCGGCACGTGGATTCTTCTTCTTCTCTTCTCATCTCGTCTCGTCGGGCCTTCGGGTCCAGAACACCGTTTACCGACCCTCGGGATGGTGCACCCGGTCACTGGCCTTCGTTGAGGCGGCTCGCTCCAAATTGAGCTCCACCCAACATAGGAGAATAAAAGTTCAGCCCGCGTCAAGAGTCAGTTCAAACGAATCAGCCCCGGGAGGATCAGAGAAATAAGAGAGTTCAGCAGCCAGCAGCGAGATAAGAGACCGATGGACATTTGTTCACTATAGTTATAGTGCTGTGTTCCCTTATCTCCCGCCCAAATCTTAATGTTCATCCTTTGTAAAATCTTGGCGCTCAAAATTCCCAGTATGGGGTGATTCTTTCCTTTAATGGGTTTCGGTAGCACCTTAAACTGGCCAACTATCCGTTAATGTTTTTCCCATTGTCGAACCGGCTAGGAGCCTCCCTGGCGGGGTTTTGGGGGCCTCCGAATACTTGTGTAAGTACCCGAGAATGGCTCTCTCATTGTAGAGCCGTGGGGAATTTGCATATTGATGTATCTGTATGGGTCTTCGATTGCCCATTACAATGGTCCTTACTTGTGCATGGAAAATGATTCCAGCACTTATATCTTTGCTATTGTGTCGAATGCAGACAGGTTGCATCCTGTCTTTATCAGTGTTTGCTGTGTATTAACCAATCTTATACTGAAATGTTTATTCGAACGCCATCTTGTCTGCCCACTGAAAATTCTGGAAGCTTCTGCCAAGAGGCGCGGTGGCCATTTTACAGGCTTCTGTGTCCTGTTTAATCATGACAGCATTTCATTGAAATAAAACTGATGAAACGAATCTGCTTTATCTCGTTATTTCGAATCGCGATAATTGCGAATTTTACAGTCCCTCCTGTTGATGCGAATAACTCCGCTTATCGTATCAATTAAAAGTGGTGGTGAGCAAAATTATCCCGATTCTCCACATCCAAACACTCCCTTAACTTAAACTATCTAGGGTCTCCATGCCGTCCTCATTGCCCAGGGAAAATTACATTATAAACTTGGACAAAACCGTAGGCAGTATTGCCTTTTAAACTTACATCGCGTATACGTCTTCCAGGTGCAACAGGCCGATGCCTCTCGGACCACCTGTATATGTATTTTATTATACAAGGAAAAAAACTAATCAAACAACCATTTTAACAATACAAAAGTTAAAAATAATCAAACAACTCTTTTAAAATACAAAGTTCCAAACTTGGTTACATATCTTCATAACTAACAATCAATTACAAAAACACACATGGTAAAATGGAGCGGCGTCATCCTGGCTGTTTACGCGGCACTTTCCTCGTGCACGCGCACGTAACGTTCTCTCCACTCTCCTGTGTTCTCCTGCTTTGTGAGGTGCTTGCCTCTCTTGCAGTGCACGACCAATAGGTACACTACAATTATTACTTGGCACACAACTAGAATGTGGGAGGCTATTCTGATCCATGAAGGCACTTCAATATTGGTGAACAGGTCCCACCACGGTGGGATTACTATGTCTAGAATTTCTGTCCCTATCTCGACAGTCTTTTGTTCTAGGGTATAAAAATGTTTTTGCGATACCGCGACGGCTTTCAAAAGCTTGGTGAGGTGTTCAGGGAGAGGGGGAATGATGTACCCGAAATGAGCGACGAATCGCTGCAAGTCGGTAAAATTCTCTTTTACTGTAAGATGAACAGTGGATGGTTCAGGGATCGGGACAATTCGCTGCTGTGCCACTTGAACTTCAGCCCTGGGTTTAAAACAGAAACTGCTGTCACTCACCGGCTGCGGTTTCCATGCTGGTAGTGTTGCGCTGCAGTGGTAACGC
This sequence comes from Squalus acanthias, assembly GCA_030390025.1. Taxonomy (NCBI): domain Eukaryota; kingdom Metazoa; phylum Chordata; class Chondrichthyes; order Squaliformes; family Squalidae; genus Squalus; species Squalus acanthias. Next base: position 74,098,941 of record CM059428.1, read on the forward strand.
AATATGTTCCACCCCCTATGTGTGCCACCTGCGGAGGCACATGATCTTGTGTCATTGCCTCCATGGTGCAATTCATGGGCTTGGTGCCAGCTGTTCTGAACCCGCATTGTGGTGTTAAAAAGGCATTCAAGTGCTGGGGACACAGGATTATGTGTGCTACCCGGCCACGACAACCCGAGAGATCGGTACCTGTCATCGTTTGCTCCCAGCGGATGACGTAAGGTGGGACCGCTGCGTAGCGAATGTGGGCTCCCCCCTGAATGACACCAATGTTCTCTACCCGATACACCGGGGCGGGCTTTGCTGTGTCGCCCAAAACCGGCATACGTAATACTATACCCATGATGGTATGGTTTGACCGTCCGCAGTTCACGGGGACTGGGTATGCCTCTGAGGCTAGCCTGAGCTGGCTTAATGCGTTCTGAAAAGGGTGGAGCGCCTGCAGGTGTTTGTTACTTATCCAGGACGGGACCAAACCTTGTTTTAAATCCTCCAAATTACTGCGGCCCTCGCCCAGTAACCACGCCCCGTATAGTACGCACACCTCGTTCTGTGCAGCTTGATCGGATGCATTCCGATCTTCCCTAATCAGGGCATTTACCGTTCTCGCATGCTTCTCCAGCTTTGCTATTATTTCCTTTAAGTGTAGCATCCTTATTTTCGCTTGTGAGGATGCTTTTTAATTGTGTTTTTAAACCATTGATCTGGGTCTGCAGCTCCACGTTGTCTAGAGCATTGACCGCAGATGTTCCTGTATTAAAGGCGGTGAACATATCGTTCACAATACCCCTTCTTTGTCTCCCCACCTGACCCAAAACTTCGTGTGGTGTGGTGTACAAGCTGGTCTTGTCAATCTCTGCAAAATCAAACTCGTGGAATTGTCTGAACATGTTTGTCAACAGGACCTGGTACAATTGTTCCGTTTCTTTGGGGCACCACTCTGACAACCGCACCTCGGTGAGATTTAAAATCACCGAGGCCACCGCGTAATGTACCCCCTGAAATAGTATCTGGTCTGTTGGGACCAATACCAAACCATTCCCGGGCCCCTTAGTGGTTTTAGGGCCCCTTCCTCCTGAGCCAAAACCACCGGAATCGTGGGCGGGGCCTTGCGTGGGCGCATGATGAGTTCAGTGGCGTTTACCGGGATCGGGGAGTATGGAGCTCCGCACCCCCTGGTGCTGACATCCCACCTCATCCCTTTCCCGTTATCCTGCCACTGGTTTACGAAAAATATGGATATACCCTTGGGGCAAACGTACTTCGACCCCCACATACAAACATATATTCCCTCATCCGGTTCCCACCATTTGTCCCAACAGACTTTCAATTGTCCGTTAGTCCCCGTAATTGTCCGATGGGTATTGTTACCCAATCGCTCCCACTCGACTGAGGAATTTCTCATATTCTTGCTCAATTTCCGTAACCACCACCATCGGCTCAATGGGACCTTCCCATTGCATGTCAAACAAATCCTTTTGCCGACGGTGACGCTGATTCTGGGTGCAATGCTCCTCACTCTGGGGCACAGTAAAGAAGTCTCTTTGTAGGCAAATCCCGATGCACTGGAGTATTCCGTTGAATTCGTTCCCAGCCATCCCGGCCACCTTCCCTTGTGGAAATAAGTGGCGGTCTCCTCAGCCTTTCGCTTCCCGGTCCCATCCATCGCGATGGGGGCCGTGTCCCCAGAGCAACCAAACACAACGACATCCTTGGTGAGGCCCCGATAGGCCAATCCATATCCGATCGCTGCGAGCACTATCAGAATCCGTTCCATCTTTCCTGGTTCCTGTGATCAGATAAAATGCTGTAGCCAGCCTCCCAAGAGTCTCTGGCTTTTGTGAAGGGTGAGCGGGTCCCTTGACCTCGTCTCACGTAAAAAGACATGTATGCTGGATAGACTTTAACTATTCCTATCTCTAACTCCCATCATTTACCTTTACTTTTGAAATTAAACTACAAACTTACCAAACTTAAACTTAAACTTATAACTTATAACTTATAAACTTATCCTAAACTTATAAACTGTACAGCGCCGCCCGTTCCCAGGGCGGCCTACCTAAATTCTGCGAAGGCTGCCACGAGCTTTTCCCAATGGTGGGAGGGCACTGACCCCTTCCTTTGATCTGCCGCAGCCTGTCGCTGCTGCGCTGGGACTGGGATCTCCCTGGGCTGCCTTGACCTTGAACTTACGCCTGGGGGCGTACGGGGGACTTGACCACGCCTTCCTGGGCTGGGGTGTCCGACCTGACCTACGGAGGGCTACATTGGACAAGGTTTCCAGGGCCGACGGACCGGGTACCGAGACTTCCACCGTCACGGCCTGTGGTCCTACCACAGCCGCTGGCTCCGTCTCCCCTGGCTCCGCCTCCCTGAACTCGGGATTTGCAGTTTCTGGTACCACCCTACTTGCCCAGTATGTGGTCCTCCACTCGCAATCCCTACCTCCCCCAAGGGCAAGACTTCCAGGGCTGACGGACCGGGTTCCGAGACTTCCACCGTCACGACCTGTGGTCCTACCACAGCCGCTGGCTCCGTCTCCCCTAGCTCCGCCCCCCTGGGCTCGGGACCTGCAGTTTCTGACTCCACCCTGTGTGGCTCTCCACTCGCAGCCCCTATCTCCCCTAAGCTTGAGTCGAGGACGAACCTTTCGTCCTCCGATCTCAGCACCTCTCCGATCGGGTCACTATCTTGGTCGAGCTCCTCGAGCTCTTCCTCATCGGAATCCCAACCCCAAGAAAAGATCCTACACTTTTCTAGAATGTCCTCTCCCCTCAAGCAGGCTGCTTTACCGGTCTGTGTGCCCTGCTGTCCTGCTTGGGGCTGAGAGTCCCCACTCGCAGGTCTGGCCCCTCCCCTAAGACAGGCCACCGCCCCTGCTTGTGCATTCTGTGAAATCTCGCCTGCTGGAGGCTGCAGATTTCTATTCTGTTTTAAATCCTCATACTCCCTGCTCCTGGCTACCCTGTAGGCTGCTTTTATGTCTCTAAGCTGCCCTTCTAGCCCGTCTACTTTCCCCATTAAACGGGCGTTCTCCTCCCGTAAGGCCTGCTCTTTTAACCTGGCCTCCTTACAGGAGACCCCCTCCTGTGCGCGTCTTTCAAGGGGACACAGGTAGGCAGGCTGCACCGGTTCCAGTCAGAAGTCCGGGTTGCATGGGGCTGTTGCTACCTTCCCGTGCGAAATCATAAGGGTCCGCATGGCTCCTAACATTGATTCTATCGCATCGGGATGGATAGGCACACCAGCTCCTTTCTCAGAGACAGGCGCTTGGGTTCGGGCTGCGGGAGCTTTTTCCCTGGAATCCTTCCAGGAATTCCTGCAGTTTTTACGCCAGTGACCTGTCTTTCCGCACCCGTAACAAGCACCACTGGCCTGTGGGGCGCGGTTTCCCTCCTGATGCCACTCCTTTTGAGCCGGGGCTGCGGGCCGTGCCTCATGCACCTTTCCCTTAAGGGGATGCACTCCCGTGCTCCTAGTGTTCCGATACCCTATCGTGAGTCGATTTAGGACCGACTCCTCTGTCGTGGCGGGGTTAGTGGGATCAAACCACGCTTTGGCCTGCTCCCTGACGGCTGGCAAACTGTTGGCTACTAAACACCTGAGCCAATGAGTTAAACCGACACCGTCCAGATAGGCGCGCGCTGGTGCACCTGGGCAGCTACGCTGGAAAACCTTCGGGGGTTCTCCCTCCATCTCAACTGTCTGACCCAATCTAACGAACGGACCTTCGTCGTCCGCCCCCAACACTTCTAGGACCTCGTCCCTTAACTTCTCATAGGTATTATTTCCCCTCTTGCTCTCGTCTGAGAGACACTGAAGGATCGAGCGATCTAACGAGAACAGCAACATTTTAGTCTTTTCCGCATCGTCGCAGCCATTAATTGCTGCGGTCTGTTCTACCTCCCTGAAGTGTACGGAAGGGTCGTCTGACTCAGACAGCTTCCGTACATGACTAATCATTGCTCTCAGCTGGTGTGAGCTGTGAGGCAACACAAGCTGGTTCAGGACATCCCCGTTCTCCCCATTGGCTCCGTTCGGGCCCCTCTTGTAAGCGGACACAACGGTCCCGGCTTCGACACTACCTCTGGGGATTGTCCTACCTCGGGGACCTCCTCTTCTATTTCCACCACTTCCCTCCTTACCCAGGTTGCCGAATAGCTGGGTGGCGTGGAGGGTGCAGTGGCAAATACCTCCTCTGCTTTGTCTGGTAGGGATTTTGGGAATTCCCTACCCACCTGTGGCTGGTGTGCTGACGGGCCGATTAGGCACACCATGCCATTTGCCTTATTCAGGGCCTCTCTTAGGTTCCCTATCTCCTTCTGGCAAACACTGTGGTCGTCTCCCTCATGCTTATCTTCGAGGGCCATCTTATATGCCGCCCTAACTCCCTTCAAGCTTTCTTCTTGGGCTCTTATCTGGTTAGCTCGGCGGGCACACCGTTCTTTAATCCTACCCTCGTTTAACTTTGCTTCCGTGACCTGACACTCTAGGTAATCTATTTTAGCCTCATGGTGGTTGGCTACTATCTGGCGTTCCTGATGTAACGCATTCAAGGATGCGATGAGTTTTTGTCCTCCCGTGACCTTTTCCTCCATCTCAACTTCCAATTCCCTGATCTGAGCTGCCTGTGCTACAATGACCTGGTCCGAAAGTTGGACTTGCTTCTTGTAGCACATCAGCCAGACCGCTTTCTCTACCGACTTCTTATGCTCTTTACTGTCTGTCCATTTGATGGCTGCGTCTAGCGGACGCTTATCCATCAGTAGGTCACTTATCCACCTTTTGGTCAAGTTAACCTTCCCAAACACATAGTCGGCTACCCTCTCATCCATCACATTTCGCCTATTCACACCAGGGTCTAAAACATTACTCTCTCGCTGCCAATGTCCTGCCGTGGTCGCCATTATCTGTAAGGGGTTCGGTTCGGGGTGCTTGTGCGGGGTTAGGCCTTCGTTGCCTAATACTATTGCTTGTTCTGGTCTCCGGCCAGCCTTGTTGCAATAAGCACCTGTGAGTGGTTCGACCCATTCGCCCTTACGGTTCTAACACTGGACTTAGGTGCGAGAGCAGTAATGCAGAGAAAAACTCAAATAGACCCGGTTGAATAGTACGAAATGGAAATCTTTATTGCATAATGTCCGAAATCATGAAGTACATGTCATAGGCACAAATTAATGACAGTACAAGTATACATACATTCATAAAACTTGGTCTAGGGTAATGAGGAACGCACGGCACATCGTAAAAAGGGTAACACATATTTATCCTTAATAAGAACCACCCTCCCCTATCAATACCTACACTAATCTAGATTTGTAGGATCGAGGAAACATGCTCACCACTCGTGATACTTCGGAGAATTTTAAACGAGGCACTCGGCTTGTTTTGCTGCAACACCTGACTGTCACGTGTTGGAAGGGGTCTCTGTACCCCACTTGTTTATCTTCTCTGCTCCGGCTAGCAGGCTGGGCTCCCCGTTGTCATGAAGAACTCGACAGTGCTTGGGCCCGGCTGTAGAACTCAAAGAAAAGTCTTTCTGGACCGACACCAGTTAACCGGTAAAATTCAAAGAAGAGTCTTCCTGTATTGACACCGGTTGTCGATAGAATTCGAAAGAGAGTCTTCCACTGGTTCGGCAGCAACCTGATAGAGTTCAAAAATGGTCTTTATATTTACGGGCGCGGTCGGGGTTTACTGACCGCGGCGGCACGTGGATTCTTCTTCTTCTCTTCTCATCTCGTCTCGTCGGGCCTTCGGGTCCAGAACACCGTTTACCGACCCTCGGGATGGTGCACCCGGTCACTGGCCTTCGTTGAGGCGGCTCGCTCCAAATTGAGCTCCACCCAACATAGGAGAATAAAAGTTCAGCCCGCGTCAAGAGTCAGTTCAAACGAATCAGCCCCGGGAGGATCAGAGAAATAAGAGAGTTCAGCAGCCAGCAGCGAGATAAGAGATCGATGGACATTTGTTCACTATAGTTATAGTGCTGTGTTCCCTTATCTCCCGCCCAAATCTTAATGTTCATCCTTTGTAAAATCTTGGCGCTCAAAATTCCCAGTATGGGGTGATTCTTTCCTTTAATGGGTTTCGGTAGCACCTTAAACTGGCCAACTATCCGTTAATGTTTTTCCCATTGTCGAACCGGCTAGGAGCCTCCCTGGCGGGGTTTTGGGGGCCTCCGAATACTTGTGTAAGTACCCGAGAATGACTCTCTCATTGTAGAGCCGTGGGGAATTTGCATATTGATGTATCTGGATGGGCCTTCGATTGCCCATTACAATGGTCCTTACTTGTGCATGGAAAATTATTCCAGCACTTATATCTTTGCTATTGTGTCGAATGCAGACAGGTTGCATCCTGTCTTTATCAGTGTTTGCTGCGTATTAACTAATCTTATACTGAAATGTTTATTCGAACGCCATCTTGTCTGCCCACTGAAAATTCTGGAAGCTTCTGCCACGAGGCGCGGTGGCCATTTTACAGGCTTCTGTGTCCTGTTTAATCATGACAGCATTTCATTGAAATAAAACTGATGAAACGAATCTGCTTTATCTCGTTATTTCGAATCACGATAATTGCGAATTTTACAGTAGAATTCAGTCGATACAAAATGCAAAATACTGCAAATGCTGGAAATCTGAAATAAAAACAGAAAATACTAGAAATACTCAGGTTAGGCAGATATGTGGAGAGAGAAACAGAGTTACCTTTTGTCAGAACTGGAAAACGTTACAGATGTAATAGGTTTTAAGCAAGTACAGTGGCAGGGAAAGGGGGGAGGGGAGGAAAGAACAAAAGGGTAGATCTGTGATAGGGTGGAAGGCAGAAGAGATTAAATGACAAAAGGGATGATGGTGCAAGGCAAAAGGGAACAGTAATTAAAACAAAAAATAGATCTAGAGGAGGTGTAAATGGGAATAGCAAAATCATTAACAACACATGCTGTCCGAAAAAATGGGAGCAGTGGTTATGATCTGAAATTGTTGAACTCGATGTTGAGTGTGGAAGGCTGTACAATGCCTAATCGAAAGATGAGGTGCTGTTCCTTGAGCTTCTGTTGATCCTTCCGCCAGACTTACGGTGGGATTGCATCCGAAAGATGGCAGATTTTTGAGCCCTCTGACTTTTCTCTTTGTTAGCCAAGAAGCACCAAGGTCAATTGAGTGTCTTGTTGCTGCTCTGAGCACAGCTACCTCAGCACAGAACGGAGAAACCAAACTTCTATGAAACACAAACAATGTTCTAAAGCCACCTAATTACATGACATTCACATCAACATCACAAATGGGCCAATGTCTCTGGTAAAATAATGGAGGCAAGACTATCATACAGCTGTGTAAGTGCTTGTACACTGTTACCACAAACAATCATTTCCAGGCAGTGATGTCTTCTAAAAGCCAGAAGAAAAAATATCAGTTCTGTCATTTTTGTACTGTAATATGAACTCGCAATTGTTTAGGTTTCCTATTCATTGATGGTAAAGCGGTTGCTCAGACACATTTCTTTTACACATCATTTTTTTGTAGTGTCTGGGTGCAGAGAAAATTTTGTTGTAAACTGCAGGTGTGTATCTTTTGCCCTTAAGTGGAATGAAAATAGTTTAATGTAATTATAGCTCATCGTTGGTTCTCTCGTGGGCTAAACTTGAGCTAATCAGTTCTACACCACTAGCAGTCAGCTGCAGATACCTACCCCAATATCACTTGCAATCATCAGGCTGGAAACAGCATCAGAGAAATAGAGACAAAATAGTAAGGTGAGTCACCCCAGCACATTCCTGTGCCCTTCCTAACACTAGCAGTAAGTCAGCCACCTGCTCACTCAGTCAGTGAAGTTTGTGTGGCATGAGGAAAAAGTAGTGAGAATATTTTACTTTGAAATAGGAAAGGAGAAAACAAAATAGTTACATTTGATAAATGTGATGTCTAAGAAGTATAGATTAATAAAATCAAATAATTTACTTACTGGAACTTCTTATTGCTATATTAAAGGGGTACTGTCTTGGCAAATCTTGTTTCACTTGTTTCCAAACACATAATACAATAATGTAAATTGCATCAAATGCATTACTGTGCCCACAAATGATATATGGTTATTCTGGCTCTTTTCCCCTCAAAGATTTTTTTTAAATGTGTTCAACACATTTTCACTTCGACACCCTTTCATTTAATTGTAAAAATAAATATAAGCCACTTCCCAGAAAGCAGAATGTAAAATGTAGATGGGTTATCACTAAACCACTATTCTAGCACCTTGGGTTGGTTGGTAACAGACTTTTCTTGTCAGAGAACTGCCTCGCTTAGAGACTTTTCTACAAACTTAGAAACAGTGAAAACAACTACCAAAACATTGCTGTTGATGGATTTCAAATTAGTAGCCCCGGATAGTTATACACTAAAAGAAGTATCAGGTAGGATGAGAGTTTGGATTAATTAGGCTTCAGATTTAGATTTTTATCATCTGAAATGAAGACAGTGCCAAATTGATATCCCAAGCTAAGATGGAAGCATACCTACCGAACCAAGGGAATCAGACTACATGCCTGCTTGATCTGAGAGAATTTGGAGAACACCTTTAGTCTCACAGGGAATCGGCTAAATTAAACTCCACTAGACCACCAGGGAATTAGATGCCATTTATAGGTTGTCCAGTAGATTGACACTGAAACTGACAGGGCAATTGTAGACAAAACACTAAAACTAAACAACAAAAAACACATTTACCTACATAATAATTCCCTTCCAGTCAACACAAAAATGAAAGATGGAATATCTTTTGCTGTGCAGCTTCCCAAATGGTGATTTGCATTTATGGAATAGACATCAACTGAAAAAATGGTCCGACTGTATGTGTGGATCTCACCGTTTTCTTAAAGTGACAGGTGCATTTGGGTGCTGTGGGAGCTAAATGAGCCAAATTTCAAATATTCACAAACCAATTCCGATCACTTCCAATTCCATAATCAGTTGAGAGATCATCCATAGTGCCACTTTGGTGTTTCAATACACTGTAGTTCTCTTCACTTGAACAACTGCATAAGTTTGGAGTTTAATTTAGAACTAACAAGGTGAGCATATTACACCAATATTGTCCATAGAGTGTAATTAGCAAACATTGATGGAAATGTATTGTGACTAGCATTAAATACATTTATTAAACACTGCAATCCATTTTAACAACCACAGCACTGTGAAATTACACAGCACGGCATCTGCAAAAGATTAATGAGGAATATACCCATTAAATCAGTCTTGCATTCGCACAAGTATATTGTTTCCAGTAGAGAGGCTTGCTATTATAAAATTACAAATTTAGCTTTCTCTTTCGGTTGAAAATAGGTATACATTGATGCTTATTTATTTTTCTGAAATTTTGGATTATTTGATTTGCAATAGCGTTCTTATAGTTGCAAGAATAGCAAAATAGTCTTACACACTTCAATATTTGGTGACATTACTGAGTGTACGTCAATCATCAAATCTTCAAAGATTATGGTAAAATTGGAAAAAAAACACAGGATTATATATTTTTCAGCACTTGTTGGGTTGGCTGGTAATTGCATTCCCAATGTGAAACTGATCCACACAACAACAATAACAACAACAACTTGCATTTAAGGCACTTCAAAGGATTGTGATCAAACAAAATTTGACACTGTGAGATGCCTAAATTCACCCTTGTCCTTTAACCCATTCAACAGTTTCCAAAGTTCAGACCAGTCGAACAGACAACACGAAACCCAATGAATCTGTGAAAAACTTCTTTTACTTAAAATCAGCAAGAGATTATAAGTAAGCATCCGACAGTTATGTAGCATATAATAATTCCCAATTATACCTCAGCATACATAGAGCTACCCCTTTACTTTAAAATCAAGCGATAATAAGCCAACTCTACATACATACTAACACCAGCGAGTGATCAATCCGGCAGTGACTAGGCCTATGATTTCTGGAAATTGACCAGGTCACCCGGCTGTAGCCGCCCCGAGTGTCTTAAAACAGCATCTCTTATACACTAAAAACCTGGGCAGGATCCTCAATGCGTATGTGTCCCAAACTGTGTGACAAAGGGTCGGCAGCTGTTTTCCTCTTCTTATCAGTGGGCCCCAAGGCCGTTCACACCATTTGCCTGAAGGTGTTCCTGTCTTTGTAATGCCCAATCATTTGTTCCTGCTCAGGGTATGCCGCTTCCTTATCTGGTTAACAGGTTTTGTACAGAGTTCCCTCAGGAACCAACCTCTCAGCCTCTTGAATTTAATATTGCTGGTATATTAAATTTGTTCAACTTTTAAGTTTGGTCAAGTTATAACAAATTCTTACAGCAAATGGCTTATTCTTACAACACTGACCAACAGAAGGAGATATTTGGACAGTTGAGGTAGGTTTTAAGGAGAAACCTAAAGGAGAGATAGAGAGGCAGAGAGGTTTAGGGAGGGAATTCCTGAGCTTAGGGCCTCAGTAGCTGAAGGCATGGCCAACAATGGTGGAACGATGAAAATTGGGGAAGGGCAAGAGAACTTAATTGGAGTAGTACAGGTATCTGGACTTTAACTGGGGACAGATTACAGAGATAGGGAGGGGTGAGGCCATGGAGGGATTTGAAAAAAAGGATGAGAATTTTTAAATCAAGATGTTGCCGGACCGGGAGCCAATGTAGGTTAGCGAGCACTGGAGAGATGGGTGAATGGGACTTGGTGCAAGTTAGGACACGGGCAGCAGAGTTCTGTATGAGCTCAAATTTAGGAAGGGTATAAGGTGGGAGGCTGGCCAGGGGAGCATTATAATAGTCGAGTCTAGAGGTAAGAAAACCATGAATGAGGGTTTCTGTAGCAGATGTGCTGAGGCAGGGGCAGAGACGGATGACGTTATGGAGGTGAAAGTAGGTGGTCCTAATGATGGAGTGGATATGGGGTCAGAATCTCATCTCAAGGTCAAATAGGACTCCAAGGGCTAAAAATTGGGGTGCTAACTTCGCCAGGGTGCTACTTTTAGTCCCCCAGAAAAATTAGCGCCCCCGCGCCGGAAATTGAGTGGTTGCACCCCAAGAGGGAAGCGGGGCGCTACTGGAAGTGCCCCACATCCCTCTTGGGGTGCAGCGAGTCAATAACGCGGCACGTTGCGCCGCGGTATTGCAGGCCTTCCTCCCCTTCTTAAAGGGGAGGGGCCTTGCGCAGCGCCACCCGGGGCCCAGCTGGGCCCCCGGGGATCGGGAGTGCTGGCGAAACAGCCTGGCACTCAAGAGGGGAAAAATGGGCGCCGAGCCAAAGAAGGAGATATCAGGAAAGGTGACCAAAAGCTTTGTCAAGGGGTGGGTTTTATGGAGGGTCTTAAGGAGGAGCTGGAGATTGGGAGAGATTTAGGGAGGGCATTCTAAAGCTTAGGACCAAGATGGCTGAGGACACAGATGCCAATGGTGGGGAGAAAAGGGGAATGCACAAGAGGCCAGAGTTATGGAATGAAGAGTGGTGGGGGGTGTGGGGGGCATGTAAGGCTGAAGGAGGATAAAAGATAAGGAGGGGTGAGGCCATGAATGGATTTAAAGATAATGATTAAATTTGAGACATTGAGGAACTGGAATCCAATGTAGGGCAATGAGGACAGGTGTGGGACTGAAGGGATAATTACTAGTCCTAGCCCCTTTCGGGCTACCCCGGATCAGGCGTATTCCCCAGACGTTCACCTTCAACTAAAGTTAGAGGTAGCTGAATCCTAAAGATGCTTAATTGCATCTAAAGGTCCAGACTATCTCTCCCTAAAGGAAAGGAACAACCTGAAGATGATACCGTCCTCCAGATAGCACTTTTAATAAGTTTAGCTAGACTGTAACGTTCCGGATATTATGAGGGTCCGGAAATCTCCCCCAGAATTCTGCAACTCCTCACCAAAGAGCGTACAGAGATTGAGTTCGCAAGTTTGATACAGAAGTATTATGTGAGATTATTCTAAAAATATATAGATTTATTAAAGAACTGACATGTAATTTACAGTTGGTGATTCAATCGCAACATTAACAGTTCCAAATACAAAAAACTTACAATTCTATTATCAGAGATCCTTATACTCAAATCTTAACTTCTCTAGTTTTACAGTTCTTAGTTTATTCCAGGATATCCACCAAAATCAAATACAAGTACCTTGATCCCCGAGATACAAAGAGTTGTAGACTTACAGAGCTTGTCTCTGAAGCCGAGAATCGCTTTGCCCCTTTACAGCGAATCTATCATCCCATTTGAAAGTTCAATTTTTATACCCTTTCTCAGTGGTATTTCCTTTGAAGTTTTCTGCTGATGTAAGTTAATTATCTCTAGTCATTTTTCTGCTGACTTCTGCTATTCTTACAGTCAGTTCAGCTGGTAGCATTAAGAATTATGTCCCCTGTGTAGGTGTCTCAAGCTTAACACAAAAACAATGTGATGGCTGGTGCATCTATTTGATGCCATTCTTACCAAGTCTTCTGTTTGTATCTTTTGCATTTAGAACACCTCAACCGGGTGCACCATTGTGTTCTTTCCAAAGCTTCAGACTTTCAGGAACCTCCAACCTCCTGTTTCAACAAGGCTATTGATTCAGTGTCAACAACTTATCTTATCTCAATAGCCTGTATGCTGTTTACAGCTTTTCCATTGTTGAGGCTTTTAGATTTTCAAGCCCAGTTTGTCATAAGAACATAAGAAATAGGAGCAGGAGTAGGCCAATTGGCCCTTCGAGCCTGCTCCACCATTCAATAAGATCATGGCTGATCTGATCCTCACCTCAAATCTAAAGAACACAAGAAGTAGGAGCAGGACCTGGCCACTCAGCCCCTGGGCCCGCTCCACCACCCACAGGGCCTCGACCGATCCGAACTCAGCCTCATGTCCAATTTCCTGCCCGCTCCCCGTAACCCCTAATTCCCTTTACTTCTAGGAAACTGTCTATTTCTGTTTTAAATTTATTTAATGATGTAGCTTCCACAGCTTCCTGGGGCAGCAAATTCCACAGACCTACTACCCTCTGAGTGAAGAAGTTTCTTCTCATCTCAGTTTTGAAAGAGCAGCCCCTTATTCTAAGATTATGCCCCCTAGTTCTAGTTTCACCCGTCCTTGGGAACATCCTTACCGCATCCACCCGATCAAGCCCCTTCACAATCTTATATGTTTCAATAAGATCGCCTCTCACTCTTCTGAACTCCAATGAGTAGAGTCCCAATCTACTCAACCTCTCCTCATATGTCAACCCCCTCATCCCGGGGATTAACCGAGTGAACCTTCTTTGTACTGCCTCGAGAGCAAATATGTCTTTTCTTAAGTATGGACACCAAAACTGTATGCAGTATTCCAGATGCGGTCTCACCAATACCTTATATAACTGCAGCAATACCTCCCTGTTTTTATAATCTATCCCCCTAGCAATAAAAGCCAACATTCCATTGGCCTTCTTGATCACCTGCTGCACCTGCATACTAACTTTTTGATTTTCTTGCACTAGGACCCCCAGATCCCTTTGTACTGCAGTACTTTCCAGTTTCTCGCCATTAAGATAATAACTTGCTCTCTGATTTTTCCTGCCATGTTACAAAGGTCAGAATATTTCATAGGATGGTGTATTTTTCTGAATATGGCATATTCCTTCACACCCCCCTCTTGACCAAAAAATGAACTGGAGCATCTAGACAGAGTTTGGTCAATGTTACTAATAAGGTTACAATAGCACATTAATTTCACAAGATTCACAATCATGTGCTGCATGAAAATTCCTTTTAAGTCATCCTAGGACAATGTTTTGCCTTATTTTAAATTGAACACAATTTAAAAGGATGATAGGTACATTGTCATACAATTAGCGAAACAACATGTACTTAGAATGTCCAATCAGCATATGTACGTTCCGTAGCGGTGAGTTATTCATACGAGTCAAGGAGACGTCATTTGGAACTAGCTGAAGCTTGACATGCTGTTCCTTCGATCCGGCGTGTGTACAGATTCTTGCTGTCGTATAGGCCTCGCCATGCGCTCAGTTGATTCCTTCTTCATCCGCAGCATCTTCCTCCTTCGTTGAAGTAACTCATTGATCTTTCCTTGTTTCGGTTGTGGCTTTTCGTGAATCCAATTCATGAGGCATTGCCAAGCATCGTGTGGAGGAGCCGGCAACACCGTCTGACTGACCGTCGTCAGTAATTCGATCGCATCCATTTCCTGTGTCGTGCTCCAAGCTGGGTCTTGAAAGACAGTGTACGACTGCACCTTGTATTGTTCCTCCATTTCGGTATCCCGCAGGACATCTTTTGAGATTGTCTATGTAGACAGTTTTAAGAATATGCTTGCCATTCGGCTGATTAATATGTATTTAAACTGTTCTTTCGTTAATAACAGAATGCATTTGAACAGGTTTTTTCCACTTCGGTCTTAAACCAGGTTTTTGCTCGAACTTCTTTTCTTGTACCCATTCTCCTACTAGGGGTTGCCATGCTTTGTTTGTCAATTTTTTCTGCCTATTTGCCTCCCTTATCCTCAGATCAATTTGATGAATCTCCTCTGTTACTTCTTTTTTTAAATCTAATTGTCGCTGTCGGGTCAAGGACTCAGAGAGTGTAGAGGCAATAAAAGAACTATGGGTAAGCGGTGTATGCATCTCAACCCCATACATCAGATAATATGGAGGTTTAGGGGACACTGTCCCTGATGCAGATGCGGGCACATTATTAAGTGATAGCTGCACCTCCGGAATGACGGTGGTCCACTTATTTCCCCTGATTCTCAACAGTTTGACCAATAGCTTTTTTACTTCCTGGTTTTTATGTTCCACCAGCCCTGTTGATTGTGGATGATGTGGCGTGCTCTGCTCTAACCCAATCCCCCTTTGTTCGCAGTAGTCTTTGAAGACCTTGGAGACAAAAGCTCCGCCTTGATCGAAGTGTAAGATTTTGGGTGCACCAGCTACAGTAATTATGTCAGTCATAGCATTGGCGAGTGCGTTTTCCGAAAGTTTTTGTGGGGACCAGCCAGCAGAAGGAAGTGCATCCATCTACACAAACGAGAACATATCTGTATCCCAAAGACAGGGGAAGTGGTCCAATAAAGTCAATAAAGAATTTTCCCATTGGCTCATCAGCTTTCACAGGAGCCAATGGTGGTGGCTTAATTAGTGATGACTTATTGGTTAAATGGCATGGCTCACAATTTGCCACGTATGTTTTACAGGCCTTAAGCATGCCTGGCCACCAATATAAGGGGGTCAATTTGCAGAATGTTGTTCTGGCACCACAATGTGCTTGACCTATGCCCTCATGAGCTTCTTTTACAAGTTGTTCTCATTTGTGTCTCGGGGGTACTTCTCGGTTTCCCTTGGGCAACTTAACTAGCACAATACCCGTAGGGGTTTCCGAGTAAAAGTACTTTGGTGGATATCCTGGTGGATTCTCTTTTGTTGGGTCTAATAGCTGAATCAGTTCCTCATCCTGATTAGCTGCCCATTTTGCCCTAGTGATTACACTAATATTGGCAGGCCCCTCTCAAGGGGGTGTCATGCAGACCGAACGTTTCGCTTGTTCGTCTGCAAGACTATGGGGGAAAAATTCAGTTGGTTGCGCCTCCCGTTAGCGCCTTAAGAGGGCGCTAATGGGGCGCAAAGCATCTAGCGCCCAGGCGCGGCGAAGTTTGCGCCGCTTGCGAAATTAACTAGACATTTTGCGGCGGCGCTAAACACTACCGCCACGATCTCCTGCGCCGACAGATCGTGACGTCAGTCGAGTGCACAACGCCCCGGTATCGCCCCGGAGCGGATATTGAGTGGCGCCCCCTGACTTACCGCCTGACGCTAGCAATGACAGGTTGAGGGGAGCGTTCTGCAGTCATGAAGGGAAAGGGAGAGCGCTATTTAAAGGTGACCGCTTCCTGCCTTTTATTGTTGGTGCCATTTTTTAACTACGCATTCTGAGAGAGAGAGAGAGAGACTTCTGGAGAGATTCAACGTTGTGTGAAGGAGTTTTGGGTACTCAGCAGCACTTTGCAGGTTCATTTTGATTTGCCATTCCTTGTATCGATTTAGAAGAGACTGTGGGGGCTGCACTCTGAGCTCTTTGCCTGGTACTCTCCATTGTTCTTTCCAGCAGATTTGATGTGCAGGTCTTTCCAGGCCGAGATTCAAGGCTGCAATGAGCAGGATGTGGATGGAAAGCAAGATTAACCATCCCCTTTAAGAACTGGCCCGTGCCATTGTGTGTGTGTTCCATTGCTGACTGACATTACATGAGCTTCGCCAGCGCTCTGAGGTAGCGCCTCGCTCCTCGGCCTTTGCGCCTTAAGACAGGTGTGAAGCACCTGATTTAGCGCTCCAGTCACCTCCAGGGGCGATAAAAGTCAAGTTTGCAGTCGGTGGTGATAATTAGCGCCAGGCGCTAATCTTTGCGCCCGGCCGATAATTGCGCCCCAAATGGGGCGATACTGAATTTCTCCCCCTATATCCTTTTGAGTGTACTGTCCCAGTGGTATGCCCGTTTACATGAATCACCTGACAATTCTGTTTCTCCAATCTCGAACGGAGAATGTCTTCCCACAATGACTTATGTTTTATGGGTTTACCCTTATGATTGGTAAAATTTGTTTGTTCCCAGAAAACTAGATCTTGGTTATATCCTCTTTTACAGCAGTCACTATCCGTACAGATTAGTGTGGGTTTAATAGGGTCTGCCTTTTCTAAAGCATACCGTAATGCTGCGGCTTCAGCATATTGCGCTGTCTTATGGCCAAGGGGCATGGACAGTAATTCTTCCGGATAAAAAGAATAGGAATCTCGAAAAGTCCCTACTACTATCCCCAGCCCAGCTGAGGATTGTTGGGATGTCCCTTTTTTAATCATCATTGAAGATCCATCACAGTAAATGACTTGATGGTCATCTGTAAGCAGTCTCATAGGTATTTGTCTGATTCCCTCCTCCGTATCATCATCCTCCATGATGGGGAGATGCTCTAAGCCCATTTCCGGGGAGAGGAATTTAAAAATGAGTGTAGGATCATTCAAGAACGATGCCCATTTATCATATCGGATCTGGGTGGCTCTTTTTTCATCAGAGGCCATCCTCAATACTGATCTTAAATCGAGAATCTCAGTATAGATGGTAATGGGGTATTTCCCTTGAAGGGTTCGTGCCTTGATGAGACATTGGACTACCATAGTCATGACCCTTTCTTTTTTAATGTACCTCCTTTCGACATTGGAAAAGTTATAAGAATGGAACTGAATGGGCACTATGATCTTTTCATTATAGAAAACTGCAACTGCCACTTTAGGTGATGACCTGAGATGAGTATTGAGGAGAACTTGTTGGTCCCTCTGTTCTAGGTCTATAGCTTTTTGTACCTCTCGGCATAATTGTTGCAATTTTGAGTAATCGTCTGGTGAAAATATGAATGGTGCTTTTGCTGCTTCGCCCACTCTAGCATACAGGGCTGCTGAGAGCTCGGCAAAGGTTGGCGTAAAGGATCGAGCAAAATTCAGGAGTCCTAAACTTGCTTGCAAATTTTTCAGAGTTTTAGGATATTGAATGGTGGCTAATTTTTCTTTATAGGATTGAGTTAATTCTCTACCATTTCCAGTTATTCGCAGGCCCAGAAAATCTACCTCTTCCCTAACTAGTTGACTCTTTTTTATGTTGGCTTTCAAGTGCTCTTGGAGATTGTCATGTGACAGATATATATCATCCACATAAGAATTGACGTTAGGTAGGTCTTTTAAAAGGTCAATGATGTGGGCTGAAAAGAGAACGGGACTGTTTTGAAATCCCTGGGGCAATCTGGTCCAGCAGTACTGATAACCATCGGTTCCAGTCATCGCTGTTTTTGGCCAATCAGCTTTTTCGATTGGATGTGACCAGAAGCCGTTTGCTAGATCAATACAAGATTTATATTTTTCCCTCATGATTCCAGAGAGAAGGGCTGTGGAATTTTGCTGTTGTGCAGTATGTGGGGCCGTTACCCTATTTAAGGCTGTATAATCGACCACTAATCTCCACCTCCCATCTGGTTTAGCAACACCAAACAATGGTGAATTAGTTCTAGATGCCATTTTGATTAAGATACCTTGTTCTGTTAGTTCTTTGAGCGTTGTTAGGAGATCTATTTTTCCCTTGTGGTCTTGAATAGGCCACTGTTTTTTCGGTTTGTGCCAGCCAGCATCAAGTGGGTGGGGTTTGATGTCTATCTTTCCACATTGATTTGGATGGCGTTGTAGATAATGGTAGTAACTATTAATGAGTTGCTCGAGGAGGTCTTTGCCTTCCCCCTCTAGGCAAGTTCGATCAAGCTGTGTCCGAACATGTTTTTCCCTGTCATCCTGGTCTGTGGATGCTTCTATGGGTCTGGTTGAGATTTTAAGGTAATGTTTCATGTCTGGTTGTCCTAGAATGAGGGAACAGGCCAATTGTGGTACCAGTCCTACATCTAGGGTCACCGTGATTCCATATATAGTAATAGGTATTTTGTAAAAATTAATTATTTTGGTTTTGTCTTTGGTGAATCTCCCTAATGGTCTTTTACAAATTGGGCTCTCCAAATCTGTCCACTTAGTTTTTATAATTGCAGGATCTATTACAGTGTAATGAGCTCTCGTATCAAACAGGGCCTTCACTTGTGTGTTTGTGGGCAAGGTTGCCAGGGCATAGGGGAATTCAAGAGGTCCTGGCTGAGTGCCAGGCCTTCAATCCTGGGATTGTTCATCCTCAGGATCCTGAGTTTCATTTGCTGCTTTGTCTTTAATTATTTTAACTGATTTTTGTTCCTCCCTCTTGGGGGTATCATGTTTTCCAGATCCCTTAGGGGGTTTGTCGGACCGTTTATTATCTTGACGATCCTCCTGTTGGGGTGGACGTTGGTTCTGCCGGGAATCTTTTTGATCCCCATTTCAGTTTTCCCGGTATCCTCCCGTGGCTCTCTGATAGTTTTGGCCAGTGTAAAAGCTGTCCCCATAGGGAGTCCACTGTCCTTCACTTTCCTTTCGAGGTCTAGCCCCTCGTCTATCCCATCTTTCTGGGGAGAAATCTTTCTCGTATTGTGGGCGAGTTGGGGGTGTAAACCTTCTGGAATACCCTCTTGGGGGTCCCAAGCCACGAGTTTGTGTCTGGGCGGGGTGGACTTGAGACTTGGGTCTATACAGTCCTTCTTTCTGAGTACCAAAGGTACCTTCTCCGGTTTTTTTATCCCTAGTTTCTAATCTCATTATAGGTTTAGTTTGGGGTAGACCTAAGAGGTCATGATTTAATTGGATAATGGGATTGACATTATCCCATCTTTGTTGGTTATCTCGATAATCGTTTAGAGCACCCTCACAGGCAAGTTTGAGGGCTGTATTTTGGTATTGATTGGCCAGGCAACCATGGACAACAGTTATCCTGTGTAAGTACTTTGCCTAATCTGTAGGCAGCTACCAGCCCTTTAATTGTGGCTGTATTAGTGAGTATTTCCTTGATGGAACCCATTACATGCCCTCCCTGCGTTGCCGTGAGAACATAAGTGTATATTTGAACCCAGTTGTTACACTGGTTTAATGGGGGAATTAAATCTGAACTTAGTATCATTTGTAGTAGTTGCCTCAGGTGTTGGGCATTCCAATCTTGGCAACAGGTTTCCAATTTATCAAGGTTAGTTAGAATCCAGCACGTTTTTTCCTGGCTGGTGTTTCCCGGTCTACCACACATTGTGTAGATAGAGCTCAGGTTTACTTGACCTAGGGGTGCAATGTGTGGTTGCTGGGGTTGGCTTACTGGACCAGTAATCATTGCGCCTCCAGCATTTAGATAAGAGTGAGCTAGTGCCTGCCGGCATTGATTATAATGGATTCTAAGCTGTCTATAGTTTTCTCGAAGATTCTGGTCATTTATTTCATGATGAGCTTGCCACCTTAACCGGAATCCATGGCCCCCAGGAGCATAGGCTGCTACGGGCCCTACTATTCGGCCATGGTTGCCACCACCTTGTTGGGCACCATTCATTAGGCCTCCCAATTGTGCAGGTGTGCACCTTATCATTAAGGAATTTAGTGGATTTGGAGTATTTGTTTGATTATCCCACTGGATATTCTGTATCCCCTGGTTCTGGGGATCAACATCAATCGTGCCATGAGTTCTAACGGCTCCGTCGGCATCAAAGCCTTCTATTTCAAAAATTATCACTTGGTTTTGTGAAGGTACAGGGATAGGATTATTTCCCCTAATAAAGCAATCGTTTGAATTTCCTAATAAAAAGACTTGGCCAATTCCGACAGGGTTTGCCATTTCGTCAGGACCTAACCTCGGTTAGGGTTTAATATGAACTTTATAAGAAATTTCTAGACCTCAATGGTATATTGAGGGAGTTCTGATTTAAGTTCTACAAGGCCTGATCAGGGACTTGTCGTCTCTAGAGACTTAAATCTGGGTCTTAGTACCACTGTCAGTAAACACTCCTTCTATACTTAACAATCTACAAGATGGATATAGATATAAATATAAGTATAGGTTCTGTATCAACTCATTAACACACACGTTGGGCGCCAACTGAAGGGATAATTACTAGTCCTAGCCCCTTTAGGGCTACCCCGGATCAGGCGTATTCCCCAGACATTCACCTTCAACTAAAGTTAGAGGTAGCCTGAATCCTAAAGATGCTTAATTGGGTCTAAAGGTCCAGACTATCTCTCCCTAAAGGAAAGGAACAACCTGAAGATGTTACCGTCCTCCAGATAGCACTTTTAATAAGTTTAGCTAGACTGTAACATTTCGGATATTATGAGGGTCCGGAAAACTCCCCCAGAATTCTACAACTCCTCACCAAAGAGCGTACAGAGATTGAGTTCGCAAGTTTGATACAGAAGTATTATGTGAGATTATTCTAAAAATATATAGATTTATTAAAGAACCGACATGTAATTTACAGTTGGTGATTCAATCGCAACATTAACAGTTCCAAATACAAAAAACTTACAATTCTATTATCAGAGATCCTTATACTCAAATCTTAACTTCTCTAGTTTTACAGTTCTTAGTTTATTCCAGGATATCCACCAAAATCAAATGCAAGTACCTTGATCCCTGAGATACAAAGAGTTGTAGACTTACAGAGCTTGACTCTGAAGCCGAGAATCGCTTTGCCCCTTTACAGTGAATCTATCATCCCATTTGAAAGTTCAATTTTTATACCCTTTCTCAGTGGTATTTCCTTTGAAGTTTTCTGCTGATGTAAGTTAATTATCTCTAGTCATTTTTCTGCTGACTTCTGCTATTCTTACAGTCAGTTCAGCTGGTAGCATTAAGAATTATGTCCCCTGTGTAGGTGTCTCAAGCTTAACACAAAAACAATGTGATGGCTGGTGCATCTATTTGATGCCATTCTTACCAAGGTCTTCTGTTTGTATCTTTTGCATTTAGAACACCTCAACCGGGTATACCATTATATTCTTTCCAAAGCTTCAGACTTTCAGGAACCTCCAACCTCCTGTTTCAACAAGGCTATTGATTCAGTGTCAACAACTTATCTTATCTCAATAGCCTGTATGCTGTTTACAGCTTTTCCATTGTTGAGGCTTTTAGATTTTCAAGCCCAGTTTGTCATGTTACAAAGGCCAGAATATTTCATAGGATGGTGTATTTTTCTGAATATGGTGTATTGCTTCACAGGGAAGGGGGGTGGGGATTGGATGAGTGAATGGGACTTGATGTAGGATACAATATGGGCAGCAAAGTTTTGGATGAGCTGAAGTTTATGGAAGGTAGAAAATGGGAGGCTGGATAGGAGAGCCTTGGAATAGTTGAGTCTGAAGGTGACAAAGGTGGATGAAAGCTGAGGAAAGGGGCAGAGACAGGAAATATTACAGAGGTGAAAGTATGATGCTCTTTGTGATGGAGACAATATAGGGTTAGAAGCTCAGCTCAGGGTTGCGAGCAATCTGTTTCAGCCTGAGATAGTGGCCCGGAAGAGCTTCGTATAATTTTTTTTTGTAATTGCAAAGTCACTGAATTAGTTAAATACTGCTTCTTCCATTGAAAACAGAAACTCTGTACAGTCTACCTTGATACCACTGAGATTACTGAACTCTCCAAAATTGCTTTTATGGTGGATTTGAGGAAGACTTTGGAAACTAAGGACAGTGTGTTGAGCTGGTAGGTCTACAAAATCCAAAGTAGATTCTGTCCTAATCACCTAACTTTCTGTAGGAATGCAAATATTGCAGTCCTCAAGAATATGAAGGATGACCCCACAGCATTATACCACAGTGAGTGGAATGTCATACTGCTCACTGTTTATGTCTCTACTCGATGCACACATATGCAGGACTCTTATTACTATTGCATATTATCATAGCAGGGCAGGCACAGTGAAAGCAATCTGGAAAAGGACACATCAGTGTTTCTATTTCATTTGGGGAGTCTTAAAAGTTTAATCTATGTTGGGGGCTCTAAGTTACAATGGAAGTCACATTTCTATAGGTTGGGATACCTGAAAATTTGATTTGTTGATCTAAAGCCCATACATGACTCACATCAGTTGAGTCATATCTTCCAAACTATAACCCACATTGAATGTGAAATTCCTCCTGTCAATACTTTTAGTGAAATACTCAGCACGAATACAAAATTTGTATTTCTAATGGAATTTTGTCTCCCTTCAGTGAAAACATCACTTTTGGTTTGCAAATGTAATATTTCAATAATAATATTTGCACTTATATATTGTCGTATCACGTTAAAAGTCTAAGTGCGTCAACAATTAATTACTTTTTTAAATGCAGTGGCTGCTATGAAAGGTCTGACCTTATTTTTACAGCTTTAAGCAAGAGACCTGGTTAAGCCGATAAAGCCATAGCAGAAGCACTTAATTTTGGGATGTGTAATATCTATATAATTGAAAGTCTTGCATTTAGTATCACACCTGAAAGTGTGGCCTCAGAGGCATCACACCTCAGAGTGTCGCATGTCTGTAGGGCAAAAATTTGCGATTAGCTGAAATAACCACATCTGATTGATTAAATGCGAACAAATCAAAAAGCATGAATAAGGACTGAGGCCGCGAAATTCGGTATGTTAGCGCCTCCCGTTAGCGCCTGGCGGGGGCGCTAACGGGACATTAAGGGGTTAGCGCCCGGGTACGGCGAATGCAGCAATGCCCGCAAACTTCAGTGCCGGTTAGTGCCTGGGCCTCTAGCGCCTCACAGATTGTGACGTCATAAAGTGCGCAGCGCCCCGTTATCGCCCCAGAAGGAAAATTGACTCTCGCCCCCTGCTTTATCGCCTCGCGCCGACAACGCCAGCAAGAAGAGGCGTTGTGAACTCGGCTGGCCGCTTCGGGAGCGGTAATTAAAGGCAATGCTTTTCAGCTAGCGCAACCTTTATTATTTGCACCAGTCTGGTGCCTGCTCAAAGTTTTTAATGTTTCATTGGTGCAAGATGTCCAATCCCTCCACTTTGTGAGAGTGTTTGGGGCTGCAATGGCAGTCGCCCAGATCGCCTTGCAAAACAGAACTGACGACAACCAGCTTATGCTAAATTCAAGCGAGGGAAGCAGCCTCTGTGATGAAAGAGTGCCGTTCACAATGCGCTCGAAATTGTTTAGCGCTCTGCCGCTATCGCCCCGCTCTCGGCCCTAAGTGCCCTAAGAGAAGTCGTTAGCGCTTGATTTAGCACTCCACTTCCCTCTTGGAGCGCTAAAACTGAATTTTGCAGGAGGCGAGAATGATTAGCGCCTGGTGCTAATTTTTCAACTTTTAAAGTTTTATCGTCCCAAACGGGGCTATACCGAATTTCTCCCCCTGAGTACCTAGCAGAAAATAAACAATCACATTTTTCCCCCCAAACGATTCATGAGCCAGCATTTAACACAAGACAACCTAATTTGCTCAGATTTTGTCATATGGTTTTCAGCTGCCATTTTCCATTTTCAGTCAGTCAGCGTATAGACATAGAAATAACATTTACACACAAGATAGTATACAATTCTGAAGAAAAAAAATCACTCAGCTTTCCCTAACGTTCGCCATTTAATATTAGAAAAAGCTTACAAGAGGTCTTTCCCTTATAGACTTATGCTTCTTTGTAGGGGCTGGGACTTGAGTTGGAAATTTCACCTGGGCTTTGGGTCATACAGATTTCCAGCTGCAGTGGACAAAGTCTGTATGTGTAAAAGAGAGAGATGAATCATGCGAGTTGTAGTTTTCACCTGCGGAACAATAATACTCAGACTGTACTGTGACAACCTGGCAAACAAATTACAAACAATAATAGTGAGGTCTGAGTTCCAGGAGAGAACACCACCTTTCATTTTTCATCTTTCATCACCGATTTTCATTTTTTTTGGCATATTTTACATCATTAAGTAAAAATTCTGACATTAAAGGTGTTGCTTTGGCTGAAGATTTTTTTGCGTGTGGCTGTAGGACACTAATGTGTGCACTAGGGCCAGAGGGAAATGCTTCTGAGGCTTTTTATTGTTGGCCTTGAACACTGTGACACTGTTGGTTAGTCAGGTAGGCCTGGATCAACCTAATTAGATGTTGGTTATTAGAGACTCATCTGCTGGGAGAAACCTCCCTGGGCAGTGCTAGACCAACAATGATTCGGCAAGAACTACAAATCCATCATAGGATGCAAGGGAAGAAAAATATCTTTTATAATCATGTAAATAAGGAACATTTGGTGGGGGGGTGGGGAAGGAGGGAACAACAAACAAATAACTGAAGTATTTGCATCTTAAACAAATGCTGCAAATCTACTGTAGCTGATAAAACACAGATGATATTGTAAGGGGTTCGCGTGGCTCTGTGCTTAGCCTGGGTGCTAGTGCGGGGTTAGGCCTTGTTGCCTGTTCTGGTCTCCGGCCAGCCTGGTAGCACTAGACACCTGTAAGTGGTTCGACCCACTCGCCCTTACGGTTCTGACACTGGACTTAGGTGCGAGAGCAGTAAATGCAGAGAAAAACTCAGGTAGACCCGGTTGAATAGTGCGAAATGGAAAATCTTTATTGCATACTATTCAAGATTATGAAATACATGTCATGAGCACAGATTAATGACAGTACAAACTTACATACATTTATGCAACTAGGTTTAGGGAAACGAGGAGCGCACGACACATCGTAAAAAGGGGCACACATTATAATTATCCTTAAAACAAAAACCCTCCCCTATCAATACCTGTCCTAATCTAGATCTGTAGGACCGAGAACCATGCTCACCACTCGTGATAACTCGGAGAATTCTAAAACGATGCTCGGATGGTTTCGCCACAGCACCTGACTATTCACGTGTTGATCAGGGGTCTCTGTACCCCACTTGTTTACTCGCTTTGCTCCGGCTAGCAGGCTGGATCGTCTGCTGTCATGAAGATCTGTGTTGACCTCGGAACTCTGATAAAACTCAAAGAAGAGTCTTCCTGTGCCCGACACCAGTTAGCCGGTAGAATTCAAAGAAGAGTCTTTCTGGATCGACACCACTTCGATAAAATTCGAAGAAAAGTCTTCCTGCGTCAGTTCGTGCAGTAACCTATAGAGTTCAAAAATGGTCTATATATTTTCGGGCGCAGTCGGGGTTTACTGACCGCGGCGGCACATGGATTCTTCTTCTTCTCTTCTCATCTCGTTTCGTCTCGTCGGGCCTTCGGGTCCCTACACCGTCTACCGACCCTCGGGATGGTGTACCCGCTTACCGGCCTTCGCAGCCCAGCTCTTCACAGATCTTCGCGGCAAGCCACGAGGTTGACTCCCGGAAGATCAGCGGACCAAGAGCTCGGTGGGCCGCAAACGAGAGCCAGGGGTCGAATCAAGAGAGAGATGGACGTTTGTTTACTACAGTTATAGTACTGTAATTCTTTATCTCCCGCCCAATCTTAATGTTCATCTTTTGTCATGTTTTGGCGCTCAAACTTCTTGTATGGGGTGGTTCTTGTCGTTAATGGGTTTCGGTGATACTTGTAACTATCTAAGTACCCGTTAATGTTTCTCCCATTGTGGAACCGGCTAGGAGTCTCCCTGGAGGGGTTTTGGGGCCCTCCGAATTCTTGCTGTGAGTACCCGCGAACGGCTCTCTCATCGTAGAGCCGTGGGGAATTTGCGTATCAATGTCTTTGGATGGGCCCTTAATTGCCCAGTACAATAGCCCTCGTTTGTGCATGGAAAACCGATTCCAGCACTTATGTTCTCTTAGGTGTACAAAATGCAAAACGATCGCGTCTTGTCTTATTTCATTATGCTGAGTACTGTCCGATCTTGCTGAAATGTTTATTGAAACGCCATCTTGTCTGCCTACTGAAAAGTCTAGAAACTTCTGCCACGAGGCGCGGCGGCCATTTTACAGGCTGCTTGTGTCCGTTTTTGAACCTGACAGCATTTTGCTGAAATAAAGCTGTTTTTACGAAACTGTATGTCTCTATCTCGTTATTTCGAAATCGCGATAATTTGCGAATTCTACAATATATTAAGTCAGTAAATTTGTTGTGCTACAGCAGTAAATGAACTCGTCCCACATTTAGGCTGTAGCAGAACCACAGTAAATATCAAAAACCACAGTCTAGGTCCTGGACTACTTGTCAGCAATGCCACAGGAGATCTATTAGTACATCTAATTATTTTGCAAATCATGGCTCATTAAGTGGTTTCAGTACAAATATCTCAGAAGTACAGTGTAGTAATGGACATAGTCAAAAGTTTTGAGTTGACAATTTTTCAACCGTTTGGAACTACAAAAGAACATAATGGGCCAGAAATTCGGCACTTGCCGGGTGAGTACGCATTGTGTACTCACCCGTAAGGCCCCCTGAAGTGCCGGTTTCCTGTATGCACTGCACATGCGTGGGAAACCGGAACTTCTGGTCTCGTGAGGGGAGCAGTTCAGAGGTGAACCGCGTGCACGGTAGAGGCTGTGCGCACGCAGCAAACTTAGGTTTTTTTTCAGGTTTCTCCGGGAGGGTAAGTATTGAAGAACCTGCGCTTTTAAAAAGGAGGCGCAGGACCCGTTTTCAACAAGGTAAGTGGTTAATTAATTATAATTTAAAAAAAATTTCAACAGGTTTATCTTTTTTAGATACTTTAAAGAAAGGTAAGTTTATTTTTAGCACTGTTAAAAAGTATTTTAATTTTTTCAAAAATTAAAATTTTTGTTTAAAGTAGTTAATTTATTTAACTTATAGTTATTTTAAAAATGTGATGGTTTTTAAAAAAATGTATTTGAAGTTTAGCTGTTCTTTTGGGGCCGATTTCAATTCATAGATTTGACAGGTCTTCCTGTCAAATCTATGAATGAAAGATGGTCTGCTGCCATTGGCTCTCCATGGCCTACGTGATCCCAGGGGACGCATCGCACTAACTGCGCCCCGAGACACGCAAGCACTGCGCGCCGGCAGTTGCAGGAGTCCCAAGAGCTGAAGTCCCCGTGGGCCAGAAGCAGAACGGCAGACGCGGTAGGTAAGTGCGCGTGCGATCCTTATCCCCGCGGCAAGCTGGAGAGGCAAATTTCTGGGCCAATAATAGGAAAGGCCATTCAGCTTGTTTGTTTGTCTATGTCCTCTTTCAGGATCTCCAGCAATGGCTTCTCTTCTCACCCCCTCCTCTTTTTCATTTACATGCTGCCCCTTGGCAGCATCATCCAAAAACATGGGGTCAGGTTTCACATTTACGTTGATGAAACCCAGTTCAATCTCACCACCATCTCTCTCAACCCATCCACTGCATCTGTACTGTCAGATTGCTTGTTTGACATCCAGTCATGGACGAGCCACAATTTTCTCCAGTTAAACATTAAGACCACCAAACACACCATCTTGCCCCCCCCCGCCGCCCCACTAGCCCACAAACTCCATACCCTTGCAACTGATTCCAACCCCTTGCCCAGTCACTGTCTCAGGTTGGACCAGATTGTTTGCTACCTCGGCATCCTAATTGATCTTGAGCTGAATTTTCAATCCCAGGAGTTAAAATGGCCCGGAGCTCATGTTGGCAAGTCTGACACTCGCCCCGCTGGCTCAACGCTCACCCCTTGTCCCCAGTTAAAGTCCGGGTATAGACTAAAAGTTAACATATACCTCAGCTAATGTTTAACAATATGTTAGTGCTGCTTGGATTCTTTGGGGGGAAAATTCAGTTGGTTAGCGCCTCCTGTTAGCGCCTCCGGGGGCGCTAACGGGGCTCTAACGACTTACCGCCTGAGCATGGCGATTTTAGCGCCACTCTCGAAATTGACCTGGTGCTTTGCGGTGCCGCTAAACACTACCGCCACGATCTCCTGCGCCCGGAGATCGTGACATCATCTAAGCGCGCAATGCCCATGTCGCACCTCGGACCGGAAATTGATTCTTGCCCCCTGCCTTAGCGCCTGCCGTTAGGAACGACAGGTAGAGGGGGACGTTTTGCAGTCGGCTGGGAGCTGGGGGAGCGCTATTTAAAGGCGTGCGCGTCCTGCTTTTTCCTGTCGGCAAATTATTCTGCATACGCAGGTTGAGAGAGGGAGAGAGACGTCTGGAGACATTTAACACTGTCCTACAAGGAGTTTTGTTCCTCACCAACACTTTTCAGGTTCCCATTTCTGTCAGCTTTATTACTACCATATTTAGTAGATTAAATGGGGGCTGTACCAACACGGGGCCTCATCCTCTAGCTTCACCTTCGGAGGCAGCAGAGGCGCAGAGGGAGGAGGGCCAACAGGCCTCTGCACAGGAGACCTTACCCTCCCAGGGTATTCCGCGAGCAATTCTCCTGCATTAATTTGTCCGAGGAGCAGTGTTTTCAGAAAGCTCCGTTTCAGCAAGGAGGTGGTCACTGAGCTCTGCCACCTCCTGCAACCAGAGCTCCAGCCTCAGCTCAGGACCAGGATGTCTCTGTTGGTGGCAGTGAAGGTGACGGTGGCTCTGAATTTCTATGCCAGTGGCTCCTGGGGATATTGCGAACATCTCCCAGTTCGCCGTCCATTGTTGCATCTGGTTGGACACAAATGCTCTAAACCAAAGGAGAAGGGAGTGCATCTCATTCTCCATGACCCGAGACAAACAGCGTGAATGCGCATATGGCTTCGCTAGGATAGCGGGCTTCCCCATGGTTCAGGGCACCATTGACTGCACGCATGTGGCATTGCGGGCACCTCATGAAAATGCAGAGATTTTCCACAACTGCAAAGGCTTCCACTCTCTGAACGTGCAATTGGTTTGTGACCACAGACAGCACATCCTCGCCATCAATGCCCGCTATCCTGGCAGCAGCCATGATGCTTTCATCCTGCGCCAAGCTGCGCCAGACCTGTTCCAACCACCGCATCAACCTCGCGGCTGGCTACTCGGGGACAAGGGTTATCCACTCTGCACCTGGCTGATGACACCGCTCCGTAACCCCAACACTCCTGCTGAGCTCGCCTACAATGAGAGCCATAGCGCCACCAGGAACCTCATTGAACAGACGATCGGAGTGTTGAAGCAACGGTTCCGGTGTCTTGACCACTCTGGAGGAGCCCTGCAGTACTCTCCCGATCGAGTATCGGTTTTCATTGTTGTGTGCTGCATGCTTCACAACCTCGCAATTATGAGGACCCAGCCATTGCCACCAGGGTTTGGTGAACCACTTCAGGAGGAGGAAGAGGGAGAGGAGGAGGAGGGAAAGGGAGAGGAGGAGGAGGAGGAGGGAGAGGAGGAGGAGGCAGAGGAGGAGGAGGCAGAGGAAGAGGATGAAGAGGAGGATGAGCAGCAACAACGTGGGAGGGAGGCGCTCAATGTTGCCTCTGCAAGGGCCGTTCGTGAACACCTGATAAGACAGCGCTTCAGATGAATGACGGAGTAGATGGCTTTTGGGATGAAGAAGCACATGATTACAACCATCCCGCAGCCCCTATTACCGGCAATGAGTAAAATGAGCAAAGTTGTCAAGTTTCAATTAAAAAAAATATTTTTCTGGCAAACTGTGTCGTATTAAGCACAACCAATAACAAACATACACAACAATTCATTAACAAGCAAAACTGGTTCTTACCGCATCGAGATAAGCATTAACAGAGTGAACAATTTATTAACATAAACATCCAACTTTGGGACAAACATTCCCCCCATTTGTTTGAGAATTTTTAGTTATTCGCCCTTCGAGGATGATCTCCCTCGCCTTCGCACTTTCCCCCTTCCCACCCTACTGCTCCTCCGTAATGTGGTCCCAGTGGCTGCAGCAAGGCTGGTGGAAGGCTGCTGAATGCTGGATTAGAGCCTACAGATGCCCTTGAAGGATGCCCTCGACCAGCTCTGGGCCTGGAGGGCCCGGCTGCAGACTGCACCAACTCTACATGGGCGGCAGCAGTCTAGGCTGGCTGTGTTACAGGCTGTGGCAAGTGCAATGGCGGAGTGGCAGTGGTGGCAGCAGGAATGCTGTCATCCTGAGAGAGGACAGTACCTTCCTGCTCGACCGACACACTGCCACTCCCCCGGGGCAGAACCACAGCATCCGGAGCAATCTGCTTGAGCACAGATTGCTGGCCTGCTGCAGCACCATGTGATCCCTGGTGGTCTGTGGGCGACCCAGCGACAATGGCAACAGTCAGTGCTTGCGTGACATCAAACTGAGACTGCATGAGAGCAGTCTGAGATTGGATGGCACCAGCCAATGACTCGATTCCAGCACTAAGCCGTTGCGTTGCCTTGGCCTGTCTTCTTCTTAGGCAGTCCCTCGGAACCGAGGATGATTTGCTTCCACACTAATAATGAGTTCTCAGGTGACTGATGAGTCCAATGCGGCCTGTGCTGCAATAGATGCTGCCACCTCACCCATTACATGCAGCATGGGGTCTGGGTCCCACGGTCTCTCTGCAATTCAACCATCCTCTGCAACAAGGCAAGGATGGGTTCAAGGGTTTGCGCACAGATGACAGCTGTGCTGCCGGCGGACTCCTCCATGCTCCTAGCCAGTGCATCCATGCTGTCGGGCACCCTTGCCATTGCACCCATGAGCTCCATATGCATGCTCATTGCCTGAGTATTCATGGCCACTATATCGAGGTCCTCATCCAAGTCCTGTGCAGCAGAACTCGTACACGCACTCATCCTCCAGGGAGATGGCCCCCGAGCTTCCCTTCTCCCATGGCGTTGCTGCAGCCCGCTGGGTCCCGGAGCTTCACCCACATCAGATTCAAACCCCCTGCTCCCCTCCAGTGACCGCGTAGCCCCAGTATTCAGATGTCTCGCCCTCGGGAGACGCAGGCGGTGAGGCGCGGGCTTCGTGTTCCTCCTCCTCTCCCGCGTCGCTGCCACTGGGAGGCTGAGGGACAGGCTGGTTAGCTGGTGGCTCACTATCTGAAAGCAGGAAGGTACAAGAGTGGCTTTAACATGAGGGCAGGGGGGCAGGAAGGGAGTAAGGAATGGAGTCAGTATAGATAGATGGAAAGTGTAAAAGGCTGGTGTTATGAGGGGGAAGTGGTATGAGAGAGGAGATAAAGCTGATGAACATACCATTGCTGTCCCCAAGGGGGTCGACCTCTCCAATGGCCACAGCGTCCACGACATGACTGGCAATAAGTCTGTGAACTTGCTCCTCCAGTTGTGTGAGAGGGTGCAGCTCCATCTGTCCTCCTCCTGTGCGTTGTTGTTCCCTTCGGTTATGTGAAAGCTTGGCCTGCAAGAAAAAGGACAGCGTGTGAGTGAGTGTGCAGCCATGTGTTTGGCAGATGTGCCTACCATAGTTGAATAGCCGTTAATGTCTGCAAGGTGTGGGATGTGGATGTGACTTTAATTAGATGGGCATAGTTGTTGGGTGAGTGTTGGGCATTTGGGTATTTACACCGTCTGTGCACAGAGTGAGGTTGAGATGGTGGGATGTAGAGGTTTTTCAAGCATGTACTCACCCTGACCAGCCGAGTGAGGTCATTGAACTTCTTGCGGCACTGGGTGTGAGTCCTTTGGACCAGGCTCCTGGATGAAACATGCTGGGCCACCTCCCTCCAGACCCTTGTAAACTTGCAGGGCAATGGCCTCCTGCCTGTGTCTGGAAACAGCACTGCCCGTCGGCGTTCCACAGCGCCAACCAGAGCCACCAATGCCTGGTCACTAAATCGGCAAGCTCTGTCCCTGGGCCTCTGAGTAGCCACCATGAATCTGTGGTGAAGATTTTTACCTGCTTGCAGGCCGATGTCAAATGCTGCAATGAGCAGGGTGTGGCTGTGCAGCAAGATGGACCCGCCCCTTTAAGAACTGGATGGCACCAGTCTGTCTGAGTACAAGTTAATTGACATCGCCTGAGCTTGAGTAGCGCTCTGAGGTAGCGCCTCGCTCCCCGGTGTTAGCGCCCTAAGAGAGGTGTGTAGCGCTTGATTTAGTGCTCCAATCACCTCCAGGGGCGCTGGAGACGAATTTCGCGGTCGCCGGCGATAATTTGCGCCGGGGGCTAAAATTTGCGCCCGGCCGATATTAGCGCCCCAAAATGGCCGATACCCAATTTTTCCCCCTTTGAATCATATACTAGATTGAAAACATTAAAGCATTGACTTCGGTAACCGAGGGCTAAGATCCACTTTTATCATGTAATTTAGAGAGGGAATTACGCATAACTGCTCAAAGCATGAATGGTGATAGGTGAAAGATTCATAAGATTTTCGGAGGCACACGTGTTTATTAGTAAAAAGGTCAGTAGCCTTTGATTACAAAAGTTCAATAACGGTGAATCAGTAATGGTGTAAACAAAATCCACCATCGAGACAGATCTCCAGCTAATATCAGCATAAGCTGCCAGCTGGACATGGGCCTAGAGATTCGGCTGCGCAGCTGGGGATTGCCCAATATATATGCTCAGTTTGTGGATGGCGGGGGAGAGGGGGAGAGGTTGGGTTCCTGGCGATTATCTCTGCACACAGGGGAGGATGGTTGTTGGTCACTATCTTTGCTCAATGAGTTGTGGGCGTTTTGTCTGCCGTCTCTGCTCAGTGTGGGATGGGTTGGGCGGGGTGGTGGTGGGTGTTGGAATCCAAGAAGCTTAAGTGGGGGCTGGAAGAAGAACCCCAGCTTGAACTGGTGGGGTGGAGCAGAGGAAAGAAGAGCGCCAGGTTGAATTGGAGGGGGAGAAACCCCAAATGTCACTTGTTTTTTGTTCTTTTATTGAAGTTTCAAATTCTATCAATTGTGAAGTATAAAGGTGTTTAAAACCAGAATACATCACTTTAAGATGGGTGGGGAGGAAGCAGCATCCATGGAGACATCTGTGCAATTCTAAATTTGCTGTCTACAGCCCTGATTGAACTGATCCTATAATCAATAAGACCAAGTTTCAGTAACCTGTTTGTTATTAGGCAATTTGTTTTTTCAAAGAAAGAAAATAAATTAAACATTTTTTCCCAATAATTTTTAGTTAAAATTAAAATGGAATATCCAAGTTTGTTGTAGATGCCAAAATATTGGAAAATGCACCAAATAAAGTGTCAAAAATCAAAAAATAAATATTGCGCCTTCAACATTTCTATCCTCCTTTAGGCTTTTATTAACTTATGGCTTATTTTTACCAACACAAGTGAAGGTATGTTGAGTATAACCGATAGTTTAACTTACAAGTCTGTGCCCCCCTACACTTACACTATATATTTTTTTTGTTTTACTACTTTGAATATAATGCAAAAATATAATCTGGTAAAACTGTACTGCAGTGGAATGTTTATTGTACAAAATAACAGCTATTTATTTTAACTAGAAGGCAGGTTTAATCCTGCTGTGCGATTCAAAAGTTTTGAATTATGTGCAAAGATTTGGGACCTAAAACTATCATGTGACAAAAAATGTGACAATATGGAACTAACTCAGGAATATCTGAGGTAATTCTATATTTACTGCTTTTCACCATTGCAGCCAAATAAGAGAATGGGGGTTAAATTGGCTAACCCCTGAAAACAGGCATGGGGAATCATGGTACATGATTATTCCACGCCCGTTCATTGCATTACGTGCATCAGCAGGGTCCCAATATTGTGAGTGGCTAGCACTACTTAAAGGCAGCCTACACCTCTTAATGGGGAGGTGCATTGTGGCTGCAGGAAGTGGTGGGAGTTTTCTGAAAAGTGAATCTGGGCTGTGATACTTTGAGGAATGGCTGAAAATGCGAGAGACAATGCACTGGAGGACTTGGTGCAAGACCTGGAGAGAAGGAGAGATGTCCTGTATCCGCAGGAGGCCCTCCAGACATATGGTCAGGAGGCAGTCGGAAGAAGTAGCGGTGGAGGTCAATGCCAGGAGTGTTGCTCCAAGAACATGGATGCAGTGCAGGAAGAAGTTTAACGATCTGACATGAGTTGTCAAAGTGAGTGAATTATCTTTAAATGGCATATCATACCAACTGCACCACTAGCCTCATCCACTGTCCAATTCACTACTCCCCCATCACCCACCTACCAACAATCTCTATCAATCAGTACTCATCCCTTCAATTCATATGCTTTACTTTACCCTCATACAATTAGGGCTGGATTTTGCCAGCTGAGGCGGGTTAGCATCGGGAGAGGTAGTTGACGGGTTCCAGTCCCGCTCCTGGCTGCAGCCGCTCTGCTGATAGAATTTTGCGATAATTGGGCTTGTTAAGCCCTCGGTGTGCGTTGCCCGGCCCAATCACTAAGTGCGGGTCTGTTCGTCTTCCCTGATGACGTGTTTGCTGGTGGTGTATTTAAGGGGGCCATGTCCACATTTGCTCTCACTTCTACTTCCACACTCCTGAGTGCTACTTGAGAGCAAAATGACTGCACAGAGACAGAGGGCTGCACCACGCTTCAACGATGACTCCCCCCATGTTCTTGTGGAGGGAGTCAGAGGAAGCAGGGAGGCTCTGTTCCCTGGGAATGGAAGGAGGAGATCTCCTCACCAGACCAAGGCAGCCTGGCTGTAAATAGCTGAGGAGGTCACTGCAAGTTCTGTTGTTGCTCGCACCTGGGTCCAATGCAGGAAGAGGGTCAATGATCTCCTGCGTTCGGGAAAAGTGAGTATAAACGCACACTTACCTTAATTCTGCTATACCTGTCATCACATCCCCATCACTCTGCATTGCCAACCCTACTCCTGATCATCCTAACTCACCCCAACATCCCTTGCACCATCACCCATCACAGTCTCCCTATCTACAGAATCATATTCCCATCTTACTATGCACCCCTCACACTCGCCCTCAACGTTATGCAATGACAACAACTAACAACTCAAAAGGAGGCAACTTGGTATTGGCAGCCCACTCCATCATAGTCTCCCTCTAAACATCTATCCTATACATTCTTTACACTCATTCCATCACTCTCACTAAAACTGCACTTCTTTCCCTCATTGCAGGAAAAGAAAGCACACAATAAGAGGGAGAGGGAGAGAACAGGAGGAGGACCATCATCGCTCGCTGATCTCACCAACGCTGAGGAGGCAGCTCTGGAGATTGCAGGAGAAGTTGACCAGCCTGAAGTTGGGGACGGAGAGAGGGGCTCATTAGAACAACCTGGTGACAGAATTATTTTCCAGACATCTTATTTGGCATTCATGAGTGACTCGATTGGGATCCAATGTCAATAGAAATTGAATGCTAATCATGTGCACAATGGGATGTGTCTGCAATCTACATATCAAATGTCTAACTCATGTCTTTACTCTCCCACAGGACCATCAAGAGCCCGGCCCCCCACTGTCCAGGAGGAAGAGCAGGAGCACTCCTCTGAGGATCCTCCAGCCTCTGAGGGAGCAGCGTCAGCAGAAATGAGCGCACCCAGCGCAGAGACGCACACCTCGGTGGGTCCTATGCGAGATAGAGTAGTGTTGTCACCTGGTGTATCACAAGCCACAAGTGAGCAAGATCAGATGGTGGAGACAGGGACAGCAGTGGATACTCCTCGTTGGAGGCCGCAGGAGTCTCCTAGCTCTGCTGAGCTGCATGCAGACGCTGAGCCTCGGGGGCCATCCAGGAAGAGGGCGATCCTGGAGCTTCAGGAACAAGTTCAGGAGGCTCTGACAGGGTTTGCAACCATGGTGACTGCGAGTGTGCAGAGAATGGAGGAGTCCATCTCAAATATGAGCAACGCCATGGCACACGCACTGGCAACTGTAGGTTCTGCCATGGAAAGGATGGCAACCTCCGTGGAGGACATAAATCGCCAGACTCAGGAGAACATGGTAACACTTCTAAATAGATGGTCAGTTATGGAGGATAGATGGGCATCTATTGAGGAAAGAAACTAGAGGTTCATGGACGTCCTTGTTATGAAGAATGTCAGCACAGAAATGGGTCTTCATGGCCCCACTGATGTGCAGCAAGGTGCTCTCCAGCTACTTGCTAGCAGAGAAGTGCGGGTGGCCCATGCGAGGGATGATGGTGGGAGGGGACACGGAAGTGGGGGCTCCTCTCCAAGTGCTCCAACTTCCCCCCCTCTTGCCAACCCCTCAGTCAGAGCCCCAGATGCCTCCCTGAACAATGATGGCCGAGTCTGCCCCTGCACAGCTGCAGGAGGAGCAAGCTTTGGCGGAGCCCTCAAAGGCTCCAATACCCAGAGGTCGACCGTGAAAGGCATCTAAGCAGGTGCAGCAGGGAAGTGACCTGCCTGCCTCTACATCTGGTGAAGCCACAGTGGTAGCATCTCGTAGAAGCACGTGTAAAAGAAAGCTCACACATAAATAGTCACTAGGATAGTCACTTGGGTGTTTTCCCATAAATGAATGCTAAGTCTCAATTCTTTTATTTTGTTGTAATAAAGTAATGTTTTCTGAATGATTGATGTTGTTGCCATATGAATGGTCACAAATTGAGGTGGCACAGACAAGAGTAAGGACGCCTTTATTGTTCAGCAATGGTGGTGACAGTGTAAGGATTGAACAGTTCATTGTAGAGATGCTCTATGGTGTGGCAGTGTGGTAATGCCAACCTTTATGTGCATGTGGCAGCCACATGTCTGTGCTGCATAAAGTTAGGTGAATCTGGCATTGATTAGGCCATCCCTGGCATCACGGGCAGCAATGTGCTCACGTGCTGGTCGCACTGGGGCAGCCGCCTTCTCCAGGTCTTCCTCTTGCTGACCCTCATTCTGGTCGTCCTCCTCCTCCGAAGAGGCTGTGCGCTCTGCGCCTTCTTCCTCATGCAGCGCTAATCCTCGCTGCAGTGCAATGTTGTGCAGGGCACAGCAGACAACGACGATTCTCGAGACCCTGGCTGGTACGCACTGAAGGGCTCCACCAGATCTGTCCAGGCATCTGAAGTGCATTTTGAGCAACCCTATTGTTTGCCCAATGAGAGATCGGAAGGAAATGTGGCTTTGATTGTAGCGCTCCTCAGACTCGTTTGAGGGCCTCCTCAACGGTGTCATTAGCCACGTCTTCAGGGGATAGCCCTTGTCTCCAAGGAGCCAGCTGGAAAGTTCGTTTGGCGGTGTGAAGAGCTGAGGGACAGTGGACTGGCGCAGGATGTAAGAGTCATGGCAGCTGCCAGGGAACCTGGCGCACACATGCATGATGCTCTTCCTATGGTTGCACACCAGCTGCACGTTAAGGGAGTGGAAGCCCTTGCGGTTCACAAATGCTGCTGGGCTCTGATGGGGTGCCCTGATGGCCACATGTGTGCAGTCGATGACGCCCTGCACCCGTGGGAAGCCAGCCAGATTGACAAAGCCTAGAGCCCGCTCAGTAACACTGGCTTCATCAGTGGAAAAGTGGATGTAATTTGTGGACTTGTGAAAGGGCATCGGTGATCTGCGTGATGCATCTGTGGGCGGCCGACTGGGAGATGCCGCTGATGTCTGCTGCTGATCCCTGGAAGGACCCTGACACAAAGAAGTTGAGGGCGGTGGTGACTTTGACAGCCACTGGTAAGGAGTGTTCACCCGCTGCTCTGGGCTGCAGGTCTTGATCGAGCATTGTGCAAATGCCTGCGACTAACTCTCGCCTCCTTTGGCACTGCTGCTCAGTCATGTTGAGGAAGCTCATCCTCTGCCTCTGTGTTGGGGGTATCTCCTGCGGCGTGGTGCAGCCCTGCGCTGAAGGCCTCTGCCCTGGGCAGCATCAGGTGGTTGAGGAGAAGGTTGGTGCTCTTGTTGTTGGTGCTGCTGGTGTGCCTGGTTCTGCTGCTGCTGCGGTTGATCCTCTTCAGATTCTGAGGACCAGGATGAGAGAGTATAAAGCATTCCCCTTCTGCTGTTATATATGGCAGTTGAGGATGAGATCTTAGAAGCAGTCAGTCAATGGGGAGAGAGGTTATTCCAAGGAGGTTACAGTGCATATAGAGTTTACAATACACACTTGCAGCCTCAATACAGATCAAATGTGTCTTCCAAATCCTGAAATCAGCAACCTCTGACATTTGACAGTGAACAGATGTGAAAGGTTAGCTTTTATACTGAAGTTGCAGCTGTGAACTATTCAGCTCGTTGGAACTCCCGACATACTTACCTGACGTGATCTGCGAATGATGTGAAACCCGTTGAAAATGTGGCAAAATAGAAAAAGGCTGGCAAAATAGCAGGTAACAAGCACTTAACAAGCAGTTAAGTATCTTAAATGCCTCCCCCGCTGCTTGGTGTCGGCTCTGTTCTGAATTCGCAGACCCGACTCTTTGGAAACTCACATGGAGGCGGGCTTCCAACCCGTCATCAATTATTTTGAATTTAACAGCTGACCCGCCTCCAAACCCGCCCTCTGAGCGCCGCCAAAATCACGGCCCAAGTGTTGCAAGCCTCGCACCCACAACTCACAGCTCACACACACTGGCAGCTGTTCCACCAAGACAGCCACATCACCCAAACATATTGCAGGACACTCACTGATGCACTTCCCTCTTCCTTTCAGGAGAAGGCGATGCATAACAGGAGGCAACAGGAAAGAAATAGAGGAGGACAAGCACACCTGCATGTTTAAACCCCCATGGAGGACACAGTGCTGGCCATCATGGGAAGGGGCATCACTGTGGCCGTGGCCAATGGCGGGGCTGGAGGGATCGATGATGAGGGTATCTGCATACCTAATCCTCCTTCTCTCATCTCACTTCGTCCTCATCCCACAATCTCTTCTGACTCTCAAGCTGCAGATGATGTAAGCATGCATTTCTTACTTTCTCCTCTCCCCTCATCACAACACAACCATTGTCCCTTTTTCAGTTCAGATACACAAGAACCTTCCCAGTCAGAGGAGGAAGAGGAAGAAGGCAGTGGAGATGAATAGACACTATCACTTGATCTTAAGTCCGCAGCACCAGCTCAGACACTGACACTGCATGTGTTTTAGAGGCGAGGATAGAGGAGGGATCTGCATGTGGTGAGACACCGGGCACAAGTGCGCAGGAACCAGGGTGGGGGGAAAGATTAGCACAGGTTCCAGCTTGCTGGTGGGCGAGGTTGCACACTAATTCTGCGGCAGAAGAGTCAGATGAGGACTTCGATGGGCCAGGCTACAGAAGAAGGCTGATGGGTGTACATAACCAAATGCTTGGTTCACTGGAAAGCCAGTGCTCAATGTCAAGGAGCATGGAGGTGTTCAGCACCAACTTGGCACAGGGCTTTGTGCAGAGCTTGGAGCCCATCCTTTTTAACATGGAACGGGTGGCCACCTCCATCAGCACACCTGGGGAACCCACCATGATGCAACGTCTGATGGCTGATGTCACAGATTATATTGCAGTACAAACCGCTTCCAGCAAAGGTCTGAGTGCTGTATTGGAAGCTCAGACTGCTGCCATCGTGGCTTCCACTGTTCAAAGGTGCTTCCAGGGTGTCACAGCAATCCATCAATCTATTCTCCAACAGATCAGTAGGATTGCTGAGGCGCCGCCCCAGGAGAGTGGCAGTGGCTCAATGGAACACGAACCTGCTGTCCTCTCCCAGCATTCCTGCTCCCACCCCTGCCACTCTGCTCGTGGCCTTGCTGTTGCCTGTCAGCCAGCCAGCCCAGATTGCTGCAGCCCAGGCCAAGATGGTGCAGTCTGAAGCCAGAACCTCTAGGCTTAGAGCTGCTCGGGGTCGCCCTCCAAGACAGTCTCCTCAATTTGAAGTAAGCAGTCTTTGACCATCCATGCTGCAGCCACTGGGGAAGCACCTCATAGGTGCCACTGCACCAGGCATTTCTGTGTGCATGCCCATCATCCTTCTTCTGAAGGCTGCCCCATTGAAGTCCTCATCTGAGTCCTGTGCAGCAGAACTCATGTGCGAACTTGCCCTCCGGGGAGCTGACACTTGGGCTACTCTTCCCCCCTGGCCTGGCTGCAACCCACTCGTGCTCGGTGACTCACCACGTGCAGATCCAGCCTCTATACTGCCCTCTAACGTTCGTGCAGTGCCATTTTCTGAGCTGATGCCTGGGAATGTCAGACCGAGTGACGGTGCCTCTTCTTCTCCTGCACTCTCCTCCTCTACAACTTTGGGGACAAGCTGGGCTGCTGGCAGATCTTGGGTATCTGAACGGAGAAAGGCACAAGGGTCGGGTTGTGGTGAGGGGAGGCTGTGCATGCTTACACCATCAGCAGCTTGTAAATGAGAAGAGATTGTAGGATGAGGGCAAATTTCTAGGCCGATAGCATTAACAGAATCATGGCTGCAAGCTGGACAAGAATGAAAGATAAACACGTTAGGCTATAATTTATTTAGGAAGAATAGAAGAGATAAAAAAAGGAGGTGGAGAGAAACATAAACTGGGCGAGGAAGGGAGACCGGGAGAAATACAAACTGGGGAGAGAGGGAGAGAGAGAGCAACACAACTGTGTAAGAGAGAAACACAAACTGGGGGAGGGAGGGAAAGAGCAACACAAACTGGAGGGAGGGAGAGTTCATGTCAGCCTATGATGCTATGACGTGCACTGCTGTATAATTTTTTTTGTTCCAGGGATCAGGCATCTTTGGTGCTTCTCCCTGAGGACTGAGCCTCACCTCCCTGTAGCTGGGCTTCAGCGGTGAGAGTCAGTGAATTGAATTAGGTTTAGTTTTGTTTTTTTAAATTAGTTTTATAAGTTGCTGTGTATTGTAAAAAGTCATAAAATTGTACAAAAACTTTAGTTAGAAGTTACTTATATCAATGATGTTTTTGTTGAATCTGTGGTATTTACTTGATGTTCTCATTGTGGTCGATACTGTAGAAACATCACGGAAGTAGTTTTTATTTAAGTATTACTTAGCCTTTTTCTATTCTTTTGTGTTCTTTCTTTGATTTATAAATGATGTTATTCATTTCACTAGAAAACAAAATGTCACATATTGGCCCAAAAATTAGTGCCGCTACGCGAGAGTACGCACTGTGTACTCTCGCGTATTCTGTCTCCAATTGCCGGTTTTCTGCATGCACTGCGCATGCGCTGAAAACCGGCACTTGGTGAATTCAAAAGGGGGCGGTTCCTAGGTGAACCGCGTGCGCGCTACAGGCTGCGCGCACGCAGTGCACTTAGTGCTTTGGACGCGCAGGTAAGCATGGAAGATTTTAGACATAAAG
Organism: Squalus acanthias; assembly: GCA_030390025.1. Lineage (NCBI taxonomy): Eukaryota > Metazoa > Chordata > Chondrichthyes > Squaliformes > Squalidae > Squalus > Squalus acanthias. Next base: position 74,140,299 of record CM059428.1, read on the forward strand.
AAAGGAGGTGTAAGACCCTCTTTTAACAAGGTAAGTACTTAATTAAGTATTATTTTGAATTTTTTTTAACAGGTATATCTTTTTTAGAGACTTTAAAGACAGGTAAGTTTATTTTTATAACTTTTTAAAAGATTTTAAATTTTTTCAAAAATTTAATTTTTTGTTTAAAATGGTTAATTTATTTAACTATACTTATTTTATTAATGTGATGGGTTTTTTTAAAAATTTAATTGAGGTTTAGCTGTTCTTTTGGGGGGGTATAGTATTCATAGCTTTCACAGCCGTGCTGTGAAAGCTATGAATGAAAGATGGTGTGCTGCCATTGGCTCTAACTGAGTCACGTGATCCCACAGCTCGCACAAATTAACTACGCCTGTGGGATACGAAAGCCCTGCACAGCTGCTGTCCAGAACATCAAGTTCGTGCGAGCTCGGACTGAAAAAGCCAGCGCGCAGTGAGAGATCGCGGTAAGGCCTTACCCTCGCACGAAGGCTCACTCACTAATTTTTGGGCCATTTTATTCGGGGCTTGGTGATACGTGAACCACTCAACTAAGATAAATACAATAACATTTGCAAAGAGTGGGCAAATGTCGTGTGATCAAATATCATGTGATTATGCATTACATGAGCAGTGACACGTGATGGAATGCCATGTGATCAAATGTCACATGATCAATTTAAAAGAGGTTTTTAAAATGACCATAGGATGCTGCCTGGCTGCTGAGTTTTTCCAGCGTTTTCTGTGTTATTTCGGATTTCCAGTAGATACAACCAGTGTTTTTCCAGTAGTTTGAGGGGTCAAGAACAAGGAACTATAGATACAAGATTAAATGTAACAGACTTAGAACAGAGCACAGGGGAAACTTGCTCACACACGGAGTTGTGAGGCTGTGAAATTTACTTCCAGGGTTCGTGCTTGAGGCAGAAACTATGTCAACATTAAAGATTAGAAAAAGCAACACTCACCAGAGCACCAGCTGTCAATATCCACATTTGCATTTAGCACCAGTATGTAGAGATAAAAGAAAGACTTGTGTTTATATAGCACCTTTCATGACCTCAAGATTTTCCAAAGCGCGTTACAGCCAATTAAGTACTTTTGAAGTGTAGTCACTGTTGTCATGTAGGTAACGTAGATACTTTGCAAGAATTCGAATGCGATTTGGCTGTGGAAGCAGAGTGGTGTTGAACACCAGTGATGAAAAGATGGCAGTGCTGGTTGGTAAAAAGGCAGCTAATGCCCCGCACAAATTACAGGAAGATACAGACCCGAGTAGGCCCACTGAGAAAATGAAGCTGCCACAGCAGCAGGGCCATACTGAAAAGTCACTTGAAAAATTGCCATCGTAGTTATAACCTGATTTTCAGAAAAATGTTGATTCATAACACAATATATTTATTACATAGAATTCTACAGCACTGCAACAGGCCATTTGGCCCAAATGGTCCATGCCATTGTATATGCTCCACCCGAGCCTCCTCCCACCTTACTTCATCTCACACTTTCAATATATCCTATTCATTTCTCTCTCATGTATCTAGCTTCCTCTTAAATGCATCTCTGCTATTCACCTCAACCGCTCCATGTGTTAGCGAGTTCCACATTCTCAACACTCAACTCATTTATGAGTTATTCCTTCCTAACTTTTTAAATCCAGAGGCCCTGAGGTACTCCAGTGAGGGTAGGAGTTTTATTAGAGCTGGATAAGATAGCTTTGGACAGTAACGACAGAATTTGTTTGCAAATTTTACCGCTAACAGCTTGTGTGAGCGCTAAAGCAAGGACAATACAACCGCTACTGTGGTCAGGGTACCACATCACAAAGTTTCAGTTACTATTGTAATGGTGGTTTCCTGTCCTACCCACTCCATTTTTTATATTGACCACATTCATTCCACAGGTAAGGTAAAAACACAAATACTTATTAGGTACAATGATTATACTTAGACATTACGTACAGTTTCACTTTGTATTGTTGCGAATGTCTGGGTCATACAAATTTGGAGATGGGAGTAGAATAGACTGGAATTTGAAATTAATAGACAAGAGTCAAAATTAACAGCAACAAACACAAAATTCTGGAAATGTACATTAGCAGCTGAAAAAGAAAAACGATTAACATTTTGGGCAAGAACCTACATCAGAACTCATGATGAAGGTGTTAACATTCAAGTTTTACAGTTTGTTTTCCTCCACAAAAGCTTTATTCAAGTTCATAGTTTGACAGAAGTGTCAATAAGCAGATTGGGGCCTAGAAATTGCAAATGACCCAGAAACGGGCGGTGTTATGGCCCAGCACTATTTAGCTGTACCAGGTCAATGTAGTCCAGGCAGCACGCAAATTTACATGATTATAGTGCTGATCTCAGCGCTAAACACGCTGCTGATTGGCTTAGCGCTCAACAGGTGGGCCAATATCGGGTGCAGTCTAATGGCCAGTAATGTTGGGCCGAGGCTTTCTCCACTACATAAAGGGGAGGAGCTTTGATCCAGCAGCAGCTCATTGTCATTGGAGTTGGAGCTCGAATTGGAATCACACTTGAAGTTGGAAGACATGGTTGAGCACCAGCAAAGAGAACGAGACAGCAGGTTCTCAGATGCAGCTCTGGATGCACTGATGGTGGCTGTGGAGAGGAGGCGGGCTATCCTCTTCCCGCAGACAGGCAGGAAACCATCTGCCCATACATCTAGAAGGCTCTAGCAAGAGATAGCTGGATATGTGACGGCCAACAGTGTGGTCCCCAGAACATGGATACAGTGCCGCAAAAAGTTTAATGACCTCACAAGGCAGGTCAAGGTGAGTGAAGGCTTCAGCAAATGCCATATCCCACCACCTGCACCACAAGCCTCACACACTGCTCAATGCACCACACTCCCATCAATCACCTAACAACAATCTCTACCTATCACCACTCAGACCTCACAATCATAGCTTCACTTCAACCTTATCACAGCTGCAACACTCACACCCACATATTACACCTTGACATTTATTCAGCTATGGCAGGCACATCATCCAAACACATTGCACCACACTCACTGACACACTTCTATTTCTCTTGCAGGCCAAGGTGGCTCACAATCGCCATGAGCAGTGACAGACGGGAGGCGGCCAAGCCACAATACAGGCCTTGAGTCAACTGGAGAAAAGCGTCTTCAACATCATTGGAGGGGAAGTCATTGGGAACGGATGAAGTTGAAGCCCTTAGGGACAATAACAGTATGCTCATTCCTAATCCTTCTTCTCAGATCTCACTTCCCCCTCATCCCACAATCTCTTCTCATTTACAAGCTGCTGATGCTGTATGCATGGATATCTTGCTTCCCCCCCTCCCCTCACTGACTCTTGTGCCTTTCTGCTTTCAGATGACCAAGTTCTGTCAGCCGCATAGCCTTTCCTCGAAGCAATGGAGGAGAGTGAAGGAGAAGAAGAAGACACACCGTCACTGCATCTGACTCTTGCAGACACCAGCTCAGAAACTGGCACTGCACGGAATGTAGAGGGTAGTATAGGTGCGGGATCTGCACATGGTGAGGCACCGGGCACGAGTGGGCTGCAGCAAGGCCAGGAGGAAAGGATAGCTCGGGGGTCAGCTCCCCGGAGGGCTGGCTCGCACAAGTTCTGCTGCACATGACTCAGATGAGGACCTCAATGGGACAGCCTTCAGAAGAAGGGTGAAGGGCATGCACACTGAATTGCTAGGTGCAATGGCAAGCCTGCCAGAGAGCCTCTTGGCAATGTCAAGGAGCATGGAGGAGTCCGGCTGAGCATTGGGCGGGACTTTGCGCAGAGCTTGGAACTCATGATTTCCAGGATGGAAATGATGAACAACTCCAGGAGAGACCTTGTCAACCCAGACATGATGCTGTGTGTGATGGGCGATGTCGAGGCTTCCATTGCAACACAGGCGGAAACGACCCAACGTTTCAGTGCTGCAGTGGAAGCTCAGACTGCTCTCCTGCAGGCTCAGCTTGCTGCTACCCAAGCTCAGACTGCTGCCATCGTGGCTGGGTTTATCAGTGTCGAAAGGGGCTTGCATTGTGTCGCAGCAGGCCAGCAATCTCTCCTCCAACAGACTGCTAAGAATGCTGAGGCGCCGCCCCGGGGGGTAGCAGTGGGTCTGTGGAGCAGGAACCTGCTGTCCTCTCTCAGGGTGACGGCATTCCTATTCCCACCACTGCCACTCCGCCATTGCCCTTGATGCTGCCTGTCGGCCAGCCAGCCCAGACTGCTGCCGCCCATGGCGAGGTCGTACAGCCTACAGCCGGAACTTCTAGGTCCACAGCTGGCCGAGATCATCCTGCAAGGCCATCTGAAGTCTCACCCATGGAAACTCAGCAGCCTTCCACCAACCATGCTGAAGCCACTGGGGGGAGCACTTCGTAGGAGCACTAGAATCGGAAAGGGCACACGAATGACAGGCACTAAGGGAATGCACAAGGGTGATTAGTTGATATTATAATGTAAATTGAATCGTGATAAATGTATTAATTTTGTTTGGAATGTTTGTCTCATTTCAGCTTTGTGCCCAGGAGGATGCTGTGATATTCCGTGACAGAGGGATGGAAATGTGGTGAGCAACAGGGATCTGGGGTTTCATTCACTGGAATCGGAGTCTGATGAGGTGTTCACTGACAGCCCGTGCCGAAGGGGGATTTGCTGCCTGCCTCCTCCCTTCCTCCTCTTCCTCTTCCACTTCCCCCTGCTCCTCTTCCTCATCCTCCTCCTCTCCCTTGTCCTCTTCCTGAGGTGGTCCCACAATCCCTGCTGGCAAGAGCTGCGCCCTCATGATGGCCAAGTTGTGGAGCATACAGCAGACCACCACAAAATGGGACACCCGCTCTGCTGAGTACTGGAGGGCTCCTCCCGAGCGGTCAGGCAGCGGAACTGTTGCTTCAGCAGCCTGATGGTCTGCTTGATGATGTTTCTGGTAGTAGCATAGTTCTCATTATATGAGTGCTGGGCACGAGTGTTGGGGTTGCGGAGGGGATTCATCAGTCAAGTGGTGGCTGGAAGATTGCTGGCACACCGGACTGACACAGGATGAAGGCATCATGACTGCTGCCAGGATAGTGGGCATTGACCATCAGGAAGCGCTGGGCGTGGTCGCACAACAACTGCACATTAAGTGAGTGGTAGCCTTTGCTGTTACGGAAGATCTCAGGATTGTTATACGGCGCTCGCAAAGTCACGTGGGTGCAGTCGATGGCACCCTGCACCAGGGGGAAGCCCACTCTCCTGGCAAAGCCACATGCGCGCTCTTCCTGCTTTTCTCTGTTCAGAGAGAAGACAACATAATCCATTCTCCTGGTGTGGAGGGCCTCTGTGACCTCCCAGATGCAGCGATGGACAGCGAACTGGGAGATGTTCGCTATGTATTTTGCTGCAGACTGGAAGGATCAGTGGGAGAGCCGTGGTTGCCCTTCTCTGAGGCTCCAGGTCTGGTTACAGGAGGTGACCACCTCCTTGGTGAAGCGGAGCCTCCTAATACACTGCTCTTTGTTTAAGTGGAGATAAGAGAAGTGCTCTCTGAAGACCCTAGGTGGGTAAGACCTCCTGTTGAGAGCCCTCCTGGCCCTCCTCCTCCTCCCTCTGTGAGCATCTTCTCCTCTTCTTCGCTGCCTCTGCTCCCTCTCCTGAAGATACTCGAGCGCGAGGGGGACGGCCAGTAGAGCCCCCTTGACTGTGAGCAAGTGTGAGCAGAAGTATTTAAATAAGAATGAAGGTGTTCTCCACTTGCACCAAAACTGCCTGTCACTGTAGGAACTTGAAACAAGTTTAGAACGCTGCTAGAGTTGCAGAAAGTTCCACAGAGCCAGTCAAACTGAACAAACATGTCAGCTGCAAGTTATTGCTGATGATCCCTTTAAATAAAGCTGCTGGAGCCTCCTTCCTGCTTGTGAACACTTGGTCAGCTGGTCGTAGTTAACACAGGCTGGTAAGTGGAGTGACGAACTCGAAAATGGCAGATCGGGAGTCAGGTGAGCGTTGCACACTCACTGACGTCACGATCTGTATGATCTACATATCGCAAATGAGCGCGGACATTGGCAGCACTGCCGCCCAGCCGAAACTGGTGGCTGCTGCGGGAACCACCAGCAGCGGGTGGAAGTGAGGCAGCCTCACTTTTTTTGCTGAAATGAGCCTTAACGGCCAACGCAAACACTACGAATTTCTAGACCGTGGTCTTTTAGGAACTAAAACTTGTATCTTTGTCTCTTGCTTTATACAAGTTAGCGTCTTCATGTTTAATGATTGAGCTTTAATCGTGGTAAATGGCTTACTGGGGAACTGGTGGGATGCTCATCATGCTCTTCTGTCACCTCAGAAGGTGGAATATAACCACTAGACCCATGCGTACGAGCTAACATAACTTGGTCATGAGAGAAGTAATGTATAGAAACAAATAAAACACAGAAAGATAATCAGGAATATAATAACCAAGATCAGACAATACATAAACTGATCCGTTTAAAAAAAATCCTAAGTCCATGGGCCTTGCAGCCTTTCAAACACTTGGGGGGAGAAATTCGGTACCTTAGCGCCTCCAGTTAGCGCCTGACGGGGGCGCTAACGGGGCGCTGAGGCAGTAGTGCGTGGCGAGGCGAATCAAGCGCCACACGCCAAATTAGACCCTCCCCACAGCGCTGCCGCTACGAGTTAGCGCCGGGGACTTCAGTGCGAGGCAGATCGTGATGTCAGCGAGCGTGCAATGCTGACTGGGTGCCTGATCTGCGAAATTGATTATCGCGCCCTGCCTTAGCGCCTCACCCCGACAGCAACAGGGAGAGGAGCGTGAAGCAAGCGGATACCGGCTCCAGGGGCGCTACTCAAAGGAATCATGAGTAATGCTTTGCAGCTCTCAGGTTAGTGCTGTTTCACTGCTTCCTTGTCAGTTTGACACTGTACAACAGTTTAAATCAGTCATTTATAGGTTGTTTAATCTCTGGTGTGTTGTGGCTACTAAAAATTAGTTACATTTATTCTCACAACAAATCAACATGCTACACATCGTTACATTAATGGGGGCTGTACTGGCAGACGACCTCGCCCTCCAGGATCTACGTTGGAGTGAGCGCAGGCGGCAAGAAAGATTGGAACATGTGGCCAGAGGGAGGAGGAGGGCCATGAGGACTCTCAACAGGAGACCTTGCACTCCGAGGGTATTCCGACAGCACTTCTCCTCTCTTCAATTAAGCGAGGAGCAGTGTATTAGAAGGCTCCGCTTCACCAAGGAGGTGGTCACAGAACTCTGCCACCTCCTGCAACCAGACCTACAGCCTCAGATCAGGACGACCACAGCTCTGTGGCAGTCAAGGTCACCGTCACCCTCAATTTCTTCGCCAGTGGATCCTTCCAGTTTGCAACAGGAGACATAGCGAACATCTTGCAGTTCGGCGTCCATCGCTGCATCCGGGAGGTCACAGAGGCTCTCTACAGTAGGAGAAGGGACTACATTTCCTTCTCCGTCACCAGAGAGAAGCAGGATGAGTGTGCATGTGGTTTTGCCAGGATAGCGGGATTCCCCATGGTGCAGGGCGCCATTGACTGCACCCATGTGGCTTTGCAGGCACCGCATAACAATCCTGAGGTCTTCCGTAACTGCATAGGCTACCACTCACTTAATGTGCAGTTGGTGTGTGACCACACACAGCGAATTCTCAATGTGAATGCCCGCTATCCTGGCAGCAGCCACGATGCCTTCATCCTGCGCCAGACCAGTGTGTCAGCACTCTTCCAGCCACCACGTCAAGCTCGCGGCTGGCTGTTCGGAGACGAGGGCTATCCTCTCTCCACCTGGCTCATGTCTCCCCTCCGCAACCACAACACTCCCGCCCAGCACTCATATAATGAGAGCCATGTTGCCACCAGGAACATCATCGAGCAGACCATCGGGGTGCTCAAGCAATGGTTCAGCTGCCTTGACCACTTGGGAGCAGCCCTCCAGTACTCGGCTGAGCGGGTGTCCCATTTTGTTGTCGTCTGCTGCATGCTCCACAATTTGGCCATCATGAGGGCCCAGCCCTTGCCACCAGGGATTGCGGGACCACCTCAGGAGGAGGAAGAGGGAGAGGAGGAGGAAGAGGAGGAAGAGGAAGATGAGGAGGATGAGGAGGAGGAGGAGGAACAGGAGCGAGGGAGGAGGCAGCCACTCAAACGGCCTTCCAGAAGGGCAGTCCGTGACCGCCTCATCAGACTGCGGTTCGAATGAATTAAACCCCAGATCCTCGTTGCTCACCACATAAGGATCTCTGCTCTCTGTGTATATATACTGTGTAATCGATTCCCTCACTGTACCTGTACCTGAAGAAGGAGCGGAGCTCCGAAAGCTCGTAATTTTAAATAAAACTGTTGGACTATAACCTGGTGTTGTGCGACTTCTCATTTTTGTCCATCCCAGTCCAACACCGGCATCTCCGCATCATGACCACATAAGGGAACAGTAGCGTAGTGGTAGTGTCCCTGGGCTAGTAATCCAGAGGCCTGGACTAAGGCTCCAGAGACGTGAGTACAAATCCCACCATGGTAGCTGGGGAATTTAAATTCAGTTAATTAAATAAATCTGGAATAATTACTAGCATCAGTAATGGTAACCATGCAATTAGCAGATTGTCGTAAAAACCCATCTGGTTCACTAATGTCCTTTAGGGAAGGAAATCTGCTGTCCTTACCTGGTCTGGCCTATATGTGACTCCAGACCCACAGCAATGTGGTTGACTCTGAACTGCCCTCTGAAATGGCCTAGCACGGCACTCAGTTGTAACTAACCGCTACGAAACATAGCAAGAATGAAACGGGACGGACCATCCGGCATCAATCTCAGCACCGGCTACGGACACGGCAACGGCACACCCAGCCCAGTTGACCCTGTAAAGTCCTCCTCACCAACATCTGGAGACTTGTGCCAAAATTGGGAGAGCTGTCCCACAGACTAGTCAAGCAACAGCCTGACATAGTCATACTCACAGAATCATACCTTTCAGCCAATGTCCCAGACTCCTCCATCACCATCCCTGGGTCTGTCCTGCCGATGGGGTGGCGGCACAGTGGTATACAGTCGGGAAGGAGTGGCCCGGGATCAATGAACAAAGCTCTGCAGTCCTGCCACATCCAGTCGTGAATGGTGATGGACCATTAAACAACTAACGGGAGGAGGAGGCTCCATGAATATCCCTATCCTCAATGATGGTGGAGCCCAGCACGTGAGTGCAAAAGACAAGGCTGAAGCGTTTGCAACCATCTTCAGCCAGAAGTGCCGAGTGGATGATCCATATCGGCCTACTCCTGAGGTCCCCACCATCACAGAAGCCAGTCTTCAGCCAATTCAATTCACTCCACGTGATATCAAGAAACGGCTGAGCGCGGTGGATACAACAAAAGCTATGGGCCCTGATAACATCCCAGCTATCGTGCTGAAGACTTGTGCTCCAGAACTAGCTGCGCCTCTAGCCAAGCTGTTCCAGTACTGGCATCTATCTGACAATGTGGAAAACTGCCCAGGTATGTCCTGTCCACTAAAAACAGGACAAATCCAACCTGGCGAATTACTGCCCCATCAGTCTACTCTCAATCATCAGCAAAGTGATGGAAGGTGTCATCGACAGTGCTATCAAGCGGCACTTACTCACCAATAACCTGCTCACTGATGCCCAGTTTGGGTTCCGCCAAGACCACTCAGCTCCTGACCTCAATAAAGCCTTGGTCCAAACATGGACAAAGGAGCTGAATTCCACAGGTGAGGTGAGAGTGACTGCCCTTGACATCAAGGCAGTATTTGACTGAGTGTGGCATCAAGGAGCCCTAGTAAAACTGAAGTCAATGGGAATCAGGGGAAAAACGCTCCACTGGCTGGAGTCATACCTTGCACAAAGGTGGTTGAAGGTCAATCATCACAGCCCCAGGACATCACTGCAAGAGTTCCTCAGGGCAGTGTCCTAGGCCCAACCATCTTCAGCTGCTTCATCAATGACCTTCCCTCCAACATAAGGTCAGAAAAGGGGATGTTCGCTGATGACTGCACAGTGTTCAGTGCCATTCACAACTCCTCAGATAATGAAGCAGTCCATGCCCGCATGCAACAAGATTTGGACGACATTCAGGCTTGGGCTGATAAGTGCCAGGTAACATTCGCACCACAGAAGTGCCAGGCAATGACTATCTCCAACAAGCGAGAGTCAAACCACCTCCCCTTGACATTCAACAGCATTACCATCGCCGAATCCCGCACCATCAACTTCCTGGGGGTCACCATTAACTAGAAACTTAACTGGACCAGCCACATAAATACTGTGGCAACAAGAGCAGGTCAGAGGCTAGGTATTCTGCGACAAGTGTCTCACCTCCTGACTCCCCAAAGCCTTTCCACCATCTACAAGGCACAAGTAAGGCGTGTGATGGAATAATCTCCACTTGCCTGGATGAGTGCAGCTCCAACAACACTCAAGAAGCTTGATACCACCCAGGACAAAGAAGTCCGCTTGATTGGCACCCCATCCACCACCTTAAACATTCACTCCCTCCACCACCGGCGTACTGTGGCTGCAGTGTGTACCATCTACAAGATGTACTGCAGCAACTCGCCAAGGCTTCTTCGGCAGCACCTCCCAAACCCGCGACCTCTTCCACCTAGAAGGACAAGGGCAGCAGGCGCATGGGAACACCATCACCTCCAAGTTCCCCTTCAAGTCACACACCATCCTGACTTAGATGTATATCGCCGATCCTTCATCGTCGCTTGGTCAAAATCCTGGAATTCCCTACCTAACAGCACTTTGGGAGTACCTTCACCTCACGGACTGCAGCAGTTCAAGAAGACGGCTCACCACCACCTTCTCAAGGGCAATTAGGGATGGGCAATAAATGCTGGCCTTGCCAGCGACGCCCACATCCCATAAACGAATAAAAAATACCATCCCATCATTCCATCCCTGTCGCAGGTCATTTCACAGCGCAAAGCTGAAATGAGACACACCGCAAAATAATCCAAACTGAATTAATACATGGATCAATAATCAGTTAACACATATTTACAACAACATTGGCCCGTATTTTACGATCGCAGGCCTCCCGCGGGCAAAGGCCTGCGATCTGGAAAAATCTGCGCCCTTACCCGAGGGCTCCCGGGACGCACACGCTTCCGCTCCTGGGCCTCTCCAAACTTGAAGTGTGCAGGGCCCACGTATCCCAGGGGCGCAGGTAGTTCGCAGCATCCCTGGGGGCCATGGGGAGCCAATCACAGAAGGGAATCTCCCTTCATACATTTGACAGGAAGACCTGTCAAATATATGAATGGAGATCACCCCAAAAACATAGTAAAACTTTAAATACATTTTTTTTTAATCACATTTTTAAAATGACTTGAAATTACAATAAATTAAGTATTTTAAACAAAAATTAAATTTTTTGAAAAAAATAATTAAAGTTTTTTATGGGGCTAAAAATAATCTTACCTTTTTTTTAAAGTATTTTTAAATGATAAATCAGTGAAATTTTTTTTATTTTTTTACTTTTTTCAACTCTTATCCTGGTAAAAGCAGGCCTTACACCTGCTTTTACCAGGCGTAAGAATTCTAAGGGTTTTCTGCGGGCGGAGGGTCTCCAAAAAGCGGAACTATTCGCCCGCGGAGGCCCTTCTCCCGGGCAGCCGGAGGATCTGTCAAGACCATTCTTGACAGATCGGAAATGTCGGTTTTCAGCGCATGTGCTGTGCATGCCTGAAACCGGCATTTCCGATGTCCCGACGGGTGGGTGCACAGCGCGTACCCACCCGTAGGGATCGGAATATCTGGGCCATTATTAACTATTCACCCTTGTGCAATCCCTTAGTGCCTCTCGTTACAGTGCCTTTGCCTACTCTAGTGCTCCCAGTGACTGCAGCAGGGCTGGTGGAAGGCTGCTGAGTGTCCGTGCAGGAGACTTCAGATGCCCTTGCAGGACGACCTCGACCAGCTCTGGGCCTGGAAAGCCCGGCTATAGACCTCAGCATGAGCGGCAGCAGTCTGGGCTGGCTGGATGACAGGCAGCGACAAGGGAAATGGCGGAGTGCCAATGGTGGGAGCAGGAATGCTGCCATCCTGAGAGAAGACAGCAGGTTCCTGCTCCACTGACTCACTGCCACACCCCGGGGCAGCACCTCAGCATCCCTAGCAATCTGTTGCAGCACAGATTGTTGGCCTGCTGCGACACCGTGAAAGCCCCGGTCGATGATGGTAGACCCAGCCACGATGGCAGCAGTCAGAGCTTGCGTGGCATCAAGCTGAGACTGCATGAGAGCAGTCTGAGATTGAATGGCAACAACCATAGACTGCATTACAGCACTAAGACGTTGCATCGCTTCCTCCTGTGCTGCAATAGAAGCTGCCAGATCGCCCATCACACGCGGCATCAGCTCTGGGTCACCACAGTCTCTCTGGGAGTCGACCATCCTTTCCAGACTGGAAATGATGGGCTCCATGGTGTGCGCAGAGCCTTGTGCAATGTTGGAGGCAGACTCCTCCGCGCTCCTTACCATTGCCGTGAGGCTCTCGGGCACCCTTGCCGTGGCACCTATCATCTCCGTGTGCATGCCCATCACCCTTCTTCTCAAGGCCTCCCCATCGAGGTCCTCACCTGAATCCTGTGCAGCAGAACTCGCCCTCCGGGGAGCTGGCCCCCGAGCTACCCTTTCCCCTGGCCTTGCTGCAGCCCCCTTGTTCCCGGTGCATCACCCTGTGCAGATTCCGCTATTATACTAGCCTCTAAAGAACGCATAGTGCCAGTATCTGAGCTGGTGCCTGCGGGTGAGACATGCAGTGACGCGGTGTGTTCTTCCTCCTCCTCTTCTCCTGCCTCGCTCTCTACGGTGCACTCAAGGACAGGCTGCTCAGCTGCTTGCTCATTCTCTGAAAGCATAAAGGCTCAATAGACAGGTTAAGGTGAGTAGAGGGGGGCAGGAAGGGAGAAAGACATGCATACAGCATGATTAGCTGGAAAGTGCGAAAGGCTTGTGGGGTGAGGGGGAAGTGGGTTGTGAGAAGGAGTAGGGATGAACACACCGTTGTTGTCCTCAAGGGTGTTAACATCGCCGGTGGCCACGGCGCCCACCACCTGGCGCCCAATAATCTCCAGCACTCTATTCTCCAGCGCAGACAGTGGTTGGGTGTTGGCTTGTCCCCCGCCTGTGCACTCCTGCTCCCTCCTGTTGTGAGCCACCTTGGCCTGCAAGAGAAAGGAAACTGTGTGAGTGAGTGTGGAGCAATGTGTTTGGGTGATGTGCCTGCCATAGTTGAATAGCTGTCATTGTGCACAAGATGCGGAGATGCCGGTGTTGGACTGGACAAAAATGAGAAGTCGCACAACACCAGGTTATAGTCCAACAGTTTTATTTGAAATCACGAGCTTTCGGAGCGCTGCTCCTTCGTCAGGTAAAGTGAAGGGATACAAATCAGCAAAGCATATATAGACAGAGAACAATGTGTAGTGTACAATGTCAGACGACTACAGTAAATCTTTCTGACTGCCCTCCATCACACCTCGGCAGAGATACAATCAGGCCAGTCAGGAAGGCATTACATCAAAGACACAGCAAAATACAGCTAAGACAATGAGGTGGGGTCACAGGGGGTCCAACGTGTCAAATGCTGCAGTCTGTATGGTTAAGCTTTTTACTTTTTTTTAAAACTGGAAATCACATCTGTGAACAAGCCAACGACGACTCGAGTCTGGATGACTCTACGTCATGTAGCGTGACATGAAACCAAGATCCCTGTTGAGGCCGTCCTCATGGGTGCGGAACTTGGCTATCAGTTTCTGCTCGATGATTTTGCGTTGTCGTGTGTCTCGAAGGCCGCCTTGGAGAACGCTTACCCGCAGATCCGAGGCTGAATGCCCTTGACTGCTGAAGTGTTCCCCGACTGGGAGGCAACCATCCTGCCTGGCGATTGTTGCGCGGTGTCCGTTCATACGTTGTTGCAGCGTCTGCATGGTCTCGCCGATGTACCATGCTGCGGTGCATCCTTTCCTGCAACGTATGAGGTAGACAACCTGAGTTGTCTACCTCATACGTTGCAGGAAAGGATGCACCGCAGCATGGTACATCGGCGAGACCATGCAGTCACTGAGACAACGTATGAACGGACACCGCGCAACAATCGCTAGGCAGGATTGTTACCTCCCAGTCGGGGAACACTTCAGCAGTCAAGGACATTCAGCCTCGGATCTGCGGGTAAGCGTTCTCCAAGGCGGCCTTCGAGACACACGACAACGCAAAATCATCGAGCAGAAACTGATAGCCAAGTTCCGCACCCATGAGGATGGCCTCAACCGGGATCTTGGTTTCATGTCACGCTACATGACGTAGAGTCATCCAGACTCGAGTCGTCGTTGGCTTGTTCACAGATGTGATTTCCAGTTTTTAAAAAAAGTAAAAAGCTTAACCATACAGACTGCAGCATTTGACATGTTGGACCCCCTGTGACCCCACCTCATTGTCTTAGCTGTATTTTGCTGTGTCTTTGATGTAATGCCTTCCTGACTGGCCTGATTGTATCTCTGCCGAGGTGTGATGGAGGGCAGTCAGAAAGATTTACTGTAGTCGTCTGACATTGTACGCTACACATTGTTCTCTGTCTATATATGCTTTGCTGATTTGTATCCCTTCACTTTACCTGACGAAGGAGCAGCGCTCCGAAAGCTCATGATTTCAACTAAAACTGTGGGACTATAACCTGGTATTGTGCGACTTCTCATTATTGTGCACAAGGTGTGAGATGTGGGTGTGAGTGTTGGTAGGTAGAGATTGTTGTTGGGGTGTGGTGCTTTGGTCAGTGTGTGCAGACTGTGGTTCAGACAATGGTATGTAGCATTTGTTGAAGCATTGGCTCACCCTGACCACCCGAGGGAGGTCCTTAAATTTCTTCCTGCACTGTGTGTGGGTCCTGGGGACCACAGTACTGCCCAAGACATGCTGGGCAACCTCCCTCCACATGGTGCAGAAGACTTGTGGTGAGGGCCTCCTGCCACTTGCTGGGTAGAGCACCGCCCTCTGTCTCTCCACAGCGGACACCAACTCCTCCAATGCTTGGTCTGAAAATCTGTGGGCTCTCTTTCAGGGCATGAATCTGCCATCATGACACCTGCTTGAGTCGTCCGGTTCCTTAGGCTTGGCCTGCTCCTGCTTGCTGACACAAGTTCACAGCCAGCAATGCTGAGAATGAGGTTCTGCAGCATGAATGAACCTCCCCTTTAAGAACTGAAAAGAGCCTGTGGCAATGATGACTTGCGATTAGACTGCACCTGATATTGGTTAGCGCTTTGAGTCTATCGCCACTGAGCTAGGCCATTAGCATTTGATTTAGGGGTAGAAATTAGGTCGCGCCCCATTTGGGGCGCAAATATCGTCTGGACGCAAATATTAGCGCCTGGCGCTAATTATCGGCACTGACAGGAAACTTCACTTTTACCGCCCCGGGAGGTGAGTGGAGCGCTAAAGCAGGCGCTGCACACCTCTCTTAAGGCGCAAAGGCCGAGCAGTGAGGCGCTAACTCGGAGCGCTGGCGAAGCTCATGTAATGTCAGTCAGCAATGGAACACACACACAATGGCACGGGCCAGTTCTTAAAGGGGATGGTTAATCTTGCTTTCCATCCACATCCTGTTCATTGCTGCCTTGAATCTCGGCCTGGAGAGACTTGTACATCAAATGTGCTGGAAAGAACAATGGAGCGTACCAGGCAAAGAGCTCAGAGTGCAGCTCCCACAGTCTCTGCTAAATCGATACAAGGAATGGCAAATCAAAATGAACCTGCAAAGTGCTGCTCAGTACCCAAAACTCCTTCACACAACGTTGAATCTCTCCAGAAGTCTCTCCCTCTCTCTCTCAGAATGCGTAGTTCAAAAATGCCACCAACAATAAAAGACAGGAAGAGGCCCCCTTTAAATAGCACCCCCCCCAGCCCCACAGCGATTGATAGCGTTCCAGTCTTCTGGTCGTTGGAAGCGCCAGGCGGTAAGGCAGGGGGCGCCACTCAATTTCCGCTACGGGGCGCCACAAGGGCGTTGCACCATGGAATGACGTCACAATCTGCGCGCGCAGGTGGTCGCAGCGGTAAGTTTTAGCGCCGCCGCACAATCTCAAGTTAAGTTCTCGAGCGGCGCAAACATCGCTGCGCCCGGGCGTTAGCGGCTTTGCGCCCCATTAGCGCCCTCTTAAGGCGCTAACGGGAGGTGCAACCAAGTGAATTTTTACCCCTTAGAGTTCCCATCCTTTCTTTGAGCGATGACACTGAATTTTGCGTGCAACGAGATTCATTAGCGCCTGGCGCTAAATCTCAAACTTTTCCGAAGTTAGCGCTCACTCCTGAGCTATAATGAATTTCGTAAGATTGGTAATACAGACTTTGATGGTATGTTACATGTGAAAAATTCCTCTTTCTTTAGTTATCCTCTTGCTCTTTATGTATAAAACATTTTGGGGTTTTCCTTGATATTAATTCCCAATAATTTTTCATGCCCTCTCTTTGCTTTCCCAATTTCCTTTTTAATTTCACCCCTGCACTTTCTATACTCCTCTAGGCTTTCCGTAGTATTTAGTTCTCGCTATCTGACATAAGCTTTGCTTTTTTGACTATCTTACCGTGTGCATCCAGGGGGCTCTAGATTTGGGAGTCCAGCCTTTTTTCTTTGTGGGAACATATTTGCTGGGAACCCTCACTATCTCCTCCTTGAATGCCTTCCACTGCTCTGGCATTGATTTATCTTCAAGTAGCTGTTTCCAGTCCACGTTTGCTAAATCACATCTCAGCTTAGTAAAATTGGCCTTTCCCCAATTGAGAACTTTTACTCCTGGTCTACGTTTGTCCGTTTCTATAACAACGCTAAATCTAACTGAATTATGATCACTGCCACCAAAATGCTCTCCCACTGACACCCCTTCCACCTGCCCAGCTTCATTCCCTAAAACTAAGTCCAGAACCGCCCCTCTCTTGTTGGACTTGCTATGTACTGGCTATAAAGTTCTCCTGAATGCATTTTAAGAATTCTGCACCCTCTATACTTTTTACACTGATTCTATCCCAGTTAATATTAGGGTAGTTGAATTGCCCGACTATTACAGCCCTATTGCTTTTGCACTTCTCAGAAATTTGCCTACATATTTGCTCTTCTATCTCCCTCTGACTATTTGGGGGTCTATATTACACTCCCAGCAGTATGATTGCCCCTTTTTTGTTCTTCAATTCAACCTGTAGGGCCTCATTTGATGATCCTTCTAACATATCATCCCTCCTCACAGCTCTTATGGTAAAAAATGCTACTTTCATCACAAAGGCATTGCTTCCAAAATGCTACTCCATCTTTTGCTTTCAGATGCTGCTCAACCTGCTGTACATTGTGCATTTGAGATTTATAACTTCAGCATTTATAAACAGTTTCTTTATTTGTAAGAAATGGTTTATTTCCCCTCTGAATACTCTGAAACCTCCACAGATCAACAATGGGATCTACATTAACGCAGCACACGCAAGTAAACTAATATAAACCTTGAATATACTTCCACAATCAAACCTCCATGTGATGCCATTTGTTCCCTGTGGCCTGGTCCTGGAGCAAGGATCAAATATGAAGTTCCTTTTTCACTCCAGTTTTCTCCCTTCTTTCCTCCTCTCCTATAGCATACCAGTATGCAGCGGGACACAACTATAATAAGAACATGTGACACACCAACTTGATCATGGTGCTTCCTCGAGTACAGAAATTGTATCACCATTGTCTCAGAACCCAATGCAAGCTCTGCCACCTTTTATAGCAAAAGATGCTAAACTCTATGGTCATGAAATTTGGCACCTTAGCACCGGTATTTTAGGCTGGCAAAAATATGGCGGCTGCCTCACTTCCGGCATGTGCGGAAATGCACATAACGTGGTAAATAAGGTTGGTGAGCTGCAGGCACAAGTCGCCACATGGGACTATGATATAATAACAATAACAGAGACCTGGCTCAAATAAGGGGAAGATTGGGAACTTAATATTCTTGGCTACAAGGTATTCAGGAAAGATAGGGAAGGAAAAAAAGGAGGGTGGGGGGTGGGGGTGGTGCGTGGTTGTGACAGTATTGATCAAAGAAACTCTTATAGCACTGGACAGGGATGATGTAATTAAGGGGTCAAAGACAGAATCCTAATATAGACTGGGATAGTAACAGTATAAAGAGCAAAGAGGGGGAGGAATTCCTGAAATGTATACAAGAGAACATTCTTGATCAGTGTATTTCCAGCCCAACGAGGAAGGAAGCAGTGCTCTGTCTAGTTCTGGGGAATGAAGTGGGGCAAGTGGAGCATGTTTCAGTGGGAGCGCATTTGGGGAACAGTGATCATAATATCATTAGGTTTGGAATAGTTATGGAAAAGGACAAGGAACAATCAAGCATAAAAATATTTAACTGGAGCAGGGCAAACTTCAGTGAGTTGAAAAGGGATCTGGCCCAGGTGGATTGGAATCAAAAATTGGCAGGCATGGTTCGGGTACAGAGTAGACACATTCCCATGAGGGGGGGAAAGAAGGGCATCCAAAGCTGGAGCTCCCTGAATGACAAAAGATGTAGAGGTTAAAATGAGACAGAAAAAGGAGGTTTATGACAAATGTAAGGTTCATAATACAGTGGAGAATCAAGCTGAATATAGAAAGTACAGAGGAGATCTAAAAAAAGGGAATAAGAAGGGCAAAGAGAGAGATGAGAATAGATTAGCAGCTAACATAAAAGGGAACCCAAAAGTCTTTTATAAACATATAAATAGTAAAATGGTAGTCAAGGGAAAAGTGGGGCCAATTAAGGACCAAAAAGAGATCTTCTTGTGGATGCAGAGGCCATGGCTGAGGTACTAAATGAGTACTTTGCATTTATCTTCACTAGAGAAGAGGATGCTGCCAATATAGTACCAGGGATGAGGGACTTCAGTTATGTGGAGAAGCTGAGGTTGTTCTCCTTAGAGCAGAGAAGGTTAAGAGGAGATTTAATAGAGGTGTTCAAAATCATGAATCATTTTGATAGAGTAAATGAGGAGAAACTGTTTCCAGTGGCAGAAGAGTCAATAACCAGAGGACACAAATTTAAGGTGATTGGCAAAAGAACCAGAGGCGACATGAGGAAACATTTTTTTACGCAGCAAGTTGTTATGATCGGGAATGCACTGCCTGAAAGGGTGGTGGAAACAGATTCAATAGTAACATTCAAAAGAGAATTGGATATATACTTGAAGGGAAAAAATTTACAGGACTATGAGCAAGGGAGTGGGATTAATTAGATAGCTCTACCAAAGAGCCGGCAAAGGCATGATGGGCCAAATGGCCTCTTTCTGTGCTGGATCATTCTATGATTCTATCAATTAAAGCCAAACTTTGCGGTTGGTATTCCTTTGAAGTTAACAAAAGAAAAAAAGACTGCCTAGATGCAGAACAAGAGGTGGCCAGCCACACCAATTGGTGTTATTAGTTAATCAGAGAAGTTCTTTGATATTCTATTTAAGTAACCGTTATGATTACTTGAAGAGAACAGCAGCTTGATCGTTATGCTATAGTGAGGACATCTCAGCTTTGGAAAGCAAATGAACTGATACCAGAGATTAGATTAACTGAGCCCAAATAAATGATTTGAAATAACCAGAAAATCTGTAACTAGAAGGCATGCACTCAAGCTCAGAAGGAGGAAGGTGAACAGACTGTTCATTTTTTTTATTCGTTCCTGGGATGTGGGCACCTCTGGCAAGGCCAGCATTTATTGCTGATCCCTAATTGCCTTTGAGAAGGTGGAGGTGAGCCGCCTTCTTGAACCGCTGCAGTCCATATGGTGAAGGTACTCCCACAGTGCTGTTAGGGAGGGAGTTCCAGAATTTTGACCAAGCGACGATGAAGGATCGGCGATATACTTCCAAGTCAGGATGGTGTGTGACTTGGAGGGGAACTTGGAGGTGGTGGTGTTCCCATGAGCCTGCTGCCCTTATCCTTCTAGGTGGAAGAGGTCGTGGGTGTGGGAGGTGCTGTCGAAGAAGCCTTGGCGAGTTGCTGCAGTGCATCTTGTAGATGGTACACACTGCAGTCACGGTGCGCCGGTGGTGGAGGGAGTGAATGTTTAAGGTGGTGGATGGGGTGCCAATTAAGTGGGTTGCTTTGTCTTGGATGGTGTCAAACTTCTTGAGTGTTGTTGTAGCTCCACTCATCCAGGCAAATGGAGAGTATTCCATCACACTCTTGTCTTGTGCCTTGTAGATGATGGAAAGGCTTTGGGGAGTCAGGAGGTGAGACACTCACCGCAGAATACCCAGCCTCTGACCTGCTCTTGTTGCCACAGTATTTATGTGGCTGGTCCAGTTAAGTTTCTGGTTAATGATGACCTCTAGGATGTTGATGGTGGGGGATTCGGCGATGGTAATGCCGTTGAATGTCAAGGGGCGGTGGTTAGACTCTCGCTTGTTGGAGATAGTCATTGCCTGCCACTTGTGTGGCATGAATGTTACTTGCCACTTATCAGCCCAAGCCTGAATGTCATCCAGGTCTTGTTGCATGCGGGCATAGACTGCTTCATTATCTGAAGAGTTGCAGATGGAACTGAACAATGTGCATCCCCACTTCTGACCTTATGATGGAGGAAAGGTCATTGATGAAGCAGCTGAAGATGGTTGGGCCTAGGACACTGCCCTGAGGAACCACAATGCTACCATTCCCTGTATATTTAGCTACTTCACTTAGAGGATGGTGCTGAGATGATTGATCTCCAACAATCACAACCATCTTCCTTTGTGCTAGGTATGACTCCAGCCAGTGGAGAGTTTATTCTTATTAGTCATTTTCGTAGCGGTTTGTTACAACTGAGTGGCTTGCTCGGCCATTTCAGAGGGCAGTTAAGAGTCAACCACATTGCTGTAGATCTGAAGTCCCATATAAGCCAGACCAGGTAAGGACAGCAGATTTCCTTTCCAGTGAACCAGATGGGTTTTTACGACAATCCGATAGTTTCATGGTTACTGATACTAGCTTTTTATTCCAAATTTTATTTAATTAACTAAATTTAAATTCCACATCTGCCTCTGGATCATTAGTCCAGGCCTCTGGTTACTAGTCCAGTAACATAACCACAATGCTACCATTCCCTGTATATTTAGCTACTTCACTTAGAGGATGGTGAATATGTGGAACAGAATGCTCAAAGACACAATGGAGGCAAATAGTATCAGCAAATTCAAGAGGAAGCTGTACAATTCTGTGGTGAATGAAGCAATAGGTGGGTACAAGACATAAAGTATAGCACGCTATTTTTGAGCTTTGGTACTAGCTAGGTGAGCCACAATAATGTTTGCTGGTCCTGTATATTCCATCATTTTGGATCAAGACCCCTTGTCTGAGCCATTATCTTATCCTCGCAGATTTAGAACAGAATAGAACATTATGGAATAGGCTGATAGGATATTTGTTGAAGGCCTCATCCAAAGGACAACACTTCCAACATTGCATCATTCCCTCAGTATTGCACTGAACTGTGAGCCGAGATTATGAGCTTAAATCCAGAATTGGACTGGAACCTACAAGCTTTAAAATAAACATTAGCGGCAATACAAACATACACGGAACAGGAAAAGACCAGCTAGTCATTCCGCCTGACCCATACGATCGTGGTGCAACTTTTACACACCATGACCCCCACCCCACACCCCTCCCCAACCACAAGCAGCCATGCAATCTCCTTGGAGATTTTAAAAAATAGATTAGAAACCTTAGACCAATTTATTGGAAAAAATTCTGGGAAATACCTCTCTGATCCCCGAAGGTGATTAAGCAATTTTCAGGCGACTACAGTGACTCCCAGTCCCCACCTGCCTTCTAGACATAGTTATTCAGCCACACTCAGGAACTCGCTCTGCTCCCTTTTGAATGTTTACAGCAAATCCGCACTCACTCAAGGTAACTTGTTCCATAAGTTGATGACCCTCTGTGAAAAGAAGTACCTCCTGATATTGAATCCAGCTCTATGCTATGTAGCTTATGCTCGTGTGTCCTAGTCCTCCCTAACTTATCTAATTCAAATAGCCTATCCACATTATCCACATGGATTGAGTCTAATCATTTCATTATTCAAATCTCCTCAAAGGTTGTTCTTTTCTAGAGTAAAAAGCCATGGCTCTCCAAGCCTATCATGGTAAATAAAGGCCTTTACTCTGGACATCAATCTTGTGGCCCTCCTCTGAACCTTTCCAGGACCTCTATATCACCTACCATGTGAAGGGACCAAAACTGAACATAGTATTCTAAATGTGGCTTAACTGAGGCCTTGTATAAAGATAGTATAGTATTTTTTGTTTCGTATTCAATTGTCCTGCCAATGCATCTTGACACTTTATTTTCTTTTGCAATAATTTCACTGCACTGATCATAGACCTTCAAAGATTCATATACTATAACTTTTGTGTACTATAACTTGAAAGTAACTTTCAAAAGAGAATTGGATATATACTTGAAAAGGAGAAATTTGCAGGGCTATGGGAAAGAGCAGGTGAGTGGTACTAATTGGATAGCTCTTTCAAAGACCTGGCACAGATGCCGAATGGCCTCATTCTGTGCTATATGATTCTATGATAACACTAAGGTGTTTTTCCCCTCAAATGCCTTGAGTACGCAACCCTGCATAGTGTATGCATCCTTGGTGTTGGCTCCTAGACAGAGCACTGGAAAGACAACGTACGAGTGAGAGAGAATGCTTGTGTTCCTGAGAAAGTGTGGGATGTAGAATGTATGGGCTGAATTTTTACTTTGAAAAGTGTGCGGGTTTGAGAGCGGGTGGGTAGTTAAAAGCGCTGAAATTGACAGCGCGTTGGGAAGCTGGCTTCAACCCGTCGGCTTCCGTCTTTAAACATAGTGATAAACATAGTGATAAACATAGAATCTAGGAGCAGGAGTAGGCCATTCGGCCCGTCGAGCCTGCTCCACCATTCAATACGATCATGGCTGATCATCCAAATCCAGTACCCTGTCCCCTGTTTTAATCCCCACAGTACACATATCCCACCCTACCCCTGTAACCCCACATATTTAATTCCCCCTAACATATCCCATCCTATCCCCATAACCCCACATATTTAATCCCCCCCTAACACTAAGGGTCAATTTATCATAGCCAATTTAACTTGGGTGCGTTAGGCAGCATGCGAGAGGCCCGCTCAGGAGAAGAGGGTGACCCAATTAAACCAATTTAGAGAGAATTAAGAGGCTATTAACAGACTTTCTACCTGTTGTTGGAGCTTTTACTGGCTGTCTACGGGATTCACGGGCTTGCTGAACCTCGCCAGTGAAAGTAAGGCGAGAGCACAGCGGCAATTGTGGGAGCTGAACAAATGACATTAAAAAAAATCACAAATACTCACACCTCACACCTGCTTCCTTGCCTAAGGGAAAGGCTCTTGCTGACACCACATCTGCTGAGAATTTGCTTTCAGGAGTTTGCAGGTGATTTCTACAACTTTGGAGGTCACTCTCACTACATTGGAAGTCACTCTTACTACATTGGAGGATTGTGCCTCTGATCTCCACTTTACTTCTGTCATATATCAGATCAGCATGGGTGCCGCTTATACTGTTTCACCTTGGACCTCAGAGGAGGACCAAGATGAGCACCAGCAGCAACAACACCAGCAGGAGCAGCAGCTGCCTTCTCCTCACTGACCTGCCGCTCCACAGGAGAGAGGGGTTGAGCACAGGGCTCCACCTCGCCAGAGGCGATACCCCCAACACAGGGTATATAGGCAAAGGACCAGCTTCCTGAACATGGCTGAACACCAGTACCTCAGGAGGCTCAGGCTATCGCGTCAGGTCGTGGCAGACATTTGTAGCTGGCTGGAAGAAGACCTGCAGCCCAGAGGACCTGGTGGACACACGTTACCAGTGGCTGCCTCAGTCTTCTTCAGGATCTTGCAGTCGGCCACCCACAAATGCAACACCCAGGTGACCGAGGCCATGTTTGACAAGTCAGGCACTCATGTACACTTTGCCACTGATGAAGCCAGTCAGACTGAGCGGGCGTTCAGCTTTGCGGCTCTGGCTGGCTTCCCACGGGTGCAGGGCATCATCGACTGCCCATGGATCACCCAGGAGTGTTTGTGAACCGTAAGGGCTTCCACTATATCAATGTGTAGCTCATCTGCAACCACAAAAAGATCATCATGCATGTATGTGCCAGATTCTCAGGGAGCTGTCATGATTCATTCATCCTACACCAGACCACCCTCCTTCAGTCTTTGCACCTCCGACCAGACTTACCAGCTGGCTACTTGGAGACAAGGGTATCCACTGAAGATGTGGCTGATAACACCCTTGAGGAGGCCAAGCAATGAGCTCCAAGCGAAGAGTGCAACAATCAAACCCAAATGAAAACGAGATGTGTAATAGAGCAAGCAATCGGGATGCTGAAGATGCGCTTCAGATGCCTGGACAGATCTGGAGGAGCCCTTCAATACGCACCAGCCAGGGTCTCCAGAATGATCGTGGTATGCTGCGCTCTGCACAACAAACCGAGGATTGGAGCTGCTGGAGGAGCAAGGCGCAGAGCACACAGCCTCTTCGAAGGAGGAGGAGGAACAGGAGGAACACGAGGAGGAGGAGGAGGAGGAGGAGGAAACTGAAGTGGGCATGGCACCAGCAGCGGCACACATTGCTGCCTGTCATGATATAGTTAGGTTACATCAGTGCAACCATATGGCACCCAGATGCTGAACCATCTTCTCCCCACCTCCCCCCAACCACAAAGCAGTTCTAAAATGACCAAACCATTACTGTCACAAGCACGCATTGCTCAAAGTTAAGTAATGGCCCAAAAATTCGTGAGGAAGCCTTCGTGCGAGGGTAAGGCCTCCCCGCGATCTCTCACTCCGCGTTGGCTTTTTCAGTTCCAGCTCGCACGAACTTGATGTTCTGGACAGCTGCTGTGCTGGGCTTGCGTATCCACCGGCGTAGTTAATTCGTGCGAGCTGTGGGATCACGTGACTCAGTTAGAGCCAATGGCAGCACACCATCTTCCATTCATAACTTTCACATAAGTGCTGTGAAAGTTATGAATACTATAGCCCCCCAAAAGAACCGCTAAACCTCAATTAAATTTATAAAAAAAACCATCACATTAATAAAATAAGTATAGTTAAATAAATTAACCATTTTAAATAAAAAATTTAATTTTTGAAAAAGTTTAAAATCTTTTAAAAAGTTATAAAAATAAACTTTAAAGTCTCTAAAAAAGATATACCTGTTAAAAAAAATTCTAAATAATACTTAATTCACTACTTACCTTGTTAAAAGTGGGTCTTACTCCTCATTTTTCTATGTGTAGAATCTTCCGTACTTACCTGCGCGTTGAAACCACTAAGTGCACAGCGTGCGCGCAGCCTGTAGCGCGCACGCGGTTCACCTAGGACCCGCCCCCTTTTCCATTCACCAAGTGCCGGTTTTCAGCGCATGCGCAGTGCATGCAGAAAACCGGCAATTGGAGACAGAATACGCGAGAGTACGCAGTGCGTACTCTCGCGTAGCGGCACTAATTTTTGGGCCATTGTCTTACCATTCACTCCAACTGACAAGGCCACTTGCCAGGCAGCAGGCAAAAATGGACAAGATGGGAAAGTGGTGCAAAGAAATAATTTTATGTGGCTCAAAAGTAAACAGAAACTTAACAATCTAATATTTTGTAACACACCCATGTGCATACCCTTGTGCATCTAGAAATCTTTAATCTCCTGTGGCTTCAGCAGAGGTAGAGGCAAGCTGCTCACTTCCCTGCTCTGACTGCTTCGATACTTTTGGCGGATGTTCTCTGGGTTTTGGAGCCATAAGGCTCCCGCCAAAGACTGCCCCTCCTGCACCTGTGCTGGGCAGACTCGGCCATTGGGACACGAAGAGGGGGGTGGGAACGAGGGAGAAGTGGAAGCGCTTTGAGCAGAGTCCCCTCTTCCATGTCCCCTCTCACCATCATCCTACTCATGGTCCACCCACACTTCCCTGCTAGCAAGGAGCTGGAGAGCAGTTTGCTGCACATCAGTGGGGCGATGAACGGCCAAGTCTAGGTTTCCATCCATCCTGGATAATGTTGCAGGCAGAGTCTGCAAGCTGTTGTTCACAGCAAGCATGCACTCGTTTGACTGCAGCGTTTGATGCTCCATGCAGGTGGCCACCCTTTCCATGGACGAACACATCATTGCCATGGCCTGCGACATCATGCCGGTCATGCTGGAGATGGACTCCTCTATTCTCCCTGCAAGCGAGCACATCGCGGCTGGAAATCTTGCCAGAGCCTTCCGCATTTTCTGTTGCTCTTCCAGAATCATCCGCTTTGTCGACGGCTCCCGAGGTTCAGCATTTTTGTCCAGCTGAGCACTGCTTAAAGCGTCCTGTGCCGAGGACTCTCCACTGCTGTCACTGTCTCCACCATCTGCTCCTGCTCACATGTGATGCGTGAGACACCAGGTGACAACACTACTTTCTCACTTACTGGACCCACTGATGTGTGCGTATCTGCGCTGGTGCTTGGTGTGCATGGGCCGTGTGACTGTGCACCCTCAGAGACCGCGACCTCCTCTGAGGAGTCGTCTTCCTCCTCTGGCTGGACAGTGGGGTGGGGCGGGGGGACAGTTGATGGGCCTGTGGGAGAGTAAAGACATGAATTAGAACTGTTATGATAAGAATGTTTTAAGTTATCATTATGCACATGATCATATTTCACTGGCTGCTGACATCAAAGCAACATGAGTGACTGTTGTATGCCATGTGGCTGTGTGATATTTAATTCTGTCACCAGGTACCTGGGAATTCCCCTTCTCTCCATCTCCGACCGCCAGCAGCTCCGCAACTCTGCTTATCTCCAGCGCCTCCTCCTCATCTGAAGTCAGCGGTGTCATCACTGGAGGGCCCCCACCGGTTCACTGCCTCGCCCGGGTGTTCTGCGCTCTCTTCTCCTGCAAGGAGGGAAACAAGAGACCTTTGAATGATAGTCATGGGATGAATGGAAGGGATGGATGGGCAACATCTGTAGAGGGTGACTATGAGGGAGAGGTGTGACATTGCATTAAGATGAGGGTGAGTGTCAGTGGTGGATGGTCAGATGGGGATGTGAGTAAGTGCATAGACAGAGAGGGGATGGGTGCACCTGTAAGGCAGGTTGGTGTGAGGAGTGATGTGCAGGAGTAGGCTTGGGAAGGCAGAGCGAGGGTGTTGGGGTGACATACAAATCAATGTGGCATTGTACTCACTTTTCCTGACCTCGAGGTCATTAAAGCATTTTCTTCACTGGATCCAGGTCCTGCCTACAACACTCCTGCTGCTCACTTCTTCAGAGATCTCCAGCCATGTGATCTTAGTCTGGCCAGCTGGCCTCTTCCTCCCACCAGCAGGGAACAGGCATCACTGTGGGCCCTGACTCATTGGAGCAAGATTTCCAACTCTCAAATCTAGAGCCCCCTGGATGTCAAGGGGCATACAGGGTAAGACAGGGAAAAAAGGGAAGCTTATGTCAGATACCGAGAGCTAAATACTGCAGAAAGCCGAGAGGAGTATAGAAAGTGCAGGGGGGAAATTAAAAAGAAAATTAGGAAAGCAAAGAGAGGGCATGAAAAAATATTGGCAAGTAATATCAAGAAAAACCCAAAGATACATAAAGAGCAAGATGGCAAATGGAATTTAACCCTGAAAAGTGTGAGGTGTTGCATTTTGGGAGGACTAACAAGGCAAGGGAATACACAATGAATGGTAGGACCCTAGGTAGGACAGAGGATCAGAGGGACCTTGGTGTGCATGTCCATAGATCCCTGAAGGCAGCAGGACAGGTAGATAAGGTGGTTAAAAAGGCATATGGGATACTTGCCTTCATTAGCCGAGGCATAGAATATAAGAGCAGGGAGGTTATGATGGAGCTGTACAAAATGCTAGTTAGGCCACAGCTGGAATACTGTGTGCAGTTATGGTCGCCACACTATAGGAAGGATATGATTGCATTGGAGAGGGTGCAGAGGAGATTCACCAGGATGTTACCTGGGCTGGAGTGCTTCAGCTATGAAGAGAGACTGGACAGGCTGGGGTTGTTTTCCTTAGAGCAGAGAAGGCTGAGGGGGGACCTGATTGAGGTGTACAAAATTATGAGGGGCATAGATAGGGTAGATAGAAAGGAACTTTTCCCCTTAGTAGAGAGGTCAATAACCAGGGAGCATAGTTTCAAGGTAAGGGGCAGGCGGTTTAGAGGGGATTTGAGGAAAAACTTTTTCACCCAGAGGGTGGTTGGAATCTGGAACTCACTGCCTGAAAGGGTGGTAGAAGCAGGAAACCTTACAACATTCAAGAAGCATTTAGATGAAACGCGATAGCATACAAGGCTACGGACCAAGTGCTGGAAAATGGGATTAGAAAAGACAGGGCTTGATGGCCGGCGCGGACACGATGGGCCGAAGGGCCTCTTTCTGTGCTGTACAACTCTATGGGGTAAAAATTCAGTTGGTTGCGCCTCCCGTTAGCGCCTTAAGAGGGCGCTAATGGGGCGCAAAGCCGCTAACGCCCGGGCGCAGCGATGTTTGCGCCGCTCGAGAACTTAACTTGAGATTGTGCGGCGGCGCTAAAACTTACCGCTGCGACCACCTGCGCGCGCAGATTGTGACGTCATTCCATAGTGCAACGCCCTTGTGGCGCCCCGGAGCGGAAATTGAGTGGCGCCCCCTGCCTTACCGCCTGGCGCTTCCAACGACCAGAAGACTGGAACGCTATCAATCGCTGTGGGGCTGGGGGGGGGCGCTATTTAAAGGGGGCCTCTTCCTGTCTTTTATTGTTGGTGGCATTTTTGAACTACGCATTCTGAGAGAGAGAGGGAGAGACTTCCGGAGAGATTCAACGTTGTGTGAAGGAGTTTTGGGTACTGAGCAGCACTTTGCAGGTTCATTTTGATTTGCCATTCCTTGTATCAATTTAGCAGAGACTGTGGGAGCTGCACTCTGAGCTCTTTGCCTGGTACTCTCCATTGTTCTTTCCAGCACATTTGATGTGCAAGTCTCTCCAGGCCGAGATTCAAGGCTGCAATGAACAGGATGTGGATGGAAAGCAAGATTAACCATCCCCTTTAAGAACTGGCCCGTTCCATTGTGTGTGTGTTCCATTGCTGACTGACATTACATGAGCTTCGCCAGCGCTCTGAGTTAGCGCCTCACTCCTTGGCCTTTGCGCCTTAAGACAGGTGTGCAGCGCCTGCTTTAGCGCTCCACTCACCTCCCGGGGCGGTAAAAGTGAAGTTTCCAGTCAGTGCCGATAATTAGCGCCAGGCGCTAATATTTGCGTCCAGACGATATTTGCGCCCCAAATGGGGCGCGACCTAATTTCTACCCCTATGACTCTATGATAACTAAAGAAAGAGTAGGGCCTATTAGAGACCAAAAAGTTAACCTGTGTGTGGAGGTAGATGACTTGGGTATGTTTCTTAATGAATACATTGTGTCTGTCTTCACAAAAGAGAGGGACGATGCAGACATTGTAGTTAAGGAGGAGGAGTGTGAAATATTAGATGAGGACTGCTAACGTTGTAAAGGAAGAAAGGGATAGACCGAGTAATTACAGGCCAGTCAGCCTAACCTCAGTGGTGGGCAAATTATTGGAAAAAGTTATGAGGGACAGTAGAAAGGCACGGATTAATCAAGGACAGTTAGCATAGATTTGTTAAGGGAAGGTCATCTGACTAACTTGATTGAATTTTTTGAGGAGGTAACAAGGAGGGACAATGAGGGTAGTGCGTTTGATGTAGTCGACATGGATTTTAGCAAGGCTTTTGACAAGGTCCCACATGGCAGACTGGTCAGAAAAATAATAGCCCATGGGATCCAGGGGAAAGTCGCAAATTGGATCCAAAATTGGCTCAGTGGCAGGAAGCAAAGGGTAATGGTTGACGGGTGTTTGTGTGACTGGAAAGCTGTTTCCAGTGGCATTCCACAGGGCTCAGTACTAGGTCTCTTGCTTTTTCTGGTATATATCAATGATTTAGACTTCAATGTAAGAAGTTTGCAGATGATACAAAAATCGGCCATGTGGTTGATAGTGAGGAAGAAAGCTGTAGACTGCAGGAAGATATCAATGGTCAGGTGGGCAGAAAAGTGGCAAATGGAATTCAATCTGGAGAAGTGTGAGGTCATGCTTCTTGGGAGGGCTAACAAGGCAAGGGAATACACAATAAATGGTAGGATACTGAGAAGTGTAGAGGAACAGAGAGACCTTGGAGTGCATGTCCGCAGATCCCTGAAGGTAGCAGGACAGGTAGATAAGGAGGTTAAGAAGGCACACAGGATACTTTCCTTTATTAGCCGAGGCATAGGATATAAGAGCAGGGAAATAATGCTTGAACTGTATATAACACTAGTTAGGCCACAGCTGGAGTACTGCATACAGTTCTGGTCACCACATTACAAGAAAGATGTGATTGCACTAGAGATGGTACAGAGGAGGTTTACAAGGATGTTGCCAGGACTGGAGAATTATAGCTATGAGGAAAGATTGGACAGGCTGGGTTTTTTCCTTTTGCCGGGGAGGGAGCGGGCTCTGGGGGAAATGCCGGGGAGGGAGCGGGCTCTGGGGGAAAATGCCGGGGAGGGAACGGGCTCTGGGGGAAAATGCCGGGGAGGGAGCGGGCTCTGGGGGAAAATGCCGGGGAGGGAGTGGGCTCTGGGGAAAATGCCGGGGAGGGAGTGGGCTCTGGGGAAAATGCCGGGGAGGGAGCGGGCTCTGGGGAAAATGCCGGGGAGGGAGCGGGCTCTGGGGGAAAATGCCGGGGAGGGAGCGGGCTCTGGGGGAAAATGCCGGGGAGGGAGCGGGCTCTGGGGGAAAATGCCGGGGAGGGAGCGGGCTCTGGGGGAAAATGCCGGGGAGGGAGTGGGCTCTGGGAGAAAATGCCGGGGAGGGAGCAGACTCTGGGGGAAAATGCCAGGGAGGGAACGGGCTCTGGGGGAAAATGCCGGGGAGGGAGCAGTATCGTGTAAATAAAACCAGAAACATCATGCTTCCGGTTCCAGATTTTGCGCAGTACACCTCTGCGCAGCTTCCAGTCGTTGGCAGCAATCACTCCGTTAAAGTAATTGGTAGAAGGATTAGGGGGGAGTTAAGGAGAACTTTTTTCACCCAGTGGGTGGTGGGGGTCTGGAACTCTCTGCCTGAAAGGGTGGTAGATGCAGAAACCCTCATCACATTTATAAAGTACTTGGATATGCACTTGAAGTGCCGTAACCTACAGGGCTACAGACCAAGAGCTGGAAAGTGGGATTAGGCTGGATAGCGCTTTTATGGCCGGCGCAGACCCAATGACTGAATGGCCTCCTTCTGTGCCATAAATTTCTATGATTCTATGAATTCCTGTGATTATACCAAACATACTGATCCCATTAGTGCCATCCTGTAATGATGTAAGTGGCATTAATTCAGCAAACTCAATCTCGCCATTGATATTAATAGGGGCGGACCTATGATAATTAACTTTTCAACTGTTTCAGTCAGGTTCTCTGGAGCTGTGCAAAAGTCCCAGGAAATTATGGCATGGCGTACGTAATGGGATGTTACTCGCACCATAATTTCCTGGAATAATGGCACATGCTGTAGATGCGCCATTAATTCCTGCCCTGTTATACATGATAAATGGCATTTCTTTACAATTTACCAAAACACAATAAGAACATAAAACCATATCAAATAGGAGAGGAGTAGGCCATACGGCCCTTCGAGTTTGCTCTGCCATTCAATAAGATCATGGCTGATCTCCTACCTCAACTCCACTTGATTCCCTTCGTGCCCAAAAATCTATCGATCTCAGTCTGGAATATACCCATCGACTTCCACAGCCCTCTGGGGTAGAGAATTCCAAAGATTCACCACCCTCTGAATGAAGAAATTTCTCCTCATCTCAGTCCTAAATGGCCGACTGCTTCTCCTGAGACTATGGCCCCTAGTTCTAGACTTTCCAGGCAGCATCTACCCTGTTGAGCCTCTAAGAATTTTATACGTTTCAATGAGATCACCTTTCATTCTTCTAAACTCCAGTGAATATGGCCCATTCTACTCCTTGTTTTCATAATTACTTTGTTTTTTTCTATGTCACCAGTGTATATAGGAAAATGCAGCAATCAAGAACTTACAATAAAAATGCAGATATAACTGCATATTGTAGAGGAACATTGGATAAATTTATTCCACTTTGCTGCTGTTCTTGGGAAGGAAATCAGTTTAAAAGCATTCTTTCCAGTGTAAACTGCTTGTTATCAACCTGATTTAATACTTAACAGAGCAAAATATTCTGGAATAGAAACTCTATTCAAATCATGCCTTATAAAAGTGACAAAAGTCTTCTCTTCATATTTATTTGCCAAGGACTATTTAAATTTTATGAGACTACTAAAGCTCCCATAATCCTCTTCAATAAATCCTGTGCTTTGCTAATTGTGCTATATCGTGTTTGACTATTTGCCCTGATCCCAGATTGTGCTTATATATTTTAAACATACTTCAACCATTGTATTGTTACTTGATTTCTTTGTACAAAATCTAGCACTCTGTTTGCTTCCTGACTAATGTGACAGCTCAACACCTAAACATAAGCAAAGTTTCACAGCCTCTCATTTGATGTTGTTCAAGTTTTCTGATGTGTTTATTAGGTAGTGAAGTATAATAAGTGAAGTATGGTGTCAGCCGAGGTTCAGTTGGTAGCACTCTTGCCTCTGAATCAGAAGGTTATGGGTCCCACTCCAGAGACTTGAGCACAAAATCTAGGCTGAAACTTCAGTGCAACGAGTGCTGCACTGTGAGAGGTGCCGTCTTTTGTTTGAGACGTTAAACCGAGGCCCCGTCTGCAATCTCAGATGGATGTAAAAGATCCCATGGCACTATTTCGAAGGAGAGCAAGGGAGTTCTCCCTTGTGTCCTTTTCGGTTTGTGGGACCTTACTGTGCCTAAATTGGCTGGCACATTTCCTACAACAGTGACTACACTTCAAAATTCTTCATTGGCTGTAAAGCACTTTGGAAGATCTGAGCTTATGAAAGGCACTATCTTTCTATAATTGAATCTTGAACTTTTGCAACTAGTATTAAAATTAATTTGTCAAACTTCTGCCCTGAAAAGGTCACTAACTTCGTGGACAGGGGACTGTCTATGGATGTTGACTATATGGACTGCCAGAAGGCATTTGATAAGATTCTGCACAAAAGATTATTAGCAAAAATAAATGCACACGGAATTGGTGGTAACCTTGTGACATGGGTTTGGTAATTGGTTGGGAGGTAGGAGACAGAGAGTAGGATAAAGGGAATGTACACTGATTAGCAGGATGTACCAAGTGTTGTTCCCCAGCAATCTGTACTGGGGCCTCAGCTGCTCCCCATA
This sequence comes from Squalus acanthias, assembly GCA_030390025.1. NCBI lineage: Eukaryota > Metazoa > Chordata > Chondrichthyes > Squaliformes > Squalidae > Squalus > Squalus acanthias. The sequence continues at coordinate 74,173,692 of CM059428.1, forward strand.
TATATCAATGACTTGGATGAAGGAATAGAGTTGTATATCCAAGTTTGCAGATGATACCAAGTTAGAAGGCACAGTAAGTAATGTAGATGGGAGTAGGAAGTTACAAAGAAACATAGCCAGATTAAGTGAGTGGGAAAAACTGTGGCAGATGGAGTTCAATGTGAGGAAGTGCGTGGTCATCCACTTTGGATCCAAGAAATTGGAATATTTTCTTAATGGTGAGAGACAAGGAGCTGTGGAGGATCAAAGGGATTTGGTATCCATGTACACAAATCACTGAAATGGTTATTGGATTATTTCAACTGAGAAATTTTTATTCGGTAAGCGTATCGAGGGATATGGATCAAAGGCGGGTAAATGGAGTTGAGATGCAGACCAGCATGATCTAATTGAATGGCGGGACAAGCTTGAGAGGCTGAATGACTTACTCCTGTTAATATGTTCCTATATTCCTTACATGAACATCCTGATGGAAACCATGGGGGAAGATTTCCTCTGTAAAGATTGTGTAATTAAATCATAAAACTGTGTGTAAAAGTTGGTTTACAATTTCCTTACACATAGCAAATCTTCCACCCATATTAGTAATATATAGGATTCAATGGATATTCAATGGATTATTCACATTTATATGATTTAACAATTCACATGTGAATGTTGTCATGTAAAGCAGTTTACATAATATAATATCAGGCCCCATGTCTTTGGGCTTTCACTGTAATGGAATATTTCTGCAGTGTATGCATGTAAATTGACTCTTCCAATGTCTTCGTGTGAAGACTTGTATTTAAAAAAAAAACCAGATCTTCGTAGAAGTTGGCCATGGCAAATCCAGCGGGATTACTCTGGGGTTTCTGCTGGCTACATGGGAGCTGTACCTGGGGAACCTGTGGCCTAGCACCTCAATAAACATTACAAAAGGGACGCTAGAGACAGTAGCGACATCTCATTTGTATTACAGTACTGCTGCCGACATTAGCGGTTAGGGCATAAAATCCAGGATCTCTGTAGCCAAAGTCTGAATATTCAAACCCAGTACACACAGGATAAAAATTATATAGTGGTCTTGCCCATGCTCCTTAGCATGTGTATGTTTGCATATAAATACAGACTGCCACTTATAAGCATGCCTAATAATAGCAAGTTTTCTGCATTTACAGGCATACTCTCTCCTTTCCTCCCCCTGTCCCACATTCATTTCTATTTGTGTTAAAAGAAAACAGTTTTACTCAGACAGACATTTTTCAGCTGCAGGGAGTTCCAATGATCATGGACCCCTTTGTCCTGTCACTTGTACCATTATTCACCCATAATTGAATGACAAAAGCCCCAGAACATCTTAACAGTCTTAAATAGCAAAAAATTAACAGTGATGCTTTATCTCCCATCAATAGCACACAAACCCCTAGGAATTTCTAAATAAGGTTTCTGACTTTTGACTTTCAAATATTGCTTTATTTCAATGTTCTGCACTGCAGCTTACTTTAAATAGAAACAGTTCAATAGTCATTATCACTATACCATTTTTCAAATAATAACAATTGAAGGGAATATTAGAAGAATCTCAGTTAAGATTGAGATTTTTGTTTGAAAATGGTATCTACTTTTAAGATGATTTATATGTATTGTGTGCACTGGCATTTAGTTCAAAGTACATTATAAATATATTTTACTCATTAATTATATTACAGGGACTGATACGGAGCTTTATTTCTTATCCAATCCACTGTAGTAGAATGAATTTTGTGTGATCACCAACACATGAAACAAGAAAGAGAATTTGTAATGTGATATAGTTGTTCCTGATATCATATATTGATGTTTGATATGTCTCATTTCTGGAAAGTTATATCCCATGAATTATATGGCAAGTTTACATTATTTCCATAAACATTCCACTTTATTGTATTAAATCAAATAAAGTAGAATAAAATAAAACAAAACAGAAAAAAAATCCCATGTCAATCTGCCATAACCATTTTAATCTGTATTGCCTGCTAGGATATTTCTTCAACAACCTCCTGTCAGCAGCTGGCTTTCCACATAAATAAGCTTCACCATTTCTAATGAAAGGATGAGTCATTCTTAAAAGGCAGTGACAAGTCCTTACTAATATTTAAACCACTAGAGAGTCAGTCCAATAGGACATGACAGGTTGAGTGGATATTAGAATCCATGGGTTATGGTATTAAAGTGACTGGGAATATCAAAGTTGCCTGTGCCCTGTCCCTGCTGGAACCGAGATTGTTTTGAACAGAATGTTGAAACCATATTGTATTGTCAGAGGGCGAGAAGCCAGTCATTCTCGCTGAACACTTAGTGCTGACACGCTGGCATGACAGGGAATTGCACTAAAACAGCACAGCTGAGTTACTATTTTAGTCCAGATAAACACGCCAGTTTGTAAGCATAAGCCAGGAATCCCACAGCAAGGTTTGTAAAGGAGTTAGCTTATTAAACTGAAAAGCAGCTTAACACCTAGTGTGCTGGTGTGCATTGCTTCTTTATAACATAACGTTCACTTGGGAATAGAGGCACAATAATTATTTTTAAGGAGATAAGCAAAACAAAAGCCTTACTCTGAGGACCAACACAATCCGAATCATTGGCTCGAAAGATCAATGTTGTAATCAACCATGTAACCCAAATGAGGTTTGATCATGTTTGGAGAAATCGAACCTGAACTTGAGATTCAAATTCAAATTTAATTTTTCAGATCTCCAAATATGAAATTTGGATTCTTCCCTCATTTTTTCCTGCTGCGGTTTCTAGTTTTATTTTTCTTTGAACTGCTACAGCTGTGCATCAATCGTGCACTTATGTCAACAACAGTCAATTTGAAAATTTAACACTCAAAATGATGCAATTTTGGTTACTCAAAGAATGTTTGCAAAGTCACTAGTTTAACTCAGTTCAGACCATTTCCAGTTTAAAGTCGATAAACAGAAGAGCCTTGAAGACTCGAAATCTGAAATAACAACAGAAAGTACTGGAATATTGTGTGTTGGACCATTCAACAGAATTGGTTTGGTTCATGTGCACTGGGATAAGATCTCAGTCTGTAGTTACACGATGCCATTGTTGTTGATTCATCACAAGTTTCCTGCCATCAAAGTGACTACAATTTGTGGCTAGAGCCAAAGCACCAAATGGTTTCATTTATTTTTAAACTTATGTGGGGAAAAGATACCTGGTGGTCTCACAGTTTGTATGGAGCTGACACCTTGCACTCTGACCTGGGTTGTTTTGGAATCAGAATTTATCATTACAAATGTAGGAAGCTGAAGTCAAAAATGAAAAGCAAAAAAAGGAACACAAAATAAGTGGTCACCCACAAGGGGTTAGGGGAAAAAATGAAAAATAACTTTACTGAATTGAACTCTGGCAAAACGAGGCATTATAGACAAGAGATTGAGGGATAAACGGTGGGTGAGGTTGATCTATGAAAATGGAGTGGGATGGCCTAATAGCCCTTTCTAAAAACTATGTCGCCAAATTCATTCCCCTCCATCATATCCTCAAGAAAAAAATCTCCAAGATTAATAGCAGTGCATTATTCCTGAGACACCAGCTGTGATGGAGATGGTCGCAACTTGCTCCAAGCCGATGCCATTGTTGCTCTCGGTCAGTGCTATGCGTTACCAAGATGATGCTCCACAAGTTTTAGTTATTATATTAACATCTTGGCTATTTACATTTTATTGGAATATATTCCTCAATTGTTAAAATTGTTCATTCTTCTTTAAAAGGAAATAACCCACTTACTCTGTTCTGCCATTTCCTTGTTTGAGTTAAACTCAAGTAATCTTTTGTCTACCAGTAATATTTTATCTGAAGTGTGCAAAAAGCCCCACAATGGTTGAAATCATCCTGTTTAAAGCAATAAACCCCTGGTTATTGCTTATGGTTATTTTTGTGGTGTTCCTACTTTGGTGTATGTATCACTAACTTTAATTTTCCACAGTAGATTAACCTTTTCTGCAATGTATTAGAGCATATCAAAATGCACCAAACTGAGTAATTTATAATGGGCCAAAAATTGATCCCGCTGCGTACTCTCGCGTATTCTCTCTCCAATTGCCGGTTTTCTGCATGCACTGCGCATGCGCTGAAAACCGGCACTTGGTCTTTGGAAAAGGGGGCGGTTCCTCGGTGCACCGCATGCGCGCTACAGGCTGCGCGCATGCTGTGTACTTCGTGCTTTGGACGCGCAGGTAAGGACGGAAGATTTTAGAAACGAAAAAAGGAGGAGTAAGACCCACTTTTAACAAGGTAAGTAGTGAATTAAGTATTATTTTGAATTTTTTTTAACAGGTATATCTTTTTTAGAGACTTTAAAGACAGGTAAGTTTATTTTTATAACTTTTTAAAAGATTTTAAAAATTTTCAAAAATTTAATTTTTTATTTAAAATGGTTAATTTATTTAACTATACTTATTTTATTAATGTGATGGTTTTTTTAAAAAAATTAATTGAGGTTTAGCTGTTATTTTGGGGGTGTGTAAGATTCATAGCTTTCACAGCATGTATGTGAAACTTATGAATGGAAGATGGTGTGCTGCCATTGGCTCTAACTGAGTCACGTGATCCCACAGCTCGCACGAATTCACTACGCCGGTGGGATACGCAAGCACTGCCCAGCTGATGTCTAGAACATCAAGTTCGTGCGAGCTGGATCTGAAAAAGCCAACGCGGAGTGAGAGATCGCGCCTGCTCCTTACCCCCACGGGAACAGAGCGAGATCAATTTCTGGGCCAATGGCATACTCAACTAAAATGAAGCAACTCAAATCTAATCTCAAATCTCTGCAACTTTATCCACTAAATGTCTGCTATACAGAACATATGAAGTAAGGTTTGGTAGTTTAAACTCAATGGCCTAGAAATTCGATGGCATCGTGCCTGTTTTGCAGGCGCGAAATGGGAATGAAGCTTCCAATATGGCAGGCAGGAAGCGCATGCTCATTATGAGCTGGAACTACATCGCCTGCCATATTGGTATTTTGGGATGCACAAGAGTTCGAGGAACTCAGAGTTCTTGGAGGGTTATAGGGCGATAAAAGATTACAGAGATAAGGGGGGGGGGTGAGGATATGAGGATAAGGAATATACATTTGAGCCATTGGGAAACCAGGAGCCAATGTAGGTCAGCAGGCACAGGGGTGATGGGTAGTAGGACTTGGTACAGCCAGCAGCGTTTTGGATCAGCTGAAGTTTATGATGGGAGGAGGCTGGGAGGCTGGCCAGCAGAACATTGGTTGAGGGTTTTGGCAGCAGATGGGCTGGGGCAGGACAGAGGCAGGTGATGTTATGGAGGTAGAAGCAGGCGTTCTATGGGATGGAGAGGATGTGGGGTTGGAAACTCAGCTTGGGATGAAATAGGACACCGAGGTTGTGAACAGACTGGTTAAACCTGAGACAGTGGCCAGGGAGGGGTTGGAGTCAGTGGCGAGGGTACGGGGTTTGTGGGAGGTGGGGGTCCGAGGACGATGGCTTCACTTTTCCCAATGTTTAACTGAAGAAAATTGCAGCTCATGCAGGACTGGATGTCAGACAAGCAGGATGACAATACAAAGGCAGTGGAGGTTCATGAGAGGTGGTGAAAAGATAGAGCTGGGCGTTGTTGGCGTGCATGTGGAACCTGACCCTCGGGGCTGGATTTTGTGAATGGAGGCAAGTTGAAGGCGGGACTGCTGCTTGTCGTGTCAATGTCCCGCCTCCATCCTCGCCTGACCAACCAGAGGGATTTTCCCCTGATTGAGCTTGTTAAGCCCGCCCTGCGGGCTCAGCAGGCCAATTAGGGAGGAAGTCACTGACAGAGCACGTCAACGTCAGACGTGCTATCTGTCAAGCCTTCTTGAAAGAAGAAATGTCAGCATTTGACAGCTCTATGAAGCTGTCAAACACTGACATTCTCTTTAGTTTGATGATGCCTTGTGTTCAGGACTCATCAAACCTTTCAACTTTGTAAATTTCACATGGTTGTTGGATCGGAGGTTCCAACAGCCCGTCTGTGAAATTGACAAGGAGGATGTCGGCTCTCCCGATCCACCGCGGCTGAAGGCTGTAGGAAGAAAACAAGGTAAGTGAACATTTTAAAAAACTTATCACTCACCTTGCATACTTACCACTCCACACTTGCACCCATCACTCACTTCCATATCTTACTTCCAGGTGCCTCTGACCGACGCAGACCTCCTCCACATCTCCTCCAACCCGGCGGGGTTCTCTGAGGTCAGGAAGCCTTCACCTGTGAAGGTAAAATGGCACTAATCCTTTCTCCTGCCTGTTAACTACCTGTTAAAGGCAGTTAAAAGGATGAAATGCCTTTCCCGCCTCCAGGAGATGGGACCCGAAGCTGCACTTCTTCCCGCCTCCTGGCAAAAGGACACGGAGGCGGGATGGGGGTGGGTTTGCCATCCGCCCCCACTTTCTCCGAATTTAACGGCTGTCCCGCCTCCATGTGACTTGGAAAATCCAGCCCTATGTCTTTGATCATAAATTCTTCTTCCTTTTAATGAATTCTTTCACCAAAATAAGCAAGTCTTATTCCCTGCATTGTGGTTCATGTTATGCGTAATTGTTTAAAAGTTGTGATTGTGACATTGATCTTGTCGCTGAAGACTTGTCCTAATTTGGGGAAAAGGTGGGCTGAACATTCAGCCAGAAGAAGTGGGATATTGTGGTGGTTCACAGTGTCGGAGGTGTTTATGTTTGCTGGCAGCGGGGCAATGCAGAAATAAAAACACTACCTGTTGAGGTCATACTCCAGCCACAGGTGACATGACCACTCTTCTTCTTAGGCAGTCCCTCGGAACCGAGGATGACTTGCTTGAACTTAAAAAATGAGTTCTCGGGTGACTGATGAGTCCAATGCGGGACCTACAGTCTCTGTCACAGGTGGGGCAGACGGTGGTTGAAGGGGCGGGTGGGTGGGGTGCTTGGGTTGACGTGCGCTCCTTCCGCTGTTTGCGCTTGGCTTCCGCTTGCTCCCGGCGAAGAGACTAGAGGTGTTCGGCACCTTCCCGGACGCTTCTCCTCCACTTTGTGCGGTCTTGGGCCAGGGATTCCCAGGTGTTGGTGGGGATGTTACATTTTTTCAAGGAGGCTTTGAGGGTGTCCTTGAAGCGTTTCCTCTGCCCACCTGGGGCTCTCTTGCTGTGTTGCAGCTCCGAGTAGAGCGCTTGTTTTGGGAGTCTCGTATCGGGCATGCGGACAATGTGACCCGTCCATCGGAGCTGATCGAGCGTGGTCAAAGCTTTGATGCTGTGGATGTTGGCCTGAGCGAGAACACTGACGTTGGTGCGCCTATCCTGCCAATGGATTTGCAGGATCTTGCGGAGGCAGCGTTGGTGGCACCTCTCCAGTGCTTTGAGGTGCCTGCTGTACATGATCCATGTCTCTGAGACATACAGCAGGGCGTGTATCATTGCTGCTCTGTAGACCATGAGCTTAGTGCCAGGTTTGAGGTCCTGGTCTTCAAGCACTCTCTTCCTCAGGCGACCGAAGGCTGCACTGGCACACTGAAGGCGGTATTGGTCTTCGTCATCGATGTCTGCCCTTGTTGACAGTAGGCTCCCGAGGTATGGAAAGTGGTCCACGTTGTCCAAGGCCTTGTCATGGATTTTGATAATTGGGGGGCAGTACTGTGTGGCGGGGGCAGGTTGGTAGAGGACCTTTGTCTTACGGATGTTTAGTGTAAGGCACATGCTCTTGTACGCTTCGGTGAAGGTGTTGACGATGGTTTGGAGTTCGACATCCGAGTGAGCGCAGACGCAAGCGTCGTCTGCATACTGTTATTCGGCGACAGAGGATGGGACGACCTTGGATCTGGACTGGAGGCGACGAAGGTTGAACAGTTTCCCGTTTGTTCTGTAAATTAGCTCCACTCCAGTGGGGAGCTTACTGAGGGTGAGATGGAGCATTGCAGCAAGGAAGATCGAGAAGAGTGTTGGTGCGATGACACAGCCTTGCTTGACCCCGGTTCGTATGTGAATTGGGTCTGTGGTGGAACCATTGGTCAGGATCATGGCTTGCATGTCATCGTGAAGCAGGCGGAGGATGGTGACAAACTTTTGAGGGCAGCCGAATTTGAGGAGGACACTCCATAATCCCTCACGGTTGACAGTGTTGAAGGCCTTTGTGAGATCAAAGAAGGCCATGTACAGCGGTTGGTGCTGTTCCCTGCATTTCTCTTGTAATTGGCGCGCGGTGAAGATCATGTCCATTGTGCCCCTTAGTGGGCGGAATCCGCATTGCAACTCTGGGAGGAGCTCTTCAGCCACTGGAAGAAGGCGATTGAGGAGGATTCTTGCGATGACTTTCCCTGTGGCAGACAGCAGGGCAACTCCTCTGTAATTACCGCAATCGGACTTGTCACCTTTCTTGAAGATGGTCACAATTACGCCGTCTCTGAGAACCCTGGCATGCTCTCCTCCTTCCAGATAAGAGAAATGAGTTCATGAATTCGCGCACAGTAGTGCTTCTCCGCCATGCTTTAGTGCCTCGGTGGGGATTCCATCTGCTCCTGAGGCCTTGTTGTTCTTCAGTTGTCGGATGGCCTTTTCAACCTCATGCCGGGCTGGGGTTGTACTGAGATGGTGGCGGGTAGCATGCTGCGAGATGGAGTTGAGGACACTCGCGTCGAAGACAGAGTCTCGGTTAAGGAGATATTTGAAGTGCTCCTTCCAGCGGGCACTGACTGCCTCTCTGTCCTTGATGAGTACCTCTCCGTTCTTGGCCCGCAGTGGGGTAGGACCTTGGGTGCTTGGGCTATAGATGGTCTTGACTGCGCTAAAGAATCCACGCACGTCGTGGTTGTCGGCTAGCTGCTGGATCTCCTGCGCTTTCTCCATCCACCATCTGTTCTTTAGGTCACGAGTTTTTTGTTGGACCTCAGCCTTCAGGCGTCTGTAGGGCTGCTTTCTTGCTCTTGAGTTCTGTTGCTGTTTCCAGATCAGGAATGCCTTGCGCTTGCGGCTTATTAGCTCCTGGATCTCCTGGTCGTTCTCGTCGAACCAGTCTTGGTGTTTCCTGGTCGAGTGACCAAGCGTCTCTTCACAGGTGCTGATTATGGAGGCCTTGAGTGCAGACCAGGCGCTGTGGGCACTCTGTGTCTCTGAATCACTGGGAGTCATCAGGTTGTTTGTGAGGCGCAGGCTGAATAGGGCTTTCTTAGCGGGGTCTTTGAGTGCTCCAGCGTTGATTTTCCTGCGGCATTGTTTCTGTTGCCGCCGCTGTTTTGGGGCTACATTGATGGAGATGACAGAACGGATTAGGCGGTGGTCTGTCCAGCAGTCGTCAGCTCCTGTCATGGCGCGGGTGATGCGGACGTCCTTGCGGTCCCTCGCTCGGACGATGACGTAGTCCAGCAGATGCCAGTGCTTGGAGTGAGGGTGCTGCCCTGAAGCCTTATACTTGTCTCTCTGACGGAACAATGTGTTGGTTATGACAAGGCCATGTTCTAAGCATTTTGACAGGAGGAGGGTACCGTTGGAGTTGGCTTTCCCTACCCCCTCTCTGCCGATCACTCCTCCCCAGAGGTCTGTGTCCTTTCCAACTCTGGCGTTAAAGTCGCCAAGGAGGATCAGCTTGTCGCCCGTTGGGACTCGGGACAGGGATTGTTTGAGGCTGGAGTAGAATTCCTCTTTGGTCTCATCTGTGGCGTCCAGTGTTGATGACCGTAGTGCACTGGTTCCGGGCTAGGGTGAGCCGAAGAGTCATGAGGCGCTCGTTTATACCGCTAGGAGAGTCTCTGAGACGTTCAACTAGCTCATTTTTTATGGCGAAGCCTACCTCATGGAGGTGGCGTTCTTCTTCAGGTTTGCCTTTCCAGAAGAAGGTGTAGCCACCGCCTTGCTCCTTGAGCTGGCCTTCCCCTGCCCGCCGGGTCTCACTTAGGGCGGCGATGTCAATGTCGAAACGTCTGAGCTCCCGGGCAACGATAACAGTACGGTGTTCTGGTCTGTCACTGTTGGGGTTGTCCATGAGGGTCCTGACATTCCAGGTCCCGAACTTCATTTTAAATGGTGGAAGATGCCTGTGCATGAATTCTTTTAATGTGGGGTGGCCGTTGCACACCAGCTACTACACGGGCTTGACAGAGCAAGGTCTTGGTCCAATGGCAAGGGGATCTAAGACAATTGGAGACCAGGCTCTGCTACAACGGCCTAGCACACACACACAAACATACTGCTACTGTCCACCTCCCTCCTTCCTGCAGGTCCTCTCTGCCTGGGTTTCGTAGGATGCATTGTGGTCCTCCCGACCTCGCTGTTGGCCCGTGCCGCACCTTCCCTGGGTCCCGACCCCGCTGCTGGTCCATGCTGTGCCACTCCTGGGCCTAGACCTCGTTGCTGGGCTCATCCTCGCTCCTGGGTCCCGGCCTCGGACATGAATGATGTTGTCTCTCACAGAATCAAATTAGCACTGATATTCTCGCGATCCCTGGCCCCGAACTCCACTCGCGATCCACTAGTCACTAGATCACTCGTCCAGTGGAGAAGCATAGTCTTGACGGCAGAGAGGTCTGGGAATTTGGAAGCTAAGTTTAAGTGAAGAGCCAGTGCTCACTGAGAACAAAGAACAGGCATGGTCGGGGGATGGGCAGTGGGCTCAGGTAACTTTAATCTTGCAGTTTGAATTTGCAGTTAGGGATAAAATACACCCACTATTAGAGCCAGGGGAACTTAAACAGCAGAAGAGAGGAGACTGGGGGGGGGTGGGAAAGAGCAAAGGATGGCAACGGATGGCCAAGGATGGCAAAGGAGCTCCCTAGGGAGCTGCCAGCCCAGGAACCATCTTGTTTCTAAAACATGACCACTACCTCATTCATGTTACAATGCTATTGTGAGCAGCACTGTAATATAACTGCAGCATCAGAATGGCTGTTTCCTGTTGAGGGCCTCATGATTCTCAAAATCACCATGATGCTCCTGATCAATCAGAACCTGTATTTCCAATTTCAAAATGATATTTTCAATGCACAAATACATGCCTAAATGTTTCACTCTTAACAAGTAAATTTTTGTTGCCGTGACAAATTTCACTGAATTCTAACATTTGGCAAAAATATTGTAGAAACAAATGTTTCCTTAAGTACATAAAAAGAATACTTCATTGTGAAACAATATGGGTCAACCAGTGTCTCGTAGATTTCCTTTATGTTGTCCAACTTGAATCATAGTGGGATAATTTGTCAAATTAATATTAAATTGCAAAAAGGCTCTTAAATCCACACAATGTATTTCCTTCCATTTCTTCTCATATGGAGGACTACAATGCGTTAGTTAAGTATTTATAGTCTTAAGAAAGCAGTCTAATCTCATGGGGAGTTACTAGTGTCCATGTACCATTGAGAAATTGCATTATGGTTTAGAATAAAATTACGTGAGTTTTAAGTAGTATCATAGTATCTCTTTTTACAATGCCCGTTATTATGATATCACTTATTGCAGTCTTGCTGCAGTCCACGCCATACATTCAACATTTTCACTCAACATCAAACTACAGGACACTCTGAGGGGGGAGGGTGAACAGCCAGAGGTCGTTGTCCATATCGGTACCAACGACATAGGCAGAAAGAGGGATGAGGTCCTGCAGGCAGACTATAGGGAGCTAGGAGAGATTAAAAAGAAGGACCTCAAAGGTAGTAATCTCCGGATTACTCCCGGTGCCACATGCGAGTGAGTACAGGAATAGGAGGATAGAACAGATGAATGCGTAGCTGGAGAGATGGTGCAGGAGGGAGGGCTTTAGATTCCTGAGGCATTGGGACCATTTCTGGGGGAGGTGGGACCTGTACAAGCCGGATGGATTACACCTCATCAGAGCCGGGACCAATATTCGTGCGGGGAGGTTTGTTAGTGCTGTTGAGGAGGGTTTAAACTAGCTTGGCAGGGGGATGGGCACCAGCATATAGGAGTAGAAAAGAGGAATAAGGTGCATAAAAGAGTGAGTGTGCTGGATAGTACTAGATAAGAAAGTAGTACTAGAGGCGGAAGTAGTACAAGGACAGAATCCATTTGGTTAGAGTTGAGGAGCACGTTATTGGGGATATTCTATAGGCCTCCAAATAGTGAGAGGGAGGTAGAGGAGCAAATCTGCAGGGAAATCGCAGAAATATGCAAGAGCTACAGAGTGGTAATATTGGGGGACTTTAATTACCCAAATATTGGTTGGGATAATGCTAGGGTAAAGGGAAAGGAGGGGGAGGAATTTCTGAAATGTGTTCAGGAGAATTTCCTTGACCAATATGTTCTTGGCCCAACTAGGAAGGAGGCATTGCTGGATCTAGTGCTGGGGAATGAGGTGGGCCAGGTCGACCAAGTGTCTGTGGGAGAACACTTGGGTATGAGTGATCATCGTGTCATAAGATTTAGATTAGCAATGGAGAGGAGCAAGGAACAATCTAGAGTGGAACTTCTAAACTGGAATAGGGCTAAATTTAATGGGATGCGAAAGGATCTAGCCAGGGTAAAATGGAACCAAAGACTGACAGGAAAAACTGTAACGGAACAATCTTTAAGGAGGAGATGTTCCAAGTACAGGCTAGGTACATTCCAACAAGAGGGAAGGGTAAGGGAACCAAAGCAAGGGCTCCTTGGATGACGAGGGAGATAGAGAAGATGATGAAACAAAAAAAGAGGGTGGATGATGCATGTCAGGTGAATTCTTCAAGGGAGAACCAGACCAAATATAATAAGTTGAGAGGGGAAGTGAAGATGAAAATAAGATTGGCAAAGAGAGAATATGAGAGCAGTTAACATAAAAGGGAACCAAAAATCTTCTACCGGCATGTAAATAGTAAGCAGGTGGTAAGAGACGGGGTGGGGCCTATTAGGGACAAAGCAGGGGATATATGCTTAGAGGCGCAGGGCAAGGCTAGAATACTCAATGAGTATTTTGTATTGGTGTTTACTAAGGAGGTGGATGCTGATAAAATATCGTTAGAAGTGGAAAAGGTAGAAGCAATGGAAGGGGTGAAAATTGACAGACAGGATATACTAGAAAGGCTGGGTATGCTTAGAGTGGATAAGTCGCCTGGTCCAGATGGCTTGCATCCCAGGTTGCTAAGGGAATTGGGGGAGGAGATAGCGGAAGGGCTTGCCATAATTTTCCAATCTTCCCTAGCTGCGGGGCTGGTGCCTAAGGATTGGAAAGTGGCAAATGTGACACCATTGTTCAAGAAAGGGTGTAAGGACAATCCTAGTAACTACAGGCCGGTCAGTTTAACATCAGTGGTGGGTAAAGTTTTAGAAACAATAATCAAGGAAAAAATTAATGGGCACTTGGAGAGGTTTAAGCTAATTAGGGAGAGCCAACACGGATTTGTAAAAGGAAGATCATGTTTGACTAATCTGACTGAATATTTTGATGAAGTAACATGGAGGATTGATGAAGGGAATGCAATGGATGTGTCCACATGGATTTTAGGAAGGCATTTGACAAAGTACCACATAGAAGGCTGATAACAAAATTGAGGCTCATGGAATAAATGGGTCAGTGGCAGCTTGGATAAGGAATTGGCTTAAGGACAGAAAACAGCAAGTTGTGGTAAATCCCTGTTTTTCAGACTGGAGGATGGTAGACAGTGGTGTTCTCCAAGGGTCAGTGCTGGGGCCACTGCTTTTTTTGATATATATATAAATGACCTGGATATTGGAATACAGAGTAGAATTTCTAAATTTGCTGATGACACCAAACTTGGGGGTGTGGCAAACAATGAGGATGATACCAATCGACGGCAATGGGGCATAGAAAGGCTAGCAGAATGGGCAGAGAAGTGACAGATGGAATTTAATACAGAGAAGTGTGAGGTGATGCATTTTGGCAGAAGGAACAGGGAGAGGCAATATATACTTAATGGCACAGTATTAAAGAGTGTGCAGGGACAGAGGGACCTGGGAGTTAATGTGCATAGGTCCCTGAAGGTGGCAGGACATATTGAGAGAGTGGTTAGGAAAGCATATGGGATCTTTGGCTTCATAAATAGAGGTATTGAGTACAAAAGTAGAGAAGTTATGCTGAACCTTTATAAAGCGCTGGTTAGGCCACAACTGGAGTATTGCGTCCAGTTCTGGTCACCACACTTTAGGAAGGATGTGAAGGCACTTGAGAGGGTGCAGAAAAGATTTACCAGAATGGTTCCGGGGATGGGGGATCTTAGCTGGAGAAGCTGGATTGGTTTTCATTCGAGCAAAGGAGGTTGAGGGGTGATTTAATAGAGGTGTACAAGATTATGACGGGTTTGGATAGGCTAGACGAGGAAAGGCTGTTCCCACTAATTGATGGTACAAGCACTAGGGGACACAGATTTAAGGTTTTGGGCAAGAGATACAGGGGGGATGTGAGGAAAAACTTTATTATGCAGCGAGTGGTGAGGACCTGGAACTCGCTGCCGACGGAAGTGGTGGAAGCGGAGACACTCAATGTTTTCAAGGGGAGACTAGATAGGCACTTGAGGGAAATAAACTTGCAGGGCTACAGGATTAGAGCGGGGGAATGGGACTGACTGGATTGCTCTACAGAGAGCCGGCATGGACTCGATGGGCCAAATGGCCTCCTTCTGTGCCGTTATGACTCTATGGGGGAAAAATTCAGTATCGCCCCATTTGGGGCGCAATTATCGGCCGGGCGCAAAGATTAGCACCTGCCGCTAATTATCGCCTCTGACTGCAAACTTGGCTTTTATCGCCCCTGGAGGTGATTGGAGCGCTAAATCAGGCGCTTCACACCTGTCTTAAGGCGCAAAGGCTGAGGAGCGAGGCGCTACCTCAGAGCGCTGGTGAAGCTCATGTGATGTCAGTCAGCAATGGAACAGAGACACAATGGCGCCAGCCAGTTCTTAACGGGGAGGGTTGATCTTGCTCTCCATCCACATCCTGCTCATTGCAACCTTGAATCTCGGCCTGGAGAGACCTGTACATCAAATCTGCTGGAAAGAACAATGGAGAGAAACAGGGAAAGAGCTCAGAGTGCAGCCCCCACAGTCTCTTCTAAATAGATGCAAGGAAGGGCAAATCAAAATGAACCTGCAAAGTGCTGCTCAGTACCCAAAACTCCTTCACACAGCGTTGAATCTCTCCAGAAGTCTCTCTCTCTCTCTCTCAGAATGCGTGGTGCAAAAATGTCACCAACAAAAAAAGGCAGGAAGCCTTTAATTAGTGCTCCCCCAGTCCCTTCCTGACTGCAAAACGCTCCCCTCAACCTGTCGTTGCTAGCGGCAGGCGGTAAGGCAGGGGGCGCCACTCAATATCCGCTCCGGGGCGCTACCGGGGCGTTGCGCACTCGACTGGTGTCACGATCTGCCGGCGCAGGAGATCGTGGTGCTAGTGTTTAGCGCCGCCACAAAATGTCTAGTTAATTTCGCGAGCGGCGCAAACATAGCCGCGCCCGGGCGCTAGATGCTTTGCGCCCCATTAGCGCCCTCTTAAGGCGCTAACGGGAGGCGCAACCAACTGAATTTTTCCCCCATAGTATTGCAGGTAAGCAGTGCAGTTTGCTGGTGGATGAAATCACTGTGGTATTGTAACTTTTGTATTTCCTACAACAGATATCCAAGAAATTTGTTCATGTCCACGATTTTACATATAACAAGTTCTCGATCTTGGTCGGGCTACCAAGCTAAAGCCTCTGAGCAGAGGGCAAATAGAGAGAGCAAAGGGTAATGGTTGGCGGGTGTTTTTGTGACTGGAAGGCTGTTTCTGGTGGGGTTCCGCAGGGCTCAGTACTAGGTCCATTGCTTTTTGTGGTATATATCAATGATTTAGACTTCAATGTAGGGGGTGTAATAGAGCCACCTGGTGGACTACTGATGTGTATAATAATAAAGACATGTGCAGTACAGTTCTTACCGGAAGCCATGTTGTGCTGTTGTATATATATGCTGTGTCTCAAGATATCACAGAATTGCCGATGAGGATGCGATTGCGGATTCCCTAACTGAAATTTTTTTTGGAGGAGTTCTGTGCCATTTCCAGTCATCAGACAACTGAGGTGAATTGGCTGCAGGCTAAAAGTAAAAGGCAGTTGGGCTCCAAGGCCTCAGCAACTGGCCAAGGTAACAGTGCATTGAAGTCGTGCTATCGGTGCCTGGGACAATACATCGCTAAATGCTGTCCATATGTGAAGGCAGAGCGTTTCTAATGCAAGAAAACTGGGCATTTTGCGAAGGCGTGCCGACAGAAGAGTAATCCGACTGGCAATACTAGAAGTAGAAATCGCCAGACACTACATACCGTTGAAGAGAAGCAGCAGGACAAGGAGTTTCTGGAGATTAAGGTCATCAGGAGCATGAAAGTATCTAACAGCAATTCGTGAGGTATCGTCATCCAAGTAGATGTTGCAGGAACCAGGATCCCCATGGAAATCGACACTGGTGTATCCGTGAGCATAGTACCGGAATCACTATATCACAACAAGTTGCGTGATTATCGACTAGAGAAATCGAAGGGAGAGCAGTGAGGCTACTCAAGAGAGCAAATCCCTGTAGTATGAAGTGTCACCATACAAGGATCAGTGTCAGAGCTTGCTTCTCATAGTAGTGGAGTCGGACACTTTAGGAACTTTCAAGCAGTTATTGGATAAGCACATGGAGCACACCAGAGAGATAGGGAGTGTGATAGCTTGATCTTGGTCTCGGACAATGCTCGGCACAACATCGAGGGCCGAAGGGCCTGTACTGTGCTGTACTGTTCTATATTCTATGTTCTATGAGACAAGCCTGCCTTGATAGGTAGAAATTGGTTGGAATCACTGAAGCTAGATTGGAATGAGATTTTTCTTGTGGAAGCGAAATTTGCATTGAAAGGTGATGTCATTAAGCAGTATCCGAAGGTGTTCAGCGAAACAGGCAGTCCGATCCAAGACTTCAAGGCGAGTGTCAGAGTGCAGAAGGACGCAAGACCAGTTTACTGCAAGCCATGTCCCGTACCATACGCACTCAAGGAGAAAGTTGAGCAAGAACTCAAAAGACTAGAAACTGAGAACATTATCTCTAATGTTGTACCTAAGTCAGATGGTAAGGTAAGGTTGTGTGGTGATTATAAGGTAACCGTAAACCAGGTTCTAGAGTGTAATCTACCCAATACGTTGCCAAATGTGGAAGATTTGTTCACAACACTGACAGGTGGCCAGATCTTTTCGAAGTTAGATCTAACAAATGCCTACCTACAACTTGAGTTAGATGAAGAGTCCAAGTCATGCTTGACTATAAATACTCACTGAGGCCTATATCAGTTCAATAGGCTACCATTTGGAGTGTCTTCTGTCCCCGACATATTCCAGGGGGTGATGAACCAAATTTTGCAAGGGATTGAAGGGGTAGTGTGTTATTTGGATGACATATTCATTTCTGCACCAAACAGGCAAATCCATGATGAGGTGTTGAATGAAGTGCTCAAATGACTAGAGAAGTACAGAGTACGAGTGACAGCTCACAAGTGTGAGTTGTTTCAAAACTCAGTGGAGTACTTAGGGCACAGAGTAGACAAAGATGGTTTACAATCGACCAAGGGAAAGCTGGATGTAATCAGAAATGCATCCACTCCCAAGAATGTCTCTGAACTTCGATCATTTTTGGGTCTTTTGAATTATTATGGAAAGTTCCTCCCAAACTTGGCTACATTGTTGCATCCACTGAATGAGCTGTTGAGAAAACAGGTTCCTTGGAAGTGGTCAAAAGAATGCGACACAGCATTCAAAGAGTTTAAAAGCCAGTTAGTAGAGAGTACCATGTTAGTTCACTATGATGTATCTAAGGAGATCAAGCTAGCGTGTGACGCCTCTCCATACGGAGTTGGAGCAGTGATCTCTCATGTACTTGATGGTGGGGAGGAGAGACCAATTGCTTCTGCTTCACGCACTCTCAGTGCCAGTGAGCGGAATTATGCGCAGATCGAAAGGGAAACTTTGTCATTGATTTTTGGGGTCAAGAAGTTTCACAAATGCTTGTTTGGTCGTAAGTTTACCATAGTTACTGACCATAAACCCCTGACAGCAATCTTCCATCCAAAGTCCCCAGTTCTAACCTTAGCTGCAGCCCGAATGCACAGATGGGCTTTGATTTTGTCAGCGTATATGTCTGACATTGAGTACAGATGATCAGCTGCTCACAGTAATGCTGATGCTATGTCCAGGTTGCCTTCCCCATCACAAGTTACACCCAATAAGGAAGTGTTCTATTTCTCATACATTGATGAGCTGCCAGTCACATTTGAAGAGATTGGTAGGGCAACCAAACGTGACCCAATTATGTCAAAGGTGTATGATTACACAGCAAATGGATGGCCAAACCAGGTATCAGAGGAAGATATCCATCCATACTTTGTTCGAAGGAATGAATTGTCAGTGGATAAAGATTATATCATGTGGGGAGCAAGAGTGGTTATCCCAAATAGGTTCAGGTCTAAATTGTTAGGAGATCTTCATGACCAGCACCTGGGAATGTGCTTGACCAAGAGCTTTGCACACATCAGAGCTTTGATGAATCAGTACTCCTCCATGTTGAACACCACTTGGAAGAAGCACTGAGAGTAGCAAGGGCACAGAATATACTCTGGTGGGGGACTTCAATGTCCATCACCAAGAGTGGCTCGGTAGCACCACTACTGACCGAGCTGGCCGAGTCCTGAAGAACATAACTGCCAGTCTGGGCCTGCGACAGGTGGTGAGAGAACCAACATGAGGGAAAAACCTACTTGACCTCGTCCTCACCAATCTACCTGTCACAGATCCATCTGTCCATGACAGTATTGGTAGCAGTGATCACCGCACAGTCATTGTAGAGACGAAGTCTCGTCTTCACACTGAGGACACCCTCCATCGTGTTGTGTGGCACTACCACCGTGCTAAATGGGATAGATTCAGAACAGATCTAGCAGCGCAAAACTGGGCATTCATGAGGCACTGTGGGCCATCAGCAGCAGCAGAATTGTATTCCACCACAATCTGTAACCTCATGGCCTGGCATATCCCTCACTCTACCATTAGCACCAAGCCAGGGGACCAACCCTGGTTCAATAAGGAGTGTAGAAGAGCATGCCGGGAGCAGCACCAGGCATACCTAAAAATGAGGTGCCAACCTGGGGAAGCTGCAGCACAGGACTACATGCATGCTAAAAAGTGGAGCAGCATGCTATAGACAGGGCTAAGCGATCCCACAATCAACGGATCAGATCAAAGCTCTGCAGTCCTGCCACATCCAGTCGTGAATGGTGGTGGACCATTCAACAACTAACGGGAGGAGGAGGCTCCATGAATATCCCTATCCTCAATGATGGTGGAGCCCAGCACGTGAGTGCAAAAGACAAGGCTGAAGCATTTGCAACCATCTTCAGCCAGAAGTGCCGAGTGGATGATCCATATCGGCCTCCTCATGAGGTGCCCACCATCACAGAAGCCAGTCTTCAGCCAATTCGATTCACTCCATGTGATATCAAGAAATGGCTGAGCGCACTGGACACAGCAAAGGCTATGGGCCCCGACAACATCCCGGGTATCGTGCTGAAGACTTGTGCTCCAGAACTAGCCGCACCTCTAGCCAAGCTGTTCCAGTACAGCTACAACACTGGCATCTATCCAACAATGTGGAAAACTGCCCAGGTATGTCCTGTCCACAAAAAGCAGGACAAATCCAAGCCGGCCAATTACCGCCCAATCAGTCTACTCTCAATCATCAGCAAAGTGATGGAAGGTGTCATCGACAGTGCTATCAAGCGGCACTTACTCACCAATAACTTGCTCACTGATGCCCAGTTTGGGTTCCGCCAAGGAGACTCAGCTCCTGACCTCATTACAGCCTTGGTCCAACCATGGACAAAGGAGCTGAATTCCAGAGGTGCGGTGAGAGTGACTGCCCTAGAAATCAAGGCAGCATTTGACCGAGTCTGGCATCAAGGAGCCCTAGTAAAACTGAAGTCAATGGGAATCAGGGGGGAAACGCTCCACTGGCTGGAGTCATACCTAGCACAAAGGAAGATGGTTGTGGTGATTGAAGGTCAATCATCACAGCCCCAGGACATCGCTGCAGGAGTTCCTCAGGGCAGTGTCCGAGGCCCAACCATCTTCAGCTGCTTCATCAATGACCTTCCCTCCAACATAAGGTCAGAAACGGGGATGTTCGCTGATGATTGCACAGTGTTCAGCGCCATTCACAACTCCTCAGATAATGAAGCAGTCCATGCCCGCATGCAACAAGACCTGGACGATGTTCAGGCTTGGGTTGATAAGTGGCAGGTAACATTCGCACCACAGAAGTGCCAGGCAATGACTATTTCCAACAAGCGAGAGTCTAACCACCTCCCCTTGACATTCAATGGCATTACCATCGCCGAATCCCCCACCATCAACATCCTGGGGGGGTCACCATTGACCAGAAACTTAACTGGACCAGCCACATAAATACTGTGGCAACAAGAGCAGGCCAGAGGCTAGGTATTCTGCAGCGAGTGTCTCACCTCCTGACTCCCCAAGCCTTTCCACCATCTACAAGGCACAAGTAAGGAGTGTGATGGAATACTCTCCACTTGCCTGGATGAGTGCAGCTCCAACAACACTCAAGAAGCTCAACACCATCCAGGACAAAGCAGCCCATTTGATTGGCACCCCATCCACCACCTTAAACATTCACTCCCTCCAACACCGGCGTACTGTGGCTGCAGTGTTTACCATCTACAAGATGCACTGCAGCAACTCACCAAGGCGTCTTTGATAGCACCTCCCAAACCCGCGACCTCTTCCACCTCGAAGGACAAGGGCAGCAGGCGCATGGGAATACCACCACCTGCAAGTTCACCTCCAAGTCACACACCATCCTGACTTTGAAGTATATCGCCGATCCTTCATCGTCGCTGGGTCAAAATCCTGGAACTCCCTACCTAACAGCACTGTAGGAGTACCTTCACCACACGGACTGCAGCGGTTCAAGAAGGCTGCTCACCTCCACCTTCTCAAGAGCAACTAGGGATAGGCAATAAATGCTGGCCTTGCCAGCGACGCCCACATCCCATAAGTGAATTAAAAATAAGTTACTTATGGTGGCCCGGTTTAGATAAAGAGACAGACTACATAGTCAGTCAGTGTACAACATGTCAATCAGTGAGGAAGAAACGACCATCAGTACTATTACAACCATGGAAATGGCCTCCCAGAGTGTGGCAACGGTTACATGTAGATTTTGCTGAGCTAGAAGGACAGCAATTGTTCATAGTGATAGATAGTCACTCGAAGTGGGTAGAGGTGTTTCCAATGCTGATAATAACAACAAGCAAAACACTAGACAATTTGTGAAGATTGTTTTCTTCATATGGCCTCTCAGAAGAAATTGTGTCTGATAATGGGCCACAATTTTGTTCAGAAGAGTTCACACAGTTCATGAGCAGAAATGGTGTGAAATATACCAAAGTTCCACCGTACCACCCTGCTTCAAATGGTGCAGCAGAGCGCACAGTACAAATTGTCAAACGTGCCCTCATCAAGCAAATGTTGGATCCAAATCCAAAGAAACGTCAGTTGTCGTTGGACCACAAACTGACAAATTTTCTGATTACCTATCGGAATACTCCTCATACCACTACTGGTAGAAAACCAGCAGAGTTGTTTCTCAAACGACAGCCATGAACCAGGTTCTCGTTGTTAAAGCCAAACTTGGCACAGTCTGTAGAAGAGAAACAATCAAGGCAGAAAGAGAGTCATGATAAAAGTAGAGTTAGAGAGAGAAGTGTGAAGTTGAACCAGAAGGTTAGAGTGAAGAACCATCACCATAAATGGTTAAAGTGGTTACCAGGAAGAGTAGTGAAGATATGTGGCCCTCGCACATATTTGGTCAAGATGTTTGATCATGGAAAGGTTAGGTTTGTTCACATTGATCATATCTTACCTACAGATGTGGAAGGAGTTGAAAGCTGGGATGATTCAATTTATTCTGATGAGTCAGATAGTCTTGTTACAAGTAGAGTACCAGTAGCAAATCCCACATCAGACATACCAGAAACAAGTCCAAGACAAAGTCAGAATTTAAGTCTGAGCCCGAGTCAGGCAGACAAACAGTCTGAAAGCGTAGAGTCCAAATGTAGATCAAGGTCAGCCCTTGGAGAAAAATTCTCCGCAGGCTCAGCCTAGAATGAGTCAAAGTCCTACAACAAGATCTGAAAATTCTGTTCAAGAAAGAAGGTATCCTCTTCGAAACAGAAAACCAGTGGTTAAATTTAATCTGTAAATATGGAAAATAAGTTCATATCTTTTGTTTGTGTTACAGAATTCTATAGTAGAATTTGGAAACATAAAATGGGTTCCATTTGAGAAATGTATACCAAGAGTTGTGTATACCACACAAGTCATGTACAATGATTATTTACCTTCAATAAGGAGGGAGAAGCGTAATAGAGCCACCTGGTGGACTACTGATGTATATAATAATAAAGCCATGTGCAGTTCAATTCTTACCAGAAGCCATGTTGTGCTGTTGTGTATATATATATCTGAGAAGTCGCACAACACCAGGTTATAGTCCAACAGTTTTATTTGAAATCACAAGCTTTCGGAGCTTACGTGGCCCCTTCCTCAGGTGAAGTATGCTGTGTCTCAAGATATCACAGAGGGCATGATTAAGAAGTTTGCAGATGATACAAAAATTGGCCGTGTGGTTGATAGTGAGGAAGGAAGTTGTAGACTGCAGGAAGATATCAATGGACTGGTCAGGTGGGCAGAAAAGTGGCAAATGGAAGTCAATCTGGAGAAGTGTGAGGTATTGCATTTGGGGAGGGCTAACAAGGCAAGGGAATACACAATAAATGGTAGGACACTGAGAAGTGTAGAGAAACAGAGAGACCTTGGAGTGCATGTCCGCAGATCCCGGAAGGTAGCAGGACAGGTAGATAAGGTGGTTAAGAAGGCATATACTTTAAAGGGATACTTTCCTTTATTAGTGAGACATAGAATATAAGAGCAGGGAGGTTATGCTTGAACTGTACAAAATACTAGTTAGGCCACAGCTATAGTACTGTGAACAGTTCTGGCCACCCACATTACAGGAAAGATTTGATTGCACTAGAGAGGGTACAGAGGAGATTTACGAGGATGTTGCCAGGACTGGAGAATTTTAGCTATGAGGAAAGGTTGGATGGGCTGAGGTTGTTTTCTTTGGAAAAGAGGAGGCTGAGGGGAGACTTAATTGAGGTGTATAAAATTATGAGGGGCCTAGATAGAGTGGATAGGAAGAACTTATTTACCTTCGCATAGGCGTCAATAACCAGGGGATATAGACTTAAAGTAATTGGTAGAAGGATTAGAGGGGAGTTGAGAACTTTTTTCACCCAGAGGGGGTCTGGAACTCACTGCCTGAAAGGGTGGTAGAGACAGAAACCCTCATCACATTTAAAAAGTACTTGTATATGCACTTAAAATGCCATAACCTATAGGGCTACGGACCAAGAGCTGGAAAGTGGGATAGCTCTTTTTTGGCCGGTACAGACATGATGGACCGAATGGCCTCCTTCTGTGCCGTAAATTTCTATGATTCTATACCCTTTACTATTCAGGCCATTCCTAGCTAGGATAATAAAAATATAATGGTTTGTCAGGTAGAATGCTGTAAGCTGTGATTATAAATGTAATTTAGAATCAATTTATGATTTTTAAATAAAATGAAAAAAATTATGTCCTGAGTTGCAAACATAACTTTGTCGCAAGGATTCTTCCTGTTCACATCACATATAAAACCAGACCCACTGACCCTCCCAAATCAGCATTCGGTCTCCTCTTTCTGTTTCCTTTGTTAGAGCTATTTTACTTACTGCTGCAGTAATCTATTTACTGATGAGTCTGTTTCGAATTCTAGCGAAGCACACATAAATTGGAGATCTCTGGCTTCCCTCCACTGGGACCTGGAATCCAGCTGAAAAAGACAGAATGAAAGTCTCCTGTCTCTAATGGCTCTCTAAGGTTCCTAAGTGAAATTAATTTGAGAAGTCTTAACCCAGTTCCCAGTGGGTATAAGTCCAGAGTGCAAGAACTACCTCAACTTATTGATAATAGTTTTGACAGTCGCCCTCAGTGCATCTAGATGGATATTGTGGCAAATGAAAATGTCCATAATTCATTAGATAGTACTTTTCTGAGATTGCAGCTGGGGCAAGCTATGGGTACCAACATTTCATATAATCCATGTCACACATGATTTGTGAACTATTCAAGCTAACTTTACGCTCAAAGAGAAAAGGTATTTAATTATCTTGCATTATATTATCCTTCTGAAACTTAATGAACATAAGGTTCACCAAAAACAAATTAGTTAAATTATAGGCAGGATACCAGTGTAAGTCAATAAAACAACAATCAAATTTTAATTTGATTCTTTCAGTTATCAGTTTCTGATATTTGTAACTTAACTTTTTATTCATATTGAGTGAATCATTTGCCAAATATTAGTGAAAGAGCTGGGATACTACGGGGCGTAATTGGGCTCAATAGCGCCTGTTTTTTTGGGTGCTACGAGGCCCCTTAAGGTTCCAAAATGGCGTCCGCGGCACGCACACACTTCTGATGCAAAATGTGACAGATGCCGTATTGGTAAAAGGGTTAGCGCGCGCATACCTAACATCCGCCAGAAGTATGCAGAGCAGGCAGTTCATGACGTCAATCAGGGTGCAACACTGATTTGATGCCACCACTGCCATTTTGGAGCTCCAAGCTCCAAGCTCCAGCCTATGCCCTCTCTTAACCTCGCACAGCTGAACACACGTTAAGCAGCATGAAGGACCCCCCACCAGCGCTATTTAAAGGGATCATCTACTGCTTATAGTTTAGTTGCTGGTTGAATCTTTTGCCTGTTGCTACAATTCTACACATTTGTGGTGCTTTCCATAGTTGTTTCAAGTTTCAAAAGTCTACAGGAGTGGTGTGGCAGATGCTGAAGTACTTTTTGCTGATTCCAAGGCTTCTGCACAAACCAGCTGCTCCCAGACATGGGTGCACTAGTAGGCCTTCCTCTTGGCATTGAGCATGACTGGGAGAATGAGCAGAGGCCTCCAAAAGCAGGACAAGGTGCTAGAAGAGGAAGGAGGAGAAGGAAGAAGGGCTCTCAGCAGGAGGCCATATCCGCCCAGTGCGTCGAGGGAGCAATTCTCCTACCTGAACTTCAGCATCGACAAATGGTTGAGACATCTGTGCTTCACTAAAGAGGTTGTCACTGAAATCTGCCAACTATTGCAGCCACAACTCCAACCTCAGAGCATGGCAAGGATCGCATTGCCAGTGGCTGTGAAGGTAACCATGACTATGAACTTTCATGCATCTGGCTCCTTCCAGATTGCTGCTGGAGATATTAGTAACATCTCACAGTTTGCAGTGCACTGTTGCATAAGAGAGGTCACTGAAGCTCTCTATGCAAAAAGAGATAACTTAATTTCATTTCCTCTTGCCAGAGAGACGTAGGTGGAGTGAGCACGAGGGTTTGCAAGAATTGCAGGCTTCCCCATGGTGCAAGGTGCAAGGTGCCATTGACTGCACGCACATTGCTTTCCGTGCACCTCATGTCAACCATGCCATGTACCTGAATCAAAAGGAATTCCACTCCCTCAACGTGCAGCTGGTGTGTGACCGTAGGCAGCGCATCATGCAGGTCAGTGCCTGGTATACTAGCAGCAGTTATGATGCATTCATTCTGCGGCAGTCCTCTGTGCCACCATGGCAAACCAAAGGGTGGCTACTGGGCAACAAGGGCTATCCACTGATCTTCCAAAATTCCCTAGATTCTAGAACGGTCCCAGCGGACTGGAAGGTAGCAAATGTAACCCTGCTATTCAAGAAAGGAGGGAGTTAGCCTGACATCAGTCACTGGGAAAATGCTGGAATCCATTATTAAGGAAGTGGTAACAGGGCACTTAAAAAATCATAGTATGATTAGGCAGAGTCAACATGGTTTTATGAAAGGAATATCATGTTTAATAAATTTATTAGAGTTTTTTGAGGATAGAACTAGCAGGGTAGATAAAGGGGAACCAGTGGATGTTGTATATTTTGATTTCCAAAGGGCACCACATAAAAGGTTGTTACACAAGATAAGGGCTCATGGGGTTGGAGGTAATGTATTAGCATGGATAGAGGATTGGTTAACGGACAGAAAACAGAGAGTAGGGATAAACGGGTCATTTTTCGGTTGGCAGGCTGTAACTAGTGGGGTACCGCTAGGATCAGTGCTGGGGCTTCAGCTATTTACAATTTATATTAATGACATAGATGAAGGGACTGAGTGCAATTTATCCAAGTTTGCTGATGATACAAAGCTAGGTGGGAAAGTAAGCCTTGAGGAGGACACAAAGAGCCTGCAAAGGGATATAGACAGGTTAAGTGAGTAGGCATTAAGGTGGCAGATGGAATATAATGTGGGGAAATGTGAGGTTATTCACTTTGGTAGGAAGAATAGAAAAACAGAATATTTTTTAAATGGTGAGAAACTATTAAATGTTGGTGTTCAGAGAGATTTAGGTGTCCTCGTACAGGAAACACAGAATGTCAGCATGCAGGTACAGCAAGCAATTAGGAAGGCATGTTGGCTTTTATTGCAAGGGGGTTGGAGTACAAGAGTAAGGACATCTTACTGCAATTGTACAGGGCTTTGGTGAGACCACACCTGGAGTACTGTGCACAGTTTTGTTCTCCTTATCTGAGAAAGGACATACATGCCTTAGAGGCAGTGCAACAAAGGTTCACTAGATTGATCATTGGGATGAGAGGGTTGTCCTATGAGGAGAGATTGAGTAGATTGGGCCTATACTCTCTGGAGTTTTGAAGAATGAGAGGTGATCTCATTGAAACATATAAGATTCTGAGGGGGATTGACAAGGTAGATGCTGAGAGGTTGTTTCCCCTGGCTGGTGAGTCTAGAACTAGAAGGCATAGTCTCAGGTAAGGGTTCGGCCATTTAAGACTAAGATGAGGAGGAATTTCTTTACTCAGAGGGTTGTGAATCTTTGGAATTCTCTGCCCCAAAGAGCTGTGGATGCTGAGTTGTTGAGTATATTCAAGGCTGAGATGGATAGATTTTTGGACTCTAAGGAAATCAAGGGATATGGGGATCGGGCAGGAAAGTTGAGATGAGGTCGAAGATCAGCCATGATCTTATTGAATGGCGGAGCAGACTCGAGGGGCCGTATGACCTACTCCTGCTCCTAATTCTTATGTTCTCATGTTCTTAATCAAAATGTAACACGGCTATTATCTTCAAAGTTCAAAACAACAACAACAACAACAACTTGTATTTATATAGCTCCTTTAATGTAGTAAAACATCGCAAGGCGCTTCACAGGAGTGTTATAAGACAAAAATTTGACACCGAGCCACATAAGGCGAAATTAGGGCAGATGTGACCAAAAACTTGTTCAAAGAGGTAGGTTTTAAGAAGCGTCTTATAGGAGGAAAGAGTGGTAGAGAGGTGGAGAGGTTTAGGGAGGGAATTCCAGAGCTTAGGGCCTAGGCAACAGAAGGCACGGCCACCAATGGTTGAGCGATTATAATCAGGGATGCTCAAGAGGCCAGAATTAGAGGCACGCAGATATCTCGGGGGGGGGGGGTTGTGTGGCTGGAGGAGATTACAGAGATAGGGAGGGGGGGGGGATGGAGGGATTTGAAAACAAGGATGAGAATTTTAAAATCGAGGCATTGCTAAACCGGGAGCCAACGTAGGTCAGGGAGCACAGGGATGATGGGTGAATGGGACTTGGTGCGAGGTAGGACATGGGCAGCTGAGTTTTGGATGACCTCAAGTTTACGTAGGGTAGAATGTGGGAGGCCAGCCAGGAGTGCATTGGAATAGTCAAGATGAGTGTTTCATCAGCAGATGAGCTGAGGCAGGGGCAAGAAGGGCAATGTTACGGAGATGGAAATAGGTGATCTTAGTTATGCCACGGATGTGTGGCCGGAAGCTCATTTCAGGGTCAAATATGACATCAAGGTTGCGAAAAGTCTGGTTCAGCCTCAGACAGATGCTAGGGAGAGGGATGGAGTCAGTAGCTAGGGAACGGAGTTTGTAGTAGGGACATGCAGACAATGGCTTCGGTCTTTCCCAATATTTAATTGGAGAAAATTTCTGCTCATCCAGAACTGGATGTCGGACAAGCAGTCTGACAATTTAAAGACCGTGGAGGGGTCGAGAAAAGTGGTGGTGATGTAGAGCTGGGTGTCGTCAGCGTACATGTGGAAACTGATGCTGTGTCTGCAATGGTGTTTCAGTGGGGATATCTCCAGCGTCATTATCAATGAATTGTTCTGCCCTTAGCTGTGGTTAGATCTCCTCTATTCTTTAGTTAAGTCTCACTCGATGGCAAAGATGTGCAGCTAACAACAACGCTCGGGTAGGGCTGTAAAATGTTCCATGGTCTGTCTGAAGCACTGCTTCGAAATGCCTACAGTATGTTCAATATTAATTCTGGTGGCTGTATAGGCCTTGTTGTATTTGCATTCACCCAATCTTCCTGGCTGTCAGAAGGGTGTCATGAGCCAGCGCTTTTACTTATTAGAAGCTATCCTTTAGTTATGGCATTTTCTTCAAATAACCTAGGCACAGAAGATTGCCTTAAAACAAAGGAATCATGACTGCTGCTGGAGAGGCGGGCATTGAATTGCATGATCTTGTGTTGTTGGTCACTGGCCATCTGAACATTGAAAGATTACAAGATTTTGCAATTCATGAATGCCATGGGATTGTGTACAGGGGCTTGGATGGCCACATGGGTGCCATCAGTCATGCTCTCCACTTTGGGGAATCCGGCAGAAGAATTGCAGTGCTCTATCAGTTTTCCATGTGAAAAGGTATTTGCCTTGGTGAATAACACATCAGTGACTCACTTGATGCATCTGTGCATCACAGATTGACTAATGTTGCAGAAGTCCTCTAAGATAGTTTGCAATCAGCTGGAGGCATCAAAGTTCAGCGCTGTGGTCACCTTCAATGCCATTAGCAATGCTATCCCTGTTTTTTTTATATTGTCTGCAGGCTGGATTCCAGCAGATGGCACAATTTAGTCTCTCTAGTGAAGCACAGTCTGCAGAGGCAGATGTGCTCAGACATTCGCAGGTAAAAGTGCCTGGGTCTGTACATGCGGCTGTATAGGTAAGGTTGGGTGTGGGCAATCCATCTTTGGTCAAAACAAACCTGCCTTGCATCCACCTTTTCACCCTTTTCTTCTGGCTCCAAAAAAACTGAATCCAAAGATAAGGGTTCAAAGTCTGTTGGCAAGTACAGTTCAAATCCACTGGCAACCAGACCAATGAGAATGAGTTTCCCAAGCACATTGAATCAATGTGTTAGAACAATTTGGAGTCCATAAATTCTGGGCCTTGTTAACTCTTTTGATCCATGCTGTTGTCAAAGGAAACATGCTGATTGTTGGGCAGATCACATGACCTGCTGAGAAAGGCCCGGCTTAGTGAAGAAAGGAACCACCCACCAGTGCAACATCTGTGTCTTTGTGTTGAAATATCCGGAGGAAGCTGATGTATCTAATAAGCTCACGTCTCAGATGTTGAGCCTTTCTTTTTTAGTATTTATAATTAAGAACGTATGAAACTTAGAAACAGAAAAAGCCATTTGGCCCAATAAACCTGCCCCATTTTTAACAGACCAGATTATCAAAGACTTTTTTTGCAAAATCTACAGATGAGTGTAGAACTCAAGATACCTACAATATTAAAAGTTTCTCTCTCTGCAGGTTTCCACTGACCTGATGAGTGTTTCCAGCATTTTCTGTTTCTGTATTAAAAGTACTTTGCCCGATGCCTGAGCCGTACAGGCCATGAATGTTCCAGTTTTGATCCATGGACTGTGCTGTGTTAGTTGACCCCAGCCAACGTATAATTGTCCTCAGTGTTTCTGGGCTAGAAAAAGGAAAAGTACCCATACCTTAAAATAACTTAATAACCATGCAGTGATTCTTGCTAGAAATTTTTCACCTAGATTTTCTTCCTTCCAATGATGGAAAATTAGGATGGGATTTCTGAACCTACTCTGGCCACAACCCATTTTCCCGAGTCAGGGTTTATTAGCTATGCACAGTGGGTTCCTAGTGGGATCAATGCCACTACTGTTGGATCAAGAAAGACACACGAGAGACCCACTGCAAATCAAGAAGAGGAGAGATCGGATTTAGAGGGGGTAGAAGCACCCTGAAGATCGTAGCAGCTTCTTTTCTGAAGCCCTTGGCATTCAGCAGTCATGTTTTTGGGGCCATTACGGAGAGAGAAGAGACTACCGCTAGGCCACTCCGTCCTTCATGGTGGTGCCTGGGATTGGCAGAGACAGTGATAGCAACAAAGGAACCTCGGCCACACCTTCCTGCCGTTGTTTACATGTGGATGGTGGTGAAGGGGTGGTAGCAGCCTTCCTGGCAGTGGAAAATTAAGGTTGGAGTGAGGAGATGGTGGTAGGCCTACTGACCACCCAAATTTCCCACTGTTTTTGTCACTATCCCATCGATTTGGGGAAGGGTAATGGCAGAAAATCCAGGCCTTTCTGTGTGATGTTTGGTAATAACTGAATTGGATTTGATCATGGTACCTCCTCCATGGTTGAATAGCCTGGGGACATTGTTTAGGCTCACACATGAAGTAGTCATTTGGACTGGGTACCAGAGGGCTGCTGACATCCAGCAGGAGGGGCCGGGAGAAATTTATGATGCTGGGTCGACTTGTTTGCTTGAGATTCTAGGTCTGATGAATGTTTGAACAATATTTCTTTTACCCCACCATTATTCTCCTAGGCAAGAAAATTCTACATTTCCCAAACAAATACAATGGCAAAATGTATTGAGTGTTTTGACCAACCTGCCATTTAAATCAAGTTGTGTTCTTATGCACAAATGAAGCCCAGCTTTAACAGAAAAATTTGCATGAATGTTTTTATACTGAATGTGTTGAATCAAACCTTCCAATCACACCCAAGGGGAATACCGAGCGTAGAGTGCTGGTAATATTGAAACCACAGATTCGTGGCTGTGGTGAAACACCTGCCAGAGTCTGCGGTGGTTTCTTTTTTTATAGCTTCTGTCTGTCAGTAGCAGTTGGACAGAGCTGGAGTGTCACAGACCTGGGAGCAAGCACCCTGCCTCCACAATGATGAATTTAATAAACCGAGCCCAGTATGAAAGCAGGGTCTCCCCAGCACTTATCATTACACTAGTCCCACAGCAGGATCTTTATTGAAGTAATACGCAATGGCTCGAGGTGAGCATGACAGAGCTGTGGTGCTTAAAGTTCAATATAACGGAACAGTGGGAAGCTGAGGGACTGGCAGAAAAGCTTAGCAAAGTTAAAGCTTGTTATTCCACGCCTGAGTGACCATGCCAACTGTGGCAGTACGCTTTTTGTGGCACACAACACAACATGTGTAGAGAAAGGATGTGCAAAAACTAGGATTTATAATCCTTATTACACCACTAACAAAAAGTGCTTTCAGAAAACAAGTGCTAAATTTGTAATCCTTTGATTTGAAATTTGCCTGAGACTTCAATGTCCAAATTGAATGTCTTGTTCTCAAATAAAGGTGAATCAAGTGGCCATTCAGACTGACATAATGCACCTATTTGTATATTATACATAGCTCTTTGTGTTCTTCATATTTATTTGTTGAACTGAGCAAGGAGATTCCATAGTTAAATCTCCAGTGCAACACTAACCAATATTTCCTTTTTCCTGACGGAAAATGTAAGATGGTTTCTGAGCAATCCATTCTCCAGCCTTAGGATAGACACCATTTCTACATCAGTTATGATTGCTTTAACACCTGAATGCCAAACCTTTGAGGTTTAAATACTCATGGATACTTTAAAGTATAATATTCTTTCAGAACTATTACATCTTTATCTGATCTCTAATTAGGTATGACTAATACGCTGAATATCGATGCTTTATTTGCCTGTGGTTTTAAAGTTCATATTTCATGCAAATAACTTTGCAATCATGATCCGAAAACACCTTTAAAACCACATGATTGAATAGGTGTAAAAATTAAGCTTATTTCAGTACCTTTTGTTATGAGCCAACATTATGAGATTACATATTTCCCCCACCCACTTTCTGATTAAGTATAATTTCTACAATAACATTTCATCAAAGCCTTGCTTACTTAATAATGCACAATATCACCTTTTGAGTGACTGTGAATATGTTGCTGCTATGCTACAATCTGCACTCATTTCTCAAAGAGCTAAACCCTTTGACACTGTGGTTTTTAATTAAAATTACATTATGATTAATCTGCTGGAAGAGGGCTGCTGTCTCAGGCTGATTTGATTGTAGAAGTCCTGTGATGGTCGAGTTGGCTGCCAACTTGTTAAAACCATGCTGCTATATGTCAAGCTCATGTCACCTCAGAGTTCCATTTCTGAGGCAAGAGCAACAACACCAACATCCAGTACAAAAGGTGGCAGTAGATTTAGGCAAGTTTTTTTTCCAACTGCAAGATTAACCCTTTTCAATCCTTTCTAATATGTAAATTGCCCTTTCTTTACTGACCATAGAATTAAAGTAGTTTTGAATTCAAAGAATAAATAAAAAAGAATGGGGCAGGAAAATACAAAATTATAAAGATATCAGACAGATAAAAGAAAGACTTGCATTTATATAGCACCTTTCACAACAGCAGGATGTCCCAAAGCGCTTTGCAGCTAATGAAGTACTTTTGAAGTGTAGTCATTGCTGTAATGTAGGAAACATGGCAGCCAAATTGTGCACAGCAAGATCCCATAAACAGCAATGTGATAATGACCAGATAATCTGTTTTCAGATGTTCGTTGTGGGATAAACGTTGGCCATATCACTGGGGAGAACTCCCCTGTTCTTCTTCAAATACATCCACCTGAAAGGGCAGACGGGGCCTCGATTTAATGTCTCAACCAAAAGACTGGTATTCCATGGCTCAAAACCCACTGAATTGGCTAACCTGTGTGTTAGTTACATAGCTAGATATTGAAATACGATAAGTGGAAATGCTAAGTGGTTGCAACAGGGTACTACCAATAGTTACCAGTCTAACTTGGTGAAACTTTATTCTTTTAAAATGCCCCTTATTTTAAGGAATGTCTTGGTTTAGAAATATTAATGAAATAGGTGTTTACATCAAAAGTTCAGTTCAACTGATTACCTGTCATTTTTATTTGTTCATGGGATCTGCCCTTGAGACAGTGGTGGTGAGCTGCCTTCTTGAACCACTGTAGTCCGTGTGGTGAAGGTACTCCCACAGTGCTGTTAGGGAGGGAGTTCCAGAATTTTGACCCAGCGACGATGAAGGATCGACGATAAACTTCCAAGTCAGGATGGTGTGTGACTTGGAGGGAACTTGGAGGTGGTGGTGTTCCCATGAGTCTGCTGCCCTTGTCCTTCTAGGTGGTAGAGGTCGCGGGTTTGGGAGGTGCTGCCGAAGAAGCCTTGGCGAATTGCTGCAGTGCATCTTGTAGATTGTACACACTGCAGCCAAGGTACGCCAGTGGTGGAGGGAGTGAATGTTTAAAGTGTTGGATGGGGTGCCAATCAAGTGGGCTGCTTTGTCCTGGATGGTGTCGAACTTCTTGAGTGTTGTTGGAGCTGCACTCATCCAGGCAAGTGGAGAGTATTCCATCACACTCCTTACTCTAGTGTCCCATAATGTGGTTTATGAATCTATAGATTGAGTTTTATTGAACACAGAAACGCCTGGAATTTACGGTTAGCAATGAAGTGACAGCGATTGCTGCTGACCACGAAGAGAGCTGCCCGCAAAAATCTTGTGATCTCTGTGGCGAAAACTTTAGGTTTCTCGATGTTAAATTGATCGTAGCGCTGTCAAAAGGGTATCCCCAGCGCAGAGCAGTAGTGATGTCATCAAGCTGTCTAAGCAGCCAATCACATTGATGAATTCTCACAGACAGCAAACCAGGAAATAAAAAGCACTGATACAAAAAGAAAATACTGCAGATGCTGGTAATCTGAAATAAAAACAGAAAATGCTGGAAATACTCAGCAGGTCAGGCAGCATCTGTGAAGAGAGAAACAGAGTTAACGTTTCAGGTAGATGACCTTTCGTCAGAACTGACGAAAGGTCATCGACCTGAAACGTTAACTCTGTTTCTCTCTTCACAGATGCTGCCTGACCTGCTGAGTATTTCCAGCATTTTCTGTTTTTATTTAATAAAAAGCACTGATTCAATTCACTTTTTAAAATTTTTACAGAGAGCAAAATAAAGATTGGGACATACACATGGGGTTAAGGTAGAAGCTGAAATATCATAAATAAACTTTTTTTTAAAATTTATTATTATTTTAAAAATCTAGTAATTTCCTATCGTAATGGAGAAATTTGACCTTCCACAAATATAACATTTGTTTTTCAGGGCCAGAACGGTTGTTCAGCAGTCAATACACTGTTAAAACCCCAGTTACACCAATTCCAACAAGGCTTAACTTTTAATGGGATGTTTAATAGCGTAATTAGATTGGAAAAGCTTAGGTTTTCATCCGTTTAACTGATTTCACTGATTGCTGGCTATGGGGAGTTCTACAGTGCAGCCTGTGGCGGATCAGTGGATGACTGACCGCAACTTCAGGATTTCCGTGTTTATCTGAGCATGTGCTAAATCCTGAAGTTACGGTCATTTTCAGAGGGGTAATGATGGCGAACGCTGACAGTTCGCCATCATTACCACTGCACAATCCGGGCCATTAAAAAAAGAGTTGGGTTAATGAGTCTCTTATCAGCATTCTACTTTATGGTTTGTTAGTCTAAACATGATTACGTGTGAAGGAGGAGTTATTGTTTGTTATTCCCCAAAGGAAGGGTTTCACAACTGAATGTTGAAGTTTAATTAAAATAGCAGGAGTTGATCATACAGTAGTTGATATTTGTTTTTCTTTCTTCCCCCCTCTTTAGAACCACGTTAGTTTTTTTTAAGTTATCCAATGAAGCAGGTAATTCTTGGTTAGCGCCTTCGCAGATGGTCCTGACCATGGCTAAGATTGGGGACTCAGCATATGAGTAAACAGAGGGTTAGAACCTGTGTGCTAGTATTGAATAGTGCTGCCCTAGGCACAAATCTACTACCATTACAACAGCTGCTCCTTTTAGCTTGTTTTTCACATCATGTTTCACCAGCCTGTTTGCCCAGTGATGACTTTCCTTCTGATTTACTTTCACCCTTCTCATGGGGAAGATCTCGGTCTGTGGTTGCAGTCTCCCCAGGGGAATATGGCTGAGAATGGGTTTAGTATCTGAGGGATCGGGGAAGCAACCTACATTCCGTTATATCCTGGTGCAGGCCATTGGCACTTGATTTATCACATTGTGTCAGCCATAGGCCAATGGAAATTCAACAGTAGCATGGGGGGGGAGAGGAGCTGCCTGAGTGCTTTTATTTTTAAAAAGTCATCTCTACACTGACTACAATTGTATTATGGTTGAAGTGCAGCACAAGAAGCAAAGGGTCATCTTTTTCAGGTGATCTTGCTATTGACATTAAGCTTGATGGCATTATACTGCATGTTTTGCATTGGTGCAATGCTATATAACATGCTGCTCTGACATCAGTGTGCAGTGCAACTGAAAAAAAGAACTTGAATTTACATAGCACCTTACTGCATCTCTCAGATATATCCCAACGTGCTTTTATATCACATGAATTACTTTGGAGCACAGTCACTGTTAGAAAGAAAGAGTTGCATTTATATAACGCCTTTCACGACCTCAGGATGTCCCAAAGTGCTTTACAGCCAATGAAGTACTTTTGAACTGTAGTCACTGTTGTAATATAGGAAACGTGACAACCAATTTGCGCACAGCTCCCACAAACAGCATAGAATCATAGAATGATTACAGCACAGAAGGAGGCCATTCGGCCCGTTGATCCCGTGCTGGCTCTCTGCAAGAGCTCTTCAGCTAGTCCTACTCCCCCGCCCTTTCCCCGTAGCCTTACAATTTTTTTTCCTTCAGGTACTTATCCAATTCCCTTTTGAAAGCCACGAATGAGTCTGCCTTCACCACCCTTTCAGGCAGTGCATTCCAGATCATAACCACTCGCTGCATAAAAAAGTTTTTCCTCATGTCACCTTTGGTTCTTTTGCCAATCACCTTGAATCTGTGTCTTCTGGTTCTCGACCCTTCTGCCAATGGGAACAGTTTCTCTCTATCTACTCTGTCCAGACCCCTCATGATTTTGAATAACTCTATCAAATCTCCTCTCAACCTTCTCTGCTCCAAGGAGAACAACCCCAGCCTCTCTCGTCTATCCACATAACTGAAGTCCCTCATCCCTGGAATCATTCGCATAAATCTTTTCTGCATCCTTCCTGTAGTGCGGTGCCCAAAATTGGACACAATACTCCAGTTGAGGTCGAACCAGTGTTTTATGAAGGTTCATCATAACTTCCTTGCTTTTGTAATTATGAAGCCCAGGATCCCATAAGCTTTTTTAACCGCTGTATCAACCTGCCCTGCCACCTTCAACGATTTGTGCACATATACCCCCAGGTCTCTCTGTTCATGCACCCCCTTTAGGATTGTACCCTTTAGTTTATATTGCCTCTCCTCGTTCTTCCTACCAAAATGTATCACTTCAACAACAACAACAACAACAACTTGTATTTATATAGCACCTTTAACGTAGTAAACCATCCTAAGGCGCTTCACAAGAGGATTAAAAAACAAAAAAATTTGACACCAAGCCACATAAGGAGAAATTAGGGTAGGTGACCAAAAGCTTGGTCAAAGAGGTAGGTTTTAAGTAGCATCTTAAAGGAGGAAAGAGAGGTAGCGAGGCGGACAGGTTTAGGCAGGGGATTCCAGAGCTTAGGGCCTAGGCAACAGAAGGCACGGCCACCAATGGTTGAGCGATTATAATCAGGGATGCTCAAGAGGGCAGAATTAGAGGAGTGCAGATATCTTGGGGGGTTGTGGGCTGAAGGCGATTACAGAGATAGGGAGCGGCGAGGCCCTGAAGGGATTTGAAAACAAGGATGAGAATTTTGAAATAGAGGCGTTGCTTAACAGGGAGCCAATGTAGGTCAGCGAGCACAGGGGTGATGGGTGAACGGGACTTGGTGCGAGTTAGGACACGGGCAGCCGAGTTTTGGATCACGTCAAGTTTATGTAGGGTAGAATGTGGGAGGCCAGTCAGGAGTGCATTGGAATAGTCAAGTCTAGAGGTAACAAAGGCATGGATGAGGGTTTCAGCAGCGGATGAGCTGAGGCAAGGGCGGAGATGGGCAATGTTACGGAGGTGGAAATAGGCGGTTTTAGTTATGCTGCGGATATGTGGTCGTAAGCTCACATTTTGCATTTTTCTGCGTAAAATTTCATCTGCCACGTGTCCGCCCATTTCACCAGCCTGTCTATGTCTTCTTGAAGCCTATCACTATCCTCCTCACTGTTCACTATACTTCCAAGTTTTGTATCATCTGCAAATTTTGAAATTGTGCCCTGTACTCCCAAGTTCAAGTCATTCATATATATCAAGAAAAGCAGTGGTCCTAGAACCGACCCCTGGGGAACACCACTGTATACCTTCCTCCAGTCCAAAAAACAACCGTTCACCGCTACTCTCTGTTTCCTGTCACTTAGCCAATTTTGTATCCATGCTGCCACTGTCCCTTTTATTCCATGGGCTTCAACTTTGCTGGCAAACCTATTATGTGGCACTTTATCAAATGCCTTTTGGAAGTCCATGTACAAGACATCAACCGCATTGCCCTCATCAACCCTCTGTGTTATCTCATCAAAAAACTCGATCAAGTTAGTTAAACATGATTTGCCTGTAACAAATCCGTGCTGGCTTTCCTTAATTAATCCACACTTGTCCAAGTGACTGTTAACTTTGTCCCTGATTATTGTTTCCAAAAGCTTCCCCACTACTGAGGTTAAACTGACTGGCCTGTAGTTGCTGGGTTTATCCTTACACCCATTTTTGAATGAAGGTGTAACATTTGCAATTCTCCAGCACCACCCCTGTGTCTAAGGAGGATTGGATGATTATGGTGAGTACCTAAGATGCATCCCATCTGGTCCTGGTGACTTATCAATTTTAAGTTCAAACAGCCTTTTCAGTAGCTCATCTTTATCAATTCTTATCTCATCCAGTATCTCCACTTTCCCTATGACTTTCGCAGTATCTTCTTCCTTGGTGGAAGACAGATGCAAATTACTCATTTAGTACCTCAGCCATGCCCTCTGCCTCCATATAAAGGTCTCCTTTTTGGTCCTCCTCTTACTACCCATTTATTATTTATATGCCTATAGAAGACTTTTGAATTCCCTTTTATGTTAGCTGCCAATCTATTCTCATAATCTCTCTTTGCCCCTCGTATTTTCTTTTTCACTTCCCCTCTGAACTTTCTATATTCAGCCTGATATGATAAAGACCAGATAATCTGTTTTGGTGATGTTGATGAGGGATAAATATTGTGCAGGACACCAGGACTCCCCTGCTCTTCTTTGAAATATTGCCATGGGATCTTTTACATCTACCTGAGAGAGCCGACAGGACCTCAGTTTAACATCTCATCCGAAAGACAGCACCTCCAACAGTGCAGCATTCCCTCAGTTCTGCACTGGATTGTCAGCCTAGATTTTTGTGCTCAAGTCTCTGGGGTGGGACTTGAAACCCACAGCCTTCTGACTCAGAGGCAAGAAGTGCTACCCACTGAGCCACTGTAAATAAACATAACAGCCACAAACAGGAATAAAAGAATGGCCAGTCAATCTCAACTTTTTTGCGGTTATGGTTGAG
Organism: Squalus acanthias; assembly: GCA_030390025.1. Lineage (NCBI taxonomy): Eukaryota > Metazoa > Chordata > Chondrichthyes > Squaliformes > Squalidae > Squalus > Squalus acanthias. The sequence goes on from CM059428.1 coordinate 74,212,432, forward strand.
AAAAGAATATTGTCCGGATGCTGGGAAAAAATTTTGAAAAATGTCATGGGCTCTTTAACAATCATCTGAGCACAGCGGACCTCAGTTTAACACCTCAACTGAAGGACAGTGCCTCTGATTATATAATACTCCTTCAATATTGTACGCAAATATCAGCCTAGATTACATGCTGACATAATGGGACATTATCAGAAAAATGAAAGAAATACCATATGCTCATTGTCATCAATAGAAACTTAAGTCCATGCTTTCAGGAAAGGAGGGATAAAAGGAGAAAATTTGAGGGAAAATTGGAAAACAAAATACAAATATGAAAAAGTCTAAACACATGAACTATCACATTGAAACATCAAGCAATAAAAATGATTACAATTTAATTTTTAGGAGGTATATTTTGTGAAATATCAATGTAAGCATTTACCTGCCTCTTACTTTTGGCTCATTTAATCAAACACCTATTATGTCTGGCACCCTTCCTGACAAGTACTATGATGCTGCCAAGTTTGGTGTCGGTAGGAATTACACTCTGCTCTAAAGCTTGTAAGCAACAACAACAACTTGTATTTATATAGCGCCTTTAAAGTAGTAAAATATCCCAAGGCGCTTCACAGGAGTGTTATAAAACAAAAATTGATACGGCCACCGATCGTGGAGCAATTAAAATCGGGGATGCTCAAGAGGCCAGTATTAGAGGAGCACAGATATCTCGGGAGGTTGTGGGGCTGGAGGAGATTACAGAGATAGGGAGGGGCGAGGCCGTGGAGGGATTTATAGAGTCATAGAGTTATACAGCACAGTATGAGGCCCTTCGGCCCATCGTGTCCACGCCAGCCATCAAGCCCTGTCTATTCTAATCCCATTTTCCAGCACTTGGTCCGTAGCCTTGTATGCTATCGCGTTTCAAGTGCTCATCTAAATGCTTCTTGAATGTTGTGAGGTTATCTGCCTCTACCACCCTTTCAGGCAGTGAGTTCCTGATTCCAACCACCCTCTGGGTGAAAAAGTTTTTCCTCAAATCCCCTCTAAACCTCCTGCCCCTTACCTTGAAACTATGCCCCCTGGTTATTGACCCCTCTACTAAGGGGAAAAGTTCCTTTCTATCTACCCTATCTATGCCTCTCATAATTTTGTACACCTCAATCAGGTCCCCCCTCAGCCTTCTCTGCTCTAAGGAAAACAACCCCAGCCTGTCCAGATTTGAAAACAAGGATGAGAATTTTAAAATCGAATTGTAGGTGACCTTCAATTGGTTATTGACGAATTACATTGTCCGAGCTGAATGCAGACAGAAAGATGGTAATCTGACCTTTTGAAGAAGATAATCTTAATAGTGCAGGTCAGCGCTGTAGTGATCCTGTAATGGGCCCAATGCTGTGACTCCAGTGCAGGTTTGAAGTGAAAGATGCAGCAGTTGTAATGATGCAGGTCATTTGCACATATCTCTTGCATTGAGTCTGACCAGCAATCTGATGAGCTGAAGGACATATCATAAACTCAATGCCTGATGCAGAATCACTGTAATCCATTTTGTCATATGAAGTCAGAACAATGAGCAGGCTATGCTATTAAGTGTGCTTTAAAGTAAACAAATATAAAGACATTCTTTAAAAATTAAAAAGGAAAAATCAAGGAATACGAGAGAGAAGCAGACACACTGTAAGGAAGCAAAATTAAATAAGTAAATGAAAGTGTGGAAATGTTACAACGTGTTCGTGGGTGAGAAGGGATTAAAGGATTAGTTTAAGGTCAGGGCTAGTCACGTGCTGTTTGATGTATTTATTGACCTAATGACAAGCCATTCACAACAAGGCTCGATGTGAACACATTTAAATGGTGTTTTACCTGTTAAATTCATGTTAGTTGTGATCCTCTGCAATACTTAAAACTAGAAAAATGTGTGAAATTTATCTGGCCATTTATGGGACAAAATAGAATAACTCCTATGGTGTTTTATGATTGTATAATATGCAGATTTTAATATCTAATGGTTTCATTGGCGTCAGTGAACTATCTGTCTATGAACCAAACTTGCAATCAGTTAAACCAAAGAATTGCCTTACGCTTCCTTGCCTGCCTATGGTGGGTGGCAGCCCCTAGCACCTTCCCCAAAAAGCTATATTTCATGTATGAGTCTAAGCAGTGAGTGTTGGCAGACTATTTTACCACAGGTTCATCACAGCCGAGCCAGATCCTGTCCTCACTTGACATTCACACAGGTGTATTTCCTGCAGGAGCAGCAACCCTGGCTAATTTCTCTTGTGTCTAGGTTGAAGTCAATGATGGTGCCCCACTGCCATCCAGCTGAGATCAGCAACTCCACACCAATCAGGGATTGAAACTGGGACCTTTCTGGTCTATATAGTTTAGTACCACACCATGTGAGCCATTCGGCGTTAAAGGCATTTCTGTAGTCTCCAACTTCCTTGTGTTATTTCTTTAACATGAAATTGGGGGTAATATACTAGCATGGATTGAGAATTGGTTAACAGACAGAAAACAAAGAGTAGGGATAAACGGGTCTTTTTCAGGATGGCAGGCTGTGACTAGTGGGGTACCGCAAGGATCAGTGCTTGGGCCCCAGCTATTCACAATCTATATCAATGATTTGGATGAGGGGACTAAATGTAACATTTCCAAATTTACTGATGATACAAAGCTAGGTGGCAGTGTCAGTTGTGAAGAGGATGTGAAAAGGCTTCAAGGGGATCTCGACAGGCTCAGTGAGTGGGCGAGAACATGGCAGATGGAATATAATGTGGATAAATGTGAAGTTATCCACTTCGGTAGAAAAAACAGAAAGGCAGAGTATTTCCTAAATATGACTCTATGGGCTCGATTTTGTTATTGGGGCGGGCTGGGGTCGTGCCATCCGCTTTTCGTGTTAGCCACCCGACTCCAATTGGATGTGGGAGAATTATTCAATTTTCCCCTGATTGGGCAATTGAGTTCCAGCATGTGGGAACCCATGACCCAATTAGTGTTTTCAGTCTGAAAGTCGCCTCTGATGATGTCATCATTGCTGCTGCATTTAAGGTCTGCAAAGACTGGGAAGCTTTTGGCCTTTGCTGTGAGAGGGATCTGGAGGCAAAATGAACAGCAGGAGACCTAAGTCTGCACCCAGATTTTTTTTGTACCAGCACCAGCACCAGCACCACTACTACTACTCCAAGCTCCACAACAATGGTTATGACTGCTAAAAGTTCCCCCAGAATGATGATTGATCAAATCTCCTTCTTAATGGTGGACCTGCAGCTGATAGTCAGCAATCCAAGTGTGCTACCGCCAGGTTTCACCGTCGTGTTTCAGAGGAGGCGTGCATCATGTCGGAAAAGTGTTAAAATCAGAAAGGCCTCTCAAAATGGGATTATAGAGGCAATTAAGTGGTTGTTAAGGGCCTTAAGGACCTATCCTGCCTCTTGGAGGCAGGACGGAGACGGGATCAGAAACCACGCATTTCAGAAAATTGCTCGGAGGCGGGATGGAGGCGGGGTCTGGCCCGCCCACCATTTTTTGCAATTTTAACACCCCACACGCCTCCATTCCCGCCTTCTCGGGCCTGGCAAAATCAAGCCCTATGACTCTATTCAGTCAAACTGGACTAACTGCATCTGCCCAGGTCATGCATATAGGCTTTTTTGGTTTGTTTTAGACTGAATCAGCAAGTTGCCTGGACAAATAAAGTGAAAGTTTCAACTTCCTGAATACGGTGTGGCAATATCACTGAGAAAAATAGTGTACCACCTTCCCTTTATAGTGGAGAGTGCTGAGTCAGGAGGACTGGAAAGTGATACATCAGAAGACTGGAGAATGCTGAGTTGTGGAAGACTGCAGAGGGCTGAGTGGGGAATTTAGGGCAAGCGTCCTCCCTTGTTCCAGTCTGCATTTATTGCATGCAATCTCACAGCTGATTACGTCTGACGTTTTGATCCCTTATCAGACCGTATGTATAAATCAGTGGTCTGAGTTTATGAATGCTCTTGGTGGGCGAGGTTCCATGCTAGCAATGTGTGCATTTGAAAAATCAGCCTGCTAATTTATCCCTTACATCTGATATCCATTGTAATCAGACAACTCAGGTCAAGCATATGGAATGGAGTAGTGGGCATGAGCAGGTATCAACTGTGAGACTATATATTAAAATTAATGGACAGAAAATCGTGGGGAGTGTGCCCGCGATTTCCTTATATGAAGTCCCGGCAAGCGAGGCTTCGTGCTGGCAGTGCATTCGGAAAATGAGCTCTCGAGTCTGCACAGAAATGTTTCATTTTAAGCATTTTCCACTGTTGCAGTAGACTGAACTTTCAACTTTGGCAGGCTCTGACGGTATTGGATCAGCCGTCCGGTCCACGCCCCACCCGATAGGAACATCAGGTTGGGTGTATTACGGGTGGCCGATCTGATACCTCCAGTTTTAAAACCTCGCCGAAGTTGAAAGTTCAGTCCACCATCTCACAAATGGTTCATACAAGATGCAGTTTTATTTTTGCTTTCTATGTAAGAAATATCTAATCCTAATGAATTGTCCCACCCAGTAGTACAACTAACTGAGAAATCTACCTCTTAAGTATAACAAATGATTGCAGTGAGAGACAGTCCAGGTTGGGGTGTTATTGCTAGCAACAAAATTGAGGGTCACATAGCATTACCTTCTAACATTGCCCCTACTGCCCCAATCTGAATTCTTCCATTTCCCACACCAGCCACCATTATGGCCACTCATGCCATAGTTAGCTGTAAATGTAGTGCCATTTTTGTGTGGTGAGTTCATATTCAGTAGTAACTGGGTTGTGACTACCTAAATGTATTGAGCATATGGAGAAACATGAGTTAATGATTTCTAAAACACATGGAGTGAGTTAGTTGGAGAAAAAAGGCAAAAAGTGAAAGGAAGTTTTGTAGAATGGAAAGGTGTGATGAGTTCCACAGGGATCTGTGTTGGGGCTGCTGTTATTTCCTATAATAGTGCAATTTACTGATGACTCCAAATTGTGGATGTGGCAAACTATGACAAGATTTGTGGAAAAACTAAAGGAGGACATGGATAGGCTAGCAGGATGTACAGATGGTGGGCAGATAGGTAGCAGGTACAGTTCAATGTAAAACAAAAAAAAATAATGGGAAACAGGGAAATGGCAGAGACTTTGAACAAATATTTTGTATCGGTCTTCATGGTAAAAGACACTAAAAGCATCCAATAATAATAGATAATCAAGGGGCTATAGGGAGGGAGGAACTTAAAACAATCACTATCACTAGAGAAAAAGCAATAGGCAAACTAATGGGACTAAAGGTGGACAAGTCCCCTGGACCTGATGGCCTGTATCCTAGGGTCTTAAAAGAAGTGGCTCCAGAGATAGTGGATGCGTTGGTTGTAGTCTACCAAAATTCCCTGGATTCTGGAGAGGTCCCAGCGGATTGGAAAACCGCAAATCTAATGCCCCTGTTCAAAAAAGGAGGGAGACAGAAAGCAGGAAACTATAGACCAGTTAGCCTAACATCTGTCATTGGGAAAATGCTGGTGTCCATTATTAAGGAAGTAATAGCAGAACATTTAGAAAATCATAATACAATCAAGCAGTCAGCATGGTTTTATGAAAGGGAAATTGTGTTTCACAAATTTCCTAGAGTTCTTTGATGATGTAATGAGCAGGATGGATAAAGGGGAACCAGTAGATGTAGTGTATTTGGATTTCCAGAAGGCATTCGATAAGGTGCAACATAAAAGGTTACTGCACAGGATAAGAGCTCATGGGATTCAGGGTAATATATTAGCATGGATAGAGGATTGGCTAACTAACAGAAAACAGAGAGTCGGGATAAATGGGTCATTTTCCGGTTGGCAACCAGTAACTAGTGGGGTGCCACAGGGATCAGTGCTGGGGCCTCAACTATTTATAATAATCTATATTAATGACTTGGATGAAGGGACCGTGTGTAATGTAGCCAAATTTGCTGATGATACAAAGATAGGTGGGAAAGCAAATTGTGTGGCGGACGCAAAGAATCTGCAAAGGGATATAGACAGGTTAAGTAAGTGGGAAAAAATTTGGCAGATGGAGTTTAATGTGGGAAAATGTGAGGTTATCCACTTTGGTAGGAAGAATAAAAAAAGCAAATTATTATTTAAATGGAGAGAGACTACAAAATGCTGCGGTACAGAGGGATCTGGGGGTCCTCGTACATGAAACACAAAAAGTTAGCATGCAGGTACAGCAAGTAATTAGGAAGGCAAATGGAATGTTGACCTGTATTGCAAAGGGAATGGAGTATAAAAGTAGGGAAGTCTTACTACAACTGTACAGGGCGTTGGTGAGACCATACCTGGAGTATTGCATACAGTTTTGGTCTCCTTATTTAAGGAGGGATATACTTGCATTGGAGGCAGTTCAGAGAAGGTTCACGAGGTTGATTCCTGAGATGAGGGGGTTGTCTTATGAAGAAAGGTTGAGCAGGTTGGGGCTATACTCATTGGAGTTTAGAAGAATGAACGGTGATTTTATTGAAACATATAAGATTTTGAGGGGGCTTGACAGGGTAGATGCAGAGAGGATGTTTCCCCTCGTGGGGGAATCTAGAACTAGGGGGCATAGTTTCAGATTAAGGGGTCGCCCATTTAAAACGGAGATGAGGAGGAATGTCTTCTCTCAGAGAGTCGTGAATCTTTAGAATTCTCTACCCCAGAGAGCTGTGGAGGCTGGGTCATTGAATATATTTAAGGTGGAGATAGACAGATTTTTGAACGATAAGGAAGTCAAGGGTTACGGGGAGCAGGCAGGGAAGTGGAATTGAGGCCAAGATCAGATCAGCCATGAACTTATTGAATGGCGGAGCAGGCTCGAGGGGCCAAATGACCTACTCCTGCTCCTATTTCTTATGTTCTTATGTGAAGTAATACATTTTGAAAGAATATGGAAAAAAATTGAATGGAGTAGAGAAGCACAGACTTTGGTTTGCAGATTCACAGGTCATTTAAGGTGGCAGCATAAGCAAATATGGCCATGAAAGAAGCATGTTTGGTTTTATACCTAGAAGCATAGAATACAAAAGTAAGGAGGTACCTTAGTTAGGCCACAGTTGGAGTAATGTATGCAGGTTTGAACATTGCATTAGAGGAAGGATATTAAAGCGATGGAAAATGTGCAATTCGAGAGTCACCAGGATGTTACGAGGAATGAGGGGTTACAGTTATGAAGAGAGACTTGAGAAATTAGGACTTATTGATACAACTTGGCCCTTTGGATATTTATCCCATTTTTTTCTCCTTACTCCCTAGAACCTTTATGGACTGTATTACTTGTCCTACCAAGTGATTTACAATTTTTTTTTAATTGATCTTTTGTGGAAAAGCTCTTTTCCTTCAACTAGTTACTGGTTGTTGTACATCAGCTGTGGTTGTACCAGTGTTAATGTATATCCAGTATCATAATCCTTTGATAGACTAGCTGTTTACTAAGATTGGGTGTAAAAGTGCTGTCATATTCCTTGCATTGTGTTGTTACTTACTTCATAGTCTCATGCCTTATGACTGTTTTCGGTCTTCCCATTTGTGACCTGGCTTCTCATCTGGACCAGCAACCCACACTACATCGAACTTTATTATCACCCATGGGACCTTATTCTATGGCGTGCCCCATGGCTCTTGGGCTATGATGTACATCTGGCTGTGGATCGCTCCTTAACTTGTGGAAGAAGCCTGTCCATTTGGTTGCTAGGACCAAAGTTCTTGAGGTCGCAAAGTGATCTGTTTGTTATCCTGGAAGTTTACTTCGACATCAAGGAAAAACCTATAAGAGTAGTCTGAAACATGAAAGCCAAAAATGTAAAAAGAATAAAAGAATCTTAAAAATGCAACAGTTCCATTATCTGCACTCCTATTATTATTGTCGCATGACACATTTTCCTTTGTTATTGTATTTCATCTTCTTTTCTTGGTGAATAAAATTACATTGGGCCGAAAATTGATCCCGGGACGCGAGAGTACGCACTGCGTACTCTCGCGTATTCCCACTCCAATTGCCGGTTTTCTGCATGCCCTGCGCATGCGCTGAAAACCGGCAATTGCTCTTCTGAAAAGGGGGCGGGGCCTGGGTGCATCGCGTGCGCGCTACAGGCTGCGCGCACGCTGTGCACTTCATGCTTTGGACGCGCAGGTAAGTAGGGAAGATTTTGGAAATGTAAAAAGGAGGAGTAAGACCTGCTTTTAAGAAGGTAAGTAGTGAATTAAGTATTTTTTTGAATTTTTTTTTACAGGTATATCTTTTTTATAGACTTTAAAGACAGGTAAGTTTATTTTTATAACTTTTTAAAAGATTTTAAATTTTTTCAAAAATTTAATTTTTTATTTAAAATGGTTAATTTAATTAACTATACTTATTTTATTAATGTGATGGTTTTTTTTTTAAATTTAATTGAGGTTTAGCTGTTATTTTGGGGGGGTGTAAGATTCATAGATTTCACAGCCATGCTGTGAGACTTATGAATGGAAGATGGTGTGCTGCCATTGGCTCTAACTGAGTCACGTGATCCCACAGCTCGCACGAATTCACTACGCCGCTGGGATACGCAAGCCCAGCACAGCTGATGTCTGGAACATCAAGTTCGTGCGAGCTGGATCAGAAAAAGCATAAGCGAGGTGAGACATCGCGGGGAAGGCTTACCCCCGCGGGAACAGAGCGAGATCAATTTCTGGGCCATTATGTTTCTTTTCATATATGTATTCCCATGCCTAGAGTATTTCTGCACCATATGTACAAGATGAAAATTTCAGGACTCTTGATTATTCGCCAATTTCCAGTGTTCATTAAGGGAGTCCTCTCCATTCTGGTAGACAATGGAGATTCCACCTATATACAGTACAAAGCTCTTGTTTGTTCATTTCTTCTGGCTCAGTAAGAAAGCAGACTGACAAGCTTCTTAGCATCAATCATTTCTGTAAAGAAAATTGGGTTATGTTTCAATAGTGCCTATTTTAATATTAATAAAATAGCAACTATATATTGATTATTTATTAAATATGTTAAGTGTGCAACAACTTTCCATCTCAAAATATATTAAAAACTCCTTTGTTAGACTTTCTTAATGTGAAAGCCCATTTTAAATGTGTTATTCTTGTAAGTGGCACTTTGATTGGCATTTACAGTGTTAAATTTCTGTCACATAATATTATGCACAACACCTCCACTGGCATTGTGTTTTTAGCAATGAGACTCCCCATCCAGTTCCAGTGCATAGACAGTGATTTTCTATCTAACAGTGGTAATAAAATTGTCACTCTAACAGGATAATTGCTGAAACAGTATTTTCCTCCATTAGCTTAAACCTGGCGGTTAGCAAGATTGCTGTAATTTCCTAACATAGATAGCAATTCTTTCTCTTTCCCAACTGAACAAACAAATTTGTTCAATATCTTGGGCCAAAGTAATGAACACAACTGCATGATGGAGGCCTCTGCATCTTTAACCTGTAGGTACGATCTGACTTTTTTTTAATGGTTTCTGACCCTCCTTAAAATTTGTCTGAAGCCTGAGCAGACTTTAACTCAGTAAACTGCAGTGGTACTTTTTGTCTTGTTCATAATGCACTGAAGAAAGCATCAGCATCCAGCCGCCCACCTCTTCCGCATTCATCTATACAAAGGAAACCATCATACGTCTATTTTATCTATGGGCCTGTGCACTTTCATAGTTCTATGATGTAGCAACTCTAACCACGGAAAGATAACAAAAGGAGCTGGTTTCAACTGAAAACCAAGTTTAATCTTCGCTGTGCCATACAAAGATAAAGCATGCCACATTTGGCCAACAACCTGTTCCTTCCACAAACCATGGGGTAATTTTATGAGTCCACATTACTGACAGGCCGCTTTGTCCATCGGGAGTGTTTAATGGAAATTACGGTGCACGTGATTTTCCCAAATTTCCCAAATGCATTGCCCAAATTTCAATATGTGATTCCATGATCCTGCATTCTCAGCAGGGAAGTGCACTTACAATTAGCTTGGGTCAGGGAATTGGAGCTACAAGGTTGTAGCCCCAACTCAAACCCACACTTCCTGTGAGCCTGACTGGGGCCACAGGGTCATGGAACCACCCCTAATGTCCTCAAAGGTTAATCAGACTGTCACTTCAAATCCTACAAGTGGAGGAGAACATAGTAACATTTTCAGACAGGAGAAGACCTTTGGTCCATCAAGCCCACCTATCCACAATATTCCCTAGGTACATTTCTAATAACCTTGAATACCATTTGTTTGAAAGAACCTGTCTAGTTACTTCTTAAAACCCATTAAGGTTTCTTGTTCCACTGCCTATGCCGATAATCTGTTTCACATACATATCACCCTTTTAGTAAAAACCTTTCTACTGCATTTCCTATTTTCTTTTGTTGTCCTTAATTTGTAATTAAGACCCCTTGTGCTTAAATTCTCTACATAGCAGAAAAACTTACTTGGATTCAATTTGTCCAAATGTTTCATAATTTTAAACACTTCTATCATATACAATCTGTCTTCTCTTTTCAAGAGAGAAAAGAGAGAAAAGACCCAAGGTAGTCAATTTTCATATGTCACTTCCTTAAGGTCTGGGATCAACCACATAGCCCTGCAGGTTAACTCCACAATCATCATTTAATTTCAATGAGGTTTCAAGTTAGACCTATAGCATGTATTTCTTCCCTATGTAACAGCATTTCTAGATCACCCATTTTATTCCTCATATTTCTTCATTCAGATAAGCACAACTCAGGTTATCGTTTAATATCCTTACTTTCCTAATTACTCTTAACTTACATTCTGTTCTGCTTTGCTCTCCCCTGCCATAATAGCTTAAATCCATCCCAATGCCATAGTTACTCTGTCTGTAAGCATATTGGTACCTCTCCAGTTCAGGTGAAGCCCGTCCTTCCTGAACATGTTGCTGGCTGCAAGAGATTCATGCTATTCTCATTCAGGAAGCTTTCTTTTGACTTCCAAATTTCGCCACTGCATTAGCAACCTTCCCTACAGTCTGATGGACACTGTTGAGGATAGGGTTTGGGTATTTCTGATGGACACTAGAGGATAGAGTTTGGGTATTTCTGATGGACACTGTTGAGGATAGGGTTTGGGTATTTCTGATGGACACTAGAGGAAAGGGTTTGGGTATTTCTGATGGACACTATTGAGAAAGAAGAAAGAAAGAAATAATTCCATTTCTATAGCGCCTTTCATGACCTCAGGATGTCCCAAAGCGCTTTACAGCCAACTACTATTTTGAAGTGTAGTCACTGTTGTAATGTAGGAAATGCAGCAGCCAATTTGTGCACAGCAAACTCCCACAAACAGCAATGTGATAATGACCAGTGATGTTGATTGAGGGATAAATATTGGCCAGGACACCGGGGATAACTCCACTGCTCTTCTTCAAAATAGTGCCATGGAATCTTTTATGTCCACCTGAGAGAGCAGACGGGGTCTCGGTTTAACATCTCATCTGAAAGACGGCACCTCCGACAGTGTAGCACTCCCTCAGAACTGCACTGGACCATTGAGGGAACAATTTGGGTATTTCCAATGAACACTGTTGAGAAGCTGAGGGCGGGATTTGGGGCTTGGAGCACAGATAGTCTTGAAAAAGTTATACTTGGGTAACCATAGGAAGGTCAGAGTTCTCCCATAGCTTAATGTGTACTCCAGCAACACTTCATATTATTTGAAGATTGAAAAACATTTAAAAATACAATTGGATAGTTTTATATAAAAATTGTGTTTTTCAGTAAAACTCTCTCTGTCCCGCTCTGTCTGTGTGTGTCTCGCTCTCTGTAAAGCCTCACTTTACAGGGTATTAGGGCTTATTGAGTCAGCATTACTGATTTAGTATGATGAGAAAATGGAGAAAACTGCAAATAAGCAAATTTCAAATTGTTGCTTCTTGGCATTGACTTGTACAGTGACTGTTCATATTAACTCCTGCTACTTCGTTCATGTTAAGGATTGCAATGCGACTGGGTGCATTGTGATGTTGAACCCCTGCCTCATTGTGGAGTAGGCCACAGAGTCATTTACTGTTTGGTCAAGCCCGATATTGCATATCAACCGCTATTTCCCCCACTCCAATTTTCTCTCCTCTGCTGAAGGAGCTGAATCATAGAGGGATACAGATTCAAGGCTATGTAGCGAAACAGGGGGAAGTAATATGCAGTCAGAAACAAATGTTAGAAGGGTGAGAAACAATAAGGGAAATCCGAGTAAACAAAGGCAAGAAACACAAAGGGCCATACTAAATCATAAGTCTAAAAGGACAAAGGGTGTTAATAAAACAAGCCTAAAGGCTCTGGGCTAAAAATTCAGTATCGCCCCATTTGGGGCGCAATTATCGGCCGAACGCAAAAATTAGCGCCTGGTGCTAATTATCGCCACTGACTGGAAACTTCACTTTTAACGCCCCGGGAGGTGACTGGAGCGCTAAATCAGGCGCTGCACACCTGTCTTAAGGCGCAAAGGCCGAGGAGTGAGGCGCTAACTCAGAGCGCGAGCGCAGCGCAGGTGCTGCCAGTTAGCGAGGGAACACAGACACACTGGCACCGGCCAGTTCTTAAAGGGGGGGGGGGCGATCTTGCTCCCCAGCCACACCCTGCTCATTGCAGCCTTGAATCTCGACCTGGAGAGACCTGGGGGGAAAAATTCAGTTGGTTGCGCCTCCCGTTAGCGCCTTAAGAGGGCGCTAATGGGACGCAAAGCATCTAGCGCCCGGGCGTGGCGAAGTTTGCGCCGCTCGCGAAATTAACTAGACATTTTGCGGCGGCACTAAACACTACCGCCACGATCTCCTGCGCCGGCAGATCATGACGTCACTCGAGTGTGCAACGCCCCGGTATCGCCCCGGAGCGGATATTGAGTGGCGCCCCCCTGCCTTACCGCCTGACGCTAGCAACGACAGTTTGAGTGGAGCGTTCTGCAGTCATGAAGGGAAAGGGGGAGCGCTATTTAAAGGTGACCGCTTCCTGCCTTTTATTGTTGGTGCCATTTTTGAACTACGCATTCTGAGAGAGAGAGGGAGAGACTTCTGGAGAGATTCAACGTTGTGTGAAGGAGTTTTGGGTACTGAGCAGCACTTTGCAGGTTCATTTTGATTTTCCATTCCTTGTATTGATTTAGCAGAGACTGTGGGGGCTGCACTCTGAGCTCTTTGCCTGGTACTCTCAATTGTTCTTTCCAGCACATTTGATGTGCAAGTCTCTCCAGGCCGAGATTCAAGGCTGCAATGAGTAGGATGTGGATGGAAAGCAAGATTAACCATCCCCTTTAAGAACTGGCCCGTGCCATTGTGTGTGTGTTCCATTGCTGACTGACATTACATGAGCTTCGCCAACGCTCTGAGTTAGCGCCTCACTCCTCGGCCTTTGCGCCTTAAGACAGGTGTGCAGCGCCTGATTTAGTGCTCCACTCACCTCCCGGGGCGTTAAAAGTGAAGTTTCCAGTCAGTGGCGATAATTAGCGCCAGGCGCTAATTTTTGCGCCCGGACGATATTTGCGCCCCAAACGGGGCGCGACTGAATTTTTCCCCCCTGACCTTCAATTTTCCAGCCAAGGATGGAGAGGGCGAGAGAGCGAGCTCAGCGCTTCAGCGAGCGGGCCTTGGATGCTCTGGTTGGCACGGTGGAGCGCCAAGGATCAACACTGTACCCTGAGAGTGGCAGGAGGCCTTTGCCGCGCGACTACAGAAGGGTGTGGAGGGAGGTGGCTCAGCACGTCTCCTCCAGGAGCATGGTGCCCAGGACCCATATACAATGCAGGAAAAAGTTCAACGACCTCACTCGGGTCGTCAGGGTGAGTGGCTTTTTTGCAATACCTCTCCATTCCTCCATCTCAGCCTCACTCTATGGCCAGAGGGTCTTAAAACCACAATTAACAGCACTCATCCAACACCTATGGCCCTTTCATGAAGCACACACACACATTCCACACTTTGCATACAGTAAGCACTATTCACCTATGGGAGGCACATCAGGCAAGACCATGGCTGTAGTACAGTAAGGGCTATTCACCTATGGGAGGCACATCAGGCAAGACCATGGCTGTAGTACAGTAAGGGCTATTCACCTATGGGAGGCACATCAGGCAAGACCATGGCTGTAGTACAGTAAGGGCTATTCACCTATGGGAGGCACATCAGGCAAGACCATGGCTGTATATTTACTCAGACGCCGTCCTTTTTCTTGCAGGCCAAGCTGGCGCATAATAGGAGACAGCAGCAACGGACGGGTGGAGGGCCGCCTCAGCTGCAACCCCTCAGCAATCTGGAGGAGCGCGTCCACAGGATTGTGGCAAGCCGGGTGATCGGTGCCGTCGCCACTGGAGACGCCGACCCCGTTCTGGACAGCAATGGTAAGGTCATCACCTTTTTGTCCTCTGTGCTTCCACTTGTCCCTCACAACACCAGCCTTTGACACTTTCAATCCAACTTACTAACTCGCTGCACTTATTCCTCCCTTGCTGCCACCCTGTCCTCACGCTAAAGCCACTCTTGTACCTCCCTGCTTTCAGATGGTGATTCACCAGCTGAGGAGACGGGCCCTGAAGCTGCCAGTGGGAGTGAGGCTGCAGCTGAGGAGGAAGAGGAAGCCGGACCATCAGAGCCACCCTCTCCCGAGGAAGCCCATGCCGACACTGAGGACACGCCTTCCCTGGAGGGGAGCAGGGGGGAAGGGTCTGATGAGGGTGAAGCTCCAGGACCCAGCGGGCTGCAGCAACGCCATGGGGGTAGGGAAGCACGGGGGCCTTCTCCCCGGAGGGAGAGTAGGTCAGCGAGTCCTGCTGCACTGGACGCAGAGGAGGAGCGGCTGATCGCGGAAATGAACACCCAGGCGGTGGGCATGCACACTGAGCTCATGGCTGCAGTGGGTAGGGTGCCCGAATGCATTGAAGCACTGGCAAGGAGTGTGGAGCACTTCGCTGCAGCGCAGGCGGATGCGACACTGAAGCTCAGTGCTGCAATTCAATCTCAGACTGCTCTCATGCAGACTCAGATTGAGGCCACACGAGCACTGTCTGCTGCCATCCTCACTGGTTCGGACACATTTCCCCGGGGCTCTCACCGCGCCGCAGCAGGCCAGCAATCTGTGCTCCAGCAGATTGCTCCGGATGCTGAGGTGCTGCCCCGTGGGAGTGCCAGTGTGCCAGTCGAGCAGGGAGTTGCTGTCCTCGCTCAAGATGACAGCATTCCTGCTGCCACCACTGTCACTTCTCCACTGCAGTTGCCACCGCCTGTAGGACGGACTGCTGCCGCCCATGCAGAGTTGGTGCAGTCTGCAGCCGGGCCCTCCAGGCCCAGAACTGGTCGAGGCCGTCCCTCAAGGGCATCTGCATTGTCAGGGCCTGACAGTCAGCAGCCTTCCACCAGCCTTGCTGCAGCCACTGAGGTCCCATTGCGGAGGAGCAGTAGGGTAAGAAGGGGGGAAGGGCGCACGGGAAGGTGTTCACCCTCGATGTAGGAGGTGTGACAAAATGCTGGTCATTTTTTTATTAAAGGCCGAGGTTCGAGGTCAAACTTTTGTTGAGTGTTTTGCACATGATCTCCAGGTTGTGAGAACCAGTTATGGTAATGACTGTTTTTTTGTGTTTATTTGTATGAGTGTGTCATGAGTAAATGACACACACAGAGTTTGTAAAATAAATAAGTTTTGGTACTCAAAATATACATGTTTGGTGTTTGGAATCATTGGTGCCTTGGCCGGCGTGTTGGGTTCATTCATGCTGTTCTCAATGGCAGAAGCCATTTCCACAGCAGGGGCCTAGAAGCGGCTTGCTATCAGCCGTTGACGGACGGCCCTTGCAGTTTCACCATTGTGGGCTGCCCTCACGCCTTGGTGCTGCTGCTGATCATCCTCCTCCTCCTCTTCCTCCTCTTCCTCCTCCTCCTCTTCCTCCTCTTCCTCCTCTTCCTCCTCCTCCTCTGGTGGCGCTCCAAGGCCTGGTGGCATTGGCTGGGTCCTGACGATTGCCATGTTATGCAGCATGCAGCACACAACTACGATGTGAGAAACTCGCTCAGGCGAGTACTGCAGGGCTCCTCCAGAATGGTCGAGACAGCGGAACCGTTGCTTGAGCACGCCGATTGTGTGCTCCACGATGTTCCTGGTAGCTTGATGGCTCTCGTTGTACCGCAGCTCAGCAGGGGTGTTGGGCGTACGGAGCGGTGTCATCAGCCAGGTGCTCAGTGGATACCCCTTGTCCCCGAGAAGCCAACCAACTGGCTGATGCGGTGCCTCGAAAAGTTCTGCCACAGTAGTCTGGCACAGGATGAAAGCATCGTGGCAGCTGCCAGGATAGTGGGCATTGACAGCGAGTATCAGCTGTCTGTGGTCACAGACCAACTGAACATTCAAGGAATGGAACCCCTTTCTGTTCCGGAAATCCTCGGCATTCTCATGCGGAGCGCGCAAAGCCACATGCGTGCAGTCAATGGCGCCCTGCACCATGGGGAAGCCCGCTATCCTGGCAAAGCCCAGAGTGCGTTCTTGCTGCTTGTCTGGGGTCATGGGGAAAGAGATGAACTGTCGTCTCCTTTTAAAGAGGGCATTTGTGACCTTCCTGATGCAGCAATGCACCGCGAACTGGGAGATATTGGCGATGTCCCCAACAGCAGATTGAAATGAGCCAGTAGCATAAAAGTTCAGAGCCACTGTGACCTTCACTGCCACCGACAGAGACGTCCTGGACCTCAGTTGAGGCTGCAGATCTGGCTGCAGCAGGTGGCAGAGCTCAGTGACCACCTCCTTGCTGAAGCGCAGCCTTCGCAGACACTGCTCATCAGACATATGAATGTAGGAGAGCTGTTGACGATATACCCTGGGAGGATAAGCTCTCCTGTACAGACGCCTGTTGGCCCTCCTCCGTCTGGCCATCATTGCCACTCTCTCTCTGCGTCTCCGTCTCCTCCGATTCAGCTGGCGCAGGATGACGCCCCCCCATCAGTGCAGCCCCCATAGTCTCTTAGCAAGCAAGGTTATGAAGGCCAGAAACCAAAGTACCAGCGAGGTTATGATCAGTAGCCAAAACTACCTCACACAGCGTTGACTCAATGCAGAAGTCTCTCTCTCTCTCTCTCTCTCCGAATCTCTCTCTCTCTCTCAGAACGAGTGGTGCAAAAATGTCAACCACAGAGAAAGACAGGAAGAGGCCCCCTTTAAATAGCGCCCCCCCGAGCCCCACAGCGATTGTTAGCATTCCACTCTACCGGTCGTTGGGTGCGCCAGGCGGTAAGGATGAGGGCGCCACTGAATTTCTGCTCCGGGGCGCCACAAGGGCGTTGCACTCTCGTATGACGTCACAATCCGCGGGCGCAGGGGACCGCGGCGATAAAGTTTAGCGCCGCCGCAAAATGTCTAGTGAAGTTCCCGAGCGGTGCAAACATCGCTGCGCCCGGGCGCGAGCTGCTTTGAGCCCCATTAGCGCCCTCTTAAGGCGCTAACGGGAGGCGCAACCAACTGAATTTTTAGCCCTCTGTGTCTTAATGCAAGGAGTATCCGTAATAAGGTGGATGAATTGACTGTGCAAATTGATGTTAACGGATATGATGTGATTGGGATTACAGAGACATGGCTCCAGAACAATCAAGGCTGGGAACTGAATATCCAGGGGTATTCAACATTCAGGAAGGATAGAATAAAAGGGAAAGGGGGTGGGGTAGCATTGCTGGTTAAAAAGGAGATTAATGCAACAGCTAGGAAGGACATTAGCTTGGAGGATGTGGAATCAATATGGGTTGAGCTGCAGAACACCAAAGGGCAGAAAACGTTAGTGGGGGTTGTCTACAGACCTCCAAACAGTAGTAGTGAGGTGGGGGAGGGTATGAAACAGGAAATCAGAGGTGCATGCAAAAAAGGTGCAGCAGTTATCATGGGTGACTTTAATATGCATATAGATTGGACTACTCAAACTGGAAGCAATACGGTGGAGGAGGATTTCCTGGAGTGTTTAAGGGATGGTTTCCTAAACCAATATGTTGAGGAACCAACTAGAGGGGAGGCCATCCTGGACTGGGTGTTGTGTAATGAGGAAGGACTAATCAGCAATCTTGTGGTGCGAGGCCCCTTGGGGAAGAGTGACCATAGTATGGTGGAGTTCTACATTAGGATGGAGAAGGAAACAGTTAATTCAGAGACCATGGTCCAGAACTTAAATAAGGGCAACTTTGAGGGTATGAGGCGTGAATTGGCGAGGTTAGATTGGCAAGCGATATTTAAGGGGTTATCAGTGGAAGGGCAATGGCAGACATTTAGAGATCGCATGGATGAACTACAGCAATTGTACATCCCTGTCTGGCATAAAAATAAAAAAGGGAAGGTGGCTCAACCATGGCTAACAAGGGAAATCAGGGATAGTATTAAAAGCAAGGAAGTGGCATACAAATTGGCCAGAAGTAGCAGCAAACCCGGGGACTGGGAGAACTTTAAAACTCAGCAGAGGAGGATGAAGGGTTTGATTAGGGCAGGGAAAATAAAATATGAAAGGAAGCTTGCGGAGAACATTAAAACGGACTGCAAAAGTTTCTATAAATATGTAAAAAGAAAGAGGTTAGTAAAAACAAACGTAGGTCCCCTGCAGTCAGAAACAGGGGAAGTCATAATGGGGAACAAAGAAATGGCAGATCAATTGAACAAGTACTTTGGTTCGGTGTTTACTGTGGAGGACACAAACAACCTTCCGGAAATAAAAGAGATCAAAGGATCTGGTAAGAGGGAGGAGCTGAGGGAAATCCTTATCAGTCGGGAGAAGGTGTTGGGGAAATTGATGGGACTGAAGGCTGATAAATCCCCAGGGCCTGATGGTCTGCATCCCAGAGTACTTAAGGAGGTGGCCTTGGAAATAGTGGATGCATTGACGATCATTTTCCAACATTCCTTAGACTCTGGATCAGTTCCGAAGGAGTGGAGGGTGGCTAATGTAACCCCTCTTTTTAAAAAAGGAGGGAGGGAGAAAGCAGGGAATTATAGACTGGTCAGCCTGACATCGGTGGTGGGTAAAATGATGGAATCAATTATTAAAGATGTCATAACAGACCATTTGGAAAGTGGCAACATGATAGGTCCAAGTCAGCATGGATTTGTGATAGGGAAATCATGCTTGACAAATCTTCTGGAATTTTTTGAGGATGTTTCCAATAGGGTGGATGGGGGGGAACCAGTAGATGTGGTGTATTTGGACTTTCAGAAGGCCTTCGACAAGGTCCCACACAAGAGATTGGTGTGCAAAGTTAAAGCACATGGGATTGGGGGTAAAGTGTTGACGTGGATTGAGAACTGGTTGGCACACAGGAAACAAAGAGTAGGAGTAAATGGGTACTTTTCAGAATGGCAGGCAGTGACCAGCGGGGTACCGCAGGGTTCGGTGCTGGGGCCCCAGCTGTTTACATTATATATTAATGATTTGGACGAAGGGATTAATTGTAATATCTCCAAATTTGCGGATGACACTAAATTGGGAGACAGTGTGAACAATGAGGAGGATGCTAGGAGGCTACAGAGTGACTTGGACAGGTTGGGTGAATGGGCAAATGTATGGCAGATGAAGTACAATGTGGATAAATGTGAGGTTATCCACTTTGGTGGTAAAAATAGGGAGGCAGACTATTACCTGAATGGTGGCAGATTAGGGAAAGGGGAGGTGCAATGAGACCTGGGCGTCATGGTACATCAGTCACTGAAGGTGGGAAGGCAAGTGCAGCAGGCAGTCAAGAAAGCAAATGGCATGATGGCCTTCATAGCAAGGGGATTTGAGTACAGGAGTAGGGAGGTGATGCTACAGTTGTACAGGGCCTTGGTGAGGCCACACCTGGAGTATTGTGTGCAGTTTTGGTCTCCTAACTTGAGGAAGGACATTTTTGCTATTGAGGGAGTGCAACGAAGGTTCACTAGATTGATTCCTGGGATGGCCAGACTGACATATCAAGAAAGACTGGATCAACTGAACTTGTATCCTCTGGAGTTCAGAAGAATGAGGGGGGATCTTACAGAGACGTTTAAAATCCTGACTGGTTTAGACAAATTAGATGCGGGCAGAATGTTTCCAATGTTAGGGAAAACTAAAACCAGGGGTCACAGTCTAAGGATAAAGGGGAAGCCATTTAAGACTGAGATGAGGAGGAACTTCTTCACCCAGAGAGTGGTGAATCTGTGGAATTCTCTACCACAGAAGGTTGTTGAGGCCAGTTCGCTAAATATATTCAAAAGGGAGTTAGATATAATACTCACAACTAGGGGGATCAAGGGGTATGGCGAGAAAGCAGGAATGGGGTACTGAGGTAGCATGTTCAGCCATGAACGCATTGAATGGCGGTGCAGGCTCGAAGGACCGAATGGTCTACTCCTGCACCTATTTTCTATGTTTCTATGTTTCTATGCTATCAGCCTGCCTCTAGTACCCTACTCAAGTGGCCATTCTTAATACATGAGTCTCGGCTTTGTGAGTGCTGGGCTGTCCTTCAATGGGTGGCATCAGCCATGTGTTTACTCAATGTTCGCGTACATGTACTTTGCAAATGTAAGGGGAACACTTGCTGATTTCCCCCTTTCCCGAGCCCAGATATTACTTCCAGGTTTGCTGTCCAATGCATGACAGCGGGTGTGGTGCGGACCTGCATGACGCAACCTCAACTGGAGCATTTAAAGGGCCAAACCAAGGATGGGATTTGGAGGAGGTAGGAGTTGCAGCAAAGTGAAGGAGAAGTGCTGTGATGGATCCAGGATGGTCACGGGCTGCACCAAGATTTAATGATGCCTCGCTTGATGTACTGCTGGATGCAGTGAGGAGTAGGAGAGAGATACTCTTCCCCAGCAACGGAAGGAAGAAACCTGCTGCTGACACAAAGAAGGCGTGGTTGGAGGTGGCCCATGAGGTCAGCAGCAGGAGCATTGTGGCACGCTCCTGGATTCAGTGCAGGAAGTGCTTTAATGACCTAACCAGGGCAGGAATGGTGAGTACAGTTGCACATTTACCTACATCCTGTTGTGCACATCATCCCCCCACCCTCACTCAACATTGTCAAGCCTACTCCATCACATAACTCCTCACACCCATTTACCTTGCAAGCACACCCATCATTCTCTTTCTATGCACTTCCTCAGATCCCCATCTATCCATCCACTATTGCCACTCACCCTGATCCTTCTGCAATTTGGTGCCTCTCCCTGATAGTCACCCTCACCAAATGCACGGCATCCATTGGGTGAAAACATGACAATACAGTCACTCATAAGTCTGTTCTTTCCCCCGTCGCAGGAGATGAGAGCACAGAACTCTAGGGAGAGGGACAGGGCCGGAGGTGGTCTTCCATAGATTGTTCAGTTGACAGCTGCAGAGGAGGAGGTGCTGGAGGTCAGTGGCATTTTGGCGTTGCTGACCATCGAGGATGGACAGATTTGGAGCTCGCAGCTACCTGGTGACAGAATTAAATGTCAACAACGCACATGTCATACAACACTCAGTCATGTTGACTTGATTTCAGCAGTGAGTGAAATATGATCATCTTCATAATGCTACGTTGCAATACTCTTGCCTTGCCTGTCCTATTTCATATCCTTTCTCTCCACCAGGGCCTTCAGGCGTACAGCAGCAGTCGGTGGACCTCCTGGATGATGATTCCTCAGACGATGTGTGCTGAGCACCTTGTTCCTCCTGCAGCTCCAATCCTCGCTGCTGCACAATGTTGTGTGGAGCGTAGATCACCATGATCATTCTGGAGACCCTCGCTGGTGAGTACTGAAGGGCACCTCCAGATCTGTCCAGACACCTGAAGCGCATCTTGAGCATTCCTGGGCAGTAGCGTAAAAAGGGCGATAGTGCATTGGCCGCCCATTTTATACTCCGCCTGATTTTCTTTCCCAAGACAAAGTTCACTCCCCAAAATGTCTATATTGTCACTAGTATAGAGGAGTAGAAGTCCCTTTCAGTATTAATTACTAGTATTTGTTTTGGTATAACCTCTGTCCCATTAACAAAAAAATGAACTGAAAACATGTACCACTTCAGTGAGAGCAGCCTGTAAGCAAAACTGAGAACCGATAGAGATGAAAATGTAAGCCATCATATTTTGTTATTGACTCTGAGCTCTGCGTAGCCTGACCTTGTCTTGAACCGACTGTCCAGCAATCTATACATATCATTTACTTCAAAGCACTAATTGGTTTATGGACTAACCAGAGAGGCGTGAAACATGTTGTAATGCTCAATCACAGCAGGATGGGTCCACAAGAAGGCATTCACAGCGACAGCAGAGTCAAAAGCCATAGGAAGATGGGTGAAGTAATGTACATCCCTCTGGGTGTTAGAAGCAACCAGACAAGAGCACTGCCACTTTCAACCTCTCTACCACTGGCACATTCAGTAACCTACTAGAAAATGTACAGAAACCATTTAAGAAAAACAGTCTCTATGGCTTTATCTTTCATGGAGTGAAACGATTTCAGATTTACGTGACCAATGACTCGTGAACCATAATGGACTATTGGCCAGATAATTGTTAAGAGCTCCCCTGACTGGGTCTATTTGCCAATGATGGAGAAATCTCCCACAGCACACAGATTAGTGCAGCTTTTGCAGCTGGCAGAAAGAAGGTGCATCTTCTACAAATGTGTGGATGATATGCCAATCTGAACAGGTGACGTGCAGCCTTCACTTTGATCTGGGGGGATACCAAGCAACCGCTGGCCCGTTCCGAGAGATCTACTTGCTGCAATCACCTATCATTCCTCGTGAAAAGGAGCCACACAATGCAGCTAGAATACCAAAGAGAGTCCCAAAAGCATATCATTGAAGTGAACCAACCCAGGATGCCCCTCCCATTTGTTCCCCGAGACCCTCAGCCAACATCCCGCTCCAACTCCAACTGACTCCTGTGACTTTGGAGTCTAGAGCCACAATTTGCACCAACATCATGAAAAGATTTTCTTAATTGCAGACATCTATAGAGTGTGTGGCAGTTTCCTTGGAATCTGCAGCAGACTCCCACCTAAGAAGAGTCCAGTGATCAATTAGTGTCTCGTCCTCCACAGAAGCACAGACTGATGCTCTGGTAGCAGTAGCTGAAAGAATAGACAATAACCTACATAGTGGCATTCAGACTCTGGCGGCTGGGATGTATTGTCTTGTGTTTCAGGACTTTCAGGATTTGATAGCTACTATGAGACCAGCCAGCCCACTGATCAGTGGGGACACAGATCTAAGGCCCAGTGGAATGGCAATAGCCTGAAACGGGTCTGCCTGAGGCCACTGTCTCTCAGGACAGCAGCGCTCAACATGCCAGGCTCCGGCCTTCCCCTTCAGAGCACTGTGTCAGTGTCAAGTAGAAGGTGATGCCAGGCTGCTTAGGCACAAGCTCCAGAGATGCAGCTTGCAACGGCTCCTTCCCAGGAGCAAGCTTCCATGACAGGAGGCTGTCTCAGTCTCATGAACGTTTTGTAGTACAAGAACAGCCAATCACCTTTCACAATACTGGACCTCAGTTGCACTTAGGATAAGTACTAAAATAGGTGGAAGAAAGGCACACTTAGCTAACCAGGGGAAGCACAGTTTCAGGAAAGAGTAGTTTAGCTAGTGTGTACCTTGGAGTTTGTTGTATTAGAAGAGTGTGCACTTATGTCATGCTCTGTTATTCACGGAGATTAGAGTCATACAGGAATAGGTGTACTTATTTTGCGCTGACTTATTCTATTGGGTAATTCTTACTGGCATGGTCATGTAGAGGAAAAGAGGGCTGCTGTGTCATAATGTTTTAGGAAGGAAATTGGATTGAAGGATTAATCCTTTGTCTGAAGGTGGGCAAGGAGTTAAGGCAGCGGTGACAACAGTTGGCTGTGTTAAACAGATGAGAACACTTCAGTGATCAATTATGCTCTGATGCCCTTTGCAGCAGTCACTGAGGAGTCCTCTGTGTGACGGTCATTCTGATGCTCTCCTCCACGTGTTTCTGCCTCCAAAGCAGCTCAGGCCACTTTGCCAGGAATGTCCATGTCTCGGCCTTTTTGAATGGCAGAGTTGTGCAGGGCACAGCAGGCTACAACTATGTAGTACACACAAGCTGGGTTATACTGCAGAGCCCTTCCTGATCTTTCAAAGCAGCAAAACTGCCACTTTAAGACTCCGATGTTCCTTTTGGCGATCACTCTGGTAGAGACATGTACCTCGTGCTTCTTTCGTGCTGTTTGCACAACTCTGAGAGGGGTTTATGCTATGTCCTTATTTCAGAAAAGAAGATCATGCGTGACAAACTTGGTCGAGTTCTTTGACAAGGTGAGAGATATGGTGGATGAGGAAATGCAATGAATGTGGTGCACAGGGACTTTTAGAAAGTCTTTGACAAGGTACTGCACAGGAAACTATTGGAGAAAATTTAAAGTATGGAATTAGAGGAAGAATAGCGAACTGGATTAACAGCTAGTTAGAAAGCAGGAAATAGAAGGTATGAAAACAGAAGAAAAGAAAATAGAGAGGAGAGGGGAAAGGGAGAGTGAGGAGAGAGAGAGGGGGAGAGAGGAGAGAGGACAGGGAGAGTGAGGAGAGAGAGAGAGGGGGAGAGAGGAGAGGAGAGGGGCGAGAGAGGAGGGGGAGAGAGAGGGGAGGAGAGGAGAGCGGCGAGAGGAGAGGAGAGGGACGAGAGAGGAGGGGGAGAGAGAGGGGAGGAGAGGAGAGGGGAAAGAGGAGAGGAGAGGGGCAAGAGAGGAGGGGGAGAGAGAGGAGGGGAGAGGAGAGGGGCGAGAGAGGAGGGGGAGAGAGAGGGGAGGAGAGGAGAGCGGCGAGAGGAGAGGAGAGGGACGAGAGAGGAGGGGGAGAGAGAGGGCAGGAGAGGAGAGGGGAGAGAGGAGAGGAGAGGAGAGGGACGAGAGAGGAAGGGGAGAGAGAGGGGAGGAGAGGAGAGGGGAGAGAGGAGAGGAGAGGAGAGGGGCAAGAGAGGAGGGGGAGAGAGAGGAGAGGAGAGGAGAGAGAGGGGGAGAGAAGAGAGGGGAGAGAGAGGAGAGGAGAGAGAGGGGCAAGAGAGGAGGGGGAGAGAGAGGAGAGGAGAGGAGAGAGAGGGGGAGAGAAGAGAGGGGAGAGAGAGGAGAGGAGAGAGAGGGGGAGAGAGCAGAGAGGAGAGGGGATGGTGGGGAGGCTAGAGGGGGAGTTCTGACGAAAGGTCATCGACCTGAAACGTTAATCTTTCCTGCTTTCCACCCTATCACAAACCTTCCCTTTTATTCTTTCCTCCCTTTCTCTGCCTCTGCATTTGCTTAAAACCTGTTATATCTCTAAATTTTTTCAGTTCTGACGAATGGTCATCGACCTGAAACGTTAACTCTGTTTCTCTCTCCACAGATGCTGCCTGACCTGCTGAGTATTTCCAGCATTTTCTGTTTTTATTATAATAGAAAGTATGAATTAAGGACAGTTTTTCAGAGTGGTTGGGTTGGAAGTGCATCGTGGTGCCTCGCAGGGTTCTGGGACTGCTTCTGTTCACTGTGTACATCAATGATTTACATATATCAGCAAAAAAATGGCATCGAGAATTCAATATCAGTAAATGTGAGGTGGTACATTTTTGTAAAAGAAATAAAATAATTTTACTTTAAATGGGAGAAAGCTGGGTGATGTGGAAGGATAGAGGGATTTGGAAGTTCAGGTTCACAAAGCATTAAAAACAGCACCTCAAGTGAAGAAGGACAGATAAAAACTAATGGAAGTATAGAATATGAAAGTTAAAAAGGTATGGTGAATCTATCTAAAATCTTAGTAAGATCACAGTTGGTGTACTTTGTGCAGTTTCGGGCTCCATACTATAGGAAGGATTTTGAGGCTTTACTAGTATGATGCCTGGTATGAGGAAATACAAATACAAAGAAAGACTTGAAAAATTGGCACTATATTCTTTAGAACAAAGAGTCATAGAATCATAGGGGAAAAATTCAGTGTCGCCCCGTTTGGGGCGCAATTATCGGCCGGGCGCAAAGATTAGCACCTGGCGCTAATTATCGCCTCCGACTGCAAACTTGACTTTTATCGCCCCTGGAGTTGATTGGAGCGCTAAATCAGGCGCTTCCCACCTGTCTTAAGGCGCAAAGGCCGAGGAGCGAGGCGCTAACTCAAAGCACTGGCGAAGCTCATGTGATGTCAGTCAGCAATGGAACAGAGACACAATGGCGCCGGCCAGTTCTTAAAGGGGAGGGTTGATCTTGCTTTCCATCCACATCCTGCTCATTGCAGCCTTGAATCTCGGCCTGGAGAGACCTGTACATCAAATCTGCTGGAAAGAACAATGGAGAGGCCCAGGGAAAGAGCTCAGAGTGCAGCCCCCACGGTCTCTTTTAAATCGATACAAGGAAGGACGAATCAAAATGAACCTGCAAAGTGCTGCTCAGTACCCAAAACTCCTTCACACAGCATTGAATCTCTCCAGAAGTCTCTCTCTCTCTCTCTCTCTGAATGCGTGGTGCAAAAATGTCGCCAACAAAAAAGGGCAGGAAGCGGTCGCCTTTAAATAGCGCTCCCCCAGTCCCTTCCTGACTGCAAAACGCTCCCCTCAACCTGTCCTTGCTAGCGGCAGGCGGTAAGGCAGGGGACGCCACTCAATATCCACTCCGGGGCGCTACCAGGGCGTTGCGCACTCGACTGACGTCACGATCTGCCGGCGCAGGAGATCGTGGCGGTACTGTTTAGCGCCGCCGCAAAATGTCTAGTTAATTTCGCGAGCGGCGCAAACATCGCCGCGCCCGGGCGCTAGTTGCTTTGCGCCCCATTAGCGCCCTCTTAAGGCGTTAACGGGAGGCGCAACCAACTGAATTTTTCCCCCATAGAGTTATACAGCACAGAAAGAGGCCCTTCGGCCCATCGTGTTTGCGCCGGCCATCAAACCCTATCTATTCTAATCCCATTTTCCAGCACTTAGTCCGTAGCCTTGTATGCTATGGCGTTTCAAGTGCTCATCTAAATGCTTCTTGAATGTTGTGAGGGTTCCTGCCTCTACCACCCTTTCAGGCAGTGAGTTCCAGATTCCAACCACCCTCTGGGTGAAATTTTTTTTCCTCAAATCCCCTCTAAACCTCCTGCCCCTTACCTTGAAACTATGCCCCCTGGTTATTGACCCCTCTACTAAGGGGAAAAGTTCCTTTTTATCTACCCTATCTATGCCCCTCATAATTTTGTACACCTCAATCTGGTCCCCGCTCAGCCTTCTCTGCTCTAAGGAAAACAACCTCAGCCTGTCCAGTCTCTCTTCATAGCTGAAACGCTCCAGCCCAGGTAACATCCTGGTGAATCTCCTCTGCACCCTCTCTAATGCAATCACATCCTTCCTATAGTGTGGCAACCAGAACTGCACACAGTATTCCAGCTGTGGCCTAACTAGCGTTTTGTACAGCTCCATCATAACCTCCCTGCTCTTATATTCTATTGAGAGGTCGCAAAACACCAGGTTATAGTCCAACAGTTTTATTTGAAATCACAAGCTTTTGGAGCTATCGATCGCCCCTTCCTCAGGTGAAGTAGTAAAGAAATACAGACTCGACAAAGCATATATAGATAGAGAACAATGCATGTGTACCTTACAATTGCAGACAACTAAATTAAATCATCCTGACTATCTGCCGAGGTGTGATAAAGTTAATCAGGTCAGCCAGGAAGGTACCACATCAAAGACATAGCAAGATACAACTGAGACAATGAGGTGGAGTCGCAGGGGGTCTAACGTGTCAAAAGCTGCCGTCTGTATGTAAAACGATAAGCTGTAAAAAAAATTTACTTTTTTACTGGGAAAGTTTTTACTTTTTTACTGGGAATCACATCTGTGAACAAGCCAACGACGACTCGAGTCCGGATCACGTCATGTATCATGACATAAACCCAAGATCCCGGTTGAGACCGTCTTCATGAGTGCGGAACTTGGCTATCAGTTTCTGCTCGATGATTTTGCGCTGTCGTGTGTTCCTAAGGTTGCCTTGGAGAACGCTTACCCGCAGATCCGAGGCTGAATGTCCTTGACTGCTGAAGTGTTCCCTGACTGGGAGGTAACAATCCTGCCTGGTGATTGTTGCGCGGTGCTCGTTCATACGTTGTCTCAGTGTCTGCATGGTCTCGCCGATGTACCATGCCGCGGTTCTATGCCTCGGCTAATGAAGGCAAGTATCCCATATGCCTTCTTAACCACCTTATCTACTTGTCCTGCTGCCTTCAGGGATCTATGTACATGCACACCAAGGTCCCTCTGATCCTCTGTCCTTCCTAGGGTCCTACCATTCATTGGGGGAAAAATTCAGTCGCGCCCCATTTGGGGCGCAAATATCGTCCGGGCGCAAAAATTAGCGCCTGGCGCTAATTATCGCCACTGACTGGAAACTTCACTTTGAACGCCCCAGGAGGTGATTGGAGCGCTAAATCAGGCGCTGCACACCTGTCTTAAGGCGCAAAGGCCGAGGAGTGAGGCGCTAACTCAGAGCGCGAGCGCAGCGCAGGTACTGCCAGTTAGCGAGGGAACACAGACACACTGGCGCCGGCCAGTTCTTAAAGGGGGGGGGCGATCTTGCTCCCCAGCCACACCCTGCTCATTGCAGCCTTGAATCTCGGCCTGGAGAGACCTGTGAATCCATTTTCCAGCCAAGGATGGAGAGGGTGAGAGAACGAGCTGAGCGCTTCACCGAGCGGGCCTTGGATGCTCTGGTTGGCGCGGTGGAGCGCCGAAGAGCAATACTGTACCCAGAGAGTGGCAGGAGGCCTTTGCCACGCGACTACAGAAGAATGTGGAGGGAGGTGGCTCAGCGCGTCTCCTCCAGGAGCATGGTACCCAGGACCCATGTCCAATGCCGG
Source organism: Squalus acanthias (assembly GCA_030390025.1). NCBI lineage: Eukaryota > Metazoa > Chordata > Chondrichthyes > Squaliformes > Squalidae > Squalus > Squalus acanthias. The sequence goes on from CM059428.1 coordinate 74,241,236, forward strand.
AAAAAGTTCAACGACCTCACTCGGGTCGTCAGGGTGAGTGGCTTTTTTGCAATACCTCTCCATCCCTCCATCTCAACCTCACTCTATGGCCAGAGGGTCTTAAAACCACAATTAACAACACTCATCCAACACCTATGGCCCTTTCATGAAGCACACACATACATTCCATACTTTGCATACAGTAAGGGCTATTCACCTATGGGAGGCACATCAGGCAAGACCATGGCTGTATACAGTAAGGGCTATTCACCTATGGGAGGCACATCAGGCAAGACCATGGCTGTATACAGTAAGGGCTATTCACCTATGGGAGGCACATCAGGCAAGACCATGGCTGTATATTTACTCAGACGCCGTCCTTTTTCTTGCAGGCCAAGCTGGCGCATAATAGGAGACAGCAGCAACGGACAGGTGGAGGGCAGCCTCAGCTGCAACCCCTCAGCGATCTTGAGGAGCGCGCCACAGGATTGTGGCAAGCCGGGTGATCGGTGCCGTCGCCACTGGAGACGCCGACCCCGTTCTGGACAGCAATGGTAAGGTCATCACCTTTTTGTCCTCTGTCCTTCCACTTGTCCCTCACAACACCAGCCTTTGACACTTTCAATCCAACTTACTAACTCGCTGCACTTATTCCTCCCTTACTGCCACCCTGTCCTCACGCTAAAGCCACTCTTGTACCTCCCTGCTTTCAGATGGTGATTCACCAGCTGAGGAGACGAGCCCTGTAGCTGCCAGTGGGAGTGAAGCTGCAGCCGAGGAGGAAGAGGAAGCCGGAGCATCAGTGCCACCCTCTCCCGAGAAAGCCCATGCTGACACTGGGAACACGCCTTCCCTGGAGGGGAGCAGGGGGGAAGGGTCTGATGAGGGTGAAGCTCCAGGACCCAGCGGGCTGCAGCAACGCGATGGGGGTAGGGAAGCTCGGGGGCCTTCTCCCCGGAGGGAGAGTATGCCAGCGAGTCCTGCTGCACTGGACGCAGAGGAGGAGCGGCTGATCGCGGAAATGAACACCCAGGCGGTGGGCATGCACACTGAGCTCATGGCTGCAGTGGGTAGGGTGCCCGAATGCATTGAAGCACTGGCAAGGAGTGTGGAGCACTTCGCTGCAGCGCAGGCGGATGCGACACTGAAGCTCAGTGCTGCAATTCAATCTCAGACTGCTCTCATGCAGACTCAGATTGAGGCCACGCGAGCACTGTCTGCTGCCATCCTCGCTGGTGCGTTCACATTTCCCCGGGGCTCTCACCGCGCCGCAGCAGGCCAGCAATCTGTGCTCCAGCAGATTGCTCCGGATGCTGAGGTGCTGCCCCGTGGGAGTGCCAGTCTGCCGGTCGAGCAGGGAGTTGCTGTCCTCGCTCAAGATGACAGCATTCCTGCTGCCACCACTGTCACTTCTCCACTGCACTTGCCACCGCCTGTAGGACAGACTGCTGCCGCCCATGCAGAGTTGGTGCAGTCTGCAGCCGGGCCCTCCAGGCCCAGAACTGGTCGAGGCCGTCCCTCAAGGGCATCTGCATTGTCAGGGCCTGACAGTCAGCAGCCTTCCACCAGCCTTGCTGCAGCCACTGAGGTCCCATTGCAGAGGAGCAGTAGGGTAAGAAGGAGGGAAGGGCGCACGGGAAGGTGTTCACCCTCGATGTAGGAGGTGTGACAAAATGCTGGTCATTTTTTTATTAAAGGCCGAGGTTCGTGGTCAAACTTTTGTTGAGTGTTTTGCACATGATCTCCAGGTTGTGAGAACCAGTTATGGTAATGACTGTTTTTTTGTGTTTATTTGTATGAGTTTGTCATGAAGAAATGACACACACAGAGTTTCTAAAATAAATAAGTTTTGGTACTCAAAATATACATGTTTGGTGTTTGGAATCATTGGTGCCTTGGCCGGCTTAGGGGTTGCGTGTTGGGTTCATTCATGCTGTTCTCAATGGCAGAAGCCATTTCCACAGCAGGGGCCGAGAAGTGGCTTGCTATCAGCCGCTGACGGACGGCCCTTGCAGTTTCACCATTGTGGGCCGCCCTCACGCCTTGGTGCTGCTGCTGATCATCCTCCTCCTCCTCTTCCTCCTCTTCCTCCTCCTCCTCTGGTGGTGCTCCAAGGCCTGGTGGCATTGGCTGGGTCCTGAAGATTGCCATGTTATGCAGCATGCAGCACACAACTACGATGTTGGAAACTCGCTCAGGCGAGTACTGCAGGGCTCCTCCAGAATGGTCGAGACAGCGGAACCGTTGCTTGAGCACGCCGATTGTGTGCTCCACGATGTTCCTGGTAGCTTGATGGCTCTCGTTGTACCGCAGCTCAGCAGGGGTGTTGGGCGTACGGAGCGGTGTCATCAGCCAGGTGCTCAGTGGATACCCCTTGTCCCCGAGAAGCCAACCAACTGGCTGATGCGGTGCCTCGAAAAGTTCTGCCACAGTAGTCTGGCGCAGGATGAAAGCATCGTGGCAGCTGCCAGGATAGTGGGCATTGACAGCGAGTATCAGCTGTCTGTGGTCACAGACCAACTGAACATTCAAGGGATGGAACCCCTTTCTGTTCCGGAAATCCTCGGCATTCTCATGCGGAGCACGCAAAGCCACATGCGTGCAGTCAATGGCGCCCTGCACCATGGGGAAGCCCGCTATCCTCGCAAAGCCCAGAGCGCGTTCTTGCTGCTTGTCTGGGGTCATGGGGAAAGAGATGAACTCTCGCCTCCTTTGAAAGAGGGCATTTGTGACCTTCCGGATGCAGCAATGCACCGCGAACTGGGAGATATTGGCGATGTCCCCAACAGCAGATTGAAATGAGCCAGTAGCATAAAAGTTCAGAGCCACTGTGACCTTCACTGCCACCGACAGAGACGTCCTGGACCTCAGTTGAGGCTGCAGATCTGGCTGCAGCAGGTGGCAGAGCTCAGTGACCACCTCCTTGCTGAAGCGCAGCCTTCGCAGACACTGCTCCTCAGACATATGAATGTAGGAGAGCTGTTCACGATATACCCTGGGAGGGTAAGCTCTCCTGTACAGACGCCTGTTGGCCCTCCTCCGTCTGGCCATCATTGCCACTCTCTCTCTGCGTCTCTGTCTCCTCCGATTCAGCTGGCGCAGGACGACGCCCCCCATCAGTGCAGCCCCCATATCTCTTAGCAAGCAAAGTTATGAAGGCCAGAAACCAAAGTACCAGCGAAGTTAGGATGAGTAGCCAAAACTACCTCACACAGCGTTGACTCAATGCAGAAGTCTCTCTTTCTCTCTCTCCGAATCTCTCTCTCTCTCAGAACGAGTGGTGCAAAAATGTCAACCACAGAGAAAGACAGGAAGAGGCCCCCTTTAAATAGCGCCCCCCCCAGCCCCACAGCGATTGATAGCGTTCCACTCTACCGGTCGTTGGATGCGCCAGGCGGTAAGGATGGGGGCGCCACTGAAATTCTGCTCCGGGGCGCCACAAGGGTGTTGCACTCTCGTATGACGTCACAATCTGCGCGCGCAGGAGATCGCGGCGATAAAGTTTAGCGCCGCTGCAAAATGTCTAGTTAAGTTCGCGAGCGGCGCAAACATCGCTGCGCCCGGGCGCTAGCTGCTTTGCGCCCCATTAGCGCCCTCTTAAGGCGCTAACGGGAGGCGCAACCAACTGAATTTTTCCCCCATTGTGTATTCCCTTGCCGTGTTAGTCCTCCCAAAATGCATCACCTCACACTTTTCAGGGTTATATTCCATTTGCCACTGTTCTGTCCATCTGACCAACCCGTTTATATCGTCCTGTAGCCTAAGGCTTCCCTCCTCGCTATTTACCACTCCACCAATTTTCGTGTCATCTGCGAACTTACTGATCATACCTCCTACATTCATATCTAAATCATTAATGTACACTACAAACAGCAAAGGACCCAGCACCGATTCATGCGGTACACCACTGGACACAGGCTTCCAGTCACAAAAACAACCTTCGACCATCACCCTTTGCCTCCTGCCACTAAGCCAATTTTGCATCCAATGTGCCAAATTGCCCGGGATCCTATGGGCTCTTACCTTCTTGACCAGCCTCCCATGTGGGACTTTGTCAAAAGCCTTACTGAAGTCCATGTAGACTACATGAACTGCACTACCCTCATCCACATACCTAATCACCCCCTCGAAAAATTCAATCAAATTGGTTAGACATGATCTCCCTCTGACAAAGCCATGCTGACTATCCTTGATTAATCCTTGCCTCTCCAAGTGGAGACTAATTCTGTCCCTCAGAATTTTTTCCAATAATTTCCCTACCACTGATGTTAGGCTCACTGGCCTGTAATTCCCTGGTTTATCCCTACTACCCTTCTTGAATAATGGTACTACGTTAGCTGTCCTCCAGTCCTCTGGCACCTCCCCTGTGGCACCTCTGGCACCTCCGCATCATGACCTCCCCTGTGGCCAGAGAGGTTCTGAAAATTTGTGTCAGAGCCCCTGCAATCTTCTCCCTTGCCTCACACAGCAGCCTGGGATACATCTCGTCTGGGCCTGGGGATTTATCCACTTTTAAGCCCGCTAAAACCGCTAGTACCTCCTCCCTCTCAATACTAATTTGTTCAAGTATATCACAATCCCCCTGCCTGATTTCTATGCCTACATCGTCCTTCTCCATAGTGAACACAGATGCAAAATATTCATTTAAAACCTTACCTAGATCTTCCAGCTCTGCACACAGATTGCCACTTTGGTCCCTAATGGGCCCTACTCTTTCCCTGGTTATCCTCTTGCCCTTAATATACTTATAAAACACCTTGGGATTTTCCTTTATTTTGCCCGCCAGTGTTTTTTCATGCCCCCTCTTCGCTCTCCTAAGAGACCATGTATGGTTTGATAGTGGTGTATAAAATTAGGTAGGGATGGGACAAAGTATATCGAAACAGACTGTTGTTCATTGTAGAACAAGGATTAAATGTTAGAGATTTAGGACAGAGAGCAGGGGCAATACAGGCTCCGCCTGGTCCTACACACTTCTGTCACATGCGCAACCATTGGAAGGAAATGATGGCGGGTCCAGGTGCGTTGCTGTCCTGCGAGACAGTACCATCATTTGTGCCCATTCCACCCATGCATCTTCTACTGGCCATTACCTTACCAAAGCCATTGATCAGAATGTGAGAAGTCGCACAACACCAGGTTATAGTCCAACAGCTTTATTTGAAATCACAAGCTTTCGGAGCGCTGCTCCTTCGTCAGCAGCGCTCCGAAAGCTTGTGATTTCAAATAAAGCTGTTGGACTATAACCTGGTGTTGTGCGACTTCTCACATTTGTCCACCCCAGTCCAACACCGGCATCTCCACATCATTGATCAGAATGACAGCAGAGCTAGGGGTTCTAAAACTGTGGGGCGGGGTGTGGCAAGATCTGGGGCAGTGCCGAGAAAAAAAAATTGATGCAGGAGGAGGTGGTAATTTGGATGTTTTAAGGTCCATTTTGAATCAGTAGCACCAACATAAAACTACCGTGTACCTTGGTGTTAACATGCAAGCCCAACAGGGTTCGAATGTGGAATTCTCTGCTACAAACCATTGCGGAAGCAGAGCCCATAAATTCTTTTAAAAGGGAATTAGACAGCTACTTGAAAATGGAATGCTGAGGCGCTGCCCCGGGGGAGTGGCAGTAGGCCTGTGGAGCAGGACCCTGCTGTCCTACTCCCACCAGTGCCACACCGCCATTGCCTTTGCTGCTGCCTATCAGCCAGCTCAGACTGCTGCCACCCATGCAGAGGTGATGCAGTCTATAGCCGGGCCTTCTAGGTCCAGAGCAGGTTGAGGTCGTCCTGCAAGGCCATCTGCAGTTTCCCCCACTGTAAGTCAGCAGCCTGCCACCAGCCATGCTGCAGCCACTGGGGGAGCACTTCGTAGGAACACTAGAGTACGTAAAGGCACACAAAAGGCAGGCACTAAGGGAATGCACAAAGGTGAATAGTTGATATTGTCATTTTGATTTAAATTTGATAATTTTATGAATTTTGTTTGGAATGTGTGCTTTGTGGTGGCTCTCATTTCAGCTTTGTGCCCGGGAGGACGCTGTGATGTTCCGTGACAGAGGGATGGTATGATGGGGAAGTGGTGAGAAACGGGGATCTGGGGTTTCATTCACTCGACTCGGAGTCTGATGAGGTGCTCACGGACAGCCTGTCCGGAACAGGGTTGTGCTGCCTGCTTCCACCCTTCCTCCTCCTCCTCTTCCTCTTCCTCTTCCTCTTCTTCTTCCTCCTCTTCCTCCTCCTCCTCCTGAGGTGGTCCCACAACCCCTGGTGGCAAGGGCTGCACCCTAATGGTGGCCAAGTTGTGGAGCATTCAGCAGACCACCACAAAATGGGTGTTCAGAGAGAAGACAATGAAGTCCCTTCTCCTGGAGTAGAGAGCCTCTGTGACCTCTCGGATGCAGCGATAGACGGTGAACTGGGAGATGTTAGCTATGTCTCCTGCTGTAGACTGGAAGATCTGGTGGCGAAAAGATTGAGGGCCACGGTGACCTTGAGGGCCACTGGGAGAGCCGTCGTCACCCTGCTCTCAGGCTGCAGGTCTGGTTGCAGGAGGTGGCAGAGTTCTGTGACCACCTCTTTGGTGAAGCCGGAGCCTCCTAATACACTACTGCTGATTTAAGTGGAGGTAGGAGAAGTGCTCTCGGAAGACCCTAGGTGGATAAGGCCTCCTGCTGAGAGCCCTCCTGGCCCTCCTCTTCCTCCCTCTGCGAGCATCTTCTTTTCTTCGCTGCCTCTGCTCCCTCTCCTGAAGATACTCGAGCGCGATGGGGAGTGCAAGTAGAGCCCCCATGACTGTGAGCAAGTGGGGTGAGCAGAAGCCCTTAAATGTGAAGCAAGGCGTTCTCCACTTGCATCAACATTCTCTGTGACCTCAGCAACTTTTAACATGTTTAGAAAGCTCCGAACAGTTGCAGAAACTTACACAGAGCCAGTACAACTGAAAGGCATGTCAGCTGCAATTTGTTGATGATCCCTTTAAATAGCGCTGGTGGGGGGTCCTTCCTGCTGCTGAATGTTTGGTCAGCTGGTCGTGATTAGGAGAGGGTGTTAAAGGGAGCGGCGACATCCAGAATGGCAGATCTGCATCAAATCAGCGTTGCACACTCATTGACGTCACAATCTGCCTCATCTAAATATCTGGAGCGAGCGCTGGCAATGGACGCGCTACGGACCTCCCCAAAATGGCAGCCGCTGCAGGGCCTGCTGGAAGCGGGCGGAAGCGAGTCAGCCGCCATTTTTCCTTCAAAACAGGCCTTAATGGCCGGCGCTAAACCCCCAAATTTCTAGGCTCATGTGTTTACTTGTGGGGGAGTCCAAAACTAGGGGTCATAAATATAAGATAGTCACTAATAAATCCAATAAGGAATTCAGGAGAAACTTCTTTACCCAGAGTATGGTTAGAATGCGGAACCTGCTACTACAGGGAGTGGTTGAGGCGAATAGCACAGATGCATTTAAGGGGGAACTAGATAAGTACATGAGGGAGAAAGGATTAGAAGGATATATTGATAGGGTTTAGATGAAGAGGGGTGGGAGGAAGCTCATGTGGAGCAAAAACCAGTTGGGCCGAATGGCCTGTTTCTGTGCTGTAAATTCTATGTACTCTATAACCATCTGGAAAATTACACAGCCAACTCATGCCACTGCTGGTTATCCATGGGGAAGAAGGTGAAATTCCTTGCTTGAGCAAGCAAGGCATCCGTTATTTACCTTATATATCTATGTACTGCAGATTAACGAATGTGCACGATGTTGCCAGTGGTGCTTTGGAACGATCCCGAGGCATAGAAGTTAAGGACGGTTGTTTCTTTCACAGCCAGTGGCAGTGCTGTGAAGTGAGTTTGGCTGCCAGTCACTGTGGCGTGCGGTAACTCATTCACAGCCTCCCTTGATTCACAGCATGTTCAAGCACTGCTCCTCTGACGGTTGTAGATATTTGCATCTCACTCTGTAAATGTAGGTGCAAGGATACTGGTGGGTGGCACAGACCACCTTTGGTTGCTTTAATGAGTTTTGGTGCAAAAATGGCACTGATAAAACATTTCCCACACTGGCACCTGAACGTCTAAATGGCAAGAAGAAGAAAAAAAACACAAGAAAAAATCTTAACAAATGGGATGTAAACTCTCCTTGCAGTTTTCAGGCAGGGCTTTTTAAATGCGCTGCTGTCAAGAACTGAGACTCTAGCAACCCTGGACACCCATTTTATGTGGATGGGTTGCTGCAACTCCCAGCAGGAGGACAGGAAATTGCATGAAGAACATTCATAACTCATTGGAGTCTCATTTACATATGCAAACTAACAAAGTGATGGGTGCTACCAGCTCCAGGGGGAAATGCTGATGAAACTTGCATGATTTGCTAAAAGATCAGAGAACCAGTGCAAAAGTTTTTCTATACAATTTTCAATCCGCTTCACCCAATATACACTCAATTTTTCAGGCAAAGATTGATTGGGGAATCAAGGCTTGTGTATCGGCAGGCCATGGAATGCATCATAGCTAAAGCCAATTATGTTCCCAACTAATGCCCATGTTGTCCCAAATTCACTGTATCTATTGAGCTAGTAATAAGTAGTCAGCTCAACAACAGTTCAACAATTATGGTTCTTAGTTCAGAGTGTCAAATGTCGGTCGGACTCAGTAAGTTGCATACATTCAGTACTTTATTGGTTAACAAGTTGTTTGAATAACTTACAAGGAAAATGATACGGGACTCACTTCCCTGTGTGCTAGCTTAAAACAATATTACCCGTTTGAAACTAGATCAGCCTTCGCGCTGGTGTCCTACAACAAGTCCCGGACTTGTGGCTCCTCCCTTCTCGAGTGTGATTCCTAGGTTCTCGCTGCCAGGTTCTCGCTGCTCAACTAGCTCTTGGCTCCCTTCTTTTATACCTATATTTTACTACCTATGTGCCGCCCCCCCGATAAGACAAGGTTGCTCTAATCAGTCATGAGACCTCTTGACAGTTCGCTCACAGCTTCTGTGATCATCACAACAGAATGGTCAAGGCGTGCCGTGTGCAGATTTGGCCATTTTGTCTAAGATGTGTTCATCCTTAGCCAATCAGTATCCTTGGTCGTTTAGGGAATTCCAGAGGTCTCTTATTATGTGATTTGCGACTGCTCAACCGTTAGACTAGATTGTCACCCTTATCTTGAGTTAATTATTGTTGTAGACGCGATCATCCTGCAAGCTTGTCATCTTTTGCAGGCCTGTTAACTATGTTATTTGAGCAGCCCTAGGCCCCCAGCTTCAAGTTTTTGTTTATTTGAGATCTCACTGGCTGCAGTTTTCGCAGTCCTTGACCATTTTCTAAAGGCACCAGTTCATATTTCTACAGCCCACATACATGCACATTACAGCAGGAGTCACTGGATAGTGATCAGAAACAGGAACACTTGCTGATTGATTTCCTCCTGAATTCTCGCAGTTGTTGAGATTAACTAACTCAATGCCAACATGGAATTGAACCCAGGCTTTCTAGTACTGCCCCAGGCTGAATCAGTGATTCTCCACTTCAGCACAAATGCTTTGCATCGGTGTCGAATTTGTAATGACCATTTTGACTTTGGAATAATGATGGTGAAAGCACATCTAGCCCTCAAAATTAACTGCAATGAGCACTACTCGCACTCAAACTTGATTAGCGTCATTTGATGGTGTCATTCCATAAAAGGAATTATGTGGACTCATGGAAAGCCTATGAATCATAATTATAAAATATTGGGCATTTCTTCTGAATTTTCGAGGAATGAATAATACTGGTGAAATTAATGGGACTGAAAGCCGATAAATCCCCTGGACCTGATGGCCTACATCCTAGGATTTTGAAAGAGGTGGCTATCGAGATAGTGGATGCATTGGTTGTCATTTTCCAAAATTCCATAGATTCTAGAACGGTTCCCATGGATTGGAAGGTAGCAAATGTAACCCCACTATTTAAGAAAGGAGGGAGAGAGAAAACGGGGATCTACAGACCTGTTAGCCTGACATCAGTAGCAGGGAAAATGCTAGAATCTATTATTAAGGGCGTGGTAACAGGGCACTTAGAAAATAATAATAGAATTGGGCAGATTCAACATGGATTTACGAAAGGGAAATCGTGTTTGACAAATCTGTTAGAGTTTTTTGAGATTGTGACTAGCAGAATAGATAAGGGGGAACCAGTGGATGTGGTGTATTTGGGTTTTCAGAAGGCATTCGATAAGGTTCCACACAAGAAGTTATTTAAAAAAATTAGGGCTCATGGGATTGGGGGTAATATACTAGCATGGATTGAGGATTGTTTAACGGACAGAAAACAGAGAGTAGGAATAAACGGGTCATTTTCGGGTTGACAGGCTGTAACTAGTGGGGTACCGCAAGGATCAGTGCTTGGGCCTCAGCTATTCACAATCTATATCAATGATTTGGATGAGGGGACCAAATGAAATATATCCAAGTTTGCTGATGATACAAAGCTGGGTGGGAATGTAAGTTGTGAGGAGGATGCAAAGAGGCTACAAGGGGATATAGATAAGCTAAGTGAGTGGGCAAGAACATGGCAAATAGAATATAATGTGGAGCAATGTGAAGTTATCCACTTTGGTAGGAAAAATAGAAAAGCAGAGTATTTTTTAAATGGTGAGAGATTTGGAAATGTTGGCGTTCAGCGGGACCTGGGTGTCCTTGTACATGAATCACTGAAAGTTAACATGCAGGTACAGCAAGCAATTAGGAAAGCAAATGGTATGTTGGCCTTTATTACAAGAAGATTTGAGTATAAGAGCAAAGACGTCTTACTGCAATTATATAGGGCCCTGGTGAGAACACACCTGGAGTATCGTGTAAAGTTTTGGTCTCCTTACCTAAGGAAGGATACACTTGGATAGAGGGAGTGCAACGAAGGTTCACCAGACTGATTCCTGGGATGGGGGTATTGTCCTATGAGGAGAGATTGAGTAGACTAGGCCTATATTCTCTGGGGTTTTGAAGAATGGGAGGTGATCTCATTGAAACATACAAAATTCTTACAGGGCTTGACAGGGTAGATGCAGGGAGGATGTTTCCCCTGGCTGAGGAGTCTAGAACCAGAAGTCACAGTTTCAGAATAAGGGGTCGGCCATTAAGGACTGAGATGAGGAGAAATTTCTTCATCAGAGGGTGGTGAATCTTTGGAATTCTCTACCCCAGAGGGCTGTGGAGGCTCAGTCGTTGAGTATATTCAAAACAGAGATTGATAGATTTTTGGATATTAAGGGAATCAAAGGATATGGGGATAGTGCGAGAAGGTGGAGTTGAGGTAGAAGAGCAGCCATGATCTTATTGAATGGCGGAGCAGGCTCGAGGGGCCAAATGGCCTACTCCTGCTCCTATTTCTTATGTTCTTTTATCCTCAGGTGCTGTACCTTTGCATAATTTCCTGGGAATTGTCAATCTAAGGAAAATTGAATTTTTGAATCATGCATTGATATAATTTTAATCAAAATTTTAGCATTAGAGTTCTCTGTCTACAATAGCAAGTGGCAAAAGGAACTTCCTGTATAAGTTATAGAAAAGAAAGAAAAATATATTTTGCTTTAATGATGAAAGTGTGATTTTGGATACTGAAGATTGCAGATAATAAACTCATAGGAAAATCTAACAGAATAAAATAGGAACATCGGAGAAGGAGTAGGCCATTCAGCCCCTCGAGCCCGTTCTGCCATTCAATGAGATCATAGCTGATGTGTACATCAGCTCCATTTACCTACCTTTGATCCATATCCCTTGATACCCTTACCTAACACAAATCTACCAATCTCATTCTTGAAAATTTTACTTGATCCAATGTCCATAGCACTTTGGGGAGAGAGTTCCAAATTTCCACAACACCTAGTGTGAAACACAACATTTTTCACTTACACATCTGAATCAATGCTAACCATGTGACAGGCATTAGGGAGCTATCTCAGTAATAGCCACAGTTTGTGCCTCTTCATTGGTTTTCCATCCATTTCATTTTTGCCTGGCAACTCCCCTCCCTCCCTCCCCTGCCCTGCCAAAAGCCAGAAGAATATTTAAGAATTGTTTTGAAGTTTTATACTGATGTCTGTCTACAAAAATACCACTCATGTCATCTGCACCTGTTCCCAATTTAACACAACAATTATTCCATTGCTTCCCATTGGATTATAGACTGTTGATGAAACCACAGTGGACCATTGCTCAGAATTCACTCTCCCATTGGCTTTGATTGCATGATATCCTGTGCTTCATTGCTTTTGATTGGATTTGGGTGGTTGCTATCTGATAGCGACATGTGTCGGGCTAGCTTGGCCCACATAGTGTAAAGAAGTGGGGCGTGAAATTGGTAGCGCCCATTGTTTGGCATCCGATGCGCGCCTTTCCGTGAATTGTGCCGGACGCCATCTTGGTGAGGGCGTTAGCACACGCACAGCTAATGTTCGCCGGAAATATGCAGAACAGACAGATCATGACGTCAAACAGCGTGTAACGCTGATTTGACGCCAGCAGTACCATTTTGGAGCTTAACGCTCCAGCTGACGCCCTCTCTTAACTCGTGCCCAGCGTCTCACCACGTGCAGATCCCGCCTCTAATCTATCCTCTAAGATATGCGCAGTGTCAGTATCTGAGCTGGTGGCTGCGAGTTTGAAATCAAGTGACGGTGCTGTGTCTTCATCGTCACTCCAGTGCCTAGCCAGGTTACACCTCTTGGGTATCTGAAAGGAAGAAGGCACAAGTGTAAGGCTGTGGTGAGGGGAGGGGGGTAAATTATGAGGTGTGTCATTTACCTCCACAGTTATCTGCTCCCACTGCCTTTTGACCATGTGTCTGGAGGGCTTCCTGCTCCCCTGCAGATGCAGGACATCTCTCATCCTTTCCACCTCCTCCACCAAGACCTCAGTGCAGCGTCCGAAAACCTTGGAGCCCGCTCTCTCCCATGTTGTGCCATTTCTAACTGTTTCCCAGAACAGATTCACTTCCTGCACGATTCCTAGCACCTGCTCCTGCCAGAATGCACCTCCCCTTTAAGAGGTACAGGCTAGCTTTAAGCAGTGCAGGTTAGCTTTAAGGCAAGCAAAAAAAATGGACTCAACTTATTCCCCCATTCATGTTAAGAGGTGCTAGGAAATTATGATTTTGGGCCCCAGCTGCTGCATTCAGCCAATGAACTGCGCACTTAGTGCTGGCTGCACGCAGAAATCATTATAATGAGCAGACAGCACAATGTTGGCATGCTGCCTACATTTAAATCAATGGGCGCGGGCTAATCGTGCATCGCGTTCCCTGCGCCGCTTTTCGGGGGCTATCCAATTTAGCCACCGGTGACTCTAGACAGTACTTAAAATCAATGATAATTCTGCTAACAGGCATGTCTGGGGCAGATGTCCAGCTTGATATCTTACACATGTGCTTACCTTATCTTTGTAGCAGTTTTGAATGTGCAGTGCTTCGGAAAAATTGCATCGGTCTATTGAGGTTGTTTCTTTTTAACATCGTGTGGGTGAGTGGGTTTGGGAAGCCAATTGCAGATCAGCTGAACAGCCTGACTGCGATAAAACAAAAACCAATAAAAGGTCATATTCTTCATTAAAACTGTTTGGCAAAGCCTCATAATTTTTTTTACAAATGCACAATGCAATGGCATAGCTTGTATCAAAACACACATAAACAAATCAACATGTTCTCCTTAAACAAAAAAAATGGACTAAACTTATTTCGTCATTTATTTTCTCCTCTCATTTCCTGAAGGCGTTGACTCATGCTGGGTATGATTCCACTGGCATTGGCAGCCAACCCAGGCCTACCCAGGGCCTATTCTTCATGTGGCTGCCTTGGTGTGAGTGCTGGGCAAGGTATTTGACTGTGGGGAGTGTCATAGACAAGCCCAATCCTTTCCTCAGCAGTTTTCCATGCAGGAACTGGAATCTGGCTGGTTTTCCTTTCCCTTAGCCCAGGGGTGCAAAGGGCAATTATGGTACCTTCAACTTCTATCATGCCTGAGACTGGCTAATTCAGCACAGAATGTTGATCAAACCTGGATACCTTCTTTGTATATCTGAGTTTGAGACTAGGCAGTACACTTATGTACGCCTAAAGATTTGAGCAACCAAATGATATTTTTATTTAGAAACTGTTGCCTTAATGTACCTTTGCCTTTCTGAGATCTCAACTATCTATGTATCTTAAGCAAAGACAAGTTTTTTTTCTGAGCTGATTGATAATAGTGTCCCATTTAATGAATGTGAAAAACCATTGCTTTATTGTATTTTCTTTATAACCCTCAGAAAACCACTCATATGTGGGTTTTCTTTACAGTGTGAGACTTGATGGCTTACCTGGCTTGTTAGCTGAAACCCTAATGTTCTCATTAGACGATCATCTTTTCTTTTCCAGAACTTGCCCTCAGTCCTCTTCACTTGCCATTGTGTCTCACAACAGGCACATTAGCAAAGCATCACGCCACAAGATTGGACACTGCAGTAATTAACTCAATTCAAGCACTGAAAAGACAGATGGCAGAAAAGAGGAAAAGACTTGCTATTAAACAGAAGACAATTGTTCTCTGCAGCAGATAGAACATATTCATCTTCGGCAGCATGTCATAGTTCCCTCTTTGTCTGTCTGTCTGTCTGACTGCCTTTTCTTCCTCTCTTGTGAAGCAATAACTTCATCACAGCAGTCAGCCCCGTTCCATAAATAGTGTCTCAGGATTTTCTGCCAAGAATGGGTTCTATAAAAAGATAATAATTAAAATCTAGTCAGCTTGAAAAAACAGGCCCATAAAGGAAACAGGGACGTTTTAATTGAAAATATTAAACTGATCAGTGACTTGATGCTGCTGGATTTCAATGCATTGTATCAGAAAAAAACAACAAAAATAAAAATGAAGGTTTCTTTACATTTATCCTTAATGTTTGTTCAATACAGAATGTACAGAGCTTTATTTTATTACTCAGTGTTAAACTGTTTCTATATTTTTTCCTATCTCTTCCTATCACTCCAGTTTTCTTCTTCCTGTCTTGAAAGTACTGACTCATGCTAGAGTCTGGCTCCACAATGCAAGCTCCACTTTGAGACTTCACCCAAGTGGCTACTCTTCATTTGTAAACTTAGACAGTGGGTGTCAACGTGCCATTCTACCATAGAGACCATCAATGCCAAGCTCGATTTGGTATTAGTCTGCAATATTTCACAAATTGCTATTAAGGGGAAAATACTTTTCTTCAAGTGTTTACAAGATCAACATTTGTGTAGCCCCATTTTCTATAATAATAAATCCATATGCAATGGCCCCTTTATTCCTTCACAACTCCTCCGATAATGAAGCATCCAAATGCCTAAACAACATCCAAACTTGTGTTGACAAGCAGGTAACATTTGCACCACGTAAGTGCCAGGCAATGATCTTCTCCAACAAGAAAAGCCCAATCACTTTCCCGACAAACAACAATATCATCGTCACCGAGCCTCTGCACCATCTATAAGGCTCAAGTAAGGAGTGCAATGGAATACTCACTAACCAAAAGCACTCAAGAAGCTCAACACCATCCAGGACAAAGTAGTTCACTTGATTGACGCTCCTCCAATTGAATTCAACATCCACCCGCTTCACCATTGGCGCACTGTGCCTGAAGTGCATACTATCTACCGGATACATTGCAGCAACTCTCCAAGCTTACTTCAACAGCACCTCCCAGTATCGCGAACTCTACCGCCAAGGAGGACACGAGTAACAACACCAGAGCAACACTATTACCTACAATTTCCCCTCCTGGGGCAAAATCCTGGAATTTCCTAGCAACACCATTATGGGAGCACCTTTAACACAAAGCTTATAGCAGTTCAAGGAGAAGGCTCACCATCACCTCCTCAGGGTAACTAGGGATAAGCAATAAATGTGACCTTGCAAGCATCGCCCACGTCCTGAGTACAAATAATCATTAAAAAACATCCTTAGTTTGACTGAATAAGAATTGTATCAGAAGTTGACAGTAACCATGTCAAACTTAAGACATTTCAGCCTCAATTAGCTGAAATAAACAGCCTCAACAGCAATCTTTTCCCCAATATCAGCTCTACATCTAAACTGGAAAACAGCAACAAATCAGATAAGTAAAATTAGGATATATTTTGCTCTATTAACATTATAGAAAAATCATTTTACTATGTAAGGGATGTTTATAATGAGAAAAAACACTGGGAGTAAATTTCCACTTGGGCAGAGCGATCGATTGCTTTAGTCAAAGTGGCATATTGGAAATGAAAAGAAAGTGTTTCTGGTCTTCAGCTGACTGTGCCGACCACACTATGCTCAGGCAGGTCTTGTAATGGCCCTGATACCCGCATAAATTATCATAATGGCCCGGAATTTCCTGAGAACTTGCTCCATAATAATAGCGCATCCAGGGCCTACCCCATTATTATAGCACAGAAGTTCCAGGAAATGTTGGCGCAAGTGACTAATGCCATTACTTGAGCCACTCCATAATTTCCTAGGACTTTCGCGTTGATCCACCCTGACCCTCGCCGAAAACTGAGAAGTGAATTATCAAAGCTCCTCCCCCATCTTGGGAGGTGGGGGCAAGAAGAGAGAAACTTGGGGGTGCTTGTGCACAAATCTTTGAAGGTGGCAGGACAGGTTAACAAAGCAATTAATAAAGCAAGTGGGATCCTGGGATTTATAAATGGAGGCATAGAGTACAAAAGCCAGGAAGTTATACTATACCTTTACAAAACATGAGTTCGGCCCCAACTGGAGCATTGTGTTCAATTCTAGACACCACACTTTAGGAAGGACGTGAAGGCTAGAGAGGGTACAGAAGGGATTACAGTTACGTGGATAGACTGGAGAAGCTGGGATTGTTCTCATTGGAGCAGAGAAGGCTAAGAGGAGATTTGATAGAGGTGTTTAAAATCATGAAGGGTTTAGATATGGTAATTAAAGAGAAAGGGGGAGAAATTCATTATAGCCCAGGAATGGGTGGTAACTTTTGAAAAGTTTGAGAATTAGCGCCAGGTGCTATTGCTTCAGACTGCATGCAAAATTCAGTCTCATTGCACAAAGAAAGGATTGGAGTGCTAAATCAAGCGCTAATGGCCTAGCTCAGTGGTGTTAAACTCGAAGCGCTGACCAATATCAGGTGCAATCTAATCACAAGTCATCATTGCCACAAGCTCTTTCCAGTTCTTAAAGGAGAGGTTCATTGATGCTGCAGAACCTCAGTCGCATCATTGCTGGCTGTGCAGCCGTTTCAGTCAGCAGCAACAGGTCAAGGAGAAGGAGCCGGACGACTCAAGTAGCCGTAATGATGGTAGATCCACGCCCCAGGGAGAGAGCCCGCAGATTCTGCGATCAAGCATTGGAGGAGTTGGTGTTCGCTGTGGAAAGACGGAGGGCGGTGCTCTACCTGGCAAGTGGCAGGAGGCCCTCGCCACAAGTCTTGCACACCATGTGGAGGGAGGTAGCCCAGCTTGTCTCGGGGAGCACTGTGGTCCCCAGGGCCCACACACAGTGCAGGAAGAAATTAACAACCTCACTCGGGTGGTCAGGATGACAGCATTCCTGCGCCCACCGCTGGCATTGCGTCATTGTCCTTGTCGCTGCCTGTCATCCAGTCAGCCCAGACTGCTGCCGCCCATGCTGAGGTGATGCAGTCTACAGCCAGGCCTTCCAGGCCCAGAGCTGGTCGAGGGTGTCCTGCAAGGCCATCTGAAGTCTCCCGCACGGACACTCAGCTGCCTTCCACCAGCCCTGCTGCAGCCACTGGGCCAACACTTCGTAGGAGCACCAGAGTAGGCAAAGGAACAGTAATGAGAGGCACTAAGGGATTGCACAAGGATGAATAGTTAATATTGTTGTTGTAAATATGTGTTCACTGATTATTGATAAATTTATTAATTCAGTTTAGATTATTTTGTGGTGTGTCTCATTTCAGCTTTGTGCTGTGATGTGGCCTGCGACAGGGCTGGAATGATGGGGATGTGGTGAGCAACGGGGATCTGGGGTTTAATTCATTGGAACCGCAGTCTGATGAGGCGGTCACGGACCACCCTTCCAGAAGGCCGATTAAGTGGCTGCCTCCTCCCTCGCTCCTGTTCCTCCTCCTCCTCCTCCTCCTCTCCCTCTTCCTCCTTCTGAGGTGGTTCCACAATCCCTGCTGGCAAGGGCTGGGCCCTCATGATAGCCAAGTTGTGGAGCATGCAGCAGACCACCACAAAATGGAACACCCGCTCAGCCGAGTACTGGAGGGCTCCTCCTGAGCGGTCAAGGCAGCAGAACCGTTGCTTGAGCACCCTGATGGTCTGCTCATTGATGATGTTCCTGGTGGTAGCATGGCTCTCATTATATGAGTGCTGAGCAGGAGTGTTGAGGTTGCGGAGGGGAGTCATGAGCCAGGTGGAGAGCGTTTAACCCTTATCTCCGACCACCCAGCCGCTAGCTTGATGTGGTGGCTGGAAGAGAGCTGGCACACCGGTCTGGCGCAGGATGAAGGCATCGTGGCTGCTGCCAGGATAGTTGGCATTGACATTGAAGATTCGCTGTCTGTGGTCACACACCAACTGCACATTAAGTGAGTGGTAGCCTTTGCAGTTACGGAAGATCTCATGATTGTTATGCGGTGCCCGCAAAGCCACGTGGGTTCAGTCGATGGCGCGCTGCACCATGGGGAAGCCCGCTATCCTGGCAAAGCCACATGCACATTCGTCCTGCTTCTCTCTGGTGATGGGGAAGGAAATGTAGTCCCTTCTCCTACTGTAGAGAGCCTCTGTGACCTCCCGGATGCAGCGATCGATGGCGAACTGTGAGATGTTCGCTATATCTCCTGTTGCAGACTGGAAGGAACCGCTGGCGAAGAAATTGAGGGCGACGGTGACCTTGACTGCCACTGGGAGAGCCTTCCTCATCCTGATCTGAGGCTCAAGGTCTGGTTGAAGGAGGTGGCAGAGTTCTGTGACCGCTTCCTTACTGAAGCAGAGCCTTCTAATACACTGCTCCTCGCTTAATTGGAGGTAAGAGAAGTGCTCTCAGAATACCCTCGGAGGGTAAGGCCTCCTGCTGAAAGCCCTCCTGGCCCTCCTCCTCCCTCTGGACACATGTTCCAATCTTTCTCACTGCCTCCGCTCCCTCGACTGTAGATCCTGGAGGGCCAGGTCGACTGCCAGTACAGCCCCCATTAATGTAACTGAGTGTAACACTTTTATGTGTTGTGAGAATAAATGTAACTAATTGTTAGTAGCCACAATACTCCTACTACTAAACAACTTTTAAATGACTGAATTAAACTGTTGCACAATATCAGACTAACAAGGAAGCAGTGAACCAGTACTAACATGACAGCTGCGACTCATTACTCATGATTCCTTTAAGTAGTGCCCCTGGAGCCGGCATCCACCTGCTTGACACCTCCTCTTCCTGTCGCTGTCGGGGCGAGGCGCTAAGGCAGGGGGCGACAATGAATTTTGCAGATTGGGCGCCCACTGAGCGTTGCGCTGAGGTCCCCGGCAGTAACTCATAGCGGCGCGCTATGGGGTGGGTGGGGGGGGGGCAGATTTGGCGTGCGTTGCTGGATTCGCCTCGCCCCGGCGCTACTGCACCAGCCCCCACCAGGTGCTAACTGGAAATGCTAACCAACTGAATTTTTCCACAAATTGTTTCCAATGGCTGAAGGGTCGATAACCAGAGGGCACAGATTTAAGGTAATTGGTAAAAGAACCCGAGGCGACATTAAGCAAAACTTTTTTGCACAACGAGCGATTAGGATTTGGAATGCACTTCCTGATAGGGTGGTGAATACAGATTCAATAGTAGCCTTCAAAATAGAATTGGATAAATGCTTGATGGAGAAAAATTAAAGGATTATGGGGAAGAGTGGGGGAGTGGGGCTAACTGGATTGGTTTTCAAAAGAGCCGGCACAGACTCGAAGGGCCGAATGGCCTCCTTCTGTGCTGTACTATTCTATAACTCCATGATTAAAATAAATGGCGATCACCAATTTCTTTAATTAATGCCATTTGACCGCCGCTGCTACTTAGCTGGTGAGCCCTTGGTAATCTGGTAGCAGTGTTTTAATAGTCCAGTGTTGCATTGCCATTTACTTTAAAGTGTTGGTTTTATATAAGTCCAGAGGTGCATGAAAGGGACTGTGCATGCGAATTTAATTAAGTGTCAAAAGTTATTTTGTTGAAAGTTACTGGGGGTGAAATTGGGTGCCTTTGCACCTCCCGTTAGTGCCTCCGGGGGCGCTAACGGGGCGCAAATTGCTTTGCAACCGGGCACGGCGCTGACATCGACTCCCGCCTTATTCGGCGGGAGTTTTGTGGCGGCACTGCAGCATTGCGTCCCGATCTCCTTCCCCTGGAGATCGTGACGTCATCGCCGTGCGCATCGCCTCAGTAATGCCCTGGACCCGAAATTGACTTCTGCCCCCTGCAGCAAACACCGACAGCTGCATAAATGTTCCTGGTGCTAATTTTCTCAACTTTTAAAAGTTAGTGCCCCAAACGGGGCTATAATGAATTTCTCCCCCTTTGTGTTTCCATTTGAATATCAATTAGAACACAAAATCTCACTACATTTTGTGTAAATTTATGGTGTAGTCTTGCTAAAGGGTCTAGAAAGGTATTTCCCTGATGTCTCTGTGGGAATTATAGTGCTAGAACAATGGCCGGGTGGTCCTTATCAAATCTGACCCCCGCAGGACGTCGATATTGTTGTAATGAAATGAGTAAGTGTTGTCAGTGTATTGGAGCACTCAGTGCTAAATTTAATAAATTTATTGATAATTCAAACAAAGCATCTTTCCAGGTATAGTGTTGTCAGTTTGACACTATTTCAATATGGCCTCAATAGTATTTTTCTTCAATACCCTGTTAAGGAAGTCTAGATATTATTATTAGTAATATTAATGGATGAACATTTAATGCCATCATGTGACATTTCTTTGTCCGCTATTTTAATGGAGGCGCCTGATGATACAAATGTGATCATTGTTTGTCTGCTACTACTGCCAACAGTAACTTCTAGGCTCAAAAAAAGTCTGGTGATAAAGCAACAAACAAGAGTCAAGAAACAAGTACATTGTTTTGTTAATAATAGTTGACCACAATCGGCATGTAATGGATGGAAAATTGGGTGTGTTTCGTTACGGATGCGCCATCCACCCCATCAGTTTTCCTCTATGTCCTCCAACCAGGCGATCCTTTATGCCCAAGTGTTATAACAGGAAACTCTGCCCTGGTGTCTCTTGAAAAGTTTCAGAAAAAAAGAAATCTGGCTGTGAAATCTGGCTGCCATTTCCATTGGAGGTGTATATAGATCATTTATGAAAATGGAATAAACAGAACAGCAGGGCGATGCTGGGCAGTAGCCACTAATGCTCAAACAGTACAGACACGGCTGCAGCTTTCAGCCCTGCTCTGCTCAGTTCCCAATCTGAGCAGTGCCAAGCAGAAAGATGACGAGCGAAGCCTGTTGTGCCCCTTGCAGTGGGAAGGGAAAATAGGAGAAAAGGCTCATGCTTGGCCGCAGTGACCACTGAAGATTCCCAAGCAGAGCAAGCATTTGCCTGCCCTAAGAGGGCGCTAACGGGGCACAAAGCAACTAGCGCCTGGGTGCGGCGCCGCCAATGCCTCCCGCGAAATTCAGCAGGAGGTTAGCGGCAGCAGCAACCGTTAGCGCCGGCGATGACATCATCGCCGTGCGCAGCACCCCACTCGTGCCCCGGCCGCGATCTCCGGTAGCGCCCCCTGACTTACCGCCAGACGCTATGTCCGACGGGGTCAGGGGGGCCTACCTGCGGCCGGGGCGGTGCAAATTAAAGGGGAGGTGCCGGGTGGCCATTTTTGTTGCTGGCCGCCTGCCAGCACCTGCCCCCGTTGCCGTCCCGGCCTCCTCTGCAGCACCCCCGCAGGATGCCGGCTGCGCTCCGTGAGCCCGGCACTCCTCTTGAGTGCTGGGCTCTTTTACCGGCACTCCGATCCCTGGTGGCCCAGCTGGGCCCCGGGTCGTGCTGCGCTAGGCCCCTCCATTTTAATAAGGGGAGGAAGGCCTGCAGTACCGCGGCACGTTGCGCCGCGTTTTTCACTTGCAGCGCCCCAAGAGGGAGGCGGGGTGCTTCCAGTAGCGCCCCACCTCCCTCTTGGGGCACTACTGGTGAATTTCGGTCGCGGGGGAGCTAATTTTTTCGGGGCGCTAGAAGTAGCACCCCGGCGAAGTTAGCGCCCCAAAGGGGGCGCAACCCAATTTTTCCCCCGTTATATAAATGCAAGTTGCTGTTGTTGTTAAAACAGGTGTTATTCCCCTCATTTACATATGTAAAGGGCCAAATGCCTGCTCTAGGTTGACGCCAGGGACGCCTAAAATAATCACCCGGCCCAATATGGGGTTGGATGTCTTTTAGGCATCCTTGAGGTGCGGGCAATTGCCCTGAGAAATTGGTATTGTTGTGCTTGTTTCCCACCTGGAAAAAGAGCACTACGAGGACCAATCTCTCCCCCAGTTTCTTTTCATTTAAAATTATTTTCTAAAAACATTTATAAAATGTTTTGGATACACTTTCCTCCATTTGGAGAGTGCTGTCTCTTGATTTGCTACCTTATAGTTCTAATGGCACTAGGGAGCCTTAAGGCTCGTATCGTACGGTTTAGCTTCCATTCTGGATACGTTGAACAACCTCTTCTACATTAATATGCATACTCTTCATATATATGCAAAGTGACTTGATGATAACTGATATAACTTTATTTAAGCTTATGTGGATAAGATATAGGGGGTGAAATGCCTCTTGGATGATAGCGCAAAACCGGCATTATCGCATTAGCCATCTGTTTTAGGCCCCGCTTGATATTCCGTTCTATTGAAGTTAATGGAACTGAATATCGGGCGGGGACTATAGGTGGCAACCAATGCGATGCCACCCGTTTTGTGCTAGATCAACTTTAACCCCATAGTCTTCTCATTTTATTTTAAATATTACCATTATTGGTTTATAAAGTTTGACCTGAATGGTGTGATCTATAGCATGCCATATTTGGTGTAAAAGTAGAGCTGGAAATCTGAAGGCAGCTTTGAATTCTCTTTGCCATCATGACATGTATAATATACATTGCCATAATCTGCTATTGTCACTCTGCTACCTTACTTGCTACACCCTTGCAAACATTTTCTTGTGTTAGCACAGTGTTTTCTTAACAATCACTACATTCCTTCAAGTCCATATATTTCTTGTGATGATTCTATACAAATGATGCTGCCTTATCCTTTCTGTGCTTCTTTAAGTTGTGCTATTTCTTCAGGATCTCCTGCCAGATTATTTGCATTATTGAGATGGAGTTCACAAGTTACCACTCCTGTTGTTTCTCTATCATATTTAAGACCATCCTCCCACGTCACAACTGTTGTTGTATTTCTCCATTACACAGTTCACAAGAAATGCAAAGCGAGGTTGCCAAATCTGGCTTTTTTCTGTGGTCGTTGAGTGATTTTCAAAGAAGACTAACAAAGTTTTCAACATTTCTACTGGCTAGGTGGCTTGTTTGCTGCTTAAGAAGGATTAAAAGTTCAATATTCCAGGTGCACCAAGATCGACTGCTAGTTTTTCATTACAAGTAACAAAATAGTATGGCCCAGAATTTGCGGTCCTGATGACAGCGAACTGGCAGCATCGCTGTCATTTCGCCTTTGAAACAGACCTCAACTTCAGGATTTAGTGCATGTGCAGCCTAATGCGGAAATCCTGAAGTTGCGGTCTGTCATTCACTGCTCCAGCACAGGCTGCGCTGTGCCCCTCACCGCCCCCGCCCCCCAGAGCCGGCAATCGGTGTAATCTGTCAAATCAGGGAAAGTAACGAAAACTTCGGCTCTTCCGCAGTAATACCGTTGTTAAATTCCCCATTAAAAGTTAGACCCTTTTGGATTAGGTGTAACTGGGGTTTTAACAGCATATTGACTGCTAAACAAAGGTTATGGCCCTGAAAAACTAATTTTAATTTTGTGGAGTGTCAAATTTATCTATTTTAGTAAAAATTAAATTTTTAAGAAAATTTTAAAAACATTTTTAAAAATTTGTTCATCTTTATTTCTGGATTGCCTTTTCCCCATGTTAGAGCCCCAATCTTTGTTTTGCTCTCTCTAACATTTTTTTAAAGTTACCCACTTCCTGGTTCACTGTCTGTGAAAATTCTGCCTTTTGATTAGCTGCTTAGACAGCTTGTTGACGTCACAACAGTTCGCACTAGGGGATCCCCACTGTACTCCGCTGATTTGAATTACACGTCGGGAAACCCGAACTTCTCGCCACAGAGATCGTGAGATCTTTGTGCGAAGCTTACTTCAGGGGCCAGTGGCGAACGCCTTTGCTTTGCTGCTGACTGCAAATTACGGGCCTATATTTTTACAGTTTAGTTGGTGGGTTGTAAATTACAGCGAAAACAAAAAATTATCCTCCTTTCTTCAAAAGAAAACTATGATCCGAGTTTATCTCAGACTGTACTATTCACACACTGGGACTGTGGCATAATAAGCAACAGCCTTGAGAACCAAAAAGAAATCTAAATTAGCCTGATTCACAATGTTTCTGTCCTCGTCCGCCAACCATTAACTTCAAAATATTTTTTAAAAAGAAAGTATTCCTTATGCTGGGCACTGGCACAAGACTAGGAAAAGCCTACTTTCTGCTCCACATCCGAAGAGTTACTGGAAACAAACTTATTGATACCATGTCTCACAGTTTCATTCTTCTAGCAAATTGAATGAAGTCCCATTTATTATTGTTCTTGTTAAAATAAATTATTATATTATGTGGAATACTGTGGCTTTAATGAAGAGGGGCAATTAACTTGAAGCAATATGCTCCCATTAGAATACAGCAGATGTGAGCTCACGTTGGAACTCTTTGGGCGGCAGCATTACTATGGCAACTACAAGAGGATTATGGTAAAAATATGATCACTTCACTAATCTCTACTGCCTGTGAGAAGAATGAATGAGATCAGTCAGTCATATTTATTGATATCAGTTTGATATCAAATCGGTAGTAGATAGTTCTGGGACAAGATTTTTAAAAACTCGGTGAAAAACATCAGATAGATTGGGAATATCTCACTCTTGGTTTAAAGATCTGCTTTAAAGCAACATATGCTATATTACTTTGACCTCAAGTTGCAGTGATCGGTCTGCACCTGAAATACTAACTTGTCTTTTCTCTTTTGAGACACTGACGGGCCTGCTGTGTATTTCCAGCATTTTCTGTTTTTATTTGCAACACTGTGATGTTTTGTTATTATTTCTTTCGCACATTCATATATTCCTCCATTTGCTGTTTATCAAAATGTGTTAATTCCTTTTCTTGTCAAGACTGCTGGTCTCTGCTCCTTTTCCTCTGTATCACAGCCTCACCCACCTCAAGTGTTAATTATCACTCCTATTTATATTCTGTGAAACCACAAGACCAGTGTGATGTTAGGCCCAAATTATTTTGAAATAGTGTTATTTATGAATCTTTTTCTGTATCTACAGTTGTCAAGCTGCAGCCTACATAAACTGACATGCCAACTACCTCCAAAACTAGGAATTGGATAGAAAACAATGTGAAGGGGAATTAAAAATTCCCAAAGATAACTAACAGTGCTTTTATTTACAGTGTCAGCTGTGGCTCAGTTGGTAGCACACTCGCCTCTGATGTCAGAAGGTTGTGGGTTCAAGTCCCACTCCAGGGACTTGCGCACATAAAGCTAGTCTGACACTCCAGTGCAGTGCTGAGGGAGTGCTGCACTGTCAGAGGTGCTGTCTTTCGGATGAGACGTTAAACCGAGGCTCTGTCTGCTCTCTCAGGTGGACGTGAAAGATCCCATGGCACTATTTCAAAGAAGAACAGGGGAGTTATCCCCGGTGTCCTGGCCAATATATATCCCTCAGCCAACAAAACAAAAACAGATTATCTGGTTATTTTCACATTGCTGTTTATGGGAGCTTGCTGTGCGCACATTGGCTACTGTGTTTCCCACATTACAACAGTGACTAAACGTCAAAAGTACTTCATTGGCTGTAAAGCGCCTTGAGACATCCGGTGGTCGTGAAAGGCGCTATATAAATGCAAGTCTTTTTTTTTACTTCTCCTTTCCCCTTCTATTCCCTCTTCTCCTGAAGGCAACCTCCCATGCTGGGGTATGATTCTATCGGCACTAGGAGCCTTTTACACACACACACACACACACACTTTCCAGAAAAGGCCACTGGATAGTAATCAAGAGTGGGCCTTTTGATGATGGCAGCGTTCATTGTTTTATTTTGTGGATTTGGAGACATCAAGATGGCAGGCACCAAAATATTGTGGTTGGTGCCTCTGATTCTTGTTAAACTGCAAGATTTAAAGATTAAATGTGTTAAAAAATAGGTGGTTGATTTGTACTATAAGTGTACTATCATAGACAATAAACGCCACAGTTTACAAATATCTTAAATTTATTGCAGAAACACTCATCTCTGAAGTTAAAGCTTACAGATCTTTATTCCTGGCATAAAGCCCCTCCTGCTGGGAATACACACTGAAAAATTACGGACCACACCCGAGAATTTTTTTATAGGTACAGTTGTGATGGATATCAGTTCTAATTGTACCGTGGCAAATGGTAAAATTGTATTTAATAAATCTGATAGGATCAAAAAAAATCATGAAATCTGTCCAGTTATCATAAAAACCAAACTGGTTTAATAATGCCCTTCAGCAAAGGGAGCGCGGCACGCCTATCTGGTCCAGCTGCACATAACTCTAGTCCATATTATGTGATGGAGTCTTAGGGGGGAAAATTAGGTTGTTTTGCGCCTCCTGTTAGCGCCCCTGGGGCATTCAGTGGGAGGTTAGCGGCGGCGGTAGCTGGTAGCGCCCTGCTCGTGCCCCGGCCGCAAACTTCAGTTGCGCCCCCGACCTATCGCCGGACAATATGTCCGACAGGGTCAGGGTGGCCTTTTTGCAGCCGTGGCGGCGCACGTTAAAGGGCGGGTGTCAGGCGGCCATTTCTTGAGTGCCGGGCAGCTTTTCCGGCACCATGCTCCCTGGTGCGCGCAGCGCTAGGCCCTTTCCCTTTAATCAGGGGAGGGAGGCCTGCAATACCGCGGCGTTACGTGTCGATGCGCGTGGCGCTGTTGCACGTAGCGCCGCGATATTCACTTGTAGTGCCCCAGGAAGGAGGGGGCTCGCTTCCACTAGCGCCCTGCCTCCTGCTTGGGGTGCTACCACTGAATTTACAGCGCAGGGGCACTAACTTTTTCAGGGCGCTAAAAGTTAGCGCCCCAAAGGGGGCGCCACTGAATTTTCCTCCCTTAATGTCCTCTGAATTGGCCTAGCATGCTACTCAAACAATCACTACAATAGCAGTTCAAGAAGAAAGCACACCATCACCTTCTCAGGATAATTAGGACTGGACAATAAAACGTGGCCTTGCCAGTATTACCCACATCCTGAGACCAAATTTAAAAAAAAATTCTGTCCACTCCTAGGGCCGTGAATTTAATCGTGCTGAGGGGGCAGGTTTGGAGGCGGGTCTGCTGTCAAAATAGCAAAGATTGACAGTGGGCAGGAAACCCGCTGTCAATCCGCCTCCACGCGAGTCTCCCAGGTGTCGGGTCTGTCAGCGCAGAACTGACCCGACACCAAGCGGCGGGGAGACAATTCAGCTACTTAAGTGGTTTGTTAAGAGCCAATTTAAGAGTATTTTGAGGCTTACTTGTAATTTTACGTTCTCCCCCAATGGTTACCCGTTGTTTGGGGAACACGCCAGCTCAACCTGGCGTGTTATGAGTCTGCTCTGATGTTTGTGAAAAGCTGACAGCTGCAGAAGTGGTGTCAAGGATGCCATGTTGCACATGGTGAGTTTCAGAGCAAAGAAAATGTTGGTTACTGCATTTTTAATACATATAGAGATTTCTTTAGCTTACAAGTTTTTAAATCCAACTATATGTCCAGTGCCACCTCATTGGGAGAACCTCTCTCACCAGTGACAGACCACTTCTGTCATCTCACCTGCAGCTGCCATCTATTCCAGCAACATCGGAGCCAATGAAACAATCAGACCTTGGTCCTCTGAATCCTTCCACAATCATCCCCAACATCACCAACCTCATCACCAACCTTCTCCACCATCACCTGATGCTGCACTGGACACAGGGCATCAGCTCAAGACTAAATTGCTGCCCGGGAGGCCAGTGATGGCATCACCATGGCCAGACTTTCTTCACTTGATGCTGTAAACCCTGGCTGCCACATGATGCACCAGGTTGACACCATCCCACACTAGTACCGTGAAGCATCCCTTTAATGTCCAAGCCATTCCATGCACACACATCACTATAGCGGGAGTTATGACTGAACAATCATTGGAACTCAGTAAGACACTTTTCAAGGTGCGCTCAGATCTGTCCAATAAGGGGCACTTTTTGAAAAAGAGATTTCACTGTATGACAACACATTACCAGAAACTTCACATGGACATTGGCTAAACCTCTCAAGTGCCTACCCTTGTGTGTTGTTAGTTGGTATGCTTGCAATAGGATGAGGGTGAGTATGAGGGGTGGCTAGTGAGATGGGGAAGTGATAAAGTCGTTAGAGAGGGTTGGGTGGAGGTGCAAGGTAAGTTGGTGTCCTGGGGAGATCTCTTCCATCCTTGGAAGGGACGAGAACCTCCCTGCATGATGTGACTCCCTGACATAAGCATATGGAGGGAGTCATTGGAGAGCCTGGGTGCAATAGTTCACCTTTGTGCAGTGATTATCAGTATTTGCAGCACCTCAATACTGTCAAACACTGACAGGACAACTGTCAAACTCCATGTGGATGTGGTCCCTTCAAGGAAACCGGCTGATGACACGTCATCAAATGACGTCATCAGACCCACTTCCTGTTAATTGGCTGGGAAGCCCGCAGGGCGGGTTTATCAAGGCCAATCAAGGGAAAATCACGTCTGCAGAGCGGATGCAGCTGGAAGCGGGACCGGAACCTGGAAACCAGCTGCCCCGCCCCCATTCCGCCTCCTCAATTAAATTCGCGGCCGGTATGTGGATTTCCTGATATATGCTCCTGGTGGATCTGGACTTTGGACCCCCGCAAGATCCTGCAAATCCATTGGCAGGATAGGTGCACCAACGTCAGTGTTCTTGCTCAGGCCAACATCCCCAGCATCGAAGCTTTGACCACGCTCGATCAGCTCCGATGGACGGGCCACATCGTCCACATGCCCGATACGAGACTCCCAAAACAAGCACTCTATTCGGAGCTCCGACACGGCAAGAGAGCCCCAGGTGGGCAGAGGAAACGCTTCAAGGACACCCTCAAAGCCTCCTTGAAAAAGTGCAACATCCCCACCGACACCTGGGAATCCCTGGCCCAAGACCGCACAAAGTGGAGGAGAAGCATGCGGGAAGGCGCTGTACACCTCGAGTCTCTTCGCCGGGAGCAAGCGGAAGCCAAGCGCAAGCAGCGGAAGGAGCGCACGTCAACCCAAGCACCCCAC
Organism: Squalus acanthias; assembly: GCA_030390025.1. NCBI lineage: Eukaryota > Metazoa > Chordata > Chondrichthyes > Squaliformes > Squalidae > Squalus > Squalus acanthias. Next base: position 74,270,706 of record CM059428.1, read on the forward strand.
CCACCCGCCCCTTCAACCACCGTCTGCCCCACCTGTGACAGAGACTGTAGGTCCCGCATTGGACTCATCAGTCACCTGAGAACTCATTTTTAATGTGGAAGCAAGTCATCCTCGGTTCAGAGGGACTGCCTAAGAGAGAGAGAGATATGTTCCTGGTAGGTGAGGATTCACGCAGCGAACGTGTATTCCTAAATTTTACCCACACATCTGGTTCTTGCTGTAATTTAGTTTTTGGATGTGATCTACACAAGAAAATACAGCTTCAAAATGTTATCACTTACTGAGAGCAGCCATTGATTGCGATGGTAGATGGATATCAATCCTCAGTCACAATGCTGGCAGCATTTAACTAATGCACACATGAAACTAGAATTTTTCATATTAGGGGGAAGCACTTGGTTAAAATATATTTTTGCAAGTCTTTAAGTGAAAGAAGAATCTTTTGTTTGGTAATGGACACTGCATCCGACTGAAAGAAAACTTAACTTAAATACACAGGTTACAAATTCCTTTGTAATTTCCACCGGATTCCTGACAGCAGAATGTACTGGAAACAGGCAGGTATCTGAATAAACTGGGTCCCTGCTGACTCCAGGAGTTTTCGATCAGTCTTGCAAGGAGCAGAACCTATAGCCACCCCATACATGGCCAGTGCCACCAATGGGGAGGAACCTGGGGCAAGTACTGCCTACGCTGAGAGTTCTTGCTGAGAGCCCCAGCTGTAAAGGGACGGAGCTTAATACTGGAGGCCAAATGTCAAGAGAAATGGGGCACACCACCGCCAGAATAGGGCAAGTGAGCCCTACTGGAGTGGTGGTGGGGGTGGCGGGGGCGGAGGTGAGGGGAGCAGGGGCAGGCCAGTGGAGCAGCCTTGACTCCTGAAGATAAGATATAATTTTAAAAAAATTCTGGAGCATCCCTTGTCAATTGTGGGTTTCCATGGTGTCTCTCGGAGGAGAGGGGCAGGGCTCCCTCACCTGATAGTGGGTACCTGCAAGCCCAGGCTAATTAAGTGCCATCCTATTAACCCCACAAACTTCAGCGGGGTCAGTGCTGGGGGCCATAATCACTAGGACCGTGGCCTATGGATTTTTGGGGCCACAGAACATAAGATATCCAGCTATCTGCAAACAACAGAACATTTGGGGTGGGGGGGAAACTGCTTATGATCTTCTTAAAGAATTAAGTACATGATCTCAGTAAAATTTAATTTTACTCTTTTATGAAATGATAATTGAAACAGTTTATTAAGAGAAACCTGTGACCTGCAGTCAGTGTATAATCAGCTATGTGAACCAAAAGTTCATAAAATGGGCCACATGTGAATAAGACATCAAATAAAAAGCAAGCAATAATTTTGCCATATTAAAGACATATGACATAACAAATTAAAAAACAACAGAGCAGGTGATACTTTTCAAGCACAACCCTCGGATCGTCACTGCTATCACAGCTTCCTCCGGCTTCTTTATACAATATTCTCACTCAGGTGCCAATTAACCAGCTTGTTGTAGTACAGGACGTGCTATCAGTTACATTTTAGGGAACAATAAATTAATCATAGTCTTCATGCTGGATACCTCAAGATGCCAACTTTGTGTATCGCCCAGTGGTGCAGTGGGAGAAGGTGGCTCCACATTTTCCTTGCCACATGTTTTGCTCTTACTAATTTTCAGCCAGTTTGATGTCACTTACCCACGTTGGTGGTAGTCGAACTATCAGGTGGAAGCATATCTTCTTCTGCCACTTCAAGGCGTGACCTTGGAATGGGAATTGAAGAAAGCATCCAATTTTGCTCACCTACTTTTTTGGGATAAAGGTTCATTGCAGCAGATTGGAGGAACAAAGGAAGAGAATGAAAGCTCTAAAGTTAAAATTGGCAGCGTTATTAACCATTTGTCTGATTTTTTTTTGTTGCCATTTTCCATTTTCCCTACGTAGAAATAATTACTTCTGACAGACTCCTACTTTGTGAAACCTTGGACCTCTTGCACTCTTTCGATGTTTATCTTCCACTGCACTTAGACACATCTCATTATTCCTGCCTTCCATTGGTTTCAGCAAATGTTACAAGGTTATTTATCACTAGCTTTTTGGTGATTCTGTTCTTTGATAACTTTCACCTCAGTAGTATCATTGCTAAGTTCCCAAAACTGGGTCCAACTTGTAACTGAGTCTTTACTTTCAAGGTTGTGTCTATATACCTACTGAATGATATTAGAAGTCAACCTTTCCTTGTAAAGTTAGACATTGATATTTATATTTTCTTGTTTTTGGTGAAAGGATAAGAACGATAGTCTGCTGATTTTACTGCTGATAAGTATTTCTCAGATCAGTGCATTCCTCCTGAGTCAGGAATCAATCCTCAATATTTAATTACATTTAACACTTTTAATCAAACAGGATGCATGTTCAACATAAACACATTCTTGACAGATGGTTCACTGTTCTGTTGAACACAGAATTCAATCAAAGCATATCACGATGCATCTACTAATAATGTGGAACTGCTTTGCCAACCACATGTACTGGCATAATGGGTCCAGAATGTACTAAACTTCAAAGATGAGGAGATGTGAAAATGTAAGAAACAATTTATATAACAGTCCTCGTGGCTGGGGGAGAAGGGGTTGATATGAAAACAGTTTAAGGACAAAGGGGAAAGCAAGTGAGCCCTATGGTAATGGCATTGAAAGATCTGATAGCTGTGGATTATTTTATTCCTTGAGACCCCTCCTCCCCACTATCTCCATAGCAGTGGACCTGTAAATGGGTAGACGTTCCCTGCTGAGACAGGCCTAATTATGTGTATTGTCAAAATCACTTCCAACATGGTGTCACATAGCCTGGTTGTACTGAGTGATAAACTGCTTTTGTGTGTCAGAACAATCTTTTATTTAATTCAATTATTTTATGTTAGAACTCAATTTGAATTTGATAACTAAAAGCGGTCAGGGCCTGTCCTTGGAGAGACATGGACTAACAGACACAAGGAAGGACCCTTGTTTCATAGATTAAGTTCATGGAAGATGAAATTGCTTCATTAAAGTATTCACAGTGGGCAAATGCTCCAAGTGTTGTGGTACTGTGACAATGGACAAAAAGTCCCAGATTTGATCCTCAGTCTGTGCTGAGTTAGCTACCATTGTCCTCAGCATCCCTGGGTTTGGGAGGGGTTGGGGGGGAAATCATCCAAGGTTCCTGCTTCTGATCACTGTCCATTGACAACAGTTGGAAAGCGCAAGTGTGGGTGTCAGATGAGGACAAAGTCTGGATTGGCTGTGGTGTCCCCACAGTCGATAGCCTGATGGCACTCTCTGTCCAGGATTGGCTGTGGTGTCCCCACAGTTGATAGCCTGATGGCACTCTCTGTCCAGGATTGGCTGTGGTGTCCCCACAGTTGATAGCCTGATGGCACTCTGTCCAGGCTCATATATGAAGAACAACCACTTGGGCGAGGCACCAGCGGGACTATACACCTGCAGGATTCAGCACCATCAGGACAGGAGTTGAGCAAATTAGAAAGAGAAAACAAACAAACAGCAGCATGGATACACAACTGGCTAAGGAACACAAAGCAGAGAGTAGCGGTGAATGGTTGTTTTTCAGACTGGAGGGAAGTATCCAGTGGTGTTCCCCAAGGGTCGGTATTGGGACAACTGTTCTTGTTGATATATATTAATGGCCTGGACTTGGGTATACAGGGCATAATTTCGAAGTTTGCAGATGACACAAAACTTGGAAATGTAGTAAACAATGAGGGGGATAGTAACAGACTTCAGGAGGACATGGACAGACTGGTGAAATAGGCAGACACATGGCAGATGAAACTTAACACAGAGAAGTGTGAAGTGATACATTTTGGAAGGAAGAATGAGGAGAAACAATATAAACAAAATGGTGCAATTTTAAAGTGGGTGCAGGAACAGAGAGACCTGGGGGTGTGTGTACACAAATCTTTGAAGGTTGCAGGACAAGTTAAGAAGGCTGCTAAAAAAGCATATGGGATCTTTGGATTTATTAATAGAGGAATAGAGTACAAAAGCAAAGAAATTATGCTAAGCTTTTATAAATCATTGGTTAGGCCTCAGCTCGAGTATTGTCCACACTGCAGCCTATGAAAACCAAGCAGAGAGGACCTGCGGGAAGGAGGGAGGAGGACAGTAGGAGTATGTTTGTGTGTGTGTGCTAGGCCGTTGTAGCAGAGCCTGGTCTCCAATCGTCTTGGATCCCCTTGCCATTGGACCAAGACCTTGCTCTGTCAAGCCCGTGTGGTAGCTGGTGTGCAACGGCCACCCCACGTTAAAAGAATTCACGCACAGGCATCTTCCACCCTTTAAAATGAAGTTCGGGACCTGGAACGTCAGGACCCTCATGGACAACCCCAACAGCGACAGACCGGAACGCCGTACTGCTATCGTTGCCCGGGAGCTCAGACGTTTCGACATTGACATCGCCGCCCTAAGTGAGACCCGGCAGGCAGGGGAAGGCCAGCTCAAGGAGCAAGGCGGTGGCTACACCTTCTTCTGGAAAGGCAAACCTGAAGAAGAACGCCGCCTCCATGGGGTAGGCTTCGCCATAAAAAATGAACTAGTTGGGCGTCTCAGAGACTCCCCTAGCAGTATAAATGAGCGCCTCATGACTCTTCGGCTCACCCTAACCCGGAACCAGTGCGCTACGGTCATCAGTGCGTACGCCCCAATACTGGAAGCCACAGACGAGACCAAAGAGGAATTCTACTCCAGCCTCAACAATCCCTGTCCCGAGTCCCAACGGGCGACAAGCTGATCCTCCTTGGAGACTTTAATGCCAGAGTTGGAAAGGACACAGACCTCTGGAGAGGTGTGATCGGCAGAGAGGGGGTAGGGAAAGCCAACTCCAACGGTACCCTCCTCCTGACGAAATGCTTAGAACATGGCCTTGTCATAACCAACACCTTGTTCCGTCAGAGAGACAAGTACAAAGCTTCATGGCAGCACCCTCGCTCCAAGCACTGGCATCTGCTGGACTACGTCATCGTCCGAGCGAGGGACTGCAAGGACGTCCGCATCGCCCGTGCCATGACAGGAGCTGACGACTGCTGGACAGACCACCGCCTAATCCACTCTGTCATCTCCATCAGTGTAGCCCCAAAACAGCGGCGGCAACAGAAACAATGCTGCAGGAAAATTAACGCTTGAGCACTCAAAGACCCCGCTAAGAAAGCCCTTTTCAGCCTGCGCCTCACAAACAACCTGACGACTCCCAGAGATGCAGAGACACAGAGTGCCCACAGCGCCTGGTCTGCACTCAAGGCCTCCATAATCAGCACCTGTGAAGAGACGCTCGGTCACTCGACCAGGAAACACCAAGACTGGTTCGACGAGAACGACCAGGAGATCCAGGAGCTAATAAGCCGCAAGCGCAAGGCATTCCTGATCTGGAAACAGCAACAGAACTCAAGAGCAAGAAAGCAGCTCTACAGACGCCTGAAGGCCGAGGTCCAACAAAAACTCGACCTAAAGAACAGATGGTGGGTGGAGAAAGCGCGGGAGATCCAGCAGCTAGCCAACAACCACGACGTGCGTGGATTCTTTAGCGCAGTCAAGACCATCTACGGCCCAAGCACCCAAGGCCCTACCCCACTGCGGGCCAAGAACGGAGAGGTACTCATCAAGGATAGAGAGGCAGTCAGTGCCCACTGGAAGGAGCACTTCAAAGATCTCCTTAACCGCGACTCTGTCTTCGATGCGAGTGTCCTCAACTCCATCCCGCAGCATGCTACGCGCCACCATCTCAGCACAACCCCAGCCCGGCATAAGGTTGAAAAGGCCATCCGACAACTGAAGAACAACAAGGCCTCAGGAGCAGATGGAATCCCCACCGAGGCAATAAAGCATGGCAGAAAAGCACTACTGGCGCGAATTCATGAACTCATTTCTCTTTTCTGGAAGGAGGAGAGCATGCCAGGGGATCTCAGAGATGCCGTAATTGTGACCATCTTCAAGAAAGGTGACAAGTCCAATTGCGGTAATTACAGAGGAGTTTCCCTGCTGTCTGCCACAGGGAAATTCATCGCAAGAATCCTCCTCAATCGCCTTCTCCCAGTGGCCGAAGAGCTCCTCCCAGAGTCACAATGCGGATTCCGCCCACTAAGGGGCACAATGGACATGATCTTCACCGCGTGTCAATTACAAGAGAGATGCAGGGAACAGCACCAACCGCTGTACTTGGCCTTCTTTGATCTCACAAAGGCCTTCAACACTGTCAACCGTGAGGGATTATGGAGTGTCCTCCTCAAATTCGGCTGCCCTCAAAAGTTTGTCACCATCCTCCGCCTGCTTCACGACGACATGCAAGCCGTGATCCTGACCAATGGTTCCACCACAGACCCAATTCACGTACAAACCGGGGTCAAGCAAGACTGTGTCATCGCACCAACGCTCTTCTCCATCTTCCTTGCTGCAATGCTCCATCTCACCCTCAGTAAGCTCCCCGCTGGAGTGGAGCTAATTTACAGAACAAACGGGAAACTGTTCAACCTCCGTCGCCTCCAGTCCAGATCCAAGGTTGTCCCATCCTCTGTCATCGAATTACAGTATGCAGACAACGCTTGCGTCTGCGCTCACTCGGAGGTCGAACTCCAAACCATCGTCAACACCTTCACCGAAGCGTACAAGAGCATGGGCCTTACACTAAACATCCGTAAGACAAAGGTCCTCTACCAACCTGCCCCCGCCACACAGTACTGCCCCCCAATTATCAAAATCCATGGCCTTGGACAACGTGGACCACTTTCCATACCTCGGGAGCCTACTGTCAACAAGGGCAGACGTCGACGATGAAGTCCAACACCGCCTTCAGTGTGCCAGTGCAGCCTTCAGTCACCTGAGGAAGAGAGTGTTTGAAGACCAGGACCTCAAACCCAGCACCAAGCTCATGGTCTACAGAGCAGTAGTGATACCCACCCTCCTGTGTGCCTCAGAGACATAGACCATGTACAGCAGGCACCTCAAAGCACTGGAGAGGTACCACCAATGCTGCCTCCGCAAGATCCTGCAAATCCATTGGCAGGATAGGCGCACCAACGTCAGTGTTCTTGCTCAGGCCAACATCCCCAGCATCGAAGCTTTGACCACGCTCGATCAGCTCCGATGGACGGGTCACATTGTCCGCATGCCCGATACGAGACTCCCAAAACAAGTGCTCTACTCGGAGCTCCGGCACGGCAAGAGAGCCCCAGGTGGGCAGAGGAAACGCTTCAAGGACACCCTCAAAGCTTCCTTGAAAAAGTGTAACATCCCCACCGACACCTGGGAATCCCTGGCCCAAGACCGCACAATGTGGAGGAGAAGCATCCGGGAAGGCGCCGAACACCTCGAGTCTCTTCGCCGGGAGCAAGCGGAAGCCAAGCGCAGGCAGCACAAGGAGCGCACGTCAACCCAAGCCCCCCACCCACCCGTCCCTTCAACCACTGTCTGCCCCACCTGTGACAGAGACTGTTGGTCCCACATTGGACTCATTAGTCACCTGCGAACTCATTTTTAACGTGGAAGCAAGTCGTCCTCGGTTCCGAGGGACTGCCTGCCTAAGATTGTGTTCAATTCTGGGCACTACCCTTTAGGAAGGATGTCAAGGCCTTAGAGAGAATGCAGAAGAGATTGACTAGAATGGTACCAGGGATGAGGGACTTCAGTTATGTGGATAGACTGGAGAAGCTGGGGTTGTTTTCCTTAGAGAAAAGAGGGTTAAGAGGAGATTTGATAGAGGTTTTTAAAATCATGAATGGTTTTGACAGAGTAAATAAGGAGAAACTGATTCTAGTGGCTGAAGGGTCGGTAACCAGAGGTCACAGATTTAACGTGTTAGGCAAAAGAACTAGAGGCAATATGAGTGTTATGATCTGGAATGCACTGCCTGAAAGGGTGGTGGAAGCAAATTCAATAGTAACTTTCATAAGGGAATTGAATAAATACTTGAAGGGAAAAAAATTACAGGGCTATGGGGACAGAGCCAGGGAGTGGGGTAATTGGATAGCTCTTTCAAAGAGCTGGCACAGGCGTGATGAGCTGAATGGCCTCCTTCTGTGCTGTACCATTCTATGAATCTGCGATTCTAAAAGAAATATAGGTGGAATCATCCAGAGACGGATTGGCGAATAAATGATCTGGGGCAGGGCGGGGGCGGGAGTAGGGTTAAGTCCGAATTACTGTGCCAGCATTGATGCTTTTCTTACTTGATTTATTGTGGGTGGTGAAGGAATCTATCCAATTGAATGTTAGATATAAGTTTAACAACAGGAAATTAACCACTTGACCTTTGTTAATGAGTCATACTTTATTTCCACTGCCAGTCACAGAGGGAAAAGGGTGCACAAAACACCATAGTTTTAGGGAGAATAATCTTAGTATTTCACTGCAACAATTTATCAAAATAACAAGGACAATAATGTGATCAAAAAGACACGTGCTTATGCCATCTGGGACTGAGACTCCAAGGCCAAAGTGGCTTAAAATATAACTAAGATAAATCTCAAACATTAGGCTCAAATTCCTCTTTTAACCAAAAAAACAAAAGCTTGTTTTCTCCACAATTGCAAACCTGCTAACAAAGCTGCATTCTCAGAAATTGCATCTTTCAAAGCGACCCATTCCTTTGTTACAGCATTGTGAATTATGGATTAAACAGGCACTCTCCCATTTTATGTTAAATCAGGAATTGTACCCCACCCCCTTAGATCAAAGGGTATTGCATAGAATTATGTAGAAATTACAACACGGAAACAGGTATTCTTTCCACCCAGTCTGCCCTGGTGTTTACCCTCCACACCAGCAGTAGTCCAATCTCAAGTGCCAACCCTCTTCCGTTATCCCTTTATCCTCCTTTTTTCCAAACGCCTCTCTAACCTATTCTTAAATGTCGACATGGTCTCTGCTTCAACTACTAATTTTGGTATTGCATTCAACAGCTTTACAACCCTCCTGCTTTCTGTCCTAAATCTCTTAACATATCCCAGTGGGGGGAGAGTGATTATGCTTGGCGGAGGGGAAAGGGCTGTATCAAGAATTCTACTGCATTGGTGGAGGGGTTGCACTGCATGTTTACTGGATTGTGCTACAAATTTATGGCTCAGCCGCCGTTCTGCGGTATTTTCAAAACTGCACCTTGTGCAACAGCTCTTTCTCTGTGTGTGCTTGTATTCAATGGCTGCTGCTGTGTCTCAACTGTCTTCCACATGCCGGGGTGGCCCGTTGGGGGGGCTGCAAAATATATGACAAAAGTCAGTCAATGTTGGCGGGGGGGGGGGTGGTGGAGTGGTGGGAGTGGCGGGAGAGGGCAGGAGAATTCAGCTAATGAGGGGAGTGGGGGTTGACACACAGGAACCCAGTCAGTGGGGAGATAGTGGGTAGAAGTGCCAAGGAAGGGAATTCTGGTCAATGGGGGAGAGAGGGGTCGAGGCATGGGAAAGCCAGCCAGTGGGGAAGGCAGAGGGGGGTGGGAGTTTCCTGTGAATGGCAAAAGGAGCCAGTGGGGGCGGAACATGGGATAGAGTACGAAATAAATGGACTGGGAAGCACTGCCAGGAACCATTTACAGACAATGTAGAACAAGTTATACGATAAACCCATTTTTACCCCTTTATAACATAGCAGGCAGTTGAAAAAGTAAACAAATCTCAAAAAATCATCAAGCTTACCTATATACTTGTCCAGACAATCTTAAAAATTCATAAAACCATCGCTCCCTCAACAGGCTTGCTCCTATATCAGAGGCCTTGCTTATTCCTCTGTTTCTAGATCTCCATTTGTCCATTTGGACCTGCCTCCCATTTGTTTTGTGCACGTGTGGGTTTTTTACCCATTACTTCCCCTTTTGAGGCCTCTCGTCCATGTGGCTGATGTCTGTGTTCCTCACTGAAGCTTTTACTCATGAACTCCTCCCTCCCCAACATCAATCTAGTAACTTTCCCTGAGAACATTACAACTGGAGCTCCTGTCTTGTGCTGCCAACTATCAATCTGCCATCCGATTCTCCTTTTCAAATGTTCCCCTTCCCTCAAAATCATTCTCACCTCACCGTAAAAACATGGGTGCATCCACGCTGCAATTTTAACATCAGTGTGTAGAATTTTGTGGCATGTAAATCAGGTGCAAAGGCCTAAACTGACTCTGAAGCAAAGTAGAGCGAGACTCCCTCCTCCAGCGAGTCTCATTCTTGCTTTGTCCTGGTGACAGGGGAACCCTCACGTTTGATTCAGACTTCATTTACATTATAACTGCAGCATGGTGTGAAACAAAACTGCTTCACACCCACACTACACCAACCCTATCAAGCATAATTTCCATCTATAAAGAACACAAATTCTCAGGATTTATGTGCATTCTTCTGTTTTGCAAACCAACTCTAATTTCTTTGTATACCTCCCTTTGCGATTGCCTCACTCCAGTGAAAGGTTGAGACATATGCCAGCTTTGTAATTTTGATTGCAATCATTTATGCTACAAGTACACTACACACCAGTCTCCCTGGTGCTCCTGGACCCAAGATTCTCCTCATGTTCTACCACATTCAGCACACCCAAGTACTCGCATATCCCAGCCCCCTCCACAAGAAGCAACACTGTAACCTTCTGACTCATTTTGAGCAATGCCGCGGAATGTTCACTATGCTCAATGTTGTATCTGCAGTCCAACAAAGTTTTTTAAGCGAACATTACAGTTCATTACATAGAATTGCATCGGCCGCGAAATTCAACCCTGTAACGGTGGTAGTTTTGGCCGCTTTTTTAAAAAAATGGTGTTCGCCTCACTTCCGGCGCGGACCGTGCTGTTCGCCATCTTGGTGAGGGTGATAGCGCGAGTGGCACGTGCGTGCACCAGCAGTATGCAGAGTAGGCAGATTGTGACGTTCAGCTGCATGAGGGACCCCCCACCAGCGCTACTTAAAGGGATACATCCAACTTGCAAGTAAGTTGATTATTGCTTTTGTACTGGCTCTTGCAGAGCTTGTAGGAATACTGGGTTGCTGTAAGTGATTTAAAAAGTTGGTGAATGCCTGGTATCCTGGCCATGATGTGGAGATGCCGGTGTTGGACTGGGGTGGACAAATGTGAGAAGTCGCACAACACCAGGTTATAGTCCAACAGTTTTATTTGAAATCACAAACTTTCGGAGCGCTGCTCCTTCGTCAGGTGAACAAGGCGCTGCCCTGGGGGAGTAGCAATGGCTTCGTGGAGCACGAACCTGCTGTCCTCTCTCAGAATGACAGCATTCGTCCTCCCACCCCACCACTCCGTCAGTGCCCTTGCTGCTGCCTGTCAGCCAGTCACCCATGCCAAGGTAGTGCAGTCTACAGCCTGGCCTTCTAGGCCCAGAGCTGCTCGAGGTCGTCCTCCAGGCCCACCTGCAGTCTCCTCCATTGAAAGTGAGCAGCTTTCCACCAGCCATGCTGCAGCTGACTTCACCTGTGCATACTTCACCTGACGAAGGAGCAGCGCTCCGAAAGCTTGTGATTTCAAATAAAACTGTTGGACTATAACCTGGTGTTGTATGGTATCCTGGCAGCAGTCATGATGCGTTCAGCCTGCGCCAATCCGCTGTGCCAGCAATCTTTCAGCCACCATGTCGAACTCGAGGGTGGCTGCTTGGTGATAAGGGCTAGCCACTCTACACCTAACTGATGACTCCCCTCCACAACCCCAACACTCGTGGCCAGCACTCATATAATGACAGCCGTGCTGCCACCAGGGACATCATCAAGCAGACCATCGGGGTGTAGAAGCAACGGTTCCGCTGCCTTGACCGCTCGGGAGGTGCCCTCCAGTACTCGGCTGAGCGGGTGTCCCAATTTGTAGTGGTCTGCTTCACCTTATCATCCCTCTGTCACAGAACATCACAGTGTCCTCTTGGCCACAATGCTGAAATAAAAGCCACCACAAAACAAACATTCCAAACCACATTTATAAATCATTCAATCCAAGACTACATAAAAAGTCAACCAATCACCCTTGTGTATTCCCTTAGTGCCTGTCTTCCGTGTGCCTTTGCCTGTCCTAGTGCTCCTATGCAGTGCCACTCCAGTGGTTGCTGCATGGCTGGTGGAAAGCTGCTCACTTTCAATGGAGGAGACTGCAGGTGGGCCTGGAGGACGACCTCGAGCAGCTCTGGGCCTAGGAGGCCAGGCTGTAGACTGCATCACCTCGGCATGGGTGACTGCAGTCTGGGCTGACTGGCTGACAGGCAGCAGCAAGGGCACTGGCGGAGTGGTGGGGTGGGAGGACGAATGCTGTCATTCTGAGAGAGGACAGCAGGTTCGTGCTCCACGGAGCCATTGCCACTCCCCCAGGGCAGCGCCTCAGCAATCTTAGTAATCTGTTGGAGGACAGATTGCTGGACTGCTTTCCACACTGGTAAACGCAGCCATGATGGCAGCAGTCAGAGCTTGCGTGGCAGCAAGCTGAGCTGGCATGAGAGCAGTCAGAGCTTGCGTGGCAGCACTCAGACGTTGGGTGGCTTCCACTTGTGCTGCAATGGAAGTTGAGATATCGCCCATCAGACCCTGCATCATGGCTGGGTCCACAAGTGCACTAATGGCGTTGCCCATCACTTCCATCCTGGAAATCATGGGCTTCAAGCTCTGCACAAAGCCCTGTGCAAGGTTGGAGCCGGACTCCTCCATGTTCCTTGACAGTGACAACAGGCTGTCTGGCAGGCCTGCCAATGCACCAAGCATTGCTGTGTGCATGCCCATCACCCTTCCTCTGTAGGCCGTCCCATCGAAGTCCTCATTTGAGTCCTCTGCAGCAGAATTCATGTGCGACCTCGCCCTCTGGGGAACTGACACCTGTGCTACCATTTCTCCCTGTCCTGGCTGCACCCCACTAATGCTCGGTGATTCACCACATGCAGATCCTGCCTCTATACCACCCTCTAAAGTATGCGCAGTGCCAGTTTCTGAGCTGGTGCCTGCGAGTGTGAGATCAAGCGATGGTGTCTCTTCTCTATCACTCTCCTCTTGCTCTTCCTGCAATGGCTGGGAAGCTTGGAGTTCTTGGGTATCTGAAAGGAGAAAGGCACAAGGGTAGGGTTGTGGTGAGGGGAGGGGTGCGGGGCGGGGGAAGCAAGACGTGCATGCTTACACTATCAGCAGCTTGTAAGTGAGAAGAGATTGTGGGATGTGGGGACATGGGATGTGAGAAGGAGGATTAGGTATGAGCATACCGTCATCTTCAATGATTTCAGCCTCACCGATCGCCACGACCTCAGTGACGGCCCCTCCAATAATGTCAAGCACAATCTCCTCCAGCTGGGTCAGGATATGCAGGCTTGCCTCTCCCCTGCCGGTTAGTTGCTGCTGCTATCTACGGTTCTGAGCCACCGCAGATAGCAGCAGTGAGTGTGGTTTGATGTGTTTGGGTGATGCGCCTGTCATGGTTGAATAGCTGGCAGTGTGTGCAAGCAATGTTCCCTGTAAGCTGCGCTTTGTTCTGCGGGCCTGTTTCTTTTAATGCGCGGTTCCTTTAAATTTCTGCGCATGCGCGGTATTTACACTGTAAAAGCCGGTGAGCGGCCTGCACGGGACCATTCAGATTACTGCGCGGCCACGCATTGTGTGCAAGGTGTGAGATGTGTGTGTGAGACTTGCAGCAGTGGTAAGTGTGTGAGGGTGAGGTGAAGCTATGATTGTGAGGTATGAGTCATGATTCTAGAGATTGTTGGTAGGCGAGTGATGGGGGTGTGGTGCATTGAACAGTGTGTGAGGCTTGTGGTGCAGTTGGTGGGAGATGGCTTTTGAAACCATTGAGCTTCTTTTGGCACTGGATCCAGGTCCTCCGGGCAAGACTGCTGTCAGTGACCGCTTCAGCTATCTGCACCCACTGCCCTCGTACAGTCTGTCTGGAGAGCCTCCTGGCCCCCTGCAGGTAGAGGACCTGTCTCCTCCATTCTACCCCCTGCACTAAGGCCTCTAGTTCTGCGTTGGAGAACCTTGGTGTCCTTTCTCTGCCCTGTTGAGCCATTACTGAGTGACAGTTGCCTTCACAAGCACTTCCAGCAGCTGTTGAATGCAAAATGCACCTCCCCTTTAAGAGGTGCAGACTGCCTTTAAAAGTGGAGGCTAGCTTTAAATAGAGCTAGCCTCGCACAAACTCCGGCCCCCTGCTGAGCGTTCAGCCACTCAGCAGCGCACTCAGCGCTGGGCTGCACACATCAATAATGATAATTAGCAGGCAGTATGAAAGACGGGTGCTGCCTGCATTACTTTGAACGGGCGCGGGCTGATCGCTTTTGGGCCTAATCAAATTTTTAGCCCATAGAGTCTACAGTAAAGAAACAGGCCATTTGGCCCAACTGATCTATACCGCTGTTTATGTTCCACACAAGCTTCTTCCCACTCCTCTTCATCTAACTCCATTACCATATCCTTCTATTACTTTCTCCCTCATTTACTTATCTAGCTTCCTATTAAATACATCTGTGCTATTCGCCTCAACTACTCCTTGTGGTAGTGAATTCCACATTCTAACCACTCTCTGGGTCAAGAAGATGCTCCTGAATTCCCATTGGATTTATTAGTGACTATCTTATATTCATGGCCCGTAGTTTTGGTCTCCCCACATGTGGAAACACCTTCTCTACGTTTACCCAATTGAACCCTTTCATAATCTTAAAGACTTTTATCAGGTCACCCCTCAATCTTCTCTTTTCTAGAGAAAAGAGCCCCAGTCTGTTCAGCCTTTCCTGATAATAAAGAAGGACTTACATTTATATAGCGCCTTTCACGACCACTGGATGTCTCAAAGCGCTTTACAGCCAATGAAGTACTTTTTTGAAGTGTAGTCACTGTTGTAATGTGGGAAACGCGGCAGCCAATTTGCGCACAGCAAGCTTCCACAAACAGCGATATGATAATGACCAGATAATCTGTTTTTATTATGTTGATTGAGGGATAAATATTGGCCAGGCCACCAGGGATAACTCCCCTGCTCTTCTTCAAAATAGTGCCTTGGGATCTTTTACGTCCACCTGAGAGAGCAGACGGGGCCTCAGTTTAACATCTCATCCAAAAGATGGCACCTCCAACAGTGCAGTACTCCCTCAGCACTGCATTGGAGTGTCAGTCTAGCTTTATGGAGTGTCAGCCTAGCTTTATGTGCTCAAGTCCCTGGAGTGGGACCTGGAACCCACAACCTTCTGACTCAGAGGCAAGTGTGCTACCCACTGAACCACAGCTGACACATAAGTATATCCTCTTAGTTCTGGTATCATCCCTGTGAATCTTTTTGCACCTTCTCTAGTGCCTCTATATCCTTTTTATAATATAGAGACCAGAACTGTGCAGAGTACGCCAAATGTGGACTAACCAAAGTTCAATACAGGTTTAACATAACTTCTCTGCTTTTCAATTCTATCCCTCTAGAAATGAACCCCAGTGCTTGGTTTGCTCTTTTATTGCCTTTGTTAAGCTGCGTTGCTACTTTTAGTTCAATTTATTAAAGGGGAACAGTGTTTATGATGTTGGCCCGTATTTTCCGATGTCTACGGGTGTGTACGGGGTGTGTACACACCCGTAGGGACATCGGAAATGCCAGTTTCAGGCATGCGAAGTGCATGCGCTGAAAACCGGCATTTCCGATCTGTCAAGAATGCTCTTGACAGATCGGACGCCTGCCCTGGAGAAGGGCCTCTGCGGGCAGAGAGTTCCGCTTTCTGCAGAACCTCTGCCCGCTGAAATTACTTAAAAATCTTACGCCTCACTCATTTATAATTTAAAAATACTTTTAAAAAAGGTAAGTTTATTTTTAGCCCTGTAAAAAACTTGAATTATTTTTTTTAAATAAAATTTTTGTTTAAAATATTTAATTGAATGTAATTTTAACTCATTTTAAAAACGTGATGGTTTTTTAAAAATTTATTTAATGTTTTAGTGTCTTTTTTCAGTGATCCCCATTCATACTTTTGACAGGTATATCTGACAAAAGTATGAAGGGGGATTCCCTTCTTTCATTGGTTTGCCTGGCCCACGTGATCCCAGGGACACTTGCAAACCGCATGCGCCCCTGGGATACGTGGGCCCTGCGCATTTCGACTGTGGAGAGGCCCAGGAGCGGAAGTGTTTGGACCTCGGGAGCCCTCAGGTAAGGGCGTAGATTTTTCCCGATAGGAGGCATCCGCACGCAGGAAACCTCCTATCGGAAATAACGGGACATTGTGTTCGACAAATCATTTTTCATTCATTTACAAACATAAAACACAATGATATGATTCAAATCACAGTTCATCATTGCGATATTTGCATCTGACCTAATTGTGATAAAGATGGCATATGGCTCATCTCCCTCCCCAAACTGAACAAAAATGTTTGGCAAACACTTTCTGTATTAAGACAGTGCTGACGTGATAAGTTCTCCTCAGATCCCAA
The DNA here is from genome assembly GCA_030390025.1 of Squalus acanthias. Classification (NCBI taxonomy): domain Eukaryota; kingdom Metazoa; phylum Chordata; class Chondrichthyes; order Squaliformes; family Squalidae; genus Squalus; species Squalus acanthias. The sequence continues at coordinate 74,287,104 of CM059428.1, forward strand.
GTCTAGAGCGATATGTTCATAAATTATACTTCCGTATCTAAACAAGTGACTCAACCACCTGTGAAACTATATCTGATGCCCCTTAAGAAAACATTATTGTTGTGTCCAAGGAGTAGAATGTGTTAAGGAGCAGAGGAAGAGGAGGGAATGGACACCAGTGACACCATGGAAAGCATCCAACATCCAAGGTGCATAACACAGAAAGTCTAGAGAATGATACCGTACCTAGCGTTCAACATCCTCCACAGGGCTAACTTGCAATCCCACACCTTGAAATAGCAGAAGCCAGGGAGGGTTTTGATGGTTCAAGGCATTAAAAATATAATTGATACTGTGCAGATTGGCTTTAACCAGCTGCATGGGGACTTTGTGTCTTTGCTTCACAGTGTGTAGGTTGGCTGGGCAGAGTTAGCTGAGCAGGTTGGCTGTCTCACCAATCTGCTGACTGCACGATCTGCTGTCAGCTATTCTCCTCCACACAGGTCAGGGTCAGAGATATTTCTGGTTAGATGTCCTTTGAATAATTTGATAGTCAGAATTCTGGGGTCATTGGGGCAGCCTCAAGTCCAGTGTGGCCACTTCTCTCAAAAGATAATCAGCTGTTACTCATGCATGAACCAAGATGGGCTTTTCAACTATTGAAGGTGATACAGACAAAATTGATCCTGTCTTTACCCGATATTCACATAAACAAGCTTTTTGTTTCTATATGGTTGTTACAAATTTGGGTCTACTGCAGATGCCGTCTCGGGTTCAGTAGGATCAATCACTCCCATAAGCAGTCCAAACATCTCAAATGAGTTGACTCATACTGGCCTATGTCTACTTGTGCCATAGCAGGACCTAGGAGTGTAATGATTGAACTCCCTTATGACTTGCATCGGATATCTGTTAACACCCTCTGCCTGGGTTCAAACCACAAAGAACAACCAATTAGCTTTTGAGAGAAATGCCTACTAAAATGTGAGTTATTTAGCGTAAGATATTTAAAGCTTTATAAATTTGAAGTCACATCTGTATATAAAGTTTGAAATATAGCAATATAATTAAGTATTAATTTAATGTCATTCTTTGAGGAAACAACTGAGTATATGGACAAAGTGAATGGAGTATATGGGCTGGATTTTATCAATGGAGGCGAGCAGGAGGCGGGACTCCCACTTTTGGGGTTGTAGTCCCGCCTCCATCGAGTTGTGGCCAACCCACTCGATTTTCCCTTGATTGACCTTGTTGAACCCGCCCAGTGGGCTCAGCAGGCCAATTAAGGGCCACCCGGCAACAGGTGACGTCACAGATTGACATTTCATCTGTCAAGAGCTTTTGACAGATGAAATATCAGCGTTTGACAGCTCTTTGAAGCTGTCAAACACTGACAATCTGTCCTCTAAGTTAATTCCTTCCTCTCAGGCTGATTTAGAGATCTCTGCAGAACAAAAAGCAGAGGCTGCAGCTTTTGACAGCTCAACGGCCATTCTGCTTTCTGTGCCGGTGAGATTTCTGACTCCCGAGACCTGAAGGGCTGACACCTGCAGGAGGAAGTTAAGGTAAGTAAAACTTTTTTCCACACTTTACACTTACCTTACACACTTACCTCTGCACACATGCACCCATCACTCACCTGCCCACCGGACATATCGACCCCTCCAACCCCTGCAGACCCACGGTCCGCCTTACTAAAACGGCATGGTTTGGAGCCGTCGGGTAGCCCACACTTCAGGGCTAAAAATAGGGATTAGGCAACAAACTGCCTGTTAACTACCTGTTAACAGGCAGTTTATTGCCACTAATCACCTTCCCGCCTCGGGGAGGCGGCTCCCAGCACAGGTCGGGTACCCACCTCCAGCGAAACTGGCATGGAGGCGGGTTGGGGGCGGGATGGGTTCGGGACCCCCGAATCTGCTATTTTCCCACCCCACACGCCTCCAAACCCGCCTCCATGGGTCAATGAAAATTCTGTCCTATGTAATTTTTCATAAAGCATTTGATAAAGTACCATATAAGAGATTTGTTGTAAAGATTAATGCCCACGGTATTAAAGGGAAAGTGATGGCACGGATAGTGGGATGGTTAAAGCACAGAAACTAGACATTAGGAATAATTGGATGTTTCTTTAGATTGAAAAAATGTAGTTAGTGGCATAAAGAAAAGAAAGACTTGCATTTATGTAGGGCCTTTCATGACCTCAAAACATCCTAAAGCGCTTTACAGCCAATGAGGCACTTTTCAAATGTAGTCACTGTTATGTAGGAAACACAGCAGCCAAATTGCACAGAGCAAAGCCCCACAAACAGCAATGAGATAATGACCAGATGATTTGTTTTAGTGATGCTGGATGAGGGATAAATATTGGCCAGGATACCAGGGAGAACTCCTTGATCTTCTTTGAAATAGTGCCATGGGATCTTTAATGTCCACCATGTGAGGGCAGACAGGGCCTCGGTTTACCATCTCATCTGAAAGACAGCACCTTTGACAGTACTGCACTGGAGAGTCAGCATAGATTTATCTGCTGAAGCCTCTGGAGTGGGACTTGAACCCACAACCTTTCGACTCAGAGGCGAGAGTGCTATAACTGAGCCAGAACTGGACATGTGCATTGAGGGAATTATATCAACATGTGAGAAAGAATGCAGGAGACAACAATAGACCATTTTAAGCTCATTGTGTAATTCACTATAAATTAATGTGGGTAATACAATTTGAAATAAAGAACAGAGAATGAAAGTGTACTCTAAGCAGGCACAATTCTCAATGGAATAAAAGAACAGAGAGGTGTAGACACGCAGATCTTTAAAAGCAGAATAGTAAGTTGAAAAGATATAAAAAGGATAAATGCGATTCTTGGGTTTATATAGCAAAAGCAAGGAAATGATGATGAATCTGTACAAGCCAATGATTAGGCCACAGTTGGAATATTGTGTCCACTTTTGGGCACCTCATTTTCAAAAGGATATCAGAGCTATGGAAAAGTTGCATGTTGATTCACAAGGATGATACCAGGGATAAGAAGATGTGTTATGATGAGAATTTTAGGCCCTGAAAATCCACCCATCTCTATTCATAACTTCAGCAAGAGACCAGTAGAATATCCAGAGAAATGGCATTAATGGCTAAAAATGACCCAGTTTCTCTGGGTTTCCGCTGGGCATCCTGTCAAAGTTAAAGCTGGAGACGAGTGGTCACACTACGCACTTTTAGAGCCTTAAGAACTACAGCTGTATTCACTGGAGCAGAGAAGGTTAAGTGGAGTCCTAATATTATTTTTCTTTCAGATGAGACACTAAACCAAGGCCCCGTCTGCTCTCTCAGGTGGACGTAAAAGATCCCATGGCATCATTTCGAAGAAGAGCAGGGGAGTTCTCCCCAGTGTCCTGGCCAATCTTTATCCCTCAACCAACATCACTAAAGTACAGATTATCTTGTCATTATCTGATTGCTGTTTGTGAGAGCTTGCTGTGCGCAATTTGGCTTCCATATTTCCTACATTACAACAGTGACAACAATTCAAAAAGTACTTCATTGCCTGTAAAGCGTTTGGGATGCCCTGAGGTTATGAAAGGTGCTATAGAGATGTAAGGCTTTCTTTCTTTTAGTGTTTAAAATTATGCAAGAGTTTGATAGAGTAAAGAGTAAAAGATTATTTTCACTGATCAGTGAATCAGCAACATGGGCATACACTTTACATTTGTACTAGAAGCATAAAAAGGGTGATTAGAAGATTTTTTGATGCAAAGAGTTATTAGAATTTGGAATGTATTAATACAAGTGGCTATTCAAGCCAAGTCAATCATGATATTTAAGAGGAAATTAAATAAAAACTTGAAGAAGAAAAATGAATGGAGCAAGGGAAGGAAAATAACTCTGATGTGGAATTTGGACCAGTAGAGGCATAAGAACATAAGAAATAGGAGCAGGAGTAGGCCAATCGGCCCCTCGAGCCTGCTCCGCCATTCAATAAGATCATGGCTGATCTGATCCTAACCGCCAATCTACTATCTATCACAGAACCATCTCCTGCATCTAACAGAATTGCACACACGAAATAGGAGCAGAATCAGGCTACACGGTCCCTGGGCCCGCTCCACTACCCACAGGGCCATGACCGATCCGAACCTAGACTCATGTCCAAATTCCTGCCCGCTCCCCGTAACCCTTAATGCCCTTTACTTCTAGGAAACTGTCTATTTCTGTTTTAAATTTAATTAATGTTGTAGCTTCTACAGCTTTTTGTGGCAGCATATTCCATGGACCTACCACCCTCTGAGTGAAGTAGTTCCTCCTCATCTCAGTTTTGAAAGAGCAGCCCCTTATTCTAAGACTATGTCCCCTAGTTCTAGTCTCACCCGTCATCGGGAACATCCTCCCCGCATCCACCCGATCCAACCCCTTCACAATCTTATATGTTTCAATAAGATCGCCTCTCATTCTTCTGAACTCCAATGAGTAGAGTCCCAATCTACCCAACCTCTCCTCATATGACCACCCCCTCATCCCCGGGATTAACCGAGTGAACCTTTTTTGCACTGCCTCGAGAGCAAGGATGTCTTTCCTTAAGTAAGGACACCAAAACTGTATGCAGTATTCCAGGTGCGGTCTCACCAATACCTTGTACAACTGAAGCAATACCTCCCTATTTTTATATTCTATCCCCCTAGCAATGAAAGCCAACATTCCATTTGCCTTCTTAATCACTTGCTGCACCTGCATACTAACCTTTTGAGTTTCGTGCACCAGGACCCCCAGATCCCTTTGCACTTCAGTACTCTCCAGTTTCTTGCCATTAAGATAATAAGTTGCTCTAGGATTTTTCCTGCCAAAGTGCATCACCTCACACTTTCCAGTGTTGTATTCCATCTGCCAAATCTCTGCCCACTTACTTAGCCTGTCTATGTCCCCTTGCAGGTTTTTTATGTCCTCCTCACTCACTACTTTCCCTCCCATCTTTGTATCATCTGCAAATTTTGATATGTTACACTTGGTCCCTTCCTCCAAATCGTTAATATAGATTGTAAAGAGTTGGGGACCCAGCACTGACCCCTGTGGAACACCACTAGTTACTGATTGCCAGTCTGAGAATGAACCATTTATCCCAACTCTTTGCTTTCTGTTGGATAGCCAATCCTCTATCCATGCCAGAATATTACCCCCAATCCCGTGATTTTTTACCTTAAGCAATAATCTTTTGTGTGGCACCTTGTCAAATGCCTTTTGGAAGTCTAAATACACTACGTCCACTGGTTCCCCTTTATCCACTCTATATGTTACTTCCTCAAAGAACTCCAGCAAATTTGTCAAACATGACTTCCCCTTCGTAAAACCATGCTGACTTTGTCCTATTAAATTATGATTATCCAAATGTCCTGTTACTGTTTCCTTAATAATGGACTCCAAAATTTTACCTACCACAGATGTTAGGCTAACCGGTCTATAGTTACCAGCCTTCTGTCTACTGCCCTTTTTAAATAAGGGTGTTACATTAGCAGTTTTCCAGTCTGCCGGGACCTCAGCGGAATCCAGGGAGTTTTGAAAAATTATTACCAATGCATCTACAATCCCTACCGCCACTTCCTTCAAGACTCTAGGATGTAAGCCATCAGGTCCAGGTGATTTATCCGCCTTGAGTCCCATTATTTTACCGAGTACCACTTCCTTAGTGATTTTGATCGTGTTTAGCTCCTCTCCCCCTATAGCCCCCTGTTTGTCCAGTGTTGGGATATTCTTAGTGTCCTCTACTGTAAAGACTGATACAAAATATTCATTCAGTGTTTTTGCCATCTCCATATTTCCCACCATTAATTTCCCGGTCTCATCCTCTAAGGGACCAACATTTACTTTAGCCACCCTTTTTCTTTTTATATAACTATAAAAACTCTTACTATCTGTTTTTATATTTTTTGCTAATTTACTTTCATAATCTATCTTCCCTTTCTTAATCAATCTTTTTGTTATTTTTTGCTGCCTTTTAAAGTTTTCCCAATCCTCTGTCCTCCCACTAGATTTCGCTACCTTATATGCCCTTGTTTTTAGTCGAATACTATCCTTAATTTCTTTACTTAGCCACGGATGACTGTCCTTTCTTTTACACCCTTTTCTTTTCAGTGGAATATATTTTTTTTGGAAGTTGTAAAATAACTCCTTGAATGTACACCACTGATCATGTGTCGTCTTACCCTTTAATCTATTTTCCCAATCCACTCTACTCAATTCCGCTCGCATACCTTCATAGTCTCCTTTATTCAAGCTTAGCACGCTTGTTTGAGATCCAACCTTCTCACCCTCTAATTGAATATGGAATTCAACCATGTTATGGTCACTCATTCCAAGGGGATCCTTTACTAGGACATTTTTAATTAATCCTGTCTCGTTACACAGGACCAGATCTAAGGTTGCTTGCCCCCTGGTCGGTTCAGTTACATACTGCTCAAGAAACCCATCCCTAATACACTCAATGAACTCATCCTCAAGGCAGCCCTGCCCCATTTGATTTGTCCAATTAATATGATAGTTAAAATCCCCCATAATTATAGATGTTCCCTTATTACATGCCTCAACTATTTCCTGATTGATACTCCGTCCAATAGAGTTGCAACTGTTCGGAGGCCTATAGACTACGCCCACTAATGTTTTTTTCCCCTTATTATTCCTTATCTCCACCCAAACTGTTTCATTATCATGATTTTTTGACCCAATATCATTACTCTGTATTACAGTGATTCCTTCCTTTATTAACATAGCCACCCCACCTCCCCTTCCTTCCTGCCTGTCCTTCCTGATCGTTAAATAACCTGGTATGTTTAATTCCCAGGCATTGTCACCCTGCAGCCATGTTTCTGTAATGGCCACAATATCATAACCATATGTAGTTATTTGTGCCATTAACTCATCTATTTTGTTACGAATGCTACGTGCATTCAGATAGAGAACTTTCAAATATGCTTTGTGGCACTTAGTTCCTGCTTTTTCACTTTTTACCAGTTTACCTTTTACTCCACACACTCTGTCCCTTCCTGCCACGCTCTGATTTATGATTCCCCTACTGCTACCTATGTCTATGACCCTCTCTGTTGTCATTTTTATTTTTTGCTCTCTTGAAACCTCCCCCCCACTAATTAGTTTAAAGCCCTCTCCACAGCCCTAGTTATTCGATTCGCCAGGACACTAGTCCCAGCACTGGCCAAGTGAAGTCCGTCCCAACGGAACAGCTCTCTCCTGCCCCAGTACTGGTGCCAGTGTCCCAAGAAGCAAAACCCATTTTTCCCACACCAGTCTTTGAGCCACGCATTCAACTCCCTGATTTTATTTACCCTAGCCAAATTTGCTCGTGGCTCAGGTAGTAATCCAGAGATTATTACCCTCGAGGTTCTGCTTTTTAATTTGGCCCCTAGCTGCTCAAACTCCCTCAGCAGAACCTCTTTCCTTGTCCTATCTATGTCATTGGTACCAACATGGACCACGACAACTGGATCCTCCCCCTCCCACTCCAAGTTTCTCTCCAGCCCAGAGGAGATGTCCTTAACCCTGGCACCGGGCAGGCAACACAGCCTTCGGGACTCTCGCTCTTGGCTGCAAAGAACCCTATCTATCCCCCTAATGATACTATCCCCTACCACTACAACATTTCTTTTTACTCCCCCCACTTGAATGGCCCCCCTTACCACGGTGCTGTGGCCAGGTTGCTCATCCTCCCTGCAGTCCCCGCTCCTATCCACACAGGGAGTAAGAGCCTCGAACCTGTTGGACAAGAGCAAGGGCTGCGGCTCCTCCAACACTACCTCCTGGATCCCTGTACCTGCCTCACTCGTAGTCACACCTTCCTGTCCCTGACCACGGGCTACTTCTGAATTAGTTACTCTAATTGGTGTGACTACCTCCTGAAACACGGAGTCCAGGTAACTCTCCCCCTCCCTGATGTGTCGCAGTGTTTGAAGCTCGGACTCCAGCTCATCAACACGGAGCCGGAGTTCCTCGAGCAGCCAACACTTACTGCAAATGTGTTCACCGTGAACATCAATGGTGTCCACCAGCTCCCACATATTGCAGCAGTAACACATCACCTGCTCTCCCATTCTATGTAATTAATTAAAAATGTATTATTTACCCTTCAGTTAATTTATGCCAGCAGTCTCTGCTACACCACAGATACCCGAGAAACAATAAAATTGAAGTTTTGTATAAAAAAAAAGAGAAATACTCACCAACCAATCACTTACCTGCTTCATGATTAGCTGAATGTCCTTATTCTGTGCTGAAATTCCTGTCACTCAATGAATTTGTTGTTTCACCCATTAATAAGACCATGCAAATGTTTGCGATGGCTCGGCTGTTGCTTTCCAATCAGCTCTTCATAGCTTTTCTGTGTTTTATTAGAGGTCTTCTTATGCCCTGTGGAACTTATTTTCTGATAACCGATCTAACCCTTAACACCTACAATTGGACACCAACTCTCACCAAATACAGAATGGCCTTCAATCAAACTGAATAACACACTATTACCCCTTAAAGATACGTAGAGTGACATGGCCACTAACAAAATGAAGATTCTGAAGTAAATTATTGTGCTAGTTAGCAAATTTCTATTCTTGTTTTCTTAGGTAGATTGGTACCTTTATTATCAGAGTCATTGAACAATGAACACCAAGATATTTAATGCAGAGACCTATGAGTGGATACATTTTGGAATGAAGAATAAAGACAAGATGTTTGCACTAAATGGTAAAATTACATAAGGAGTAGAGAGACTTATGGGTACAGATACACAAATCTTTAAAAGTGAGAGGACAAGTTGATAAAGCTGTAAGAAAGCATATTGAATGCTAGATTTATAAATAGAAATAAAAGAGTACAAAAATGAAGAGGTAATGGAACCCTGTAGAGATCATTGGTTAGGCTGCAGTTTGATATTGTGTCCAGTTTTGGGTACCTTATTTTAGGAAAAGGTCAATGCCATGAGAGGGTATAGAACAGAAGATACCAGGGATGAAAAGCATTAGTTATGAGGAAAGACTAGAGAAGGTGGGGCTGTTTTCAATGGAGCAAATAAAGGTTAAGAGGAGATGTGATAGCAGTGTTAAAATTATGAGAGAATTTGATAAGGTAAATCAGAAAAACTATTTTCACTGGTCAGTCAGTAACTAAAGGGCATAAATTTAAGAACATTCATAAAAGTACAAAAGGAGACGTTAGGAGTTTTGTTTACACAGGATGTTAAAACATGAAACACCCACCCCAGAAACAGTGTTGGAAGCAAAATTTATAATAGCTTTAAAAAATATTTGTAAAAGAAAAATTTAAAAGAGCAGGAGAATGGGACTCAGTGGATAGCTCTTTCAGGCATAATGGACTGAATGGTCTTCTGTGCTATAAAATTCTATGCTACTGGAAGCGCCCCACCTCCTTCTTGGGGCGCTACTACTGAAGTTCGCGGCGCTACGTGCAACAGCGCCATGCGTGGTGGCATGTAGCGCTGCGTCATTGCAGGCCTCCACCCCTGACTAAAGGGGAGGAGCCTAGCGCTGTGCACACTGGGGCCCTGCTGAGGAGCACCGGGCTGAGCGATCACAGCTGGCACCCCAAAAAAAAAGGGAAAGGGGGCAGGTGCTGGCAGTAGGCCAAAATAAAAATGGCCACCCGACACCTGCCCCTTTAAATACCACCACCGCAGCTGCAAAAACACCCCTGATCCTGTCGGACATAGTGTCCGGCGATAGGTCAGGGGGCGCAAGGGAAGTTTGCGGCCGGGACGCAAGCGGGGCGCTGCGCATGGCAATGACGTTATCGCCGGCAGCACAGTGCTGCAGGACTCTACCCGCTACCGCCGGCGCTAACCTCCCGGTGAATTTCACGGGAGGTGTTAGTGGCGCCACGCCCGGGCGTTAGGGGATTTAGGGGCGCTAACGAGAGGAACAAATCAACCCAATTTTTCCCCCTATAATTCTATAAGTGAAGCTAATTGGACTGATCTAAACATCACATGCCGGGGGACTGTTACAAATTTGGATCTGTTGTAGATACCTTCTCGGATTCAGTGGTGTCACTCACTCCCGCAAGCTATCTGAGTATCTTACTTTCGTGGGAGTTGACTCACACTGCCCTATATCTATTGGTACAATAGTGTAATGCAAGGGTTTAACAATAGTATCGCATTGCAATCTGAACTGGATATTTGTGTCTTTTGCATATGTGCTTCTTCAATTTCTATGAAAGCGGACCAAGAAAACATTTGGTGAGACAAGGCCTGATATGAATCGTTAAGCTGCTTTATTTCACAGCTTGTGAACATACAGGGTATCAGTTGTAATCAAAATTCACTTTTCCACTCAGCTTCACTTTGTTTCCTGAAAATATTTTTTTAAATGAACTCGCTGCTATTCAACATTAGTGGACTGTCTTACTCGATTTTTCAGAATGAGTTTACTGTCTGTACCAACCACTAGGCATAAGAAACTGAAGCCCTGCATTTTGGTCCCAGTTCAGGGTAGAACTTACTCACCTGCAGTCTCTTGGTTTTTCTTCTTAAGTCAGCCTGACTCCAGTTTCTGCTGTCAGTCAACACTGACTACCCCACAACTCAAAAGCAGAATACACTAGCTTAACAAGGCAATGATTTCTGTTGAATTCAAATGAATAGAGGTGTTGCAGCAGCAATGAGTTTGAATGATCACTAGAATGTTAAACTATCTTTCATTGTCTACAACACCTTGGTCCAAACAGACACCCCATCTGAATTTCAAATCTACATCTCCCAGCCCTGCTATCCTGTGAACTTAGCTTCCTGAGAGCTAAGTTTAGCTCAATGGTAGCACTTCTAACATATATTACACCAAGGTGCCCTCGGGTACATAGTCAGAAATCCTAAAACATGGCAGGGACCAAATATCAGCCAGGATTTCCATTTCTGATTGGTACCCAATGATGAATGCTGGAAAAGCATTGTGTGTGTGCAGGAGAAGGTTTAGCTGGGATGCTCCCACTGTCAAATAGCCTGCTAACACTCATTGTCTACACTCATGCATGAAAAATAGCCACTTGAATGAGGTAATCAGATGGTTGCAAGTTTCTGTGTAACTACCTCAGTATAAAAAGTGAGAAATCAAGAAAAATAAATGTATTAGGATTATCTCAATGACATCACATGGCAAAAATAGCTAATGAGAGATAAAGGCCGGAATTTTGTGGGGTCCATGCGGGCACAATCGGAGGCGGGTCGGGTGGGAAATTTGAAATAAGCTGGAGCGGGTCATGAACTCGCCATCATCCCGCCCCCACGCGCCTTCCCCCGGGCGCGTTTGCTGGTGCGGCAACGACCCAAACGGCAGAGGCAGGCGATCTAATTCAAATCATTATCACCTTGCTGTCAGACCCTTAAGCGCCTTTCTGAGCCTACTTTTCAAATTTCCCTGGCTGCCCACAGGATTCACGCAGCTCGGGAACCACGTCTGTCAGCCTGAGGCAGGAGTTGAGTGGTCATTGCTCCAGCTGATTAGATAACAGCATGAAATGTACTATAAAACCTCCCACCTCACAGCTGATCACTCTCCTCAGGGAGAAGCTGTTGCTGACTGCATTCCCAGCACATGTTTAGCTTTCTACAGGCTGCAAGTGCTTCCAGTAAAGTCGCCATCCAGTCTCACCTCATTGTTACAACCTATCACAACATTGACAGATTGCTTCTCTCATCTGTACTTCACCTGCCATCTACATAAGAACATAAGAAATAGGAGCAGGAGTAGGCCATTTAGCCCTTCGAACCTGCTCCGCCATTCAATAAGATCATGGCTGATCTTCTACCTCAACTCCACTTTCCTGCACTATCCCCATATCCCTTGATTCCCTTAATATTCAAAAATCTATCGATCTCTGTCTTGAATATACTCAGTGATTGAGCCTCCACAGCCCTCTGGGATGGATTTCTCCTCATCTCAGTCCTAAATGGCCGACCCCTTATTCTGAGACTGTGACCCCTGGTTCCAGATTCCCCAGCCAGGGGAAACATCCTCCCTGCATCTACCCTGTCAAGCCCTGTAAGAATTTTGTATGTTTCAATGAAATCACCTCTCATTCTTCTAAACTCTAGAGAATATAGGCCTAGTCTACTCAATCTGTCCTCATAGGGCAATCCCCCCATCCCAGGAATCAGTCTGGTGAACCTTCCATCAGCATGGGTGCCATTTATACTGTCTCACCTTGGTCCTCAGAATCGGACCATGATGAGCCCCAACACCAGCAGTACCAGGCACACCAGCAGCACCAACAACAACACCACCAACCTTCCCCTCAACTGCCTGATGCTGCACAGGACAGAGGGCATCAGTGCAGGGCTACACCGCGCCGCAGGAGATACCCCCAACACAGGGTTTACAGGCAGAGGATGAGCTTCCTCAACATGACTGAGCAGCAGTGCCAAAGGAGGCTCAGGCTATCGTGCCAGGTCATCGCAGACATTTGCACATTGCTCGAGCAAGACCTGCAGCTCAGAGGAGCGGGTGGACATGCCTTACCAGTGGTTGTCAAAGTCACCAGCGCCCTCAACTTCTTCGCCTCAGGCTCCTTCCAGGGATCTGCAGCAGACATTTGCGGCATCTCGCAGTCGGCCGCCCACAGATGCATCACACAGGTCACCGATGCCCTGTTTCACAAGTCAGCCAATTATATCAACTTTGCCACTGATGAGGCCAGTGTTACTGAGCGGGTGCTCGGCTTTGCGGCTCTGGCTGGCTTCCCACGGGTGCAGGGTGTCAATGACTGCACACATGTGGCCATCAGGACACCCCATCATAACCCAGGAGTCTTTGTCAACCACAATGGCTTCCACTCCCTCAATGTGCAGCTGGTCTCCAACCATAGGAAGAGCATCATGCCTGTGTGCACCTAATTCCCTGGCAGCTGCCATTACTTTTTCGTGCTGCGCCAGTCCACCCTCCCTCAGCTCTTCGCTCCTCGAAACAGACTTTCCAGCTGACTGCTTGGAGACAAGGGCTGTCCACTGAAGACGTGGCTCATGACACCCTTGAGGAGGCCAAGTACTGAGGCACAGGAGAGATATAATGAAAGCCACATCTCCACCAGATGTGTCATAAAGCAGACAATAGGCATGCTCAAAATGCGCGTCAGATACCTTAACAGATCTGGAGGAGCCATTCAGTACGCACCAGCCAGGGTCTCCAGAATCATCGTGGTCTGCTGCGCCCTGCACAACATAGCGCAGCAGCAAGGATTAGCACTGCATGAGGAGCAAGGCACTGAGCGCACGGCCTCTTCAGAGGAGGAGGAGCCGGAGGAGGAGGAGCATCAGCTGGAAGACAAGGAGGAGCAGGAGCTGGAGGAACCTGCGGGTCAGATCGCACCAGCACCCGAGCACATTGCCTCATCATGGCCAGATTTACTTCACTTTACGCAGTACACCCATATGACTGCCACATACTGCGCCAGGTTGGCACCACCCCACAGCAACACCATAAAGGATCCCTACAATGACCAAGCCATTCCTTTCACACTGACCACCAGTGCTGCAGGTACCGTTATGTCTCACCATTCACTCCAACTCACTAAGCCACTTCCAAAGGTGCGCACAAATTGGTCCAAGACTGTAAAGTGGTGAAAATAAAAATTTTATGGTTGACATCACGGAAACTTGACATTAACATTGAATAAAACACCCAAGTGGCTACCCTTGTGAATCGACTTGTGTGTCATCTTTATCTTACGTGTGCTTCTACGAGGTGCTACCCCTGTGGCTTCAGCAGAGGTAGAGGCAGCATGCTCGCTTCCCTGCTGCAACTGCTTAGACACTCTTGGCGGACATCCTCTGGGTTTTGGAGCCTGTGATGGCTCCGCTAAAGTCTGCTCCTCCTGCAACTATGCAGGGGCAGACTGGGCCAACATTGTCCGAGGAGGCATCTGGGGCCTGACTGAGGGAATGGCAATGGGGGAGAAGTGTAAGTGCTTTGAGAGGAGCCCACACTTCCATGTCCCCTCTCACCATCATCCCTCTCATGGGTCACCCACACTTCCCTGCTAGCAAGGAGCTGGAGAGCACCTTGCTGCACATCAGTGGGGCCATGAGGACCAACGTCTACGCTGACATCCCTCCTAGACAGGAAGTCTATTAGCCTCTTCCATCTATTCTCTATAGAGACCATGTGCTCCTGTGAGTGGCGCATTAGCTGCTCCATGCAGGTGGCCATCCTATCCATGGAAGAGCCTACAGTCACCATCACCTGCGACACGGTTGTGCTCATGTTAGAGATGGACTCCTCCATTCACTGAACATTTGCAGACATCGCGGTCACAAAACCTGTCAGAGCCTCCTGCACTTCTTCCTGCACCTCCAGGATCGCCCTCTTTCTCGATGGCCTCCGAGTCTCAGCGTCTGCATGCAGCTGAGCAGAGCTGGGAGCATCCTGCGCCCTCCGGCGAGGAGTCTCCACTGCTGTCCCTGTCTCCACCATCTGCTCTTGCTCACTTGTGACTTGTGACAGACCAGGTGACAACACGACTCTATCTCGCATGGGACCTACTGAGGTGTGCGTCTCTGCGCTGGTGCTGGGTGCATTTAAGTCTGGTGACACTGTGCCCTCAGAGGCTGGAGGATCCTCTGAGGGGTTGTCTTGTTCTTCCTCCTGAACAGTGGGGGGAGGGGGGCTCTTGCTGGACCTGTGGGAGAGTAAAGAGATGAGTTAGATATGCCATATGAAGAATGGGTACAGATACCATTATGCAAATAATGACCATTCAGTGGTTGATGGCATCAGTCCCCATATGAGTGACTGATGTATGCCATGTAGCTGTAGGATATGTAATTCTATCACCAGGTTGCCGAGATGTTTCCCTCTCTCCGTCTCCCACTTCCAGCTGCTCGGCCACTCCCAATACTTCTAACACAGCCTCCTCTGCTGTTGTGAGGGTGGCAAATGATGGAGGACCACCTCCAGTTCTCTCCCTCTCCCTCTTATTGTGTGCTCTCTTCTCCTGCAAGGAGGGAAAGAAGGGACGGTTGAGTGAGAGTGATGGAATGAGTGTAAGGAATGGATCGGTTAGATCTTTAGAGGGAGACTATGATGGAGTGGGGTGGCAATGCCAAATGGCCTCCTTGTGTGTTCTTAGTTGGTATGATTGCATTAGGATGAGGCCAAGTGTGAGGGGTGGCTAGTGAGATGGGGATGTGATAATGTAGATAGAGAGAGCGGGATGGGTGGGTGTGCAAGGTATGTTGGTGTGAGTAAGGATGTGCAGGAGTAGGGTTGGGAAAAGCAGAGTGATGGGGATGTGATGAGAGGCACAGCAGGATGAAGTTGAGTGTGGCTTTGTACTCACCTTTCCTGATCTAATGAGATCATTGAAATGTTTCCGGCACTGCACCCAGGTCCTCCTGAACACATCTCTGCTGTTCACCTCCTCTGGAATTTGGAGCCAGGCTCTTTTTGTCACCTGGGGAACCCATGTGAAGGGAAGAGGACCTCCCTGTGTGCTCTGACTACCTCCACAAGCAAATGGAGGGAGTCATCGGAGAACCTGGGTGCAGCCCTCTGCCTCTGTGCAGTCATGTCTCCAATTGTTTGGAACAATCAAAGCCTCCAGTGCAGTGACTGCACACTCCTAGATAAATCTTCAAATGCAATGTGGCCACGGCTCCTTTAAATATCCCGGCTGAAAACGCATCATCAATGACGTCATCAGACCCGCACCATTTAATAGGGCCGGGTAACGCGCTGGGTGGGCTTAATAGGCCCCATTAGCGCAAAGTCGATTTCTGCAGCAGGATGGAAGCAAGAATAGGGTCGCGACCCACCACGCCGACCACCCACACCCGACCCACCCAGGTACAGAAAATTCCGGCCTAAGATTTTGCATCTTGTATTTTTACAGGAAATTGGCTACTGGACTGGTTTACACAGCTAGTTTTTGTCAATATTTGCTCACTGATTCCATCATCCTCTTATCTCTCTTTAGGAGCTGCTCTTTGCCATGTAGGACAATCTGGGCTATGGACTTTCTTCATGATTGCTGCCAATGTTGTTCTGAAACCAGCTGACAGGAGTTGTGTTTGAGCTAATGATATTAATTTTTCCTTCCCTTTGAGGCAGATCATCACTATATAGCTCAGCACTCCTTCTAGTAGCCCAGCGAAGATCTGCTGAACCTTGTTTCCAGTAGTGTCAGGTGAGTTCAAGTGACAGGCAGCTCTGGGATCCAAACCGGTAACCATCTGGTTTGGAGGCAGGTGCTCTACGGGCTGCCTGCAGGGCTGCCAACTTTGCATTATCTAAGGTCGTGTTTCATTTTGTGGCTGGAATTTAATAACAGAATTCTTAGCTTTAAAAGTTGTGAAATATTTTTCTTCACCCTCTAAGTATGGTGGTACTCTTGTGGAATTTAATAATTTCAAACAAAAACTATTAGGATTGCTAAAAATATCACAAAGAATTACCTTGCTGACCTTCAGAAATAAGTGAGCCATTCAGCTGTCAAAGAATCCCTTTGGTCACTACGTGTAGTAACATTAAGTGTGCTTGTCTTCACAAATGCATTTACAATGTTACTACACATAGTGAACAGAGGAATTCTTGCCCCTAGATTGCAATTCAAAGAAAAATCAAATATTCCAAACATATTTAATGGGATAATTTATCAGCTACCCCCTCCCTCTAAGGAGTAGCTGAGCAGGAAGGTCCCAAGTTCAATCTTTAGTTTATGTTGCGTTAACTAATCTCAGCCAGAATCCTGGTGGGGCCGTACAATCGGCCTTACTCTGGATTAGGGAGAAGAAAGCCAGTCAAGGTTCCCACTCCTGATTGCTAACCAGTGATCCCTGTTGGGAATCTACATGTATAGACACTGAATGAGGACAGGAATGGGTTTGGTTTTTATGCCCCCTGGAGGAAGCCATCTCAATCCACTTCACATCAGAATCAGTTTGGAACGTAACACTTGATTTACAGCACAAGTTCGGTCAATATTGTATTGCACCAATGCTAAACTTGTAGCGTGAATGAAATCTTAGACTACTTTGAGCACCTGCTTGTGGTTGGCTGGAAGGAGTTTTATTGGATGCCTGGGAATGGGTGACCCATGTACCCTCTGGACTGTAGATAGTGCATTTCATAGGAATATCAGAAGGGAGGAAAATGGGGAGAAAATTTAAAGCAAGTACCTTCCAGGAAATAAATAAACAGAGGCCATTGTGTAGATTTAATTTTTAACAGTACAAACAAAAATGTTAGGTAGTTCATAATAAAGTAGTACCGTTTCTTTAATTTATTGCCATGATGTTTCTTTTTCTGCAATACCTTAAGGCCTATCCATCCACAAATAAATGTCAGGCAATGCTTCTATGTTGCTATTGGCAGCTGTATAGGTGTTTGTGGTGGTTGTGGTGTTTCAACGGTATTTCTGCTACTTGATCAGTTGCCAGTTGAAGTGGGAAATATACGCAGTTATGCAAACCAATCCCCAGGAGGTTCCTCTAATGTCAATTTAGGACTGACACCTAGGAAATAGGAAGTGTTACTAGCTGCCACATATCTTGTGAGGATTGGTCCTTTAAAGTTCAGACATTATAGAGGTTAATGGGTGATTCATTGGGTTAAAGTACTGTCCTTGTCTTACACATCTGAGCCTCAGGTTTGAAGTTAGACCACATTACTGTGTGTTTTCTCTCCATGATGATTGTGAAGGGACCTTTGAAGAATTTGGGTTTTATGCATTTGCATCCTAGTTTCAAGTAGTTGTGAGTTTATAGCACAAAACTAGCACTAATAAGTTGCTTCAATTGATGTACTTGGTCTCACATCACTTTTACATTCATGTTGCTTTCCACTGCTGTCTTGTTTATACTAGAGTTTATAATGGGGAATCAGAAAACAGTTGGTACAATAAAATCACACGGACGCATACATCATATCAGACAATGAAATCTACTTCAGAAGGTGAATGTACATCAAACGTATTGCATGAGGATATCACAGTTTAAAGCCTGGATACTAATGATGTACCAGTAAGAAAGAACTTTTAAGGAATATTTCCAAGACTGTGCTTAATAGTATATGTGGTCTACAATATCACCTTCCTAATGGTGTCAGTGCAATACCAATTGCATATTTGTATAAAGCTTCTTTTGTATACTGTGGGTTGTGAAAACAGAGTGCAGCTGGAGCCATGGAAACAAGGAAAGATATTTGCTCCCTCAGTGTCTCAGCTGTTAAGGTATTGAGCAGCTGAGCCATACACATCAGGAAAATCCCAGGTTTGATCTCAGGCCTAGGTTGAATTAACTGATTTTAGTTAGATTGGCAGTAGGGGTGATGCAGTTAGCCCCAGTGACCTCCCGGAGTTAGGGAGAGGGGAATCAGCTACGGTTCAGTTCCTGATTGCGACTCATTTACCTCTGCTGGAGTGCATATATGTGGACATTGGGTGATGACACAACCAACAACAATTTGCATTTATATAGCACCTTTAATGTAGAAAAGTCCCAAGACGCTTCATAGAGGTGTAATCAGACTACCACCTTTGCCATACTTCTGACCTCTACCTTCCATTAACTCCAAATTGTTCAATTGTCTGCTACCACATTCTGTCCCACACCGAGCCCAATTCACCATCACCCTCACCTTCAGTGATCCACACTGTCTCCCTGTATCCCACACAAGCCCAATTCACCATCGTTACCTCTGGTGTCCCCCAAGGATCTACCCTTGGCCCCTCCTATTTCACATCTACATGTTGCCCCTTGGCGACATCATCTGAAAACACAGCATCAGTTTCCACATGTGCGCTGACGGCACCCAGCTCTACCTCACCACCACTTCTCTAGACCCCTCCACAGTCTCTAAATTGTCAGACTGCTTGTCCGACATCCAGTTCTGGATGAGCAGAAATTTTCTCCAATTAAATATTGGGAAGACCGAAGCCATTGTTTTCGGTCCCCGCCACAAACTCCGTTCCCTAGCCACTGACTCCATCCTCTCCCTAACATCTGTCTGAGGCTGAACCACACTGTTCGCAACCTTGGTGTTATATTTGACCCTGAAGTGAGCTTCCGACCACATATCTGCAGCATAACTAAGACCGCCTATTTCCGCCTCCGTAACATCGCCTGTCTCCGCACCTGCCTCAGCTCATCCGCTGCTGAAACCCTCATCCATGCCTTTATTACCTCTAGACTTGACTATTCCAACGCACTCCTGGCTGGCCTCCCACATTCTACCCTACGTAAACTTGAGGTCATCCAAAACTCGGCTGCCCGTGTCCTAACTCGCACCAAGTCCCGTTCACCCATCACCCCTGTGCTTGCTGACCTACATTGGTTCCCGGTTAAGCAACGCCTCGATTTCAAAATTCTCATCCTTGTTTTCAAATCCCTCCAGGACCTCGCCCCTCCCTACCTCTGTAATCTCCCTCAGCCCCACAACCCCCCGAGATATCTGCACTCCTCTAATTCTGCCCTCTTGAGCATCCCTGATTAGAATCGCTGAACCATTGGTGGCCGTGCCTTCTGTTGCTCAGGCCCTTAGCTCTGGGATTCCCTGACTAAACCTCTCCGCCTCGCTACCTCTCTTTCCTCCTTTAAGATGCTCCTTAAAACCTACCTCTTTGACCAAGCTGCCCTAATTTCTCCTTATGTGGCTCAGTGTCAAATTTTTTGTCTTTTAATACTCCTGTGAAGCGCCTTGGGACGTTTTACTACGTTAAAGGCGCTATAGAAATACAAGTTGTTGTTGTTGTTGTCACCCTCACCTTCAGTGATCCACACTGGCTGCCTGTACCCCAAACGGATCCAACTTAAAGTCCTGGTCCTCATCTGCAAATCCCTTTACAACACCTTGGGGGAAAAATTAGGTCGCGCCCCATTTGGGGCGCAAATATCGTCTGGACGCAAATATTAGCGCCTGGCGCTAATTATCGGCACTGACTGGAAACTTCACTTTTACCGCCCCGGGAGGTGAGTGGAGCGCTAAATCAGGCGCTGCACACCTGTCTTAAGGCGCAAAGGCCAAGGAGTGAGGCGCTAACTCAGAGCGCTGGCGAAGCTCATGTAATGTCAGTCAGCAATGGAACACACACACAATGGCACGGGCCAGTTCTTAAAGGGGATGGTTAATCTTGCTTTCCATCCACATCCTGTTCATTGCAGCCTTGAATCTCGGCCTGGAGAGACTTGCACATCAAATGTGCTGGAAAGAACAATGGAGAGTACCAGGCAAAGAGCTCAGAGTGCAGCTCCCACAGTCTCTGCTAAATCGATACAAGGAATGGCAAATCAAAATGAACCTGCAAAGTGCTGCTCAGTACCCAAAACTCCTTCACACAACGTTGAATCTCTTCAGAAGTCTCTCCCTCTCTCTCTCAGAATGCGTAGTTCAAAAATGCCACCAACAATAAAAGACAGGAAGAGGCCCCCTTTAAATAGCGCCCCCCCCAGCCCCACAGCGATTGATAGCGTTCCAGTCTTCTGGTCGTTGGATGCGCCAGGCGGTAAGGCAGGGGGCGCCACTCAATTTCCGCTCCGGGGCGCCACAAGGACGTTGCACCATGGAATGACATCACAATCTGCGCGCGCAGGTGGTCGCAGCGGTAAAGTTTAGCGCCGCCGCACAATCTCTAGTTAAGTTCCCGAGCGGCGCAAACATCGCTGCGCCCGGGCGTTAGCAGCTTTGCGCCCCATTAGCGCCCTCTTAAGGCGCTAACGGGAGGCGCAACCAACTGAATTTTTACCCCCTTGTCTTTTTTTTTCATTTATTTTCAGCATGTAGGCATCACTTGCAAGGCCAGTAACCATCACAAGTTGGCCTCAGAAATGGTGTTGGACCTTCTTCTTGATCCAAGGAGCATTTTGATGCTAGGCCACTTCAGAGGGCAGTTGCCCACATCGGTGTGAGATTGAAGTCACATATAGGCCAGACCAGGTAAGGACGGCACTTCCCTAAAGGACGTAGTGAATCAGTTGTTTTTTTTTACAACAATCCGTCAGCTTCATGGTTACATTTTGCCACCTATGTATTTCCAAATTTTTTAAGCTCTATTCAAATTCTCAAACTGCCATGCCAGGATTAGAACTCACATTCTTTGGATTATTAGTCCAAGCACTGGATTACGACAGTACTGTACTCTGTACCATCTCCAGGATTATGTTCTCTTCTTGCACTCTAGTCCTCTGGCTGGCCTTCTGTGCATCCCCCAACCCCGCACTCCACCTTTGGTGGCAGGGCCTTTAGCTGTCTTTGACCTACACTCCACCTAGAACTTACTCCAACTGTCAACCTCGGTCCCTGCCTTTCAAAGCCTTCTCGAAACACATTGCTTCGACAAAGCTTTCAATCACCACTCCCAAACCTCCCACTAAGACTTGTGTTCAGTCTTCTTCTCCTTGAGATGTTTTTTATGTTAATCCGTAGGCACACTTTTTTGTGGGGCTAATAGTCTGGTGCTAGAATAAAGGAGCCAGATTTAGTGGTTCACAAACACGAATGACTTGACAAATGACTCTGGTCATTGCTTTTGTGCTGGCAAAGCCACATTTATTGCCCATCTCTAATTGTTCTGAGGATCCTTCTTGAAGGGATTGTATATAATCCTCTGAAGGGGCATGGTAGGCCATCAAGAGTCAACCATGTAGTGTGGGCTAGAGTCATGTGAGTGATAGGCTTGCCTCCCTGAATATGATAATTAGGTTTTTTGCAACAATCCAGCCATGGCTCAGTTGGTAGCACCCTTGCCTCTGAATCAGAAGGTTGTGGGTTCATAGTCCCACTCCAGGGACTTGAGCGCAAAAATTTCGGCGGACACTACAGCACAGTACTGAATGAGTGCTGCACTGTCGGAGGTGCTGTCTTTCAGATGAGACGTTAAATTGCGGTCTCGTCTACCCTCTCAAGTGAACGTAAAAGATCCCATGGCACTATTTCAAAGAAGAGCAGGGGAGTTATCCCCAGAGTCCTGGCCAATATTTATCCCTCAATCAACATCACTAAAAACAGATTATCTGGTCACTATCACATTGCTGTTTGTGGGAGCTTGCTGTGCGCAAATTGGCTGCTGCATTTCCTACATTACAACAGTGACTATACTTCAAGAAGTACTTCATTGGCTGTAAAGCACTTTGGGACACCCGGTGGTCGTGAAAGGAGCTATATAAATACAAGTCTTTCTTTTTTCTTTCTAACTCACAAATTACTAGATTTATTAAATTTAATTTCACAATTTCCCATGCTGGGAGTTGAACTCTAAACCTCTGGGTTGCTGGTCCTATACCATAATAGCCATTTCATTCATATCTATTGCTGACTGAACAACGGCCGAGTTGCTTCTGCAAGAGTCTGAGAGGTGCTAGTGAAAACAAAATTATTCCAGCAGTCACATTCACTGGAATTAGCTAAATGGTCACCCTGGGACTCATTGCCCTGAAATTGCGGTGTCTGTGATGGCATACTCTCAGAGTACTCTCAGAGTTCGCCATCGTAATCCCTTTGAAATGCCCTGCAAGTTCCGAATTTCTGCATGCGCAAAATCTGGAAATTGCGGCCTCATCCACGGAGGCTCTGATAAAGCAACCGTTGGTGCAGAGATGGGCTATTTGCCCAGTGACTGGCCAGAAATTGCCCACGTAAGTCTTACGGTTGATGCAAGCAGGCATAAGGGGATATCTAAGGCTTAAATAAAACATTTGGGGGGAGAAATTTGGTATCGCCCCGTTTGGGGCGCAATTATCGGCCGGGCGCAAAGTTATCGCTAATTATCGCCTCCGACTGCAAACTTGGCTTCTATCGCCCGTGGAGGTGATTGGAGCGCTAAATCAGGAGCTACACACCTGTCTTAAAGCGCTAACGCCGAGGAGCGAGGCGCTACCTCAGAGCACTGGCGAAGCTCAGGTGATGTCAGTTAGCAATGGAACACAGACAGACTGGCGCGGCCAGTTCTTAAAGGGGAGTGTCGATCTTGCTGTCCAGCCACACCCTGTTCATTGCAGCCTTGAATCTCGGCCTGGAGAGACCTGTACATCAAATCTGCTGAAACCACCAATGGAGAGGCCCAGGGAAAGAGCTCAGCGCTTCAGCGACCGGGCCTTGGTGGCTCTGGTTGATGCTATGGAGCGGCGATGGGCAGTGCTCTACCCACAGAGTACCAAGAGGTCATTGTCCCGCAAATACAGAAGAGTCTGGAGGGAGGTGGCTCAGCACGTCTCCTCCAGGAGCCTGGTGCTGAGGACCCACACCCAATGTCGGAAGAAGGTCAACGACGTCACTCGGGTGGTCAGGGTGAGTGGCTGCTTTTCAATACCTCTACATCCCTCCATCTCAACTTCATTCTGTGCCCAGAGGGCTTAAAAACCCCAAATACCCAACACTCATCCAAGACCTATGGCCATCTCATAAAACACACACGCACATTCCACACCTTGCATACATTGAGGGCTATTCAACTATGGGAGGCACATCAGGCAAGCACATGGCTGCATACATTAAGGGCTATTCAACTATGGGAAGTACATCAGGCAAGACCATGGCTGCACACTCACTGCCTTCCTTTTTCTTGCAGGCCAAGCTATCTCATAACAGGCACCAGCAGCAACGGACGGGTGGAGGACCGGCTGAGCTGCAGACCCTCAGCGATTTGGAGGTGCGCGTGCACAGGATCGCTGCCAGCCAGGTGATCAGTGCCGTGGCCGCTGGAGAGGTCGACCCCCTTGGGGACAGCAATGGTATGTTCATCAGCTTTCTCTCCTCTCTCATTCCACTTGCCCCTCACAACACCAGCCTTTGACACTTTCAATCCAACTTACTAAATGTCTCCAGTCCTTGCTCCCTTACTGCCCCCCTGTCCTGACGCTAAAGCCACTCTTGTACCTCCCTGCTTTCAGATAGTGAACCACCAGCTGACCAGCCTGTCCCTCAACCAACCAGTGGCAGCGACGCCCCAGGCGAGGAGGAAGAGGGAGCCGGAGCCTCACTGCCTGCGTCTCCCAAGGGAGCCCATGCCCACACTGGGACCACGCCTTCCCTGGAGGGGAGCAGGGGGGAAGGTCTGATGAGGATGAAGCACTGGGACCCAGCGGGCTGCAGCAACGCCATGGGGGTAGGGAAGCTCGGGGGCCATCTCCCCGGAGGGCGAGTAGGCAAGCGAGTCCTGCTGCACTGGACTCAGATTAGGACCGCGTCATCGCGGCCATGAATAGCCAGGCCTTGAGCATGCACACTGAGCTCATGGGTGCAATGGCAAGGGTGCCCGAAAGCATTGATGGACTGGCTAGGAGTGTGGAGCACTCCGCTGCAGTACAGGCTGACGCAACGCAACGGCTTAGTGCTGCAATTCAGTCACTGGCTGCTGCCATCCAATCTCAGACTGCTCTCATGCAGTCTCAGATTGATGTCACGCAAGCACTGACTGCTGCCATCGTCGCTGGGTCGGCCACATTGCCCTGGGGCTCTCACGGTGCTGCAGCAGGCCAGCAATCTGTGCTCGAGCAGATTGCTCCGGATGCTGAGGTACTGCCCCGTGGGAGTGCCAGTGTGTCGGTCGAGCAGGAAGGTGCTGTCCTCTCTCAGGATGACAGCATTCCTGCTCCCACCACTGGCACTTCCCCATTGCACTTGCCACCGCCTGCAACACAGCCAGCACAGACTGCTGCCGCCCATGCAGAGTTGGTGCAGTCTGCAGCCGGGGCCTCCAGGCCTAGAGCTGGTCGAGGGCATCCTTCAAGGGCATCTGTAGTCTCAGTATCTGACATTCAGCAGCCTTCCACCAGCCTCGCTGCAGCCACTGGGCCCATTACGGAGGAGCAGTAGGGTAGGAAGGGGGGAAGTGCGCATGGGATGGAGATCACCCTCGAAGGGCAAACAGTAGGAGGCCTAAATAAATGGTGGGAATGTTTGTAGTAAAGATCGAGGTTCGGCTGATTACATTTGTTTAGTGTTTTGCCGTTTATCTCCATCTTGTGAGAACCAGTTCTGTTAATTCATGATTTGTTGTGTTTGTTTCTAATTGTTTGTCCTGAATAAATGACACACACAGAGTTTGTTAAAGAAAAAAGTTGTTGTATTCAAAATTTACATTTTTGGCCTTTGGAATCATTGCAGCTTTGGCCGGCTATAGGGGTTGCGGGTTGCTTTCCATGATGTTGTTCTCCATGCCAGAAGCCATCTTCTGAGTAGGGGCCGAGAAGCGGCTTGTTATCAGCTGTTGACGGACGGCCCTTACAGTGGCAACATTGTGGGCCGACCTCCCACGTTGGTGCTGCTGCTGATCATCCTCCTCCTCCTCTTCCTCCTCCTCCTCCTCAGGTGGTGCACCAATCCCTGGTGGCATTGGGTGGGTCCTCAGGATTGCCAGGTTGTGAAGCATGCAGCACACAACTACGAAGAGGGAGACTCGCTCAGGCGAGTACTGCAGGGCTCCTCCTGAGTGGTCCAGACAGCGGAACCGTTGCTTGAGCACGCCGATCGTCTGCTCAATTATGTTCCTGGTGGCGATATGGCTCTCATTATACTGCAGCTCGGCAGGGGTGTTGGGGTTACGGAGCGGTGTCATCAGCCAGGTGCAGAGTGGATAACCCTTGTCCCCGAGGAGCCATCCACTTGGGTGATGCGGTGCCTGGAAAAGGTCTGGCTCACCAGTCTGGCGCAGGATGAAAGCATCGTGGCTGCTGCCAGGATAGCGGGCATTGACAGCGAGTATGAGCTGTCTGTGGTCACAGACCAACTGCACATTTAAGGAGTGGTAGCCCTTGCGGTTTCCCAATACCTCTGTATTTTCATGCAGTGCCCGCAATGCCACATGCGTGCAGTCAATGGTGCCCTGCACCATGGGGAAGCCCGCTATCCTAGCAAAGCCACGTGCGCGTTTATGCTGTTTGGCCCGGGTCATGGGGAAAGAGATGTACTGGTGTCTCCTTTTATACAGGGCATTTGTCACCTCCCGGATACAACAATGGACAGCGAACTGGGAGATATTGGCGATGTCCCCAGTAGATGCTTGAAAGGAGCTGCTGGCATAAAAATTCAGAGCCACTGTCACCTTCACTGCCACCGACAGAGACGTCCTGGTCCTCAGTTGAGGCTGCAGATCTGGTTGCAGCAGGTGGTAGAGCTCAGTGACCACCTCCTTGCTGAAGCGCAGCCTTCGCAAACACTGCTCCTCAGACATATGAATGTAGGAGAATTGCTCCCGGAATACCCTGAGAGGGTAAGGTCTCCTGTGCAGAGGCCTGTTGGCCCTCCTCTCTCTGGCCATGTTTGCCACTCTCTCTCTGTGTCTCTGATGCCTCCGATTCTGCAGGTGCAGGATGACGCCCCGAATCAGTGCAGACCCCATAGTCTCTTCTAAATCGATGCAAGGAAGGTCAAATCAAAATGAACCTACAAAGTGCTGCTCAGTACCCAAAACTCCTTCACACAGCATTGAATCTCTCCAGAAGTCTCTCTCTCTCTCTCAGAATGCGTGGTACAAAAATGTCGCCAAGAAAAAAAGGCAGGAAGCGGCCACCTTTAAATAGCGTTCCCCCAGCCCCTTCCCGACTGCAAAACGTTCCCCTCTACTTGTCATTGCTAGCAGCAGGCGGAAAGGCTGGGGGCACCACTCAATATCCGGTCCGGGGCACTACCTGGGCGTTGCACGCTCGACTGACGTCACGATCTGCGGGCGCAGGAGATCGTGGCGGTAGTGTTTAGTGCCGCTGCAAAATGTCTGGTCAATTTCGCGATCAGCGCAAACATCGCCGCACCCGGGCGCCAGTTGCTTTGCGCCCCTTAAGCGCCCTCTTAGGGCGATAACGGGAGGCGCTAATCAACCGAATTTTTCCCCTTAAAAATCCAAAATTATGCCCATACACTTTATTAAATGTGTTTATGCAAATATTGGCCTGGATTACAGTCTCAATGATGTTTAAAAGTATCAAAAAATTTAATTTTTATTGAGGTTGGTGCAATGAAGGAACTTATTAATACAATTGCAGTTTTGTACATTGTATAATTATAGATTTGGGGATTCCATTGCATATCATTAGGGGATTCCCTTCGTAAATGATTGCATTGGAATTTTCCTTTGTCATTGGAGGACCGGGCCCACGTGATCCCAGATATGCTTCTGAACCGCCTGCGTCCCTGGGATCCGT
The DNA here is from genome assembly GCA_030390025.1 of Squalus acanthias. Taxonomy (NCBI): domain Eukaryota; kingdom Metazoa; phylum Chordata; class Chondrichthyes; order Squaliformes; family Squalidae; genus Squalus; species Squalus acanthias. Next base: position 74,314,207 of record CM059428.1, read on the forward strand.
GGGCCATTACGCTGCCCTACGCCTCGAGGCCTGAGACCGCAACTCTTCGCAGCCTGGGCACCAGAAGGTAATTTTGTAAATGTTTCGTGGGTCGGAGGTGCACTCCGGAGGTACGCCTCTGAACGCAATTTCTAGGCTAATATTAATTCTACATCTTGGAAAAGAGGCAGAACTGATCTTTAAAATATTGCAATGTCTGCTAATCCTAAAGGATGCTTCTCTTTCCAACAGAAGCTTGCCAGTCATTTTGAAATCAACAAAGCAATGAAAGAGCCAAGCAGCCATTTTACACTCTATGCTGCCACCTATTGCACTAGAGGGAATTCCCAGCAGAAGCCAAGCACTTCTTGAGTGGGAAGAGCAATCAGCAAGCAAATCCTTCCAGGCCACTTTAATGCATATACTCATTGGCTCAAGAATGATATTGTCAGATGTATGAGAGTAAGTTGTCTGCCTGTTCCTCTTGAACAGAGTATGGTGTAAAGCAATATGGCAGTGATTTCTGTGGTGGTTCTCCCAATCTCCTACCGTAACTTCGGCAGAGGATTGGCAGAAATCCTGAAGAAACAGCATAAGTGGCCATTTACAACATTTCTCTGGAGTTATTTTTTTATCATTGTCGGGATGTGGGCATCGCTGGCAAGGCCAGCATTACTGTCCATCCCTAATTGCCATTGAGAAGGTGGTGGTGAGCTCAGGAGATAGATAGATTTCTAGACACAAAAGGCATCAAGGGGTATGGGAGAGAGCAGGAATATGGTATTGAGATAGAGGATCAGCCATGATCATATTAAATGGCGGAGCAGGCTCGAAGGGCCGAATGGCCTACTCCTGCTCCTATTTTTCTATGTTTCCGTGTGGTGAAGTTACTCCCACAGTGCTGTTGGGTAGGGAGTTGCAGGATTTTGACCCACTGGCAATGAAAGAACAGGATATATTTCCAAGTCAGGATGGTGTGTGACTTGGAGGGGAACTTGGAGGTGGTGGTGTTCCCATGCACCTGCTGCCCTTGTCCTTCTAGGTGGTAGAGGTCGCGGGTTTGAGAGGTGCTGTCGAAGAAGCCTTGGCGAGTTGCTACAGTGCATCTTGTAGATGGTACACACTGCAGCCATGGTGCGCCGGTGGTGGAGGGATTGAATGTTTAAGGCGGTGGATGGGGTGCCAATCAAGCGGGCTGCTTTGTCCTGGATAGTGTTGAGCTTCTTGAGTGTTGTTGGAGCTGGAGTCATCCAGGCAAGTGGAGAGTATTCCATCAGACTCCTGACTTGTGCCTTGTAGATGGTGGAAGGGCTTTGGGGAGTCAGGAGGTGAGACACTCGCCGCAGAATACTCAGCCTCTGACCTGCTCTTGTAGCCACAGTATTTATGTGGCTGGTCCAGTTAAGTTTCTGGTCAATGGTGACCCCCCAGGATGTTGATGGTGGGGTATTCAATGATGGTAATGCCATTGAATGTCAAGGGGAGGTGGTCAGACTTTCTGTTGTTGGAAAGGGTCATTGCCTGGCACTTGTGTCGTGTGAATATTACTTGCTACTTATCAGGCCAATCCTGAATATTGTCCAGGTCTTGCTGCATGCAGGCACGGACTGCTTCAACTGAGGTGTTGCGAATGGAACTGAACACTTTGCAAACATCAGCGAACATTCCCATTTCTGATCTTATGATGGAGGGAAGGTCATTGATGAAGCAGCTGAAGATGGTTGGGCCTAGGATACTGCCCTGAGGAACTCCTGCAGTGATGTCCTGGGACTGAGATGATTGACCTCCAACCACCACAGCCATCTCCTTTGTGCTAGGTATGACTCCAGCCTGTAGACAGTTTTCCCCCTGATTCCCATTGCCTTCAATTTTACTAGGGCTCCTTGATACCACACTCGGTCAAATGCTGCCTTGATGTCAAGGGCAGTCACTCTCACCTCACCTCTGAAATGTAGTTCATTTGTCCATGTTTGGACCAAGGCTGTAATGAGGTCTGGAGCCGAGTGGTCCTGACGGAACCCAAACTGAGCATCGGTGAGCAGGTTATTGGTGAGTAAGTGCCCCTTGATAGCATTGTCGATGACACCTTCTAACACTTTACTGATGATTGAGAGTAGACTGATGGGACAGTAATTGGCCGGATTGGATTTGTCCTGCTTTTTGTGGACAGGACATACCTGGGCAATTTTCCAAATTGTTGGGTAGATGCCAGTGTTGTAGCTGTACTGGAACAGCTTGGCTAGAGGCACGGCTAGTTCTGGAGCACAAGTCTTCAGCACAACAGTCGGGATGTTGTCGGGGCCCATAGCCTTTGCTGTATCCAGTGCACTCAGCCTTTTCTTGATATCACATGGAGTGAATCGAATTAGCTGAAGACTAAATGAAAAATAACTATTGCCTGAAAATCTCCCCATAGTGCTTTTATTAAAACTCAGATTACTGAGGGCCATTTAAACCATCTTGTTTTCATCCCTTTGCTTTGAAATCACAAGCACCTCAGTAAACCCTTGGCTGTGCTCTCTTTCTTCTTGACATTTAAACCCACATAGCAGAGGCAGGTATTTGCATATTACTCTCCTTGTAAAAACACTGACTGTTTACAGTAGGCAAGGTAGATTAAAACACTTCTTGGGTGAAATGCGTAAACAGTGTTACAAGTATAACCCCAACACTGGACCACCCCCTCCCTTGATTTTGAGTTATGAAGTTGACAAGAAAGTCCCTTTCAAGGGTGACACTCTTTTGTTTGATCATTCATTTACAGTTTCAGTTGTTCCTATGTTCCTACACTTCACCCCGCCCACCCTTGCTTCATCTCGCTTGCACACATTGAGGGGAATTTTAACCCCCAAAAACGGGTGGGTTTCTTTCGGGTTGGATGTAAAAATTATTAAAATCTCAAACACGACCCCAACCCGCCTCCAATCCACCCACCTCCGGTTTTAACGGAGGCGGGAGGGGGCGGGCAACCAACCAGCTCCCAAGAGGCTGGATGCTCATTTCAATATTTTAATGAGGCTGCATGCCTCAGATTTTATCTCTCTTCCAGCTTTAACACTGTTCAATCAGGTTTCCCGGGAAACCCTGCAGCTAAAAGGAAGCGAAGACTGCTGCGTGGAAGAGATAAGTGTCTTTCAAGCACTGCTTGTGGGCCAGTAGGAGCAAGAGCGCTTCCCCCCGGCCCCCAGCTAACCTGCTTCCCTCCCAGCGATCGGACCCCCTTCCCGTGATTGACCCCCCAAGATCGGACCCCCCACAATCACAGACCCCTCCGCCACGATCGGACTCCCCCAGTGATCACTGACCCCCACAACCCCCATCTCTGCCCCTTGCAATCATCCCCGACCCTACATGCCACGCTGTGACAATCTCCTCCTTGCAATCTCTACCCCAGCAGCAGCAGGAGCCCTACCTGCTCCTCAGCTGCGGCCTCTTCGGCAGCATTCCCTGCCCGATAGGGAGCCAAGCCTGCCAATCAGGCTGTCTATCGGGTGGGGACACTGTTGAAAAAAAGCACGCATGCTGTGAAGTTAAAACTCCGCAGTGTTCGGGGAAACCAGAACTCCTCCTCCCCGCTTGGAAATCCCACCCCAGTAACTATCGGGGCCATTTGCTCCCTTTAGCTGCTCTTATATTAGCTTTGTGCCGTGTTAATGCCGCTGGCTCCGGACAGTGGGTCTCGCGTAGCCAGTGCCAACCCCAATTTAAAATTCTCCCAGTTTCTCCGTCTCCGCCGCATCTGCTCCGACGATGCCACCTTCCATACCAGTGCTTCCGACATGTCTTCCTTTTTCCTCAACCGAGGATTCCCCTCTACTGTGGTCGACACGGCCCTCGACCGTGTCCATTCTATCTCCCGCACTTCTGCCCTCACCCTGGCCCCTCCCTCCCGGAACCACGATAGAGTTCCCCTTGTCCTCACCTTTCACCCCACCAGCCTCCACATTCAACGGATCATCCTCCGCCATTTCCGCCACCTCCAACGTGATCCCACCACCAAACGTATCTTCCCCTCACCTCCCCTTTCAGCATACCGTAGGGACCGCTCCCTCCGAGACACCCTAGTCCACTCCTCTATCACCCCCAGCACCACTTCCGCCTCGCCCAGCACCTTCCCATGCAAGCGCAGGAGATGCAACACCTGCCCTTATACATCCCCCCTTCCCACTCTCCAGGGCCCCAAACAACCCTTCCAGGTGAAACAGCGATTTACTTGTAATTCTTGCAATTTAGTATACTGTATTCGCTGCTCACGATGTGGTCTCCTCTACGTTGGGGAGACCAAACGCAGATTGTGTGACCACTTTGCGGAACACCTCCGTTCAGTCCGTAAGGGGGACCCTGAGCTTCCGGTCGCCTGTCACTTTAATTCTCCGCTCCACTCCCACTCTGACCTCACCGTCCTCGGCCTCGTGCATTGTTCCACGGAAGCTCAGCGTAAGCTCGAGGAACAGCACCTCATCTTCTTATTAGGCACTTTACAGCCTTCCGGACTCAATATCGAGTTCAACAATTTCAGATCATAACCTCGGCCCCCACCACATATATATATATATATACATTTTATCCACCCTTTTGGTTTGTGCCTTTTCCCTTTTTTTCTCTCTCTCCCCCCACGGCAGCTGTCTCTCATTCTGCCAGCATTTCACACTTCACACTTCTGAGCCACCTTTTGTTTCTTAACCTGTCCTATTACCATTTCGTCTTGCCTTGAGCATCTCTTAATGTCTCTACTTACCATAGACCCCCCCACTTTTGTTCTTTTATTCCTCCCCCCAGCCTCCCCCTTGCTTTTTTATCTGTTTCATTTCCTGCTTTTTTCTCAGTTCTGACGAAGGGTTTCGACCTGAAACGTTAACTCTGTTTCTCTCTCCACGGATGTTGCCTGGCCTGCTGAGTTTTTCCAGCGTTTTCTGTTGTTGTCCCAATTTAAACTTGCCAGATTAGCCAAGGTTGACCGCTGAGAAGATCTTTCAAAAGAAGAGTATTCAGGCTGGATTTTGAATGACCCGTGGAGTCGGGTTCGGAGGCGTGTGGGGGGGTTAAAGTAGCAGATTCGGGGGTCCCGACCCCATCCCGACTCCAACACGCCTCCATGCAATTTTGACAAAATCGGTCGCGGGGTTCCCGACTCCGTCCCGCCTCCAAGAGGCGGGAAAGGACATTAAAGCCCTTAACAATCCCTAAAGTGGCTCAGTAATGCCATTTTGAAGCATTTTAGGCAGTTTAACCCTTTTCCCACGTGAAGCACGCCTGATGGGAAACACTCCAGTGAAACCTGGCGGGAGCACAAGTGGATTACTGACTCTCAGCTGCAGCTCAACCTTTAAATAGGAGATTTGATCAGCCATCAATTGCAGGTGGCAGGACTTTGTTGTCACAGGTCTGGGGGAACTTTTAGAAGGCATAACCACAGCTCTGGAAGTTTGGAGCCTGACACCCATCTGCAGTGTGACCTCCTGGGAAACCCCTCTCGCCACCCTCATTGAGGGCTTCCTCAACTGAGACATATACCAGAGGCATGGGAGCCATTTATTTCTTTCCCTCCTGGGTATCCGATGAGGACAAACAACAGCCGCGGCACCAGCAGAACCATGAACAACAGCACCACCAACAGCAGCAGCAACAACAGGAGCGCCAAGCTGCTGCTCACCCACCTGAAGCTGCACAGAACAGAAGGGGCCAGCGCATGGAAGGCCGTCGGCGCAGGAGATACTCCCCAAACAGGGTCTACAGACAGAGGGTCAGCTACCTCAACATGTCTGAGCAGCAGTGCCAAAGGCGGCTCCGACTTTCGCGAGAGGTAGTGGGTGACATCTGCGCAATGCTGCAACAAGACCTGGAGCCCAGAGGACCAGGTGGACGCCCCTTACCAGTGGCCGTCAAAGTCACCACCGCACTCAACTTTTTTGCCTCAGGCTCATTCCAGGGATCAGCAGCAGACATCAGCGGCATCTCCCAGGCGGCCACACACACCTGCATCACGCAGGTAACCGATGCCCTCTTTGCCATCGCGCACAATCACATCCATTTCACCAAGGATCGAGCAAGTGTCACGGCGCATGCGGTTGGATTAGCTAATCTGGCAGGCTTTCCAAGGGTGCAGGGCGTCGTTGACTGCACACATGTGGCCCTTAAGGCAATCGCAACCCCATCGCAATCCAGGTATTTTTGTCAACCGCAAGGGCTTCCACTCCCTCAACGTTCAGCTGGTGTGTGACCACAACAAGGAAGTTCTGCATGTTTGTGCCAAGCACCCTGGCAGTTGCCATGACTCCTTCATACTGCGCCAGTCTAGTGTGCCTCCGCTATTCAGTCCGCCAGACCAACTTCACGGATGGCTACTTGGAGACAAGGGCTATCCCCTGAAGACGTGGCTAATGACGCCGTTGAGGAGCCCATCCAACGCATCTGAGGAGAGCTACAACTCCAGCCACATTTCCACTAGAGCCATAATCGAGCAAACCATTGGTATGCTGAAGATGCGCTTCAGATGCCTGGATAGATCAGGTGGAGCCCTGCAATACTCAGCAGCCAGGGTCTCCAGAATCGTCGTGCTTTGCTGTGCACTTCACAACATGGCACAGCGTCGTGGCTTACAGATGCCGGAGGACCAAGTGGCTCCTCACATAGCCTCCTCAGATGAGGAGGAGGAGGAGGAGGAGGAGGAGGAGAGAGAGAACGAACAACTTGCAGAGGCCCCTCAACCAGCGGCAGCATTACGCGAGACCATAGCTGCCCAGAATGCAAGGAACGCACTCATCTTGGCCAGATTTGCTTAGCCTAGACAATCAAGCACTTTTGCCTCGCAGCTTCTTACCAGAGCTATGACAATGGCCCAGACCCAACGGATCCCTAACAATGTGACCACCATACTGACAATTGCAAGTTATCCTAAGGCCTTATTGTGGAAGTCCCATTAGCGAAATGACAGACGCCACAACTGCAGCTGTAGCCATCAGAGTTTTTATTTAAACTTTACACCTGATGGCTTTTTCACAACACACATCAAAATTCACCCAAGTGACTACCCTTGTGACTATTTGTGCAGTTTCTTTCTCTTACGCATGCTCCTACGTGGTGCTTCCCCTGTGGCTTCAGCAGAAGTGGAGGGCCCCTGCTCACTTTGTTGCTGCTCCTGTCTCGACTCCTTTGGCGGGCGTCCTCTGGGGTTGCGAACCTGAGAGGGCTCGGCAACAGTCTGCTGCTCCTGCGGCTGGGCAGGGGTTGAGACGCCAATTTCACTTGGGTGCGGACTCTGGTGGGGCTCTGACCGAGGACCTGTCAGTGGCATGGAAGTGTGAGCGCTTGGAGAGGAGCCCCCACCTCCTTGTTGTGTGCCACCAACATCCCTCTCATGGGTCAGGTCCACCTCAGCGCTTGCAAGTGGCTTGAGAGCCCTTGCTGCACATCAGGGGGGCCATGGAGACCTGTATCTGCACTGGAAGTCCTACTCAGAAGGACTTCCATGAAGGTCTGGTTTCTCTGTTCAATAGATGACCATCGCTCCTCAAGAGATGCCAGTCTATTCAGAACACTCACCATGTTTTCTGCACTCTGGCGACTTATCTCCTCCATAGCCATAGCCATCCTCTCATCTACTGTAGCCATCCTTTCCATGGAGGTTGCCATCCTTTCCGTGGTGATGCGTTCATGCGCCAGTGACTCCACAAAGGCTCTGCTGATGTTCGCTATGGACTCCTCCATTCGCTCCACACTCGCAGCGACCCTGGAGACAAAACCTGTCAGAGACTTCTGCATCTGTTCCTGGAGTCCCAGCACCACTGATCTTATGGATAGACCCAGAGGCAGAGGGTTGACATGCAGCTGAGCCGAGCTAGGACAGTCCTGCGCCCTCCGACTAGGACTCTCCACTGCTGTCCCTGTCTCCACCATCTGCTGATGCTCACTTGTGAGCTGTGATACACCAGGTGACAACACTACACTATGTCCTGAGGGTCCCACCGAGGTGTGAGTGTCTGCGCTGGTGCTGGGTGCGCTGAGTTCTTCTGACGCTGCGCCCTCAGAGGTTGCAGCTTCCTCTGAGGAGTCTGTCTGCTCAGGCTCTTCCTCCTGGCTAGTGGGGACGGGTGCTTGCGTTGGTCCTGTGGGGGAGTAAAGGAAAGAGTCAGAGATGTGATGCCAAGGTTACATGCACATTGCATATTGCAGATGATCATAAATCCATCTGTTAGAGCTTCAGATTCATTATCAGCGACTCATGCAATGTCAATGAGAGAGATGGAACACTATTCAGTCACCAGCTTACTCTGATGCACCCGTCTGTCCGTCCCCCACTTGCGTTTCCTCCTCTACGCCCACGATCTCCAGGACCGCATCCTCCCAGGGGGTGAGCTGGGCTAATGAGGGTGGCCCTCCTCCTGTCCTGGCTCTTTCCCTTTTATTGTGAGCTCTCTTTTCCTGCAATGAGGGAGACAAGTGGAGTTTGAGTGAGATTGAAGGAGTGAGTGTAGAGAATCCATAGCATAGATGCTTAGAAGGAGACAAAGATGGATTGAGGTGGCGAGACTAAGGGCCCTCCCTGTGTGTTGTAAGTTGTTCTCAAAGCATGACAGTGATAGGGAGTGTGAGGGCTGCATAGTCGAATAGTAAGGTGAATGTGACCATAGAGGGAGAGGGAATGGGTAAGGGTGCATGGATGTCAGTGTCAAGTGGGATATGGAGGAAGAGGTTGCTAAAGCTGAGTGCTGGTGAGGAGAGGCAATGGGGATCAGATTGAGGGTGAAGGGAAAGTCATACTCACTTTAGCAGTACGTAGAAGGTCATGAAACCTCTTCCTGCACTGGATCCAGGTTCTGCATGTGAATGATAAGGAGGTGACCTCCTGGGCGATCTGGACCCACACAGCCTTTGTCTGCTGGGGAGGCTTCTTCCTCCCTGAGGAGGGGAAGAGCACCTCCCCGTTGGCTCTTGCTCCATCCACCAAAGCCTGAAGGGCAACGTCATGGAACCTGGGAGCAGCCCTGGGCCATTGGCTGGCCATTCCTCCTGCAGGTTTTTAGATTAGAGGTCCAAAAGCTTGGCAGCCTGCAGAGGAAGCAAGGCTTGTTGCAGACCTTAAATGCAACAGCAATGATGATGTCATCGGAGGCGACTTTCAGACTGGAATAACTCATTGGCCATGGGTTCCCACATGTTGGAACTCAATTGGCCAATTAAGTTGAAATCGCATCATTCATCCACATTAATCTGGAGTCGGGGGGGCAACATGAAATGCGGGTAACACGACCCCAACCCGACCCCAAGACAAAATCCAGCCCTTCATGTTCGTCGGCCGTAGCAAATTTGGGGTTACCATTGGCCCTGCAAGACTTGTGAGTCAGGAGCCTGCCGTCTAGTATGGCAGCTTTTCCCTCTTTCTTTGCTTTCCGTTTCTTCGGAGGAGTCTTCTCTCTCTTTCATTCTTTCTCATTTTCTCCCTGATTTGCTTTTACCCTTTCTCCTTCCTGTGCTTGCACTTGGTCTCTCTCTCTCTCTCTTCTCTCCTTCGCTGGCTCTGTTCCCTCTAAGCACCGCGCAGGAATGAGAAAAGTCCCGCGCAGGCTGCTCACCGGCTTCTCCATTGTAAATACTGCGCAAAACAGGCCGAGCAGAACAAAGCGCAGCTGACAGGGGACATTGGGTGTAAGTGGTATTTTCACTTCACATACACATGAAAGCTAACTGCTTCAAAGTTAAAGGCGAGAACTAACTGCAGTGAATTAGAGTCCTTCACGATGTAGTCCTGTATTCTGGGTTAAATTTTATTTATTTAATCCCACTGCAAAATAATGCCAGTGGCATGATGTGTGGTGCTTAAGCTTTGTGCAGTGTGCAACCCCACCATATTTTAAGTTCCCTCGTCAACACACCATGCCATGATGGAGAAGGCCAGACATTTATGCAGCGACATGATCAGCACTGATGCAGTAAATTAACATAACGATCTGACAATGTTGGAATCCATTATTAAAGAAGTGGTAACAGAGCACTTAGAAAATCATAATATGGTTAGGCAGAGTCAACATGATTATATGAAAGGAAAATCATGTTTAACAAATTTATTAGAGTTTTTTGAGGATGTAACTAGCAGGGTAGATAAAGGGGAACCAGTGGATATAGTATATTTGGATTTCCAAAAGGCATTTGATTAGGTGCCACATAAAAGGTTGCTACGCAAGATAAGGGCTCATGGGGTTGGGGGTAATATATTAGAATGGATAGAGGATTGGTTAACGGACAGAAAACAGAGAGTCGGGTTGGCAGGCTGTAACTAGTGGGGTGCCTCAAGGATCAATGCTTGGGCCTCAGCTATTTACAAACTATATTAATGACTTAGATGAAGGGACCGAGTGTAATGTATTCAAGTTTGCTGATGATACAAAGCTAGGTGGGAAAGTAAGCTGTGAGGAGGATACAAAGAGCCTGCAAAGGGATATCGACAGGTTAAGTGAGTGGGCAGTAAGGTGGCAGATGGAATATAATGTGGGGAAATGTGAGGTTATTCACTTTGGTAGGAAGAATAGAAAAACAGAATATTTTTTAAATGGTGAGAAACTATTAAATGTTGGTGTTCAGAGAGATTTAGGTGTCTTCATACAGGAAACACAGAAAGTTAGCATGCAGGTACAGCAAGCAATTAGGAAGGCAAATGGCATGTTGGCCTTTATTGCAAGGTGGTTAGAGTACAAGAGTAAGGAAGTCTTGCTACAATTGAGACTGTGCACTGTGCACAGTTTTGGTCTCCTTATCTGAGGAAGGACATACATGCCTTAGAGGCGGTACAACGAAGGTTCACTAAATTGATCCTTGGGATGAGAGGGTTATTCTCTGAGGAGAGATTGGGCCTATACTCTCTGGAGTTTAGAAGAATGAGAGGTGATCTCATTGAAACATATGAGATTCTGAAGGGGATCGACAGGGTAAATGCTGAGAGGTTGTTTCCCCTGGCTGGAGAGTCTAGAACTAGGGGTCATAGTCTCAGGATAAGGGGTTGGCCATTTAAGACTGAGATGAGGAGAAATTTTTTCATTCAGAGGGTGGTGAATTTTTGGAATTCTCTACCCCAGAGGGCTGTGGATGCTCAGTCGTTGAGTATATTTAAGGCTGAGGATGATTGATTTTTGGACTGTAGGGGAATCATGGGATATGGGGATCGGGCAGGAAAGTGGAGTTGAGGGTGAAGATCAGCCATGATCTTATTGAATGGCAGAGCAGGCTCGAGGGGCTGTATGGCCTACTCCTGCTCCTAATTCTTATGTTCTTATTTTGTAACACCACTTTGGAATGGGTACACAGTGCTTGCATACTGTCAGTTTCATCACATATTTCAAAAGAAAAAATAACTTTTAGGCCTTGCTCCTGATAGAGATTCAAGCATTTTTAAAAATTCATAATGTAGGGTTAACAGAGTGGACCAATTTGTTAAAAAAAATCTGAATTTCAATATTGATCTACATCCGTGATTACGCTGACAACTTTGCTTTGATTAAAACTTGCTCATGGGTGGCAAAACCTTACCCCTTACCAAAGTCTCCATTTCTGGCTATAGTTTCCACCACTTACCCCGCCCATGATGGCAGTGTGGCCCTCATCACCAATTCACACCTTGGTCCCATCCTCAATTCCTCTGGCATCTTCTCCTTCGAGCACTTCACCTTGTTCCACCCCTCTTGCCTCTTCTTTAAAATCCTTGTTGTCTACTGGCTCCCTCAGCCTCTGTACTGAGCAATTCCTCATCCTTGGTGATTTCAATCTCCATCTCAACTCCCCTTACCTTCTCTCCTCTGATTTCTCTGTCCTCCTGTCCTGCCTAAACATCTAACTCCATATAAACTCTCCTACCCATATTCATTCCCATCTTCTTGACCTTGCCATTCCAGTGGCATTTCTACTCCAACTTACTGATTACTGACAAGGCCACCTCTGACCATTTCCTTGTATCTCTCACTACCCACATCCCTCGACCACCTTCCAACCCCACTTCCTTCTGCATCAGAGACAAGTGCCGTAGGCACATGGGAACACCATCACCTCCAAGTTCCCTTCCAAGTCACACACCACCCTGACTTGGAAATATATCGCCGTTCCTTCATCGTCGCTGGGTCAAAATCCTGGAACTCCCTCCCTAACAGCACTATCGGAGTATCTTCACCATACGGACTGCAGCGGTTCAAGAAGGCGGCTCACCACCACCTTCTCAAGGGCAATTATTGATGGCCAATAAATGCTGGCCTTGCTAGTGATGCCCAGATCCCATGAACGAATGAAAAAAAAATCCACCCCTGGGGAAAAAACTCTCCCCCAAGTCAATTACAACTGTACTTTCAAACTCCCAATTGCATTATATCTGGCCTTCCTTTTGCCATGATACTTCTGCAGCCATCGACCCCTCCCTCACCTCCACTTCTGATGACCTTTCCACAGCAAAACCCTCACTGTCTCCCATTCCAGTCATTCCCCCTGGTATGGCCCCTCTCTTCGCTCCCTCAAGACTTGCACATATCTGGTGCACAACTGGCTTAGCCATCCATCACCAGATCTGGCTGGACCACTTCAAGTGCTATTGGGTCTCACTCTCCTCCTGCAAAATTACTCATTAGTCCAGGATCATCCTGGACAGCAAAGATAACCACGGCTTCTTTTCTACACTAACCATCTCCTTAAACCCCTCTCCCCTGCCCCCTCCACCCTTACCTCCAATAACAAATGCGAGAAGTTCTTGGACTTTTTTGTCATCAAGACTGAGAACATCTGTTCAGCTGCCTCTACTGCCTTCCCCTTTCTTTTGCCCACCAAATCAAACCTCCCTCAGGTTCCCTCCATGTCTCCCTCTCTAGCTTCTCTTCTAAGTTCATCTTGTCCCTGAGACCCACCTCCTGCAAACTTTGCCCCATTCCCATGAAGATGCTGAACAGCGAACTTCCCTTCCTGGCTCACATGCTAGCTGACATTGTAAATGTTTTCCTCTTCTCAGGTGCTGACTTCTGCCCTTTCAAAACCCCCGACATAATCTCCCCCCCTCATCCCACCCTCGATCCCTCTGTCCTTGCAAATTACTGCCCCCATCTCAAATCTGCTTTCCTTTCCAACGTCCTAGAATGTGTTGTAGTCTCTCAAATCTGTACCACTCTTTCCTGTAACTCCCAGTTTGAATTTCTCTGATCACGTTTCAGACCCTCCCCCAGCATCAAAATGGCCCTAACCAAAGTCATGAATGACATTCCCTGTGATTGTGATCATGGTGCATTTTCCCACCTTCTCCTGCTCAACTTCTCTGCACTTTTTGCCACTGTCGACCAAACCATCCTCCTCCAATGTCCAGCTCGTTGGGATTGCTTACCCTTGATTCCACTCTTACTGATCCGATCATTCTTCAGCTAGAACATCTCGAGCAATGGCTTTCCTTCCCGCCCCTGCATTGTTGCCTCTATCCTTAGATCCCTCCTATTTCAAACTCTTCAGACATCCCCAGGCCCAGATGAAATGTATCCCAGACTGTTAAGAGAAGTAAGGGAGGAAATAGCAGAGGCTCTGACCATCATTTTCCAATCCTCTCTGGCTACAGGTGTGGTGCCAGAGGACTGGAGGACTGGTACCATTGTTTAAAAAGGGAGAAAGGGATAGACCAAGTAATTACAGGCCAGTCAGCCTTTTGTGGTGGGAAAATTATTGGAAAAAATTCTGAGGGACAGGATAAATCTTCATTTAGAAAGACACGGATTAATCAGGGGCAGTCAGCGTGGATTTGTTAAGGGAAGGTCGTGTCTGACTAACTTGATTTAATTTTTTGAGGAGGTAACAAGGAGGGTCGATGAGGGTAGTGCATTTGATGTAGTCTATATGGATTTTAGCAAGGCTTTTGATAAGGTCCCGTATGGCAGACTGGTCACGAAAGTAAAAGCCCATGGGATCCAAGGCAAAGTGGCAAGTTGGATCCAAAATTGGCTCAGGGGCAGGAAACAAAGGGTAATGGTCGAAGGGTGTTTTTGTGACTGGAAGGCTGTTTCCAGTGGGGTTCGGCAGGGCTCAGTACTAGGTCCTTTGCTTTTTGTGGTATATATCAATGATTTGGACTTGAATGTAGGAAGTATGATTAAGAAGTTTGCAGATGATACAAAAATTGGCCGTGTGGTTGATAATGAAGAAGAAAGCTGCAGACTGCAGGAAGATATCAATGGACTAGTCAGGTGGGCAGAACAGTGGCAAATGGAATTCAATCTGGAGAAGTGTGAGGTAATGCATTTGGGGAGGGCTAACAAGGCAAGGGAATGGTAGGACACTGAGAAGTGCAGAAGATCAGAGGGACCTTGTGGATAGGAAGGACCTATTTCCCTTAGCAGAAGGGTCAATAACCAGGGGCCAAAAATTTAAAGTAATTGGTCGGAGGTTTAGAGGGGATTTGAGGAGAAATGTTTTCACCCAGAGGGTGGTGGGGGTCTGAAACTCACTGCCTGAAAGGGTGGTAGAGGCAGAAACCCTCATGCATGTCCACAGATCCCTGAAGGTAGCAGGACAGGTAGATAAGGTGGTTAAGAAGGCATACGGGATACTTGCCTTTATTAGCCGAGGCATAGAATATAAGAGCAGGGAGGTTATGCTTGCACTGTATAAAACACTAGTTAGGCCGCAGCTAGAATACTGCGTGCAGTTCTGGTCACCACATTACAGAAAGGATGTGATTGCACTAGGGGGGGGGTGCAGAGGAGATTTACGAGGATGTTGCCTGGGCTGGGGAATTTTAGCTATGAGGAAAGATTGGATAGGCTGGGGTTGTTTTCTTTGGAAGAGAGGAGGCTGAGGGGAGACCTAATTGAGGTGTATAAAATTATGAGGGGCTGAGATAGAGTGGATAGGAAGGACCTATTTCCCTTAGCAGAAGGGTCAATAACTAGGGGCCATAGATTTAAAGTAATTGGTTGGAGGTTTAGAGGGGATTTGAGGAGAAATTTTTTCACCCAGAGGGTGGTGGGGGTCTGAAACTCACTGCCTGAAAGGGTGGTAGAGGCAGAAACCCTCATCACATTTAAAAAGTACTTGGATACGCACTTGAAGTGCTGTAACCTACAAGGATACGGACCAAGTGCTGGAAAGTGGGATTAGGGTGGATAGCTCTTTGTCGGCCGGCACGGACAAGATGGGCCGAATGGCCTCCTTCTGTGCTGTAAATTTCTATGATTCTATGATTCTATGACATGGAGTCAGCTTTCGCATGTATGCTGACAGCACCCAGCTCTACTTCTCCACCACCTCTCTTTGGACCCTCCACTGCCTCTGAGCAGTCAGATTGCTTGTCCAACATCCAGTCTTGGATGAGCCGCAATCTCATCCAGATAAACACTGGGAAAACCAAAGCCATCTTCTTCGGTACCCACCACAAACTCCACAGCATTGCTGATTCCATCCCACCCCCTGTCCACTGTCTCAGGCTGAACCAGACTGGTTCAGTATCCTAATTAACCTCGAGCTGAACTTCTGACCCATCACAAAGACTGCTTACTTCCTCTCCGTAACCTCACCTGCCTTCGTCCCTACCTCAACGCATCTTCTAGTGAAATCCATACCTTTTCACCTCCAGACTCGACTATTCCAATGTTCTCCATTTCTCTGACACTGGCCTTGTGCACCCCTGCCTTCATCCCACCATGCCTTCATCTGCTATGCTCCATGAGGAATTCCCTCCCTAAACTTCTCTGCCTCTGCACTTCCCTCTCTTCCTTTCAGACCCTTTTTAAAACGTATCTCTGACCCAGCTTTTGGTCACCCCTCTTAATATCTCCTTTGGCTCGGCATCCATTATGCCTCTGTGCTGGGGTGGACTGGCCATATGGGAAATCAGGAAATTCCCTGAGTGCCCCCATGAATTATTCCCAAGCATTATATTCTGCTCTCTGATGCCCTCTTGAACCGGTGCCCCCATTTTACATGACAATCCCGAGCCCTTTCGGGGAGCCAGTCTGCCATTGCTTCTGTGAAGCGCTTTGGGAAATTCTTCTACATTGAAGCAATATATAAATGCAAGCGGTCGTTGTGCTTTGCAGGGGAACGTGAAAGTGATGGGGTTCCCAAGATCTTAATGGTTTTGTCTTTCCTAGTGGTACGGGTCTGAGGGGTGCTGTTGAAGTAACCTTGGCGAATTGCTGCAATGCATCTTGTAGATAGTTCTTACTGCAGCCACGGTGTGCTGGTGGCCAACAGGGCACTGATCAAGTGGACTACTGTGTCATAGATAGCGTTGACCTTCTTGAGTGTTGTGTGTTGGGATTCACTGTCATCGTAAGCCATCTTACGATCAGTAGTAATGGTAACGTGACCATTCTCAACACAAGCAGTCTGCACTCAGTAGAAATAACCAGCACCAGATTTATTGCATGATATTTACTTTTTGCTATGAATCTACGCCCTACCACAATGCTTTTTATTGGTAACCATATACTGTCTTTTTCTTTTAGTTCCTAATCTAGTGCTACATCTCAGTGTTACCTGCGTGGGAGAAGCAATTGTGGCAACAGGCTGCAGGCTGCAATTGCTCAGTGTGGGCCTCAGGGGATGGAGGTGTTGCTGTACTTCTCAAGATGGAAACATGTCAGAAAGCAGTGGTTGCCTGCCCACATACAGGCACTTCATCAATTCTTTGAGGGTGTTGGCTGGTTTGGACGGATTCGCAGTTGCTCTGAAAGGAATCAGCTTTATGTCCCCTTTCCTGTCATGCCCCAGGTGCTGGGCATTCCTACAGCATGACCTGTGATCTGTATGAGTGTACAGTATCATTGAGATGTGTGAATCCCACTGGCATAGCTTTCTTGAACCAAACCTATTGCCTGTCAAGTCCAGTTGTGATAAACTCCTGTGTGTTACAGCCCAAGCTCTCAATAGTCTGAGTCACAGTATTTGTGACAGAACGTGTGCCAATATTTGGTCCCTCTTTCCACAGAGGCTTCTCAGTATATGCCCATGAAGCAGCCAGTCCCTTCATGGTGCACCACAGTTGTGATCATTCTTTAGGCATTGCTGCAGGAAGGTTGGAGATGCATTTCTGCTATTTGCCAAAGACCCTTACAGGAAATGTAGTGCTGTCCTAAAGGATGTTATGAAGGCCTTTTGGTCATTCAGCAACTGCCTTCTGAAGGCAGACCCAGTGGAATATCAATTCCTTGCCCATGCAGCTGAGGAAAGCCTCAGGCTGAAAGCCTGGACAGCTGCTTGCTATTCCTGTGCTGCCACCTCCACTTGCTAATCCTTTCTTGTGATCTGTGCTTCACCCAGTGTTCCTTCCTCAAGCTCACTATCTAAATGCTGAGGTGGCTGGCAGGTGGAGTGTGTGACCCGACATGCTGTTCCTTGCTGCCACCAGCTGCTTCCCTCATCTTGAGTTGAGCCCACAGGAGGAGAAAAGAGAGATGAGTTATTATAGTTTCAGGATAAAATCCATATAACAGGTAACATGGCAATATATTGTTTATTATGTTATTGTTGTGCAATATATTTTTCCATGTTACTAAGAAAGCGAACAAGGGTAATGATGAGAAAAAGGAAAGAAGGATACTTGCTGGGCAGGGACAGCATTCCTCCAAACTCTCCCTTCACAGACTTTGGGCCCAAACTACAGAGCATCTCCTCAAATCCGGAGAGATGTTTTAAATGAGCATTTGCAGTGGTTGTGAGCAACCTTCTCCTTCAAACACATGAATGACATCCAGATGTTATAAACTGCCAGAGTCCCCCAGACAACTAACCTTGTGGTCAGTGCACATCTTGTGTGAATGCAAACTAATGCAGCATGCAATGTATGTTCAGAGCAAACCTTTCAACATTTTTGTGCTACAGTACAGGCTATTTTTGTGCATTCCAAAAATTGTATCCTGCAGCATTTTGGGAATTGTGCAGGAAAGAAGAAATCCTGTTTGGATGTTTTGGAACATACCTTCCTGAGGGTGCTGTAACTCCTAATTTTGGTTTGTGTCACGTGTACAATGGCCAATATTAATAAAGTATACGAAGGTATGTACCCTTACTTTGGCACTCTTCCTGATTCCATTAAAAAAAATCTTCATTTGTATCCAAGTCCTATGGTCCAGGAGACTCGAGATTCATTCACTCCTCGACCTCCGTCCATGCAGCTTGCACTTCTGCTTTCACTGGTGGGTTACTTTCTGCTCTACCCTTCTTCTGCATTTCCTGCATGAGCATCTCCAATACATCTCCCTGAAAAGGGACAGTTCTCCCGGTGTTGTCACTTGGTTCCATTGCGGCTGCCACAAAAAACTGTCTCAGCATAAACAAAGACTACCCAAGCAGCAGCCATTCAAGAGCTGCTGCCTCACCAGTAATTCCCAGTAATTCCCCCCATCCCCTCGCCAGTAATTCCCAGTAATTCCCCCCATCCCCTCGCCAGTAATTCCCAGTAATTCCCCCCATCCCCTCGCCAGTAATTCCCAGTAATTCCCCCCATCCCCTCGCCAGTAATTCCCAGTAATTCCCCCCATCCCCTCGCCAGTAATTCCCAGTAATTCCCCCCATCCCCTCGCCAGTTCTGGCTAAGCTCCCATTTTCCAGGTGGCGGAAACCTATTACAATTAGTGAGAGGCGGCAGCCTTGCCACTTTTGGCAAGGTCATCCACTCCTACTGCTAATACAGGTGTGCCCATATCACAGGCAGGAGCAACCCAGAAATTGGCATGTATTGCAGTTTGAAGTCTTGTTCAAAATCCTTTGGAAACCTTTCAGATTTTTTAAGCTAGGATCTGATATTTAAAATATAGTTGTTGCTTTTACATTTCTAATAGTCAAATCTGAAAATGATTTGGGTTTTGCCGAGAGATTTAGATAATCTCAGAAGCCATCTTCAAAATTGTTTGGAAATCTGTTCCTTTGAGAGGGAGAAGACAAAAGGAAAAACTTGTATTTATACAGTGCCTCATTACATCTCTCAGAAACATATCAAAGCTTTCACATAAAATAAATTCCTTTGAAGTGCGACGACTGTTATCTAGGCAAACCTGTCAACTATTGGCTGCACAGCAAGATCCCACGATCAGTAATGAAATGATCGATCGGGTAATCTGTCTTTAGTGGTTTGAGTTGAGGAAGGAATGTCACCCAGGACACTGGAATAACATCCTGTTTTTCCTCAAATAGTGCCATGGGATCTTTAATGTCCACATGACCCACTGCAACAGGCAGGAGCGGCCCCAGTTTAAGATGGCAGCTGAAGCACTTCTAACAATGCAGCAGTCTCTCTGTACTGTTAACTTAGATTAAGTGCTCCAGTCCTGGAGTGGAGCTTGAACCCATAACCTCTTGAGACAAAAGAGCAGAGTGTCATTTTTACAGCAATTACATCACACACAGCTGTTATGCTGATGCATTTCAACACTACCGATTAATTGTGTGTCTATAAACAAACAAAAAATATTTTGCTGAATGTTTCATCATGAGGAAAAAGCCCCTTTAACAAAATTGTTGAGGCACAAGCACAATGGACCGAATGACCTCCTTCTGTGCTGTATCATTCTATGGTTCCAATCATTGATTCCTTTTTGGTTTATTAAATAATAAAAAATACATTTTTAATAGTGCAAGTTTTGATGTTTTAACATACTTGAACCTTTTTTGTTTGTGAAATCAGGTTAACATAAAACCGTTTCACACTGACATTCAGCCTTGTCCCAGTGATTCCCTGAAGACATCGTCACATAGTTTTCTTGCCAAAGATGCTGCGAAGATGTGCTCCTGAACTTCTGCTCCTTGCCTCTTCTGTGACCCTCACCAAGTTACCAGTCCTGTCACTCCAAAAAGAAAAAAAATGACTCTCACCCCTGCCTGGTCACCCTCCATTTACTGAAGTGAGAAAAGAAGATGGCGTTGGATGAATTGGATCTATTATCACATTCAGTCAAGTGTTATTGAGAGATGAACCCTTATGCTCTGCTCCTCTAATGCAACAGGGCCCAAATTGGCCCTGGGCTTCTGGAGCAGAGCTGAGCTGGCTGCAATTAAAGCTGATCAGACATTCAGCAACAGCAGGAGGAGGAAAAGCCCAGACTTGTTTCAGAAAATCTTTCTTTTATTTACCACACAGAATCGAGCGGAGGCAATAACTTATCATTTTGTGGAATCCATGCAAAAATTGAATGAGGATGAAATGCTTTCTGACCTCCTCCTGTGTCCTGTTAACTTGTGCGTCAGTTAGCTTTTGCACTTTGACATTTCACGGTTGGGAAGAAGAATGTCAGATCTGTCTCATCGGTGGTGAAATGTTTGAATTTAACCAGTTTGGAAAAGCCATAGCTACTGTTAATTAGGAGCTGCTCTTGGCAAGCTTTAACCCTTGGAGGACTGAGGCAGCATTTTGCACCATTTCAAAAAAAAATACTATGTGCCAAGGTTAGACATTTCCATATTTCAGAGAATGCTGTTTACAAAAGGAATACTCTTTGTTTAATTTGTGTGTTCTCATTTTCCTCTGAAATATTCTGCATTACATGCACACGTAATTTGGGGAGAAGCCAAACAGTTCAAGGTGTGAGAAGATGCAGTTTTCAGGGTTCACTGACAAATGCCATTTTAGGACAGGAGCCAAACCAGACAGAATGTTCAACATAGACGTTAAAAGCATTTTATCTGGATTGCCATCAGTCAATAAGCCTGTGACTATTTGGCTAAACTACGGGAGATGTAAGTCAAAAGTAAAATTTGCTCCAGCTAGTCAAGCATGCATTCCCATGAAATGTTTTGGTGCTGCATTTTTGCCACTCATTCTTATAGTTAAAACTGCATCTTGTAATGTTCTTTGATTTCACATAGAAACCTGCAACGTGGTAAAATACCTTCGGGACAGCTCGTCTCATGAGATCGCAAAGGTTTTGTTGAAAAAAATCATGAAGAGTCTTACAGGAGATATGGGCCATTTTGTAAAGAGGAAAGGCAATATATTTTAGAGCATTTGTTTGTAAAAATTGTTTTTATCATTTATTTCAGAAATCCCACTTTCACCACTTTATGTATTTAAGAGTGATTATTATAAGGCAGAAATTATTGTTACCAATAAAAGCAAATGTGCACATGATGCACTTGCATGACATTTTTCTTTCTGATCTTTAAAAGGAGGCTTAACCCATTTAAAATAAATGGGTTAATACCTCTGTTAAAGTAGTGGACAGAGGAATGTCCTACAAACGTGTTAAACATTCGTGTACTATTACCACAATCAATAATTTCTACCTCATATGGGGCTATTTAAGTCAACTGATCAAAATAAAGATGCTTAGTAAAGTGTCTCACCCTTTTGAACCTGGCAACACTTAAATCCATTTTTCTCTTTGTAAGAATGATATTATACATAATTATGTTGAATGTTCTACGCGTGGTGGGAGTGCAAAGTAACATTTTTTTCAAAAACAGCAAATTGCATCAAATAAAACATTCAGCAATACAGGTTAAATCAACACAGGGGCTGATTGACTCATTGGAGCATTCTGGGTCACTTTCTTCTTTTTGATTCCTGCTGTTTTCCCTTTGTAATATATTCAAGCAAATTTGGCAGAGGTGTAAATGTAGGTTTGAGGTACTGGATTAATGTGCAATCCTCCAAGAAAGTTACCATGCAGTCCAACTAGTTTGCCCCGGCTACTTAAATAAAGAACATTCTAAAATATATATTTATCAGTTTTAAGTATATATGTTAAGATTTATGCAATAATCAGAACATTGCACATTAGTCTTTGAAATGTGATATTTGTTTCATTTATAACACCGACCGATATATGTGGTCTTTCTGACTCATGTAATAAACAGCAGATTGTGCTGTATGTCCCTCAGTCACACACAAACTCCTTTATGGACTTTAATACACTGCTTTAAAGATCAGCTGGAAGGAGATACATTTAACTGGGTGAAAATGGTGGTCTTTCCATATTTTAATTCAGAAATTGGCACACACAGTTTTGAAGTATTTTATATTATATTAAAGCACTATATAAATGCAAGTAGCTGTTGTTGCTGAAAAATTTCACAGAATCACAGAGACAGGCCACTTGGCCCATCATTCTGCACCAGTGCTTTTCTCCACATAAGAAATTAATAAGAAATTAGAAAGAAAGAAATTAGAAAGAAAGAAAGAAAGAAAGAAAGACCTGCATTTATATAACACTTTTCACCACCTCCGGACGTCCCAAAGTGCTTTACTGTCAAATAAGTACTTCCTGAAGTGTAGTCACTGTTGTAATGTAGGAAACACAGCAGCCAATTTGCACACAGCAAGCTCCCACAAACAGCAATGTGAAAATGACCAGATAATCTGATTTTTATGTGTTGATTGAGGGATAAATATTTGTCAGGACACCGGGGAGAACTCCGCTGCTTTCTTCAAAATAATGCCATGCAATCTTATATGCCACCTGAGAGAGCAGGCAAGGCCTCGGTTTAACGTCTCATCCGAAAGACGGCACCTCCGACACTACAGCACTCCCTCAGCACTGCACTGGAGTGTCAGCCTAGATTTTGGGGTGTAATCTCCTCTTCTGCTTGTTCCCCATACCATTTAATATTCTACTATTTAAGCAACTGTTTAATTCCTTTTTAACATAATTGAACTCTGCTTCAAATACAGTTTGTGACATTTGAAATACAGACACTGTTGTGATGCTTACATTACAAAAGTGCTTACACTTTAAAAGTACTTAATTGGCTGTGAAATGCTTTGCAATGTCCTGAAACGTGATAGGCGCTATATAAATGCAAATCTTTCCTTCTTTCAAAGAAATCTGAATTCTAGCTACTGTCTTTGTAAAGATTTCTTTCCGACTTTCCCTTTAATTCTTTTTCTGATTATCTTAAACTACGAATATACAAACAATGATGGACAGGTAAAGACCCTCTGGTCCATCGAGTCTGCCCCACACAATTGCAATACCTTGTGTATCACAACATATACATTCCACCCCACCCAAAACCATGTGATGCCCTGCGAGAGTCAAAAAAACAGGTAAAAAACCCAGGCCAATTTGGGGGGGGGGGGAAATCTGGGAAATTCCTCTCCAACCCATCTAGGTGATCGAAACTAGTTCAGGAGATCACTCTGGCCCTGAATTCCCTGCAGTACCTAACTTCTGTAAGAGGTGATCTCTGCCCCCGCCAGAAACAGGTCCAGCTCTCACTTGAAGGAATTCAGCGAATCAGCAACCACCGCACGAGATGGCAGCCTGTTCCAGAGGTCTACTATTCACTGGGAGAAGAACCACCTCCTGACATCGAGCCTACATCTAGTCTTATACAACTTATATTTGTGACCCCTGGTCCTCCCTAACCTATTTAATTGAAACAAACTGTCAGCTGGAACACAATCTATTCCCTTTATTATCTTATAAACCTCAATCAGATCACCTCTAAATCTACACTTCTCTGAAGTGTAGAGTCCCAACTCTTTTAGACTATCTTGATAATTAAGATGTTTTAAACTGGGAATTACAACAACAACAACTTGTATTTTTATAGCGCCTTTAACGTAGTAAAACGTCCCAAAGCGCTTCGCAGGTGTATTATAAGACAAAAAAATAGTCTAGTGGCCCTCCTCTGTACCCTTTCCAAAGCCTCAATATCACCCACCATGTGAGGAGACCAAAACTGGGCACAGTATTCCAAGTGAGGCCTGACCAAAGTTTTGTACAAGGACAAAACAGTATGCCTCGTCTTATACTCAATTGTCCTATGGATACACCCCAACACCCTATTTGCTCTAGCTATTGCTTTACTGCATTGATCTTGAACTTTAAAAAATGTATGCACTCGAATGCCCAAATCTCTTTCTATCTCCACCTTCTTTAATGCTTGTGCACCTTCCTTAATGCTTTCTTGTTACAATCTCGCTGGCAAATGGCAACAGTCCATTACTATTCACCCTGTCATAAGCCTTCATAATCTTGTTGACCTCTATCAGGTCACTCCTTAAATTTCCAAACTCTAGTTAAAAAAAACCTAAGCCTCTTAAGTCTCTTTTCATAAGTGTAACCTGTTATCCCTGGTAACATCTTGTGAATCTACACTTCAACTTCACCATTGCCTTTATATCCTTCCTGTAATGAGGTGCCCAAAATTGTGCAGAGTCTTGTGGCCTAAGTCATGTATAACTTAGTTTAATTTCTTTTTTAAAAAAATTTCTGAAGCAGGGCAATGTGATTTTATGAGTTAGGGCAACTTGTTTCAGCAAGTTCTGACGAAAGCTCATCGACCTGAAACGTTAACTCTGTTTCTCTCTTCACACCTGCTGAGTATCTCCAGCATTTTCTGTTTTTATTTCAGCAAGGTTGGGGAACTAAGAGGTCCTACTTCTATAGACTGACAGAGGTGCACAGTTGGGTCATGGTCCATTCTGGACTTTGGTTGTTTGTAGTGCACTGCTCTTAATTTATTTTCCCTTCTTAAATTGGTCTAATTTTCCCTCCTGGAGGCCATCCTCTGCACTGTGCAATACTAGTATGCTTGTGTAAACTGTTTGTCCCAATTAACCACTGAATACTCAATTACTACTTGGCCCTGAGTTAAACTATAGAGGTCATGGTTAGAATGCAGCCACAGAGAGCTTCCAGACATCAGTTTTGATGAAAAGTCCCAGCCAAAACATTAGCCTTACATTATTAACATTAATCTTTCAGATGCTGACTGACAGACTATATCATTATCATACTTCGCTTTTTAATTTCAGATTTTCAACATTTGCAGATTTTGTTTTAATCTCTGCAGGTAAATAAAGGGAATAACGATGCCTTTTGCTTCGATACTTTTAAAACACTTATTGCTTTCTCACTAATCTCCAACACTCCCAAAAAGAGTTGTATTTTTGAATATTTTATTTTCTGTATGGATATTTTAAAACTCAAGCCCAGAAAGAGATTCTGTCTTTTAAATCATCTTTCCAGATCTTATTGAAATATATGGTTTGATACAATTGTCACAAAAAACAACAAAAATTCAAAATGATCTCTTATTGCATTTGGTAGTTGTTAACTTTCCCCTTCCGATCCAACTTTATTTGCCTTTGTTGACAGTGTCTTTCTGATGGTGGGACCTGGGTGCTGGAGCAAGCTCCACTGTGACCGTTGGGTGCACTCCAATTTTACAAAACTGTCATATGGCGAGATGGCTGTGGATTTCAACGCTGTCACCTATTCAGTTGGAGATCAGTCAGTCCAGATGAACTAGAATCACTATTTCAGATATCTCATAGCTCAAGGCTAGAACATGTCACCCTCTTTATTTCCACCTCAAAGCAAGCTGTTTGGGCAGATGCTGGCTGCAGCCCTCCCTGACACGTTCAGCGGAGTGGCCTTTGTCTGTGTTAATTGAGCACTCCCTTCGTCTAATAGCTTGCCTTTATACTTATTGAAATAGCTGAAGTGGCGCAGGTGAAAACATTTTAATATCCTTGTTAATCACTTTGCAATTTAAAGCATGTTGAGAACTGCAGGTTTGCCTGTGTTAATTAAAAGCTCTTCATACAAACATCGTCCTCCCTTAGTTAAAAAGATGATCACAAATTGTGCCTTGGCCAAAAATCGGATTCATATTTTCAGAACTGCTGAAGATCAAATTCCTACTATATCTTCAGTGACACATGCGAGCCTTACAACACAGCTCTTGTGTTTGTTTAAAATGATTGATGTTGAGTAGTTTGGCAGTGCCCTGCCCACTTATAAAAGAGAACAACAGACCAATACCGCATTAGTCATCGAGAGAGTTTACAAATGTCAACAACCTGCTCACATCATGAAAGAGTTGCATTCAGGGCAGGTTTTGTATAACACGTTTTTGAGGATGTTGAAAGGCCATTGAAAAGGGATTACTGCAAATTGAAAGTGCCTTACACAAGCATCATCCTGATAGCAATGCTTGTTTGCAAGTACTGTATAAATTAATGCTTTAAATACTGATATTTAGAGAAAAAATTAAATACGTTCACATTTATTCAGCAAGTAAATTTAAGACTCTAAGTATAATATTTAGTGTTTTTGCAGTGCAAACCTATACTTAGGACAATAACAGGCTTCCTTTGGGTTTTATTTGGCACCTTCTTATTTTATAGAAATCAAGTTCCGTGAACAACATGTACGTAAATCAGATTTAATGTCATTCTCAATAAAGTTTTAAAATGTTTTTAGTATGATAACAAATAAGTAGAATTTCCATACAGCTTCACCTTAGTTGTAATCTAATACTATCAAAGGAGCTTTTGAAAGGTCCTAATGTTCTGGTAGAAAGGTATCACACAGTATTCTCTTTTTTTAACTGAAATACGAGCACCAACTACTGAATCAGGTGGAGACCAAATGGCAAAAATGTCTCTGTGAGATTGTATCTGCTTCACAAGCCAGATCGTAAAAATAATAAATAATGATGAATACCTGGGAGAGCAAAAGGCTGCGCCTAATTCAAAGTTCTGACACTGTAGTTTTAGCTGGACAGCCATTCATTCATTTTGTGGTAAATATTGGCTGTTTTATATGATGTGCACAGTGTACAAGATAGGATGATGTCCATGTTTCACCAATGTTGTAGAGGTATTGAGGTTCCTTGTCATTTTCTGGAAGGTCTTGGCGCAGTGCTGAATGACATAGGAGTATTACACTCCTTCGGGATGTCCCAGTGTTTGTGCAGTACTGAATTAGATTCACATAATGTGGTATCACAAACCTTCAGGGATGTCCCAACATTTCAGTGAAACACTGAATGTGATGTATTGAAGGGATATTACACTCTTTTAGGGTTTCCTAGTATCAATGTAGCAAAGTTAAATCACAGCTACATTCCTTTCTGATGTTGTTAGTATAGGTTTATTGGAAAATAATTAGCAAAGCTCCCTTCTGTACAAGTAGGCAAAGGCACCATCTACTGTACCACTAAACCACACAGACAGGGCGACCCAGTTTTGATTCCAGGGCTGTGCTGAGTTTGCTGATCTCAACTAGGGTGACAGTTGGGGGAATTAGAATTAGGGATTAGAAGAGAAAATCAAGCCAGGATTCTCACTCACTATCCAGTGATCCCTGCTGGTTGAGACAATAATTGATCAACTGAAATTGGAAGATGTTACAAATGAAGCATCAAGAAACAGACAGAGTAGAACCAAGAGTTTCCAGGAATACAGTTTACTCCTCTTAATTCAAAGCCTCTCAATTCGAATGATCTGTTAATTCAAAAGAACGATTTTGAATTAACTGGAGTAGACGGTAGAGATGAGTGATTGCATAGCTGAGGAATAGTTAAAGAAGCGTCGATACCCTGTTCATATGTATATTGTGTTTCCTGTGTTCCGAATTCATTCACGTATACTGCACTGTGGCTTCAGGAGTTTGCCAAAATTCTGTGCAAGCATTAGATTTACACAGATGATTATAAGCTGCAAAAATTCAGTGTACATTCCCAGATGTAAAGACATAGCCCTTGCAGATCGACAATGTTGAAATTATATTGTTAGGCTCTCTGGTTAAGTTGAGATGGCTGAGCCCAGCCACAGCCAGAACAAAATGGCGACCTTAAGGCCAAGCAGTGCCGACAGCAGCCATTTGCCTTTGGCACTAACAGCATTTGTTACTGAAGGCAGCGATTAAAACCATGTGGCAAGGATTCTATGTAGGTTTGTTCTTCCTTTTTTCACTAATTTGTCTCACTACTCCTTCTTCATTCCTGAAGGCACCAACTCCTCGCTGTGATAGAGTTCGATCGGTATCAGGCACTCTTTGGTACCTCGCTAAAGCAGCCATTCTTCATGTGGGAGCCTGAACAGCAAAGGGTGGATTTTCCCAGTTTGTATTGCTGATAGAAAGCCTTGACTATCAGAGACACATATCAAGAAATTGCCAGTACACTGCCCACAACTTTCCCTCCATTAATTTTAATTTCTACAAGATGGGAATTCATACAGATTCCCGATGTGTGCTTCCAGTGGGTTGTCAGCATGATCTCATGAATTACTCCCTCAGTGTTAGCAGGATATGTTACCGCAAGAATGGGGGCACCACAGTTGATCCCAATCCTGTCCTTCCCTGGCATTCATGTATGCACCTTTCCAGTAGAAGTCACCGTGGGGTTGATTTTAACCCTACCTGCCCGGTATCTGCTGCATAGTTAAAGAGCCCAGGTGATTTACCTGCCAATTTCCAACCTGCTTTACACCAATCCTGATTTTAACCCGGTCTTCTGAGCAGGCGGAAAGGGCACCCGCCAAGAGCCAATGGGGATTTCTTTAAATATGCAGATAGGGGTCTGGTGATGTCATTTCCACCTCCGTAACATTGGTCATCTCCACCCCTGCCTCAGCTCATCTGCTGCTGAAACCCTCATCCATGCCTTTGTTACCTCTAAACTTGACTATTCCAACGCACTCCTGGCCGACCTCCCACATTCTACCCTACATAAACTTGAGGTCATCCAAAACTCGGCTGCCTGTGTCCTAACTCGCACCAAGTCCCATTCACCCATCACCCCTGTGCACGTTGACCTACATTGGTTCCCGGTTAAGCAACGCCTCGATTTCAAAATTCTCATCCTTGTTTTCAAATCCCTCCATGGCCTCGCCCCTCCCTATCTCTGTAATCTCCTTCAGCCCCACCTCCCCCCCCCCCCCCCCACCGCGAGATATCTGCACTCCTCAAATTCTGCCCTCTTGAGCATCCCTGATTATAATCGCTCAACCATCTGTGGCCGTGCCTTCAGCTGCCTAGGCCCTAAGCTCTGGAATTCCCTCCCTAAACCTCTCTGTCTCTCTACCTCTCTTTCCTCCTTTAAGACGTTCCTTAAAACCTACCTCTTTGCCCAAGCATTTGGTCACCTGCCCTAATTTCTTACGTGGCTCGGTGTCAATTTGTTTGTCTTATAACACTCCTGTAAAGTGCCTTGGAACATTTTACTACGTTAAAGACGTTATATAAATACAAGTTGTTGTTGTTGAATGCAATTATAACCCTGTCCTGAGCAGGAAAGCTGCAGTGAGAGTTCCCCCAGGTGACGACAGTGAGAAGAGGGTCCGGGACCAGAAGAAGCCATATAAGGTAAGTTTTTTTATTTCCCTTGTGGGGCCAGAAGAAGCAGGAGTGTTTCTCTGGGCCCCACAAGGAAAGTTAAGGCCTCTCCTGCCTTGGGATCCACCCCCCCCCCCCCCCGCACCCGCATCTAACCTCCTGTGAGACCTTCCTTTGGTGCCAACTGATGACCTGCTGCTAACTGAACTTCTGCTGCTGCCGCCGGCCAGTTATTGCTTTGCGCCCCTTTCGGGCGGGTAGCTGACCAGTGACATGCAGATGAGACCTGAGAGTTAAAAGCGCCTGGGCCTTAAGCTGTCAACATCAGGCAGGTTTGGAACTTGCTCCACTCCCCACCCGCCCAAATCCTGCTCCCAGTTAAAACTCCCCCTCTTGTGTGTAAATTGGTTGCTACGTTTCTCTACATAACAGTAATTCTTTGGCTGTGAACTGCTTTGAGATGTCCTGAGGACATGAAAGGTGCAATATAAATGGATGTTCTTTCTTTTTTTTCCACAGTAACCAGAAAATTGGGAGGGTTGGAAACATGGTGTGCTGACCTCTCTGTTCTATTGTTTGATCTCAGTCCACACCAGGAGTCTTTTCTTAACACAGAAGGGTAATTGTTTATAATCCTGTTAAAACAAATAAGAGACAAATATACATTTATTAACCTGGATAAATGTGTTATAGAGATTGTGTCACTGGGCTTTTTTACCTGTAGGAATCCACCCAGACTAATGAGATAAAAGTATCCTCCTTGATGGTTTTTAATGGTGCTAAATGGGGTAAGTCTGTTTCCATGGATAAATGTTTAAAACATAGGTTTTCAAACTGAGGTCCCCAGGCCCTAGGAAGTGCACAAGGGGATTCCACAAAAATTATCATACTTCTGTCCATCTTAGCTGGACAGAATGTGCGCCATGAACCATGAGAAAGTACATGTGTGGACGTTTGGTGAGAAGCAACTCAGGCTACTGACACTCACAAATTCAGATTCCAAGGAAGAGTGGCCACTTGGACAAGATATTGAAGGGATGCGGGTACTGGTGGAACTGTACTTCAAAAAGAATCCGTACCTTCTCCGGAGGAAGGGAGAACATTGGGGATAAAAATGAACAAAAGGCAACTGAAAGTGTTGGGGGATAAGAATCGGTTAGGAAGTGCTAAGAACTCTCTGCACTCAGAACATATTCCACAGATGCTTCATTACAAGCAGTTGAAAGGTTCAGTGACACTTCAAGGTAAAAATCAATGTGGAAACTGAAAAGTATTCCCCAGCCATATGTGGTTTCTTTACATTTTTGCCTCTTTCTATTTCATGTGGCCCAAGAACTTGACAAAAAACCTGAGAATTAGGATCGTTCTAGATTTTGATAACATGATGGACCTTAATGCCAATCCATTATAACAACAACAACTTGTATTTATGTAGCACCTTTAATGTAGTAAAACATCCCAAGGCGCTTCACAGGAACATTATCAAACAAAATTTGACAGCGAGCCAAATAAGGAGATATTAGGGCAGTTGACCAAAAGCTCGGTCAAAGAGGTAGGTTTTAAGGAGCGTCTTAAAGGAGGAAAGAGAGGTGGGGAGGTGGAGAAGTGTAGGCAGGGAATTCCAGAGCTTAGCGCCTAGGCAACAGAAGGCACGGCCAACAATGGTTGAGCGATTAAAATCGGGGGTGCTCAAGAGGCCAGAATTGGAGGGGCGCAGATATCTCAGAAAGTTGTAGGGCTGTAGGAGATTACAGAGTTAGGAAGGGGTGAGGCCATGGAGGGATTTGAAAACAAGGATGAGAATTTTAAAATCGAGGTGTTGCTTAACCATGAGCCAATGTAGGTCAGCGAGCACAGGGGTGATGGGTGAACGGGACTTAGTTAGGACACGGGCAGCACAGTTTTGGATGACCTCAAGTTTACGGAGGGTAGAATGTGGGAGGCTGGCCAGGTGTGTGTTGGAATAGTCAAGTCTAGAGGTAAGAAAGACATGGATGAGGGTTTCAGCAGCAGATGAGCTGAGGCAGGGGCGGAGTCGGGCGATGTCATGGAGGTGGTAATAGGCGGTCTTAGTGATGGCGCTGATATGTGGTCGGAAGCTCATTTCAGGGTCAAATATGACACGAAGGTTGCCAACAGTCTGGTTCAGCCTCAGACAGTTGCCAGGGAGAGGGATGGAGTCGGTGTCTAGGAACGGAGTTTGTGGCGGGGATCGAAGACAATGGGCTCGATTTTGAAACTGGGGACGGGATGGAGGCGGGACTCCCACTTTTTGGGTTGTAGTCCCGCCTCCATCGAGATGTGGCCAACCCACTGTATTTTCCCTTGATTGACCTTGTTGAGCCCGCCCAGCGGGCTCAGCAGGCCAATTAAGGGCCACCCGGCAACAGGTGACGTCACAGATTGACATTTCATCTGTCAAGAGCTTTTGACAGATGAAATATCAGCATTTGACAGCTCTGTGAAGCTGTCAAACACTGACAATCTGTACTCTAAGTTAATTCCTTCCTCTCAGGCTGATTTAGAGATCTCTGCAGAACAAAAATCAGAGGCTGCAGCTTTTGACAGCTCAACGGCCATTCTGCTTTCTGTGCCGGTGAGATTTCTGACTCCCGAGACCTGAAGGGCTGACACCTGCAGGAGGAAGTTAAGGTAAGTAAAACTTTTTTCCACACTTTACACTTACCTTACACACTTACCTCTGCACACATGCACCCATCACTCACCGACCCCTCCAACCCCTGCAGACCCACGGTCCGCCTTGCTGAAACGGCGTGGTTGGGGCCTGTCGGAGAGCCCACATTTCAGGCATAAAAATAGGGATTAGGCAACAAACTGCCTGTTAACTACCTGTTAACAGGCAGTTTATTGCCACTAATCCCCTTCCCGCCTCGGGGAGGCGGGTCCCAGCACAGGTCGGGTACCCGCCTCCAGCGAAACTGGCATGGAGGCAGGTTGGGGGCGGGATGGGGTCGGGACCCCCGATTCAGCTATTTTCAATCCAGTACCGCCTCCAAACACGCCTCCATGGCTCAATGAAAATTCTGCCCAATGGCTTCGGTCTTCCCAATATTTAGTTGGAGGAAAGTTCTGCTCCTCCAGTACTGGATGTTGGACAAGCAGTGTGACAATTTAGAGACAGTGGAGGGGTCGAGAGATGTGGTGGTGAGGTAGAGCAGGCAAAACATTGAACAGGGTTGACTTATATGGGGAAACTGGGCAGGGGTAGGAGTGCAACAAGTACTAGTTTAGAAAATACTTATACATTCAAAATGGTAGGAATTCCAGATAAACTTGTTTAGATTTTGTCATACCACTTCCAGCAATTCATTCTCAGTGGTGGTCCCTTTTCTTGAACTGCTGCAGTCCATTTGGTGATGATGCTCCCAAAATGCTACTTTCTGATGGTAAGTGTAGCATAATTGGGAGGAATAGGTAACTTTGGACCTGTGGTTTACGCTTCCTGTCTGGGTCTGTTGCAGCCTAATTAATAGAGATTGATTGCTATGATTAGTCAACAACTCCATTATTTTTGTTTCACACCAACCATGTTGGTGTGGGACCTGAGTCCCTCCCTGAAGGACATTAGTGAACCAGTTGGGTTTTGCGACAATGGCCCATCACCCCTGTGCTCGATAACCTTCATGGTCACTTTTATCAGTACAAGCTTTTTTTTATGTCCAGCTGTTTTAAACTGAATTCAAAAAGTAGTGAAGTTATGTTAAACTTGTACAGCTACAACACTGGCATCTACCCGACAATGTGGAAAATTGCCCAGGTATGGCCTGCCCACAAGAAGCAGGACAAATCCAATCCGGCCAATTACTGCCCCATCAGTCTACTCTCAATCATCAGCAAAGTGATGGAAGGTGTCGTTGACAGTGCTATCAAGCAATAACCTGCTCACTGATGCTCAGTTTGGGTTCCACCAGGGCCACTCGCCTCCAGACCTCATTACAGCCTTGGTCCAAACATGAACAAAAGAGCTGAATTCCAGAGGTGAGGTGAGAGTGACTGCCCTTGACATCAAGACAGCATTTGACCGAGTGTGGCATCAAGGAGCCCTAGTGAAATTGAAGGCAATGGGAATCAGGGGAAAACTCTCCACTGGATGGAGTCATACCTTACACAAAGGAAGGTGGTTGTGGTTGTTGGAGGTGCCAATCAAGTGAGCTGCTTTGCACTGGATGGTGTCGAGCTTCTGAAGTGTTGTTGGAACTGCACTCATCCAGGCAAGTGGAGAGTATTCCATCTTAAACATTCACTCCCTCCACCACCGGCGCGCTGTGTCTGCAGTTGTGTATCATCTACAAGATGCACTGCAGCAACTCACCAAGGCTTCTTCGACAGCACCTCCCAAACCCACGACCTCTATCACATAGAAGGACAAGGGCAGCAGGTGCATGGGAACACCACTACCTGGAAGTTCCCCTCCAAGTTACACACCATCTTGATTTAGAAACATAGAAACTAGGAGCAGGAGTAGGGCATTCGGCCCGTCGAGCCTGCTCCACCATTCAATACGATCATGGCTGATCATCCAAATCCAGTACCCTGTCCCTGCTTTCCCACACAGAATCCCCATCGAGCCTGTACCGACACATATCCCACCCTATCCCCGTAACCCCACGTATTTAATTCCCCCTAACATATCCCATCCTATCCCCGTAACCCCACATATTTAATCCCCCCCTAACACTAAGGGTCAATTTATCATAGCCAAATCAACCTAACCCACACATTTTTGGACTGTGGGAGGAAACCGGAGCACCCGGAGGAAACCCACGCAGACACGGGGAGAATGTGCAAACTCCACACAGACAGTCACCCGAGGCCGGATTCGAACCCGGGTCCCTGGCGCTGTGGGGCACCAGTGCTAACCACTATGCCACCGTGTTGGTGCTATTTGGAACTATATCACCGATCCTTCATAGTCGCTGGGTCAAAATCCTGGAACTCCCTCCCGAACAACACTGTGGGAGTACCTTCACCTCACGGACTGCAGCGGTTCAATAAAGCGGCTCACCATCACCTTCTCAAGGGCAATTAGGGATGGGTAATAAATGCTGGCCTTGTCAGCGAAGCCCACATCCCGTGAACAAATAAAAAAAAGGACCCTGGTCAGGACGTACTTAGATTATTGTGCACAGTTCTGGTCTCCATGCTATAAAAAGGATATGGTACTGGAGAAAGTATGGTACAAACATAGTACCAGAACTGAGAGATTACAGCTATCGGAAAAGATTGAACAGGTTTGGGCTTTTTTCTTTAGAAAAGAGAAGACTTAGAGGAGACCTAATAGAGGTCTTCAAAATTATGAATAGGTTGGACAGGGTAGATATGGAGAGAATTTTTTTCCACTTGTGGGAGAATTCAAAACTAGGGGCCATGAATACCAGATAATTAATAATGAATCCAATAGGGAAAAAAGGAGAATCTTCTTTACTCAGAGAGTGGTTCAAATGTGGAACTCATTACCACAGGAAGTGGTTGAGGCAAATAGCTTAGATGCTTTCGAAAGGAAACTAGACGAGTACATGAGAGAAAGGAATAGAAAGATATGCTGAAAGGCTGAGATGAGGTAGATAGAATGGGAGGAGAGTCTTGTGGAGTATAAACACCAGCACAGACTAATTGGGCCAAATGGCCTTTTTCTGTGCTGTATATTCGATGTCATTCTATGTAATATAACCTGGGCTAGAGATTTGGCTCCCTAGTGTCTGATTTTTCAGCACTATGGGTGCCATTTTGTGCCAAAAATGGTATCCATGGCACGCGTACTCACTTCTGATGCATCCTGGGCCAGACGCCATCATGGTGAGGGCGTTGGGGGGGCATTAGGAGAGTGTGCCAGAAGTATGCAGAGTGCGCAGGTCGTGATGTCAGTTAGCGTGCAACACTGACTTGGCGCCAGCGCTGCCATTTTCATCATCAGCGCTGGAGCTAACACCCTGTCTTAATCTCGCACAGCTGAACATGCATTCAGCAGCAGCAAGGTCCCCCCCAGTAGCATTATTTAAAGGGATCACCAACCATTGTAAAGTTAGTTGCTGATTAATTTCTACTGGCCCTGTGGAAGTTTGTGGAAGTATTTGGAGCTTTCCAGAGTTTTTTCAAGTTGGTGAGGTGACAGCGAGTGGTGCTGCAAGTGGAGAAGGCCTTGGGTCTGACTTCAAGGGTTCTGGTCAGACCACTTCTCCCAGTCACTAACCTTGACCACTTGTGTGAGGTCATTAAACTTCTTCCTGCGGGGCTACAATGCTATGGCTATCTGCTCCCATTGCAGTTTGCAATTTTGCTTGGAGGGCCTCCTGTTTCCCTGTTGAAGCAGAACCTCTCTCCTCCTATCCACCGCCTGCACCAAGGCCTCCAGTGCTGCATCTGAGAACCTTGGTGCATGTTCTCTCCCCTGTTGTGCCATCATTAGTTGATTTTCATTGTCTTCCCTAGCCAGTTCAATGAGCTGCTGTCAGCAGAATGCACCTCCCCTTTAAAAGGTACAGACTGCCTTTAAGAAGTGCAGGCTAGCTTTCATTGGTGCTAGCTTTGCACAAACTTGAGCTCCTGCTGATTGATTATTCAGCCACTCAGCAGCACATTCAACACTGGGCTGAATGACGCAATTATGGCAATCAGCAGGTGCACGAAGTTCACGTGCTGCCTGCATTCCTCTCAACGGTGATCCTTGTGCCCTTTTTAGGGGCAAACCAATTTCTAGGCCCCAGCGTTTCAAAGATTTGGGGGTAGAAATTGGACCTTGTTCTGTCTGTTTTACAGGTGGCAAATGGGCACAACAAAATCCAATTTTGGGGATCAATGTCCTGCCCACACCCCCCCCCCCCCCCCCCCACTCCCCCCAAGGAGGCCTGAATCCCAACCAGAATTGAGTTGGGCCATTTTTCAGGTGTTCCTGACAGCTGTCTAAACAGGCATTAGGCCCCCCTTATATATGTAAATGAGAAACCTAACGCTTGTTTTAAGACGCCTCGCCAAAATTAGTCTGCGGCAAGCAGGTCAGGTGTTAGACCTGCCCCTCTCAGGATTCTTCAGCAGCTGCTGTGGCAGCCAATCAAAGGTAAATGCTTTTTAAACAATAGTTTAAAAAGACGTTCCTGTGGAGCCAGGAGAAGCAGGAGTGCTCCTTCCAGCTCCACAGCCCTGCTGAGAGCTGTTTCCAGCCACAATAACCCCTTCCCCGTCTCCCCTCCTTCCCCCCGGACTTACCCAAAGGCCGCTGCCGGCAAGGCAGGTGGCCCAAAATTCGATTCACCAGTTGAACGAGCTGCCTGTCAAGGCGCGACAGTGGTCAGAAGCACTAGGCACATAAACAGGCTATAAGTTGATTTTCCTGACCTATGCCTCTGAGGAAGGCCCAGTTTCCAAGGCACAAAGGAAAAAGAGGGGATTGGCCAAAAAAACAGATTGCTGGATTCTGCCCCTTTATTACAGTATTGCCCAGGACTTCCAGGGCTTTCCTGGGGTGGGGGTGGAAGCAGAAGCAAAAAAAAAAGTATTTCCCAAGTCAGTGGAGAACTAAGATTGTTGCAAAGTTCTAATGTTGAGCACTTTAAATTTACTTCTGCCTTTTCTCTAGTGCCTAGCAACTCTGGATGTGATCACCACTGACCATCAATGAGGCAGTAATAACAGAAAATGGAACTTGGACAGTACCATTTAATTGCTGCCTAATTTAGATTCACCTGACCTAAAATATACTTCTGCCATTCACCAGAAAATTAAGCAGACACTAAGGTTGGTGGGGATCCGGCCTAACAGATCTCCACCCCATTTCCCGTGCAGCACCTGTTAGTCATAGGAAAATGCAGGCTGTAAATCCTTTGCTCCTCAATGGTTTAGTCAGTAAATGTACTGAGGGACATGGTAAAAAACACAGAGTAGTGCCAGGTTCAAGACCTTTGAAATGAGTTTGTCAATCTCAGCTGGAGTGGCAATGAGGTGAAACAATTGGCCTCAATATCCTTGGGATAGGGTGGAGGGAGGGTGGGGGGGGAGAAATCAGCCATGGTAACTGTTGCTGATCACCATCTAGTGACCCCTGAAGCAAAGCGTGCATATGGGATATCAGGTGAGGGCAGGTTGAATGGCTGAATAGCTGACTAAAATGGGTGAAGAATGATCTGTTGGGTGAGATATGAGAGGGCTTCTGGTGCCCATGGAGTCGTCGGCCAGTGAAAGTCACCACTTTTGGGAGAGCGAAAAAGTCATTTCCTTTGTGTCTATTTCTGATACTGGTTAACAAAGTGTTGTATGAGTAGAATAGAGAACCACAAACCATTTCTGAATTCTTTGACAAGTATCCTTCAGATCCTTACAGTATTCTTTTCAGCTTTAGTGCAGAGATTATTCAACAGTTCATAAATCATTATCAGTGATAGCTGACAGGAAAATAACCCTATGGGGGTGTGAAAAGAAAAAAAAAGTTTCAGCTTTTGCCACATAGTGTTAGACTTATATTTGTTTCTTTCATATTTTGAACCCTGTTTGTTATTTTGCCAAGTTTTAAAACTGTACTGAATCAGAGCATGTGTGAGATGGTATTGAAAACGTAGACAGTCGTTTGACTTTTCCTGCTGCCTCAGAGACAGACTGTGACTTTTTTTTGACTCGTTTACCCTCAGGGAGATTTTTTTTCCCAGGTTACTGCCAGTTTAAAAACACTGCAGTGAACTTGTCACCTTTGTTGCAGAATCTGGTTTAGGTTCGGTCTCCAGGTCAGTGGTAATCTCTCCTGGTCCCCCGGGTGATATTGCAGAGGCCTGTTGATATGCACAAGGTGTAAAAACCACTGGCTTGGGTGCTAAATGTTGAAAGTGAACCTTGGCAGCCTTGAATGTTTTTTCAACATGGATGTTGAGCGCATGGCTGAACCTTACCCAGTTCATTTGATACAATAAAATAGAAATGCCTGCTTTCATAACTTAGTTTCCCTTGATTTTTCCTTTTATTGATCCGATCCCAGGATTGCAACATACTCAAATCAATTGAATACTGAATTCTGTTGTACAAACTATGGATAAGACAATCTTCAGCACCCAATAGCATTGCTGTGGCTCCACACATTATGGGGTCCTAAGACCTGAGGCCTACAGACCATGCACCGAGCCCATGTTAATGCCTTGCATGTTTCAAGGGTGCTCTGCTGGAAAATGCTACCAAGAGCATCATAAAATGGACTGTTTTATTTCTGCTTTTGTCAGAATGGAAGAATTGTTTTTGCTGCCTAATGAACATTCCAAAGTTGCAGCCTGATGATGTCATTGGCGCCACAACTTAAATTTAACTGGAAGTGAGTAGGGGGCCCGCGCTGTTGGCTGTCTGGCAACTGATCTGAGGTGGGAGCTGCCGACGCCAAAGGTAAATGCTAAAGATCTGGGCCTGGAAATTCGATAAGGCCCGAAAATGGGCGGGGGCACCGCGGGGTGAGATTTGCTCGCGCCCGTTTAGAAAGCAGCAAGTTAATTTGGTGCTGCCTGCTAATTTAAATGATTTTAGTGCGCAACCCAGCGATTATCACGGGGCTGACAGGCTGTGTGCTCAGCAGGAAGCCAAAGGTCATGTCGCTGGAGTGATGCTACAGTTCATCATAGAAACTTAGGGGGCGATTTTGTGACTGGGGGCGCGTTGGAGGCGGGACTGCTGCTTGTCGGGTCGATGTCCCGCCTACATCGATTTGTGGCCAACCCACGCTATTTTCCCTTGATTGACCTTGTTAAGCCCGCCCAGCGGGCTTAGCAGGCCAATTAAGGGAAAGCCGGTTGCAGAGCACGTCAACATATGACGTGTCATCTGTCAAAAATTTTTTAAAGATGAATTGTCATCGTTTGACAGCTCTGTGAAGCTGTCAAACAATGACAATCTCTGCAGTTTGATGAGGTCTTGTATTCAAGACCTCATCAACCTTCTTCTTTTACAGAATTGAGATGGTTGTTGCATATGAGAATGCAACGGCCATCTCTCATCTGCAACACGGAGGTGCGAGAGTCTCCGCATAGAAACCGACTGAAGCCTGCAGGAAGAAACAAAGGTAAGTACACTTTTAAAAACACTTTGCACTTACCTCAGATACTCACCTCTACACTCTTGCCCTCATCACTTACCTTCACACCACACTTTTGCACCCCCCCGACCCCCGCAGACCCAGTACTCGCCTCGCTGACCTAGCGGGTTTTGGAGCCTTCGGGAAGCCCGCACTTGTGAGGGCAAATAGGGGATAATCCTATTTTCTGCCTGTTAACTACCTGTTAATGGGCAGTTAATATGCTTTAATCCCTTCCCGCCCCCAAGGAGACGGGACCCGGCGTGGGATGGCTACCTGCCTCCTGGGAAGATGGCATGGAGGTGGGTTGGCAACCCGCCCCAAAAATCTGCCATTTTCCCAGCAGTCCTGCCTCCATACCCACCTCCCCAGGGCTGGCAAAATCACCCCCTTATAATCATAGAAATTTATGGCACAGAAGGAGACCATTCGACCCATTCGTCCCGCCTCCATCGACTTGTGGCCAACCCACTGTATTTTCACTTGATTGACCTTGTTGAGCCCGCCCAGTGAGCTCAGCAGGCCAATTAAGGGCCACCCGGCAACAGGTGACGTCACAGATTGACATTTCATCTGTCAAGAGCTTTTGACAGATGAAATATCAGCGTTTGACAGCTCTGTGAAGCTGTCAAACACTGACAATCTGTCTTCTAACTTGAGTCCTTCCTCTCAGGCTGATTTAGAAATCATTCCAGCACAGAAAACAGAGGCTGGAGTTTTTTACAGCACCACGGCCATTCTGCTTTCTGTGCCGGTGAGATTTCTGACTCCCGAGACCTTAAGGGCTGACACCTGCATGAGGAAGTTAAGGTAAGTAAAACTTTTTCCCACACTTTACACTTACCTTACACACTTACCTCTGCACACATGCACCCATCACTCACCTGCCCACCGGGCATATCGACCCCTCCAACCCCTGCAGACCCACGGTCTGCCTCGCTAACTTGATGTGGTTGGGACCTGTCGGGAAGCCCACATTTCACGAATCAAAATAGGGATTAGGCAAAAAACTGCCTGTTAACTACCTGTTAACAGGCAGTTTATTGGCACTAATCCCCTTCCCGCCTCGGGGAGGCAGGGTCACAGCACAGGTTGGGTACCCGCCTCCAGCGAAACTGGCATGGAGTCGGGTTGGGGGCGGGATGGGTTCGGGACCCCCGACTCTGCAACTTTAACCCCCCCCCACCCCGCCTCCAAACCCGCCTCCAAACCCGCCTCCACGGGTCAATGAAAATCCAGCCCATTGTGTCTGTGCCGGCTGAAAAAAGAGCTATCCAGCCTAATCCCACTTTCCAGCTCTTAGTCTGTAGCGTTGTAGGTTACGGTATTTCAAGTGCATATCCAAGTACTTTTTAAATGTGATGAGGGTTTCTGCATCTACCACCCTTTCAGGCAACAAGTTCCAGACCCCACCACCCTCTGGCTGAAAAATGTTTGCCTCAACTCCCCTCTAATCCTTCTACCAATTACTTTAAATCTATGCCCCCTGGTTATTGACCTCTCTGCTAAGGGAAATAGGTCCTTCCTATTCGCTCTATCTAGGCCCCTCATAATTTTATACACCTCAATCAAGTCTCCCCTCAGCCTCCTCTGTTCCAAAGAAAACAACCCCAGCCAACCAATCTTTCCTCATAGTCCTGGCAACATCCTTGTAAATCTCCTCTGTACCCTTTCTGATGCAATCACATCTTTCCTGTAATGTGGTGACCAGAACTGTACACAGTACTCTAGCTGTGGCCTAACTAGTGTTTTAAACAGTTCAAGCATAACCTCCCTGCTCTTATATTCTATGATGCGGAGATGCCGGTGTTGGACTGGGGTGGACAAAATTGAGAGGTCGCACAACACCAGGTTATAGTCCAACAGTTTTATTTGAAATCACAAGCTTTCGGAGCTATCGATTGCCCCTTCCTCAGGTGAAGTAAAAAAAATTTTTTTACTTCACCTGAGGAAGGGGCAATCGATAGCTCCGAAAGCTTGTGATTTCAAATAAAACTGTTGGACTATAACCTGGTGTTGTGCGACCTCTCAATCTTATATTCTATGCCCTGGCTAATAAAGGAAAGTATCCTGTATGCCTTCTTAACCACCTTATCTACCTGTCCAGCTACCTTCAGGGATCTGTGGGCATACACTTCAACGTCCCTCTGTTCCTCTACACTTCTCTGTATCCTATCATTTATTGTGTATTCCCTTGCCTTGTTAGCCCTCCCCAAATGCATTACTTCACACTTCTCCATATTGAATTCCATTTGCCACTTTTCTGCCCACCTGACCAGTCCATTGATATCTTCCTGCAGTCTACAGCTTTCTTCTCACTCTCAACCACACGGTCTATTTTTGTATCATCTGCAAACTTCTTAATCATGCCCCCTACATTGAAGTCTAAATCATTGATATATACCACAAAATGTAAGGGACCTAGTATTGAGTCCTGCGGAACCCTACTGGAAACAGCTTTCAAACAGTCTCAAAAACATACGTCAACCGTTACCTTTGCTTTCTGCCACTGGACCAATTTTGGATCCAATTTGCCACTTTCCCTTGGATCCCATGGACTTTTACTTTTCTGACCAGCCTGCCATGTGGGACCTTGTCAAAAGCCTTGCTAAAATCCATGTAGACTACATCAAATGCACTACCCTCATCAATCTTCCTTGTTACCTCCTCAAAAATTTAAATCAAGTTAGTCAGACAGGACCTTCCCTTAACAAATCCATGCTGACTGTCCTTATTTAAACCTTGCCTTTCTAAATGAATTTTTTCCAACAATTTGCCCACCACCGAGATTAGGCTGACTGACCTGTAATTACTCGGTCCATCCTTTTTTCCCTTTTTAAACAATGGTGCAACGTTAGCAGTCCTCCAGTCCTCCATCACCACACTTGTAGCCAGAGAGGATAGAGAAATGATGGTCAGAGCCTCCGCTATTCCCTCCCTTGCTTCTCTTAACAGCGTGGGATATATTTCATCCAGGCCTGGAGATTTATCTACTTTCAAAGCTGCTACATCCCTTAATACTTCCTCTCTCACTCTTTGAAGCAAGACTGTTAGTCTTGAATGCAGTCTCTAGCCGTTAAAGCTGAACTGCCTTCTGCAAAAAAAAAATCATTCCAAACTAGCAGTCTGCAGCTCTTAAAGCTGTACTGCTTTCTGCACATAAAAAATGGTAAATTGCTTCAACACTAACACAAATGGTTCAACAGGCCAGGGAAAGGGCACCCAGGGTCTCAGACGCAGCACTCGAGCTTTGTGCAGGGGGTCAACACTGGAAGAGAGGTCCTCTACCCACAGGGGGCCAGGAGGCCCTCCAGAAAGAAGGATGTGGGGCCAGATCACCGAGTCTGTCACTGCCAGCAGCATCGCCCCCAGGACCTGGCTCCAGTGCCCAAAGAAGTTTCACAACCTCAGACAAGTGGTCAAGGTCAGTGAATGTATCTTCAAAAGCCATCTCCTACCAACTGCACCACTAACCTCACACACTGCTCAATGCATGAACACCCCCCACCCCATCACTCACTTACCAACAATCTCTACCAACATGAGGCACACCTCCCACTCCTAGCTTCACCTCACCCCCTTGGGGGAGACAGGTGCTGGTCATTCTTGGCAGGGGCATGACTGAGCCCTTGGTCAGTGACAGGGCTGAAAGTATACAAGATGCTGGTATCCTCATACATTATCCTCCTTCTCACATCCCACTTCCCCCTCATCCCACAATATCTTCAGATGTACAAGCAGCACATGGTGTAAGCATGCACCTCTTGCTTTCCCACCCTCTCCTCATCACAGCCCCATCCTTGTGCCTTCCTCATGCCACACACAAAGTGGCATAGGGTCAAGAGAGTTAAATCAGAGAGTTCAATGTGTGGCTCAAAGAGTGGTGTGGGAAGAAGGGGTTTCAATTCATGGGGCACTGGCAGCAGTACTGGGGAAAGAGGGAGTTGTTCCGTCAGGACAGGCTCCACTTAAACTGGGCTGGGACCAGTGTCCTGGCGAATCAAAAACTAGGGCTGTAGATAGTGCTTTAAACTAATAAAGCAGGGGGTGGGTGTGGGGAAGCGGGTCATGTGAGGGGAAATTTAGAAATCTAAAGAGAAAGGTCAAGACAATAGAGCAGTGTAGTGATTTGGGTAAAAATAAGCAGAGTGTGACAGGAAGGGACAGAGAGTTTAATGGTAGCAGTGCAGCGGAGAATAAGATCAAAGCAAGGAATAATGGTAAAAAAAATTAAATTAAAGGCTCTTTTTCTGAATGCACGAAGCATTCGTAACAAGATAAATGAACCTGTGGCACAAATAGAGATAAATGGGTTTTATCTAATAGCCATTACAG
The DNA here is from genome assembly GCA_030390025.1 of Squalus acanthias. Lineage (NCBI taxonomy): Eukaryota > Metazoa > Chordata > Chondrichthyes > Squaliformes > Squalidae > Squalus > Squalus acanthias. The sequence goes on from CM059428.1 coordinate 74,357,590, forward strand.
AGACATGGTTGCAATGTGACCAAGGTTGGGAACTAAATGTTCCAGGGTGCTTGATGTTTCAAAAAGACAAGCAGAATGGAAAAGGAGAGGGCATAGCCCTGATAATAAAGGATGACATAAGGACAGTAGAGAGAAAGGATCTCGGCTTGTGAAGGAATAAGCCACATAACCTATTCAGAAAAATACATCATCTTATGAAAGAATTCTGGCCTTATTAAAACATGACAAACTGGGTTTAGAAATTTAGAAACCTAACTATGAAATAGCTATGAAAGCATTCTGGCTATTGAGATAAGATAGTTGTTGACACAGAATCAATAACCTTATTGAAACAGAAGGTTAAAGGCTCGCGACAGGCTGACCTTTGGGAATGAAACAATGGTTCACCCTGGATAAGGCGTTCTAATTTATGCCTCATAAAGAAGCACAAACATCTGCCTTCATAAAAATGACATCAAGTAAAAAACACACCTGCCGTCACACCATTTTTTATGGTAAACTTAGAACACCTAGAGAGGAGACATAATTTTGTAATGCTACCAGCTGAGGTGACTGTAAGAATTGCAGGGGTCGGCAGAAAAATTACTCGAGATAATTAGCTTACATCAGCAGAAAACCTTAAAGGAAATACCATTGGAAAAGGGTATAAATATTGAACTCTCAAATTGGATAACAGTCTCGCTTTAATCGGGCAAAGCAATTCTCGGCTTCAGAGGCGGCTCTGTAAGTCTCCAACTCTTTGTACCTCGGGGATCAAAGGTATTTGATTTTGGTGGATATCCTGTAGAACACTAAGAACTGTAAAACTGTAGTGAAGTTAAGATTTGAAAGTAAGGTTCTCTGATAATAAGATTGTAAGTTTTCTCTTTTTGGAACTGTTAATGTTGCGATTGACTCACCAACTGTAAACTGCATGTCGGTTCTTTAATAAAACTATATATTTTTAGAATTGTCTCACATAAGACTTCTGTATCAAACTCACAAACTCAATCTCTGTACACTCTTTGGTGAGGAGTTGCAGAATTTTGGGGGAGTTTTCCGGACCCTCATAATATCCGGAACGTTACAGTCCAGCTAAACTTATTAAAAGTGCTATCTGGAGGACGGTAACATTTTCAGGTTGTTCCTTTCCTTTAGGGAGAGATAGTCCAGACCTTTAGACCCAATTAAGCGTCCTTAGGATTCGGATACCTCAAACTTTAGTTGAAAGTGAATGTCTGAAGAATACGCCTGATCCGGGATAGCCCTAAAGGGGCTAGGACTAGTAATTATCCCTTCAGTCTCGGAAGATCAGGAAGTAGAATCAGTATGGGTGGAGATAAGGAATAACAAAGGCAGAAAACACTGGTGGGAGCAGTATATAGGCCCCCTAACAGTAGCTATACCGTTGGACAGAATATTAATCAAGAAATAGTAGGAGTTGTAACAAAGGTAATGCAATAATCATGGGGGACTTTAATCTTCATATAGACTGGACAAATCAAATCGGCAAAGGTAGTCTGGAGGACGAGTTCATGGAATGCATTTGGGACAGTTTCCTGGAATAAAGGTCATGGAACCAACCAGGGAACAGGCTATTTCAGATCTTGTAAGTGTAATGAGACAGGGTTAATTAGCAAACTCATAGTAAAGGATCCTCTGGGACAGAGTGATCATAATATGATAGAATTTCACATTAAGTTTGAGAGTGACTTGCCTAAGTCTGAAACTAGAGTCTTAAACTTAAATAAAGCCTATTACATAGGTATGAGGGGTGAGTTGGCTACGGTAGATTGGAAAAATAAATTAAAAGGTATGGCGGTCGATAAGCATTTAAAGAAATATTTCATAATTCTCAACAAAAATACATTCCATTTAGAAACAAAAACTCCACAGGAAAAGTGATCCATCCGTGGCTAACTAAAGAAGTTAAGGATAGCATTAGATTGAAAGAAGAGGCTTATAATGTTGTGAAGAATAGTAGTAAGCCTGAGGATTGGGAGGGTTTCTGAAACCAGCAAAGCTTGACCATAAAATTGATAAAAAGGAAAAAAATAGAATATGAGAGAAAACTAGCAAGAAATATAAAAACAGATTGTAAGATCTTTTACAAGTATGTAAAAAGGAAGAGAGTAGCAAAAATAAACATTGGTCCCTTAGAAGCTGAGACAGGAGAAATTATTATGGGGGATAAGGAAATGGCAGAAATGTTAAACAAATATTTTGTATCTGTCTTCACAGTAGAAGACACAAAAAGCATACCAAAAATGGTTGGGAGCCAAGGGTCTAATGAGGGTGAGGAACTTAACATAATTAATATAAGTAGAGAAAAAGTATTAGAGAAACTAATGGGACTAAAAGCTGACAAATCCCCTGGACCTGATGGCTTATATCCTTGGGTTCTAAAAGAGGTGGCTGCAGAAATAGTGGATGCATTGGTTTTGATCTTCCAAAATTCCCTAGATTCTAGAATGGTCCCAGCAGATTGGAAGGTAGCAAATGTAACACCGCTATTCAAGAAAGGAGGGAGACAGAAAACAGGGAACTACAGGCCAGTTAGCCTGACATCAGTAGTAGGGAAAATGCTGGAATCCATTGTTAAGGAAGTGGTATCAGGGCACTTAGAAAATCATAACATGACTGGGCAGAGTCAACATGGTTTTATGAAAGGTAAATCGTGTTTGACAAATTTATCAGAATTTTTTGAGGATGTAACTAGCAGGGTAGATAAAGGGGAACCAGTGGATGTAGTATATTTGGATTTCCAAAAGACATTCAATAAGGTGCCACATAAAAGGTTATTACACAAGATAAGGGCTCATGGGGTTGGGCTAATATAATAGCATGGATAGAGGATTGGTTAATACAGAGTAGGGATAAACGGGTCTTTTTCAGGTTGGCAGGCTGTAACAAGTGGGGTGCCGCAAGGATCAGTGCTGGGGCCTCAGCTATTTACAATCTATATTAATGACCTAAATGATGGGACTGAGTGTAGTGTATCCAAGATTGCTGACGATATAAAGCTAGGTGGGAGAGTAAGCTGTGAGGAGAACACAAAGGGGGAAAAATTCAGCTGCTTGTGCCTCCCGTTAGCGCCTTAAGAGGGCGCTAATGGGGCGTAAAGCAGCTAACGCCCGGGCGCAGCGCCGCCCACGCCTCCCGAAAAATTCAGCGGGAGGTTAGCGGCGGCGCCAGCCGGTAGCGCCCTGTGGCGCTGCGCCGCCGGCGATGACGTCATCGCCGTGCGCAGCACCCCGCTCGCGCTCCAGCCGCGATCTTCAGTCGTGCCCCCTGATTTACCGCCAGACGCTATGTCCGACGGGTTCAGGGAGGCGTACGTGCGGCCGGGGCGGCGATATTTAAAGGGGAGGTGGCAGGCGGCCATTTTTGTTGCTGGCCGCCTGCCAGCACCTGCCCCCGGCCCCCGTGAAGCCCCCCCACCGTGAAGTGCCGGCTGCGCTCCAAGAGCCCGGCACTTCTCTTGAGTGCCGGGCTCTTTTGCCGGCACTCCCGATCCCTGGGGGCCCAGCTGGGCCCCGGTTCGCGCTGCGCAGGGTCCCTCCCCTTTAAGAAGGGGAGGAAGGCCTGCAATACCGCGGCACGTAGCGCCAGGATATTCACTCGCAGCGCCCCAAGAGGGATGCGGGGTGCTTCCAGTGGCGCCCCGCTTCCCTCTTGGGGCGCAACCACTGAAGTTCCGGCGCAGGGCCGCTAATTTTTTCGGGGCGCTAAAAGTCGCGCCCCGGCGAGGTTAGCGCCCCAAATGGGGCGCGACTCAATTTTTACCCCAAAGAGTCTGCAAAGGGATATAGATAGAGTAAGTGAGTGGGCAGTAAGGTGGCAGATGGAGTATAATGTAGGGAAATGTGAGGTTATTCACTTTGGTAGGAAGAATAGAAAAACAGAATATTTTTTATATGGTGAGAAACGTTCAAATGTTGGTGTTCAGAGAGATTTGGGTGTCCTCGTGCAAGAAACACAGAAAGTTAGCATGCCGGTACAGCAAGCAATAAGGAAGGCAAATGGCATATTGGCCTTTATTGCAAGGGGGTTGGAGTATAAAAGTAAGGAAGTCTTGCTACAATTGTACAGGGCCTTGGTGAGACCACACCTGAAGTAATGTGCACAGCCTTGGAGGTGGTGCAACGAAGGTTCACTAGATTGATTTCTGGGATGAGAGGGCTGTCCTATGAGGAGAGATTGAGTAGATTGGGCCGATACTCTCTGGAGTTTAGAAGAATGAGAGGTGATCTCATTGAAACATACAAGATTCTGAAGGGGATTGACAGGGTAGATGCTGAGAGGTTGTTTCCCCTGGCTGGAGTGTCTAGAACTAGGAGGCATAGTCTCAGGATAAGGGATCGGCCATTTAAGACTGAGATGAGGAGGAATTTCTTCACTCAGAGGGTTGTGAATCTTTGGAATTCTCTGCCCCAGAGTCTTTGAGTATATTCAAGGCTGAGATAGATAGACTTTTGGGGGTAAAAATTCAGTTGGTTGCGCCTCCCGTTAGCGTCTTAAATGGGCGCTAATGGGGCGTTAAGGCGCTAACGCCCGGGCGCAGCGCTGTTTGCGCCGCTCGAGAACTTAACTTGAGATTGTGCGGCGGCGCTAAAACTTACCGCTGCGACCACCTGCGCGCGCAGATTGTGACGTCATTCCGTGGTGCAATGCCCTTGGGGCGCCCCGGAGCGGAAATTGAGTGGCGCCCCCTGCCTTACCGCCTGGCGCTTCCAACGACCGGAAGACTGGAACGTTATCAATCGGTGTGGGGCTGGGGGGGGGCGCTATTTAAAGGGGGCCTCTTCCTGTCTTTTTCTGTGGTCGACATTTATGCACCACTCGTTCTGAGAGAGAGAGAGAGATTCGGAGAGAGAGAGAGAGAGACTTCTACATTGACTCAACGCTTTGTGAGGTAGTTTTGCCTAGTTCATCCTAACTTTGCTGCTACTTTCGTTGCTGTACCTCATTACTTTTCTGGCAAAGAGAAGATGGGGGCTGCAATGATTGGGGGCGTCGTCCTGCTCCAGCTCAATCGGAGGAGAGTGAGACGCAGACAGAGAGTGGCAATGATGGCCAGACGGAGGAGGCCCATCAGGCGCATGTACAGGAGAGCTTACCCTCCCAGGGTATATCGTGAACAGCTCTCCTACATCCACATGTCCGAGGAGCTGTGTTTGCGAAGGCTGCGATTCAGCAAGGAGGTGGTCACTGAGCTCTGCCACCTGCTGCAGCCAGATCTGCAGCCTCAGCTGAGGTCCAGGACGTCTCTGTCGGTGGCAGTGAAGGTCACAGTGGCTTTGAACTTCTACGCCACTGGCTCATTCCAAGCTGCTGTTGGGGACCTCGCCAATATCTCCCAGTTTGCGGTGCATCGCTGCATCCGGCAGGTCACCAATGCCCTCTTCACAAGGAGACGAGACTTCATCTCCTTCCCTATGACCCCAGACAAGCAGCATGACCGTGCTATGGGCTTTGCGAGGGTAGCGGGCTTCCCCATGGTGCAGGGCGCCATTGACTGCACGCATGTGGCTTTGCGTGCTCCGCGAGAGAATGCAGAGGAGTTCCGGAACAGAAAGGGGTTCCATTCCTTGAATGTGCAGTTGGTCTGTGACCACAGACAGGTGATTCTCGCTGTCAATGCCCACTATCCGGGCAGCTGCCACGATGCTTTCATCCTGCGCCAGAGTACTGTGGCAGAAATTTTCGAGGCACCGCATCAGCCAGTTGGTTGGCTTCTGGGGGACAAGGGGTACGCATTGAGCACCTGGCTGATGACACCGCTCCGTGCGCCAAACACCCCTGCTGAGCTGCGGTACCAGGAAAGCCAACAAGCAACCAGGAACATTATTGAGCGCACAATCGGCGTGCTCAAACAACGATTCCGCTGTCTGGACCATTCCAGAGGAGCCCTGCAGTACTCGCCTGAGCAAGTTTCCAAATTCGTAGTGGTGTGCTGCATGTTGCACAACATGGCAATCCTCAGGACGCAGCCAATGCCACCAGGCCTTGTAGCACCACAAGAGGAGGAGGAGGAAGAGGAGGAACAGGCCGAGGACGATGATCAGCAGCAGCACCAAGGCAGGAGGGCGGCCCACAATGGTCAAACTGCAAGGGCCGTCCGTCAACGACTAATAGCAAGCCGCTTCTAGGGCCCCTGCCATTGCTACAAACACGAATCAACCCAGCACGCAACCCCTAAGCCGGCCAAGGCACCAATAATTCCAACCACCAGCCATGTATATTTTGAATACAGAAACTTATTTATTGTACAAACTCTGTGTGTGTCAATTCCTCATGACAAACTCATAGAAATAAACACAAAAAAACAGTCAATAACATAACTGGTTCTCACAACCTGGAGATAATGTCCAAAACACTAAACAAAAGTTGGGCCATGAACCTCGGCCTTTAATAAAAAAATGACCAGCATTTTGGCACACCTCCTACTTTTTGCCCTTCGAGGGTGATCTCCTTCCCTTGCGCACTTCCCCCCTTCTAACCCTACTGCTCCTCCGTAATGGGACCTCAGTGGCTGCAGCAAGGCTGGTGGAAGGCTGCTGCTTGTCAGACCCTGACAGTGCAGATGCCCCTGAAGGACGGCCTCGACCACTTCTGGGCCTGGAGGGCCCGGCTGCAGACTGCACCAACTCTGCATGGGCGGCAGCAGTCTGTCCTACAGGCGGTGGCAAGTGCAGTGGAGAAGTGACAGTGTTGGCAGCAGGAATGCTGTCATCGTGAGAGAGGACAGCAACTCCCTGCTCGCCCGACACACTGGCACTCCCACGGGGCAGCACTTCAGCATCCGGAGCAATTTGCCGGAGAACAGATTGCTGGCCTGCTGCGGCGCGGTGACAGCCCCGGGGACATGTGCACGAACCATCGAGGATGGCAGCAGTCAGTGCTCGCGTGGCCTCAATCTGAGTCTGCATGAGAGCAGGCTCAGATGGGTTCCTGGCAGCCAGTGACTGAATTGCAGCAGTAAGCTTTAGTGTGGCATCCGCCTGTGCTACAGCGAAGTGCTCCACACTCCTTGCCAGTGCCTCAATGCATTCGGGCACCCTTCCCACTGCACCCATGAGCTCAGTGTGCATGACCACCGCCTGGCTGTTCATTTCTGCAATCAGCCGCTCCTCCTCTGCGTCCATTGCATTAGGAGTGTCTGGCATACTCTCCCTCTGGGGAGAAGGCTCCCGTTCTTCCCTCCCCCCCCATGGCGTTGCTGCAGCCCGCTGGGTCCTGGAACTTCACCATCATCAGCCCCTTCCCCCCTGCTCCCCCGTTCTTCCCTCCCCCCCCCATGGCGTTGCTGCAGCCCGCTGGGTCCTGGAACTTCACCATCATCAGCCCCTTCCCCCCTGCTCCCCCGTTCTTCCCTCCCCCCCCCATGGCGTTGCTGCAGCCCGCTGGGTCCTGGAACTTCACCATCATCAGCCCCTTCCCCCCTGCTCCCCTCCGGGGAAGGCGTGTTCCCAGTGTGGCCATGGGCTTCCTCGGGAGAGGGTGGCACTGATGCTCCGGCTTCCTCTTCCTCCTCAGCTGCAGCATCACTCCCAGTGGCAGCTTCAGGGACCATCTCCTCAGCTGGTGAATCACCATCTGAAAGCAGGGAGGTACAAGAGTGGCTTTAGCGTGAGGACAGGGTGGCAGTAAGGGAGGAATAAGTGCAGCGAGTTAGCAAGTTGGATTGAAAGTGTCAAAGGCTGGTATTGTGAGGGACAAGTGGAAGGACAGAGGACAAAAAGGTGATGACCTTACCATTGCTGTCCACAACGGGGTCGGCGTCTCCAGTGGCGACGGGACCGATCACCCGGCTTGCCACAATCCTGTGGACGCGCTCCTCCAGATCGCTGAGGGGTTGCAGCTGAAGCCGCCCTCCACCCGTCCGTTGCTGCTGTCTCCGATTATGAGCCAGCTTAGCCTGCAAGAAAAAGGACAGCATCTGAGTCAATATACAGCCATGGTCTTGCCTGATGTGCCTCCCATAGGTGAATAGCCCTTACTGTATGCAAAGTGTGGAATGTGTGTGTGTGTTTGATGAAAGGGCCATAGGTGTTGCATGAGTGTTGTGCATTGGGGTTTTAAGACCCTCTGGCCATAGAGTGAGGTTGAGATGGAGGGATGGAGAGGTATTGAGAAAAAGCCACTCACCCTGATGACCCGAGTGAGGTCGTTGAACTTTTTGCGGCACTGGACATGGGTCCTGGGCACCATGCTCCTGGAGGAGACGCTCTGAGCCACCTCCCTCCACACTCTTCTGAACTCGCGTGGCAAAGGCCTCCTGCCACTCTCCGGGAACAGCATGCATCGTCTGCGCTCCACTGCGTCAACCAGAGCATCCAAGGCCCGCTCGGTGAAGCGATGAGCGCGTTCTCTCACCCTCTCCATGCTTGGCAGCAAAATGGATTACAGGTCTCTCCAGGCTGAGATTCAAGGCTGCAATGAGCAGGGTGTGGCTGGGGAGCAAGTGGCCCCCCCCGCTTTAAGAAGTGTCCGGCGCCAGTGTGTCTGTGTTCCCTCGCTAACTGGCAGCAGCTGCGCTGCGCTCGTGCGCTGAGTTAGCGCCTCACTCCTAGGCCTTTGCGCCTTAAGAGAGGTGTGCAGCGCCTAATTTAGCGCTCCACTCACCTCCCGGGGCGGTAAAAGTGAAGTTTCCTGTCAGTGCCGATAATTAGCGCCAGGCGCTAATATTTGCGCGCGGACGATATTTGCGCCCCAAATGGGGCGCGACCTAATTTCTACCCCTTGGACTCTAAGGGAATCAAGGGATATGGAGATCAGGCGGGAAAGTGGAGTTAAGGTGGATGATCAGAAATGATCTTATTGAATGGCGGAGCAGGCTCGAGGGGCACCTATTTCTTATGTTCTTAGACACCCAAGAAATGTAGCCTGCCCAGCCAGTGGTTGACCAAGAAGAGGGTGAGAAGAGTGAAGAAGAAGAAGAAATACCATCACTCGATTTCACACACCCAGCCACCAGTTCCTCGAGGTCATCCTGCAAGGCCATCTGCAGTGTCCCCCATTGAAAGTCAGCAGCCTTCCACCAGCCATGCTGCAGCCATTGGGGTAGCATTGCGTAACATCACTAGGATAGGGAAAGGCAGACGCAAGACACTCACTAAGGGAATGCAAAAGGGTGATTAATTGATTTTTTGATGTAATATTGGATGCATATATGGATAAAGTTGGATTGGAAAGTTTGCTTTGTGGTGGCTTTTATTTCAGCATTGTGGCCAAGAGGACACTGTGATGGTCAGTAACAGAGGGAAGGTAAGGTGTGGGACAAATGTTGAAAGGGGAATTGGGGTTGTGTTCACTGGTACCGCAGGCAGATGATTCCATCCCGGATATCCAGGCCAGAAAGGGGCTGTCTGGGTTGCCTCCTTCCTTCTGCTTCCTCCTCTTCTGCTTCCTCCTCTTCTGCTTCTTCCTCTCCCTCTGCGAGCAGCTTGTCCCCTTTGCTGCCTCTGCTTCATCTCCATGTGATGTTGCAGCCCAAGGGGGACTGAAACTAGAGCCCTCAGAACTGTGAGCAAGTGGTGTTCTTAGTGGCCTTCCTTTAACATCCAAAGACTTGTAAGCATCCAGCAGCACTCCCTACACTTCCTGCACACTTCAACAACTTTTTAAAATGTATTGCACCAAGCCACTACTCCAATAAAATGTAAAAAAAACCACTCCAAAAGCCGAAATCGAAACTTACTGAAAGATGTGTGTCCCTTTAAGAAGTGATGGCAGCATCTCTGTAGAACTGCTGCACGCACATTCTTCCGTGCATGGTTAGGAGAGGGCGGTGTGGAGAGCGGTGACGTCCAAAATCGCAGTCATGTGTCAATTCAGGCGTTGCACGCTGATTGATGTCACGATCTGCATATTGACAGGTGAGAGGCGAGTGCAGGCAACGGCCGGATGCGAATGGAAGCGAGGTGGCCACCATTTTTTCAACAAACCGGCCTTAACGGTCGGCGTTACGCCCCCGAAGATCGCGGCCTTACTCTTTCAGGATTCTTTGTGGGCCAGGAGGAGCAGGAGTGCTCCCCACAGGGCTCACAAGAAGCCTCCGGTCTCCCCCAGTCCCAATCTCTGCTCAGAGCCTTCTGCTCTCCCCCCCACTCCCATCCACGATCTCCAGCCTTCCCCAGGCCCCGAGCTCCAGCCTTCCCCAGGCCCCGAGCTCCAGCCTTCCCCAGGCCCCAGGCCCTGAGCTCCAGCCTTCCCCAGGCCCCAGGCCCTGAGCTCCAGCCTTCCCCAGGCCCCAGGCCCCGAGCTCCAGCCTTCCCCAGGCCCAGAGCTCCAGCCTTCCCCAGGCCCCGAGCTCCAGCCTTCCCCAGGCCCCAGGCCCTGAGCTCCAGCCTTCCCCAGGCCCCAGGCCCTGAGCTCCAGCCTTCCCCAGGCCCCAGGCCCCGAGCTCCAGCCTTCCCCAGGCCCCGAGCTCCTGCCTTCCCCAGGCCCCAGGCCCCGAGCTCCTGCCTTCCCCAGGCCCCGAGCTCCTGCCTTCCCCAGGCCCCGAGCTCCAGCCTTCCCCAGGCCCCAGGCCCCGAGCTCCAGCCTTCCCCAGGCCCCAGGCCCCGAGCTCCTGCCTTCCCCAGGCCCCGAGCTACAACAACACCCCCAATCACGAGCAGCAACCACCCCCCCCAGATCATGGCCCGAAGTTGATGTTCCCTTTCGAGTGCAGGGGAGAGTCTAATCCCCCTCTCCTGCTTGTTTTCCATATCTTTTAATATTCCCCAATTTCAAGTAAATATGTGTTTCCCTTTTCAAACTATTTATCGACTGCTTCAACAGCAGAGAATTCCGCATTTTACCCATCCTGTGGGTAAAGACATTTTTTTCTAACCTTCCTTAATTCTTTTTGTCATTATCTTAAACTGGTCCCCTCTTGTTACCATCTCCCTGACCATTGAAAACAATTTATCGCGAATGTAGCAATACAATCACAAATAAACCCTGTGAATAATGAATGTCAATCCCTCCTCTATTGAATGTAGCATTCAGAGTGCAAGGGAACAAGAATGGGGTAGAGGTTGTTCCATTTTTGCCACCAATTTCCTCCCCTCTCCTCCTGAAAGTGCTGATTCCTTGTTAGCGAATGGTTTTCCAGGTGGCAGCAGCCCTTAGGTCTCTCGACCAAGTGACCATTTATCTGTGGCTCTGGATAATCACCTGGAAATTCCTGGAATCCTGTAAGTGCAGTGGAGCAGAATCTCCCGCCTTCCCTTGCCCAGGACCAGAGACTCTGGGCTGGATTTTACCAGCCCTGAGAAGGCGGGACTGCTGGGAAAATTTGAAAAAATGACGGCGGGTTCCGATCCCGCCGTCAACCCGCCTCTGTGTAACTTTGCCAGAGGCGGGCTTGCAGAGTCAGTTTCGGTCATGCCTCCAGGCGGCGGGATAGGCCCTTAAGGCACTTAACAACCACTTAAGTACCTCTATAATCCCATTTTGAGAGGCCTTTCAAATTTTGCCACATTTCCAGCGTGCTGCACGTCTCTCCTGAAACACGCCAGCTTATCCTGTCGGGTTGACAAGTGGCTGGCTTCCTAACAGCTGCAGCTCCACCATAAAAACGGAGCTCTCAACAAGGATCAGTTGCAGGTGGCAGAACTTTGTTTTTTCAGGTCTTGGAGAACTTTTTGCAGGTCCACTGATCTTGGAAGTGGTGAAGCTGAAATCCATCTCCACTGTGACCTCCTGGGGAAAACTCTCTCCCCACATTGACTGAGCGCTTCCTCAACGGAGATATCTACCAGCAGCATGGGAACCATTTATTTCCTTTCATCCTGGTCCTCAGATTCAGAGGAGGAGCAGCCGCGGCAGCTGCAGAACCAGGCACAACAGCAGCAACAGCAGCAGGAGCTCCAACAGCAGGAGCGCCAACCTGCTGCTCACCCACCTGATGGTGCACAGGGCAGAAGGCGCCAGCGCAGGGAAGCACGTCGTCACAGGAAATACCCCCAAAACAAGGGTTACAGGATAAGGATGAGCGTCCTCAACCTGACTGAGCAGCAGTGCCAAAGGAGGCTGAGACTTTCGCGAGAGGTAGTCGGCGACATCTGCGCAATGCTGCACCAACACCTGGAGCCCAGAGGAGTGGGTGGACACCCCTTACCAGTGGCTGTCAAAGTCACCACCGCACTCAACTTTTTTGCTTCAGGCTCCTTCCAGGGATCATCAGCAGACATCAGCGGCATCTCCCAGTCAGCCGCACACACTTGCATCACGCAGGTTACCGATGCCCTCTTTGCAAAGGCGCACAATTACATACACTTCTCCACGGATCAAGCAAGTATAACCGCGCGTGCGGTTGGCTTTGCAAATATGACAGGCTTGCCAAGGGTGCAGGGCGTCATAGACTGCACACATGTGGCCCTTAAGGCACCCCATCACAACCCAGCTCTTTTTGTCAACCGCAAGGGCTTCCACTCCCTCAACATGCAGCTGGTGTGTAACCACAAGAAGGACATTTTGCATGTTTACGCCAAGTACCCTGGCAGTTGCCATGACTCGTTCATCCTGCAGCAGTCTAGTGTGCCTCTGCTCTTCAGTCCGCCAAACCAACTTTGCAGATGGCTACTTGGAGACAAGTGCTATCCCCTGAAGACGTGGCTAATGACACCGTTCCGGAGGCCATCCAACGAAGCTGAGGAGCACTACAACTCCAGTCACATTGCGACCAGATCCATCATCGAGCAAACCATCAGCTTGCTGAAGATGCGATTCAGATGCCTTGACAGATCAGTCCTTGACAGATCAGTCCTGCAGTACTCAGCAGCCAGGGTCTCCAGAATCGTCGTGGTTTGCTGTGCAATGCACAATATCGCACAGCATCATGGCTTGCAGCTGCCTGAGGAACAAGTGGCTCAGCGCATAGCCTCCTCAGATGAGGAGGAGGAGGAGGAGAATGAAGACCTTGCGGATGCGCATCAACCAGCTGCAGCAGCATGCGAGCACATTGCTGCCCGGGATGCAAGGGATGCACTCATCTTGGCCAGATTTGCTTAAGTTGCCCATTCAAACACATGTGCCTGGCACCTTCTTACCACACCATAGACAATGGACAAAAACCTGTGGCTTCCTATCACTCTGACCACCATCATGACAAATACAATTCGCCCTGAGCCCTCAATGTGGAACTTCCATTTCCGAAATGACAGAGTCCAGAACTTCAACAGTTTGCCATCACTTCATTTTAATACATTGACTAAAGGATGGCATTTAACAATTAAACACAACAGAACACCCAAGTGACTACCCTTGTGACTACTTGTGCTTTATCTTCCTCTTACACTTGCTCCTATGTGGTGCTTCCCCTGTGGCTTCAGCAGATGTGGAGGCCCCTTGCTCACTCTCATGCTGCTCCTGCTTCGACACCTTTGACGGGCATCCTCTGGGGTTGCGAACCTGTGAGGGCTCGCCAACAGTCTGCTCCTCCTGCGGCTGTGCAGGGGCTGAGACGCCCATCTCAGTTGGGTGAGGACTCTGGTGAGGCTCTGACCGAGGGCTCCGCAGTGGCATGGGAGTGTGAGCACTTGGAGAGGAGCCCCCACTTCCTTGTTCTCTGCCACCAACATCCCTCTCATGGGGTCAGCCCCACTTCAAAGCTAGCAAGTGGCTTGACAGCACCTTGCTGCACTTCAGGGGGGCCATGAGGACCCGTTTCTGCACTGGCAGTCCTACTCCAGAGGACTTCCATGAAGGCCTGGTTTCTCTGATCAATAGCTGTCCATTGCTCCTCCAGAGATCTCAGTCTATTCTGAACATTCACCATGTTTTCCACACTCTGGCGACTTAGCTCCTCCATGGCCGTAGCCATCCTCTCCTCTATGGTAGCCAGCCTTACCACGGAGGTGGCCATCCTTTCCACGGTGATGTGTTAATTCGCCAATGCCTCCACAAAGGCTCTGCTCATGTTAGAGATGGACTCCTCCATCCGCTTCACACTCGCAGCGACCCTGGAGACAAAACCTGCCAGAGACTCCTGCACCTGTTCCTGGAGTTCCAGCACCGCTCTCCTTCTGGATGGATCCGGAGGCACAGGGACCACATGCAGCGGAGCCGAGCTGGGAGAGTCCTGCGCCCTCTGATGAGGACTCTCCACTGCTGACCCTGTCTCCACCATCTGCTGATGCTCACTTGTGAGCTGTGATACACCAGGTGACAACACTACTCTATGTCCCGAAGGTCCCACTGAGGTGTGCGTATCTGCGTTGGTGCTGGGTGCGCTTACATCTGCTGACGCTGCGCCCTCAGAGGTAGCAGGTTCCTCTGAGGAGTCTTCCGGCTCAGCCTCTTCCTCCTGCACAGTGGGGAGGGGGGCTGTCGATGGTCCTGTGGGGGAGTAAAGGCATGAGTTAGACCTGTGATATAAACGTAGCATGCACATTGAATAGTGCAGATGATCATAAGTCAATCTGTTTGAGCATCAGAAGCCGTATCAGTCACTCATGCAATGTCAATGAGAGAGATGCAAAACTATTCTTTTCTCCAGCTTGCTCTGATGTGCCCGTCTGTCCGTCCCCCACTTCCACATCCTCCTCGGCGCCAACGATCTCTAGGGCCGCCTCCTCTGCGCTGGTAAGATGGGCTATTGAGGCTGGCCCTCCTCCGGTCTTCGCCCTTTCCCTCTTATTGTGGGCTCTCTTTTCCTGCAATGAGGACACAAGTGGAGTTTGAGTGAGAATGATGGAGTGAGTGTAGATAATCCATAGCATAGATGCTTAGAAGGACACAAAGATGGAGTGAGGTCCCAATACTAAGGGCCCTCCCTGTGTGTTGTTAGTTGTTGTCATAGCATAACAGTGATAGGGAGTGTGAGGGCAGCACAGTCGAATAGTTAAGTGATTGTGCACATAGAGAGAGAGGGAACGGTTAAGGGTGCAAGGGATGTAAGGGTAAAGTGGGATGTGTAGGAGTAGGTTGACAATGCAGAGTGATGGTGCTGAGAGGAGATGGGGAGCAGAATGAGGGTAAAGGTGATGGTATACTCACTTTGCCTGTTCAGACAAGGTCATTGAACCTCTTTCGGCACTGCAGCCAGGTTCTGCTGCACATCGATCTGGAACTGACCTCTTGGGCAACTTGCAGCCACACAGCTTTGGTCTGCTGAGGAGGTTTTTTCCTCCAGAGGATGGAAACAGCACCTCCTTTTGTGCCCTGGCTCCTTCCACCAGAGCATGGAGTGAGTCATCATTAAAGCGTGGTGAGGCCTTGGGCCTTGAAGTCGACATTGCACTAGCTCCAAAAACTATTTTGATCAGAAGCAAACACAAGCGTTTAGGCACAAAATGAACCAAAGCTGCTTGGAGCCCTTAAATGCAGCTGGAGAAATGACGTCATCAGAGGCGAGTTTCAGGCCCAAAAATCTAATTGGGCCAGGGGTTCACACATGCTGGGAATCAATTGCCCAATTAGGGCAAAATCACAATTTTTTCCCGCCCAACAGCGGAGGCGGGATCAGGACCCGCCGACCACCTGACCCGCACCCAACCCGCCACCAATGGCAAAATCGAGCCCTCTGTCTCTGGGCTGGAGGAGATTACAGAGTTAAGGACAGGTGAAGCCATGGAGGGATTTGAAAACAAGGATGAGAATTTTAAAATTGAGGCAATGCTTAACTGGGAGCCAATGTACATCAGCAAGCACAGGGAAGATGGGTGAGCGGGACTTGGTGCGAGTTAGCACACGGGCAGCAGAGTTTTGGATGACCTCAAGTTTATGGAGGGTAGAACTAGGGAGGCCGGCCAGGAGTGCATTGGAATAGTCAAGTCTAGAAGTCAAAAGGCCTGGATGAGGGTTTTGGCAGCAGATAAGTTGAGGTAAGGGTGGAGACGGGCGATATTATGAAGGTGGAAATGGGCGGTCTTAGTGATAGAGCAGATATGAGGTAGAAAGCTCAATTCGTGATCAAACATGACACCAAGCTTGCGAACAGACTTGGTCAGCCTTAGACAGTTGCTGGGGAGAGAGATCGAATCAGTGGAAAGGGAACGGAGTTGGTGGCGTGAACCAAAGACAATGGCTTCGGTCTTCCCGATATTTAATTGGAGGAAATTTCTACTTATCCAATGCTGGATGTCGGACAAGCAGTCTGATAGTATAGAGATGGTGAAGGGTTTGAGAGAGGTGGAGGAGAGGTAGAGCTGGGTATCATCAGCGTACATGTGAAAACTCACGTTGTGTTGCTGGATGATGTCACCGAGGGGCAGCATGTAGATGAGAAATAGGAGGAGACCAAGGATAGGAGGTGGGAGGATTCTGGAAAGATTAAATTTAAAAGCAGCAAGAGAAATGTCAAGGCTCTAGAGCAGAGCAGAGTTTTGGGTAAAAATAAGCAGAGTGGGGCAGGAAGAGACAGAGAGAGTAACAAAGGTAATAGGGCATCAGTGACTAAGGTGACATCAGGGAAAAATAGAAAAAAGTCAAAGCTAAAGGCACTATATCTGAATGCGCGAAGCATTCGCAACAAAACAAGTGAATTAATAGTGGTGGTAGAAATTAATAGGTTTGATCTAATAGCCATTACGGAGACATGGTTGCAAAATGACCAAGGTTGGGAACTAAATATTCCAGGATAATTAACTTTTAGAAGAGATAGGCAAAATGGAAAAGGAGGAGGGGTAGCCCTGATAATAAAGGATGGGATAAAGACAGTAGAGAGAAAGGATCTTAGCTCCGAAAATCAAGAAGTAGAATCAGGTGGAGCGAAGAAACAGCAAGGGGCAGAAAACATTGGTGGGAGTTGTTTATTGGCCCCCAAAAGTAGTTGTAATGGAGGGCAGAGTATAAATCAGGAAATTAGAAATGCATGTAACAAGGGTAATACAGTGATCATGAGGGACTTTAATCTACATATAGACTGGGCAAACCAAATTTGCAGTAATAGTGTGGAGGACGAATTCATGGAATGTATGCAAGATAATTTTCTAGATCAGTAGGTTGAGGAACCAACTAGGGAACAGGCTATTTTAGATATAGTATTGTGCAATGAGAAGGGGTTAATTAATAATCTTGTAATAAAACCCTTAGGGAAGAGTGACCATAATATGATAGAATTTTATACTAAGTTTGAAAGTGATTTAGTTAAATCTGAAACTAAGGTCTTAAATCTAAACAAAGCAAACTACGTAGGTATTAGGGGCGAGTTGGCTAAGGTAGATTGGGAAACTACATTAAAAGGTATGACGGTAGACAAGCAATGGCTAGCATTTAAAGAATTAATGCATAATTTACAACAAATATACATTCCTTTAAGGCACAAAAACCCCACAGAAAAGTGGTCCAACCGTGGGTAACAAGAGAAGTTAAAGACAGTATTAGATCAAAGGAAGAGGCTTATAATGCTGCCAAAAAGAGCAGTAAGCCTGAGGATTGAGAGGATTTCAGAATTCAGCAAAGGAGGACCAATAAATTGATAAAGAAAAGGAAAATAGAATATGAGAGTAAACTAGCAAGAGGCATAAAAACAGACTGTAAAAGCTTCTATAGGTATGTAAAAAGGAAAAGATTAGCGAAAGTAAATGTGGGTCCCTTACAGGCTGAGACAGGAGAAATTATAATGGGGAATAAGGAAACGGCAGAGAAATTAAACAAATACTATGGCCACGATTTTTCCTATTGATGCGGCTTGGGAGCAGGACAGCTGCCTTCCGGGTTCCAGTCCCGCCCCCAACAACATCAGACACACAGATGCGATTTTGCGTCAATTGGCCTACGGGCTTGCTGGCCAATTAAGAGGAAGCCAGTGTCAAATGACATCAATTGATGACGTGTCATCTGCTGGTTTTCTTAAAGGGGCCATGCACAATTTTTTTGACAGCTGATTTTTCAGTGTTTTTTTCAGCATTGAGGTGCTGCAAACACTGACAATCACTGTACAAAGTGAGCCCTTGCATCCAGGCTCTCCAGTGACTCCCTCCTTAGGCTAGAACAGATGGCAGCTGCAGGTGAGGTTACAGAAGTGATCTGTCACTGGTGAGAGAGGTTCTCCCAATGAGATGGGACTACACACACAATCCAAACCTTATCACCTACAGAAAAGTGTAAAAGAATTAAAAATGATTTTCCCAACATTTTCTTACCTCTGAAACTCACCAGTGTACCATTGGATCCTTCACACCACTTCTGCAGCTGTCATCAATGCAGAAATATTACAGTAGACCCATAGTATGCCACACTTACCTGGCGTGGTGTCCGGATGTCGGGAAGCCCGCAGTAGACCTGTAAAAATTGCAAAAAGCCTCTTAACTGCCTGTTAACAACCTGTTAACAAGCAGCTAAGTGCCTATAATCCTCTTCCCACCGCTAGGTGTTGGGTCCATGCGCAAATTGGGGACCCGACACCTGGGAAGATTGTTTGGAGGCGGCTTGACAGCGGGTTTCCGACCCACTGTCAATCTTTGCGATTTTGCCGGATGTCTCGCCTCCAAAGCCGCCCCATGAGCGCCGGCAAAATTCAGGCCTTTGTGTCTGTCTTCACGGAAGAAGACACAAAAAACCTCCCGGAAATAGTGGAGAACCAAGGGTCTTGCGAGAATGAGGAACTGAAAGAAATTAGTATTAGTAAAAAAAACTACTGGAGAAATTAATGGGACTGAAAGCCAATAAATCCCCTGGACCTGATGGCCTACATCCTAGGGTTTTGAAAGAGGTGGCTATAGAGATAGTGGATGCATTGGTTGTCATCTTCCAAAATTCCATTGCTTCTAGAATGGTTCCCGCAGATTGGAAGGTGGCAAGTGTAACCCCACTATTTAAGAAAGGAGGGAGAGAGAAAATGGGGAACTACAGACCAGTTAGCCTGACAACAGTAGTAGGGAAAATGCTAGAATCTATTGTTAAGGACGTGGTAACAGAACACTTAGAAAATAACAATAGGATTGGGTAGAGTGAACATGGATTTATGAAAGGGAAATTATGTTTGGTGAATCTGTTAGAGTTTTTTGAGGTTGTAACTAGCAGAATAGATAAGGGGGAACCAGTGAATGTGGTGTATTTGGATTTTCAGAAAGCATTCAATAAGGTGCCACACAAGAGGTTATTAAATGAAGTTAGGGCTCATGGGATTGGGGGTAATATACTAGCATGGATTGAGGATTGGTTAACGGACAGAAAACAGAGAGCAGGAATAAACGGGTCATTTTCGGGTTGGCAGGCTGTAACAAGTGGGGTACCACAAGGATCAGTGCTTGGGCCACAGCTATTAACAATGTATATCAATGATTTGGATGAGGGGACCAAATGTAATATATCCAAGTTTGCTGATGATACAAACCTAGGTGGGAATGTAAGTTGTGAGGAAGATGCAAAGAGGCTTCAAGAGGATGTAGACAGGCTAAGTGAGTGGGCAAGAACATGGCAAATGGAATATAATGTGGAGAAATGTGAAGTTATCCACTTTGGTAGGAAAAATAGAAAAGCAGAGTATTTTTTAAATGGTGAGAGATTGGGAAATGTTTGTGTTCAGAGGGACCTGGGTGCCCTTGTACATGAATCACTGACAGTTAACATGCAGGTACAGCAAGCAATTAGGAAAGCAAATGGTATGTTGGCCTTTATTACAAAAGGATTTGAGTATAAGAGTAACGATGTCTTACTGCAATTATATAGGGCCCTGGTGAGACCACACCTGAAGTATTGTGTACAGTTTTGGTCTCCTTACCTAAGGAAGGATATACTTGCCATAAAGGAAGCGCAACGAAGGTTCACCAGACTGATTCCTGGGATGGGGAGTTTGTCCTATGAGGAGAGATTGAGTAGACTAGGCCTATATTCTCTGGAGTTTAGAAGAATGAGAGGTGATCTCATTGAAACATACAAAATTCTTACAGGGCTTGACAGGGTAGATGCAGGGAGGATGTTTCCCCTGGCTGGGGAGTCTAGAACCAGGGGTCACAGTCTCAGAATAAGTGATTGGCCATTTAGGACTAAGATGAGGAGAAATTTCTTTACTCAGAGGGTGGTGAATCTTTTGAATTCTCTACCGCAGAGGGCTGTGGAGTCTCAGTCATTGAGTATATTCAAGATAGAGATCGATAGATTTTTGGATATGAATGGAATCAAAGGATATGGGGATAGTGCAGGAAAGTGGAGTTGAGGTAGAAGATCAGCCATGATCTTATTGAATGGCAGAGCAGGCTCGAGGGGCCGAATGGCCTACTCCTGCTCCTATTTCTTATGTTCTTATGTTCTTATAGATCCTTGGGGGACACCAGAGGTGATGGTGCGGGATTGGGAAGAGAAGCCATTGCAGGTGATTATATGGTTACGGCTGGAAAGATAGGAATGAAACCAGGCGAATGCAGTCCCATCCAGCTGGACGACAGTGGAGAGGCATGGGAGCATAATTTTGTGGTCAACCGTGTCAAAGGCTGCAGACAGGTCCAGAAGGATGAGAAGGGATAGATTACCTTTGTCGCAGTCAATTAGGATGTCATTTGTGACCTTGGTAAGAGCAGTTTCAGTACTGTTATCCATGAAGATCTGAATGTACAGAATACAAACTTATCACCTAGCAGATCAGCACCTGTGAATCTATCATTTTAAACAGTATTTCTTTGGACTCGACATTCTTCTGTAGTCACATTTATAAAATATAGATTCAAAAGTATAGCAAATTTTTATTAAAATGCTGTACAGAGTGACGCCATCTGAAATAAATGAAAAATTGCTGGGAATGCACAGTAGATATGCCAATATCTGAAAGAGAAAGATAGGTTAACATTTTGAGTGCAGCGTTCAACTATCCATATTAAGTGACATGTGCAATATCTGAATATGATATTAAAATGTATGTTGCAAATTAACATAGTAGAATAAAAGCAGTTAATTGATTGACTCGTTTGTTCCTCAAATGTGGAAAATAAGGGCCATTCTTCATTTTGCTGCTCAGAGGATACTTTCCCAGCCAGTACAGCTCCATCCTTTGCCAATGCCATTTCCCTCTTCTTTCAATGAATCGCCTCAAATCAAGCCACTCATTTCAGCAAGAACAACTTGCGTTTATATCGCACTTTAATGTCATAAAATGTCCCAAGGTGCTTCGCAGAGGTGGAATCAGTCACTAATCCTCCACCTGTTTTTTTAAATTATTTGTTCTAGGGATGTGGAAATGCTGGCAAGGTCACGTTTATTATCCATTCCCTATAAAGCTCTGAGGAGGTAGAAGTGGGCCTTCTTCTTGAATAACAATTGTTTTTACAACTGAGTGACTTGCTAGGCCACGTCAGAAGGCATTAAGAGTCAACTATGTAATGAATATGAGTCATATTTAGGTCAGCATGGGTAGGGGTGCCTGGTTCCCTTTCCTGAAGAACATTAGTAATCTGGTTAGACTTTTACAACAATTTGGGCATTTTCATACATCATGTTTTCTGGTGCCAGCCCATGAGTTACTAGATTTATTGAGTTCAGTTTCACAATTGTGCTCTTCTGTTTCCCTGGAGTTGGTGAAATTATCATGCTGACATGTTAACTATTATGGCTATTTCAACTTACATTTAAATTCTTTGATAATTGCCTGTGGCCCCAATAATCCATTCATGTATTTTGGTAAACTCATTTACCAAAATGTTAAATTCCCTTTCCCCGCAATGTAGTTCTGATTGGCTCCTCATCCCCATGTAGTGTTTTCAAAATCATTGTATACAAATCCCTCCATGGTTTCACTCTACCCAACACCTGCAACTTCCCTCAGCTCATCCCAGCTCACAACCTTCTCTTCTGAGTCTGGACACCTGTCCAGCCCCCTTCCTTCCATTCCAGCAATTTATTGGCAGAATCTTTCAACCATCTGGGCTTTGGTCTCTGGAAATTCCCTCCCTGACCCCCTCTGCTCCAATTCATCTTTCCTCACTTTCAAAAGTCTCCTCAAAACCTACCTTCTTCCATGTCGGAACAAATGACTTAGGTAGGAACAGGAAGGAGATCCTGCTGAAAGAGTAACAGGAGTTAGGCTCTAAATTAAAAAGAAAGACCTCGAGGGTAATAATTATTACCTGAGCCATGTGCAAATTGGCACAGAAGCAGACAGATCAGGAGAATTAACACGTGGCTAAAGGGCTGGTGTGGGAAAGAGGGTTCTTTTTCATGGAACACTGGCACCAGTTCTGGGACAGGAAGGAGCTGTACCGATGAGACAGGCTCCACCTGAACCGGGATGGGACTCGTGTCCTAGCAGAAAGGGTAAATAGGGAGGTGGCAAAGCTTTAAACTAGTAAGATGGGTTGAAATTAATTTGCCAATTATATGCCCATTCTGCAAGTTTATTAATGTCCTCCTGTAATTTGTTGCAGTCCTCCTCAGTATTGACTATCCCCACCAGTATTAGTGTCATCCGCAAATTTAGAAATTGTGTTTTTGATTCCAAAGTCTAAATCGTTAATGTAAATTGTGAACAGCAGTGGTCCCAGCACTGATCCTTGTGGAACACCACTACCCACCTTCTGCCACTGTGAATAGCTACCCTTTACTCCTACTCTCTGCTTTCTGTCCTGAAGCCAGCCAGCAATCCATTCTGCTACTTGTCCCCTGACTCCACATTCTCTGACCTTCTTCATCAGTCTATTATGGGGTACCTTATCGAAGACCTTTTGAAAATCCAGATAAATTACATCTACTGTTGATTCATGTTGATTCTAATGGTAACACCATCGAATAAGACTAGAATTTGTCTTTTTTTGAGAACCTGGGCTCTCTCAATTGTACATGTGCAATAGCATTTTTGTTATATTCAAATACTCAAATTGTGAATGCTACATTTGCAAAATGTAACCACTTTTGAAAATAAATCCCCCCCATTTGCACAGTGCAGATGAATACTTTTAAAAAGTCAGTCTATGTCTATCATTCAAATGCTTACATTACATTTTCTCCTGTAATTTGTGGGCAGATTGCAAGCACAGATAAGACCTCACCTCATCCACACCTAGCCCTATGTGTGCTAATCAGTGTTTAAATTCAGGTGAAGAATAGCCACTTAAGTGAGCTAGCAGAGGGCAGTGGACACTGGTGGAACCGTACACCTTCAGGGAAGAAAGGGAGGGTAGAAAATTGAAAAAAATAAATTGGAAATCACATAAGACATCAAACCAACAATGCAGCAGTTCCTCAATGTCAGACTATTTTTCGACTCAAATTTTGGTGTGGAACCAACGTGTTTGTCTGAAATTCCTCTGTCTGCTATTTTAACTGAGGCATTAACCCAGTACGACGGAGGAATTTCATACAGATGAGTGCCCTCGTTACTAATGTTGTGTAGTATTACTTTAACCCATTTGAGACTCACACATTGGTTTCGACATGAGGCTTAGTATAAGCCCTAAGAATGGAACTTATTCAGCATTCGTTGTGGGTTTATGATGGATTTCATAGCCTGCCTGAGTTTACCTAACACCCACGGTTTATGGGTGGAATTAGGAAGTGATGGAGGTGCAAACAATGTGAAATCATGTCTATGCCCTAATGACATCATTTGGATGGTAAGTTAAATATACATATGAAGTTCACACCTGGGAAATTCAGTGGAGCACAAAATGGGTGAAATCAGGTTGGACCGATTTTCCAGTCCATTACATCCCATTTGCACCTAAGAACTGATATCAAAATTAGGGCCTTGTTCTTTTCATTATTTCAGCTCTGTCTCATAGCTAGCATAAAAATTATTAGTCACACCTTTGTTCTAGTTCAAGGTCACAGTTGCACTAGAATTTGTACACAGTATGCAAAACAATTTGATACCGGAGATTCTGTTATGTTCACAGTCAAGGTAATCAGTGATTGTCTGTAGATGTCTGTTATCTGCAACATGCGTTGTGAAATTGGTGGGTGCGTCCTTTGGTGCAACTCTTAGTCAATGTGGCTGTGAATTTAAGTTTTAGGATTGCTTGCAACTCAGATCTTTCATGTGCGCCTAACTGATTTCACAAAACATGACTGTTCAAAATAATCTTATGAATCTAAGTTGACAGCCAACATGAGCAGAATTGTGGTTTAACTGATACAATGCCAGCTATTTTGGATTTGACATATTCTGTCATCCCTAGGCTAGTTCTAAATGTTGTGATGCCATCAGATATACTGCAAAGGTCAATCCCACTAAATCAATATCACTAAAACAGATTATCTGGTCATTATCACATTGCTGTTTGTGGGAGCTTGTTGTGTGCAAATTGGCTGCCGCGTTTCCTACATTACAACAGTGACTACACTTCAAAAAATACTTCATTGGCTGTAAAGCGCTTTGGGACATCCGGTGGTCGTGAAAGGTACTATATAAATGCAAGCCTGTCTTTCTTTCTTTAAATGATTGTGTACAGAAAGTTCATTAATAGCCTTTTCTACTCAAAAAGATGTACTATTTCTGAACATGTGGGTCTTAAAGTATTTTGGAGGTTTTTCGTAAGTCAATAAATTTGATAAAATGGGACAGATTTGCTTTGCACCTGTACTGTCCCTTTAAGAGGAGCCCTACAGATGAACCACCAGAAATGCACGCTGACCCTTACTGATGAAGGAGCTGACACACTTCAGTCATAACACTCACTACACAATCAAGCTGCATCCTGGTGACATTCATTACAGCCGTCGACAGCCTCCTTTAATTCATCTGGTATTTAGCTCAGGCAGAATCCCCTCCGGCTAGATCATTTTGGCTGGCGTTAGGTGAACCCACTCTGTTACTTACAATTGGGGAATTAGCATCAAATCAAAGCTTGTTCAAAATGGAACTTAAGAACAAAACTGCCTTCTGCTTAGCTTTAGCTTTCATAATGGTTTAGGAATCCTGCCACATGGAGCGACATTATATAGCCAAAAAGGAAAATCATTTTATTTGGACCTCATGAGCATTGATTGTCAGGGACAAATATTTTAAACCACTTTGGTGCTCAACATATTGTAAAATGGGGACTGCATTGATACATGAAGGTTAGAATTGTTAAGAAAATAAGAATTATCATGGTAAGTGGTGCATAGGTATCTACATATGAAAACATATCTATGTATAAAAACATTACAGTTGGAGTGCTACAATTGGCTTCGGAACTCCTGGGCTAGGGAGGGGGCATTTCAGACAGGGTTTCTGCTCCTGATCGCTATCCAGTGACCTCTGCTGGAAAGTACACATAAGTGGATGTTGGATGGGAACAGGATTGGGCTCAACTGTGATTTCCCCTGTGTTAATATAGCCTGTTGAAAGTATTTCTGCACTCCTTTTGCAAATGATATTCTGTTGTTGGGGAATTTAACCAGAATTCTAGTGTGCTCTATGTACCATCCTAAATAATGAGCTAACCAATGGTAATTGATAGTGGGTATCCTCAAATGCTGTATTATGCGGCTTTGCATGGCTTAAGAGAAGAGCTCGGTGACATTGGAGGATACAAGAAGCATCTTTACCATTTGTTGATTCATATTGGTATCTGGGGGTCCTAGTACGTATTCAGCCTGGAGACCCAGTCCTTCAGGAATGCAATGAGAAGGGTCGAAGGGCAGTTTGGTTGTTCTTTTCTTTCTTCAATGACATCAAGGTTCCAGTGCAGGTTAAGCTTGTGGAATATAAGATATGTGTCCAAACAACTCTCCTTCATGGCCATCTTTCTAGCCATGCAATTCCTTCAGTCCATGTGCAAGATCCAGGAATTAGCTGTGAGTTGAATTCATGACAGAAAAAGGAAACAGTTGCAGGGAGTGAGGGCTGAGGCCTATACAAGCTACCACTGAGTTCCCTTTAGAAGTAGTCAACCCCACATCAGTTGCCAAATCCCCTCACATGAAGACTTGGATTAAGCAGTTGGTGATGCATAAGCTTGTTATACAGCGCTGGACTTGGATGTCTAGGATATCAAAGTGACTGGCATATCACAAACTGCACTGAGGAAGTCCACCCCCTTTGCTGAAGGTGAATACCTGCCCTGCCATATAGCTGGTGAAGAAATTCTGAGACTCAGGACATCAGCTGCTGGGGGCGGGGGGGTGGGGGGGTGGTGGTGGCGGGGGGAGTGGGGGCAGGGAAGATATGAAAACACATGCTTCATTATTCAGAGATCAGTGCCTGCCATGATTGGGTTACAGAAAGGCAAACAAAGCTTGCAGAAGCTCTGTACATCCAACTCATGGCACCACTACTCAATGGGATATGTTGTGGTCAGGAGGAGAGTGGCAATGTACTTACACATTTTAAAGTGAATTGTGTTGCTCACCATGCTGCTTGTGAGGAGCTCTTGGTATCTGCTTTCTGCCCAGTGAGAGCTCAACCTTGTCCTTCTCAGTTGTCTGATGACCAACTGGTGATTATCCTCCTTGGGGAATGGGGGAGGTAGGCAGAATCTCTTTAGGGCCAAGGTGGCTCATTGGTTTAAAGATGACACACCTGGCAATGCAAATTCCGAACCAAGACAACTGTCTGTGGCAGACTTGATAATCCAATTTCTGAGCCAGACTGTATTCCAAGGTACTCCAGGGTCTGCAATCTTCAAGGACACTGCTGATGATTGACCAGCCAGCCTGACTCACTAAAGAAACCTAGTGGAGAAGACTTGTCATGGGTGGCAAGTTGAAAAACCACCCCATATAATTCTCCTTTTTTGCCAAGATAAGGGAAGCATTGCTGACTGCAACTCTACATTCGGAAGTGTCTGGAAACATGAAGTGGTCCCAGTCCAAAATTGGTGTTCCCATTGACTGTATATGAGATCATTGTGGTGCATTTACAGTAATTTCAGTGACTCTGGGGAAATCCAGAGATGAAGGTGAAGCAAGAATCCAAACTAATCATGAGCTACCAAGTGGGGTGAATGTTGGAGGTGGGGGACAGGAGGTGCATCATGGGACTGCCTTCACTTTCCTTTGAGTGGGGTGAGTGGGAATTGATAAGAGAGGCGCTGCCATGAGAAGAACGTTAGTGATAGATAGATTTTCATACTTATAGGATTAAGTTCCAGTTTCAAGTAATTCCTCTACTAAATACATGGAGTGAGCTTAATTAATTGTGTTTTTTATTCATCGGATGAAACCTTGATTCAGGGTTTAACTCCTACATGAGTAAAGCACAATGAAACCCAAATACGATCAACAAAATAATTTTTTTCAAAAGCAGTTAAAAGGGTTGTCAGGAATGAAGCTAGAACACACTGAACTGGATTTGTGAGAATTGGCGTTAACAGGGAGGAACGGGTCTAAAAATGAGGTCAGTAGTCTTATGTTAACCTCAACGATCGGCCTGCTGTAACTTTCACAGAGGCCTACCGCGAGGCACCGAAGCGCCTGCTTGAAACGAGCAGTCAGCCTCTTTCCCTGGTAAATCCGTGTCTTAATGACATAGTAAGGACCCCAATTGCAATTTTAAGGGATGCCTGGGTGGAGCTTGTGGCACGAATGCTCCACCCATGTGTATTGGCACCATGTGTTCCAATCAGGAAACTATCAGAATATTTTTTTTAATCGATTTTTCTGTGGTGACGGAAGGAGCAGGAGTCCTTCACCTGGCTCCGCAAAAATACCTGGCCGCTATCGGCTCTGTGTCACCCCGCCCGCCCCCCACCCCCAAGCACCTACCTGCTGGCCTCTGCAGGGAGCCTAGCCAGCCAACATTAATAGAATCAAAGAAGTTTACGACACAGAAGGAGGCCATTCAGCCCATCGTGTCCGTGCTGGCTGAAAGAGCTATCCAGCCTAATCCCACTCTCCAGCTCTTGGTCTGTAGCCCTGTAGGTTACGGCACTTTAAGTGCATATCCAAGTACTTTTTAAATGCGATGAGGGTTTTTGCCTCTACCACCCTTTCAAGCAGTGAATTCCAAACCCCACCACCCTCTGGGTACAAAAAGTTCTTCTCAACTCCCCTCTAATCCTTCTACCAATTACTTTAAATTTATGCCCCCTGATTATTGACCTCTCTGCTAAGGGAAATAGGTCCTTCCTATCCACTCTATCTAGGCCCTTCATAATTTTATACACCTCAATCAAGTCTGCCCTCAGACTCCTCTGCTCCAAAGAAAACAAACCCAGCCTATCCAATCTTTCCTCACAGCTAAAATTTTCCAGTCTTGGCAACATCCTCGTAAATCTCCTCTGTACCCTCTCTAGTGTAATCATATCTTTCCTGTAATGTGCTGACCAGAACTGTACGCAGAACTCTAGCTGTGGCCTAACTCATGTTTTATACAGTTCAAGCATAACCTCCCTGCTCTTATATTCTATGCCTTGGCTAATAAAAGAAAGTATCCTGTATGCCTTCTTAACCATCTTATCTACCTGTCCTGCCACCTTCAGGGATCTGTGGACATGCACTCCAAGGTCCCTCTGTTTCTCTACACTTCTCAGCATCCTACTAGTTATTGTGTATTCCCTTGCCTTGTTAGCCCTCCCCAAATGCATTACCTTACACTTCTCCGGATTGAATTCCATTTGCCACTTTTCTGCCCACCTGACCAGTCCATTGATATCTTCCTGCAGTCTACAGCTTTCTTCCTCACTAGCAACCTCACGGCCAATTTTTGTATCATCTGCAAACTTCTTAATCATACCCCCTACATTGAAGTCTGAGGCCAAAGAGCATCAAGCTGCATCTGGACACCTGTTTGGCATCTGCATCTTTCCCATACACCCATCACCCCAGTCCTCATTCACCTATGTTGTTTCCTAGGCCCCAATGTCTCAGTTTTAAAATTCTCATCCTTTTGTTTAAAACCCTTCATGGCCTCACTCCTTCCTATCTCTGTGACGTCTTCCATCCATACAACCAGACCAACCGCCACAAACTCTCACATTCTTTCACTCTGACCTCTTGTGCATCCCCCGCACCCTACATTCTACCACTGGCAACTGTGCCTTCAGCTGCCAGGGACCCTTGCTCTGGAATTCCCTCCCTTAACCCCTGTATCTCCAACTCCTCCTCCTACTTTAAGATCCTCCTTAAAACCCACCTCTTTGACCAAGCTTTGGGTCAATCCTCCTGACATCTCCTTCTTTAGCTCAGCATCCATTTTTTGATTTCACATCTGTTAAGCGCTTTGGGACATTTTTTGCATTATAGGTGCTATATAAATGCAAGCTGTTGTTGTTGTTTTATTTGTAGTTTATTATGTCGAATTACTCTTTTGGGTTCCCTAACGGTCAGTCGGTAAATGAACTTCCTGTAGTGGAACTGAATCATTGAACAGGAAGATCCCAGGTTTGATTCCCCATTGGTGCAGAATTAATTATCCTCAGCCGAAGCAGTGGTTGGGTTCCTATAATTAGCCTCAGTGTCCCTGGAGCAGGTATAAATTGAGAGGTCGCACAACACCAGGTTATAGTCCAACAGTTTTATTTGAAATCACAATTTGAAATTTCAAATAAAACTGTTGGACTATAACCTGGTGTTGTGCGACCTCTCAATTTTGTCCACCCCAGTCCAACACCGGCATCTCCGCATCATGGCAGGTATAAATGCCAGAGTTCCTGCTCTTGATTGCCATCTGGTGACTCTTGCTTCAAATGCATGTGGTGAATATTGGATGAGGGTAAGACTGGGTTCAGCTGTGGTTCTCCATACAATCCAATGGCCTGACCATCATTGTCCACGTTCCCGTATGAATTTTTAATGCCATTAATCAAACATGAAACTTTTCTAACATTAGCTTTTTGTGCTTTGAACAGACTGAGTATTTACATAGAATTCTATAGAATTTACAGCACAGAAACAGGCCATTCGCCCCAGCTGGTCTGATTTATGCTCCACACGGGCCTCCTCTCACCCTACTTCATCTAAGTATATCTGCCTATCCTTCTATTCCTTTCTCCCTCATGCACTTATCTAGTTGCCCCTTAAAGGCATATATGTTATTTGTCTCAACTACTCCATAGGATTACATAGGATTACATAGGATATACGGCACAGAAACAAGCCATTCGGTCCAACCAGTCCATGCCGGCGTTTATGCTCCACACAAGCTCCTCCCATCTTTCCTCATCTAACTCTATCAGCATAACCCTCTATTCCGTTCTCCCTCATATGCTTGTCTAGCCTCCCCTTAAATGCATCTATACTATTCGCTTCAACCACTCCCTGTGGCAGCGAGTTCCACATTCTCACCACTCTTTGGGTAAAGAAGTTTCTTCTGAATTCCCTATTTGATTTCTTGGTGACTATCTTATATTGATGGCCTCTAGTTTTGCTCTTCCCCACAAGTGGAAACATTCTCTCTGTATCTACTCTATCAAAAACTTTCATAATTTTAAAGACCTCTATTAGGTCACCCCCAGCCTTCTTTTTTCAAGATAAAAGAGACCCAGCCTGTTCATCCTTTCCCGATATGTATACCCTCGC
The DNA here is from genome assembly GCA_030390025.1 of Squalus acanthias. NCBI lineage: Eukaryota > Metazoa > Chordata > Chondrichthyes > Squaliformes > Squalidae > Squalus > Squalus acanthias. The sequence goes on from CM059428.1 coordinate 74,387,875, forward strand.
ATTTCTGCTATCATGTGGTAGCAAATTCCACATTCTAATTACTCGCTGGGTAAAGAAGTTCCTCCTGAATTCCTTGTTGGATTTATTAGTGACTATCTTATATTTATGTCCTCTAGTTTTGGACTCCCCCAGTTTTGGGAACTTTGTGCTAGAAAGTTCCCAAACAGAACAGACTGAGCAAGATACACAGCACTTACTAATAACAGTGCACTCAGGCTGTTTTTTTTTGCTCCATTTAATAAATTAACTGAGGTAATGGCAGAGAGAAAGGTTGGTCCTCTTGACATTGTTTGCAGATTATTGGACTGAGAAATGAAATGGTTGGCTACTACTGAGCTTCATAAAGCTGGTGCACTACCTCCTCCCAATAGCTCCATTTAGCCTTTATTACAAAAGGATTGGAGTATGAGAGTAAAGATGTCTTACTGCAATTATATAGGGCCTTGGTGAGACCATACCTGGAGTATTGTGTACAGTTTTGGTCTCCTTACCTAAGGAAGGATATACTTGCCTCAGAGGGAGTGCAACAAAGGTTCACCAGACTGGTTCCTGGGATGGGGGGATTGTCCTATGAGGAGAGATTGAGGAGACTAGGCCTATATTCCCTAGAGTTTGGAAGAATGAGAGGTGATCTCATTGAAACATATAAAATTCTTACAGGGCTTGACAGGGTAGATGCTGGGAGGATGTTTCCCCTGACTGGGGAGTCTAGAACTAGGGGTCACAGTCTCAGAATAAGGGGTCGGCCATTTAGGACTGAGATGGGGAGAAATTCCTTCACTCAAAGGGTTGTGAATCTTTGGAATTCTCTACTGCAGAGAGCTGTGGTTGCTCAGTCGTTGAGTATATTCAAGAAAGAGGTTGATAGATTTTTGGATATTAAGGGGGGTCAAGGGATATGGGGATAGTGCAGGGAAGTGGAGCTAAGGTAGAAGATCAGCCATGATCTTATTGAATGGCAGAGCAGGCTCGAGGGGCCAAATGGCCTACTCCTGCTCCATTTTTTATGTTCTTATGTTCATTGGTAAAAACTGTGTGTAACTGAGTTATACAGACCAGAAAATTCCAAGTTTGATTTCTGGTCTGCACTGAGGCTTACGCTGAAAAGGAAGTGGGAGCCAGATTGGAGGAAGAGTAGACTGCTACAAGATCTCTCCCCATTCCAGTGGGGAACCTCAAGGCCATTACCGCTGCTTCTGTGGGCCTACTGCCACCTTCCACGTGGCAACCCTGGGCCCTGCTCCCATGCTGCTATTGGTGGGCGGGGAAAGCGCAGTGAGCGATGGTCTCGGTGAGGCGAGAGGGAGGAAAATCCAGTTCAGGACAGAGAGGTGGCGGTAGACCTAACCAATTTAATTCTCCCTGCCACTATCCTGCCATATTTTGGGCAAGATTGTGGAAGAGAATCTAATCCTTATTGTCTAGACTTACACTTTAAGGATGGTCACTTTGGGTTCCAGGGGTACCAGAGGATTCCTGACATCCAAAGCACAAGAGAAGTTAGAACCTTAAGGTGAGAATGGCATTTGTAAACTGCAGAAATAAACAAGCAACATTTTATAAGTGCTTTATTTAAAAACAAACTTTGCCCCGAGTTTTCCCCATCTGCTCTCCTGATGGAGATTGGTGCTGGGGTATGGTTCCATGAGTGACAGCAGCCCTGTAGTACCTCCCCCAAGCGGCTATCCTTCAGGTATGATTCTGGACATTGAGTGTTGGCAGACTATTCAACTGAGCCAGATCCTGTACTCACTTGAAGAAAGAAAAAAAGAAAGACTTGCATTTATAGAGCGCCTTTCACGACCACCGGACGTCTCAAAGTGCTTTACAGCCAATGAAGTACTTTTGAAGTGCAGTCATTGTTGTAACGTGGGAAACGCGGCAGCCAATTTGCGCACAGCAAGCTCCCACAAACAGCAATGTCATAATGACCAGATAATCTGTTTTAGTGATGTTGGTTGAGGGTTGAGGGTTGAAGCCACTGGATAATGATCAGGAATGGGAACCATGGCAGGTTTTTCACCTCCCAAGCCTGGGGCTGATGCTATTTGTGATATCCCAGCTAGGGTATTGCACGTGTGCCGCGGGTTCCCCAAGAGTAGACCTCATGCAATCGGCTCCAAGTTAAATGTAAAACTGACAGGCCTCACTAAGACTAGCAGCTTAGAGAAAGAAAGACTTGCATTTCTATAGCACCTTTCAAGACCTCAGGATGTCCTAAAGCGCTTTACAGCCAATCAAGTACTTTTTGAAGTGTAGTCACTGTTGTAATGTAGGAAACGTGGCAGCCAATTTTCACACAGCAAGGTCCCACAAACAGCTCGTGTGATAATGACCAAGTAATCTTTTTTTAGTGATGTTGATTAAGGGATAACTATTGGCCAGGATACCGGGGAGAACTCCCCTGCTTTTCTTCAAATAATGTCAGGGGATCTTCTACATCCACCAGACGTGTCAGTCCTGCTGGCACTTGATCTTAGCAAGTTCCAGCCATTTTACATTTGAGAGGGCAAACGGGACCTCGGTTTAACGTCTAATCCAAAATGATGGCACCTCCAATGGTGCAGCACTCGCTCAGCATTGCACTGGAGTGCTAACCTAGATTTTGTGCTCAAGTCTCTGGAGTGGAATTTTGAACCCACAACCTTCTGACACAGAGGAAAGAGTGCTGCCAACTGAACAACATCTGGCATTCCAGCTGCACTGCTGTATAGATAAGATTATCCCAGATCTGTAACTTGCATGGTATGTTATCCAACAACAACAACTTGTATTTATAGAGCGCCTTTGATGTAATAAAACGTCCCAAGGCGCTTCACAGGAGTGTTAAGCCACAGTGCTTCAACATAGATAGAGCGGAAGTAGAAGTGTGTGGTCATGCTGGATTATTGCACCTCAAGGCCCATTCTGACACAGCAGGGGATCAGGTGTTGAAATGTTCACCCTATTCACACAGTACATATAATGCACGTAATTTAGGTTAGATCTATTGATTTCTGCGAGAGTGTCAGCTGTGGCTCAGTTGGTAGCACTCTCGACTCTGACGCAGAAGATTGCAGGTTCAAATCCCACGACAGAGATTTCATTGAGGTTGACGTTCCTGTGCTAGTGCTGAGGAATTGCTGCACTGTTGGAGGTGCCACCTTTTGGATGAGACATTAAACCGACGCCCTGTCTTCCCTCTCAGGTGGATGTAAAATATCCCATGGCGCTATTTAAAACAAGAGCAGGGGAGTTCTCCCTGGTGTCCTGGCCAATATTTATCCCTCAAACAACATCACATCTGGCCATTATCACATTGCTGTTTGTGGGAGCTTGCAGTGTGCAAATTGGCTGCCGTGTTTCCTTCAGTACAACAGTGACTACACTTCAAAAGTACTTCAGCACTTTGGGACGTCCTGAGGTTGTGAAAGGCGCTATATAAATGCAAGTTTTTCTTTTTTTTTCTGTAGCTGAATTTGCTCAGTATTTGCAGCGTACCTTCTAGTAACAGAACGTACATTGAAGGAAGAGTAATAAATTACAGCCTACACACAGACAGCAGAAAATCACCAGTGGTTCCAAGTCAAGGGAAAACCTTGTCAACTTTTCTAAATCAAATGGTCACCATAATTATGAGGGAACCAAATTAACATCAATAGAGACACAGGGGAAGATTTGCTCTGTTTGCTATTTGTACAAAGAACGCGTTTGTGACTTTGCTGCAAATTGAACAAAGACAATGGCCCAAAAATTCGTGAGGAAGCCTTCGTGCGAGGGTAAGGCCTCCCCGCGATCTCTCACTCCGCGTTGGCTTTTTCAGTTCCAGCTCGCACGAACTTGATGTTCTGGACAGCTGCTGTGCTGGGCTTGCGTATCCCACCGGCGTAGTTAATTCGTGCGAGCTGTGGGATCACGTGACTCAGTTAGAGCCAATGGCAGCACACCATCTTCCATTCATAACTTTCACATAAGTGCTGTGAAAGTTATGAACACTATAGCCCCCCAAAAGAACCGCTAAACCTCAATTAAATAAAAAAAAAACCATCACAGTAATAAAATAAGTATAGTTAAATAAATTAACCATTTTAAATAAAAAATTACATTTTTGAAAAAATTTTAAATTTTTTAAAAAGTTATAAAAATAAACTTACCTGTCTTTAAAGTCTCTAAAAAAGATATACCTGTTTAAAAAAATTCAAAATAATACTTAATTCACTACTTACCTTGTTAAAAGTGGGTCTTACTCCTCCTTTTTTTTATGTGTAGAATCTTCCGTACTTACCTGCGCGTTGAAACCACTAAGTGCACTGCGTGCGTGCAGCCTGTAGCGCGCACGCGGTGCACCTAGGACCCGCCCCCTTTTCCATTCACCAAGTGCCGGTTTTCAGCGCATGCGCAGTGCATGCAGAAAACCGGCAATTGGAGACAAAATACGCGAGAGTACGCAGTGCGTACTCTCGCGTAGCAAGACTAATTTTTGGGCCAATATTTTCCTCACAGCCAATAGTCTTATGGTCTGGTATATTACAGAACCACAATTGTTTTTAAATTACAGTTTAAAACTTATTTTTGCTCGATGTACCTTCCCCATTGGCCAACTAGCAAAAAATCACCAGCTAGGGATGTGTCAGTCAAAACCCCCTTTTTGGAAGAGCTTATCATTTGAGAGGCAGCAGCAGTGTATCTATTTGACAGCCCTGCCACCATGACTGGGCAGCTGTCGGAAGTAGAGCTGCAAAGAGTTTGGCTCAGTTGCTAACACTCTCTCCTGGACCCAAAGGTTGTGGGTTCAAACCACACTCCATGACTTCAACACATAACCTGAACTGACACTCTGGAATCGAAGTGTTGCATTGCCAGAGGTGCCATTCTTCAGATGAAATGTTGGAAGAAAGACAGAAGTGGAATTTATATAGCGGCCCAAACCTTCATCGGCAATGAGGTACTTTGCAAATGTAGTCACTGTTGTAATGTAGGAAAATGCGGCAGCCAATTTCTGCAAAACAAGCTCCCACAAACAGCAATGAGATAAATGAAAAATGAAGTGGTTTTAGTAATGTTGTTTGAGGGATAAATGTTGCCCAGAATACCAGGACAACACCCTTGCACTTCCTTGAAAAGTGCCATGGGATCTTTTACGTCTACCTGAGAGGGTAGGTGAGCTTTTGGTTTAACATTTCAGCTAAAAAAACAGCACCACCGACAGTGCAGCACTCCCTCAGTACAGCAACAACAACAACTTGTATTTATATAGCGCCTTTAAAATAGTATAACGTCCCAAGGCGCTTCACAGGAGCGTTGTCTAACAAAATTTGACACCGAGCCATATAAGGAGATATATGGGCAGATGACCAAAAGCTTGGTCAAAGAGGTAGATTTTAAGGAGCGTCTTAAAGGAGGAAAGAGAGGTAGAGAGGCGGAGAGATTTAGAGTGGAAATTCCAGAGTTTAGGGCCTTGGCAACTGAAGGAACGGCCGCCAATGGTGGAGCGATTAAAATCGGGGATGCTCAAGAGGCCAGAATTGCAGGAATGCAGATATCTCGGGAGTTGTAGGGCTGGAGGAGACTACAGAGATAGGGAGGGGTGAGGCCATGGAGGGATTTGAAAACAAGGATGAGAATTTTAAAATCGAGTTGTTGCTTAACTGGGAGCCAATGTAAGTCAGCGAGCACAGGGGTGATGGGTGAACGGGACTTGGTGCGAGTTAGGACATAGCAGCAGAGTTTTGGATGACCTCAGGTTTACGGAAGGTAGAATGTGGAAGGGCGGCCAGGTGTGTGTTGGAATAGTCATGTCTAGAGGTAACAGAGGCATGGATGAGGGTTTCAGCAGCAGATAAGCTGAGGCAAGGGCGGAGTCGGGCGATCTTACTGAAGTAGAAATAGGTGGTCTTAGTGATGGCATGGATATGTGGTCGGAAGCTCATCTCCGGGTCAAATATGACACCAAGGTTGCAAACAGTCTGGTTCAGCCTCACACAGTTGCCAGGGAGAGGGATGGAGTTGGTGGTTAGGCAATGGAGTTTGTGGTGGGGACCAAAGAAAATGGCTTTGGTCTTCCCAATATTTAACTGGAGGAAATTTCTGCTCATCCAGTACTGGATGTCAGACAAGTAATCTGACAATTTAGAGACAGTGGAGGGGTGGAGCTGAGTGTTGTCAGCGTACATGTGGAAACTGGCGCTGTGTTTTCAGATGATGTCGCCGAGGGGCAGCATGTGGATGAGAAATAGGAAATAGGAGGAGGCCAAGGATAGGTCTTTGGGGGACACCAGAGGTAATGATGTGGGAGCGGGAAGAGAAGCTGTTGCAGGTGATTCTCTAGCTACGATTAGATAGATAAGAATGGAACCAGGCGAGTGCAGTCCCACCCAGCTGGACGATGGTGGAGAGACGTTGGAGAAGGATGAAGTGGTCAACCGTGTCAAAGGCTGCAGATCAGTTAAGAAGGACAAGGAGTGATAGTTTACCTTTGTCACAGTCACATAAGATGTCATTTATAAATGTGATGAGAGCCGTTTTGGTGCTGTGGCGGGGCAGATACAATGTTCCCTGAAATTATTTTTTGGTGCGCGGCCATTCAAATTTTCGTGCATGCGCGGTTTCTTGCATTGTAAAGCCAGTGAGAGGCCTGCACGGGATCCAGACTGCTGCGTGGCCATGTCATGAACAATGGGCGGAAACCTGATTGGTGGGATTCAAACATGGAGTTGCGGGATAGGTGGGCACGGATTTGGGACGTGACAACACGTTCAAGGACTTTGGCGAGGAAAGGGAGGGTGGAGATGGGGCGGCTGTTTGCAAGGACGGAGGGGTCAAGGTTTGGTTTTTTGAAGAGAGGGGTGGTGACGGCAGATTTGAGGGAGAGGGGGACAGTGCCTGAGGAGAGAGAACCGTTAACAATATTAGCTAACGTGGGAGCCAGAAAGGGAAGTTGGGTGGTCAGCAGTTTAGTGGGAATAGGGTTGAGGGAGTGGGAAGTGGGACTCATGGACAAGCTGAACTTGGAGAGGGCATATGGGGAGATAGGAGAGAAACTAGTGAAAGTTGCGAGTTCAGGGCTAGGGCAGGGGGAACCTTAGTGAAAGTTTTGCCCGGTGGGCTAGGGGAAAGGAGGGGAGCGGCAGAGGCAGCTGATCAGATGGTCTCAATCTTAGTGACAAAGAAGTCCGTGAGCTCCTTGCACTTGTTGTTGGAGGTGAGGGTGGAGGAGACAGGGGAGAGGGGTTTAAGAAGACATTTGCAGTAGAGAAAAGAAGCCGGGAGTTATCTTCGTATTTCAGGATGATCCTGGAATAGTGAGCAGTTTTGGCAGACGAGAGCAGGATGTGGTCCAGCCAGATCTGGCGGTGAATGGCTAAACAAGTTGTCTGCCATTTCCGTTCAAGTCTGCATCCCTTGGACTTAAGGGGGCAGGGATGAGGGCCACACCAGGGGGAACAGCCAAAGTGAGAGAGAGTAATGGTTTTAATGGGGACTAGAGCATCAAAGGTGGAGGTGATGGTGTGGTTGAGCAGATTGGTAGCTGCAGAAATATCATGGTGAATGGAGGGCCAAAGGCTAGACAGTTGGGATTTTGAAGTGCAGTTGTAAGAGAATTGGGAGAGAGTTTTTTCCAGGAGTGGACAGGGTTGGGGAATGTGGGTGGCGAGCGATACATGGAAGTGATCAGAGATGGCCTTATCTGTCATTGACACAATGGAAGTAGTGAGGCAAAGTCATGTGGGTGGCCGTGAATATGGATTGGGGAGTTTATATGGAGGGAGAGATTAAGGGAGGATAGGAGGGCAGTGAACTCGAAAGAGAGAGAGCATGATGAATTGAGATGGAGGTTGAAATCACCGAGGATGAAAAGTCACTCGGTGCAGAGGCTGAGGGAGGAAAGCAGTGAAGGTATCTTGGTGAGAAAATTGGCATGGTACTTAGGTGTGCAGTAGAGAATGAGGATTTTAAATGAGAGGCGAGAGAGGTGGAGAAAAGTCAGATGCTCAAAGGAGGAGAAAGTGTCAGAGGAGTAGGGGGACAGACCAAGGTGTGATTTGGTGATAAGAGCCACACTGCTACCACAACAGTCTTGGCAGGGCAAGTTCTGCACTGGAATGCCAGCTGAGATTATATGCTCAAATCCTGGGCTGGGGCTTGAACCCACAACCTTCGTAACTCAGAAGTAAGAGAACTACCACTGAGCCACGGCTGACACCTTACTAAAATGTTAACATGATGCTCTGTCTGCTTGTTGAAGTAGCCTTTAAAAGGGGCGATTTACATTTAGCACTTATGTAGCTCAGATCACAGGAGAGTGATGCCTGTATACCAGCTCCTTATATTTCTTCTTCTTCTTCTCTTCTTCTTAGGCAGTCCCTCGGAACCGAAGATGACTTGCTTCCACATTAAAAATGAGTTCTCAGGTGACTGATGAGTCCAATGCGGGACCTACAGTCTCTGTCACAGGTGGGGCAGACGGTGGTTGAAGGGGTGGGTGGGTGGGGTGCTTGGGTTGACGTGCGCTCCTTCCGCTGTTTGCGCTTGGCTTCCGCTTGCTCCTGGCGAAGAGACTCGAGGTGTTCGGCGCCTTCCCGGATGCCTCTCCTCCACTTTGTGTGGTCTTGGGCCAGGGATTCCCAGGTGTCGGTGGGGATGTTGCACTTTTTCAAGGAGGCTTTGAGGGTGTCCTTGAAGCGTTTCCTCTGCCCACCTGGGGCTCTCTTGCCGTGTCGGAGCTCTGAGTAGAGCGTTTGTTTTGGGAGTCTCGTATCGGGCATGCGGATGATGTGGCCCATTCATCGGAGCTGATCGAGCGTGGTCAAAGCTTCGATGCTGGGGATGTTGGCCTGAGCGAGAACACTGACGCTGGTGCGCCTATCCTGCCAATGGATTTGCAGGATCTTGCGGAGGCAGCGTCGGTGGTACCTCTCCAGTGCTTTGAGGTGCCTGCTGTACATGGTCCATGTCTCTGAGGCATACAGCAGGGTGGGTATCACTGCTGCTCTGTAGACCACGAGCCTGGCGCCGGGTTTGAGGTCCCGGTCTTCAAACACTCTCTTCCTCAGGCGACCGAAGGCTGCACTGGCACACTGAAGGCAGTGTTGGACTTCGTCATCGACGTCTGCCCTTGTTGACAGTAGGCTCCCGAGGTATGGAAAGTGGTCCACGTTGTCCAAGGCCTTGTCATGGATTTTGATAATCGGGGGGCAGTACTGAGTGGCGGGGGCAGGTTGGTGGAGGACCTTTGTCTTACGAATGTTTAGTGTGAGGCCTATGCTCTCGTATGCTTCGGTGAAGGTGTCAACGATGGTTTAGAGTTCGACCTCCGAGTGTGTGCAGATGCAAGCGTCGTCTGCATACTGTAATTTGACGACAGAGGAAGGGACGACCTTGGATCTGGACTGGAGGCGACGGAGGTTGAACAGTTTCCTGTTTGTTCTGTAAATTAGCTCCACTCCAGCGGGGAGCTTACTGAGGGTGAGATGGAGCATTGCCGCAAGGAAGATCGAGAAGAGCGTTGGTGCGATGACACAGCCTTGCTTGACCCCAGTTCGTACATGAATTGGGTCTGTGGTGGAACCGTTGGTCAGGATCACGGCTTGCATGTCGTCGTGAAGCAGGCGGAGGATGGTGACAAACTTTTGAGGGCAGCCGAATTTGAGGAGGACACTCCATAATCCCTCACGGTTTGACCTCACAAAGGCCTTTGACACTGTCAACCGTGAGGGATTATGGAGTGTCCTCCTCAAATTCGGCTGCCCTCCTTATATTTACATTACTAAAGTCAGCTCCCTTTTTGTGAGTGTATGATTCTGCTGTCAGAATAAGAGACAATGCGGGGAAACTGATGCATAGAAGTCACATGCCCACAGTCAGAACTATAGAAGCACTAAATGTAACTGTGCCTAAAGATCCCACAGTATTATTCAATGATGAGCAGGGAGTTCTCCAGGTGTCCTGGCCAATGTTCCTCTCAACCAATACCATTTAAAACACATTAACTGGTCATTGATCTCTTTTGTATTTGTGGGATGTTGCCTCTTCTGAGTGTCTGACAACATAAAAGTCATTGCATTTCAAAGTAATTTTTTGTAATGTGAAGCACTTTGAGATGTTTCTGAAGACATGATAAGGTCCTTTGCAAATGCAAATCTTTCTTTTATTAGGTGCTTCACCATTGAATGTGCGTATCTGTGTCTGTACATACCTGAATTCATCTCCATCACACTGTCTGGTATGGCAATTCTTCCAAGCCAGTGCCCTAATGATGTTGGTTAGTTCTAGTTAAATTACAATAGAACTGTTTAAAATTACATCAAAACTCTAATTGTGAATCACAGACAGAAATTTCCTATTTTTTCAGTCAATGTTACAACAGTTAACTTGACAATACAGCACTCAGCCAGTGGTACTTCACGTCTTTTTACAGTAACTGCCTGAAATTTGCACCTTTTACCTGGCAACAAATTGGAATCTGGAAAACTTCTCATGTACAGATGGTATAATTTCCGAGCATTTTTTTTTTCCACGGAAGCAGCAACTGTGAATAGACCATGTCACAGTGTATAAAATGAAATACAATTTTCTTCCCAAAATCAATCTGCATCCATATCCTACTGGTTTCTGGTTAACAGCTTCAATCACTGGATGGGAGAATGATGCCTGTTGTCAGAAACTAGGCTTGTTTGGTTTGGATGACAGAGACCAGAGTCTGTATGTCGGCTCCCCACATTTGTCTTGTTGTGTGTTTACATTGCTAAAGCTAGCTTCCTTATCCTGATTACAGAATTTAATTCAATTAAAAATTTTCCTGGCTCTCTGGTTCTGCTGTCAGGAGAAGGGAGCCAGTTTTAGTGATGTAAACGTGGGGAGCCAGTGTAGGGACCAACTGGTCTCCTGCAATCCAAACCAAAGAAGTGTCAATGTAAAAACACTTATAGTCTGGCCCAATGCCCAAGACAAGATCAGTGTCAGATTTGGGATTGCATGATCCACACATTGTCAGTGAGCAAGCTGACATACAAACAAAAACATGAGTAATTTTATTCCGAGATCCAGGAAGCTGTAGCTCCTACCAAACGATGGATAACTGAGCATGAGACGTACACACTCGAAGTGTGATTTGTGACTGGCAAGTATGCTGTTGAATACAACATGATGAGCCAGTTCTGATGAAAGATCTTCGACCTGAAACGTTAACTCTGTTTCTCTCTCCACGGGTGCTGCCTGGCCTGCTGAGTTTTTCCACCGTTTTCTGTTGTTATTTCGGATTTCCAGCATCCGCAGTATTTTGCTATCGTATTAGTGTTTGGTTCACTGCCACCTCTCTTCTAGGAATGCCTACCTTGAAGAAAAATGAGAAGTCGCACAACACCAGGTTATAGTCCAACAGTTTTATTTGAAATCACGAGCTTTCGGAGCGCTGCTCCTTCGTCAGGTAAAGCTGTTGGACTATAACCTGGTGTTGTGCGACTTCTCATTTTTGTCCACCCCAGTCCAACACCGGCATCTCCGCATCATGGCTACCTTGAAGAAGTTCTGCTCTTCTCTTCGACGGGACTTCCGTTTGTCTCTTCAACCTTGTTCATCTTCATTGCTTTCAGTTTCCCTTCTCGTGTTTGCTCTCAATGTCTCTTAATCTCTCCTGCTTTCTATCCTATCACTGACCTTTCTTTTTGTTCTTTCATCCCCTCCCCCTTTTCCCAGCCCTAAACTTGCTTTAAAATCTATTTCATTTCCTGCTTTTTTCCAGTTCTGACGAAAGGTCTTCGACCTGAAACGTTAACTCTGTTTCTCTCTCCACGGATGCTGCCTGGCCTGCTGAGTTTTTCCAGCGTTTTCTGTTGTTATTTCGGATTTCCAGCATCCACAGTATTTTGCTATCGTATGATGAAAGTGGTTGATTGGTGCGAGGCAAAAGAAGATAAATGAGAGCACCATTGGGACCTAACTGCATGAACTAGCCTTTCCCAGATCCAAAAACTCTGTCACACACACTGGAACTAATGCAACACCCACCGTCTGATTGAAGAATTAGCTCAGTTGAGAATGAATATCAAAAGTCTGTGCATTGGAGGTGCTGAGGTGAATGCAAGGACAGTCAGTGGAGCTGGTAAAGATTTTGGGCCAGAAATTCGGCTTTCTGGCTTCCTGCGGGTGCAAGCATCGCGCGCGTACTTGCCTACCGCGCCGGCCGTTGTGCTTTGGGCCCACGAGGACTTCGGCTCCTGGGCCTCCTCCAGCTGCCGGCGCGCAGCGCTTGCGTATCCCAGGGGCGCAGTTAGTTCGAAGCGTCCCCTGGGATCACATGGGCCATGGAGAGCCAATCCTAACAGGGCATTTTCATTCATAGATTTGACAGGAAGACCTGTCAAATCTATGAATAGAGATCGGCCCCAAAACCACACTAAACTTCAAATAATTTTTTTTTAAAACATCACATTTTTAAAATAACTATAAGTTACATAAATTAACTGCTTTAAACAAAAATTTAAATTTTTGAAAAAATTAATTATACTTTTTAACGGTGCTAAAAATAAACTTACCTTTCTTTAAAGTATCTAAAAAAGATAAACCTGTTGAAAAAATGTTTAAATTGTAATTAATTAACCACTTACCTTGTTAAAAACAGGCCTTGTGCCCCCTTTTTAACCTGAAAAAAAACCGAAGTTCGCTGCGTGCGCGCAGCCTCTCCCGTGCATGCGTTTGACTTCTGAACCCCTTCCTTCAGGGGAACGGAAGTTCTGGTTTCCCGCGCATGCGCAGTGCATGCAGGAAACCGGCACTTCAGGTGGCCTTACAGGTGAGTACACAGCGCGTACTCACCCGACAAGAGCCGAATTTCTGGCCCATTGTGAAGTCCAATCTCTGGACTTTGCTGAAGGGGTATGGGGGCCAGCTGACTTTTATTATGCAGTCGAAGTAGGCAACATTTAAAAAAATGGAGTATAAATAAATAATAAATATTACTTGATTTTATAAATAGAGGGATAGAATATAAAAGCAAAGAGATCATACTAAAACTTTATACGTCACTGGTTAGGCCTCAGCTGGAATATTGTGGACAATTCTCGGCACCACACTTCAGGAAAGATATAAAGGCCTTAGAAAGGGTACAGAGGAGGTTTACCAGGATGTTACCAGGGATGAAGGACTTCAGTTATGAGGAGAGGTTGGAAAAGTTAGGACTGTTCTCCTTGGAACAGAGAAGGTTAAGAGGTGACCTAATAGAAAGACTTTTTGCATTTATATAGCGCCTTTCACGACCACCTGACGTCCCAAAGCGCTTTACAGCCAATGAAGTACTTTTAAAGTGCAGTCACTGTTGTAATGTAGGAAACCTAATAGAGGTTTTCAAGATGATGGGAGGTGTTGACAGGGTAAATAGGGAAAAAATAATCCCTCGGGCGAGTGGGTCAACAACTAAAGGTCATAGATTCAAAATCATTGGAAAAAGATGTAGAGGTGAGATGAAGAGAAATTTTTTCACTCAGAGAGTTGTCGGGATTTGGAACACTCTAACCTGAAAAGGTGGTGGGAGCTGATTCCATAAATAATTTTAAAATAGAGTTGGACAGGTACTAGAGGATGAGCAACTTACAGGACAAAAAGCGGGGATGTGGGATTAAGCACGACTGCACTTTCAAAGAGCCTTCTGTGCTGTAAGTTTCTATGATTCTATGAAATATAAGGTACCATGGCTGCATGCAAACAATTTTAAGGTACTCAAGGCTGTATTCCTGCTATATCTCAGAAAAGCATCTGGACAGGTTGCCATTTCCTCTCCCCTATATTTGCCATTAACCTGGATGAAACTAGCAAGTGTTTTGTGCCTTTTAACAGCTGAACTATGGCAGAGTGTGGCTCCCAGGATGTTGTGATAGCCAGGCTGGATGAAAAGCAGCAAGTCTCTGTTATGTTACTCTACATTTTATCCAGAGACTTTCTACTGCCACAGGCCTTACCAGAGTAAGACATTCACGTGCCACTCCGCTTTCCAATAAAATGGGACACCTTTCATAAAGACAACCATGGGGCTAACAGTGAGAACATGGTATGTTATATGAAGAAATTCTAATGCCATTCATCAAGATCATAAAGAATCAGTGTGGACCACCAGATGAGCTATCATTCTAGTTCTGGACATTTTCAGATTATACATTTTGGAAAGTGTACTACACAAGATGGAAACTGATGGCCAGATGACCATCTTGTATTCCTGTTTATAAAAACAGAAAATGCTGGAAATACGCAGCAGGTCAGGCAGCATCTGTGGAGAGAGAAACAGAGTTAACATTTCAGGTCGATGACCTTTCGTCAGGACTGGAAAAAGCTGGAGATGGAACAGGTTTTTAAGCAAGTGTAGGGGCAGGGAAAGAGGGAGGGGAGGAAAGAACAAAAGGGAAGGTCTGTGATAGGATGGAAGGCAGGAGAGATTAAGAGACAAAAGGGATGATGGTGCAAGGCAAAAGGAGATGGTAATGGGACAAGTTAAGAAACAAAAGATGGCTCTAGATGAAGTGTAAATGGCGATGTCAGAATGATCGACAGCTGCCATGTGAGAGAGAGAGAAAAAAAATGGAAAAAAAGATTGGGGCAGAGGTTATGATCTGAAATTGTTGAACTCAATGTTGAGTCCAGAGGCTGTAAAGTGCCTAATCGAAAGATGAGGTGCTGTTCCTCGAGCTTACGTTGAGCTTCATTGGAACAGTGTAAGAGGCCGAGGATGGTGAGGTCTGAGTGGGAGTGGAGTGGAGAATTAAAGTGACAGGCAACCGGAAGCTCGTGGTCACCCTTACAGACTGAACGGAGGTGTTCCACAAAGTGATCACCCAATCTGCATTTGGTCTCCCCAATGTAGAGGAGACCGCATCGTGAACAGCGAATACAGTATACTAGATTGCAAGAAGAACAAGTAAATCGCTGTTTCACCTGGAAGGAGTGTTTGGGGCCCTGGACAGTGGGAAGGGATGTACTTGGATGCTTTAGCCTTTGGGTGTGGCTGTTAATAAGGAGGTGAAATTCTTCCTGTTAATAATTTTACTGAGAAAGTCATCAATGAGTACAAAACAGGAAACCACATTTTATACTCAGGATGATTTCTTTTTCCTAAAATTATTGTCAAGAAGAATTTTATTCCCAAGCCATTTAAAGATGATGTAAAAGGTTATTGACTGGCATCCTGATGTATTGCCTAGCAATTGAATAATGGAAAAAACTGCAGATGAAGTAAAAAGTAGATCTGAGAATGTCTGCACTGAAATCACTGCACACCAAGTCATGTGTTGCCATTGTCTCCCGGCTTAATTGACTGAAAGACCCACCTGAATTCAAGATTTTTGAGACTGGCATCAAGGATGCTTGCAATAACTTTGCAGGGTGCTTGAGGACAACCTGGACTAAATGTGTTGGTGCAGTTATATCTGGAGGAAACTGCACATTTTACGGTACAATTCAAATTTTTTTCAATTTGTTTTTTTCCCCTTTAATGTACATGTTTTGAAACTGTTGGTTAAAGTAACCAATTCAAGAGACATGGAAATTCTCATTCTTATTTTCAAATCCGTCCAAGGCCTCACTCCTCCCTATTTGAGTAATCAACTCCAGCCCATACATCTCTGCGTGCACCTTCTGCTCTTCTGACACCAGATTAGTGCTTGTTTCCTGCTCTCTCTGATCTACCATTAGAGGTTGACCTTTCAGTCACTAAACTCCTGCCCTCTGGAATTCTCTTTGAAAAGCTACTTCCTCCTCAAAACCCAACATTTTAACTAGGCCTTCAGTCCCTGCGATCTAAATGTTCTTTTTCCTACTCAGTGTTCATCTTCCTGCCTTATAAAGCACTTTGAGATGTTTTCTTTTACACGAGGGGTGCTTTTTAATGCAAGTTTGTGTTATTGTTGAGATTGCTTCTCTTTGTGCGATACAAAGAAGTAAAAACAAAAGCTTTGCCTGTACATTGCTGCACTACAACTGCATATTATATTTGGCAGAATGCCAGTGACAGGAGGCAGTACAGTATCCCTTCAATGGTTGTATGTTGGCTAAGAGATTTTTCAACAAACTGGGATTGGGTTAGGAGTGGTTCAAAAATAGTTGTAATGAGTAGATTTCTGTCAGCCAGACTTCTCGGCAAATAGCACAAATGTTATGTAACCACAATAAAAAATGAGTTTTACAATATTACAACTATTCCTTTTCACCTTGAATTTTCCTGGCCATTGGTTACATCAGTTTCCCTCAGGCTTTAGGTACTTTTTACAGATCACTTGACAATACATTCACTCCCCGAGATATCTGCGCTCCTCTAATTCTGCCCTCTTGAGGATCCCTGGTTATAATCGCTCAACATTTGGTGGCTGTGCCTTCTGTTGCCTAGGCCCTAAGCTCTGGAATTCCCTGCCTAAACCTGTCCGCCTCGCTACCTCTCTTTCCTCCTTTAAGATGCTCCTTAAAACTTACCTCTTTGACCAAGCTTTTGGTCACCTGCCCTAATTTATCCTTATGTGGATCGGTGTCAAATTTTTTGTCTTAAAATACTCCTGTGCAGCGCCTTGGGACGTTTTACTACGTTAAAGGCGCTATATAAATACAAGTTGTTGTTGTTGTTTGGGAGAGTGACATTTGTGCACCTCTCTATTGTTTTCAGATATCATAGTAGGGAGCCAATTTCCAAAGGTATGGTAGGGTTCCATCTTCCTCCTCATCATCAAAAACCCCACAACACTACAGTGTCTTCCTGCTTCTTCTTCTGTAACTCTTCAGTTCAATCTTCAATCGGCAGGGTCAAACTTCCTGCTGATCAGACTCCCTGAACTCATTTGATTAACAGTGCTGCCCCATTCTACGTGGGTCTAGAGTTTCCTCAGAAGGAGTTACATGATTGTTGCACCTTTTAAAACAAATGTTGCGCTTGGGTTTCCTGGGGCCGTACATTTGCATTTCCATTGGTGCAGGAATTGGTGTAAAATGGATGTAAGCATTTGAACTACCTGGAAATTTCTGCACAGCCTTTAAAACACAGTTCAACCTGCAGTCCTCAGCAGCAGACTGGGGGTTAAACAGGTAAGAGAGGAACAGTGCTTGGCTTTTTCACTTCACTCTTTATTAACTTCATTGCATGTCTTATCAATATTTTTGTTGTACTTGCACTGAATTATGCATACTCAAGCACCATCCGTGGAGGGAGGTGACACTGGCCTGACTGCCAACTCCCTCACCCCCAGGACTGCAGAACAGTGTCGCAAAAGGCTCCCCAACCTCAGTATTGCAGGTAAGATAAGACATAGCACCCTTCTCCCGTCTCTTCCTTGCCCAGTCACCAGCACACTCTTCACCCTCTTAAACCAACACTTGCTCAACTAACCCTTCATAATGCTTTCTGATTAAATGGGGCTTCAATTTGGCATTTTGCACTATGGCGACCCAACTCCCCTCACAGCAATTACTTACATGCATAACCCGAAAACACCTTCTACCACTTTAGCAGCCATATAATGTTGAACACCACTTGGAAGAAGCACTGAGAGTAGCAAGGGCACAGTATGTACTCTGGGTGGGGGACTTCAATGTTCATCACCAAGAGTGGCTCGGTAGCACCACTACTGACCGAGCTGACCGAGTCCTGAAGGACATAGCTGCCAATCAGGGCCTGCGACAGGTGGTGAGAGAATCAACACGAGGGAAAAACCTACTTGACCTCGTCCTCACCAATCTACCTGTCGCAGATGCATCTGTCCATGACAGTATTGGTAGCAGTGACCACCGCACAGTCATTGAGAAGACGAAGTCCCGTCTTCACACTGAGGACACCCTCCATCGTGTTATGTGGCACTACCACCGTGCTAAATGGGATAGATTCAGAACAGATCTAGCAGCTCAAAACTGGGCATCCATGAGGCGTTATGGGCCATCAGCAGCAGCTGGATTGTATTCCACCACAATATGTAACCTCATGGCCCGACATATCCCTCACTCTACCATTACCATCAAGCCAGGGGACCAACCCTGGTTCAATGAGGAGTGTAGAAGAGCATGCCAGGAGCAGCACCAGGCGTACCTAAAAATGAGGTGCCAACCTGGGCAAGCTGCACCACAGGACTACATGCATGCTAAAAAGCAGAAGCAGCATGCTATAGACAGGGCTAAGCGATCAACGGATCAGATCAAAGCTCTGCAGTCCTGCTACATCCAGTCGTGAATGGTGGTGGACCATTAAACAATTAACGGGAGGAGGAGGTTCCATGAATATCCCCATCCTCAATGATGGTGGATCCCAGCACGTGAGTGCAAAAGGCAAGGCTGAAGCCTTTGCAACCATCTTCAGCCAGAAGTGCCGAGTGGATGATCCATATCGGCCTCCTCCTGAGGTCCCCACCATCACAGAAGCCAGACTTCAGCCAATTCGATTCACTCCACGTGATATCAAGAAACAGCTGAGCGCACTGGATACAGCAAAGGCCATGGGCCCCGACAACATCCTGACTGTCGTGCTGAAGACTTGTGCTCCAGAACTAGCCGCGCCTCCAGCCAAGCTGTTCCAGTACAGCTATAACACTGGCATCTATCCGACAATGTGGAAAACTGCCCAGGTATGTCCTGTCCACAAAAAGCAGGACAAATCCAATCCAACCAATTACCGCCCCATCAGTCTACTCTCAATCATCTGCAAAGTGATGGAAGGTGTCGTCGACAGTGCTATCAAGTGGCACTTACCAATAACCTGCTCACTGATGCCCAGTTTGGGTTTGCCAAGACCACTCGGCTCCTGACCTCATTACAGCCTTGGTTAAAACATGGACAAAGGAGCTGAATTCCAGAGGTGAGGTGAGAGTGACTGCCCTTGACATCAAGGCAGCATTTGACCGAGCGTGGCATCAAGGAGCCTGAGTAAAACAGAAGTCAATGGGAATCAGGGGGAAAACTCTCCACTGGCTAGAGTCATACCTAGCACAAAGGAAGATGGTTGTGGTGGTTGAAGGTCAATCATCACAGCCCCAGGACATCGCTGCAGGAGTTCCTCAGGGCAGTGTCCTAGGCCCAACCATCTTCAGCTGCTTCATCAATGACCTTCCCTCCAACATAACGTCAGAAATGGGGATGTTCGCTAATGACTGCACAGTGTTCAGTGACATTCACAACTCCTCAGATAATGAAGCACTCCATGCCCGCATGCAACAAGACCTGGACGACATTCAGGCTTGGGCTGATAAGTGGCAGGTAACATTCGCGCCACACAAGTGCCAGGCAATGACTATCTCCAACAAGCGAGAGTCTAACCACTGCCCCTTGACATTCAATGGCATTACCATCACCAAATTCCCCACCATCAACATCCTGGGGGTGACCATTGACCAGAAACTTAACTGGACCAGCCACATAAATACTGTGGCAGCAAGAGCAGGTCAGAGGCTAGGTATTCTGTGGCGAGTGTCTCACCTCCTGACTCCCCAAAACCTTTCCACCATCTACAAGGCACAAGTAAGGAGTGTGATGGAATACTCTCCACTTGCTTGGATAAGTGCAGCTCCAACAACACTCAAGAATCTTGATACCATCCAGGACAAAGCAGCCCGCTTGACTGGCACCCCAACCACCACCTTAAACATTCACTCCCTCCACCACTGGCGTACCGTGGCTGCAGGGTGTACCATCTGCAAGATGCACTGCAGCAACTCGCCAAGGCTTCTTCGACAGCACCTCTCAAACCCGCGACCTCTGCCACCTAGAAGGACAAGGGCAGCAGGCGCATGGGCACACCATCACCTCCAAGTCACACACCATCCTGACTTGGAAGTATATCGCTGATCCTTCATCGTCGCTGGGTCAAAATCCTGGAACTCCCTCCCTAACAGCACTGTGGCAGCACCTTCACCACACGGACTGCAGCGGTTCAAGAAGGCGGCTCAACACCACCTTCTCGAGGGCAACTAGGGATAGGCAATAAATGCTGGCCTTGCCAGCGATGCCCACATCCCATAAACGAATAAAAAAATATATCTCTGACTTCAGCTCTCCACATGCCTCAGTTACTAGCTTTACCCTCATTCATTCTGTTTACTTGCAGGACAAATTTTCACAACCTTCCACCTCTTTTTCTGTCTCCTTAATCCCAAATGGGCAATGCTCCCCGATTCTTAGCTTCTGTTTCCTGTTCTGTAGAACCCTCACCGCAGTGAGGGACACAGAAGGAAGAAGATGATAAATGTGAAAAGGATGATGTGAACCAAGCCACTCAGTTGTCGCAGGGGCATGATGCTGTCCTCTCTCAGGACAGCATCACATGCCAGGACATCCGGCCGTCCCACTCATTGGACTGCACCAAGTGGAAAATGGGAGGTGACACCAAGCTGAGGGCCACCTCAGTCCCATGAGCCTTTTAGAGCATGACGAACCAACCACCTCCTGCAATCTTGGCCCTCAGGTGGCATCTAGAAGAAGCATGAAAATAGACACCCATAGGGAATGCCTAAGCTGCTCCTGAGAAACCCTGGTTGTGGGTAGGGGGGTCTGAAAATCTATCATGGTCCGACCCTGTGAGAAGCAGTCAAAAGCAAGTGCGGGTGTCTGTGGGAAGAATGACAAAAAAACTGCTTTTAAAATTGTTTTCTACCTGCAGGAATCTCAATTTAAAGAATTCCAGCCAGTTCTGTTTCAAGAACTCCTCACTTCTGCCTTGAACAGCCGATCCGGACCACTGCTGCTCCTCACTGAACTCTGCCTAAGTTACCGCAACCCAGCAGTGGTCCGACTTCAAGAGTCTTGGAGGAGCTTAGCCACCGGCTCTCACTTTGACAGATTCAAATGAGGCCTGTGAGGACTGGGCGGGCTCATTGCAGGAGAGCTGGATCTTCATTCCCATGGAAATGCCTCCATCCTCCGATACACTACCCTTCAAATAGCTTCTGGATTTCACTCGCCTGCTACACCTGTCTCCGAACTTGGACAACAGTTCATCGATGCTCCGTGCCAATTCCAGCCTAACTATGTCAACTTTATCCCTCGACGGGACCTCTGACTTTAACTTTTAAGTCCCTCCTATTGTCTCCTATCTATTCCCTGTTACTACCAGGATATACATAACATAATAATTGCTACGTAACCAGGTCTCTGTAACTTGAGTTTTCCCTGTGTCCATTGGTGTGTGCATTTTGGCTGCCGCTCCGGACCCCAGCCCGTCTATTTCCACTTTTTTTCTCCCCCTTTTTCTTTTCTTTCTACCCCTCCTAGACCGCTCTCTCTTGTCATCCTGCCTCCTTTCATTTCTCCCCTCTCGGGTACTCTGCCCTCCCAAATCCCTACCCTAACCCTTCAGCACTCCACAATCTTCTTACTCTCCTACCGCCGTCCTAGGCTTGACTCCCTCTTGGCTAAGCCTACAGCTTTCCTCTGTGCCTCTCTTGGCATCCTCCTGAGGGCCCATTGAGACACTTGTTGCTGCCTCCTTACAAGCAGCAACCCCAACTGCCCCATCCTACTCTGGGGGCTAATCTTGCCAATGTCCTCCCCATCCTACTCACCCCTCCCAGTGCTGACCCTGTGGACTCTGGCAGCGGATCAGCTACCACCGCCCCTCTCCGCATCTCCTTCCAGAATGTTTGTTCACTTGTGAACAAGGCCCTTGCCATCCGTGAGCTTATCATCGATGATTGCATCAACATCATGGCCTTGACGGAAACCTGGCTGAGGGATGATGACACCTTACCCTTAAATGAAGCCTCCCTGGCTGACTATACCTTCCACCACTTGCCCCGCCCAGACCGCCGCTGTGGTGGTGTGGCTCTTATCACCAAATCACACCTTGGTCTGTCCCCCTACTCCTCCGGCACTTTCTCCTCCTTTGAGCATCTCACCTTGTTCCACTCCTTTCACCTCTCATTTAAAATCCTCGTTCTCTACCGCCCACCCAAGTACCATAAAAATGTTCTCACCGAGATATCCTCACTGCTTTCCACCCTCAGCCTTTGCACCGAGCGACTTCCCATCCTCGGTAATTTCAAACTCCATCTCAATTCTTCATGCTCTCCCTCCTGAGTTCACTTCCCTTGTATCCTCCCTTAATCACTCCCTCCATGTAAACTCCCCAACCCATATTGACGGCCACCCCTCGACCTTGCCATCTCTCGTGGCCTCGCTACTCCCATCGTGTCAATCACAGATAAGGCTATTTCTGCTCACTTCCTTGTATCGCTCTCCAACCACATCCCCCTCCCAACCCTATTACCTTCTGTGTCTGCCCCTGGAAAAAATTCTGTCCAGCCTTTGGCCCTCCATTCACAACATTTCTGCAGCTACCGATCTGCTCAACCGCACCCTCACCATCACCTTTGATACCCTAGTCCCCATTAAAACCATTACTCTTTCTCACCCTGGCTGCTCCCCCTGGTACGGACCTCATCTCAGTGCCCTTAAGTCCAAGGGACGCAGACTTGAACAGATATGGCAAACAACTGGTTTAGTCAATCACCGCCAGATCTGGCTGGACCACAGAAGGCATTATCGGGTCCTGCTCTCGTCTGCCAAAACTGCTCACTATTCCAGGATCATTCTGGAATGCAAAGATAACCCCGGCTTCTTTTCTCTATTGCAAACTGTCTTCTTAAACCCCTCTCCCCGTCTCCTCCACCTCACCTCCAACAACAAGTGCGAGGAGCTCATGGACTTCTTTGTCACTAAGATTGAGACCATCCGTTCAGCTGCCTCTGCCACTTCCCTCCCTTCCCCTAGCCCACCAGGCCAAACTTCCTCTAAGGTTACCCCTGCCCTAGCCCTGAACTCACATCTTTCTCCAGTTTCCCTCCGACCTCCCCCATGACTGCTCTGCGCTCATCTTGTCCATGAGACCCACTTTCTGCTGTCTCGATCCTATTCCCACCCAACTGCTGACCATCCAACTTCCTTTTCTGGCTCCCATGTTAGCTGATATTGTTAACGGTTCCCTCTGCTCAGGTACTGTAGCCCTCTCTGTCAAATCTGCCATCATCACCTCTCTCAAAAAAATACCCTTGACCTCACCATTCTTGTAAACTTCTGTCACATCTCCAACCTCCTTTTCCTCTCCAAAGTCCTTGAATGTGTTGTCGCCTCCCAAATCCGTGCCCATCTTTCCCGGAACTCCATGTTTGAATCTCTTCAGTTAGGTTTCCCATCCTGCCACAGTACCGAAACGGCTCTTATCACGTCACAAATGACATCCTATGTGACTGTGACAAAGGTAAACTATCCCTGCTTGTCCTTCTCGACTTATCTGCAGCCTTTGACGCGGTTGACCACACCATCCTCCTCCAACGCCTCTCCACCATTGTCCAGCTGGGTGGGACTGCACACGCCTGGTTCCATTCTTATCTATCTAATCATAGCCAGAGAATCACCTGCAATGGCTTCTATAAGAACATAAGAACATAAGAAATAGGAGCAGGAGTAGGCCAATTGGCCCCTCTAGCCTGCTCCGCCATTCAATAAGATCATGGCTGATCTGATCCTAACCGCCAATCTACTATCACAGAACCATCTCCTGAACCTAACAGAATTGGACACACGAAATAGGAGCAGGATCAGGCTGCACGGCCCCTGGGCCCGCTACGCTACCCACAGGGCCATGACCGATCCGAACCTAGACTCATGTCCAAATTCCTGCCCGCTCCCCGTAACCCTTAATTCCCTTTACTTCTAGGAAACTGTCTATTTCTGTTTTAAATTTATGTAATGATGTAGCTTCTACAGCTTTTTGGGGCAGCATATTCTCTTCCCGCTCCCGCATTCTTACCTCTGTTGTCCCCTGAGGATCTATCCTTGGCCCCCTCCTATTTCTCATCTACATGCTGCCCCTCGGCGACATCATCCGAAAACACACCGTCAGTTTCCACATGTACGCTGACGATACCCAGCTCTACCTCACCAGCACCTCTCTCCACCCCTCCACTGTCTCTAAATTGTCAGTACTGGATGAGCAGAAATTTCCTCCAACTAAATATTGGGAAGACCGAAGCCATTGTCTTCATGTCCCCACCACAAACTCTGTTCCCTAGCCACCGACTCCATCCCTCTCCCTGGCAACTGTCTGAGGCTGAACCAGACTGTTCGCAACCTTGATATATTTGACCCCAAAATGAGCTTCCGACCACATATCTGCACCATCACTAAGACCACCTATTTCCACCTCCGGAACATCGCCCGACTCCACCCCTGCCTCCACTCATCTGCTGCTGAAACCCTCATCCATGCCTTTGTTACCTCTAGACTTGACTATTCCAACGCACTCCTGGCTGGCCTCCCACGTTCTACCCTCCGTAAACTTGAGGTTATACAAAACTCTGCTGCCCGTGTCCCAACTCGCACCAAGTCCCGTTCACTCATCACCCCTGTGCTCGCTGATCTACATTGGCTCCCGGTTAAACTAAATTCGACACCGAGCCACATAAGAAGATATTAAGGCAGATGACCAAAAGTTTAGTCAAAGTGATAGGTTTTAAGGAGCATCTTAAAGGAGGAAAGAGAGGTAGAGAGGCGGAGAGGTTTAGGAAGGGAATTCCAGAGCATAGGGCCTTGGCAGCTGAAGGCACAGCCAACAATGGTTGAGCGATTAAAATCAGGGCTGCTCAAGAGGCTAGAATTAGAGGGGGGCAGATATCTCGGAGTGTTGTGGGGCTGGAGGAGATTACAGAGATAGGGAGGGGCTGGAGGAGATTACAGAGATAGGGAGGGGCTGGAGGAGATTACAGAGATAGGGAGGGGCTGGAGGAGATTACAGAGATAGGGAGGGGCTGGAGGAGATTACAGAGATAGGGAGGGGCTGGAGGTGATTACAGAGATAGGGAGGGGCTGGAGGAGATTACAGAGATAGGGAGGGGCTGGAGGTGATTACAGAGATAGGGAGGGGCTGGAGGAGATTACAGAGATAGGGAGGGGCTGGAGGAGATTACAGAGATAGGGAGGGGCTGGAGGTGATTACAGAGATAGGGAGGGGCTGGAGGAGATTACAGAGATAGGGAGGGGCTGGAGGAGATTACAGAGATAGGGAGGGGCTGGAGGTGATTACAGAGATAGGGAGGGGCTGGAGGAGATTACAGAGATAGGGAGGGGCTGGAGGAGATTACAGAGATAGGGAGGGGCTGGAGGAGATTACAGAGATAGGGAGGGGCTGGAGGTGATTACAGAGATAGGGAGGGGCTGGAGGTGATTACAGAGATAGGGAGGGGCTGGAGGTGATTACAGAGATAGGGAGGGGCGAGGCTATGGAGGGATTTGAAAACAAGGATGAGAATTTTAAAATCGAGGTGTTGCTTAACCATCTGAAATAAAAGCAGAAAATGCTGGAAATACTCAGCAGATCAGGGAGAGAGAAGCAGAATTAACGTTTTATCTGATGATAGGTCATCAACCTGAAACATTAACTCTGCTTTTCTCTCCACAGATGCTGCCTGACTTGCTGAGTATTTCCAGCATTTTCTGTTTTTATTTCAGATTTCCAGCATCCGCAATATTTTGCTTTTGTGTTAAACCCTCTGCCTGTTCAAGTGAATGTTAATGATCTTGTGGCATTATTTGAAGAAGAGAAGTGAGCTTTCTTAATTTCCTGGCCAACATTCCCCTTTCAACCAATAACACCAAACTAAAAGAGCAACCAGTCATTCACCTCATTCCTGTTTATGGGATGTTGCTGATGCAGGATGGCTGTTGTGTTCGAAGCTACACAACAAAAATTTGCACAATTAATAGTTTCAACCCTCAAAGGGCATTTCCTTGCAAATCTGGTGCATTTTTAACTCCCCTCACCTCCACGTTCTGCTTAAAACTAAGTGAGTCCCATAAATTAGAGTCACTTCAAAAATATAAACAGTCACTTCAAAAATGTGAACCCTGTTGTGATGTGCTTTGAGACATTTCAACAATGTATTCAGGTGTCACATGAATGCAAGTTTTTTTTACTCTTAGTCTCTTCAAACAAAACAATGGGGCATGGCTTTGAGCAGACTTTCATGCTCCTGTATAACAGCTCGAACTGACACAATG
The DNA here is from genome assembly GCA_030390025.1 of Squalus acanthias. Classification (NCBI taxonomy): domain Eukaryota; kingdom Metazoa; phylum Chordata; class Chondrichthyes; order Squaliformes; family Squalidae; genus Squalus; species Squalus acanthias. Next base: position 74,413,852 of record CM059428.1, read on the forward strand.
GGCAGTATTTTGCGACCCCCACGGGTGTGTACGAGGTGTGTACGTGCCCGTAGGGGCCGCGCAAGTGCCGGTTTCAGGCATACGAAGTGCATGCGCTAAAAACCGGCACTTGCGATCTGTCTGACATCACATGAGCTGGCGAAGCTCATGTGATGTCAGTCAGCAATGGAACAGAGACACACTGGCGCCGGCCAGTTCTTAAAGGGGAGGGTTGATCTTGCTCTCCATCCACATCCTGCTCATTGCAGCCTTGAATCTCGGCCTGGAGAGACCTGTACATCAAATCTGCTGGAAAGAACAATGGAGAGACCCAGGGAAAGAGCTCAGAGTGCAACCCCCACAGTCTCTTCTAAATAGATGCAAGGAAGGGCAAATCAAAATGAACCTGCAAAGTGCTGCTCAGTACCCAAAACTCCTTCACACAGCGTTGAATCTCTCCAGAAGTCTCTCTCTCTCTCTCTCTCAGAATGCGTGGTGCAAAAATGTCACCAACAAAAAAAGGCAGGAAGCGTTTGCCTTTAAATAGTGCTCCCCCAGTCCCTTCCCGACTGCAAAACGCTTCACCCAACCTGTCGTTGCTAGCAGCAGGCGGTAAGGCAGGGGGTGCCACTCAATATCTGCTCCGGGGCGCTACCGGGGTGTTGCGCACTCGACTGACATCACGATCTGCCGGCGCAGGAGATTGTGGCGGTAGTGTTTCGCGCCGCCGCAAAATGTCTAGTTAATTTCACGAGCGGTGCAAACATCGCCGCGCCCGGGCGCTAGTTGCTTTGCACCCCATTAGCGCCCTCTTAAGGCGCTAACGGGAGGCGCAAACAACTGAATTTTTCCCCCATAGAGTTTTAAAAAATAGAAAAATTAAATTTGATAACTCATTTATAAATTAAAAAGATTCTTCAAAAAGGTAAGTTTATTTTTAGCCCCGTAAAAACATTCAATTTTTTTTGGCAAAAAATTAAATTTTTGTTTAAAATATTTAATTAAATGGCATTTTAACTGGCAAAAGTATGAATGGGGATTCCTTTCTTCCATTGGTTGGGCTGGCCCATGTGATCCCAGGAGCACCTACAAACCGCATGCGCCCCTGGGATATGTGGGGCTCTGCCTGCGCGGACCCGGAGAGGCCCAGGATCGCAAGCCGCCATTCCACCCGGGCCACCAGGTACTTTCGTACACATTTTGCAGGTTGGAGGCGTCCGCCCGCAAGAAGCCTCCGATCGCAAATGTTGGCCCAATGTGAATGGAGTTACTGGAGCAAGTGTAAGCTCCCTTCCCATGGCAGCTGACAGGCACCACAAACAAAGTCAATGGGCTGGATTTTCATTGACCCATGGAGGCGGGTTTGGAGGCGTGTGGGGGGTTAAAATTGCGAAAACTGGCGGGCGGGCACAAGTCCGCCTCCATCCTGCCTCCACGCAATTTTCATTAAATCGTGTCTGCTGGTCCCGACTCCGTCCCGCCTGTAAGAGGCGGGATAGGCTGTTAAGGCTCTTAACAAGCACTAAATTGGCTCTATAATGCCATTTTGAAAGGCCTTTGTGATTTTAACCCTTGATCTACGTGAAGCACGCCTGTTCTGAACCACGATTGTGAAACCTGGCGGGAGCACATTTGGATAGCTGACTATCAGCTACAGGTCCACTATTACAACGGAGATGTGATGAAGGTAGTAGTAGTATTAGGTCTGAAAGTCGCCTCTGAAAGTCTACGGAGACTGCCTGGCCTTTGCTGAGAGGACCTGGAGATATATATATATATATACTCAAACTCTCTCTCTCTCTCTCTGTCTCTCTCTCTCTCTCTCTCACTTCTCTCTCTTCTCTCTCTCTCTCTCTCTCTCTGCAGACTTAGAGCTACTGCTCATTTTGCATCCAGGTCCTCTCACAGCAAAGGCCAGGCAGTCTCTGACTTTCAATGCAGCAGCAATGATGACATCATCAGAGGCGACTTTCAGACTGAAAACACTAATTGATTCATGGGCTCCCACATGCTGGAACTCAATTGCCCAATTAGGTGAAAATTGCATCAATCTCCCACATCCAATTGCAGTCGGGTGGATAACACGAAATGCGGATGACACGACCCCAACCCACCCCAGTATCAAAATCCAGCCCAATGTGTAGGATCAGGGAAAACAAGTTGCAGACATACTGAGCACTCCAGTTAACCAAACCTCAGAATGCTCAGACTGAGAATGTAAAACGCCACTCTGAGTTATCGATTAAATTTTAAGTCCATCAAATGCAACAAATGGATCTGGACTTGTGCATGTTTTAGTATCCCTGATATCACAGTTGATTTTGTTGCACTACTCCTGACGTAAAACAATAGCATTAGCGAACAATCTACACCAGGCAATGTGGGTAAGAGCCCAACGTGTTCATTCTGTGATCCAAATCCGCAATGTTCTAAGCTACACAACAAAGATTTGCACAATTAATATTTTCAACCCTCAAAGGGCATTTCCTTGCAAATCTGGTGCCTTTTTACCTCCCCTCACCTCCACGTTCTGTTTAAAACCAACTGAGTCCCACAAATTAGAGATAAGTTGAGTTACAACTGTTTTTCAGTGTCTTAAAATAATCCGAAGTGTAAATGAGGAATTCAGCTTCACAGATTTTAGAATATTCACAGGTCGTGATGTCCCCAGTGTGTTGTGATAATCACCCACTCCGTGTTATTATAATATAATTTACACTGTTCCTGCCATTTTGAACAAACCTGGCAAATTGCTCAGCGGTCTCTTAGGTCTGTTCATGTTTGATAGGATCATGGCAGCAAGATTATAACTGCACAGTCTTGGAACTCCAGTCTCCATGGGCGATCTTGTTGTTCAGAGGCATCACATAAAAGTACTGTAAATAATATGATGATTCTTGAAATACTGTACAACATTCTAATTGTAAGACTGCACTCCACTGAAACTTTGATGTACGTGTGTGCAAATTTCTATTAAAGTATATCCATTTCCAGGTACACAAATCACTAAAAGCTAGTGCACAGATACAGAAAGTAATAAAAAAAGGTTAATGGAATATTGGCCTCTATCTCAAGGATGTTGGAAAATTATGAAGACAGGTTGCATAAACTTGGCTTATATTCCCATGAATTTAGAAGGTTCAGGAGTGATCTAAGTTAAGTTATTTAAAATGATTAAGGGATTCAATAGGGAAGATACAGAGAAACTATTTCCTCCGGTGGGGGAATCCAGAACAAGAACAATAATCTTAAAATTAGACCTAGGCCATTCAGGAGTGAAATCAGGAAGCACTTTTTCACACAAAGGGTAGTGGAAATCTGGAACTCTCTCCACCAAAAGACAGTGGATGCTAGGAAGATTGTAATTTTCAAGATTGAGATCAATAGATTTCCGTTAGGTGAAGGTATCAAGGGATATGGATCAAAGCAGGTAAATGGAGTTAAGGTACACATCAGCCATGATCTAATTGAATGGTGGAACAGGCTCAAGGAGATGACTGGCCTACTCCTGTTCTTATGTTCCTATAATCATATAAACTCACACTCAGCTTGCCTGCCCTGAAGCAGCGAGCTGTGATTCTGCTCAGCACCTATCTGCTTATACTGGGAACTTTAAGGGGGCGATTTTGCCAATGGGGGTGCGTTGGAGGCGGGACTGCTGCTTGTCGGGTTGTTGTCCCGCCTCCATTGACTTGTGGCCAACCCACGCTATTTTCCCTTGATTGACCTTGTTAAGCCCGCCCAGCGGGCTTAGCAGGCCAATTAAGGGGAAGCCAGTTACAGAGAATGTCAGTGTATGACGTTTCATCTGTCAAAGATTTTTGACAGATGAATTGTCATCGTTTGACAGCTCTGTGAAGCTGTCAAACACTGACATTCTATGTTGTTTGATGAGTCCTTGTATTCAAGACTCATCAAACTCTTTCTTTAGCAGAAATCAGATGGCTGTTGCATCGGAGAATGCAGTAGCCATCTGTCATCTTTTCCGGTGAGATGTGAGACTCTCTGCATCCCCAACTGTTGAAGCCTGCAGGAAGAAACAAAGGTAAGTAAACATTTTCTATCACTATCCACTCACCTCACATACTTACCTCTCCACACTTGCACCCATCACTTACCTTCACAGCGCACTTTTGCACCCCTCCGACCCCCGCAGACCCACTGCACGCTTCAGTGACCCTGGCGGGGTTTCCCTACGTCGGGAAGCTCGTGCCTCTGTTGGAAAAATGGGGATAATCCTCTTAACTGCCTGTTAACTGCCTGTTAACAGGCAGTTAAGTGGCTGTAATCCCCTTCCCGCCTCGAGGAGACGGGACCCGGCACGGGTCGGCTACCCGCCTCCTGGGAAGATGGCACAGAGGCGGGTTGGGGGCGGGATGGGCACCCGGCCCCAGATTCTGTCATTTTCCCGGCAGTCCCGTCTCCATACTCGCCTCCCCAGGGCTGGCAAGATCGTGCCCTAGGTGTGTAGATCAGAGTGGGATATCACTATAATAAACAAAGAAAGAACTTGCATTTATACAGCACCTTTCAAAGCCTCAGGGTGTTCCATAGCACTACACAGCCAATGAATTAGTTTTGAAGTTTAGTCATTGTTATACAGGCAAACATGACAGCCAATTTGTTCACAACAAGGTCCAACCAACAGCAATAAGATAAATGACCAGATAATCAGTTTTGATGATGTTGGTTGATGGATAAATGTTGGCCAGGGCACCAGGAAAGCTCCCTTGCTCTTCTTCAAATAGTACCACTGGGATACAATAGCAAAATACTCCGGATGCTGGAAATCTGAAATAAAAACAGAAAATGCTGGAAACGCTCAGCAGGCCAGGCAGCATGCGTGGAGAGAGAAACAGAGTTAACGTTTCAGTCTGTGACCTTTCGTCAGAACTGGAAAAAGTTAGAGATGTAACAGGTTTTAAGCAGGTGCAGAGGCAGGGAAAGTGGGGGAGGGGAGGAAAGAACAAAAGGGACGGACTGTGCTAGGGTGGAAGGCAGGAGAGATTAAATGTTGCAAATGGGGATTGCAGAATCATCAACAGCTGCCATGTGAAAAAGAGCAAGGGAGCTTTCCTGGTGTCCTGGCCAACATTTATCCATCAATCAACATCATCAAAACTGATTATCTGGTCATTTATCTTATTGCTGTTGGTTGGACCTTGTTGTGAATAAATTGGCTGTCACGTTTGCCTATATAACAGTGACTACACTTCAAAAGTAATTCATTGGCTGTGTAGTGCCAATGGGATCTTTTACATCCACCTGCACAGGCAGGTACAGCCTTAGTTTATTGTCTCATCTGAAAAGCAATGGTCTAAAAATTGAGCAGCGCCCCAACTTCGCCGGGGCGCTACTTTTAGCGCCCCGGAAAAATTAGCGCCCCCACGCCGGAAATTGAGTGGTTGCGCCCCAAGAGGGAAGCGGGGCGCTACTGGAAGTGCCCCACATCCCTCTTGGGGCGCTGCGAGGGAATATCGCGGCGCTACGTGCTGTAGTATTGCAGGCATTCCTCCCCTTCTTAAAGGGGAGGGGCCTTGCGCAGCATGACCCGGGGCCCAGCTGGGCCCCCGGGGATCGGGAGTGCCGGCAAAAAAGCCCGGCACTCAAGAGAAGTGCCGGGCTCTTGGAGCGTAGCTGGCACTCCGCGGGGGTGGGGCCCGTTCAGGAGGCCAGGAACGGGAGCGCAGGCAGGTGCTAGCAGGCGGCCAGCAACAGAAATGGCCGCCCCGCACCTCGCCTTTAAATAACGCCTCCCTGGCCGCAGGTAGGCCCCCCTGACCCTGTCGGACATAGCGTCCGGCGGTAAGTCAGGGGGCACTCCCGAAGATCGTGGCCGGGGCGCGAGCGGGGCGCTGCGCACGGCGATGACATCATCGCCGGCGGCGCAGCACCACGGGGCGTTACCGGTTAGCACCGCCGCTAACCTCCCGCTGAATTTCGCCAGAGGCGTGGGCAGCGCCGCGCCCAGGCACTAGTTGCTTTGTGCCCTGTTAGCGCCCTCTGAGGGCGCTAACAGGAGGCGCAAAGCAACCCAATTTTCCCCCCAATATTTCTAGCTATGCAGCACTTCCTCATTATTGCACTGAGTGTCAGCCTCAAATTTGTGCCCAAATCCTGGAGCAGAGCTTGAACTTATAACTTTCTCACTCAGAGAAGAAAGCGCTCTGGAATCATAGAATGATAGAATGGTTACAGCACAGAAGGAAGCCATTCGACCCGTCGAGCCCGTGCCGGCTCTCTGCAAGAGCACTTCAGCTCGTCCCACTCCTTCTCCCTTTCCCCGTAGCCCTGCAATTTTTTTCCTTCAGGTACTTATCCAATTCCCTTTTGAAACCCACGATTGAGTCTGCCTCAACCACCCTTTCAGGCAGTGCAATCCAGATCCTAACCACTCGCTGCGTAAAAAGGTTTTTCCTCATGTCGCCTTTGGTTCTCTTGCCAATCACCTTAAATCTGTGTCACTCACTTTCTCACTCAGAGAAGAAAACGCTATGCTTTCAAGAAAGAAAGAACTTGCATTTCACTTACTCCGGATGTTTCAAAGCACTTCAGAACCAATGGGCTGAATTTTGCCAGCGCTCAGAGTGCGGGTTTGGAGGCGGGTCCGTTGTCAAAATAGCAAAGATTGACAGTGGGTAGGAAACCCGCTGTCAACCCGCCTCTACACGAGTCTCCCAGGTGTCGGGTCTATCTGTGCAGAACTGACCCAACACCAAGCAGCGGGGGAGACAATTTAGATCATTAAATGGCTTGTTAACAGCCAATGTAATGCTATTTTGAGCCTACCTTGTAATTTTACGTGCTCCTCCATGGGTTGCCCGCTGCTTGGGGAACACGACAGCTCACCCTGGCATGAGTTGAGTCTGGTTTGATTTATCTGATAATCTGACAGCTGCAGAAGTGATAGCTGTTCAGTTTCAGAGCTCAGAAACCATTGGTTACTGCATTTGTAAAACATCTAGAGATTTCTTCAGCTTGCAAGTGTTTAGAGCCAACTCTATATCAAGTGCCACCTCATTGGAACAACCTCTCTCACCAGTGACAGATCGCTTCTGTCATTTCACCTGCAGCTGCCATCTATTGCAGCAACATCGGAGCCAATGAAACAATCAGACCTTGGTCCTCCGAATTCTTCCATAATCATCCCCAACACCAACATCACCAGGTACACCAACATCACCAACCTTATCACCAACAACAACACCAACCTTCTCCGTCATCACCTGATGCTGCACAGGACACAGGGCATCAGCACCCGACAGCATTGCTGCCCGAGACGCCAGCGATGGCATCACTATGGCCAGATTTACTTCACTTGACGCTGTACACCCTGGCTGCCCCATAATGCGCCAGGGTGGCACCATCCCACACCAGCACAATAAAGCATCCCTACAATGTCCAAGCCATTCCTTTAACACTCATCACAATAGCGGGGGGTGGGGTCGGGGGGGAGTTGTGTCTCAACATTTACTGGAACTCACTAAGACACTTCTCAAGGTACACACAGATCTGTCTAATAAGGTGAAGTGTTGAAAATATAGATTGCAATGTTTGACAACACATTAACAGAAATTTCACATGAACATTGGCTAAACCTCTCAAGTGCCTACCCTTGTGTGTTGTTAGTTGGTATGCTTGCTGTAGGATGAGGGTGAGTGTGAGGGGTGGCTACTGAGATGGGGAAGTGATAATGTAGATCGAGAGGGATGGGTGGAGGTGCAAGGTAAGTTGGTGTGAGTAAGGATGTGCAGGAGTAGGGTAGGGAAGGCAGAGTGATGGGAATGTGATGAGTGGCACAGCAGGATGAGGTTGAGTGTGGCTTTGCAGTAACGTTTCGTGTTCTACTGAGATCATTGAAAGGTTTGCGCCACTGCAGCCAGGGACTCCTGACGACATCCCTGCTTTTGCCCTCCTGTGCAATGTGCAACCAGACTGCATTGATCTCCTGGGGAGGTCTCTTCCGCCCATGGGAAGGGAAGAGAATCTCCCTGTGTGCTGTGACTCCCTCCATAAACATATGGAGGGAGTTATGCGTGAGCCTGGGTGCGGACGTGGACCTTTGTGCAGTGCTTGTCAGTTTTTGCAGCACCTCAATGCTGTAGAACACTGACAGCGCAACTGTCAAAATCAATGTGGCCATGGTCCCTTTAAGGAAACCGGCTGATGACGCGTCATCAAATGATGTCATCAGACCCACTTCCTGTTAATTGGCCGGGAACCCCGCAGGGCGGACTTAACAAGGCCGATCCATGGAAAATCATTTTCAGAGAGCGGCTGCAGACGGGAGCAGGAGCGGAACCCGCCAACCAGCTCTCCCGCCACAATCCCGCCTCCGCAGGGGAAATCCAGCCCTATGAATTACTTTTAAAGTGTTGTCACTGTTGTTATATAGGCAAACAAGGCAACCAAATTGCTCACAACAAAGTCCAACAAACAGCAAATTAGATTAGAATTTCGTCGGTGTTGGTTGAGAGATAAATGTAGGCCAGGACAATGTGAGAACTCCCCTGCTCTTCATCAAAGCATCTGAATGGACAGATTAACGTCTCATCCAAAAGTCAGAAGCTCTGACAATGCTGCATTCCCTGAGTACTGCAATGAAATATCAGCCTAGATTACGTGCTTGAGTCTTACAGTTGGGTGAGAATGCTATCACTGAGTGAAGATGACACTTCAAAAGCCATGAAGTCACATCTTCTACTCTACGTATTGCCCGACCAGGACACCACACCTTGACCCCAAGCAACCCCAATTTGTTACCATTTCCTTTTTAAATTTATCTTCCAATTTTCTCTGATTTCCTGTGCTCCCCTGAAATTACTGACTCCTGCTTGGGTATAGTTCCAAGAGCAGTAGCACAGACGTACCTCATTCAAGAGGCCATTCTTGATGTATGAATCTGGGCTATTTTATTCAACACTGAAGCCAATAAAAGTCAAGACTATATCTTCAACTAATGTCCACTATGGACCACTTTAATCAAGTGATCACTGGATAGTGCTTAAAAGTAGAAACTCCAGCTAATTTTTTACCGCCCTACCCACAGGATTTTGGAGTATAGCATCTCCATTACTGCCTTTGATGGGAACAGCTAACAGCACAGATATAGGCAACAAATTTAGCCCTTCCTGGTTTATATTGCTTATCTCAATGCTGCACAAATGCAGTACATTTACCCAATGACCTATCAAAGGAGCTTAAAGTTAAAAGTCAAATTTGCTGGATTTCCTTCTTCTTGGCAGGATAGTGGCTGGGGTGGAACTCCCACCCATCCCTCTGACCCCACCATTTTACTGGGTTGTGAATCATTTGCCACTCAGGATGGGCTCCTGATGGGATCCCCGTCACCAAGAGGGAGCCTGCCACTGCCAGCCAGCAAAATTCCAGCAGCACCAGAAGCAGCAGTTGGATATTTAAATGGGCAGAAGAGCCCCGAAGAGGAGAAGGAAAAAAAATGTTAAGACTCGGCCAGGACCAAGACTGAAGAAAATAAGACTTTGGGGCTGAAATGGAAAGAGAAGAGGCCCCTATTAGGAGACTTCCGGGCCTTTCGCGTCACTGGCCTGGGCCTACTGCTCCCTCCCACCAGGTGATCACAGGGAGCGGCTGGAAGAAGGACAGGCGGGTGGAGAATGGACCAGGATATCTCCTTCCTGGGAGAGCAAAGGGTGGCCGGCAGTAGTCCCAGTGGGGGCAAGGGGAGGAAAATCCAGGTCAGGAGGGGAAGCGGCAGAAGGCCTCATTGTGACATTCTTCACTGTTTCCGCCGTGATCCTACAGATGGAGGAAAATCCAGACCCCTTTTTCATAATCTGAACTCTGTAGTCCATTTTGCACTGGTGGATTCAGTGCAGCACTCCTGGTTATAATGTTGAATTGCTCCAAAATATAGTCATATTACCTCCTTGAAAAATATATTTGTGAACATGCCTACATGGTGATTGCATAACCATTGTTGGAGCAGTTGGATGTGTATACATTGTGCGTGTATGCATGTTTGTGTATGCACTGTATGCATATTATGCACTGTGCATGTATGCACTTTGTATTATGTACTCTGTATTATGCGCTGTGTATGTATGCACTGTGCATGTATGCACTTTGTATGTATTATGTACTCTGTATTATGCACTGTGTATGTATGCACTGTGCATGTATGCACTTTGTATGTATTATGTACTCTGTATTATGCACTCTGTATGTATGCACTGTGTGTGTATGCACTTTGTATGTATTATGTACTCTGTATTATGCACTGTGTATGTATGCACTGTGCGTGTATGCACTTTGTATGTATTATGTACTCTGTATTATGCACTCTGTATGTATGCACTGTGTGTGTATGCACTTTGTATGTATTATGTACTCTGTATTATGCACTGTGTATGTATGCACTGTGCGTGTATGCACTTTGTATGTATTATGTACTCTGTATTATGCACTCTGTATGTATGCACTGTGTGTGTATGCACTTTGTATGTATTATGTACTCTGTATTATGCACTGTGTATGTATGCACTGTGCGTGTATGCACTTTGTATGTATTATGTACTCTGTATTATGCACTGTGTATGTATGCACTGTGCGTGTATGCACTTTGTATGTATTATGTACTCTGTATTATGCACTCTGTATGTATGCACTGTGTGTGTATGCACTTTGTATGTATTATGTACTCTGTATTATGCACTGTGTATGTATGCACTGTGCGTGTATGCACTTTGTATGTATTATGTACTCTGTATTATGCACTGTGTATGTATGCACTGTGCGTGTATGCACTTTGTATGTATTATGTACTCTGTATTATGCACTGTGTATGTATGCACTGTGCGTGTATGCACTTTGTATGTATTATGTACTCTGTATTATGCACTCTGTATGTATGCACTGTGTGTGTATGCACTTTGTATGTATTATGTACTCTGTATTATGCACTGTGTATGTATGCACTGTGCGTGTATGCACTTTGTATGTATTATGTACTCTGTATTATGCACTGTGTATGTATGCACTGTGCGTGTATGCACTTTGTAAGTATTATGTACTCTGTATTATGCACTGTGTATGTATGCACTGTGCGTGTATGCACTTTGCATGTATTATGTACTCTGTATTATGCACTGTGTGTGTATGCACTGTGCGTGTATGCACTTTGTATGTATTATGTACTCTGTATTATGCACTGTGCATGTATGCACTTTGTATGTATTATGTACTCTGTATTATGCACTGTGTGTGTATGCACTGTGTATGTATGCATGTGCGTGTGTGCATGTGCGTATATGCACATGCCCATATTAAAAACATTTGCAACTTCAATTGCTTAATGAATAAAGGCACCGTACCTCCTAGTGCAGCACTAAGCCACATGGGCCTGAAGGGTGCAAGCTTGATTCCTGGTTTGTGCTTTGTAGCTGATCTCAGATGGGGCAACTGGGGCACTACAATTGGCCTCTGTGCCTTGCTAGGAAGGGAAAAAATTCAGCTTAGGTTCCCTTTCCCGATTTCTGATTGTTATCCACTGACTCCTACATGAAAATGAGCGTATGTGCATATTGGGTAAGAAAAGGATTGGACTTAGATGTGATGGCACCTATGATCAAATAGTCTTCTCATGCTCACTGCCTGGCTTAATATATGAAGAACTGTCATTTGGTAAGATACTGGAGCGCGGTTGGAACCTAGATAATCTAGCATTTCAGTAGAACAGAACCGGAGAGAGGAGAAAACTCAAAGAGGAAAAAGAATATAAAATGGATACAAATCTCCAACTATCATGAGTTTTAGTGAATCTGCTGTTTTATTAAAGTATGTTTAAACCATAGCAATATACTCTATAATCATTTATGGAGCTTTAAATAATGTGTGAAAGACAAGGAAGTACTCTTATTTCCTGTGTTTATAGAATTGTAAGAAGTGCCAAAGAATTTCAAGAAGTAAGTATATATTTAACCAACTTTACAGTGCCTGGGCTAAAAGGAAAAAAATGAAGTGTTGATAAAATACAGAATGTATTTTGCATAGTACACGATATCGGAGGATATTATTTTATATCTATGTATTTAACATAAGCTGAAGTGACTGAGTGATGAGCTGTTGACTGAACAAATTTCTCTGTTTTTTGCTGTCTCTGACCTACTCACGTATTCAGTGGTTATCCCATCAGGATGCAAGGCTTTTCCAGCGAGTAAACTGCTTGTTTTAATAATAAATCTCTCTGCTGGTGCCTGGCTAGCTTACAGCAGCTCCCCCAAGTGGGAAAAGCAGTATTCACCTGAAGCACCTTCTCATTTTCTGATGCATGTAAGGAGACGCATGCACTCCGTCTGCAGCTGTTGAATCACACTCTGCCCTCTTCAGCCAACTCCGCAATAATCATGTCTCCATTGGCACTGTGCGTCGTGCCACTTAACTCATCAAATCATATTACCAAAGGTGCTAAGTTCATTTGTAACACTTCATTCACAGAGCATTCAAATAATTTTTCAGCGTTTGTTAAACAGGCGTATGTCAAACATCCCAGAAATTATGTCACTTAAATGCCAAGACTGAGCAGGAAGACACACAAAGGCATGAGCAAGATTTTTTTCATTCTTTTTCTTTTTACATTTTTCTTTTCTCCCTCTTTACTCTTGGTGCTGTGTACCATTCTCTGACCGAAACAGCTCGCATGCAACCTTACTCCCAGGAGATCTCCCAATGCCATTATGTCTCTCTACAGGCAGTCAATAGGAGATGGTCCCTGTCTGACCTTTCCTGCCTCCTCCCCTCCCAATAAGGACAATGCCTGCCCTCTGCTTGACACCTCTGCACAGCATGGTCAAGACTGTAAATTTGTTGCACGGAAAATTACACACGTGCCCACATCCTACTGCTGCATGGCACAGCGTACTGGCCACCAATGTGCTCTGACACCTTGCCATTGTGTGAAATAAGCTTTGAGCAGTCTGTACTGTGTTTGCAATGTGGTTATGGACTAAGCCCATTTATTTAGCTGTTTTTTTTTTAAATAAATAAAGTTAGAAGCAACAAACCATTTTTCTTTAGATGAAAATCAAGTAATTTTATTCAACACTGTAGCGAGAAATAATGTACTGGAGGAATGAATCCTGATGGATGAATAGCCTTTTCTCATCCCTGACTTATGTTCTTATGTAGCTTCCATGGCAACAAAGTCTAAAAATAATTTACAAAATTGTGAATTAAAAAAAAAATTCTTGCATATTCATATATCAGATCATGAAAATTATTTTCCAGCAAATTTTGCACTTCAAACATTGGGGTGGAGTGGGGGGGGGAGGGGTAGAACTTCCATGGGCCTTCCCCAATCTCCTTTCTGTCAATAAGGAACTGAAAACTCTTCATATCAACAGGAAGTTCTGGATTTTCCTCCATGTGGTGTTCCTAAAGAAAGAAAGACTTGCATTTATATAGCGCCTTTCACGCCAACCGGACGTGCCAGAGTGCTTTACAGAGGTATTTTTTGAAGGGTAGTCACTGTTGTACTGTAGGAAACATGGCAGCCAATTTGCACACAGCAAGCTCCCACAAACAGCAATGTAATAATGGCCAGATAACCTGTCTTTTAGTGCTGTTGATTGAGGGATAAAGATTGGCCAGGACACTGGAGATAACTCCCCTGCTCTTCTTCAAAATAGTGCCATAAGATCTAGTGGGGGAAAAATTCGGTTGCTTAACACCTCCCGTTATCGCCCTAAGAGGGCGCTAATAGGGCGCAAAGCAACTAGCGCCCGGGCACGGCGATGTTTGCGCCGCTCGTGAAATTGACCAGACATTTTGCGGCGGCGCTAAGCACTACCGCCACGATCTCCTGCGCCCACAGATCGTGACGTCAGTCGAGCGTGCAACGCCCCGGACCGAATATTGAGTGGCGCCCCCTGCCTTACCGCCTGCCACTAGCAACGACAGGTTGAGGGGAGCGTTTTGCAGTCGGGAAGTGACTGGGGGAGCGCTATTTAAAGGCGACCACTTCCTGCCTTTTTTTGTTGGCGACATTTTTGAACCACGTATTCTGAGAGAGAGACTTCTGGAGAGATTCAATGCTGTGTGAAGGAGTTTTGGGTACTGAGCAGCACTTTGCAGGTTCATTTTGATTTGACCTTCCTTGCATCGATTTAGAATAGACTATGGGGGCTGCACTCTGAGCTCTTTCCCTGGGCCTCTCCATTGTTCTTTCCAGCAGATTTAATGTACAGGTCTCTCCAAGCCGAGATTCAAGGCTGCAATGAGCAGGGTGTGGATGGAGAGCAAGTTCGACCCTCCCCTTTAAGAACTGGCCGGCGCCAGTGTGTCTGTGTTCCATTGCTGACTGACATCATATGAGCTTCGCCCACGCTCTGAGTTAGCGCCTCACTCCTCGGCCTTTGCGCCTTAAGACAGGTGTGTAGCGCCTGATTTAGCGCTCTGATCACCTCCAGGGGCGATAGAAGCCAAGTTTGCAGTCGGAGGCAATAATTAGCGCCAGGCGCTAAACTTTGCGCCCGGCCGATAATTGCACCCCAAACGGGACGATACCGAATTTCTCCCCCTTTATGTCCACCTGAGAGAGCAGTTTAACGTCTCATCTGAAAGACAGCGCCCCCGACAGTGTAGCATTCCCTCAGTACTGCACTGGAGTGTCAGCCTAGATTTTTGTGCACAAGTCTCTGGAGTGGGACTCTGAACCCACAACCTTCTGACTCAGAGGCAAGTGTGCTACCAACTGAGCCACAGCTGACACTTCCTACCAGAAAGTGGCACCCACTGGTCTGACTTTGCTGTGACCCTGCTGCATTTTCCTTATAATATTCAAGTCAAGTTCCCAGCACTATTAGTGTTCTCTACTGGGAGCTCACTTTTGGGGGATTGGGGGGATCAGTGATGTTGCTGCATTTAATTGGCTGTAGCAGCTTAAAGGGCAAACCACCGATATAACATTAAGGAGCAAGGACTTCAAACAGAGCATTTCAGAGATTGCTGCAGCAGGTACCAGGGCCCCCAAGTTGTCACACTGCTCCATAACGGTTTATTGGCCTAAAAAAGGAAAAGTAGGGAGCAGTTATTTGGGCATGAGGGGAGATAGGAGGGAAACTAGAGAAAGATGCATGTTCAGGGCTAGTGAAATCGCAAGAACTGCTTCCTGACATTCCTGACCGTCTGACGCAGGGTAATTAGGGATCCATGGGAATGCATCATCACTAACTTTATTTGTATTCTCCTAGAAGTGGAATCAAAAAGCTTCATTTGATAGGTGTGGGTGGCGTTGTGCAGGATGCACCTGGAGAGGAAGATGCTGCAAACCTTCTCACACCTGCATTGTAATTCCAGCACCAGCTGCGTCTAGACAATGGAAATAACAATTAATGACTCCACATGTCTTCTTAATGACACATTTGGCAGTGTCTGCGATTGGTAACATACCTGATCTTTGCAAGGATCCCGGCCTGGAACGAGGTGGCGGGGGGAAGGGGCATTAAGGCAGTTCTACAAAGTGCGGTTGTTGTTCCCAACCACAGAAGGCATGAGAGAATAACTTACCCATTGTGAATTGAGGTGTGACACACTGTCCAAACAAGCAAAGCTCCTTGAATCTCATTGCTTATTTTTTTCTCTTTCTTTGCCAAATTTTCTCCCTTCCTCATCTATCCCAAAGGCGTTGGCTCTTTGCTGCAATAAGGTTCCACAAAAGGTAGTCACCCTCTGATACCTTCCCAAGTTGCCATTGTTCACATATCAATGAATGTTGGAGTCACAACCATCAGAGGCAGCACAACAGGGCCCAGTTCTGTTTCACCTGATTTCTACAGAGAGACATTTCAACGGGGATGGCTGGATAGCGATCAGGAGTAGGAAATCTGGCTGAGCTTTCCCTTTCAATCCCAGCCCACTGAGGTTAATTTTTGCACCATTACTTTTACTCTAGCTGAGATCCGTTAGCTCAATACAAACCAGAGATTGAATCTGAGATCCTCCCAGCTTCTTTAGCTCAGCAAAATAATGCAAAAACTCACTGAGTCATTGCAGAAGCTTGGAATCTCATTTCTGCTGGGTCAATTCAGTTGACAAAATGTAGAAACCATAGCTTGTTCTTGTTAATTCAGAAAAACTATTGATAAGCCATGCAGACCGAGTAGGTCATAAATTCAAAGAGAGGGGTAAAAACGCTACAATTGACATCAGTGCACTGGGGCTAGTAAGGCAATAAAATAACCAGATTTACCTCCCCAGTTACTCATGCTGGAAAGGGGGCATGTGTGGACGTTACGTGATGACAGCATCAGGATTAGCTGTAATGCCCTCAGTAGTTGAACAGCTACCAACAGTCACTGGCTAGGCTCATACATAATGATGAGCACTTACGTGAAGCTGCTGGTTCCCTTGGAGCTGCACCTCAACATGAATCACCACCTCCAGAGAATAAAAGAAAAAAATAAGTAAAAAAGAAAGAAAAGATATTGGTGATAAGCAACATTCCCGCGAAGCTGTCTGGAGGTCCCGCGCAGGCCGCTTACCCACCACCCCCCCCAAAATTAGAGGTAACAATGGTGATAAGGTTTGTGCACATGATCTGCAAGTTCACTGAACATTTTATGTAAAAGTCCCAGCTCTCAGAGATGCATAGATCTGTACAAACATGCAGCTGATTGCTCCCAGGACATTAAGGATATCTCAAGGGTATAAAACCCTTGTTTTAATTCCAGTTGCTGCAACTGATCCACGTGTAAGTTGATGGGACTAGTTGTTATCTGAATCAAACCAGCAGACAACTAATTGATACATTTTGATGTTGAAGGTGAACATTGCAATCCTATTATATCACCTCTTAACTTAGATGGCAATAGCTAGCTGTAGGTTTAAAATTTGAGAAGCGAGGTCCTTGGCCATTGCTGGTAGAGTCGGATACCTTGCTTTGATAGTCTCCTTAAAACCTACCTCTTCAACCAAGCTTTAGGTCACCTGTCCTAATGTCTCCTTCTTTCATAGAATCATACAATCATAGAAATTTACAGCACAGAAGGAGGCCATTCGGTCCATCGTGTCTGTGCCGGCGGAAAAAGAGAGCTATCCAGCCTAATCCCACTTTCCAGCTCTTGGTCCATAGCCCTGTAGGTTACGGCACTTCAAGTACTTTTTAAATGTGATGAGGGTTCCTGCCTCTACCATATTTCAGGCAATGGGTTCCAGACCCCCACCACCCTCTGGGTGAAAAAAGTTCTCCTCAACTCCCCTCTAATCCTTCTATTAATTACTTTAAATCTACACCCCCGGTTATTTTTTTTAATGCGTTTATGGGATGTGGGCGTCGCTGGCAAGGCCAGCATTTATTGCCCATCCCTAATTGCCCTTGAGAAGGTGGTGGTGAGCCGCCTTCTTGAACCGCTGCAGTCCCTGTGGTGAAGGTACTCCCAAAGTGCTGTTAGGTAGGGGGTTCCAGGATTTTGACCCAGCGACGATGAAGGATCAGCGATATATTTCCAAGTCAGGATGGTGTGTGACTTGGAGGAGAACTTGGAGGTGGTGGTGTTCCCATGCGCCTGCTGCCCTTGTCCTTCTAGGTGGAAGAGATCGCAGGTTTGGGAGGTGCTGCTGAAGAAGCCTTGGTGAGTTGTTGTTATTGTTGTTGTTGCTGCAGTGCATCTTGTAGATGGTACACACTGCAGCCACGGTACGCCGATGGTGGAGGGAGTGAATGTTTAAAGTGGTGGATGGGGTGCCAATCAAGTGGGCTGCTTTGTCCTGGATGGTGTCGAGATTCTTGAGTGTTGTTGGAGCTGCACTCATCCAGGCAAGTGGAGAGTACTGCATCACACTCGTTACTTGTGCCTTGTAGATGGTGGAAAGGCTTTGGGGAGTCAGGAGGTGAGACACACCGCAGAATACATAGCCTCTGACCTGCTCTTGTTGCCACAGTGTTTATGTGGCTGGTCCAGTTAAATTTCTGGTCAATGCTGACCACCAGGATGTTGATATGGGGGATTTGGCGATGGTAATGCCGTTGACTGTCAAGGGGCACTTGTTGCCTGGCACTTCTGTGGCATGAATGTTACCTGCCACTTATCAGCCCAAGCCTGAATGTCGTCCAGGTTTTGTTGCATGCGGGCATGGACTGCTTCATTATCTGAGGAGTTGTGAATGGCACTGAACACTGTGCAGTCATCAGCGAACATCCCCATTTCTGACCTTATGTTGGAGGGAAGATCATTGATGAAGCAGCTGAAGATGGTTGGGCCGAGGACACTGCCCTGAGGAACTCCTGCAGCGATGTCCTGGGGCTGTGATGATTGACCTCCTACCACCACAACCATCTTCCTTTGTGCTAGGTATGACTCCAGCCACTAGAGAGTTTTCCCCCCGATTCCCATTGACTTCAGTTTTACTAGGGCTCCTTGATGCCACACCCAGTCAAATGCTGCCTTGATGTCAAGGGCAGTCACTCTCACCTCACCTCTGGAATTCAGCTCCTTTGTCCATGTTTGGACCAAGGCTGTAATGAGGTCAGGAGCCGAGTGGTCTTGGCGGAACCCAAACTGGGCACCAATGAGCAGGTTATTGGTGAGTAAGTGCCGCTTGATAGCACTGTTGATGACACCTTCCATCATTTTGCTGATGATTGAGAGTAGACTGATGGGGTGGTAATTGGCCGGATTGGATTTGTCCTGCTTTTTGTGGACAGGACATACCTGGGCAGTTTTCCACATTGTCGGATAGATGCCAGTGTTGTAACTGTACTGGAACAGCTTGGCTTGAGGTGTGGATAGTTCTGGAGCACAAGTCTTCAGCACGATAGCCGGGATGTTGTTGGGGCCCATAGCCTTTTCTGTATCCAGTGCGCTCAGCCGTTTCTTGATATCACGTGGAATGAATCGAATTGGCTTCTGTGATGATGGGGACCTCAGGAGGAGGCCAATATGGATCATCCACTTGGCACTTCTGGCTGAAGATGATTGCAAACGCTTCAGCCTTGTCTTTTGCACTCACATGCTGGGCTCCACCATCATTGAGGATGGGGATATTATTGGAGCCTCCTCCTCCCTTTAGTTGTTTAATGGTCCACCACCATTCACGACTGGATGTGACAGGACTGCAGAGCTTTGATCTGATCTGTTGATTGTGGGATCACTTAGCCCTGTCTATAGCATGCTGCTTCCGCTTTTTAGCATGCATGTAGTCCTGTGGTGCAGCTTCCCCAGGTTGGCACCTTATTTTTAGGTATGCCTGGTGCTGCTCCTGGCATGCTCTTCTACACTCCTTATTAAACCAGAGTTGGTAATGGTAGAGTGAGGGATATGCCGGGCCATGAGATTACAGATTGTGGTGGAATACAATTCTGCTGCTGCTGTTGGCCCACAGCGCCTCATGGATGCCCAGTTTTGAGCTGCTAGATCTGTTCAGAATCTATCCCATTTAACACGGTGGTAGTGCCACGCAACACGATGGAGGGTGTCCTCAGTGTGAAGACGGGACTTCATCTCCACAATGACTGTGCGGTGGTCACTGCTACCAATGCTGTCATGGACAGGTGCATCTGTGACTGGTAGATTGGTGAGGACGAGGTCAAGTAGGTTTTTCCCTCGTGTTGGTTCTCATCACCTGTCGCAGGCCCAGACTGGCAGCTATGTCCTTCAGGACTCGGCCAGCTCAGTCAGTAGTGGTGCTACCGAGCCACTCTTGGTGATGGACATTGATGTCCTCCACCCAGAATACATTCTGTGCCCTTGCTACTCTCAGTGCTTCTTTGACCTCTCTGCTAAGGGAAATACATCCTTCCTATCCAGTCTGTCTCGGCCCCTCATAATTTTATACACCTCAATTAAGTCTCCCCTCAGCCTCCTCTGTTGGAAAGAAAACAACCCCAGCCTATCCAATCTTTCCTCACAGCTAAAATTCTCCAGTCCTGGCAACATCCTCGTAAATCTCCTCTGTACCCTCGCTAGTGCAATCACATCTTTCCTGTAATGTGGTGACCAGAACTGCACGCAGTACTCTAACTGAGGCCTAACTAGATACAGTTCAAGCATAACCTCCCTGCTCTTATATTCTATGCCTTGGTGTCAATTTTGTCTGATTGCACTTTTGTGAAGCGCCTTGGGATGTTTTACTATGTCAAAGGCACTATATAAATGAAAGTTGTTGTTGCTCAACCCACTGGTTGACTGATGTTGGCTTGTAAGTGATAATGATGCAAATCTTTACTAACCCAGTTACAGTAGAAAGTGTGAGTCAGTCGGCTGAAAATTTTGATCCTACTTTTCTGCGATAAATAAAGTGAACTAACAGCATCCAAGTTATTTCAGGATTTAGGAAGGCCATAGATGACCTTGAACCCAGAACAATTCAGAAGTGTGTGGAGACCGGTCATTGTAATCAAGTGGCTGAACCCAAAGCGGTAAAAATAATATGTCCGCCACCACCCTAATTGCTTGCTGTCCTCTTACAACCCAGTGGCCCTTTACCACAACAGTTCACCTGGCACTTAACTGGGCCGCTGCCTCTGCAAATTTTCATATAAAATTAAATGAGAACTAAAAAACAGCAGGGCAAACGTTTTGCAGGAATGCACCTCTTTGTTTAATTTTGTGCTACTATTATACTGTATTTTGGCACTGGTGCGGTGTCCTCTATGGCACCAGCCTAATACCAAAAGTGCAATATAAAGTGGGAGATCATCGCTGTGTGCATGTGAGATTATTTGGAGAATGTGGTCTCACACAAGTAACAAAATGTATTGGCTACAGTCACTGTACAAAGCTCATCCCAAAATAAACACACTTTTAAAGTAAAAAACAAACTCACGTAGTTCAAACTGCTGCCATTCACATATTAATAATTAAGAAGAGTTTAATTGATAAAAGCAGTGTGTATCTGTGCTATACAAGTTAGAAGGTTTGCACACTGCTTTGTGCTGACTTAAGAGATCCCAGTCAGGGTGGCAGCTAGGGTGCTGCCATTTGCCTCACAGCTCAGAAGAGGAAAGTCAGCCAGGGCTCCTGCATGTGATGACTACCGAGTGACTGACTCCTGCTGAACCAAAAACACTTGGTAGGTCAGGCTGCCTCTGTGCAGAGAAAAAAATTAGTTAACCTTTCAGGTGTGGATCTTTCATCAAAACACCTGCTGAAAATACAGATGTGTAGACATCAGGTAATAATAGGACGGGTTCTGACAAAATGGTCATCGACCTGAAAAGTTAACTCTGTTTCTCTCTCCACGATGCTGCCTGACCTGCTGAGTGTTTTCAGCATTTTCTATTTTCATTTCAGATTTCTGCATTCGCAGTATTTTGCTTTTGTAATAATAGAAGGGGTTTGGTTGTGGTCCCCTCCACAGTCATATAGGCCGCGATTTCGCCATCAGAGGCGAGATCGCGGCGGGAGAGGTCATTGGCTGATCCCGGTCCCGCTCCCGGCTCCAGCCGCTCTGCGAAAAGGATTTTACGTTAATTGGGCTTTTTAAGCCCGCCCTGCGTGTTACCCGGCACAATTACAAGGTGCGGGTCTGGTGATGTCACCTGATGACGCATCTGTTGCTGGTATATTTAAAGGGGCCATGTCCCCATTTGCTCTCAATTCTGATTTAATGCTCCTGAGTGCTGGTTCAGGCAACAATGACTGCAGATAGTCAAAGGGCTGCGCCACGTTTCAATGATGACTCCCTCTATGTTCTTGTGGAGGGAGTCAGAGGACACAGGGAGGTTCTATTCTCTGGGGATGGATGGAGGAGACCTCCTCAGCAGACGAAGGCAGCCTGGCTGCAAATAGCTGAGGAGGTCACTGCAAGGTGTGTGTTTGTTCGCACATGGCTGCAATGCAGGAAGAGGTTTAATGATCTTCTGCGTTCTGGAAAAGTGAGTATAAAATCACACTTACCTTCATTCTGCTGTGCCTGTCATCACATCCCCATCACTCTGCATTGCCAACCCTACTCCTGCATATCCTTACTCACCCCAACATCCCTTGCACCATCACCCATCCGTCTCTCCCTATGTACAGAATCACATCCCCATCTAACTATACACCCCTCACACTCACCATCATCATTATGCAATGACAACAACTAACAACTCAAAAGGAGGCAACTTGGTATTGGCACCCCACTCCATCAGAGTCTTCTTCTAAACATCTATCCTATCCACTCTTTATACTCATTCCATCACTCTCACTCAAACTTCTCTTGTTTCCCTCATTGCCGGAAAGGAGAGGGAGAGAACAGGAGGAGGACCACCATCATTGGCTGAGCTCACCAACGCTGAGGAGGCAGCTCTGGCCATAACAGGAGTCGTTGACCAGCCTGAAGTGGGGGACGGAGAGAGGGGCTCATTAGAACAACCTGGTGACAGAATTATTTTCCATCCATCTTAGTTGGCATTCATGAGTGACTCATATGTGGTCTGATGTCAAGAGAAATTGAATGTTCATCATGTGCATAATGGGATGTGTCTGCAATCTACATATCACATGTCTAACTCATGTCTTTACTCTCCCACAGGACCATCAAGAGCCCCCCCGCATTGTCCAGGAGGAAGAGTAGGAGCACTCCTCTGAGGATCCTCCAGCCTCTGAGGGAGCAGCATCAGCAGAAATGAGCGCACCCAGCACCAGCGCAGAGACGCACACCACGGTGGGTTCTATGCAAGATAGTGTAGTGTTGTCACCTGGTGTATCACAAGTCACAAGTGAGCAAGATCAGATGGTGGAGACAGGGACAGCAGTGGAAATGCCTCCTCGGAGGCCGCAGGAATCGCCTAGATTTGCTCAGCTGTATGCAGATGCAGAGCCTCGGGGTCCATCCAGGAAGAGGGCGATCCTGGAGCTTCAGGAGTAAGTTCAGGAGGCTCTGACAGGGTTTGCAACCACAGTGACTGCGAATGTGCAGAGAATGGAGGAGTCCATCTCAACTATGAACAATGCCATGGCGCACGCACTGGCAACAGAGGCTCCACCATGTAAAGGATGGCAACGTCCATGGAGGACATAAATTGCCAGACTCAGGAGAACATGGTAACACTTCTAAATAGATGGTCATCTATGGAGGATAGATGGGCATCTATTGAGGAGAGAAACCAAAGGTTCATGGACGTCCTTGTTATGAAGAATGTCAGTGGAGACATGGGTCCTCATGGCCCCACTGATGTGCAGCAAGGTGCTCTCCATCTACTTGCTAGCAGAGAAGTGCAGGTGGCCCATGAGAGGGACGATGGTGGGAGGAGATATGGAAGTGGGGGCTCCTCTCCAAGCGATCAAACTTCCACTCCCTTGCCAACCCCTCGGTCAGAGCCCCAGATGCCTCCCCGGACACTGATGGCCGAGTCTGCCCCTGCACAGCTGCAGGAGGAGCAGACTTTGGCGGGGCCCTCACAGGCTCCAAAACCCAGAGGACAACCGCCAAAGGCATCTAAGCAGGCGCAGCAGGGAAGTGAGCAGGCTGCCTCTACATGTGCTAAAGCCACAGGGGTAACACCATGCAGAAGCAAGCGTAAAAGAAACATCCCACATAAATAATCACAAGGGTAGTCACTTGGGTGATTTGCTATAAATGAATGTTAAATTTCTGTTCTTTTACTTTGTTGCAATAAATTCTTTTTTTCTGAATGTTTGCAATCGTTGCCATATGTGTGCTCACAATTGCAAGTGGCAGAGTGAAGGGTAAGGGCACCTTTTATGTCCAGCAATGGTGGTGACAGTGCAAGGAAGGCACAGTTCATTGTAGAGATGCTCTATGGTGTTGAAGTGGGACGATGCCAACCTTCATGCGCATGTGGCAGCCACATATCTGTGCTGCATAAATGTAGGTGAATCTGGAATTGATTAGGCCATTCCTGGCATCATGGGCAGCAATGTGCTCGCGTTCTGGTTGCATTGGGACAGCCGCCTCCTCCAGGTGTTCCTCGTGTGGAACCTCATTCTGCTCCTCCTCTTCCTCCTCCTCCTCCTCATCTGAAGAGGCTGTGCGCTCTGCGCCTTGTTCCTCAGGAAGCACTAATCCTCGCTGCAGTGCAATGTTGTGCAGGGCACAGCAGACAACGACGATTCTCGAGACCCTGGCTGGTACGCACTGAAGGGCTCCACCAGATCTGTCCAGGCATCTGAAGCGCATTTTCAGCAACCCTACTGTTGGCTCTATGAGACTTCTGGTGGAAATGTGGCTTTGATTGTAGCGCTCCTCAGACTCGTTTGATGGACTCCTCAAAGGTATCATTAGCCACGTCTTCAGGGGATAGCCCTTGTCTCCAAGGAGCTAGCTGAAAAGTTTATTTGGAGGTGCGAAGAGCTGCGGGAGGGTGGACTGGCGCAGGATGTAAGAGTCATGGCAACTGCCAGGGAACTTGGTGCACACATGCATGATGCTCTTCCTATGGTTGCACACCAGCTGCATGTTAAGGGAGTGGAAGCCCTTGTGGTTGACAAGTGCTGCTGGGCTCTGATGGGGTGCCCTGATGGCCACATATGTGCAGTCGATGAAGCACTGTACCCATGGGAAGCCAGCCAGATTGACAAAGCCGAGCGGGCGCTCGATAACACTAGCTTCATCAGTGGAAAAGTGGATGTAATTGCGGACTTGTGAAAGAGGGCATCGGTGACTTGCGTGATGCATCTGTGGGCGGCCGACTGGGAAATGCCGCTAATGTCTGCTGCAGATCCCTGGAAGGAGCCTGACACAAAGAAGTTGAGGGCGGTGGTGACTTTGACAGCCACTGGTAAGGGGTGTCCACCAGGTCCTCTGGGCTGCAGGTCTTGATCGAGCATTGTGCAAATGTCTGCGATGACCTGTCGCGATAGTCTCAGCCTCCTTTGGCACTGCTGTTCACTCATGTTGAGGAGGCTCATCCTCTGCCTGTAAACCCTGCGTTGGGGGTATCTTCTGTGGCGCGGTGCAGCTCTGCGCTGATGCCCTCTGTCCTGTGCAGCAGCAGGTAGTTGAGGAGAAGGTTGGCACTCTTGTTGTTGGTGCTGCTGGTGTGCCTGGTTCTGCTGCTGCTGCAGCTGATCGTGCTCAGATTCTGAGGACCAGGATGAAAGAGTATAAATCGTTCCCATTTGCTGTTATATATGGTGGGTGAGGATGAGATGTTAGAAGCAATCTGTCAATAGGGAGAGAGGTTATTCCAAGGAGGTGACAGTGGATATAGAGTTTACACCACATACTTACTGTCTCAATAAAGATCAAATGTGTCTTCCCAATCCTGAAATCAGCAACTTCTCACATTGGAAAGTGAACAGATGTGAAATGTTAGCTTTTATACTACATTTGCAGCTGTGAACAATTCAGCTCGATTGAACTCCCGACCTACTTACCTGATGTGATCTTTGAACGACATGAACCTCATTAAAAATGTGGTAAAATAGAAATAGGCTGGCAAAATAGTAGTTTACAAATGTTTAACAAGCATTTAACTATCTTAACTGCCTCCCCCGCCTCTTGGTGTCGGGTCTGTTCTGCAATCGCAGACCCGACAGTTTGGAAACTTACATGGAGGTGGGTTCGGAGCAGTCTCCCAACCCGCCATCAGTCATTTCAATTTTGACAGCGGACCCGCCTCCAACCCCACCCTCTGAGCGCCGGCAAAATCGCGGCCATAGTCTCTTGATATTGACTTATATAGGCTTATATAAGAATGAAAATTAACATTCTTGCTGGGGTTTTGTGTCCTCCACCCAACGACCTTTTGACAGAACTGGGCCAGATAAGGATATGGGAATGGTTTGAAGATATCGTTGCGCCCGTTCCCTGGGCATAAAACAGGCGCAATGATAACCAATTTAGCACGCCAGAGCCCTGCACCCAGTCTGCACGAATGTTCGGCCCACTGCTAAATTGGCCAGGGCCTTTTTTTTTAGGCACCCTAGCGGCTGCCTGAAGTGAGCTGAGGCCTCATTTCAATATTGAAATAAGGCTCCTGCGCCCATTTCTGATCAGGATTCCTAAATTCAGTTAGACTGGTCAGAGCTTGCATGGTCTCGTCTGACTAGTACTTGTGGCCCCGATATTTACTCAGGGCCATGAAGAGAGTGGCGGGGGGGGAGGATTTCCAGATGGGAAGCCCAGAAGTACCCCAGACATCCTGCAGAAATTAACTGCAGGATGACTTTTTAATTTTTTCAGCAGGTCTCCCGTCCAACAGCCAGCCTGACTGACAGGGGGGTGGTTGGTGGGGGGAGGGGGGAGGGTGTCAGAGATCAGGTTGGGGGAGTCAGAAATTGGATGGGGGAGTCAGAGACTGGAATAGGGGAGTCGGAGAGCAAGGTGGGGGCAGTCAGAGATTGCAGGGGGAGATGGAGAGTGGGGTGGGGGAGGGGAGTTGTAGATCGGGGTGGGGGAGTCGGAAATCGGGGTGGGGGAGTCAGAAACTGTGCTGGGAGTCGGAGAGTGGGGTGGGGGGAGTAGGAGATCGCGGGGGGCGGGGGGGTGGGGGAGTAGGAGATCGCGGGGATGGGGGTGTTGGATGATGATGGGGTGTATAACAAGGAAACATTCCTGCTCTTCCTGGCCCACAAGCAGTGCTGTAAAAATGTAAAAATGCACTTTTGCTCATGGATCCGGCCCTTCTTACCCCTTTTACCTGAGGGGATTCCTAATCCCCTCGAAACCCGGCCTCCATGGGTTTAAAATAAAAATGCAATTAAAATAGAGGCACGCAGCCTCCTTAAAAGATTTTACTGAGTGACCCAACGAATTGGTCGCCCGCCCGCCTGCCCGCCCGACCTGCCTCCATCAAAACCGGAAGTGGCAGGGTTGGAGGCGGGTTGGAGATTTAAATTTTTTTTACTTCCCACCCGTCCCCAACCCACCTATCCTTGGAGGTTCAAATTTCAACCTCTGAGTTGTGAGTGGGCTAACCAGTGGTCCTTAAAGGGTCAGCTGCAGGTCACTCATAAAAAAAGCCCCAAAACTTTGAGGAATTTTGTTTCTCGTGGAGTGAGAAGGAGCAGGAATGCTCCCCCGGTTCCACAAAACAATTGTGGGCTATTGCTGGCCTGTGCTCACTCATTCCCCCGTCCCTGATCACCACACCACTCCAGAACTTACCTGCGGATCATGGCACTGGCCGAAATTAGCTCGGGGCCCACTTGCAAACTGTGTCAGAGCGCCCGATTGGTGCCCGCAGCTTGCTGGAATTATGAGGATGAGACCTGAGGGCGAATTTATGATGGTTCTCGGGCCTCTTCGACTTGGCACGCCATTGCTGCGAGCCGCCGGAATCATGCACGGAGTTATATTGGGGGGATTACACAGGGAGCGGAGTTACATTGGGGGAAATTGCACAGGGGGCGGAGTTACATTGGGGGAAATTACACAGGGGGCGGAGTTACATTGGGGGAAATTACACAGGGGCGGAGTTACATTGGGGGAAATTACACAGGGGGTGGAGTTAATTGGGGGAAATTACACAGGGGGTGGAGTTACATTGGGGGAAATTACACAGGGGCGGAGTTACATTGGGGGAAATTACACAGGGGGTGGAGTTAATTGGGGGAAATTACACAGGGGGTGGAGTTACATTGGGGGAAATTACACAGGGGGCGGAGTTACATTGGGGGAAATTACACAGGGGCGGAGTTACATTGGGGGAAATTACACAGGGGGTGGAGTTAATTGGGGGAAATTACACAGGGGGTGGAGTTACATTGGGGGAAATTACACAGGGGGCGGAGTTACATTGGGGGAAATTACACAGGGGGTGGAGTTACATTGGGGGAAATTACACAGGGGGCGGAGTTACATTGGGGGAAATTACACAGGGGGTGGAGTTACATTGGGGGAAATTACACAGGGGGCGGAGTTACATTGGGGGAAATTACACAGGGGGCGGGGTTACATTGGGGGAAATTACACAGGGGGTGGAGTTACATTGGGGGAAATTACACAGGGGGTGGAGTTACATTGGGGGAAATTACACAGGGGGGGAGTTACATTGGGGGAAATTACACAGGGGGTGGAGTTACATTGGGGGAAATTACACAGGGGGTGGAGTTACATTGGGGGGAAATTACACAGGGGCGGAGTTACATTGGGGAAATTACATAGGGGCGGAGTTACATTGGGGAAATTACACAGGGGGTGGAGTTACATTGGGGGAAATTACACAGGGGCGGAGTTACATTGGGGGAAATTACACAGGGGCGGAGTTACATTGGGGAAATTACGCAGGGGGTGGAGTTACATTGGGGGGAAATTACACAGGGGCGGAGTTACATTGGGGAAATTACACAGGGGCGGAGTTACATTGGGGGAAATTACACAGGGGTGGAGTTACATGGGGGAAATTGCACAGGGGGTGGAGTTAATTGGGGGAAATTACACAGGGGTGGAGTTACATTGGGGGAAATTACACAGGGGTGGAGTTACATGGGGGAAATTGCACAGGGGGTGGAGTTAATTGGGGGAAATTACACAGGGGTGGAGTTACATTGGGGGAAATTACACAGGGGCGGAGTTACATTGGGGGAAATTGCACAGGGGGTGGAGTTAATTGGGGGAAATTACACAGGGGCGGAGTTACATTGGGGGAAGTTGCCTAGGGGCGGAGTTACATTGGGGGAAATTACACTGGGGCAGAGTTACATTGGGGGAAATTACACCGGGTGGAGTTACATTGGGGAAATTACACAGGGGCGGAGTTACATTAGGGGGCAATTACACCGGGTGGAGTTACATTGGGGAAATTACACAGGGGCGGAGTTACATTGGGGGAAATTACACAGCGGGGGAGTTACATTGGGGGAAATTACACAGCGGGGGAGTTACATTGGGGAGTGGGAGGTTCGCTGGGGCAGGGGGGAGTTTTCACAAGGGGTGGCATTACATAGGGGAGGGGTTACACGGTGGAGGGAGTTTCACCAGGGGTGGGGGGGCGGGGTCGGTTCACGTTGTATGTAAAGTGGCTGCTGGCATTTATGCTGTTAAATCTACTTTACATAAACTGCCAGAAAACTGATAAAACTTATAAAACTTGGTCTACAAGTCTGCCACCAGTCTACGGAACCTTGAATTGAACTGGTTTACAGACGCTGGGCTGCTGGAATTTGGATTAAAAGAGCAATATTAATGGCCCTAGAGAATAGCAGTGTGTCAGCTGATCTCCGTTGGGATTGTGGTAGGGACACTATGTTTGGCTTTAATGATTTTGAGTTTGGGAGGGGAAAACTGGTCAGGATTTCCACTTCCGATTTCAATCCAATGACCCGTGCTGAAATGTGCACATGAGGGAACATCGAGTGAGAATTGAATCGTGCTTGGCAGTGATAGCCCTATGGTCAAGCAGCTTGCCTATGTTCACACATGAAGAATGAAGGGTGAGCTACTGGAAAGGAACCAGTGCTCATGGAACTGTACCAAAGCAAGAATACCCTGAGGAAAGAAGGGTGCAAAATTGGCAGAAAAAGGTTAAGGGGGTGGGGTGGGGGAGGGAGGGGCGTTGGAATTGCAACAGTTCAGAAGAAAATGCTCCAAACCTCTTTTTGTATATCTGGAATTGGAACTCTGAAACTCTGGGGCTGATTTTGCCAATGGGAAGCTTTTGGAGGCGGGACTCCCACTTGTCGGGTTTCAGTCCCGCCTCCAACAACTTCTGGCCAACCCATGCTATTTTCCCTTGATTGACCTTGTTAAGCCCGCCCAGTGGGCTTAGCAGGCCAATTAAGGGAAAGCCAGTTGCAGAGCACGTCAAAAAATTTTGACAGATGAATTGTCATTGTTTGACAGCTCTGTGAAGCTGTCAAACATTGACATTCTCTATAGTTTGATGAGGTCTTGAATCCAAGACCTCATCAAACTTCTTTCTTTTACAGAAATGAGATGGTTGTTGCATCTGAGAATGCAACGGCCACCTGTCATTTCCAACGCGGAGGTGCGAGACTCTCTGCATACACACCGACTGAAGCCTGCAGGAAGAAACAAAGGTAAGTATACTTTTAATAACACTTTGTACTTACCTCAGATACTCACCGCTACACTCTTGCACCCATCACTTAACTTCACAGCGCACTATTGCACTCCCCGACCTCCGCAGACCCAGTGCTCGCTGAGCTGAGCTGGCGGGTTTCAGAGCCTTCGGGAAGCCCGCATTTGTGAGGACAAAAAGGGGATAATCCTATTTTCTGCCTGTTAGCTACCTGTAAACAGGCAGTTAATAGGCTTTAATCCCTTCCCGCCTCCAAGGAGACGGGGTGCGGCGTGGGATGGCTACCCGCCTCCTGGCAAGATGGCATGGAGGCAGGTTGGGGGCAGGTTGGGCACCCGCTCCCAAATTCTGCCATTTTCCCGGCAGTTCCGCCTCCATACCCGCCTCCTCAGGGCTGGCAAAATCGCCCCCTGTATTTCCAAGAAAGCACCTGGAAGTTTTCAATGTGTGAAAATGGCTGTAATTTTGCCTGCCTGGGCAGGTCCGGTGCGGGCGGTATCTGTGGTGGGTCCGGACCCCGCTGCTGGCTCCATCTCGCTGCTGAAAATGAATTTACCTTAATGGGGCCTAGTAAGCAGCCCAATTAGATGGAGCGGGTCTGGTGACATCATTCATAACGTGTTTTCAGCTGGGATCCTTAAAGGGACTCTGGCCACATTACATTTGACGTTTCATCTAACAAAGTGGGTGTTGAATCTTTACTCTACAATAACATAATAAAAGTTATATATGAGTGACAAAGAAATATTTAAATAAAATTATCATGAAGTAATATGATGTCATCTATAAGTACGATCAAGAACATAACTAAAAAAGTACATTAATTGGGAAGTTATTGGTGCTTTAGTCACGAATCTATAGACTTTTGTATCAGTAACTGGTACAAATAAAAGATGTGTGTGTATAGGTAATACATAAAATTAAGCAGATTTTAAATGTAATTGTAAAGGGGTGGATTTACAATCTTACGCAAGTTCAGTGGAAGAGCTGCGGAAACCCTGACAAACAGTGTAAGTGGCGCTTACAATGTGTTTCTGGGATTTCTGCAGCTCTTCTGTTGAAGTTAACAATGATGCGGAGATGCCGGTGTTAACAATGGACAAGTGAGAGAACCTCCGCAGAAATTCACCCTAAAGTCTCAGACTGAAAAATTACATTAGTCATATTCAGGGGCTGAAAGTAAATTGAACCAGTGGACTGAGTGATGGGAATGAAATTGTTACAGTTGATGACTTGATTTAATGGGCCGAAAATTGATCCCGGGACGCGAGAGTACGCACTGCGTACTCTCGCGTATTCCCACTCCAATTGCCGGTTTTCTGCATGCCCTGCGCATGCGCTGAAAACCGGCAATTGCTCTTCCGAAAAGGGGGCGGGGCCTGGGTGCATCGCGTGCGCGCTACAGGCTGCGCGCACGCTGTGCACTTCATGCTTTGGATGCGCAGGTAAGTAGGGAAGATTTTGGAAATGTAAAAAGGAGGAGTAAGACCCGCTTTTAAGAAGGTAAGTAGTGAATTAAGTATTTTTTTGAATTTTTTTTTACAGGTATATCTTTTTTATAGACTTTAAAGACAGGTAAGTTTATTTTTATAACTTTTTAAAAGATTTTAAATTTTTTCAAAAATTTAATTTTTTATTTAAAATGGTTAATTTAATTAACTATACTTATTTTATTAATGTGATGGTTTTTTTTAAAAATTTAATTGAGGTTTAGCTGTTATTTTGGGGGGGTGTAAGATTCATAAGTCTCACAGCCATGCTGTGAGACTTATGAATGGAAGATGGTGTGCTGCCATTGGCTCTAACTGAGTCACGTGATCCCACAGCTCGCACGAATTCACTACGCCGCTGGGATACGCAAGCCCAGCACAGCAGCTGTCTGGAACATCAAGTTCGTGCGAGCTGGATCAGAAAAAGCATAAGCGAGGTGAGACATCGCGGGGAAGGCTTACCCCCGCGGGAACAGAGCGAGATCAATTTCTGGGCCAATGTGTAACTGGACAATCACAGTATACTGTGAGAAAAACCTGACCAGAAACAACACTAAAACTTATCTAAATGGTAGATGTCATTTTTTATAGTGCTGATCAATTCACTGCAATTACTGTTGGGTTGGAAGGCAACAGCTGAGAATGGCCAGTGAAAAATGTATTTCCCTCACCATCCAGAGTAGGATGGGAGCCTTCAGCACTCACATCCCTTCAGGAATTTCTGAATTAACATTTACCAGTAGATTTTCAAGTAGAACAGAATCTCCATCAATCTGTTAGCTGATGTAATCAACATGTTTTTATTTTGGTTTGCTTTTCATGCTGTTAAGTAATCAGCTGGAGCAATGGCCATGGAACTCCCTTAGTTTGACAGACGTGGTTCCCGAGCTGCGTGAATCCCGTGGCCATGCAGGGAAATTTAAAAAGTAAGTGAAAAAAGGCTCTTATGTGTCTGTAAACTACCTGATAATCAAATCAATTAGGTCCCCGCCGCTGCCGGGCGGGTCGGCTCCGCGATGACACGCGCCTGGGGGAAAGGTGCGTGGGAGCAAGATGACAGTGGGTTCCTGACCCGCTGTCAAAAATAACAACTTTCCCACCGACCCGCCATCGATCTCGCCCGCTACCACCCCGGAAAATTCAGCCCATTGTTGTGTAAATCTGCTTCAAGCAGCTTTAAATTGCAGGATCAGTTAGTTATTTTGATAGAAGTGCCAATGCAAGCAGAAAATATTGTTTACCTCGAAAAACGTGTTAACGTTGCTCAAATAACTGAAGCATCACACGAAGCTGTCTAGCTGTGTAACGTACATTGCTGGCAAATCGGAATTCTTCACATTTCGTATTCTCCCCCAAAAATAATGGATCAAAGAAGAAGAAAAGCATACTGTTCATTCAATCACTGTGTGCAGACCCCCACAAAGAATCACTGAGTTAAGGTACTTGTGTTGTAATTATCACATCTACTGCCTGAGGCCTATTAGTATATTCAGTAATAATGAGGGGCCAATTTCAATACACAACACATTAGGAGCAGCAGCCTGCAAAGTCTTCTCACCTCTGATGGAGGGGAAATAACACAGGCAGCTGGTACTGAACATCTGCTTCAGAGGAGACTCGCAAACTGCAGTCTGTTGTCTGAGGAAAGTCAAGAGTGGATTAAGATCACCTTGATCCAAATTCACTGCTGCAGTCCCAGAGTTTATAGCCCCTGTGTCCAGTATCAAGGATTATATACTATACTACAGTTGCTATTTCATGGGGGAAGGGGTAGGGGCTGGGCTTTGAAACTCTAGCCCCTCACCCCATAGAAATCCTAATTAATGGTCCAAGTCCTCAAAGCTGAATGACGCTTACAATGACCTCTCTGAATGAACTCATACAGCCCACAATAAGAAAAGGATAGAGAAGAGACAAATGAAAGAAAAAGAAAATATAGTGTAAAGGAAACGGGAAAAAGCATAAATATTTGTTTTAAGTTAGATCAGCACCATATTGCTTGGTTTATGTGTTAGTGGGATTGCTGTGACCTATATCAGGTTTGTTGTACAATTGTCACAGTCTCACTTTTTTTCTTCCAATATTAAACTGACCTGTCAATCATTTCAATCTTTGGTAGAGGGTGAGAATCCCTATTTTTAATGTATTTTGCTTAGGTCTGACAGTGCCATCCCTGGCTGAGAGAATAGGGTGGTGACCAGTTCCAAGGCTTCAACCAATGCCACCCTGCAGATCCTTTTAAGTCACATTTGTATTGTTCTTTGACTACTGGCTCCTGCAGCCCCGGTCATCTGCAGTCGGCAGCCAGATGAAGCTAAAACTGATGGATTTTGTTAAAGCAGTGGTCTGGAAGACCCATTTTTCCCTGCGGCTAATCCAAATATATGTAGTACATCTAGGTACATCCCTTGATGACATCATCAGGTCGTGTTAAAAGGTCTTTATGCATATGCCCCAGTGTTGTATATGTTTTGCGTGTTGCAAAGTCATTAACTGATGATGTCATGATTATTTTGCACATGTGCAGTCGCCAATTTGTTACAACCACTCTGCACATGCAATTCCCCTAATTCACTGGGAGACTAGCAGTGCAATTTAAAAGTAAATTCAGGGGCGGGATGGTCTTGGACCACGTGGCCTATAATCAGTTTCACTGGGTTGTTTACAACATTGAGTCCTGACGGTGGGCTCTCGCACAGCTGACAGTGTGAGACTCCTGCTTCAGGAACTGGTGAGGTAAAAACTCCACTGACAGCGGTGCAAAAGGGTCCACAGACTGGCTGCTAAAAGCTGGCTGATAGCAGTCAAGATGACTATTTTTCACTGCCTCCTTATGAGAAAGTGCCAAGCCTAAGCAGAAGATCAGAG
The DNA here is from genome assembly GCA_030390025.1 of Squalus acanthias. Lineage (NCBI taxonomy): Eukaryota > Metazoa > Chordata > Chondrichthyes > Squaliformes > Squalidae > Squalus > Squalus acanthias. The sequence continues at coordinate 74,448,094 of CM059428.1, forward strand.
ACTCACACCTATATCTTGCCACACTGCCATGTGGCATAGTTCCAACAGCCTGCAATGGGCCTACCGAATGTGGTGGCAGTCTGAATAAATATAAACAGAGGCGAGCATGGAGATTGTAAAACTATGGGTTTGGGGACACTAGGAATCAACTTGTCGTCATGACGCTCATAGTGGGAGCTGAACAACAGCACCCAGTTGTTAGTGTTCATCAAACTCTGTTCATAATCATTTAATTAGGGATTCAGAGACCTGAATCTTTCAGTTATAAAGGTGTCAGCCTTGGCTCAGTGGTAGCATTCTCACCTCTGAGTCAGAAGGTTGTGGGTTCAAGCCACATTCTAAGTACTTGAGCACATAATCTAGGCTAACATTTCAGTGCAGTACTGAGGGAGTAGATGAGATGTTAAACCAAGGTCCTGTCCTGCCTTCTCAGGTGGATGTTAAAAGATTCCATGGCTCTATCTAAAGAAGAGCAGGGAGTTTCACTGGGGTCCTGGCCAACAGTTATCCCTCAACCAACATCACTAAACCATATTATCTGGTCATTTATCTCATTGTTGTTTGTGGGACCTTGTTGTGTGCAAATTGGCTGTTCTGACCACATTATGACAATGACTGCACTTGTACATTATTGGCTGTGAAGCTTTTTGGGATCCAGAGATCATGAAAGGTGCTACATAAATGCAAGTTCTTTTTTTATAAAGACTTCTAATACATACTATTGCATCATGATCCAAGGTTTCATTTTGCTTTTTCAACATCTATGAACCACTAGTTTAATCATTAGTTTTCAGAATTTAGTGATAAATGTTGACCTGGATATTCCAAGTTGCTGCTGTTGCCTAAATAGAAAATAAACCATTCTTTTGCTGTCTCGTTGTATTTTCAGGTAAAGCAGTTGTTAAAGCAGTCAACTGAAGGTATACAGTATCTGCGGAGTTAGCAAATCTCACCTGGGACTGCAGTTTGGGTGCTACAGTAGTTTCAGTGCCCAAGACTACGGAGTGGAAAAATCAGGTAAAGACCCTGCTCCAGATCGCTATCCAGTGATCCCCACTGGAAAGTATACACGAGTGAATGTCAGGTGAGAACAGGTGCTTGTTTGTGATGCTCCCCATGTTCGTATAGACTGCCCACATTTACTGTCTAAGCTCAGGCGTATACATTTGGGTGTGGTATCAGAGGGCAGCTAGTGCCCATGGAAGTGCATCCCAGTATAATTCAGTGCCTATGGGAGAGGAAACGAGAAAAGTTTAAAGGAACAAAAATCAGATCTGTTCTACTGTAGCACTGTATGACCCTGAACTTCTGTAGGTTCTCACATTCTCCCGCCGTAGCTTTTTGCAGGAGATCAGCAGAACCCCCAGAGAAATGGTGTACCTGGCCATTTACACTATTTATCTGAAGGTTCTGTTAATCTCCTGCTGGAGGATCTTGCGGAAGTTCAAGCAAATATGTTTTCAGTGATTCTGGGGATTCAGATATATTTTCTTGATCATGCTTCAGTTTTAGGAGGAAAGCTTCAATTTTTTAATGATGTTACAAACTGTTGATACAAAGTAAAAGAATAGTTAAAGAGCAAGTAGGACCACTCAGAGATGAAGGAAGGAGTCTCATTGTGGAGGATGAGGGTATAATGGAGATATTGCATAAATATTTTGCATCGGTTTTTATAAATGGCAGTTGACGTAAGAACATAGGCATTGCGGAGGAGAATATGGAACAATTGATGAAACTAACTGTAGAAATAGAATTGGTTCTGAAATAATTAGCAGGACGCAAAGTCACTGGGTCCTGATGGATGCACACTAGCCTGTTCAAAGAAATCAGAGGAGATAGCAGAGGCTCTGGTCATAATTTTTTGATCCTTCTTAAATATGAAATATTTCATGGGACTAGAGAGTAATCCTTGTAATACTCTTGTTCAAAGGATACACCAGGAGACTACAAACCAGTTAGTTTAACATCAGTTGTGAGCTATCTCTTGGGGGGAAAAATTGGGTAGTGCCCATTTTGGGACGCTAACGTTGCCGGGGCGCTAAAAATGAGCGCCCCGTAAAGGTTAGCACCCCTCCCCCGTAAATTCAGTAGTAGCGCCCCAAGAAGGAGGTGGAGCACTACTGGAAGCGCTCCCCCTCCTTCTTGGGACACTACTACTCAATGTCGCGGCGCTACATGCAGCAGCGCCACGCATGGTGGCACATAGCGCCGGGTCATTACAAACCTCCTCCCCTGATTAAAGGGGAGGGGCCTAGCCTGCGCGCATCGGGGCCCTGCCGGACCACCCGGGAGCTGGGTGCTGTGGAAACAGCCCGGCACTCAAGAGGAGTGCCGGCTGAGTGATCGCGGCGGGCACCCTGCATAGAAATGTTAAAGGTGGGCAGGTGCTGGCAGTCGGCCAAAATAAAAATGGCCGCCCAACACCTGCTCTTTAAGTCGCACCACCGCACGCTACCGCCGCTGCAAAACCGCCCCCTGATCCTGTTGGTCCCATCGCCCGGTGATAGTTCAGGGGGTGCAAGGGAAGTTGCTCTCTTTAAAGATTTAATTAAAGACAGATAATTCTATCATAAATGAAGAGAGAATTGCAGCAGAGTGCGAATCACAGCTAGCAAAACCAGAGTTATACTGCATGCTGCACCTGGCTGCGAATGGCACTCTGCCTACCAGAACATAACTTCCGCTCATGGGTGCTTACATGAATATACAGTTTTCGGCTCCTCCATGGCCACTACTTAATTTTGGAAGTGCAATCAGCAATATCTGCTTTCTCATACAGGAAAACGACTCAATACTAAGTTTATAAAGTGACCAGAAGACCCAACAGACTGCCTGAGCACTTTTGAAACCCAACTTCACACCAGGCTGGCATTGTATTCCATCTGGTGCAAAGTCCAATTGGTGTGAGATGGCTTCCTGGAGGGGATCTGTCACATCATGGGTTTAATGTACTCAGGTGTCAGATCCATGAGACAAGCAGAAAGGAAATGATGACGGCAAGACAGCAACAGATGAAATGACAGAGAGATGAAAAGGGAATGAGAGAGATAAAGAGAGAATGAATGAGGAAGACAGGTCAAAGGGAATGAGGGAAAGAAACAAGGATAGAGGGAGGGAATGAGAGCTACAAGGACAGAGTGAATGAGAGACATGGATGGCAGGGAACAAAACAAGGAGAGAATGAGTGAGTGAGTGAGTGAGTGAGTAAAAGGATGACCAAGAAAATGTGACAAAGAGAGTATAAGAGGCAAGAAGAGAATAAGACAAACTAAACAGAAGAGAAGGAATGTCACAGAGACAGAGAGACAGAGAATAAAAGAGTGAATGTGCAAGACAGGGACAGAGGAAATGAGAAAAATAGGCAATAAAAGAGACAGGCATGAAATGAGAGAAGAGACAAGGACAGATGGATGGATGGGGGAATGAGAGGTGAAGAAAGAGACAAGGAGAGAAAGAGACAAGGAGAGAGAGGATGAAAGGAAGAGAGAGAATGAGAGTAAGGATTAAAGCAGGAATGAAAGATGAGAGAAGAGGGACTGTGAGATGGCAGGGAGAGAGACAATGACAGAGAGAAGGAAAGGGTAAAAAGAGGGGGGGAAATAAGACAAGGACCAGGAGAAAGAAGGAATGAGAGGGAAGGAATGGGAAAGGGGCATGAACGAATATAGTCCTGATTTCAAGTAAAAATTTTGAAATAAAGCATGTCAACATTCAAATCAATGGGCTAAATTTCAAAATTGCTTGGAGGTCATGCTTTAGTCAGATTGAGAATATGAGGGAGCCCATTAGAGCATTATATTTCAAATGTGTGGTTCTTTGTCAGGATACAAATTCTTTTTCCGGCACTTGAACTTTGAAAGGCTGGCCACCTTTGACTTAGGGAAATCAGCCTTGAAAGGATGGAGAGAGTCTGGATAACTGAGGGCGGATCCATGTGGGAAAGCATGGTTGACCTTGGGGATAATCCGACACCTGGGAAAGGTCATGGGTGAAATTGAACAGTAAATATTAAGTTTATAGAAATTGTCAGTTAACGCTAATAGTTTGAAGATGTTCTCCTTGAATGTTAAGTGTATCAATAACTCAGTTAGAAAACTACATCCTCATGAATTGGCTATGTTGAGGTCTTGCTCTTCTTCAATGAAAAATTATCTGAATGAACCAATATCTTACCAAGTGTTTTTTTTAATGCAGTTTTCATAAGACAGAGCTGGTTTGACTAAAAGCAGCACAAAGGGTGTTTGCAGTAGGCAAGCTTCCTGAATCCCTACCTTGACCAAATATATTTGATTTTGCTGAAGGAAAGGAAAGATTGTAAAAACTGGGGATGCTACCCTCTGTCAGCATGTCACTGCTGAATGTTGTCTGTGAACCAATGGGGAAGAATTAACAACTGTACTCGAGGTAGCATCACTGCATATGATACATGAAGACCAGGAAGTAGGTCTTTGTGAAGGAGAGGATATGGGGTCAGAAGCTCAGCTCAGGGATTAATGGGATGGCAATGTTGCAAACAGTCTGTTTCAGTCTTAGACAGTTGCCAGGAAGGTGGTGGAGTCTGTGGTGCGGAAACAGAGATTGCGCCGGGGACCGAAGACAATCGTTTCAGTCTTATTGGATGAGCAGAAATTTCCTCCAATTAAATATTGGGAAGATCGAAGACCGATGTCCATAACATCTCCTGTCTCCATTCCTGCCTCTGCTGCTGAAACCCTCATCCATGCCTTTGATCCCTCCAGAGTTGATAATTCCAAAGCATTCCTGGCCAGCCTCCCACCTACCATCCTCTGTAAACCTGAACTCATCCAAAACTCTGCTGCCCATATCCTAACTTGCACTGTCCCGCTCACCCATCACCCCTGTGCTCACTGACCTACATGGGCTCCCAGTCCGGCAGTGCCTCGATTTAAAAATTCTCATCCTTGTATTCAAATACCTCCACGGCCTCACCCCATCTTAACCTCTGTAACCTCTTCCAGCCCTACAACCCTCTGTGGTTTCTGCGCTCCTCCAATTCTGGCCTCTTGCCCATCCCCGATTTCTTTCGTTCCATCATTGGGGGCCGTACTTTCAGCTGCCGAGGCCCTAATCTCTGGAATTCCCTCCCTAAACCTCTCCGCCTCTCTACCTCACTCTCCTCCTTTAAGTCGCTCCTGAAAACCTACCTCTTTGACCAAGCTTTTCGTCACCTATCTTAATATCCCCTTATGTGGCTTGGTATCAAAATTTGTCTGATAACGCACCTTGAAGCACTTGGGACTTTTTACTATGTTAAAGGCGCTATATAAATGCAAGTTGTTGTTATTGATATTGCAGCTGATTAAAGAATGGATGTCAGACAAACAGTCTGGCATCACAGAGGAAGTGGAGCTATTGAGGGAGGTGCTGGAGAGGTAAAGCTGGGTGTTATCAGCATATATAAGCAAGCTGACCCCAAGTCTGTGTACAATATCACCAAAGGGCACTATGTCGATGAGGAAGAGTTGGGAAGGTTTTTCTTCATTGATTTGATGTTGTTGAGTCCACTCTGGAGTATGCAAAGGATGGATTCAGCATTTAGGGGACTAGAATAACTGCAGAAGTGCTTTTATTGAGAGCATTCTGTAATATAAAGGGGGATAAGAATCTCATAATTCTAACCTCAAATTAATTCAAAGCATAGTGAAATCTGATTGATAAATTTGACTGGTGGTGATGTACTGCCGGAACCTAGAGTATAGCATATATAAAATTCTCTACTGGAAGTACGTTAGAAACTAATGGCAATTGCTCACCAACCATCAGTGTAAGTCATGTTCTATATTTTAAGTTTTGTTTTTCTACAAGCAAGTCAATGAGATCCTGTAAATTCTCCTGAAGCAAAAAAAAATCCACAATGAAACCAATCTTCGATTTGCTGAAAATGCTCAGTTGGTAAATGTAGTGTCTGGTGTGGTACTGAGTTATACAGACCAGAAAAATCTCCGTTTTGATCCTAGTCTATGTTGAGATAACTGATCTGAACCGGATAGCAATAGGGGAGCTACAATTGGCTTTGGTGCTCCTGGACTAGGGAGGTGGGGGTGGGGAGAGGGGAAGTTATTTGACAGATTTCCAGTCATCTCTGCTGGAAATTGTGCATGTGTATGGATATCAAATGAGGACTGGATCCAGCTCAGCCATATTGACCCCCATGGTAAAATAGCCTGCCAACGCTCACTGTTTCATCTCACGCATGAAGAATAATCACTAGATTGAGGTACCAAAGGGGTACTGGTATCCATGGAACCATGCTCCAACATGGACCGCCTTCTGGCAGGAGAAATCGATAGCAGGGGAATGATTCCGTTCCAAGTGAAAGTGAGTGCAATATAACTGGCTGTGAATTGTGGAAAATGGTTTGAATAGTATCAAGGCAGAAACAGTACTGCCCCAGAAACCCTCAAAGGCAGTATAATCACAACACTACACGGGGGTGGGGAAGATGAAAAATCCTTTGGAAGTGAAGCTTATGTGAAGGAAATATTGTAAGCACTTTAATTTCCCAGCAATTCTCCCTCTCTAGGGTGCTTTGGGTGCTGGAAGCTGCTAATGAGACAATGTTATTAATCTTAGCCAAAGGAGATAGTAACTCACCCGCAGCTAGAACTTTCCAAAGCCTGTCTGGCTCATAAAACCTGGAGCAGTTCACTTTCATGTGCTTTGGTGCTTATCTGCACTGACAACAATATGGTGACACTTCCCTTCCCCTGATGTGCTAGCCCCAGCTAAGGGCCATGTGAGGTCAATGTTAGCACACTGAGAATTTTATGAGTGGTCAAGAGACATGCTGAAAGGGTCAAGTTACATTAGCAAAGGCACTGCTCACCTTTCTTTTTTAATCTCCCTTCCTGTATTAGAAGAGTTAGTAAAATATTAAAGATAAGATTTTGACAGCCACAAATATTGACTTACGGGAAGCTGGGGAGCAACTGCTGTTCCCCCAGTAGCAATTTGGAGGGTGCAAGGCACCCCAATCTCAGCGGATTTACAGACCCCGATCTGTCAACTGATCTGTTGTCGGCTGCCTGTCGAGCCTGGCTCAGGAACAGTAAGGGTCAAGAGTCAGGGGCGACCTCCGGAAGCTGCTATCTTTTTTACGTTGCGTCCATGCAGAACAAAGATACTGACTTGGGGTGAGCTGGAAAGCAACTGCTATCCCTATTCCCCAGCTAGGAACTCCCCCTGGTGCAGGTGGGGTATTTCTTTTAACAGAATTAAATAGTTGTGTTCCATATACGCTACAATTTGTTTCGGACCCTATGATTAACATTTTTAGAAAACTTTTTATGGCACAGAATTGCTCTTTGAATTTTATCAGTTTGAGTTCTTTCTGGGATCCATTCAGACCCAGAATGGCCAATGCTATCTTCTGTCAATGGTTGTGCACAAAAAGGAATAAAACTGTAACCATCGATTTCCCCTTTAGTTTCTAACATTGTAAATGGGATTCTGATTAATAGAAAAAGTAATTCTGTGCCTTGCCTACTTTACGACGACACTTCCTGTTTGTTAGTTCTGTGGTGCGACAGAATGTAAGAGCAATCGTGGTGGTGTCAGTGGAGGGTGCAATGACAAGAAGTTCTTCTCGCCCAGAATTCACAGTCTTTTCATTATCACTGCAGACTAATTAATGCACAAATAAGGTCAATCATTCAGAGTTTTCAGACAGGCTCATACTCTTGCATTTTTTCTGACTGACGAAGAACTTTCCCTTTACACCTAAAACCCAGACACTTTATAAAAACCGTGTCTTTTGGATGTGGGTGATACTGGCGAGGCAATGTTTATTACCCATCTGTAGTTGTAGTTGCTGGGGATATTTAAGAGTCAACCACATAGGGTGAGACTGGAGTCACATATAGGCCAGAGCAGGTAGGGGAAGCAGGTCCATTCCCTGATGGACATCAGTGAACTGTTTGGGTTTTTATAGACATCTGGCAGCTTTCACAGTCATATTATGGTATTAGGACACAAATTTAATGAATTCAATTTCATAACTTGGTAGCATTTGAATTCACAACCTCTGGGCTGCTAGTTGTAGTATCGTAACCAGTAGGTGACCATATCTATATATAAGTTAACCAGTTTATTTGTTTATCTATTTAGTCATCCTTATTTCATAATGGCTCTGAAATTACACTGTGAGATAATAGTGAATGAAAACTTAAGGGCCGATTTAGTGAGCCTGGATGGAACAGTCACAGATCACACCGATGTCCTGATGTGTGACCTCTGCATTAGGAGCACACATTCAGAAAATTGGCTGCTAAACTTACTTGTCTGAAATGCTTCTCTCTGCAAAGGTGCTAACCCATTTAAAATAAATGGTCCAACACTTCCACCAAAATAGTGGAGAATGACATTTGTCATTCAGGCAAATATGTTAAATGTTCATATATTAGTAAGTCACAATGTAATTTCAGGCCAAGAATTCTTTTTGTTGAAAATAATGTCACCTTACAAATGTTTTTACATTTTTACATTCTGTCAACTTTTCAAAACCAGTTTTACAAGAGTCACAAAAACTATATTAAAAAATGATTGTATTCTTTCTGCAAATGCACACTGTACAGACAACACTGACAGGATCAAAACATTCAAAATAGCTTTTTATTTGTAGTTGTCATTAATACAACATGACTGTATTTGCAAATGATAGGAAATGCTGAAAAACAGCCTTAACTTTAGGGAATGGACAATTAGAATACTTGCTTATCATTGCTGTCTATCATGTGTATGTGTATCTGAAGCTGAGCCAGACCGTTGAAAACCTTGGTGTTGTGTTTGACCAGAGATGAGCTTCCGACCACATATCCGCTCCATCACCAAGACTGCCTACTTCCACCTCCGTAACATCGCCCAACTCCAACCCTGCCTCAGCTCATCTGCTGCTGAAACCCTCATCCATGCTTTTGTTACCTCGAGACTTGACTATTCTAATGCTCTCATGGCCAGCCTCACATCTTCCACCCTATATAAACTTGTGCTCAACCAAACCTCTGCTGCTAGTATATTAACTCACTCCAAGTCTCGTTTACCCATCACCCCTGTGCTTGCTGACCTTCACTGGTTCCCGATCCGACAACGTCTCAGTTTTAAAATCCTCATCCTTGTTTTCAAATCCCTCCATGGCCTCATCCCTCCCTATCTCTGTAACCTCCTCCAGCCCTACAAGCCTTCGATATCTCTGCACTCTTCCAATTCTGGCCTCTTGCGCATCCCCGATTTTAATCACTCCACCATTGTCAGCCGGGCTTTCAGCTGTCTTGGCCCTAAGCTCTGGAATTACCTCCCTAAACCTCTCCACCTCTCCACCGCTCTCTCCTCCTTTAAGATGGTCCTTAAAACCTACCTCTTTGACCAAGCTTTTGATTATCTATCCTGATATCTGCTTCTGTGGCTCAGTGTCAAAAATGTTTTTATTGATATCGCTCTTGTTAAGCGCCTTGGGACATTTTGCTGTGATAAATGTGCTATATAAATGTAAGTATTTGTTGTTGTTGTATTTATATATGAGAGAAATAGAGGGAGGGTCTGTGAGTCCATCTCTGTGAGTGTGTGTTTCCTTAACTCAGGCCAGTTGTCAGTAAGGAACCACCCTAATAATGGGTGTAGTTGGGTTTGACAGTGCATCGCTGCTGAACCTCAGTCCTTTTCACCTAATATTGCACGCCACTCAGCTCCAATGATCACATACCCACTTTGTATGGTTTACGCTTTAGAAAGCTTTGTAGTGATAATTAAGCTGCACTTAAACAAATTGATAGTGACATCTTGTGACATAAACAACCATGATTTGTTTAATTAAGCAACATTCCCTCTTAGTCTGTGTATCTAGATCTTCCAAATTATTGAAAAGCATATTTTTCCAATAAAAGTATGGTCCAATGCCACAGGGTGATTTTCATGGGTTTATAAAAGTACAACAGCCTTTGGTTTGTTTTTTTACAAGTTATAAAAGTTGTAATCTATTTTTCATTTACTGTGAATTTTATCTGAAGATTCAGATGCTATTCAATTTTCAGGTGGAAGTATGAGTTAATAACCTACATGAATAAGCTCTACTGATGGTTCATCGAGCTTATCTAGTGAGCAGCAAAGCCATACAGATCAGGAAAGTCCTAAACTCGGTCCCTGCTCTTTGCCAAGTGACTTGATCTCAGCTGGGGTTGGTGGAACGAGCACTCCAATCATAGAAACATAGAAACATAGAAACATAGAATCTAGGAGCAGGAGGAGGAAATCAGAGGAGGAAATCAGCACGACTTCTTGATCACCATCAGGAAACAGCTGCTGGAAGTGGGCCCGTGTAGATATTGGGGAGGACAGGATCTTGCTCAGCTATGATGCCATTTGCCCATTGAATAGCTCGGCAATCTTCACTGTCTAGGCTCACCAATGAACAATGTTTACTTGGATGAGGTACTGATGGCAACTGGCCCCTGTGGAATGGTACCCCAGCAAGGAGGCAATGCCTTCAGAGGAGCGTGGGAGGGGAGAAAACTGCAGAGAAATGTATATGAAAAAAATCTCTTTACATTCCCAAATCTGTGTAGAAATGAATGATACAGTGGTATGACATACAGACAATAGCTGGGGGTATTGGGATTATCATGATTTGAAAAACCAGCAATCAGTCCTCCCCTAAAGTGCTGGAGAAAAGACTACAATATGTCAATCTCTGCACACATGGGTGGATATTATGTGAGCACAAGCTCAGGGTTGGCTGTGATTTTCCCCTATGGTTATACATGCTCTGGGTCAGGTAGGTTCACTCTGGGTCAGGAAGGTTCACTCTGGGTCAGGAAGGTTCACTCTGGGTCAGGTAGGTTCACTCTGGGTCAGGAAGCTCACTCTGGGTCAGGAAGGTTCACTCTGGGTCAGGAAGGTTCACTCTGGGTCAGGAAGCTCACTCTGGGTCAGGAAGGTTCACTCTGGGTCAAGAAGGTTCACTCTGGGTCAAGAAGGTTCACTCTGGGTCAGGAAGGCTCACTCTGGGTCAGGAAGGTTCACTCTGGGTCAGGAAGGCTCACTCTGGGTCAGGAAGGTTCACTCTGGGTCAAGAAGGTTCACTCTGGGTCAAGAAGGTTCACTCTGGGTCAGGAAGGCTCACTCTGGGTCAGGAAGGTTCACTCTGGGTCAGGAAGGTTCACTCTGGGTCAGGAAGGTTCACTCTGGGTCAGGAAGGTTCACTCTGGGTCAGGAAGGTTCACTCTGGATCAGGTAGGTTCACTCTGGGTCAGGAAGGTTCACTCTGGGTCAGGAAGGTTCACTCTGGGTCAGGTAGGTTCACTCTGGGTCAGGAAGGTTCACTCTGGGTCAGGTAGGTTCACTCTGGGTCAGGAAGGTTCACTCTGGGTCAGGAAGGTTCACTCTGGGTCAGGTTGGTTCACTCTGGGTCAGGAAGGTTCACTCTGGGTCAGGAAGGTTCACTCTGGGTCAGGAAGGCTCACTCTGGGTCAGGTAGGTTCACTCTGGGTCAGGAAGGTTCACTCTGGGTCAGGAAGGTTCACTCTGGGTCAGGTAGGTTCACTCTGGGTCAGGAAGGTTCACTCTGGGTCAGGTAGGTTCACTCTGGGTCAGGAAGGTTCACTCTGGGTCAGGAAGGTTCACTCTGGGTCAGGTAGGTTCACTCTGGGTCAGGAAGGTTCACTCTGGGTCAGGTAGGTTCACTCTGGGTCAGGAAGCTCACTCTGGGTCAGGAAGGTTCACTCTGGGTCAAGAAGGTTCACTCTGGGTCAGGAAGGTTCACTCTGGGTCAGGAAGCTCACTCTGGGTCAGGAAGGTTCACTCTGGGTCAGGAAGGTTCACTCTGGGTCAGGAAGGTTCACTCTGGGTCAGGAAGGTTCACTCTGGGTCAGGAAGGTTCACTCTGGGTCAGGTAGGTTCACTCTGGGTCAGGAAGGTTCACTCTGGGTCAGGAAGGTTCACTCTGGGTCAGGTAGGTTCACTCTGGGTCAGGAAGGTTCACTCTGGGTCAGGAAGGTTCACTCTGGGTCAGGAAGGTTCACTCTGGGTCAGGAAGCTCACTCTGGGTCAGGAAGGTTCACTCTGGGTCAGGAAGGTTCACTCTGGGTCAGGAAGCTCACTCTGGGTCAGGAAGCTCACTCTGGGTCAGGTAGGTTCACTCTGGGTCAGGTAGGTTCACTCTGGGTCAGGTAGGTTCACTCTGGGTCAGGAAGGTTCACTCTGGGTCAGGTAGGTTCACTCTGGGTCAGGAAGGTTCACTCTGGGTCAGGAAGGTTCACTCTGGGTCAGGAAGGTTCACTCTGGGTCAGGTAGGTTCACTCTGGGTCAGGAAGCTCACTCTGGGTCAGGAAGCTCACTCTGGGTCAGGTAGGTTCACTCTGGGTCAGGAAGGTTCACTCTGGGTCAGGAAGGTTCACTCTGGGTCAGGAAGCTCACTCTGGGTCAGGTAGGTTCACTCTGGATCAGGTAGGTTCACTCTGGGTCAGGAAGGTTCACTCTGGATCAGGTAGGTTCACTCTGGGTCAGGTAGGTTCACTCTGGGTCAGGTAGGTTCACTCTGGGTCAGGAAGCTCACTCTGGGTCAGGAAGGTTCACTCTGGGTCAGGAAGGTTCACTCTGGGTCAGGAAGGCTCACTCTGGGTCAGGAAGGTTCACTCTGGGTCAGGAAGGTTCACTCTGGATCAGGAAGGCTCACTCTGGATCAGGAAGGCTCACTCTGGGTCAGGAAAGCTCACTCTGGGTCAGGTAGGTTCACTCTGGATCAGGAAGGCTCACTCTGGGTCAGGTAGGTTCACTCTGGGTCAGGAAAGCTCACTCTGGGTCAGGTAGGGTCACTCTGGGTCAGGTAGGTTCACTCTGGGTCAGGAAAGCTCACTCTGGGTCAGGTAGGCTCACTCTGGGTCAGGAAAGCTCACTCTGGATCAGGAAGGCTCACTCTGGATCAGGAAGGCTCACTCTGGGTCAGGAAGGTTCACTCTGGGTCAGGAAGGTTCACTCTGGGTCAGGTAGGTTCACTCTGGGTCAGGAAGGTTCACTCTGGGTCAGGAAGGTTCACTCTGGTTCAGGAAGGTTCACTCTGGATCAGGAAGGCTCACTCTGGGTCAGGAAGGTTCACTCTGGGTCAGGTAGGTTCACTCTGGGTCAGGAAGGTTCACTCTGGGTGACCTACCAAAGAGCACCTAACACCTCTGTAGCCAGACTATAGCAAGAAGTCAGTACCTTCAGGAAGGGAAAAGACATTAAAAAGGAGGAATTTTATATATATATATATATATATATATATATTGCTAATACCATTAGAGGATTGTGATCACTCTCCTGACTCAGCGCTTAAAATAACAGCTGGAAAACTGAAGTGTTTTAATGTTAATATTAATGTTAAATTTGTATTTTCTTTATTTTGTGACATTTTCTTCTCTCCCCTCCTCTCCCGAAGGCATTAACCCTTTCCATTGGTACAGTTCCATGAGTTCTGATTGCTCTCCGGCTCCTTTCCCAAGTAGCCAGTGTTCACTTGTGAGCCTAGCCATAATATGGGTTAATTGACAGAGTGTCGGCAAGCTATTCTACCACAGGAAACATCACAGCTAATCCCGATCCTGTCGCTACCCAATGTACGTATGCATACCCTTCCATCAGGGTTAGCTGCCTAGCTGTCAGGGATGGAAATCTTGAACAACTTCCTCTGTCTAACCCAGGGGCACTGAATCCAAGTGCAGTGCCTCTACTGTTGTCCCAGTTGAGGTCAGCTAACTCGGTATAATTGGGTTGAAATTCAGCACAGATGAAAGACTCCTCTCTATGCTTGCTGTAAGCAAATGAGTCTCAATCCAGTTCCACGTCTGCAGAACCAGCAGCACAAAACTGCCCACACTTTGGCAACAGATTGTAACTAAATCAACAGTCTCATTCACAGAGGCTATAAGGTTGGCTGGTGTGGGAAAAGGAAAATGTCACAGTGTTGCAATAAGGGATCATCTTCAGAGGCAGGGGTTACAGCATGCTGTTGATGCAGAGTGAGCTTTACTCGCCATTTGGTCCATCCTATACCTGACCTGAAAGTACTTAGTGTCAAAGGTTAATAATATTCAGCTCCCTACCATTGACATCCTCCACCTTGATGTCAAAGTTCACAACCCTTTCCCCCCCCCGAAAGAAAATACATTCTTATGTGGGTTACTTTGGTTCCTGTTTCACAGTTGTGAGATTGTAAGTCTTCGATGGCTATTATCAATAATTTGCACCAGTGTGGGTCGGCTGATTTCTCATTTGGGGTAATATTTCCTCCGTGCACTGTGTGTAACAAAACTGTAAACCCCTTTCCAAAGAACAGATTTACAATTTTGCACACCATACAGAGGAAATCCTCCCCCACGCTGAGCTCCCTGTCAGCTGGCTGACTGGAAGACCAAAGGTGCTTCCCCAGAGAGAAAGGGAAACTGGAGTGTGAATTAACCTGTGCCACTCTGGTGCACCTCTTCGTATTAAATCACATAGCAGCATTGATGGAGTCCTGTGATGGGGTGAGCTGCCCTTTCAGGACATGTGTGGTGTAGGGGAAGCAAAAGAGGAAAAGAGAATGGGTCCTAAATATTTTCGCTGATGTCGATGCAAAATATACTATAATCAGAGTGGTGGTGGTGGAATTTTGGGGTGGATGCCTAGCCTGGTTTCCACCCCTCAAAATTCCTCTAGAAGTGGGAGCGGTCAAATAATACTTCTGCCCAAATTTGATGACATGCAAATGAGGGAAATCCATCCATGCGTCCCTGTTATCCAGTGTTAATAAGCGCCTCGGGAGGAATTTAAAATTTAAAAGACAGTTTTCAGCAATACAACTAATCAGAGTGATCAATTGCACTATCAATTGCACATAATAGAGAACCATCAATTTGGAACATTTCTTTGAATGTTCCCGGGATCGCGGGGACCCACTTGTGCTGCAGTAGCGTATAGAATCATAGAATCGTAGAATGGTTACAGCACGGAAGAAGATCATTCGGCCCGTCGAGCCCGTGCCGGCTCTCTGCAAGAGCTCTTCAGCTAGTCCCACTCCCCCGCCCTTTCCCCGTAGTCCTGCAAATGTCTTTCCTTCAGGTACATATCCCTTTTGAAAGCCGTGATTGAATCTGCCTCCAGCACCTTTTCAGGCAGTGCATTCCAGATCCTAACCACTCGCTGCGTAAAGTTTTTTCTTACGTCGCCTTTGGTTCTTTTGCCAATCACCTTAAATCTATGTCCTCTGGTTCTCGACCCTTCTGCCAATGGGAACAGTTTCTCTCTATCTACTCTGTCCAGACCCCTCATGATTTTGAACACCTCTATCAAATCTCCTCTCAATCTTCTCTGCTCCAAGGAGAACAACCCCAGCTTCTCCAGTCTATCCACGTAACTGAAGTGAATAGACTGGACCCCAGAAATTTCTGTCCCCTCGCCTGAGGCAAGCACCTCACAGCACCGTAAATGGCAACTGTGTCCACCTGATATATTTAAATGGTCAGGAGCTTGGGAAGTGGGCTGGGGTCAGGGATGCAAAAAATGGGAGGATGGGATTCCTGATGCACTTTCACCGACGGAGTGGGACCACAGCAAATTCGGCCTCAATTTTTAAAAGAGAGGGGAGGGATGGGTAACAGGACCATTGGTGGCACTGACCACATCGACAAGGAAGGTCCCAGGTTCACTTTCTCACCTGTGCTGAGTAGAATTTGCCTCAGTGACACCAGGTTATTCCATTTCTTTCTTCCACTTTTCTTGCCAGTTATTCTTCACTGCCCTCTTGAGCATGGTAACTTCTTGCTGGGGTACAGTTCAATATGTGCTGGTTGGCCTCTGGTGCCTTACTATTATATATCTGCCAGCATAGAAAGTGAGCCATTTCTGAAATAATTATTGTGCTTTTTACAGTAATAGAACCACTTTCATTACTAATTTTCCAAACTGCAGGAATGTTCTCACCAGCTCCATAAGTGCCCCACTGAATTCTGGTATATAGGTGGGAATTTTAACTCCCCTGCCTGACGGAAACTGGGCGTCCAGGCAGTTAAAATGGAGTGGTTGAAATACACGGAAGAGCGTGAGGTGCTTGCAGCAGCTGCCTAGCAACTACAACCAGGTCTGAAGACCGAAGAAGCCTTTCCAGGTAAATTTAAAACTTTCCTTTCTTGGGGCAGGAGGGGCAGGAGTGTTCCTCCGGGCCCCACAAGCAAAGTATAGCCCTCCCCTGCCCCAGATTTCCCACTGCCTTTGCAAGCCGCTGAACGCTTCAGAATTTCATTCCCCCCTCCCCCACCTCGCCCTGTACTTACCTTGAGGCTGGTGGCTGGTCTCTGGGCTGCCCGACTTTCTGTCACTTCACGTTGACTTTACGCCTGTTTTGGGTAGGAAGCCGGCCAGCGGCATGTTAATGAAGCACAGGCATTAAAATCGGCTGAGCCTCCCGCTGCTGTTCCCAGATGGGCTGGCCGCTCGCTCGGCTGCTTTCCCGCCCGAGAGTTAAAACTTCCACTGCTGTGTTCAGAATGTGTGAGAGATTGATAATGCATGTTTAATGAATGCACTTAAGGACATTTACATTCTGCCCTTGATTTTCTGATATTTGGGTGGGAACCCCAACGAACCCCACCCAGCATGAATTCAACCCACTTTACATGGGCATCAAAGGAATTCTCACAGGTGGAGAAGGAAGCTCTTAAAGGGATGCTTTGTCTAGGCAATTTTTCATTGATGATAGCGTTTGATTTTAAATGCAGTATTTAATACATGAAGTCGTATAAAGTGCAAGAAACCATCAAGGTACCAGAAGATCAGCTGGCATCACAGCTCACATCCACCATTATACCACCAACCCTGCCTGTGGACCTTGTCATACCTATTTGCAGTGACCAGGGAAACAGCTTCTGTAGTCTCCAGGTCAACACAGAGGCAGTTGCAGAGCTGTACCATCAGTTGTAAGGAAACCTTGAAACAACCTCCACCATAGGGACGGTACTGCCAGTGGCAGTGAGGTTCACCACCTTCCTCAGCTGCTGTTTCTTCACCTCTTTCCGAGCTAGCAAAGAGATCATTTACAATATCATCTAAATTTTCTGCCCAATAATGTATCAGACAAGAGATGCATTACTCAGCAGAACCATAACTCACTGTTCCTTCCCCACTGAATAGAAACAGCAGCAGGACAAGGTTACCCAATTTCCTTGCATTGCTGGGTGAGTTATTTGATAGTGGAGGTCAATGCAACATTCTTCCAACCCTTGATAATGACACCCTATCATCATCCATGTACTGAGGCAGAGCACAGCCACAGTAAGGCCTATGCAGCTACCAGGATCATTATCAAGCCGTGTTTCACATGACTTGACAGATTGGGAGGTGCCTTATAATGCAACCTTGCTAGGGTCGCTATGATCACCGAGGTCTGCTGCATGCTGCATAAATTTGATATACAAAGAGACCAACCATGGAACAGAGGGAGGACACCTCACAAGCAAGGCCAGAGCAGGACCAATGCACTGACCAAGAGGAATGTCATTGCAAAAACACCTGTGCATCCAGGAAGACTGGTACACTACATTCTCCATGGTGGACTGCATTAGTGAGAAACATTCCCACATGACTACACTTCAAAAGAACTCCTACAAATTGAAAGCCTTGCAGGATGCTCAGGTAGTAGCCGTTGATAAGTACGCCCCGTGAGGTACAAATCACAAGGCTCTGCAGCAGGGGAAGGATGTGAGCTGGCCCACCAGCCAGCAAGTTCCTGGTCCTGTATTATTATCTCAACTTCCTGCTCCTCACGTATCCAATGAATTTTTCAGTACATCCTTCTCAAGCTCATTGAATAAATGCCCTCGGTGGGGTGGGTGTAATGTCCCAGTGCTGTGTGAATGCACAGGCCACTGTGAATTGCTGGCTTCTTCTGTGCCGCTGCCACTGTTGCCTGGCTATTCTTGAAGGCGTATAGAAACAGAAGGTGAACGTGTACTAGAATGCTGCCTGCAGCATGCCCCTTGAAACACGCTTACAATGGCTTGTGGGGGGTGGGTTTGTGCTTCAGTGTACCCCTGTGTGTGAGTAAGATGGTAGAGAGAGGAAAACAAACAATAACAGAATGGTGTGTCAGCTGTGGCGCAGTAGTAGCACTCTTGTCTGTGAGTCAGAAGATTGTGGGTTCAGGTCCCACCCCAGAGACTTGAGCACATCCAGTACAGTACTGAGGGAGTGCTGCACTACCAGAGGTGCTATTTTGTGGATGTGATGTTAAACCGAGGCCCCGTGGAGGTAAAAAATCCCATAGTACCATTTCGAAGAAGATCACAGGGGAATTCTCCCGGTGTCAATGCCAATATTTATCCCTCAAACAACATCACTAAAACTGATTATCTGGTCAATATCACATTGCTGTTTGTGGGAGCTTGCTGTGCGCAAATTGGCTGTCACATTTTCTACATTCCTACAGTGACGACACTTCAAAAGTACTTCATTGGCTGTAAAGCACTTTGGGCGGTTCTGAAGTTGTGAAAGGCGCTATATAAATGCAAGTCTTTCTTTTTACTAGCTCTGAGCTTGGGAGAGGACTCCGGCTTCACCCTCCCACCCGTTTATGGCTCATTGCCAGTGATACCCAATGTGGCCTCTTCAAAAGGACGTTAGGGCTGGAAATTGCTGCGTCTTCCTCCCATGAAAGTTTGCTCTCTTTTGTTATAAGCTATCTTATCCTGGAAATAGAGAAAAGTGAGAAGTCGCACAACACCAGGTTATAGTCCAACAGTTTTATTTGAAATCACACGCTTTCGGAGCTGCTGCCCCTTCGTCAGGTGAAGTCAGGTGAAGGGGCAGCAGCTCCGAAAGCTTGTGATTTCAAATAAAACTGTTGGACTATAACCTGGTGTTGTGCGACTTCTCACTTTTGTCCACCCCAGTCCAACACCGGCATCTCCGCATCCTGGAAATAGAGAAGTAGTGTTGAGATGTGGAAAGTTTCAGGAGCACATATGGTGACACCCAAAGGCCCATCCTGCCCTCCACTGCATGTGTGAGTAAACAACAACAACTTGTATTTATATAGTGCCTTTAACGTAGTAAAATATCCCACGGCAAAAAAAATGAGCCTGCTCCAACATCGTGCAATTAGTCTGTGTATAATGGTTTGCTGTGTGAAGCCTTTTAAGAAATCAATGCTTCATGGGTTTACATAAGAACATAAGAAGTAGAAGCAGGAGTAGGTCATTCGGCCCTCCATGCCTGCACCACCATTCAATAGGATCATGGCTGATCTTCTACTTCAACTCCACCTTCTGTTAGAAACTAGGGGTGCCAAAAAATGTATATGGCTACACGAATAATACTGTGTTTAAATGATAAGTTTCGTTTTCCTGGAAAGCTTGCATTAGAATTTGAGACAGTCTTTTTAATCAGTTAGATTAGGTGAAACATAAACATTCCACACGGGGGCCCATAGGATGGCCCTGTCAGGCTAGTTATCTGTTGTTTGTAAGTTAGGGTTTTGACTTTGTTAATGTATCTTTAATTTGGCCAGTGAAGGCCCAATCTATGTTTCTTCCATTATTACTAATAACCATATTATAATCTCTACAGATAGAATTTGGAGTTTGTTTAGCAGAACTGCTTGCGAAGATAATTAAACATTAATTAGGAAAAGACATAGAATGAAAGGAATTTGAGGAGGCTAAGGTATCCATCTTAGAATGGGCCATTTGTTAGATGAAGGTGAGATAGCGACTGGCTAATGTGCGACAGCTCTGGCTGGGGCCATGATTAAGAGGGACAGGGCCGGGCCTTGTACTTGCTGGGTTAAGGAGGATAGAGTCAAGAGAGATAAGATGGATTCCAATGGAGGAACCTTCAAAATGTAAAAACAAGAAAAATAAATTGGATGAAGTAATGAGACCCTCTTTTGGGGAGGGCTTTCATCCAAGAACCAAGACAAAGAACTTGAGCTGTCATTGGTCGATGAGGTTTTAGAGGAACCTCTATAGGTTAAATGGTCTTGTCAATAACTTGGCCTCAGGCCCACCCCTAAAAAGAGAATAAAAAGTGACACCCCAAGGGCTTGCCCACAGACGGTAGAGGGGAGAGCTGAACAGAAGTTGCAAAGAGAAGTTGGGCTGGTTGAACGCTCTTTTGAGAGTGATCCCACGCTCAGCATCGGAGGCCCGAGAGAGAGAGAGAGAGAGAGAGAGAGAGAGAGGCCGGAAGCCAGAGAACTGTTCATGCATGCCAGTCGTCTGTCTGATTGGGTCCAGTACCAGCTGCTTGTCACGGTCGTATGTTTTTGCTGTATTACTAGTGTATTATATTCCGTCCTAAACTCCGATTAAACACAATATACCCACCATATTGGTTTGCACTCGATCCTGTTTACCAGAGATACGTGAATCTCTACAAATTGGCGAGCTGAGCCAGGAGTGCAACAGGATTGTTGTGGTTGAAACGAGTTGAGGACGGGTTCAGTCTATAATGGTACTAGGCGTTGTTATCAGGTTGTAAAGTAAAAACGAAATGGCAGATGCGTATTTTAGAGAAAAGGTTGCGAACAGTCTTTCGGATAAGTTAGGGGCTCCGGGGGCCCAAGCAGTTATTGGAATAGTGCAGGGTGATGATAAGAGTGAGAAGAGTTACTCTGAGATTTGGGGCGAGATAGTGTCCCAGGTGGGTGCGAAGAAATGTAAAGTTAAGGAAGCCAGAAATAGGCTGGCTTACGCGGCCCACTTGTGTGCTGTTCGCTTGGGAGGCGAAGTTGTACTCCTGAAAGAGAGAAATGCACAACTTGAAAGAGACTTACAGGACTGGCAAGGTCGACATGCCACAGTCCGTACACTTCTCCATCAAGAACAATCCTTGGCAGATGAGGCACGACTTGCCTCAAGACGCCACCATCAGGTGTTTGAGGATAACAAGGCTTTAAAAGTAAAAAATGAATCCCTGATCTCACAACTTGAGGATGCCAGGGGAGCCTTGAGAGAATGACTTGAAAAACCCCCTCTGGTGAGCACTGACCACACTCACTGCGAATTAAACATTATGGAATTGAAGGGAAAGCTGGGGAGACAAACAGCTGCTGTTGAGGCCGTTAGTCGCCTTAAACCAGGGGATCCCGGTATTAACTGGGACGATCTAACAAGAAAAGCCCAGTGCAATAATAACCCCATCTGCCAAAATAGTCCCTCACCCTCTGCGCCTCCGCCTCCCTATCCAGGACAAACTGCCCCGGTAGAAACAAAGCAGGTTAATATAGTCTCTACTATCACCCAATTTGGTGACCCTACACCCTCGGATGATGAATTCAATAATGATACCTCCTCTGTAGCCTACAACCTGCCCCCAAATGAGGAAGTAACTACTACTCCCAGTAGAAGTTTAACCCCGGCAGAGTGCAAAGCACTAGCCGAAGAAATGGGGCCAATAAACTGGGGGACGAGCCCAGTCGCCCTAACAAGTGATTGGGGTACGTTCCGTCACTGTCACCCTGAGTTAGAGTTGACAGACTTAAAACAAGTTCTGTTGTCATGCATTTCACGGGAATTCAAGTTATAACTTTCACGGGAAATCTCTGATAAAAGTAAGGGGTGGTGGATGTTGTGGATTCAGTTTGTTCCCGTTTGGGCATGGACTCAGTTAATTTCACCCGCGCGGCTGGGGACGCCCGGTAAGAGGTTAACGAGCATCCTGTCGCCTTTGCAAATCGATTGTATGATTTGTACAACCAGTCCCAGAAAAACCGTAATGGTCAAGAGTTTTGGGACACGGAGGGATTTAAGCTGACATTCATTGATGCTCTCTTACCCCCTGTAAGGGACGCTCTTGGTATTACTGTTCATCAGGGAACCCCGTGGGCTGATCTGAAGGACGCTTGCATTTGAGCTTGGGACTGAGTTAAATCGTTCCCCGCCCCTACTGGGTCCAAAGTGTTGGCGGTGGAGGGTCCTCTGACTCCACAAACCTCTCCCCAGTCGGGAGACAAACGCCACGTAATCTGTTATAACTTTTAGAAGTCCGGACACTATGCTCGCAACTGCCGCAATAGTCGATGTCCAGATAAATGGCCCACGCTACCAACCCCCAATCCATGAAGGTAACGGGTCTGATTTGAACTCTGTGCAGCAGCAGCTCGAACACCTTTCGGCAGTAGTTGAGGCCATGAAGCACAGTCAGGTGGGGGGGCAAAACGTTTCAGCTGTTTCTCATAGCGGAGATGCGCTCCCAGACTCACGGCCCCAGTGATGGTCAGAGGCCTCCACGGTGACCACGTCTTCTCCTGTCTGGTACGGGGAGGACGGACGACCCTTTGTCCGGGCCACTGATCATGGAGGCCGCCGCCATGCTATGCTTGTGGATTCCGTTTCTGCCTTGACTATTTTACATGACCCCGCTCCCTTTTCCCATTCTGACACCACCCTAAACCTTTCCGGCTTTAATGCTTCTACTCAGTTAGTTAATCGGGGATTGAGCTCCACAGTCTTGTCCATTGATGGGAATTCTGTCGATGTCCCCTCTCCTGTATATATGGCCACCCATGACCAGAAAGGTATTCTCGGAAGTGAGACGCTGCATAAACACTGTGCTGTCCTCGACTACGCTAATGATTGTCTTTGGTGGCACTTTAATGAGGGACCACCGACACCTATTTCAGAGGCCCTTCAGTACATGCAATTAAAAAACCCGAGGATTTTACCCTTCTCTGGACTGAAGACCCCATGGTTAATACATTAATTAATTTTCAGAAGTTTTTGCTAAGTCCAAACATGATTGCGGTAGGATGTCGGGAGATGAGGAGATTAATGGACCCTCCCACCCTCCTGTTAAGCAGTATTCCATTCCGGCTGAGAGTAAACCTTATGTTCGGTCTACTATTGATTCATTATTAAAGCAGGGTGTCATCCGCACTGGCACTTTTACCACTAATTCTCCAACCTGGCCAGTTAAGAAACCAGACGATAGCTGGCGTCTAACAATTGATTATCACAAGCTTAATTTGGTAACCCCAGCTTGCACCCCTGTTGTTCGGGAGACCCCCACTCTCCTGTCCCAGATTCCACCAGGTAGCTGCTACTTCTCCACCTTTGACATTTCAAACGGCTTCTGGAGTATTCCTGTTAAGTCAGAGGATCAGTACAAGTTTGCCTTCACTTTTGAAGATCAAAGTTACACATGGACATGTTTACCTCAAGGCTTTCACAACGCCCCAACTATATTCCACAAACGGATGGCTCAGGCACTGAAACCTTTTTCGAGACCCGACTGCCTGCTGCAGTATGTTGATGACCTTTTGCTTGCAACACCTGACAAAAAGACTCATATTAAATTAATGGAAGAGCTATTTGACCTTCTTCTAAAAGCTGGGCTGAAAATTAACCCCAAAAAGGTACAACTGTTACAGCCAGAAGTGACATTTTTAGGGGTTTCTGTGGGACAAAAGGGACTCAGCCCTGACCAGCATAAGATTGAGGTGATTCAGCATTTACCATTGCCCGCATCCAAAACTGCACTTCGTTCCTTCCTGGGCCTAGTGGGATACCAGCGCTCATTTATTACCAGATTTGCGGAGCTAGCCAAACCATTATATGAACTGTTAAAGGGTGAAGAGGACGCTGTGGCCCGTGACTCCACCACCGAACATACAACGGCTGTGTCCCTCCTTAAAACTGCTGTTATGCAAGCCACATACCTGACAAGCTCTGACCGAGATAAGCCTTTCCACCTGGAGGTGGGATCCACCGATCAGAGTCTTGCTGCTGTTCTGTGCCAAGAGGTACAGGGTAAACTTATGCCAATCGCATTCGCCTCCCGTATTTTGACTGGCGTGGAAAAGAATTTCACTGTGTGTGAGCGACATCTGCTAGCCACTTCTTGGGCAGTCAAACACTTCACATTTATTACTGGGCTGAACAAAATGATCATACATAGCCCCCACACCCCTTTGAATCTTCTGCTTAAACCAGGGGACACTTTGGTCTCCTCCGCTTGACTCAGTCACTGGACACTTCTGTTAACTCAGAGAGATTTGGAAATAACGCCAAGGCAGACAACTCTACTACCTCAGCTCCTACTGTACGAGAGGGGAATCTATGAGTGCCCCCTTCCACCACTGGAGTTCGACCATCACCCCGTCTCTCCTACTCTGCTAAGTGCCGCCCAAAATGTCTACATTGATGGGTCATCCTATCACAGAGATGGAAAGCCCCTTACTGGATTTGCGGTAGTCATGCCTGACCGAGAACTTAAGTATAAATGCATTCCCCACTTTGCCCAACATGCTGAAGTCGCAGCCCTGGTGACAGCAATCCAAATTACTCATGACGTACCTGTTAATGTCTGGTCAGATAGTGCCTATGCGATTAACACTTTGTTATCTTTACCGCAGTATGCTAGGAATAATTTTTGTACTGTCGATGGTAAGACCCTGCTCCATGCAAACCTCTTTGCTTCCCTTTGGGACTCTTTAAATTCACGATCAGCCCCTGTCTATGTTGGTAAGTTGAAGTCCCACTCACGTTCTTCAGATGTACATACCCAGGGTAACTCACAGGCAGATTGTGCTGCCAAGGACGCCGCCGTTAACAGTGACCTCTGGCAAGCCCCTACCCCTCCCTTACGATCAGTCTCGAGTATCCAAGGTGGGGACATCGACCTCCCTTCCCTCCAGTCCAATTACTCCCCCTATGCAGTTGTTATTGCATGGCATCAGAATGGATGTCCATTACCTCAGCCCACTCCATGGGCTGCGGACACACAATTGGCTCCGGATCAGTCTGGGGAAGCTGCTCCCCTGTTAATGTACAACCCCCGCTTGCAGTGGCTATCATCTGATCTTCCGGTTGTCTGTGTTCCCCCATCCATGGCACCCGAAATTTTTGATCTCCTGCACTCACACCCGGTAGGAGGGCACTATTCAGCTGATGCACCTGTTCAGAAACTACGCAAATTTGCGTGGCATCCCGATTGCGTCACAGATGTCACTCATAGGGTGAATCGTTGTCTGCCCTGTTTACAGCACAATCCAAGTGCCCACACTAATCAGGCACTGTTGTGCAGTCCCCCTCCTCCTGATGGGCCGTGGACCCACCTTTAAATTGACTTCATAGGGCCTCTGCCTACAGGACCTTCTGGCTTGCGGTATTGTCTGGTTATAGTTGATAAATTTACTAAATGGATGGAGGCGTTTCCATGTAAAACAAACATCGCATTGACAGCCGCTTGCCTTTTATTGGGTGAGGTGATCTGCAGGTGGGGAGTGCCAATTCAAGTTGATAGCGATCAGGGATCACACTTTACCACCCAAACTTTTACCGAACTACAATGGATAATGAGTATCTGGCATAAACTTCACATCTCCCATCACCCACAATCATCTGGAGTGGTGGAAAGAGGAAACCGAACTCTGAAAACTATGTTAAACAAATTTTGTGCAGATCACACCACCAAATGGTCTAGTATGTTGCCAATGTGTCTAATGGTTATTAGATCCACCCCGCATAGCACAACGGGTATCTCGCCCTACCAGACTATGACCGGGTGACTAATGTGAATGCCAGACCATCTGTTAACTCCTTCAGCCACACCCTTAATACAGGGAATTGCCAACCAAAAATGGCTTGAAATGGTGGTAGAAAACATAGAACAAACTAACATGTTTGTAGCTACACAAACAGGCAAATCAAAAAACCAGGCAAAGAAATACTTCGACAAGATGGTCCGACCATTTGAGTATCAAGTGGGAGATGTCGTAATGGTACTAAACTATGGGAAGAAGCAACATTGCTTCGAACCAAAGTGGAATGGCCCCTTCCCGATTATTGACAGGGCCAGTCCTTTGGTTTATCTGGTGCAATTCCCTGGGAAAAAGGGGAGGGCCAAGGTGACTAAATGGTACCATATCAATCAGTTGAAAACTGTGAAAGAATAAACATTCCACAAGATGTTAAACTGTAGCTTTCTTTACAATTTCTGTATTCTTTGCTTTGCATCATTGTCGCTTGAAATGTATGTACTTAATCGACGTGCTAATGATTGTAAGACTGAATTAACTGTGACTGTAATAATTGTGTTTTGTAGGTAACAGAGCATGGGAAAAGCCAGTATGATCCAGTAGGACTGTACAGTTATGTGTCACAATGCGAGCATGACATTCTCCTGTTGTTTGAGGACTTCAGTGCGCTCGTGATGCGACTAAACTCCACCCTTAAGCAATTTAATGTTTTGGAGCAAGACAACTCGAGAATAGATACGGAAATTGACAGCATAGGGGACGATTCACACTGGTGGGATATTGGGGTTTATATATCAGCACACCTTTAGGTTCATATTATTTCACATGCTCTGCTAGTTCTCCAACTTGTAATGACAGTGTATTTGATATATGTAACCCATGTAGTAAGACTTTGATGCATAAGCCAAATGTGTATCTATAATTATGACTAACTGTACTAATGAATTAATGACGGACGAAAATCAGAGGCAACGTAGAGGAGACCCCAGGCGGGGTAAGATCAGGAAAGATAGAAGAAACAGAGGATACCCCAGGCGGGGCAGAATTGGAACACCGGAACAGTGAATTGAACCGTCAAACCAATAATTTAGAGTTGGCAAGATTAGTAGAGGGTCGAAAATGAGAGGTCGAAATCGAGTTTTTCTCCCTCTCAAGGTGGGGACTGTTAGAAGCTAGGGGTGCCTAAAAATGTATATGGCTACACGAATAATACTGTGTTTAAATGATAAGTTTCGTTTTCCTGGAAAGCTTGCATTAGAATTTGAGACAGTCTTTTTAATCAGTTAGATTAGATGAAACATAAACATTCCACACGGGGGCCCATAGGATGACCCTGCCAGGCTAGTTATCTGTTGTTTGTAAGTTAGGGTTTTGACTTTGTTAATGTATCTTTAATTTGGCCAGTGAAGGCCCAACCTATGTTTCTTCCATTATTACTAATAACCATATTATAATCTCCACAGATAGAATTTGGAGTTTGTTTAGCAGAACTGCTTGCGAAGATAATTAAACGTTAATTAGGAAAAGACATAGAATGAAAGGAATTTGAGGAGGCTAAGGTATCCATCTTAGAATGGACCATTTGTTAGATGAAGGTGAGATAGCAACTGGCTAATGTGCGACAGCTCTGGCTGGGGCCATGATTAAGAGGGACAGGGCCGGGCCTTGTACTTGCTGGGTTAAGGAGGATAGAGTCAAGAGAGATAAGATGGATTCCAATGGAGGAACCTTCAAAATGTAAAAACAAGAAAAATAAATTGGATGAAGTAATGAGACCCTCTTTTGGGGAGGGCTTTCATCCAAGAACCAAGACAAAGAACTTGAGCTGTCATTGGTTGATGAGGTTTTAGAGGAACCTCTATAGGTTAAATGGTCTTGTCAATAACTTGGCCTCAGGCCCACCCCTAAAAAGAGAATAAAAAGTGACACCCCAAGGACTTGCCCACAGACGGTGGAGGGGAGAGCCGAACAGGAGTTGCAAAGAGAAGTTGGGCTGGTCGAACGCTCTTTTGAGAGTGATCCCATGCTCACCATCGAAGGCCCTAGAGAGAGAGAGAGA
The DNA here is from genome assembly GCA_030390025.1 of Squalus acanthias. NCBI lineage: Eukaryota > Metazoa > Chordata > Chondrichthyes > Squaliformes > Squalidae > Squalus > Squalus acanthias. The sequence continues at coordinate 74,475,651 of CM059428.1, forward strand.
GAGAGAGGCCGGAGAACTGTTCACGCATGCTAGCCGTCTGTCTGATCGGGACCAGTACCAGCTGCTTGTCACAGTTGTATGCTTTTGCTGTATTACTAGTGTGTTATATTCTGTCCTAAACTCCGATTAAACACAATATACCCACCATATTGGTTTGCACTCGATCCTGTTTACCAGCGATACATGAATCTCTACACATCCCGCACTATCCCCATATCCCTTGATTCCCTTAGTACCCAAAAATCTATCGATCTCTGTCTTGAATATACTCAATGACTGAGCATCCATAGCTCTCTGGGTCAGAGAATTCCAAAGATTCACAACCCTTTGAGTGAAGAAATTTCTCCTCATCTCAGTCCTAAATGGCTGACCCCTTAATCTGAGACTGTCACCCCTAGTTCTAGACTCCCCTGCCAGGGGAAACATCCTCGCAGCATCTACCCTGTCAATCCCCCTTAAGAATTTTATATGTTTCAACAACAACAGCAACAACAACTTGTATTTATATAGCGCCTTTAACATAGTAAAAAGTCCCAAGTCGCTGCACAGGAGTATTATAAGACAACAAATTTGACACTGAGCCACATAAGGAGAAATTAAGGCAGGAGACCAAAAGCTTGGTCAAAGAGGCAGGTTTTAAGGAGCATCTTAAAGGAGGAAAGAGAGGTAGCGAGGTGGAAAGGTTTAGGCAGGGAATTCCAGAGCTTAGGGCCTAGGCAACAGAAGGCACGGCCATCAATGGTTGAGCAATTATAATCGGGGTGCTCAAGAGGGCAGAATTAGAGGAGTGCAGATATCTCAGGGGGTTGTGGAGCTGAAGGAGATTACAGAGATAGGGAGGGGCGAGGCCATGGAGGGATTTGAAAACAAGGATGAGAATTTTGAAATCAAGGCGCTGCTTAACCGGGAGCCAATGTAGGTCAGCGAGCACAGGGGTGATGAGCGAACTGGAGTTGGTGCAAGTTAGGACACGGGCAGCCGAGTTTTGGATGACCTCAAGTTTACGTAGGGTAGAATGTGGGAGTGCGCTGGAATAGTCAAGACTAGAGGTAACAAAGGCATGGATGAGGGTTTCAGCAGCGAATGAGCTGAGGCAAGGGCGGTGACAGGTGATGTTACGGATGTGGAAATAGGCGGTCTTAGTTATGCTGCGGATATGTGGTCGGAAGCTCATTTCAGGGTCAAATATGACACCAAGTTTGCAAACAGTGTGGTTCAGCCTCAGATGTTAGGGAGAAGGGTAGAGTCAGTGTCTAGGGAACGGAGTTTATGGAGGGGACTGAAAACAATGGCTTCAGTCTTCCGAATATTTAATTAGAGAAAATTTCTGCTCCTCCAGAACTGTATGTCGGACAAGCAGTCTGACAATTTAGAGACCGTGGAGGGGTCGAGAGAAGAGGTAGTGTCATCAGCTTACATGTGGAAACTGACGCTGTGTTTTTGGATGATGTCGCCAAGGGGCAACATGCAGATGAGAAATAGGAGGGGGGCAAGGATAGATCCTTGGGGGACACCAGAGGTAACGATGCGGGAGCGGGAAGAGAAGTCATTGCAGGCGATTCTCTGGCTACGATTAGAGAGATAAGAACGGAACCAGGCGAGTGCAGTCCCACTCAGCTGGACGACGGTGGAGAGGCGTTGGAGAAGGATGGAGTGGTCAACTGTGTCAAAGGCTGCAGACAAGTCAAGAAGGATGAGGAGGGATAGTTTACCTTTGTCACAGTCACAAAGGATGTCATTTGTGACTTTGATAAGAGCCGTTTCTGTACTGTGGCAAGGGCGGAAACCTGATTGGAGGGATTCAAACATGGAATTGCGGGAAAGATGGGCACAGATTTGGGAGGCGACAACACGTTCAAGGACTTTGGAGAGAAAGGGAGGTTGGAGATGGGGTGGTAGTTTGCAAGGACGGAGGGGTCAAGGTTTGGTTTTTTGAGGAGAGGGGTGATGACGGCAGATTTGAGGGAGAGGGGGACAGTACCTGAGTAGAGAGAACCATTCACAATGTCAGTTAACATGGGAGTCAGAAAAGGAAGTTGGATGGTCAGCAGTTTGGTGGGAATAGGGTCAAGGGAGCAAAAGGTGGGTCTCCGCGACAAGGTAAGCATAGAGAGGTCATGAGGGGAGATCGGAGAGAAACTGGAGAAAAATGTGAATTCAGGGCTAGGGCAAGGGGGAACCTTAGAGGAAGTTTGGCCCGGTGGGCTAGGGGAAGGAAAGGAAGTGGCAGAAGCAGCTGAACGGATGGTCTCAATCTTAGAGACAAAGAAGTCCATGAGCTCCTCACACTTGTTATCGGAGGTGAGGGTGGAGGAGACAGGGGAGAGGGGTTTAAGAAGACGGTTAACAGTAGAGAATAGGAGCCGAGGTTTATCTTTGCATTCCAGAATGATTCTGGAATAGTGAGCAATTTTGGCAGACAAGAGTAGGACCCAATAATGCTTTCTGTGGTCCAGCCAGATCTGGCGGTGAATGGCTAAACCAGTTGTCCGCCATATCCGTTCAAGTCAGCATCCCTTGGACTTAAGGGAGCGAAGATGAGAGCTGTACTAGGGGGAACGGCTGGGTTGAGAGAGGGTAATTATTTTAGTAGGGACTAGGGCATCAAAGGTGGTGGTTAGGGTGTGGTTGAGCAGATCGTTAGCTGCAGAAATGTCGTGGTGAATGGAGGGCCAAAGGCTGGACAGTTGGGATTTCATGAGTGCAGTTGTATTAGAGTTGGGAGAGAGTTTTTTCCAGGGGCAGGCACAGAAGGAAGTAGGGTTGTGGGGTGCAAGAGGGCTGTGGGTGGAGAACGATACGAGGTAGTGGTCAGAGATGGCCTTATCTGCGATTGACACGATGGGAGTAGCGAGGCCACGAGAGATGGCAAGGTCGAGGGGGTGGCCGTGAATATGGGTTGGGGAGTTTACATGGAGGGACAGATTAAGGTAGGATAGGAGGGCAGTGAACTCAGAGGAGGGAGAGAATGATGAATTGAGATGGAGGTTGAAATCACTGAGGATGAGAAGTCGTTCGGTGCAGAGGCTGAGGGAGGACAGTGGTGAAGATATCTCAGTGAGAAAATTTTTATGGTACTTGGGTGGGTGGTAGAGAACAAGAATTTTAAATGAGAGGTGAGAGGGGTGGAATAAGGTGAGATTCTCAAAGGAGGAGAAACTGCCAGAGGAATAGGGGGACAGAGCAAGGTGTGATTTGGTGATGAGAGCCACACCGCCACCATGGCGGTCTGAGCGGGGCAAGTGGTGGAAGGTATAGCCAGGTGGAGAGCCTTCATTTAAGGGTAAGGTGTCATCACCCCTCAACCAAGTTTCCGTCAGGGTCATGATGTCGGTGCAGTCATCCACAATAATCTCATGGATGGCAAGGGCCTTGTTCGCAAGTGAACAGACATTCCGGAGGGAGATGCGGAGAGGGTCAGTGATGACTGCCCCACTGCCAGCATCCACAGGGTCAGCGCTGGGGGCGAAGAGTTGGATGGGGAGGAGATTGGCAAAATTTGCCCCCAGTGGGCGTGCTGGGCGGGAAGGTGAGCGAGAGAGTAGGATGGGACAGTTGGGGTTGCTGCTCGTAAGGCGGCAGCGACGAGTGGCTCGATGGGCCCTTCGTAGGATGCCAAGAGAGGCACAGAGGGAAGCTGTAGGCTTCTCTAAGATAGAGTCAAGAATTTTATAAGTTTCAATGAGATCACCTCTCATTCTTCTAAACTTGTAGGGAATATAGACCTAATCTACTCAATCTCTCCTCATAGAACAATCCCCTCATCCCAGGAATCAGTCTAGTGAACCTTTGTTGTACTCGCTCTAAGGCAAGTATATCCTTCCTTAGGTAAGGAGACCAAAAGTGTGCACAGTACTCCAGATGTGGTCTCACCAAGGCCCTATATAACTTCAGCAGAAGATCGGCACAGACCTAGTGTACATGGTTTAGCCAGGGCTTCTTCTGATCTTTTGCCAAATTTCTGATGTCCGATTGGGAGAATCCCCGAGGAAAATCCTGCCGACTGACTTTCTGTCATTAAATGTGCACATCCTCTACACTAATGGCAGGTGAAGGATTCAAACCTGATTTGTCTTGGGTGTCCACACAGTTTGAAACAAAAAGGGAAATATTTTATTAGGAATCAGATTGAAGGATATAAGATTAAGAATAGAGAGCGAGAATCAAATGCTAGATAGAATACAATAGTTCTTGTGCGGATAGGACTATGGAACTGTCATTTGTGCATTGCAGCTGGTCAGAGCTATAAATGATGTTAGATTGATATCCTGGAGTTTTGCTTGATTACCTTAGTGGGTCAGGGAGAAATTTCACAGTTTTATCTTGGAAATATTACCTATGGTTAGTCCGGTCCCTGAGGAGTATAAATAAGTTGGGTAGAAATTGTGATAGCACCGTTTGTAGTTGGTCTGTTCGAAGAAATGGGCTCGATGAGATAAGGGGCCTTTTCTCATTCCTTATTTTCCTATCCTTTGTAACTAAATGTATTTGTCATCTTGCCTTTCTCCAGAAAAATCCATCCAGTCCTATGACAAAAAGTGCTTTTGGAAGCTGGCATCCAAGTAAAGATATCTCCTTTACATGTTTTTGATTTGATTTAAAAAAAAAGAAATCTTGACACGGAATATAATGTTATGCCTGTATTCTGGGAAACATTGACAAACAGGACTGAGCAAGTGAGAGATTTGCTGAACAGAGATGAGAATTTTACCATAAATACTTAACCCTTTCATTGGTGTGGTGTGTTGGGGCATTTTTGGCGCATGTGAACAGCAGTGTCATAAAGGCACAATAATAATTGCCAGGATGCCAGTTTCCAAAAGCACTTTCTGTGTTATTCCTCACAGAGAATAATTGCAAAATTCCAATGAACATATATATATATATATATATATATATATAAATATATAAAAGTGAAAGAATTCTTTTTTTCAGGTGCAAAGATTGGGGTTTTGATAGTTCTGCCATCCAGACGGTTTTGTCTAAAGTATGTCTTGTCTGTGTGCCTATATTAATACTGGTCCCCGGTCATTTTCCTGTGGATATGATTGGTGTTGAATAGATTGGGTTTGGAAGTGTGAGAGCCAGCTCTAGTTGGAAATGCCCAGTGCTTGGGGTGGGATGTAATTTTGCTGTCACATCTCGTATGACTGGAGCTTTGTGATGTGACAGGTTGGGGTCTAGACAGGAGCTGGCAGACTGTGCAGCTCTTTGCTTTTCAGATTTTTTTTTGTTTATTGGCAATATGGTCTAATTAAAAACTTTGCATTACCAATCAGGACCTAATAAAGCCCACTCTCTCCCTCAAGCTCTCAAACAGGAAGGAATAAGATGCAGTAGTAGTTAGAACATGTTCACTAAAATGGCATTCTTGATGTACCTTAGTTGCAGAACCTTTAATTACAAGAATAGATTTTTTGAACAGACACAGGAGGTGCTGGAGGTTCAGTTCTGATAAAGTGTCCCACCTAAAATACTAACTGATTTTTCTCTTTAAATTATTTATCAGCCAGTGTCAGCTATGGCTAAGTTGATAGAAATCTTGCCTCTGAGTCAGTAGGTTGTGAGTTTAGGTCCCACTCCAGGGACTTGAGCATAAAATCTAGCCTAATACTCAGAGGGAGTGCTGCATTGTTGGAAGTGCTGTATTTTGGATGAGGCGTTAAACAGAGACCCCATCTGCCCTTTCAGGTGGATGTGAAAGATCCCATGGCACCAATAGTTATCCCTCAACCAATACTTAAAAACAGATGATCTGGTCATTATCACACTGCTGTTTGTGGGACCTTAATTGGCTGCTGCATTTCCTACATTACAACAGTGATTATACTTCAAAAGTACTTTATTGGCTGTAAAACACTTTGAGACGTCCTGAAGTCGTGAAAAGCACTATATAAATGGAAGTCTTTCTTTTTGTTGTGCATTTTGTTTTTATTTCAGATTTCCACACATAAAATGAGTATCAGACCTGCCCCATACAGTTAACGGTCCAGCCTTGCACGTCATTCACCTGTGACCTACTCCAGCCCTACAATGCTCCATGAACTACTAACTCCTCCAACTCTGGTATCTTGTGCATCCCCCATTACCTTTGCCTCACTATTGGTGGCCGTGCCTTCAGCTGCCTAGGCTGGAAGCTCTGGAATTCTCTCCCTAAACCTCTCCACCTGTCTGTCCTCCTTTAAGATGCTCCTTAAAACCTACCTCTGTAACCAATATTGTAATCACTCATCTTAATATCTACTTCTTTAATTTGGTGTCAATTTTTTGTCTGATTAAGCTCCTGTGAGGCGCCTTAGGATTTTTCCTACGTTAAAGGTGCTATATAAATGCAAGTTGTTGTTGTTATGTATGCCCCTTTAAATGTTTCCAGCCAATCAATATCAATCAACTGTCTTACATTGTTAGTCTCTACAGTCAGTTTTAGGGCACACATCATTGGTTGCGGTTTTTCAGTAAACTTGAAGGGACTACATTTTTTTTTAAAGTTGTAGTACAGATCCTAAATTGTTTTAGAAAAATGCTCTGATATATTTCATATTAGAACAATTCAGGAAAGACTTAAAAATCTGATATTTACAAAGTCGACATTCTGGTAAATGCTTAATAATGAGGCGTGAAACTGACCTATTTAGACTAACCCAGCATCAATTAGCATTTGCAAAGGTTGGAATGGGGCTATTGACCTTTCTTTTGTGACAACAAAAAAACTCCTCAAACAAACGCAACCCATTTTATAATTTACTGAATTGACTTCCATGGATATTTTTTTATTCGTTCATGGGCTGTGGGCGTCGCTGGCAAGGCCAGCATTTATTGCCCATCCCTAATTGCCTTTGAGAAGGTGGTGGTGAGCCGCTTTCTTGAACCGCTGCAGTCCGTGTGGTGAAGGTACTCCCACAGTGCTGTTAGGTAGGGAGTTCCAGGATTTTGACCCAGCGACGATGAAGGATAAGCGATATATTTTCAGGTCAGGAGTGTGTGTCTTGGATGGGAACTTGGAGGTGGTGGTGTTCCCATGAGCCTGCTGCCCTTGTCCTTCTAGCTGGTAGAGGTCGCGGGTTTGGGAGGAGCTGCCGAAGAAGCCTTGGCTTCTATGGATAGGGAAGACAAGTAAAAAAAATATATGATAGCAAAATACTGCGGATGCTGGAAATCCGAAATAACAACAGAAAACGCTGGAAAAACTCAGCAGGCCAGGCAGCATCCGTGGAGAGAGAAAGAGAGTTGACGTTTCAGGTCGATGACCTTTCATCAGAACTGGGAAGAGCCGGAAATCAAATAGATTTAAGGCCAGGGTAAAGCTGGGAAAAGGGGGAGGGGATAAAGGAACAAAGGAGGAGATGAAGAGACATTAAGAGATATGCAAGGCTAGAGGTGGTGTTAATGTGACAGATTAAGGCTGAATGAAGTGTGAAATCCACTGGCAGAATGAAGGACAGCTGCCAGCTTCTAGGAGGAAAAAAAAAGGTGGGGGGGGACAAATAAAAGGGTGGATAAAATAAAATATAAATGGGATTGGAGCTGAGGTTATGATCTAAAATTGTTGAACTCGATATTGAGTCCAGAGGGCTGTAGCGTGCCTAAACGAAAGATGAGGTGCTGTTCCTCGAGCTTACGCTTATATATATATATTTATCACTTAAAAGCAAAAAATCTGCAGGAGCTAGAAATCTGAAACAAAAACAGAAAATGCTGGAAACACTCAGCTGGCCAGTCAGTCAGCATCTGTGGAGAGAACACACAGGTTAATGTTTCCGGTGTGAACTCTTTATCAGACTTTGACAAAGAAAGAAGAAAAGAAAGACAGACCTGCAGTTATATAGCGCCTTTTACAACCACTGGACGTCCCAAAACGCTTTACAGCCAATGAAGTCATTTTTGAAGTGTAGTCACTGTTGTAATGTAGGAAACGTGGCAGCCAATTTGCACACAGCAAGGTCCCACAAACAGCAATGTGATAATGAAGAGATAATCTGTTTTCATGATGTTAATTGAGGGATAAATATTGGCCAGGAGACCGGGGATAACGCCATTGCTCTACTTCAAAATAGTGCCATGGGATCTGAGAGGGCAGACGGGGCCTCGGTTTAACGTCTGCTCCGAAGGATGGCACCACCGACAGTGCAGCACTCCCTCAGTACTGCACTGGAGTGTCAGCCTGGATTTTTGTGCTCAAGTCTCTGGAGTGGGGCTTGCACCCACAACCTTCTGACTCAGAGGCGAGGGTCTACACCTGAAACAGTTATGGGTAGTGTGATGCAGTGCTGGGGTTAAAGCACCCTGGCACATTGCTCTGGTCTGCACTGGTCATTGTGCTGCTTTGCACTCTAATCAGAGGGGGTGAATTTCCACGGGTTTCTCCCACTTTGACGGAAGACCCACGGAAACACCGGAAAAATGGCATAAACACTGTTTACGCCATTATCCCGGAGTTTCCACAGTTTTTCCGCTGAAGTTACAGTGGACCAGCAGGAAATTTTCCCAAATATCTCTAATAGATGTTTATGCTCATTTTCCACAATAAAGGCCTGAATTCGAATTAGAAGCCAACAGCATGAAATAGCAGTGAGGTAAGAAACTGCAGACAGAAGGTGGAAATCTGAAATAAAAACAGAAAATGCTGGAAATACTCAGCAGGCCAGGCAGCATCTGCGGAGCGAGAAACAGAGTTAACTTTTCAGTTAGATGACCTTTCAGCAGAACTGAAAACCTTGGGAATACATAGCAGCTCCATTCACATATGAAAAGAGAAACATTCGTTTAATGTTTTGGGTGTTGACTCTTTGTCGTGGAAAAGCAGCCATCCAAATACAAGTGGCAGCACAATGTGGGCACTGACAATGTGGATATGGCAGCAAACAGAGGTTGGCTTCATTATAAAAATCTAACTTCCACTTGTCACTCACGCTAATCTGTCCAAATTATAAATTCCAATAGACACAGGCATAAAACAGACCCACCTCAGGGGTAAGTCTCATGCCAGTGCTTAAATGGATGGATTGCCAGTTTAAACTGGCAGTGGACTCACAACCCAAATCTCCTCTGAACTGATTGACACATAACTTCTCCATCCTCTCATTTGCCGCCTTCCTCCCACCACCTACGGCTTTGTTGCCTCCCATATTGTCAGTCAAATATGATTAGTACTGGGAAATATATTGAAAAAAATTGAAATGAACATTTCTAAAATCCGTATGTGCCTGCACACGGTGGCCTAGACGTGCTGCTTTGGGTCGAAAATGGCGTCCAAGCAGCGCGTGCACAATCTGGCGGTGGTGTTAGCGCTGGGAATGTGCGCCAAAAGTGTGTAGAGTAGGCAGATCGTGACGTCAGTCAGCGTGCAATGCTGATTTGATGCTAGCGCTGCCATTTTTGTCCTCAATGCTGGAAGTAATGCCCTGTGTTAACCTCACACAGCTGAAGATACGTTCAGCAGCTGCAATGAACCCCTACCAGCGACATTTAAAGGGATCATCAACCACTCTCAGGTCAGTTGCTGATTAGTTTCTACTGGCTCTGCGTAAGTTTTTGGAAGTGTTTGCAGCTTTCTAGAGTTGTTTAAAGTTGGTGAGGTGACAGGAAGTGGTGCTGCAAGTGGAGAAGGCCTTGTGTCTGACTTTAAGGGTTCTGGTCAGACCACTTGCTCCCAGTCATGGGTGCTCTAGTTGTCATCTCCCTTGGCCTGCAGCATGACTGGGAGATGGAGCAGAGGCAGCAAAGAAGAGGACACGCTGCTCACAGAGGGAGGAGGAGGAGGGGGAGAAGGGCTCTCAGCAGGAGGCCGTACACACCTTGGGTCTTCCGAGAGCAACTCTCTTACCTCAACCTGAGCCAGGAGCAGTGTGTGAGGCGTCTGCACTTTACGAAGGAGGTGCTCACAGAACTCTGCCACCTCTTGCAACCAGACCTGCAGCCTCACTCCAAGGCAAGGACAGCGCTGCCAGTGGCTGTGAAGGTGACCATGGCCCTGAAGTTCTTCACGTCAGGATCCTTCCGGGCTGGAGCAGGCAACATCTGTAACATCTCACAGTTCGCCATCCACTACTATATAAGAGAGGTGACAGACGCTCTTTTTGCCAGGAGAGGGGACTTCATTGTCTTCTCTCTGACCAGATAGAAGCAGATGGAGCATGCACGTAGCTTTGCCAGGATAGAGGGCTTCCCCATGGTTCAGAACGCCATTGACTGAATGCACGTGGCTTTGCGGGCACCGTGTCTAAATGCTGAGATGTACCACATCTGCAAAAGTTACCATTCACTGAATGTGCAGTTGGTGTGCGACCATGCTCAGCACATCATGATGGTGAATGCCCGGTATCCTGGCAGTTGTCATGATGCTTTCATACTGCGCCAGTCCGCTGATCCCTCAGTCTTTGAGCCACCAAGATAAACCAGAGGCTTGCTGCTGGGCGACAAGGGCTATCCCTTGACCACCTGGCTCATGACTCCACTGCGCAACCCAACCACAAGTGGGCATCATGCGTACAATGAGAGACATGCTGCTACACGGAATCTGATAGAGCAGACCATTGGCATCCTTAAACAATGCTTCCGCTGCCTCGACTGCTCTGGAGGTGCCCTGTAGTACTCACCAGAATGCATCTCAAGATTTGTCATGGTCTGCTGAATGCTCCACAACCTCGCCATCATGAGGGCACAGCCCTTGCCACCAGGCATATGGCGACCAGCTAAGGAGGAGGAATTACATAGGATATACGGCACAGAAACAGACCGTTTAGCCCAACCAGTCCTTGCCGTTGTTTATGCTCCACTCGAACCTCCTCCCGTCTTTCCTCATCTAACTCTATCAGCATAACCCTCTATTCCCTTCTCCCTCATATGCTTATCTAACCTCCCTTAAATGCATCTATACTATTCACTTCAACCACTCCCTGTGGTAGTGAGTTCCACATTCTCACCACTCTCTGGGTAAAAAAGTTTCTTCTGAATTCCCTATTTGATTTCTTGGTGACTATCTTATATTGGCCTCTAGTTATGCTCTTCCCCACAAGTGGAAACATTCTCTCTGTATCTACTCTATCAAAACCTTTCATGATTTTAAAGACCTCTATTAGGTCACCCCTCAGCCTTCTTTTTTCAAGAGAAGAGATCCAGCCTGTTCATCCTTTCCTGATAGATATACCCTCGCATTTTGATATCATCCTTGTAAATCTTCTCTGTACTCTCCAGTGCCTCTATATCCTTTTTATAATATGGCAACCAGAATTGTACACAATTCTCCAAATGTGGTCTAACCAAGGTTCGATACAAGTTTAGCATAACTTCACTACTTTTCAATCCTATCCCTCCAGAAATAAACCCTAGTGCTTGGTTTGCTTTTTTATGGCCTTATTAACCTGTGTCCCTACTTTTAGTGATTTGTGTATTTGTACTCCGAGATCCCTTTGTTCCTCTACCCCACCTAGACTTGCACCCTCCAAGTAATAAGTGCCCTTCCTATTCTTCCTACCAAAATCTAATATCTCACATTTATCTGTGTTGAAATTCATTTGCCAATTATATGCCCATTCTGCAAGTTTATTAATGTCCTCCTGTAATTTGTTGCAGTCCTCCTCAGTATTGACCATCCCCACCAGTATTACGATAGCAAAATACCGCGGATGCTGGAAATCTGAAATAACAACAGAAAACGCTGGAAAAACTCAGCAGGCCAGGCAGCATCCGTGGAGAGAGAAAGAGAGTTAACGTTTCAGGTCGATGACCTTTCGTCAGAACTGTGAAGAGCCGGAAATCAAATAGATTTAAGGCCAGAGTAAAGCTGGGAAAAGGGGGAGGGGATAAAAGAACAAAGGGGGAGATGAAGAGACATTAAGAGACATTAAGAGATATGCAAGGCTAGAGGTGGTGTTAATGTGACAGATTAAGGCTGAAAGAAGTGTGAAATCCACTGGCAGAATGAAGGACAGCTGCCAGCTTCTAGGAGGAAAAAAAAGGTGGGGGGGGGCAAATAAAAGGGTGGAAAAAATAAAATATAAATGTGATTGGAGCTGAGGTTATGATCTAAAATTGTTGAACTCGATATTGAGTCCAGAGGGCTGTAGCGTGCCTAAACGAAAGATGAGGTGCTGTTCCTCGAGCTTACGCTGCGCTTCCGTGGAACAGTGTAATAGGCCGAGGACGGTGAGGTCAGAGTGGGAGTGAAGCGGTGAATTAAAGTGACAGGCCACCGGGAGCTCGGGGTCCCCCTTACGGACTGAACGGAGGTGTTCCGCAAAGCGGTCACCCAATCTGCGTTTGGTCTCCCCAATGTAGAGGAGACCACATCGTGAGCAGCGAATATTAGTTTCATCCGCAAACTTAGAAATTGTGTTTTTGATTCCAAAGTCTAAATCGTTAATATAAATTGTGAACAACAGTGGTCCCAGCACTGAAATTTGTGGAACACCACTACCCACCTTCTGCCACTATGAATAGTTACCCTTTACCCCTACTCTCTGCTTTCTGTCTTGAAGCCAGCTAGCTATCCATCCTGCTACTTGTCCCCTGACTCTGCATTCTCTGACCTTATTCATTAGTCTATTATGTGGTACCTTATCGAAGGCCTTTTGTAAATCTAGATAAATTACATCTACTGCATTATCCTTGTCTATTCTCTCTGTTACCTCTTAAAAAATTCAATGAGGTTGGTCAAGCAATACTTTCCCTTTTGAAATCCATGCTGACTATTCATTATTATATTTTTGGTTTCTAGATGTTCTTCTATTTTCTCCTTATTTTTCCTACCACCGATATTAAGCTGACTGGTCTATAGTTCCCTGGACATGTTCTATCTCCCTTTTTAAATACAGGTATTACATTAGCTATCCACCAGTCCTCTGGCACTACAACTTTTTCTAACGAATTATTAAATATGTGTAGTAATGCCTCTGCTATTTCTTCCCTAGAGTCTTTTAAAATGCACGGATGTAATCCGTCCAGACCAGGGATTTTATCCTCTTTGAGTTTGATTAGTTTATTTAATATAACTCCTCTTTTTATTTTAAATGCAATTATCTCATTACTAATCATCATCCAATGTCATGTCCACCTGTTCTATCTCCCTGATAAATACTGAAGCAAAGTAATTATTTTATATTTCTGCCATCTCTCTATTGCTGCCTGTAGTATTATTCTGTCCATCTCTTAGTGGCAATATTCCCATCCCAACCTTCCTTTTTTTAATTTATGTGCCTGTAAAATATTTTACTATTTTGTTTTATGTTCCTTGATAATTTAATTTCATAGTTCCTCTTTGCCTTCCTAATTATTTTTTTGACTTCTCTCCTAATCTCTTTGTATTCTCCCTTATCATGCGCTCCCCTGCTGTCTGTGTACTTAATGTATGTCTCTTTCCTTACTCTCAGTTTTTCCCTTGTTGGGCCTTTTTACATATTGGATTAGAAAGGAGTCCTGTACACATTGTAGGAACTCCATTCCCTTATCCCCTTTACCTACCTCTTCTGTCCAATTAATATCGGGGTAGTTGAAATCCTGCCTACTGCAGCCCGCACTCTCCAAGTAATTTTACGTTAATAGGGCTTGTTAAGCCCGCCCTGCGAGGTTCCCGGCCAATTAATAGGAAGCGGGTCTGATGACATCATTTGATGATGCGTCATCAGCCGGTTTCCTTAAAGGGACCATGTCCAAATTGATCTTGACAGTTCTTCTGTCAGTGTTCTACAGCATTGAGGTGCTGCAAACACTGACAAGCACTGCACAAAGGTGCACAGCTACACCCAGGCTCACACATGACTCCCTCCATATGTTTATGGAGGGACTCACAGCACGCAGGGAGGTTCTCTTCCATTCCCATGGGCAGAAGAGACCTCCCCAGGAGATCAACGCAGCCTGGTTGCGCATTGCACAGGAGGGCACAAGCAGGGATGGCTGCAGTGGCGCAAACCTTTCAATGATCTGAGTAGATCACAAAACATTACTGCCAAGCCACACTCAACCTCATCCTGCTGTGCCACTGATCACATCCACATCACTCTGCCTTCCCTACCCTACTCCTGCACATCTTTACACACACCAACTAACCTTGCAACTCCACCCATCCCTCTCTATCTACATTATCACTTCCCCATCTCATTGCCACCCCTCACACTCACCCTCATCCTACTGCAAGCATACGAACTAACTACACACAAGGGTAGGCCAATGTTTATGTGAAGTTTCTGTTACTGTGTTCTCAAACATTGAAATCTATATTTTCAACACTTTACCTTATTGGACAGATCTGTGCTCACCTTTGGAAGTGTCTTAGTGAGTTCCAGTGAATGTTGAGATATAACTTCCCCCCCGCCCCCCCCCCCCCAATTGTGATGAGTGTGAAAGGAATGGCTTGGACATTGTAGGGATGCTTTATCGTGCTGGTGTGGGGTGTTGTCAACCTGGCGCATCATATGGCAGCCAGGGTGTACAGCATCAAGTGTCCCAGGCAGCAATGTTGTTGGGTGCTGATGCCCTGTGTCCTGTGCAGCATCAGCTGATTGCGGAGAGGGTTGGTATTGTTGTTGGTGATGTTGGTGTGCCTGGTGATGTTGGTGTTGGTGCTGATCATGGAGGGATTCAGAGGACCAAGGTGAGATTTTTTCAAGGGCACCGATGTTGCTGGAATAGATGGCAGCTGAAGTTGAGATGACAGAAGCGATCTGTCAATGGTGAGAGAGCTTGCTCCAAAGAGGTGACAGTGGATAGAGAGTTTACTCCAAACACTTCCAAACTGCATAAAGCTCAAAAGTGTCTTCCAAGTCCTGAAGGCTCAAGCTTCTGTCATTAGAAAGTGACCAGTGGGAAATGGTAGCTTTCATACCACTTTTGCAGCTGTCACCTATTCACAGCAATGGGGAGATATAGAGAACCCGACCTACTTCCCTGACGTGATCTTCGAACGATGTGAACCTCATTAAAAAAGTGGTAAAATAGAAATAGGCTGGCAAAATAGTAGTTAACAAGCGTTTAACAAGCATTTAACTATCTTAAATGCTTCTCCCACCACTTGGTGTCGGGTCTGTTCTGAAATCGCAGACCTACACGGAGGCGGGTTCGGAGTGGGCTCCCAACCCACTGTCAATCATTTCGATTTTGGCAGCGGACCCGCCTCTGAACCCGCCCTCTGAGCGCCAGCAAAATCGCAGCCCTAGAGTCTATAATTAAGGATAGGGTGACTGAGCACCTCGAAAATTTTCAGCTGATCAGAGCGAGCCAGCATGGATTTGTGAAAGGCAGGTCATGCCTGACAAACCTGATTGAAATTTTTGAGGAGGTGACTAAAGTAGTGGACAGGGTAATGTCTATGGATGTTATTTATATGGACTTCCAGAAGGCATTTGATAAAGTCCCTCATAACAGACTGTTAACTAAGGTAGAAGCCCATGGAATTGAGGGCAAATTATTGACCTGGTTAGGAAATTGGCTGAGCGGCAGGAGTAGGGATAATGGCCAGGTACTCTAATTGGCAGGATGTGACTAGTGGTGTCCTGCAGGGATCTGTATTGGGCCCTCAACTATTCACAGTATTTATTAACGACTTAGATGATGACATAGTAAGCCATATTTCCAAATTTGACGATGACACAAAGATAGGCAGCATTGTAGGCAGTGTAGATGAAAGCATAAAATTACGAAGGGATATTGATAGATTAAGTGAACATAAGAATTAGGACCAGGAGTTGGCCATACAGGCGTTCGAGCCTGCTCCGCCATTCAATAAGGCAAAACTGTGGCAAATGGATTTCAATGTAGGCAAATGTGAGGTCATCCACTTTGGACCTAAAAAGGATAGAACACGGTACTTTCTAAATGGTGAAAAGCTAAAAACAGTGGATGTCCAAAGAGACTTGGGGGTCCAGGTACATAGATCACTAAAATGTCATGAACAGATACAGAAAATAATCAAAAAGGCTAATGGAATGATGGCTTTTATATCTAGAGGACTAGAATACAAGGGGGTAGAAGTTATGCTGCAGCTGTACAAAATTCTGGTTAGACCACACCTAGGTCCTGGAGTACTGTGAGCAGTTCTGGGCACCACACCTTAGGAAGGATATATTGGCCTTGGAGGGAGTGCAGCGTAGGTTTACCAGAATGATATCCGGACTCCAAGGGTTAAATTATGAGGAGAGATTACACAAATTAGGGTTGTATTCCTTGGAATTTAGAAGGTCAAGGGGTGATTTGATCAAAGTTTTCAAGATATTAAAGGGAACAGATAGGGTAGATAGAGATAAACTATTTCCGCTGGTTGGGGAGTCTATAACTAGGGGGCATAGTTTAAAAATTAGAGCCAAACCTTTCAGGAGTGAAATTAGGAAACAATTCTACACACAAAGGGTGGTAGAAGTTTGGAACTCTCTTCCGCAAACGGTAATTGATGCTAGATCAATTGTTAATTTTAAATCTGAGATTGATAGCTTTTTGTTAACCAAAGGTATTAAGGGATATGGGCCAAAGGTGGGTATATGGAGTTAGGTCACAGATCAGCCATGATCTCATTGAATGGTGGAACAGGCTTGAGGGGCTAAATGGCCTACTCCTGTTCCTATGTTCCTATGTCCTCTGTAAGACATGGCCACCTTTCCCACTCCCAAATGGTTGCCAAGTGGCTGTTAGAATAATTCAGAGCCACTGCAACATTTATTACTCTTCTTCTTTTAAAACTGCCTCCCCAGCAGTGGTACACTCCCTCTGTAGAGCCAAGATAACACTGCGAGTTCACCGTCCAAATTTAATTGACCCCAGGAAAATGGATCAGTGTCACGGTTGGGTCAGACAAGAGTTGTGACCCAACCCAATGCCAGCAGCAATACTGGCCCCAAGGAAAGTCCGCCCCTCCCCCAAGAAATTTAAATCATTGTTCCTGTGAATTTGTATATTTCTGAAGCTGTGGATCTGATTCAGGATTTATCCACCAGTGAGGCAACAGCACTAGAACAGTTCTTTCCAAACCCCAAGGCTTACCTAATTCAAACAAGGCAACCCAGTGGGTAAGAAATATGGAACTGAGTTGCCTAGATTCTGAGGGCCAGATAAGAACATAAGAACTTAAGAATTAGGAGCAGGAGTAGGCCATATGGCCCCTCGAGCCTGCTCCGCCAGTCATTAAGATCATGGCTGATCTTCGACCTCAACTCACATTCCCACCCAATCTCTACATCCCTTGATTTCCCTAGAGTCCAAAAATCTATCTACCTCAGCTTTGAATATACTCAATGATTTAGCATCCACAGCCCTTTGGGGCAGACAATTCCAAAGATTCACAACCCTCTAAGTGAAGAAATTCCCCCTCATCTCAGTCTTAAATGGTCGATCCCTTATCCTGAGACTATGGCCCCTAGTTCTAGACTCTCCAACCAGGGGAAACAACCTCTTAGCATCTACCCTGTCAATCCCTCTCAGAATCTTGTATTTTTCAATGAGATCACCTCTCATTCTTCTAAACTCCAGTGAGTATAGGCCCAATCTACTCAATCTCTCCTCATAGGACAACCCTCTCATCCCAGGGATCAATTAGTGAACCTTTGTTGCACCGCCTCTAAGGCAAGTATATCCTTCCTCAGAGACCAAAACTGTGCACAGTACTCCAGGTGTGGACACACTAAAGCCCTGTACAATTGTAGCAGGACTTCCTTACTCATGTACTCCAACCCCCTTGCCGAGGTGTGATGGAGGGCAGTCAGTAGTCGTCTGACATTGTACGCTACACATTGTTCTCTGTCTATATATGCTTTGCTGATTTGTATTCCTTCACTTTACCTGACGAAGGAGCAGCACTCCGAAAGCTCGTGATTTCAAATAAAACTGTTGGACTATAACCTGGTGTTGTGCGACTTCTCACCCTTGCAATAAAGGCCAACATGCCATTTGCCTTCCTAATTGCTTGCTGTACCTGCATCCTAACTCTCTGTGTTTTCTGTACGAGGACACTTAGATCTCTCTGAACACCAACGTTTAATATAAAAACAGAAAATGCTGGAAATACTCAGCAGGTCAGGCAACATCTGTGGAGAGAAAAACAGAGTTAACTTTTCAGGTCGATGACCTTTCGTCTGAACCATTTTTATTTCAGATTTCTATCGTCCACAGTATTTTGCTTTTGTACCAACATTTAATAGTTTCACACCATTTAAAAAATATTCTGTTCTTCCTACCAAAGTGAATAACCTCACATTTTGCCACATTATACTCCATCCGCCACCTTAATGCCCACTCACTTAACCTGTCTATATCCCTTTGCAGCCTCTTTGCGTCCTCCTCACAGCTTACTTTCCCACCTAGCTTTGTATCGTCAGCAAACTTGGATACATTACGCTCGGTCCCTTCATCTAAGTTAATATAGATTGCAAATAGCTGAGGCCCAAGCACTGATCCTTGTGGCATCACACTAGTTACAGCTTGCCAACCTGAAAATGACCCGTTTATTCCTACTCTGTTTTCCGTCTGTTATCCAATCCTCTATCCATGCTAATATATATTACCCCCAACCCCATGAGCCCTTATCTTGCATAACAACCTTTTGTGTGGCACCTTATCAAATGCCTTTTGGAAATCCAAATATACTACATCCATTGGTTCCCCTTTATCTACCCTGCTAGTTACATCCTCAAAAAACTCTAATAAATTTGTTAAACACGATTTCCGTTTCATAACGGTGGCATAGTGGTTAGCACTGGTGCCTCACAGCGCCAGAGACCCGGGTTCGAATCTGACCTCGGGTGACTGTCTGTGTGGAGTTTGCACATTCTCCCTGTGTCTGCGTGGGTTTCCTCCGGGTGCTCCGGTTTCCTCCCACAGTCCAAAAATGTGTGGGTTAGGTTGATTTGGCTATGATAAATTGACCCTTAGTGTTAGGGGGGATTAAATATGTGGGGTTATGGGGATAGGATGGGATATGTTAGCGGGAATTAAATACGTGGGGTTACGGGGGTAGGGTGGGATATGTGTACTGTGGGGATTAAAGCAGGGACAGGGTACTGGATTTGGATGATCAGCCATGATCGTATTGAATGGCGGAGCAGGCTCGACGGGCCGAATGGCCTACTCCTGCTCCTAGATTCTATGTTTCTATAAAACCATGACAACTCTGCCTAATCATATGCAACACAGTGGCATAGTGGTTAGCACTAGTGCTTCACAGCGCCAGGGACCCGGGTTCGAATCTGGCCTCGGGTGACTGTCTGTGTGGAGTTTGCACATTCTCCCCGTGTCTGCGTGGGTTTCCTCCGGGTGCTCCGGTTTCCTCCCACAGTCCAAAAATGTGCAGGTTAGGTTGATTTGGCTATGATAAATTGACCCTTAGTGTTAGGGGGGGATTAAATATGGGGTTACGGGGATAGAATAGGAAGGGATATGTTAGGGGGAATTAAATACGTGGGGTTACAGGGATAGGGTGGGATATGTGTCAGTGCAGGCTCAATGGGGATTCTGTGTGAGAAAGCAGGGACAGGGTACTGGATTTGGATGATCAGCCATGATTGTATTGAATGGTGGAGCAGGCTCGATGGGCCGAATGGCCTACTCCTGCTCCTTGTTTCTATATGTTCTATATGATTTCTAAGTGCCCTGTTATCACTTCCTTCCTAATGGATTCCAGCATTTTCTCAATGACTGATGTCAGGCTAACTGGCCTATAATTCCCTGTTTTCTCTCTCCCTCCTATCTTGAATAGCAGGGTTACATTTGCTACCTTCCAATCCACTGGGACTGCTCTAGAATCTAAGGAATTTTGGAATATCACAACCAGTGCATCCACTATCGCTGCAGCCACCTCTTTTAGAACTCAAGAATGTAGGCCATCAGGTCCAGAGGATTTGTTGGCTTTTAATCCCATTAGTTTCCCAAGTACTTTTTCTCTACTGATATTAATTACTTTAAGTTCCTCACTCTCATTAGCTCCTTGGTTCCCCACTATTTTTGGTATGCTTTTTGTGTCTTCTACTGTGAAGACAGATACAAAATATTTGTTTAAATTCTCTGCCATTTCCTTATTCCCCATTATAATTTCACCTGTCTCAGCCTCTAAGGGACCAATGCTTACTTTGCTACTCTCTTCCTTTTTACATACTTGTAGAAACTCTTACAATCTGTTTTTATATTTCTAGCTAGTTTACTCTCATATTCTATTTGCTTCCTTTTTATCAATTTTTTGGTCATCCATCGCTGGTTTGTAAAGCTCTTCCAATCCTTAGGCTTACTATTATTCTTTGCATTATTATAAGCCTCTTCTTTTAATCAAGTACTATCCTTAACTTCTTTAGTTAGATACAGATGGATCACTTTTCCCGTGGAGTTTTTACTTCTCAATGGAATGTATATTTGTTGAGAAGTTTGGAATGTTTCTTTAAATGTTTGTCACTGCTTAGCTGCCATCATACCTTTTAATCTAATTTCCCAATCTACCTTAGCCAACTCGCCCCTCATACCTATGTAATTGGCTTTATTTAAGTTTAAGACACTAGTTTTGTATTTAAGTATTTCACTCTCAAACTCAATGTGAAATTCTATCATATTATGATCACTCTTCCCCAGAGGATCCTTTACATAACATAGAAACATAGAAACATAGAATCTAGGAGCAGGAGTAGGCCATTCGGCCCGTCGAGCCTGCTCCGCCATTCAATACGATCATGGCTGATCATCCAAATCCAGTACCCTGTCCCTGCTTTAATCCCCACAGTACACATATCCCACCCTACCCCCGTAACCCCACCTATTTAATTCCCCCTAACATATCCCATCCTATCCCCACATATTTAATCCCCCCTAACACTAAGGGTCAATTTATCATAGCCAAATCAACCTAACCCACACATTTTTGGACTGTGGGAGGAAACCGGAGCACCCGGAGGAAACCCACGCAGACACGGGGAGAATGTGCAAACTCCACACAGACAGTCACCCGAGGTCAGATTCGAACCCGGGTCTCTGGCGCTGTGAGGCACCAGTGCTAACCACTATGCCACCGTGTTTACTGTGATATTATTCATTAACCCTGTCTCATTGCACAATACAAGATCTAAAATAGCTTGTCCCAGGTTGGTTCTATAATGTATTGTTCTACCAAACTGTCTCGAATGCATTCCATGAACTCGTCCTCCAGAATACCTTTGCCAATTTGATTTGCCCAGTCTATTTGAAGATTAACGTCCCCCAATATTATTACATTACCTTTGTTACAAGCTCCTATTATTTGTTGATTAATACTCTGTCCAACGGTATAGCTACTGTTAAGGGGCCTATAAATTACTCCCACCAGTGTTTTCTGCCCCTTGTCATTTTTTATTTCTACCCATACTGATTCTATTTCCAGATCTTCCAAGCCAAAATTCTTTCTCATTGCTGGCTTTATGTCATCCTTTATTATCAGGGCTACCCCCCTCCTTTTCCAGTCTGCCTTACTTTTCAATATGTCAAGTACCCTGGAATATTTAGTTCCCAACCTTGCAACCACGTCTCTGTAATGGCTATTAGATGAAACCCATTTATCTCTATTTGTGCCACTAATTCGTCTATCTTGTTATGAATGCTTTGTGCATTCAGATAAAGAGCCTTTAATTTTAACTTTTTACCATTATTCCCTGCTTTCACCTTATTTGCTGATGCACTATTACCGTTAAACTCCCTGGGGGAGAAATTCAGTATCGCCCCATTTGGGGCGCAATTATCAGCCGGGCGCAAAGATTAGCGCCTGGCGCTAATTATCGCCACCGACTGCAAACTTGACTTTTATCGCCCCTGGAGGTGATTGGAGCACTAAATCAGGCGCTTCATACCTGGCTTAAGGCGCAAAGGCCGAGGAGCGAGGCGCTACCTCAGAGCGCTGGCGAAGCTCATGTAATGTCAGTCAACAATGGAACACACACACAATGACACGGGCCAGTTCTTAAAGGGGATGGTTAATCTTGCTTTCCATCCACATCCTGCTCATTGCAGCCTTGAATCTCGGCCTGGAGAGACCTGCACATCAAATCTGCTGGAAAGATCAATGGAGAGTACCAGGCAAAGAGCTCAGAGTGCAGCCCCCACAGTCTCTTCTAAATCGATACAAGGAATGGCAAATCAAAATGAACCTGCAAAGTGCTGCTCAGTACCCAAAACTCCTTCACACAACGTTGAATCTCTCCAGAAGTCTCTCTCTCTCTCGCTCAGAATGCGTAGTTCAAAAATGGCACCAACAATAAAAGGCAGGAAGCGGTCACCTTTAAATAGCGCTCCCCCTTTCCCTTCATGACTGCAGAACGCTCCCCTCAACCTGTCGTTGCTAGCGTCAGGCGGTAAGGCAGGGGGCGCCACTCAATATCCGCTCCGGGGTGATACCGGGGCGTTGCGCACTCGAGTGACGTCACGATCTGCCGGCGCAGGAGATCGTGGCGGTAGTGTTTAGCGCCGCCGCAAAATGTCTAGTTAATTTCGCTAGCGGCGCAAACTTCGCCGCGCCTGGGCGCTAGATGCTTTGCGCCCCATTAGCGCCCTCTTAAGGCGCTAACGGGAGGCGCAACCAACTGAATTTCCCCCCCCCTGTCCCTTCCTATCATATTTTGCTTATCTTTACCCAAATTGCGACACTGCTCCATTGCCTTGACTTTTCTCTAGATTTCTAAATTTCCCCTCACCTGACCCCTCCCCCCATTTTTAGTTTAAAGCCCTATCTACAGCCCTAGTTATTCGATTTGCCAGGACACTTTCCCCAGCCTAAGTGGAGCCCATCCCAAAGGAACAGCTACCTCTTTCCCTAGTACTGGTGCCAGTGCTCCATGAATCGAAACCCCTTCATCCCACACCATTCTTTGAGCCAAGCATTTAACTCTCTGATCTGCTTGTCCCTATGCCAATTTATGCGTGGCTCAGATATGGCCTATGGGCCGTAGTTTGGATAGCCATGCCATACCATTTCCATGTCATACGATATTATACTTTCTTGGGATAGCACAATTTGTACCAAGTAAAGTAGCATAATTTCCACCATCACACAGAAGGCGTTTAATGCCTCCATTGTTATAATGGACAACATTAAGATGTGTCTCATGGGTGTCTGCATCCAGAGATCTTTTTACCTCTCGACAGACATTTTGTACAGATGCATGGTTGAGGAATTTACTTGAGAACATGGTACAAAGGAAAACTTTTATAATAATGCTTTTGCCAAGTAATTTGATTCACTCAACCGTTCTATTCTTTTATCTGTTTTAACTGTTGTATCAAGTTTGGTAAGATGCTAACAGTGGAATGCAAACTGGATTGCTATTACAGCGCAGTAAAAGCAGTCACACAGTTGTTATGGATAACTGAAAGTGTAATTATGTAATTTGCTTTATTACAATATACACATTACATTGTCGCACAACAAATCTTAAAAAAAAACACTGTGATACACCAAACTATTTAGCAATTTTCACTCTGGGAAGCTGGAAAACTTTCGTCCCATTCAAACAACACAAATACTTTCACCTTATTGGCATGATAAAGAACCTTCTTTAGAGATGGTGTTTCCATTATTCTCAGAGACAACATTTCTGCCAGTTTGTTGCCAAAGAATTTGTAGAGTGTCTATTGACACCACTGTGTCAGCCAATGAGTTGCACTGAATTTTTTGAGGGGTCAGCGGCCGGGATCAGTGGCGGATTGAGTGGGAAATTTGAATTTTTTGTCAGAGGGTCGGGAACCCGCCGTCATCCCGCCGTAATGCACCTTTCCCAATGGTGCATCTGTGATCTCGGATCGGACCTGACCCATAGAAACAGGCGACCCAATTAAAGCAATTATTGGCTTGTTGACAGACCCTTAATAATGGTTTTATCCTTACCTTTTAACCTTAACTGCTCGCCCACGGGGTCCACGCTGCTCGTGGATCACGTCTGTTAACCTGAGGCGGGAGTTCAATGACCATTGAATCAGCTGATTAGTTGACAGCTTGAAATGTACTATAAAAGCTCCCACCACGCAGCTGTTCACTTTCCAAGCACAGAAGCTGTTGCTTACTCCATTTGGAACACAAATTGAGCTTTATGCAGGCTGCAAGTGTTTGGAGCAAACTCTCCATCCAGTGTCACCTCATTGGAACAACCTCTCTCACCATTGACAGGTTGCTTCTGTCATCTCAACTTCATCTGCCATCTATTCCATCAGCATGGGTACCGTTTATACTGTTTCACCTTGGTCCTCAGAATCTGATCATGATCAGCCCCAACACCAGCAGCACCAGACACACCAGCAGCACCAACAACAACACCAACATTCTCCGCAAACCTGATGCTGCACAGGACAGAGGGCATCAGCACCCAAGCACATTGCTGCCTGGGAGGCCAGGGATGGCCTCACCATGGCCAGATATACTTCACTTGACGCTGTACACCCTGGCTGCCACATGATGTGCCAGGTTGGCACCACCCCACACCAACACCATAAAGCATCCCGACATTGTCCAAGCCATTCCTTTCACACTTTCATCGCCATTGCGGGGGTACCATTATGTCTCACCATTTACTACAACTCACTAAGCCATTTCGAAAGATGCACACAAATCTGTCCAAGAACGCAAAATGTTGAAAATAAAGGTTTCAATGTTTGACAGCACATCAACAGAAACTTTACATGAACATTAGATAAAACACCCAAGTTCCTACCCTTGTGTGTTGTTAGTTGGTATGATTGCACTAGGATGAGGGTGAGTGTGAGGGGTAGCTAGTGAGATGGGGAAGTGATAATGTAGATAGAGCGGGATGGGTGGAGGTGCAAGGTAAGTTGGTGTGAGTAAGGATGTGCAAGAATAGGGTAGGGAAGGCAGAATGATGGGGATGTGATGAGAGGCACAGCAGGATGAAGGTGATGTGGCTTTGTACTCACGTTTCCTGATCTAATGATATAATTGAAAGGTTTGTGCCACTGCACGCAGGTCCTCCTGACGATATCCCTGCTTGTGACTTCCTCTGAAATGTGCAACCAGGCTGTCTTGGTCTCCTGGGGAGGTCTCTTCCACCCATCGGAAGGGAAGAGAACCGCTCTGTGTGCTCTGACTCCCTTCATAAGCATATGGAGGGAGTCATGGGAGAACTTGGGTGCAACCGTGCACCTCTGTGCAGTGCTTGTCAGTGTTTGCAGCACCTCAATGCTGTAAAACACTGACAGCACAAACGTCAAAAGAAAGGTGACCATGGCCCCTTTAAGGAAACCGTCTGATGACGCGTCATGAATGACATCACCAGACCTGCTGCATCTAATTGGGCGGAGAAACACGCTGGGCGGGCTTAACAAGCTCCATTGAGGTAAGTTCATTTTAGGCAGCGGGATAGAGCCAGCAGCGGGGCCATGGCACGCCATTGACACCGACCGCACCGGACCCGCTGAGGTGAGCAAAATCTCGGCCACTGTGTCAGCCAATGAGTTGGATGCAGGGCGGGACTCAAAGCCAAACAGTGTATTTTACAGCAAACAATGTTTATTTACAGAGTCTATTTAAAAAGAGTCTCTATGGACTGCAGCAAACGGAACTCATGACTAAAACTGCAGCAATTTCTCCTCATAAAAGCACAGTGCTTTCTCCAGCAAAAATGCAGTGAGTGGAGGATAGTTACATACAAATTATGAGCGAAAAATCAATCCCCATCACTTACAGAAGTGATTGACGGGGGAATTACCCAATCTTCCCTATTCTGGCCGGGAATACTGGTTTCACGATATGCAGCCAAGAATAAGTTCTAAGCATGATAAAGCTTGAGCGTTAACACCTGATGAGGCGGTATTCACACCTGAACAAAACTCTTTGTCACATTGATTACTAAAAGTGCTTGAGCCCAAGCACCTGATGAGGTGAAAAAGACTAAGAAACTGCATCGAATTAGATACTTGATGATTTTCACACCTCGACAAAAACGCTTGTCAAAAGGAGCTTAACAGAGTGATTGGCAAAACACATCGCTTTAGCTTAAATGAATAAATACAGACTTCTGCAATTCATTTCAATGTTTTATTCATTTAACATTATTCACTTAACAGCGACAGTTATCATTGGAAAAGATACAAACGAGATATGTGCATAGAGATTTTACTCTCTTAAACGTTTTATTCTTTTATCAGTTATTAATTTCAGTGGGTTTGACTGTACTAGCTAAGTGTAAAATAAGAACAGAAAATGCTGGAAATACTCAGCGGGTCAGGCAGCATCTGGAGAGAGAAACAGAGTTAACGTTACAGGTTGATGACCCTTCGTCAGAACTGGAAAAAGTTAGAGATGTAACGGATGTTTAAGCAAGTGTGGGGCAGGGAAAGGGGGGAGGGGAAGAAAGAACAAAAAGAGAAGTTCTGTGATAGGCTGGAAGGCAGGAGAGATTAAAAGACAAAAGGGATGATGGTGCAAGGCAAAAGGAGATGGTGTAACTCGCTAATGTGAGTTGCGTGAGTTGTGGCTCAGTTGATACCGTACCTGCATCTGAGTCAGAAAGTTTTAAGTTTAAGTCCCACTCCAGGTCTTTTTTTTATTTGTTCCTGGGATGTGGGCGTCACTGGCAAGGCCAGCATTTATTGCCCATCCCTAATTGCCCTTGAGAAGGTGGTGGTGAGCCGCATTCTTGAACTGCTGCGGTCCGTGTGGTGAAGGTACTCCCACAGTGCTGTTAGGGAGGGAGTTCCAGGATTTTGACCCAGCGACGATGAAGGAACGGCGATATATTTCCAAGTCAGGATGGTATGTGACCTGGAGGGGAACTTGGAGGTGGTGGTGTTCCCATGCTGGCCTTCTCCTCCTAGGTGGTAGAGGTCGCGGGTTTGGGAGGTGCTGTCGAAGAAGCCTTGGCGAGTTGCTGCAGTGCATCTTGTAGATGGTACACACCGCAGCCACGGTAAGACGGTGGTGGAGGGAGTGATTGTTTAAGGTGGTGGATGGGGTGCCAATCAAACGGGTTGCTTTGTCCTGGATGGTGTTGAGCCTCTTGAGTGTTGTTGGAGCTGCACTCATCCAGGCAAGTGGAGAGTATTCCATCACACTCCTTACTTGTGCCTTGTAGTTGGTGGAAAGGCTTTGGGGAGTCAGGAGGTGAGACACTCGTCACAGAATCTTCTCTTAGGCAGTCCCTCGGAACCGAGGATGACTTGCTTGCACATTAAAAATGAGTTCTCAGGTGACTGATGAGTCTAATGCGGGACCGACAGTCTCTGTCACAGGTGGGGCAGACAGTGGTTGAATGGGTGGGTGAGGTTCTTGGGTTGGGGTGCGCCTGCTTGCGCTTGGCTTCCGCTTGCTCCCTGCGAAGAGACTCAAGGTGCTCGGCGCCTTCCCGGATGCTTCTCCTCCACTTTGTGTGGTCTTGGGCCAGGGATTCCCAGGTGTCGGTGGGGCTGTTGCACTTTTTCAAGGAGGCTTTGAGGGTGTCCTTGAAGCGTTTCCTCTGCCCACCTGGGGCTCTCTTGCCGTGTCGGAGCTCTGAATAGAGCACTTGTTTTGGGAGTCTCGTATCGGGCATGCGGACGATGTGACCCGTCCATCGGAGCTGATCGAGCATGGACAAAGCTTCAATGCTGGGGATGTTAGCCTGAGCGAGAACACTGACATTGGTGCGCCTATCTTGCCAATGGATTTGCAGGATCTTGCGGAGGCAGCATTGGTGGTATCCTCTCCAGTGCTTTGAGGTGCCTGCTGTACATGGTCCATGTCTCTGAGGCATACAGGAGGGCAGGTATCACTACTGCTCTGTAGACCATGAGCTTGGTGCCGGGTTTGAGGTCCTGGTCTTCAAACACTCTCTTCCTCAGGCGACCGAAGGCTGCACTGGCACACTGAAGGCGGTGTTGGACTTCGTCATCGACGTCTGCCCTTGTTGACAGTAGGCTTCCGAGGTATGGAAAGTGGTCCACATTGTCCAAGGCCTTGTCGTGGATTTTGATAATCGGGGGGCAGTACTGTGCGGCGGGGGCAGGTTGGTAGAGGACCTTTGTCTTACGGATGTTTAGTGTAAGGCCCATGCTCTCGTACACTTCAGTGAAGGTGTTGACTATGGTTTGGAGTTCGACCTCCGAGTGAGCGCAGACGCAAGCGTCGTCTGCATACTGTAATTCGATGACAGAGGATGGGACGACCTTGGATCTGGACTGGAGGCGATGGAGGTTGAACAGTTTCCCGTTTGTTCTGTAGATTGGCTTCACTCCAGTGGGGAGCTTACTGAGGATGAGATGGAGCATTGCAGCAAGGAAGATTGAGAAGAGCGTTGGTGCGATGACACAGCCTTGCTTGACCCTGGTTCATACATGAATTGGGTCTGTGGTGGAACCGTTGGTCAGGATCACGGCTTGCATGTCGTTGTGAAGCAGGCAGAGGATGGTGACAAACTTTTGAGGGCAGCCGAATTTGAGGAGGACACTCCATAATCCCTCGCAGTTGACAGTGTCGAAGGCCTTTGTGAGGTCAAAGACGGCCATGTACAGCGGTTGGTGTTGTTCCCTGCATTTCTCTTGTAATTGACACGCAGGTGAAGATCATGTCCATTGTGCCCCTTAGTGGGCGGAATCAGCATTGCGACTCTGGGAGGAGCTCTTCAGCCAGTGGGAGTCGGCGATTGAGGAGGATTCTTGCGATGACTTTCCCTGTGGCAGACAGCAGGGAAACTCCTCTGTAATTACCACAATCAGATTTGTCACCTTTCTTGAAGATGGTCACAGTTACAGGCGTCTCTGAGATCCCCTGGCATGCTCTCCTCCTTCCAGATAAGAGAAATTAGTTCATGAATTCACGCCAGTAGTGCTTCTCTGCCATGCTTTAGTGCCTCAGCAGGGATTCCATCTGCTCCTGCGGCCTTGTTGTTCTTCAGTTGTTGGATGGCCTTTTCAACCTCATGCCTGCTGGGGTTGTGCTGAGATGGTGAATACCCAGCCTCTGACCTGCTCTTGTAGCCAGAGTATTTATGTGGCTGGTCCTGTTAAGTTTCTGGTCAATGGTGACCCCCCCAGGATGTTGATGGTGGGGGATTCGGCGATGGTAATGTCATTGAATGTCAAGGGGTGGTGGTTCGACGTTCGCTTGTTGGAGATGGTCATTGCCTGGCACCTGTGTGGTGCAAATGTTACTTGCCACTTATCAGCCCAAGCCTGAATGTCGTCCAGGTCTTGCTGCATGCGGGCATGGACTGCTTCATTATCTGAGGAGTTGTGAATGGAACTCAACACTGTGCAATCATCAGCAAGCATCCCCACTTCTGATCAAATGATGGCGGGATGGTCATTGATGAAGCAGCTGAAGATGATTGGGCCGAGGACGCTGCCCTGAGGAACTCCTGCAGCAATGTCCTGGGGCTCAGATGATTAGCCTCCAACCACAACAACCATATTCCTTTGTGCTAGGTATGACTCCAGCCAGTGGAGAGATTTCCCCTGATTCCCATTGACTTCAATTTTACTAGGGCTCCTTGATGCCACACTCGGGCAAATGCTGCCTTGATGTCAAGGGCAGTCACTCTCACCTCACATCTGGAATTCAGCTCTTTTGTGCATGTTTGGACCAAGGCTGTAATGAGGTCTGGAGCCGAATGGTCCTGGCGGAACCCAAACTGGGCATCAGTGAGCAGGTTATTGGTGAGTAAGTGCCACTTGATAGCATTGTTGACGACACCTTCCATCACTTTGCTGATGATTGAGAGTAGACTGATTGGGCGGTAATTGGCCAGATTGGATCTGTCCTGCTTTTTGTGGACAGGACATACCTGGGCAGTTTCCACATTGTTGGGTAGATGCCGGTGTTGTAGCTGTACTCGAACAGCTTGACTAGAGGCGCGGCTAGTTCTGGAGCACAAGTCTTCAGCATAACAGCCGGGATGTTGTCGGGGCCCATAGCCTTTGCTGTATCCAGTGCGTTCAGGCGTTTCTTGATATCACGTGGAATGAATCGAATTGGCTGAAGACTGGCTTCAGTGATGGTGGGGACCTCAGGAGGAGGTCAATATGGATCATCCACTCGGCACTTCTGCCTGAATGAAGATAGTTGCAAACGCATCGGTCTTGTCTGTTTTACTCACGTGCTGGACTCTGCCATCATTGAGGATGGGGATATTCATGGAGCCTCCTCCTCCCGTTAGTTTTTTAATTGTCCACCACCATTCACGACTGGATGTGGCAGGACTGCAGAGCTTTGATCTGATCCGTTGGTTGTGCGATCACTTAGCCCTGTCTATAGCATGCTGCTTCCGCTTTTTAGCATGCATGTAGTCCTGTGTTGCAGATTCCCCAGGTTGGCACCTCATTTTAGGTACTCCTGATGCTGCTCCTGGCATGCTCTTCTGGACTCCTCATTGAACCAGGGTTGTTCCCCTGGCCTGATGGTAATGGTAGAGTGAGGAAGATGCTGGGCCTTGAGGTTACAGATTATGGTGGAATACAATTCTGCTGCTGCCCCACAGCGCCTCACGGATGCCCAGTTTTGAGCTGCTAGATTTGTTCTGCATCTATGCCATTTAGCACGGTGGTAGTGCCACACAACTCGATGGGGGTGTCCTCAGTGTAAGGATGGGACTTTGTCTCCACAAGGACTGTGCGATGGTCACTGCTACCAATACTGTCATGGACAGATGCTTCTGCGACAGGTAGATTGGTGAGGACGAGGTCAAGTAGGTTTTCTCCTCATGTTGGTTCTCTCACCACCTGCCGCAGGCCAAGTCTGGCAGCTATGTCCTTCAGGACTCAGCCAGCTCGATCAGTAGTGGTGCTACACATTGAAGTCCCCCACTCAGAGTACATTCAGTGACTTGCTACCCTCAGTGCTTCTTCGACATGGAGGAGTACTGATTCATCAGCTGAGGGAGGGTGGTAGGTGGTAATGAAGCCATGAGACATGGGGTCTGGAGTCAATGTTGATGACTCTCAGGGCCTCTCCTCCTGACTGTATACCACTGTACTGACACCTCTGGTGGGTCTGTCATTCCGGCGGGACAAGATATACCCAGGGATTATGAAGGAGGAGCTAAGGATGTCGGCTGAAAGGTATGATTCTGTGAGTATGACTATGTCAGGCTGCTGCTTGACTAGTCTGTGTGACAGCTCTCCCAATTTTGGCATGAGGACTTTGCAGGGTCGACTGGGCTGGGTGTGCCATTGTCGTGTCTGAAGCCGGTGCCGAGGTCGATGCCGGGTGGTTCGTCCGGTTTTATTCTTATTATTGTTTTTCGTAGCATTTTGTTACAACTGAGTGGATTGCTAGGCCATTTCAGAGGGCAGTTAAGAGCCAACCACTGCCATGGGTTTGGAGTCACATATAGGCCAGACCAGATAAGGATGGTAGATTTCTTTCCCTAAAGGACATTCGTGAACCAGATGGGTTTTTACGACAATCCGATAGTTTCATGGTCAGATTCATAATTAACTGAAATTAAATTCTCCAGCTGCCGTGGTGGGATTTGAACTCACACCTCTGAATCATTAGTCCAGGCCTCTGGATTACCATTCCAGTAATATAACCACTATGTTACTGTACCATCTGTACCAAGTCCAAGCTAACTTGAAGTCCTACCAGAATGGGAAAGTTTGGAACATTGTTGGATTTGACACAATTAACCTGTAATTTAGGTGTCTATTTGCCACATTAAACAGGGTAGTAGTAGTTTCCCTCTCCCATTGCAGATTCTATCATTGTCACCCAGCCAAGAACTGAGTGTCTTCCTCCCAAAAGTTAGCAAGTTGCACCAGGAAGCTGGGGATTCTGTTACTATGGTTATGTTGCATTCTGCAAATCATTTCAGGCCAAAAGTCAGCCAAAATCTGACTTCCAAAATGTGATATATTTGAGCCGATTCATTTGTTCCAAATCTGCTAGTTAAATCACAAAAGCTACCTCCAGGGTTGGTTTCATGCTGTTGTAATCCGAATGCCAATTTAACCCAGTAGACTCCAGCTCAAATCCTCACCAAATACTCCCATGGTGTGCAATTCAGCCACCCCATTTTACCTGCTGATGCTTTGCTTTTAATTTATTTTATTTAAAGAAAACTATTGTTTTTACACATGTCAAAAAGATTTCTGTGAAGCTTCCCCATTGTCTAACCATTCAATCCACCTGCATGGATTTGAAATACTGAGTCTGGATAATGCCTCCAGGTCTCGGTTTAATCACAACATAACTCACGAGCATCTGTTTGGGAGGCAGGCGTTCTACTGTTTATGCTGCTGGGTACATCAATTACAGGTTAAATAGGTTAACTTCGAAAGCACCATCAGTGAAAGTAACTTTGCTCATGCAAACACTGAGCAACTTTGACAAGCATGTTAAAGAGAATAAACTGTGAAAGGCTTTGTTCATTTTGGAATATGGATTATGTTATATGCTTGTAAATACACAAAGCAGCTTTACTGATCATTTATACCAAACCTGGGATTTTTTTTTTCTTTACTGTGAAGAGCACTTGCAGCCCAGCTGGTAAGACTTGTTTCTTTTTTGTAGTCGTCTAAATTAACTTTTTGCTCACTTAAATCTGCTACTTGATCTTTGACCTGAGGAAATTAACTCTAAAATGGAGTAAAAGGCACCCTTGGATCCTAGAATAAACTAGCCCGTGCGCTACAGCAAGCAAGGCTTGGATAGGGCAGATAAACAGAAAGAAACAATGAAGAGATGAGGATGGGAGTAACACACTGTTATCATTTGATGCCCATTCCTTTGTTCTGCACCAAAACTGCAAAGTAGCGTGCCCCTGGATATCTGGTGAGCTGAAGCCTCCAGCCCTGATTTATACAGTGCTCCGTGGTTGTAAAGCTCTGAATTCAGGTAAGTGGCAGGTGCCAGCAGGGTTCCGGATTCAGACAAAATGCCTGCTGGTATCCTTGATAAGTGGGGGTTTTGTAGCGTTGTGGCAGAGTATAACTTGGACACTGACACCGCTGATTTTATGAGGTAGTGCTCTGTTACCCAATTGATATAGATAATATGCAGTGCTTTACTCTTTTCCACTTCTTCTGACATACTGCTATGTATCCTAGAATAGAGACAGAGAAAGAAGGGGTGAATTATACTTTTATTGCCTATTTAAGAGATTTACATTAAAATGCAAACAGAAAAAGAAAATCACAAGCTCAGCATCTTCAATAACTGTTCAAACGCTAGCCTTGACTTTTAAAACTACTCCCCCCCACCCCCCACCACACTCCATCTTGTCTTCATTATCCTTTTAGTTTCCTACTGTGGCAAATAATGACATCCTGGAGGATACCTTTGGTATAAAGTAAGAATCTGGTGTAGATCTTAGCTTGTTGAACCCAATGACATCAGGTGCAGTTGAAGTGTCTTTAAACAATAATTAATGACCTGCCATGTTACTGCAAATTATTATGTAGTCACTTAGCAATACAATAATTGAACCCATTCGTTCCTAAACAAATCTGAATGTGAACTTTTCTGATAATTCCCCACTCCTCACTTCATCTTAGGCAAATAATGATCAAGCCCACTTGATTTAGAAATCAACAATTAATTTTGCTGCTTATCCCCATGCTAATTTAATTTAGCTGACAGAGCTTTAATTTTCAGCAAATTAAAATTCATTTCTCTTTGTTATTAAGTTTAAAAAGAAAAAGCCTCTTATATCACATTTATATTGAAGTTTGTTTGCTGTTAATAACACATTTGGGCCTAGAAATTGGATAAGCGCGATGTGCCCATGCCCATTCAAAGTGGTCCAGGCAGTACACAAAATTCATGTTGCCTGCTCATTATAATGATTGCAGCGCTGATCTCAGCACTAAACACGCTGCTGATTGGCTTAGCGCTGAATAGGGGAGCCAATATCGGGTGCAGTGTACTGGCCAATAAAGTTTGGTCTAGGCTCTCAGCACTACTTAAAGGGGAGGTGTTTGTTGCAGAAGCACCTCATTTTCATTGTGTAGAAAGCCATGGCCCAACAGCCAAGAGAAAGGGCAAGGAGATTTTCAGATGCGGCACTGGAGGTCTTGGTCCTAGGGTTTCAAAATTCACCGTCAGGTCCTCTACCCGCAGAAGGGCAGGAGACCTTCAAGATAGAGCAGCAGAAGGCTGTGGGTTGAGATTGCTGGACCTGGACCCAGTACCACAAAAAGTTTAATGACCTCACACCACGTGGTCAAGGTGAGTGAATGCATCATCAAATGCCATATCCCACCATCTGCACCACAAGCCTCACACACTGCTCAATGCACCACACCCACAGCACTCACCTACCAACAATCTCTAGCAATCACCACTCATACATCACAATCATAGCTTCACCTCACCCTCACACATTTACCACTGCTGCAAGACGCACACCCACATCTCACACCTTCCACACATGCCCGCTATTCAACCATGGCAGCACTTCACCCAAACACATTGCACCACACTCACTGACACACACCACCCAAACATATTGCACCACACTCACTGACACACTTTCCTTTCTCTTGCAGGCCAAGGTCATTCATAACCGCTGGGAGCAGCAGCAGACGGGTGAAGGGGAAGCCTGTCTGCAGAACCTGACGGAGTTGGAGTACACAGTGCTGGAGATCATTGGAGGGACAGTCACAGAGTCTGTGGCGAGCGGGGAAGTTGAAAGCACTGCTGATAATGACGGTAAGCTCATACTTCTTCTCACATTCCATTTCCCCCTCATCCCACAATCTCTTCTCACTTACAAGCTGCTGATGGTGTATGCATGGATATCTTGCTTTCCCCGCCTCCCCTCACCACAACCCGACCCTTGTGCATTTCTCCTTTCAGATACCCAAGAACTCCAACCTGACCAGCCAGTCCCCGAAGTGATGGAGGAGATTCCTCAACATTGACGCCAGACTCTAGGAAGTCTCATGGCTTCAGGTCAAGCATGGGCAACGAAACCTCCTGCTGATTACCACATACCGCCCTCCCTCAGCTGATGAATCAGTACTCCTCCATGTTGAACACCACTTGGAAGAGGTACTGAGGGTAGCAAGCCACAGAATGTATTCTGGGTGGGGGACTTCAATGTCCATCACCAAGAGTGGCTCGGTAGCACCACTACTGACCAAGCTGGCCAAGTCCTGAAGGACATAGCTGCCAGACTGGGCCTGTGGCAGGTGGTGAGAGAACCAACACGAGGGAAAATCTTAATTTACCTCGTCCTCACCAATCTACCTGTTGCAGGTGCATCTGTCCATGACAGTATTGGTAGCAGTGACCACCTGAGTCTTCACACTGAGGATACCCTCCATCGTGTTGTGTGGCACTTCCACCGTGCTAAATGGGATAGATTCAAAACAGATCTAGCAGCTCAAAACTGGGCATCCATGAGGCGCTGTGGGTCATCAGCAGCAGCAAAATTGTATTCCACCACAATCTGTAACCTCATGGCCTGGCATATCCTTCACTCTACCATTACCATCAAGCCAGAGGACCAACCCTGGCTCAATGAGGAGTGTAGAAGAGCATGCCAGGAGCAGCACCAGGCGTGCCTAAAAATGGGGTACCAACCTGGGGAAGCTGCAACACAGGACTACTTGTATGCTAAACAGCGGAAGCAGCATGCTATAGACAGAGCTCAGTGATCGCACAACCAATGGATCAGATCAAAACTCTGCAGTCCTGCCACATCCAGTCATGAATGGTGGTGGACAATTAAACAACTAACAGGACAAGGAGGCTCCATGAACATCCCCATCAATGATGGTGGAGCCCAACACACAAGTGCAAAAGACAAGGCTGAAGCATTTGCAAACATCTTCAGTCAGAAGTGCCGAGTGGATGATCCATCTCGGCCTCCTCCTGAGGTCCCCACCATCACAGAAGCTAGTCTTCAGCCAATTCAGGACAAGTCCAATCCGGCCAATTACCGCCCCATTAATCTACCCTTAATCATCAGCAAAGTGATAGAAGGTGTCGTCGACAGTGCTATCAAGCGACACTTACTCACCAATAACCTGCCCACCGATGCTCAGTTTGGATTCCACCAGTACAACTCGGCTCTAGGCCTCATTACAGCCTTGGTCCAAACATGGACAAAAGAGCTGAATTCCAGTGATGAGGTGAGAGTGACTGCCCTTGACATCAAGGTAGCATTTGACTGAATGTGGCATCAAGAAGCCCGAGTAAAATTGAAGTCAATGGGCATCAGGGGCAAAACTCTCTACTGGCTGGTGTCATACCTAGCACAAAGGAAGATGGTTGTGGTTGTTGGAGGCTAATCATCTCAGCCCCAGGAATCAGGGCAGTGTCCTAGGTCCAACCATCTTCAGCTGCTTCATCAATGACCATCCCTCCATCATAAGGTCAGAAGTGGGGATGTTCGCTGATGATTGCACAGTGTTCAGTTCCATTTGTAACTCCTCCGATAATGAAGCAGTCCATGCCTGTATACAGCAAGACCTGGACGGCATTCAAGCTTGGGCTGATAAGTGGCAACTAAGATTCACACCACACAAGTGCCAGGCAATGACTGAGATAGTCTAACCACCGCCCCTTGACATTCAACGACATTACCATCGCCAAGTTCCCCACCATCAACATCCTGGGAGTCAGCATTGACCAAAAGCTTAACTGGACCAGCTACATAAACACTGTGGCTACAAGAGCAGGTCAGAGGCTGGGTATTCTGTGACGTGTGTCTCACCTCTTGACTCCCCAAAGCCTTTCCACCATCTACAAGGCACAAATCAGGAGTATGATGGAATACTTTGCACTTGCCTGGATGAATGCAGCTCCAACAACACTCAAGAAGCTCGACACTATCCAGGACAATGCAACCCACTTGATTGGCACCCCATCCACCACCTTAAACATTCACTCCCTCCACCAACAGTGTACCATGGCTGCAGTGTGTACCATCTACTAGATGTCCTGCAGCAACTCGCCAAGGCTTCTTCGGCAGCACCTCCCAAACCCACGACCTCTACCACCTAGAAGGACAAGGGCAGCAGGCGCAGGGGAACACCACCACCTCCAAGTTCTCCTCCAAGCCACACACCATCCTGACTTGGAAATATATCGTCATTCCTTCATTGTCACTGAGTCAAAATCCTGGAACTCCCTCCCTAACAGCACTGTGGGAGTACCTTCACTACACGGACCGCAGTAGTTCAAGAAGGTGGCTCACCACCAACTTTTCAGGGGCAATCAGTGAAGGGGAATAAATGCTGGCCTTGCCAGCGACGTCCATGAATGAATAAAAAAGATGTCTAGAGCCGGGCCTTCTAAGCCCAGAACTCCTCGAGGTTGTCCTGAAGGCCATCTGCAGTTTCCCTCATGGAAAGTCAGCAGCCTTCCACCAGCCATGCTACAGCCACTGGGGGAGCACTTCGTAGGAGCAGCAACACAAAAGACAGACACTAAGGGAATGCACAAGGTTGTTGTTTTGATTTGAATTTGATAAATGTATAAATTATGTTTGGAATGTTTGTTTTGTGTTGGCTCTCATTTCAGGTTTGTGCCCAGGAGGACGCTGTTATGTTTCATGACAGAAGGATAGTAAGATGGCGAAGTTGTGAGCTACAAGGATCTGGGGTTTAATTCGTTGGAAGCAGAGTCTGATAAGGCACTCATGGACAGCCCTTATGGAACGGGGATCTGCTGCCTGCCTCATCCCTTCCTCCTCTTCCTCCTGCTCCTCCTCCACTTCCTCCTTCTCCTCCTCTTCCTCCACCTCCTCCAACTGCTGTAGTTACAGCCCTGCAAAAACAAACGGGGCTGTTTATGCAACACGGGCAGGGGTATCAGTCATCAGCAAATCCCTTCATGAAGCAATTCTGCCGCAGAAATGCAGCATCAATTTTCCTATTGCCACCGATAGGCCAGGAATTGTCCTAGCTTAGCGCCGACCATTAACGCCGTTTTTCTTGAAAAAATGGCAGCCGCCTCGCTTCCGCGTGGGACACGGTGACCGCCATTTTGGAGAGGTCGATAGCGTTGCCGTTGCCAACGCTTGCCTCTCTTTTGCAAATGTGCAGATCATGATGTCAATCGGCGTGCAAGGCCTGATTTGATGCACGACGGCGATTTAAGACATCGCCGCACGCCATAATGCCCTCTTCTAACCACGCACGGAAGAACGTGCGTTCAGCAGTGCTGCAGAGATGCTGTCAGTGCTTTTTAAAGGGACACACATTTTCAGTTAAGTTTCGATTTCAGCTTTTGGAGTGTTTTTTAAAATATTTTATTGGAGTAGTGGCTTGCTGCAATACATTTAAAAAGTTGTTAAAGTGTGCAGGGAGTGCTGCTGGATGCTTTCAAGCCTTTGGATGTTAAAGGAAGGCCTCTGAGAATACCACTTGCTCACAGTCCTGGGGGGCACATGGAGATGAAGCAGAGGCAGCAAAGGGGACAAGCTGCTCGCGGATGGAAGAGGAAGAAGCTGAAGAGGAAGAAGTAGAAGAGGAGATAGCAGAAGAGGAAGATGCAACCCATTCAGCCCCTTTCTGGCCGGGATATCCGGGATGGAATCATCCGCCTGCGGTACCAGTGATCACAACCCCAATTCCCCTTTCAACATTTGTCCCACACCTTACCTTCCCTCTGTTACTGACCATCACAGCTTCCTCTTGGCCACGATGCTGAAATAAAAGCCACCACAAAGCAAACTTTCCAATCCAACTTTATACATCTATCCATCCAATATGACATCAAGAAATCAACTCATCACCCTTATGCATTCCCTTAGTGACTGTCTTGCGTATGCCTTTGCCTATCCTAGTGATGTCACCCAGTGCTACCCCATTGGCTGCAGCATGGCTGGTGGAAGGCTGCTAACTTTCAGTGGGGGACATTGCAAATGGCCTTGCAGGACGACCTCGAGGAGCTGGTGGCTGGGAGTGCGAAATCGAGTGATGGTGTTTCTTCTTCTTCTTCACTCTCCACTCCCCTTTCTTGGTCAATCACTGGCTGGGCAGGCTGAATTTCTTGGGTGTGTGAAATGAGGAAGGTGGAAGGGTAGGGTTGTGGTGAGTGGAGGGCGGGAAAGCAAGAGGTGCATGCCTACACCATTTGAAGCTTGTACATCCGAAGATATTGTGGGATGACGGGGAAGTGGGATGTGAGAAGGAGGATAATACATGAGGATACCAGCATCTTGTATTCTTTCAGCCCCGCCGCTGGCCAAGGGCTCAGCCATGCCCCTGCCAAGAATGGCCAGCACTGTCTCCTCCAAGGGGGTGAGGTGAAGCTAGGAATGTGAGGTGTGCCTCGTGTTTGGTAGAGATTGTTGGTAGGTGAGTGATTGGGGGTTGTGCATTGAGCAGTGTGTGAGGCTAGTGGTGCAGTAGGTAGGAGATGGCTTTTGAAGATGCATTTGTCTGAGATCATGAAACTTCTTTGGGCACTGGAGCCAGGTCATGCGGGTGACACTGCTGCCAGTGATGGCCTTGGCAATCTGGTCCCACATCCTTCTTTCTGGAGGGCCTCCTGGCCCCCTGTGGGTAGAGGACCACTTTTCCATTTTTGACCCCCTGCACAAAGCTGGAGTGCTGCGTGCGAGACCCTGGGTGCCTTTCCCCTGGCCTGTTGAGCCATTTGTGTGAGTGCTGAAGCAATTTTACCATTTTTTACATGCATAAGGCAGTTCAGCTTTAAGAGCTGAAGATTGCCTAGTTTGGAATGATTTTTAATGTTTTTTTTTCAGAAGGCAGTTGAGCTTTAAGGGCTAGAGGCAGCCTAATTTTGAATGATTTTTAATTTTTTTTCAGAATCCAGTTCCCCTTTAAGGGCTTGAGACTGCTTTCTAAAATGACAACCTTGCTTTAAGAAAAGGCAGCCTCGCTCCAGGGACGCGATATTGGGCCACCTGCTGAGCGCACCGCCTGAAGCAGCGCGTTCATCGCTCGTCTGTGCGCTGAAATCATTGAAACCAGCAGGCAGCACCAAAATAACATGCTGCCTGTGATGTTTTTTACGGGCATGAGAAAATCTTGCCCCGCGGTACCACCGCCCGCTTTCGGGCCTTATGGATTTTCTAGGCTATAGTGTTTACAAAAATCTGGGCTGTCATTGTAGCAATCTCCGTGATCATTGCCTGGTCTACTTTAAACCAGACACACAAGGCGAGCAGATTAAACAACAAGAATTTTATTATTGCACAAACTTTTCTACAGTGTCCACTCCCTGAGCTGTCCAGGTCAAATTAGTGCTTCCTCCCCAGATGACAACTACTATTTATTTTCAGCCACCAGATGGCAATAACCCCAATCAGTCTTACATATCAGTACATTATAGTCAAGTTTCGTACTGTGGTGTTAAATTTTAATTGTTGAATAGCACCAGATTTGTCACAATTTTGCACGTTAGACTCACATGACAATAAAATACTGGAAATGATTGGAGATGTGGCGGTTCTAAGTTTCTTTTCCTGTGCCTTTAAATGGTTGTGGTTCTTCATTTCTGCAGTGTTTGAACAGCTTAAAGCTGCTTTTATGTTGCGCTAAGACCTGTGCTGGTGGTGCCAGCTGCTGACACCCAGGAATTGGGGACAAATTGAAAAGAAGATAAAATTTAAAAATAATTTCTCATCCCCACCTCCAAAATAATATTAACTTACCAGGTAACAATGGCCATTTCACTAACCAAGTTATGATGATTCAGAGTCTCTCTCCGGCACAGAATTCTGGTTATTGTAGAGTTATGTTCAACTTTTGCCTTTTCTAATTTCCTATTGAGGTTTATGTGCATTTCCTTGCACAGGATGTTTGACAGGTGTGAACTCTCATTGTTTAGACAAACAGAAACAAAAGTAAAAATACAGTGCAATCAGAAGCATAGGTTACTGGCATCCAGACTTACCTTGTGATAATCAAAGCCCAGCAGAGCCCAGGTTCGAGCTGATGCCTGGGTGGGGCCATGCTGTCAACTCAGGGTTTTTTTTGCTGTGCATGAAAATTAATTGAAACCTAAAGAGCAAAAGCCTTCATATTTTACGATCCAGAAGAAAGTGGAAAAAATGCATTTATAGTTTATAAACTGGGATTTGGGCATTTTGCCTTTTGCATATCTCCTTTGGCAGTTTTTCCTTGTGTCTTCTCTGCTTCACCGAGCTCTGTCTTTCGTTTTCTTCCTTCTTTTCTTTCTTTTTCTTTGTCTCTCTCTCTCTCTCTCTTCCTCTTTTCTCTCTCTTTCTTAATTCTCTTCCTTTCTCTCTTCTTTTTAGAGTAGGGCTTACTTAACTAAAAGAAAGTTGTATTGCATTATTCTAAATGTTGCTTTCCTTTAATAAATTATGGTTCACTCACCAAAAGAGGTCTTTGGTATCCAGTTTACATTTTAAAAACATTTGGATAGCCCCAGTCAAAACAGGTAGCAATCCTATTAGCATCTGGATGTATGTTTTTCTCAACTCTGTTTGTCATGGTGAAAGTATTCATTTTCTTTTCGAGGGAATTGGGTGGTCACTAGCTAAGACACTGACCTTTCACCTCTGGAACCTGGTTCAAATCCAGCCCAGACTGATTGGATGAAAATGCCTTTGTCTACTGGTTGCAAAGGCTCCAAGTTTGAGTAGTTCCTAGTAGGCAAGGGCCAACAACATAAATCTATGCATAATTTGGTACCAAGGAGTGGATTTTCTGGCTGGTGGAATTGCTCCCACTATTTCAGAATGGAAGTTTGAGGTCTGGGAAAATTAGGCAGGGTGCCATTTTGTTGGATCCTTACTCAACTTACACTCAACATGCAACCTTTTTTGCTTTTAAGTGTTCTCACACATACTGTACACAAATGTATTGTTAATGAATGCAAAAGACCCCTTGCACGATTTCCCACCCATTTAGGACAGGATCACACTGTGTGCTCTGGTCACCCACCTGGAGCGAACATAAAGGGAAGCTCCATGTGCAAAGGAGCTCTTAAAGGGACATTTTACTGCTTTTTTCCCTGATGTTTGACATTATAACAAGCAGGGAATGTTTATATAGAAGCAAAAGTAGCCAAATATTGTTTGCAATAGCATCAAAAAGTTGACTGCAATTACAAAAGTTCAGCAGAATATTAAGATCATAAAGGGGATATGAAATATAAACACTCACTGCAGTTCAGGGAATTTCAGGGTATCTATCTACAAGCTCCAGGATCCTTTAACAGTTAACAAATGAATGCAAACTTAAAGAAAGAAAGACTTGCATTTATACAGTGCCTTTCATGACCACCAGACGTTCCAATGCACTTTACAGCCAATGAAGTACTTCTTGAAGTGTAGTCACTGTTGTAATGTAGGAAATGCAGCAGCCAATTTTCACACAGCAAGCTCCCACAAACAGCAATGTAATAATGACCAGATAATCTGGGGGTTTTTTTGTGATGTTGATTGAGGGGATAACTATTAGCCAGGGCACCGGGAATAACTCTCCTGCTCTTCTTCGAAATAGTGCCGTGGGATCTTTTAAATCCACCTGAGAAAGCAGACGGGGCCTCAGTTTAACATCTCATCCGAAAGACGACACCTCCAACAGTGCAGCACTCCCTCAGCACTGCACTGGAGTGTCAGCCTAGATTTTTGTGCTCAAATCACCACAGTGGGACTTGAAGACATAACCTTCTGACTCAGAGAAGAGGATGGTATCTACTGAGCCACTGGCTGACACTGACAGATAATGGCCCGTATTTTCCGTTCGGAGGCTTCCTGCATCCCTGGGATCACGTGGGCCATGGGGAGCCAATAGGAGAAGGGAATCTCCCTTCATACACTTGACAGATAGACCTGTCAAATATATGAATGGAGATCACCCCAAAAACACAGTAAAACATTGAATAAAGTAAAAAAAAAATCACATTTTTAAAATGAGTTGAAATTACAATAAATTAAATATTTTAAACAAAAATTTAATTTTTTGAAAAAAATAATTAAAGTTTTTTATGGGGCTAAAAATAAACTTACCTTTTTTAAAAGTATTTTTAAATGATAAATGAGTGAAAACTTTTTTTTTACATTTTTCAACTTATGCTGGTAAAAGCAGGCCTTATGCCTGCTTTTACCAGGCATAAGATTTCTAAGGGTTTTCTGCGGGCGGAGGTTCTCCAGAAAACGGAACTATCCGCCCGCAGAAGCCCTTCTGTAGGGCAGGCGTCCGATCTGTCAAGAGCATTTGGCATACCTGAAACCGGCATTTCTGATGTCCCTACGGGTGTATACACAGCTCGTACACGCCCGTAGGCATCGGAATATATGGCCCATTGTTTCTAAAGGTCCCCAAAATAGTATTTCATAGTTGAAGTGGTACATCTGCCTTTTGGATGAGACGTTAAACCAAGCCCCATTTGAGTGTTCAGTGGAATGTAAAAACATCCCATGGCATTATTTGAAGAAGAGTAGGGAAGACCTCCCAGTGTCCTGACCAAAATCGATCCTTCAGCCAACATCAACAAAACTGATTTATTTATTTAATTCCTGTTTTCGGGACCTTGCTGACCACAAATTGGCTGCTGTGTTTGCCTACATTTTTTTCACGGGGTGTGGGCGTTGCTGACAATGCCAGTATTTATTGCCCATCCCTAATTGTTCTTGAGAAGGTGGTGGTGAGCCGCCTTCTTGAACCGCTGCAGTCCGTGTGGTGAAGGTACGCCCACAGCGCTGGATTTTGACCCAGTGACAATGAAGGAATGGTGATAAGTCAAGATGGTGTGTAATTTGGAGGAAAACTTGGAGGTGGTGGTGTTCCCATGCGCCTGCTGCCCTTGTCCTTCTAGGTGATAGAGGTCGCGGGTTTGAGAGGTGCTGCCGAAGAAGCCTCGGCGAGTTGCTGCAGCGCATCTTGTAGATGGTACACACTGCAGCCACGGTACGCCGGTGGTGGAGGGAGTGAATGTTTAAGGTGGTGGATGGGGTGCCAATCAAGCAGGCTGCTTTGTCCTGGATACTGTTGAGCTTCTTGAGTGTTGTTGGAGCTGCACTCATCCAGGCAAGTGGAGAGTATTCCATCACACTCCTGACTTGTGCCTTGTAGATGTGACTACATTGCAAATGTCCTTCATTGGCTGTAAAGTACTTTAGGACATCCCAAGAATGGGAAAAGCTCTATATAAATACATGTTTTTTTTTCCTATTACAGGATAAAGAAATGACAACAAGGAGATCAGCTGGTAGTAGAGACAGATTTCCTGTATCTACCATTATACATATCTGCTGATCCTGCACACCTACGGAGCAATGACCAAGGACAGCAGCTTTTGGAGACTCCAGGTCAGCATGAAGGCAATTGCAAAGCCACGTACAGCAACAAAATTTGCAACCAACCTACAACACTGGGACGTTAAAGGGTCATCTTGGCCTCAACTTTTCTGCATCCACCTCCTTCTAGCCTAACATAGGAATCATCTGCAGTATCAGCCAATATGTTAGCCACAGATGTATGAAACAACTAACTGTTACATTGGTCACCATAGTCAGCACTTTTGACTTCATTCCCACTGAATAGCAAGAGGACCATGACACAGCTGCCCAATTTCACCATATTGTTGCATTTCCCAAGGTATAAGCGCCATTGATGGTAACAATGTGGCCATTCAGTCAGCATGTTCCTGCTTCTCCTCTGGTACCAACACGTGCTCCTTCTTACCTATGAACTGTCACTTGCCTGGTGTTACCTCCTCAGGCTCACGAACTGCATTCTCCACGATGGGTTTAGTTGTGCTAGTGCTTGCAAATGTTGGTGCATGGGATGCAGGGCTATGTGGGTTCCTGCCTTGCTCCTAGAAACATAGAAACATAGAAGATAGGAGCAGGAATAGGCTATTCGGCCCCTCGAGCCTGCTCCGCCATTCGATGAGATCATGGCTGATCATCCAAACTCAGTACCCTGTACCTGCCTTCTCCCCATAGTCCTTGATACCTTTAGCTTTAAGAAATATATCTAACTCATTCTTGAATATATTTAATGACTTGGCCTCAACTACCTTCTGTGGTAGAGAATTCCACAGGTTCACCACTCTCTGGGTGAAGAAATTCATCCTCATTTCTGTCCTAAATGGCTTACC
Source organism: Squalus acanthias (assembly GCA_030390025.1). Lineage (NCBI taxonomy): Eukaryota > Metazoa > Chordata > Chondrichthyes > Squaliformes > Squalidae > Squalus > Squalus acanthias. The sequence continues at coordinate 74,520,550 of CM059428.1, forward strand.
CGTTATCTTTAGATTATGACCCCTGGTTCTGGACTCTCTGACCATCGGGAACATTCTTCCTGCATCTAGTTTGTCCAGACCTGTCAGAATTTTATATGTTTCGATGAGATCCCCTCTCATTCTTCTATACTCCAGCGAGTATAAGCCCAATCGACCCAATCTCTCCTCATATGTCATTCCTGCCATCCCAGGTATCAGCCTTGTGAATCTTCGCTGAACTCCTTCCATGGCAAGAACATCCTTCCTCAGATAAGGCGACCAAAACTGCACACAGTACTCAAGGTGTGGTCTCACCAAGGCCCTGTACAACTGCAGCAGGACATCCCTGTTCCTATACTCAAACCCTTTCGCTATGAAGGCCAACATACCATTTGCCTTCTTCACCGCCTGCTGCACCTGCATGCTTACTTTCAGCGACTGGTGCACAAGGACACCTAGGTCTCGTTGCACTTCCCCTTCTCTCAATCTATTGTCATTCAGATAATAGTCTGCCTTTCTGTTTTTGACACCAAAGTGGATAACCTCGCACTTATCCACGTTATAGTGCATCTGCCACGCTTCTGCCCACTCACCCAACCTGTCCAAATCATCCTGGAGTTTCTCGGTATCCTCCTCGCAGCACACACTCCCACCCAGCTTTGTGTCATCTGCAAACTTGGAGATATTACATTTAGTTCCCTTATCTAGATCATTAATGTATTTTGTGAATAGCTGGGGTCCAAGGACCGATCCCTGCGGTACCCCACTAGTCACTGCTTGCCACTCGGAAAAAGACCCATTAATTCCTACTCTCTGCTTTCTGTCCGCCAACCAGTTCTCTATCCAAGTCAATACCTTGCCCCCAATCCCATGTGCCTTAACTTTACACGCTAATCTCTTATGCGGGACCTTATCGAAAGCCTTTTGAAAGTCCAAATACACCACATCTACTGGTTCTCCCTTATCTATTTTCCCAGTTACATCCTCAAAAATTTTTAGTAGATTAGTCAAGCACGATTTACCTTTTGTAAATCCATGTTGACTTTGTCCGATCCTGTCACTGTTTTTCAAGTGCTCAGCTATTACATCCTTTATAATGGACTCTAGCATTTTCCCCAATACCGATGTCAGGCTTACCGGTCTATAATTCCCCGCTTTCTCTCTACCACCCTTTTTGAATAGTGGGGTAACATTGGCTACCCTCCAATCCATGGGTACAGTTCCAGATTCCATCGAATGTTGGAAGATGATCAGCAATGCATCTACTATTTCTAGGGCCACTTCCTTAAGTATCCTGAGCCACTGGCAGTGTTCGCAGGCTGCTCCTCCGGGCCAACAATTACAAAAGAAAAGCAACTGTCAGAATACTGTCTCTGAGACACAACTTCAAACAGAGTTTGCATTGCAGGATACCGTGTGTGATGTTTCTGAGATTGTGTGCGAGTGAGAATGGGACAAGTCGCAGCAAGAGCAGCTTGGTATTAGCCCTGGTTTCATATCCCCCTACTCGCTCAATGCTCTTCTAGGCATGGATATCCACGGTGGCCTCCTCAAAGGAAGTCAAGGCCTGGTAATTATGGGCCCACTTCTGTTCCCTTGTATTGTGTGTCATGCAAGCAGAGAAGTAATCATGAAACGTTGCTGGCTGAAGGAGCATATGCCACTGCTGAACCTGCAGCCCATCATGTTTGTCAGTAATTGTACATCATGCAACTAGGTTATGTTACAATGATTTGTTGTGTGAAGCCCTTTATAAAATGTCAGTGTTCTAAAGATTTTATCTTTAAATTTCCATTTGAATCTGTGCCCTCCTGAAATATGGATGAGATATGGTAAGCAATGAAGGAGTTGTAATTTATCAGAGTGTTTGGCATGGACCAGAAGATTGACGACCATTACCGAGTGACATTCAAACCTAATCCATTTACCTGGTCTTTGGTATGGCCAGGTAGCTAGATCTTGACACTTTTCTTAAGGTCTGCCATCTTCTTCGACATCTGTTGCCAGGTTCTGCGAGTACTGTTCAAAATGATACTGGAGCTTAGAGGGTTAAATTATGAGGACAGGTTGCATAAACTTGACTTATATTCCTTTGAGTATAAAAGATTGAGAGGTGATCTGATCGAGGTGTTTAAAATGTTAAAAGGATTTGATAGGCTGCTTACGGAGTAATTATTTCCTCCGGCGGGGGCATCAAGAACAAGGGGACATAATCTTAAAATTAGAGTGAGACCATTCAGGAGCGAAATCAGGAAGCACAAAGGGTAGTAGAAATCTGGAACTCTCTCCCCAAAAGGTTAATTAAGGATATAAAGGGATATGGAGCAAAGGCAAGAAAATAAAATAAAAACAGAAAATGCTAGAAACACTCAGCAAGTCAGGCGGCATCTGTAGAGAGAAACAGGGTTAACGTTTCAGGTCAGTGACCTTTCGTCAGAACTGGAAAATGTTACAGATGTAATAGGTTTTAAGAAAGTATAGAGGCAGGGAAAGGGGGGGAGAAAGAACAAAAGGTAAGGTTTATGATAGGATGGAAGGCAGGAGAGATTAAATAACAAAAGGGATGATGGTGCAAGGCAAAAGGGGATGGTAATGCGACAAGTAAAGAAACAAAACATGGGTCTAGAGGGTGTGTAAATGACAACAGCAGAATCATTACCAACAGCTGCAGTCTGAAAAAATGGGAGCAGTGGTTATGATCTGAAATTGTTGAACTCAATATGGCGGACAACTGGTTTAGCCATTCACCGGCAGATTTGGCTGGACCACATAAAGAATTATCGGGTCTTGCTCTCGTCTACCAAAATTGCTCACTATTCCAGGATCATTCTGGAATGCAAAGATAAACCCCGGCTTCTATTCTCCACTGCTAACCGTCTTCTTAAACTCCTCTGCCCTGTCTCCTCCACCCTCACCTCCGACAACAGGTGTGAGGAGCTCATGGACTTCTTTGTCTCTAAGATTGAGACCATCCGTTCAGCTGCCTCTGCCACTTCTCTTCCTTCCACATGCCCACCGGGCCAAACTTCCTCTAAGGTTCCCCCCTGCCCTAGCCCTGAACTCGCATCTTTCTCCAGTTTCTCTCCAATCTCCCCTCATGATCTCGCCGCACTCATATTGTCCATAAGACCCACTTCCTGCTCCCTCGACCCTATTCCTACCAAACTGCTGACCATCCAACTTCCTTTTCTGGCTCCCATGTTAGCTGATATTGTTAACGGTTCTCTCTCCTCAGGTACTGTCCCCCTCTCCCTCAAATCTGCCGTCATCACCCCTCTCCTCAAAAAAAAACCTTGATCCCTCCGTCCTTGCAAACTACCGCCCCATCTCCAACCTCCCTTTCCTCTCCAAAGACCTTGAACATGTTGTCGCCTCCCAAATCCGTGCCCATCTTTCCCACAACTCCATGTTTGAATCCCTCCAATCAGGTTTCTGCCCTTGCCATAGTATCAAAACGACTCTCATCAAAGTCACAAATGACATCCTTTTTGACTGTGACAAAGGTAAACTATCCCTCCTCGTCCTTCTTGATTTGTCTGCAGCCTTTGACATGGTTGACCACTCCATCCTTCTCCAACGCCTCTCCACCGTCGTCCAGCTGGGTGGGTCCGCACTCTCCTGGTTCCATTCTTATCTATCTAATCGTAGCCAGAGAATCACCTGAAAGAGCTTCTCTTCCCGCTCCCGCATCATTACCTCTGGTGTCCCCCAAGGATCTATCCTTGGCCCCCTCCTATTTCTCATCTACATGCTGCCCCTTGGTGACATCATCTGAAAACACAGTATCAGTTTCCACATGTACGCTGATGACACCCAGCTCTACCTCTCTAGCACTTCTCTCGACCCCTCCACTGTCTATAAATTGTCAGACTGCTTGTCCGACATCCAGTTCTGGATGAGCAGAAATTTTCTCCAATTAAATATTGGGAAGACGGAAGCCATTGTTTTTGGTCCTTGCCACAAACTCTGTTCCCTAGACACTGACTCCATCCCTCTCCCTAATATCTGTCTGAGGCTGAACCAGACTGTTCGCAACCTTGGTGTCATATTTGACCCTGAAATGAGCTTCCAACCACATATCCGTGGCATAACTAAGACTGCCTATTTCCACCTCCGTAACACCGCCCGTCTCCGCCCTTGCCTCAGCTCTTCTGCTGCTGAAACCCTCATCCATGCCTTTGTTACCTCTAGACTTAACTATTCCAATATAGTCCTGGCTGGCCTCCCACATTCTTCCCTACGTAAACTTGAGGTGATCCAAAACTCGACTGCCCAATTCCTAACTCGCACCAAGTCCCGTTCACCTATCACCCCTGTGCTCGCTGACCTACATTGACTCCTGGTTAAGCAACGCCTCGATTTCAAAATTCTCATCCTTGTTTTCAAATCCCTCCATGCCCTCGCCCCTCCTTATCTCTGTAATCTCCTTCAGCCCCACAATCCCCCGAGATATCTGCGCTCCTCTAATTCAGCCCTCTTGAGCATCCCTGATTATAATCGCTCAGCCATTGGTGGCCGTGCCTTCTGTTGCCTAGGCCCTAAGCTCTGAAATTCCCTGCCTAAACCTCTCCGCCTTGCTACCTCTCTTTTCTCCTTTAAAACACTCCTTAAAACCTGCCTCTTTGACCAAGCTTTTTGTCACCTGCCCTAATTTCTCCTTATGTGGCTCAGTGTCAATTATTTTGTCTTATAATACTTCTGTGCAGCACCTTGGGACATTTCACTACGTTAAAGGCGCTATATAAATACAAGTTGTTGTTGTTGTTGTTCAATGTTGACTCCAGAAGGCTGTAAAGTGCCTAATCGAAAGATGAGGTGCTGTTCCTTGAGCTTTAGTTTAGCTTCATTTGTACAGTGTGGGAGGCCGAGGACAGAGAGGCCAAAGTAGGAGTGGAGCGGAGAATTAAAATGCCAAGCGACCGGAAGCTCAGGGTCATGCTTGTGGACTGAACGGAGGTGTTCAGAAAAGTGATCACCCATTCTGCATTTGGTCTCCCCATTGTAGAGGAGATCGCATCGTGAGCAGCAAATACATTATACTAAATTTAAAGAAGTACAAGTAAATCGCTGTTTCACCTGGAAGGAGTGTTTGGGGCCCTGGACAGTGGAAGGGAAGAGGTGAAAGGGCAGGTGTTGCATCTCCTGCGCTTGCATGGGAAGGTGCTGTGGGAAGGGGAGCATGCTGGGAGTGATTGAGGAATGGACCAGGGTGTCCCGGAGGGAATGGTCCCTTCGGAATGCTCAAATTGGAGGGGAGGGGAAGATGTGTTTGGTGGTGGCATCGTGCTGGAGGTGGCGTAAATAATGGAGGATGAAATGTTTAATACACTGTATACTCTATCTCTGTTCCCCCACCTTTTCTGAACTCCAAACAGGAAGCCCAATCCAGGGGTTGGCTATATGTTATCCATACAACGTGCAAAGCCCACAGTATCTCCACTCAAACATCTGGAGAATTTAAAAATCCACCCTTAAATTCTCAATCTCTTTCATAGAGCCACAGGATGGCCGGTGCAGGAAATGCAAACTATTAAATTAGTGCAGTAGGGGGTTTGTTTCTGAGGTTAGGGTTAAGGCACATTTGCAGACTAGCAGGAGAATCTAATTGTGTCATATATCATGGTTTTTGAATACGGTATCCTGGAGGTGCTTGATGCTGACACTGAGTTCCCAAAAGGAAAAAAGTGTTCCATTCCCCAGATCGAACATCCCTCACCTCACTGAGAACAAAAATCCACACACAAAAAGTCAGAATGTTGAGTTAAAATAAAAGTTTTAATACAATTTATTTATGCTTCATAGTATAAAATAGTTACCTTTTCTAATAGCATAGCATCCACCCAGCTTTTAGCAACAAAAGGCTGAGGAATTTATACCCTTGAAAATTAGAAGTACAATTTTTAGTAATTGTGGAAAAAGTGGATTGTAAAAATAAAACATCTAATATGATAAAAAGGGTTAAAAAGGTATAATTGGGGATTTTTTTTTTGCCTTCTGCATTATCTTCTCGCTTTTCCAGAACACTGATGACTTTGGCTACAGATAAATCTCTCCCTCCACCTCCAGTTATACTGCTGCATGTAAGGTCATGTCATCATCTTTCACCAATTAAGACATCGTGTTTGTCTACTTTATCAGGTGATTATATCACAGACAGGCAGGGCTCAGTGAACACAATACACTCAAATGGTGTCACTCACTCTAGTGTACCAAAGCAATAAACACATAAAAGTTATAAAACTATCCAGAAAATATAAGCCGGACACATATGAATAATGAATTGGTTTTAAGTGTAGCACTTGGTAAAAGGTGTATGTATTTTAATATGGTAGCTGATTGTTTTGTTAAAAAATATAATTCATGATACAACCGGGTAAAATTACAGAGTTTGGGAGGGCAGTCGAATAACATCTCTCCAAAGTTGGATTTATTGTTCACTTATTTAGTGGCATCTTATTTATGTAGAAAGTACGTTTGTCATTAAAATGCAGTATGCAAGTAAATGAATGGTCATCTGATTTAGCTGTAACGAGTCTATGGTGCAGTAAATTAAAGATTTTGCTGCAGACCGCAAGCAAATTAATATAAATGTATGATACCGTGCACATAAATTTGAACTGCAAGGCTGCTACATTCAAATTTACTTCAACAATCTAATGTCTCCAATTTAAAGTTAAAAAAAATTCCTTCACAAGCAGTGTTACCAGTGACCTCCGAGAAACCTTTATGCTTTCACAAGTTTTGTTATGCTTTCAGGGAACTGATTGCATTCATCAGCTGCTAACTGTACGAAAGATCTTTTGGCCTATTCAGATGATGCTCAAGGGATGTATCACTTCAGGTCACTAACACTGAGGTGTTACTCAACACCTCAGTTCCGACACTGTTACGTGAGCACTCTAGGTTGTGTGGTTTATCACTACCACGTCCACATTAAGTTTATTGTAAATATGCGGTGAGTTATCATTTCACCTAGCATTAGTGCAAACAGACCAATTGATACTGTACTGTGGGATAGGGCCTGCCATCAGATAATCACAACTCTAATAATAAGAAGCAACATTTTCCAGTTGCTTTGTTAGCAGTGCAGAGGTGCCGAGGGCTTGGGAAGTGAGATGGAAATTGATTTTGCTGGAACTCTGCCCATTCTGCACCATGACCAAAATTCTGCTTGAGCTTAATTTTAATAGTACAATATATTCAAATGAAATGCCCATAAGAACATGCCCAATTTTCTTGAATTCCTGTGGTTCAGGTCTACTCCCTTCCGTTATATGTTACTTTGTCCTGCAACCAGAAAGGTAAGGGTTTTGTTCCTGTTGCAGTGTTTTGTGCACCAGGAGAGTATTCAGGGGCAGAATATCCTACAAGGTTTGCTGACCTCTACACCAAAATTTGTGATATGCTCCTGAGATATGAAACTCCATGACAAGAGCACAAATTTGTAAATCAACGATGTAGTGCCGAGATGTTGAAAGTTTGAAGAGCACATAGGTGAGTGATTGATTGTTGAATAAATTAATATGTATTGTACACGTTAATTGTATGGTAAGCTTGGTGTCAGCCGTGGCTCAATGGTAATAGTCTTGTCTCTGAGTCAAGAGGCTGTGGGATCAAGCCCCACTCCAGAGATTTGAGCATATAATCCAGGTTGACATCTCAATGCAGTACTAAGTGAGTTGGAGGTGCCGTCTTTCAATGAGACGTTAAACCGAGACCCCGTCTGCCCTCTCAGGTGGATATAAAAGATCCCATGGCACTATTCAAAAAAAGAGTTCTCCTGGTCTTCTGGTTCAATCAACATCAGTAAAACCAGATTATCTGGTCATCTATCTCATTGCTGTTTGTGAGACATGGTTATGTGCAAATTGCCTGTTGCGTTCAGTGAATACATTTCAAAAGTGCTTCATTGGCTGTAAGGCACTTTGCGTTATATAAATGCAAATCCTTTCCTTTAAGCTTGCTTTGTAAAGTCACCTTTCCAAATGGTATTGTGACACTTATCTGCCTCCAAGTCCTCTAGATTTTGGAGAGTGCATTTAGCCTGACAGCCACCTCCTGCAAAGTATCCTGCACATATCCTCTGACACAAGGATTGTCTGTGATGTCAAAGAGAGCAATCCTACCTTGCTTTACTTCTTCTAACACCACCTTCAAACATACATCTGAAAATGTAGCAGATCTGCTCCTTCCTGTAGCCATTTCTCTTTCTCTGCCCAACATCAGTTAATCTGCCCCTTCAAAAATCAATGAGCTTCACCAGGCAAATCCAATTTAGTTTGGGGAGCTCACTGTGCATACATAATTAGGACAACCTCAGCAAGTCCCGCAAGACGGGCCCAGTGAACACAACATTTGCCAATTTGTTACAGCACTGATTTTGCTTCCAAAACAGAAAACATCTCCTACTGCTTGCAAGATTTTTCAGCAAAAATAATTCTAGCACCAAATTTAAAATGTACTAGCAGATCTCCTGTGGCACTGCTCATAGTAAAATGGCGGCACCCCTGGGGTTGATTTTAACATGCCAAGATGACGAATAGGGTCCGCAGATTTACCACTCCACTTTCACAGGGCCTACCGCTGAGCAGCCAAAGCACCTGTCTGTTTCAGGCAGCAGCCCCCTTTTGATATGTAAATCAGAATCCTATGACATACATAGGACCCCGATTACCATTTTAGGATAGAACTAGTCAGAGCTTGCACCGTGCACTCTCTGACCTGTGTTACTGGCAGTAGAGCTGAAGAGGCCTTGAAAAGATAAGTTTTAAGTTATTTTTCTGGGGCCAGGAGGCGCATCAGTGACAGATGTCCCAGGTGGGCGTCTCCCGGCATTTACACTGGGATTTGGCCCCCTCCCCCCATGAATTTTCTAGTCACAAACAATACGTTAAAGCATATTTGCATTAAGGATAGACCAGACACAAAACATTACAGGTTCTCACGAAAGGTAATTGACCTGAAATGTTAACGCTAGTTTCCTCTTTCTGCACAGGTGACCTAATTGAGTGTTTCCAGCGTTTTCTGTTTTTATTTATTTCAGATCTCCAGCATCAGCAACATTTTGCTTTTTGTGCCAATTTTTGAACTGGTGCATGGAAGGCTGAGAGCGAGTGACGATGCATCTTTGGGAGGTTCTTCGCCCAGCATCTGTGTAACTACAGGGCCTGTGTCATCTGAAGGACCTAGATAAAATGCAAATGGGGCTAGCACATAATCTGCATCCCAGAGTACTAAAAGAGGTAGCCATGGAAATAATAGATGCATTGGTTGTCATCTTCCAAAATTCCATAGATTATGGAACAGTTCCTGCAGATTGGAGGGTGGCAAATGTAACCCCACTATTTAAAAAAGGAGGGAGAGAGAAAACCGGGAACTACAGACCGGTTAGCCTAACATCAGTAGTAGGGAAATTGCTAGAGTCTATTATAAAGGATGTGATAACAGGACACTTAGAAAATATCAACGGGATTAGACAAAGTCAACATGGATTTAGGAAAGGGAAATCGTGTTTGACAAACCTACTGGAATTTTTTGAGGATGTAACAGGTAGAATAGATAAGGGAGAACCAGTGGATGTGGTGTATTTGGATTTTCAGAAGGCCTTTGATAAAGTCCCACATAAGAGGTTAATGTGCAAAATTAAAGCACATGGGATTAGGGGTAATATACTGACATGGATTGAAAATTGGTTAACAGACAGGAAACAGAGAGTAGGAATAAATGGGTCTTTTTCGGGGTGGCAGGCGGTGACTAGTGTGGTACCGCAGGGATCAGTGCTTGGGCCCCAGCTATTCACAATATATATCAATGATTTGGATGAGGGAACCAAATGTAATATTTCCAAGTTTGCTGATGACACGAAACTAGGAGGGATTGTGAGTTGTGAGGAGGATGCAAAGAGGCTTCATGGCGATTTAGACAAGTTGAGTGAGTGGGCAAATACATGGCAGATGCAGTATAATGTGGATAAATGTGAAGTTATCCACTTCGGTAGGAAAAACAGAAAGGCAGAGTATTATTTAAATGGTGATAGATTGGGAAATGTTGATGTACAAAGGGACCTGGGTGTCCTTGTACACCAGTCACTGAAAGCAAACATGCAGGTGCAGCAAGCAGTTAGGAAGGCAAATGGTATGTTGGCCTTCATTGCAAGAGGATTTGAGTACAGGAGCAAGGATGTCTTACTACAGTTATACAGGGCCTTGGTGAGACCACACCTGGAGTGCTGTGTGCAGTTTTGGTCTCCTTACCTAGGAAAGGATATACTTGCCATAGAGGGAGTGCAGCGAAGGTTCACCAGACTGATTCCTGAGATGGCAGGACTGTCGTATGAGGAGTGATTGGGTCGACTAGGCCTGTATTCACTGGAGTTTAGAAGAATGAGAGGGGATCTCATTGAAACGTATAAAATTCTGACAGGGCTGGACAGACTGGATGCAGGGAGGATGTTTCCCCTGGCTGGGGGGCTCTAGAACGAGGGGTCACAGTCTCCGGATATGGGGTAGGAATTTTAGGACTGAGATGAGAAGAAATTTCTTCACTCAGAGGGTGGTGAACCTGTGGAATTCTCTACCACAGAAGGCTGTGGAGGCCAAGTCACTGAATATATTTAAGGAGATAGATAGATTTCTAGACAAAAATGCATCAAGGGGTATGGGGAGAGAGCGGGAATATGGTATTGAGATAGAGGATCAGCCATGATCATATTAAATGGCCTACTCCTGCTCCTATTTTTCTATGTTTCTATAATGGCAAGGGTAAGCAGTGGCAGATGAGTGGCAACGCAATGCAGCCCCAATGTGTCATGCACTGTGTGTGAGCTGAAGCATTAAGTAGAACAAGGTAAAGTATAATGCCCAAACACCCTGCAGTGAATGGCTTCCAGCCTCACCATCTCCAGGGCTGTGTGTCCTCCCTCTGACACTGATGTCGATGGTGGTGTCCTCCACTGGTGTCAAAGTTACAACATAGTGGGACCTGTTCTTAAGGCCTCTCTCCAATTGTGTGTTCTCCTGCAGAAAGAGTCAGAGTGGTTTAGTATTTGCCCTGCTGAAAGCAGCTCAGCATAGTGAGCATGGAAAGAAGGGAAGTCATTATTAGGGCAGTAGTAGGTGTTGAGTTGAGTGCAAGCAGAGGGAAGTATAGTGAAGTGTCTCATTGTGAGTGTAGGAGAGGCTTGTGACATGGGGGAGGGAAGGATTGCTAGTGCTGGGCTAAAGTCTAGTGTTGTAAGGCTTTGTAGAGAGATGTGAAGGGGAGTCTTACATTGGCAATACTACTGTGGTCATTAAATTTCTTGCTGTACATGCAGCCAGGTCCTAGGAACTATTGTCCTGCCCAGCTTCCAGTCTCCACTGCTACTGATTAATTTTCTGGGGCATCCGTCACCCAGCTGTAGGAAAGATGACCTTCCTATTCCTCACTTGCTCCATGAGAACCTCCACAGGAGTATCTGAAAATATGGTGCCCTGTTCTGATTTGTTGCTGTTTTATGAATACAAAATTTGAGCTGTGTTGAACTGCAAGAAATATGTGTGTGTGATGCTGAAGTATGATGCCAAATTGTGACAGGGGAAAAGTGACATGATGGACAAAGCTCACAATCATTGTAATGTTTTCATATATACACATAAATTAGATTTATCATCTTCTCTTAATTTTAAATTGCTTAATTTGAATTATCTGTTAATTTGAATTGAAATGTTTCTAAAAATGCTTCCAATGTTGTTTTATTTAAATTGCATAGTTTGAGATATTGGATAATTCTAGTTATTTTTGAGCAAAGAACAACTTCAACTTGTATGTAGTGCTCCTCATGTGCAGGTACGTGTCTCAGATCAATTTACAAAAGGAAAAGGTTACGGCAATTACAGAGCATGGGGAAAGGGAAGAGACATGGAGAGGCTCATTTCACGCATGGTAAAAGAGGAGGGTTTTGAAGAAGTTTTGAAAGCAGAGAGGGAGGTGGCAAGGCAGAAGGTACTAGGAAGAGACTTCCAGAGAACAGAAATATAGCAGGTGAATGAAGGGCCTTCAAAGATGTAAGAGAGGTAGCAAGGATTGAAGACAAGTCTAGCGTTAGAGGAGCTGAAGGTGCATATAGGAACATAAAGTAGGAGGAGATCACTAAAGTTGGATGTGGACCCCATGGTGTTAATGGAAATTAAGGGGGAGAATTCTGAATTGGATATGCTGGATCGGGGCAGCCAATGGAGCTTGAGGATAAGGGCGATGGGAGTGTGAAACGTAGTGTGGATGAAGACTGAAGTTTGGTTTGAGTTAAATGTTGTGGAGGATGTTGGGAAGGTGAGATATCAGGACAGTAGAGAAATCAAGAAAGACATGCATTAGGGTTTTGGGAGTAGAATGGAAGAGGAAGGGCAGTAGGTGGGCAATATTGCACATTTTCACGCAAAGGTTAGTGGAAATCTGGAATTCTCTCCTCCAAAAGCTGTGTATGCTGGGTCAAATTAAATTTTCAAGACAGCGATCAACAGATTTTTATTAGATGAGGATATTGAGGGATATGCATTATTGCCAGGTATAGAGTTGAGATACAAATCAGCCCTGATCTAACTGAATGGCAGAACAGGCTCGAGGGGCTGAATGGCCTACTCCTGTTCCAGAGGTTCCTATGTAGATGGATAGGTGGATGGATATGCTCCCAAGGCAAGCATGTCTAATCTTTTGGAAAGGTAGACTAGTGTGTCGTGTATAGTTAAATGACTTTTGAGTCAGGGAATATCATAATTGACCATGTTGAAAGCCAATTCTAATTTACATTTCTTGAAGTCCTTAGACCGTGCCATTTCCACCTTCTCACTTCATCCCTCTCTGCTCCTTCACTTCTCTCTCCCTCTCACTCTCTGTTCCCTCCTCCTTTATTCTCTTCCTTGTTTCACTTTCCTTTTTCATCATCTCTTTTCTCACTGTTCTGTTTACTTCTGTCCCCTATCTGTCTCTGCATCCACGGTCAGGGTGAGGCAACAGTATCAGAATTCAGCAACACTGCTCTCCTTTCCTATCAGGGAACTGCTTTAGGAATCCATATCATCCTAGCTAACAATTCAAAGTTTGTCCACACACCAGAACAACAACAACTTGCATTTATATAGCATCTTTAATGTAGTAAAACATCCCAAGGTGCTTCACAAGAGCGATTATCAAACAACATTTGACACAGCCACATAAGGAGATAATATAACCAAGGCCCCATTCTACTCTCTCAGGTGAACGTAAATGATCCTATGGCACTATTTTGAAGAAGAGCTGGGGATTTATCCCGGGTGTCCTGGCCAATATTTATCTTTCAATCAACATCACTAAAACAGATTATCTGGTCATTATCACATTGCTGTTTGTGGGAGCTTTCTGTGCATAAATTGGCTGCCATGTTTCCTACATTACAACAGTGACTACACTTCAAAAGTACTGTACTTCATTGGCTGTAAAGCGCTTTGGGACATCCTGAGGTCGTGAAAGGCGCTATATAAATACAAGATTTTCTTTAATTATTAGAACAGGTGAACAAAAGCTTTGTCAAAAAGGAGGAGAGAGAGGTGGAGAGGCAGAGAGGTTTAGGGAGGGAATTCCAGAGCTTATGATCTAGGCAGCTGAAGGCATGGCCGTCAATGGTAGAGGAAAGAAAATCGGGAAGAACAAGTGGCCAGAATTGGAGGAGCACAGAGATCTCGGAGGGTTGTAGGACTGGAGATTATAGATATAGGGAGGGGCAAGGCTTTAGAGGGATTTGAAAACAAGGATGAGAATTTTAAAATTGAGGCGTTGCCGGAGCGGGACCCAATGTAGGTCAGTGAACACAGCGGTGACGTGTGAACAGGATTTGGTGCGAGTTAGGATATGGGCGGCAGACTTCTGGATGAGCTCAAGTTTACAGAGGGTGTCAGGAGGGAGGCCAGCCAGGAGAGCATTGGGCCAGAAGAGCCATTCTTCTGGTGTGTCCCAAATCCAGATGCCCCAAATCCTCCTGGCTATACACATTATGCGCCAGAACCAATTTACAGGCCATGCTGATCTTTCTTTCTCACTGAGCCCTTTTGATAATTCCTCTCTTCATCTCACTGGCTGATCCCTTTTCATAATCTCTTTCTTATTCCTCGGTTGTTCGATCTCTTTCTTCTGATCTCTGACAGATTTCTCTCTATCTCATGCATGCTGCTAAGCTGGTTTGCACAGAAACTTCAATCAGTGTGGTCTTGAGCCAACAGCAGCCCAGAAGAACCAAAACCACTCCAGAATCTTTCATATTTTCTTTAAATTACATCATGCATGTGCTTATATGCAGGATGCTTTTGTCAGTCTGGCTTTTGAATTTTTTTAATTGTCGAATTTCTGAGACAGCTGACCTGGTCCCTGTGCTGAATCCATTTGCTTCCAGACAGACACAAAGCATGTTCCTCCATGGGAAATTCTGCTCCCACTCTCTGCAGCATAACTCCTCTATTGGACAGCATAACTCCTCTCCAGACACAATGCTATTTTTGTCACCATCAATTAAATTAAATCTCGAGCCCAACATGCTGTATGCCTGCCTATACCATGAAAGGCTAGAGGCTTAATTTTATTTGGGGTACAATAGTGTAGTGATTATTTTACTGCACTAGTAATCCAGAGGGCTGGATTAAAAATCCAGAGAACATTAATTCAAATCCCACCATAGCAGTTTGAGAATTTGAATTATTTTTTTTTAAATCTGGAAATAAAAAAAACTGACCAAGAAGGTGTCTGATTTTTATATAAACCCAACTGGTTCACTAATGTCCTTTAAATACCTGCCATCCTTACCTGGACTGGCCTATATGTGACTCCAGTCCCACACCAATATGGTTGACTCTTAACTGCTCTCTGAAGTGGCTGAGTAAACCATTTTAGTTGTATTAGGGTAACTAGGGATGGGCAATAAATACTGGCCTTACCTGTGACACCCAGGTTTTTCAGGAAGGAGCTGCTCTGTGGGCCACGTGAAATTAGAAAGTGATCTAATCACTGGACAGGTGGTGCAGTGGATTAGAAACTTAACTGGACCAGCCACATAAATACTGTGGCTACAGAGCAGGTCAGAGGCTGGGTATTCTGCGGCGAGTGTCTCACCTCCAGACTCCCCAAATGATGGAATGCTCTCCACTTGCCTGGATGAGTGCAGCTCCAACAACACTCAAGAAGCTCAACACCATCCAGGACAAAGCAGCCCACTTGATTGGTATCCCATTCACCACCTTAAAAATTAATTCACTCTACCACCGGCGCACCGTGGGTGCAGTGTGTACCATCTACAAGATGCACAGCAGCAACTCGCCAAGGCTTCTTTACAGCACCTCCCAAACTCGCGACCTCTACCACCTAGAAGGACAAGGGCAGCAGGTGCAAGTTCCCATTCAAGTCACACACCATCCTGACATGGAAATATATCGCTGTTCCTTCATCGTCGTTGGGTCAAATTCCTGGAACTGCCTACCTAACAGCACTGTGAGAGTACCTTCACCACATGGACTGCAGCGGTTCAAGGAGACAGCTCACCATCACCTTCTCAAGTGCAATTAGGGAGTGGCAATAAATGCTGGCCTTGCCAGCGACGGCCACATCCCATGAATGAATAAAAAAAAATTAACCTTCACTTATAGTACTTGTGTTCAAATCCAGCCTAGCTGATGGGATAAGAGTCCACTTTGTTGGCTTTTATGGGTATATGTCAAAATGAGCTTTGTCAGTTTCAATTCAGTGCCATTGGTCCACAGCACAAACTGCCAATAATTTGGCACCAATTAACACAAAATGAGCAATCTCCCCAGGCAGGCCAAAGGGTGAGTGTTGTAGGAAATGGAAAAATGTCATACTTCTTTTGGAGTTGGAACAGATATACATTGTTGGGCAGAGTAGAGGGAGCTTTATTTTGCACCTAACTATACGACAGGGATGATTTTACAATACGCCATTCCCAGTGAGGTGTAGCACTTCATGCAATGCACCATGGAAAATCATTGTGCATGCAACCCGGGATTTTCTGCCCATTCATTTTAAAGGATAGAAGATCATGGGCTCTGTGCCACAATTTCCCGAGATGTGCTACTTGTGAGTGGTGCTCCTCAAGGAGTGCTGGAATTACCTTTTATTCCTGGGAGTGCTTGACTCTAACATTGGGTGCCTGAAATGAAAAGTGTTCCATTCCCCAGCACTAACATCCTTCACCGTGGTAAAGCTGAAATGGTAGGTGCTTCATTACCTCACAGTTCGAGACAATTGATGCCACTGCAGGAAGCTTTGTGCAAACAGAAAAGCCATACCAGTGGGGGACTTTAACCAACCTAATATCAATTGGCAATACTCAAGTGGTCTAGAATCTGAGCCAGTGAAGATAATGCATAACTGCTTTCGACCCAGTGTATTAAGGCTGCCATGAGAGGTATCTCACATCTCAAACTGGTAATGGCAAATGACCCAAATAGCAAACTGGGAATGTAAGCAGTGACAACCCTGTGTAGCAGTGACTGTAACACGATTAAATGATCTGGGATAAACCAATACAGCAAACCAATTTACAGTTATAAAAGAGCCAACTTCAAGGTAATGAAGAAATACCTTAAATAAATCAGTTGGGCGGGTAGTATTGATGTAAACCCCCGCTGAGGATAAATTAAATACTTTTAAGGACGTGTTACTGAACATGCAGGGTATGTGCATACCAACAAATAATAAGCACAGACGAAACAAATGTGACTCTAAATGGATTAGCAAGATAATACAAAGTGAAATAAAAAAACAAACTTTAAGGGCTCGATTTTAATAGCCCTGAGGAGGCGGGTTTGGAGGCAGGTCTGCAGCGAAAATCGGAAAAAATGGCTTCAGACACCCAACCCACCTCCATCCCACCTCTATCCCGCCCCCACCCAATTTTCGTGAGTGTTGGGTCAGCCACTCCCAAACTGACCCGACGGGACCCGGTGGGACAGGTAGTTAAGGCAGTTAACAGCCTGTTAACTCCCTTGCTAATCCTAATTTTATAGTGGTTTCCCATTGGTGCGAGATAGAATGTGGGTGCAGGGCGTCATAGACTGCACACATATAGCCATGAGGGCCCCCTATCACAACTCTGCTGCATTTGTCAACCGCGAGGGATTCCACTCCCTAAATGTCCAACTGGTGTGTAACCACAGGAAGATCATCATGCATGTTTGCACAAAGTACTCTGGCAGTTGCCATGACTCCTTCATCCTGCACCAGTCTACTGTGCCTCAGCTCTTCCATTCACCAACCCAACTTGGCTTCTTGGCGACAAGGGCTATCCCTTGAAAAAGTGGCTTATTACACCGATGAGGAGGCCAACAAACGAGGCTGAGGAGCGCTACAATGTGAGTCACATATCCAACAGAAGTATCATCGAGCAAACCATCGGCTTGCTCAAAATGCGCTTCCGATGCCTCGACAGATCTGGTGGAGCCTTGCAGTATGCACCAGCCATGGTGTCCAGAATCGTCGTGGTCTGCTGTGCCCTGCACAACATCGCACAGCAGCGCAGCTTACTGCTGCCGGAGGAACAAGTGGCTCAGCACACAGCCTCCTCGGAAGAAGAGGAAGAGGACAAGGAAGAGGACGAGGAAGAGGACGAGGAAGAGGATGATGAGGAGAGCGAGGAAGAGGATGAGGAGGATGATGAGGAGGACGGGGAGCGACGCCTTGCGGGGCCGGATGTGGCCAATCCAGCAGCAGGCGACCACATTGCTGGCCGTCAGGCAAGGGATGCACTCATCCACGCCAGATTCGCGTAAGCTTACGCTTCAACCACAGGAGATGAATATAAGTCCGGCATTCTCAAAACCCCAGGCATCATCTGTCCAATAAACGGTGGTTTGCGCTCAGTGTCACCACCAACATTCTAAATGGAATTCACCCTGAGCCCTCACTCTTGAACTTCCATTTCCCAGAACACAGAGGCCACACTTTAGGTAATCTCAGCAGATCATTAAACCTTTTTCGACACTGAACCCATGTGCGTCTGCACACAGACCTTGAACTCACCTCCTCAGCAATTTGGAGCCAAGCTCCCTTGCTTTGTTGAGGAGGCCTCCTCCTTCCGTTTCCAGGGAAGAGGACCTCCTGACGTCCTCTAACTCCCTCAACAAGAGCATGGAGGGAGCCCTCATTGAACCTGGGTGCAGCCTTAGTTTTTGGGGCTGCCATTCCTGCAGCAGCCAGCACCTTTAACAGAAAAAAGCTTCTGCTTCTGCAAAGGGGACATGGCCCCTTTAAATCTTTCCTGAAACAACGCGTCATCAGAGGCGAGAACCTGACACTCTGCAAGCAATTTCCTGGAGGGACCCGCACGTCAGCAGTAACGAGGCCAATCAACCTAAGATCTGATCTGCGGGGCGGCAGCAACTGGGAGCGGGTCTGGAAGACCTGCCTCCTTCATTAAAATCGAGCCCTAATAGTCTGTAGGAGAAAGATGAAGGAAACTGCTGGGAATAATTCAGAAACCTGCAAAATTGTTTATAAAAAAGGTAGTCAGAGGGAATGGGAAATAAGCAGAGCAGTAAGATATAAACACAACAGCAAGAAATTCTTGCAACATTAATTGAGATCCTTTAAAATGGAAGAATGAAACTAAAGCTCCAATTTTAATCCTGCCCATCCAGTTGGAACGGTGCGGGCGGGGTTTTAAAATGGCGGCCGGACGGAACCCACTGCATTCCCACAGCGTTCCTGTCCCCTCCACCGCCATTTTAATTTGCAGGTTTTCGGGAGCATGGAGGCCGCCCACCACAGGCAGGCAGAATTAAAAATATAGATATTGAAATGTCAGGACCCGATGATAGAATTCAGTCCCCGACATAATTTAACTGTGAGATGTGTGAATCACGCACAATTTCTAAGCCTCCGTCAAAAGTTGGCGCAAGCAGCATCAGGGCAGAAGAGGACCAGGTAAGTAGTAAATTTCAAATTATTTGAAACATTCCTCCTGGTCAAACAAGGAAACCTTGGACCTCCTTCAGCCACAATCAGTCCGGATCCCATCATGCCTGACTTACGTTGCCGTGAACAGTCTCTTTCAGTTCATGGCAGCAGCCTGCAGCCGCACAATTTCCCATTCCTGCCCGCCTGCCTCTATGTCATCCCTGGCGGGCTTCAGGCGAGAGTCCGTGAGGGAACATTAAAATGAGGTTCGGAAACTAAATCGGCGGTGGTTGGACGGATTACCATCCGCTTTGGCCCCCGCACCCCTGATACACACCCTAGGTTATAATCTGGGTTTAAGGGTGAACTAAAATTAGCCAACATATTAAATGATTACTCTCTGGAAGTAGTCATTAGAGAAAACATTATAGCATGCCAACCATTTCAAGACTAAATTTAACAGGGCAGATTTCTTTTGCGTTTGGATGTAAATAATCGTCATGACACAGTGCTCCTCTCAGGTGATGATGCAAAAACGCAAAATGGGAAATATACCCCAATGACTTTGACAACACTTGCAAGGAAGTCACAGACGAGGCTCAAAACCAATTAATCCTCAGGTACAGGTGGTTTATACCCAAGGATGTTGTGCTGATTAGGGATCAAATATACAAAATACTGACAGTCATTTTGTGAGAACCAGGGAAGTCCCACTGAATGGGAAACAAGCCAATGTGGTATCTATTTTCAAAAAAGGTAATAAAACAAACCAGGTAATTATTTAACATCCTCCTCCCATTCCCACTCTAACCTCTCTATAATTGGCCTTGTGCACTGTTCCAACAAAGCTCAATTCAAGCTTCAAGAACAATATCTCTTCTTCCTTCTAGGCACCCCACAACTCTATGGTCTTAACAATAACTTCAGTAACTTCAGACTTCAGCTATATCACCATTTGCAAACCTCCATCCCACCCGTTTTTTTCCCCCATGTTTTCTATCTCTCCTATTTATTTGCATTTCTCAGGCCTCCCATTTCCTTAGCTATTCACATAGTCTCTGTTTCAGCAATGTCTTAAGGCTTCTGTTTATTACTTGACTGAGATCACTGGTACATCATTCAACTCATGATTCCTCTCTGGGTTTGTCTGATTCCCTTCTCCTTTTTCTGATAGTATTAATATGCTTGTCTGCCTCTTATGTTTCAATTCTGAAGAGGTATCCTCACCTGAAATGGTAACTGGCCTGTTCTCTCCACAGATGACGATTGACTTCCCATGTTTCCTGCATTTTCTGTTTTCGTTTCATGCAACTGAAGACCTATTAGTCTTACATTAATTACTGGCATAATAATGGAATCAACCATCAGGAACAAACCTGAAAATTGCCTATATGAAAAAACTTAGTAATTGGCTGCCGACATGGTTTCAGAAGGAGGAGATCCTGCCTGACTTGATTTTTTTGAGGAGGTGACATCCCAAGTAGATGTTGGAAAGCCCTAAGACTAAGGGGGTGATTTTATCAATGGGGACATGATGGAGGCAGGAAAGCTGCTTGTCGGGTTTCAGTCCCGCCTCCATCGACGTCTGGCCAACCCACGCTATTTTCCCTTGATTGACCTTGTTAAGCCTGCCCAGCGGGCTTAGCCGGCCAATTAAGGGAAAGCTGGTGACAGATGATGTCAGCGAATGACGTTTCATCTGTCAAGATTTTTTGACAGATGAATTGTCATCGTTTGACAGCTCTGTGAAGCTGTCAAACACTGACAAACTGTCTTCTAAGTTGAGTCCTTGTACTCAAGACTCACTTAGAAAGCTTTCCTGAACAGAAAGCAGAAGGCTGCTGCATTTAAGAATGCAGCGGCCATCCTGCTTTCTCTGCCGGTGAGATGAGGCAGCTCCGCAACCTAAAGGGATGAAGCCTGGAGGAAGAAGCAAAGGTAAGTAATCTTATCAAAACACTTTAGAGTCACCTCACACACTTACCTCTCCACACTTGCACTCATCACTCACCTGCACACCGGACATTTCGGCCCCTCTGACCCCCACAGACCCACAGCTCGCCTCGCTGAACCTGGCGAGGTTCGGAGCCATCGGGAAGCCCACACTTTAGGGCTCAAAATAGGGATTATCCAAAAAACTGCCTGTTCACTACCTGTTAACAGGCAGTTAATTGGCACTAATCCCCTTCCTGCCTCGAGGAGACGGGACCCGGCGCGGGTCGGGTACCCGCCTCCTGGGAAGATGGCACGGAGGCGGGTTGGGGGCGGGATGGGTGCCCGCTCCCAGATTCTGCCATTTTCCCGGCAGTCCCGCCTCCATACACACTTCCCCAGGGCTGGGAAAATCGCCCCCTTAGTGTGCCTAGATTTCCAAATATCAATCATTAAAGATCTGCACAAAAGGCTCCTACATAAACTTAAGGCAATGAAAGAGGAAGCAGCGGGTAATAGCTAGGCAAATTATGTCAGGCTGGAGACATGTTCTGATTGGAGTGCCTCCTGGGACCCCTACTATTTCTAATCTATATTAATGAACTTGATTTAAAAATGCGATGTAAATTGGTCAAGTGACACAAAAAATAGGTGACATTCTTAAACATAGAAACATAGAATCTAGGAGCAGGAGTAGGCCATTCGGCCCTTCGAGCCTGCTCCGCCATTCAATACGATCATGGCTGATCATCCAAATTCAGTACCCTGTCGCTGCTTTAATCCCCACAGTACACATACCCCACCCTACCCCCGTGTATTTAATTCCCCCTAACATATCCCATCCTATCCCCATAACCCCACATATTTAATTCCCCCTAACACTAAGGGTCAATTTATCATAGCCAAATCAACCTAACCCACACATTTTTGGACATTAATGAATGTTGTTGAACTTATTACAGAAGAGGCAAAAAAAGCTTGGGAATGAAAGTAGACTGTCATATCAAATATAAAAACATCAGAAATAATGCTGCTTGGAGTTAATTTTGAATGGAATCCCTTGTCGTAAATGTAGTTTTAAGGAGAATCAACCATTCTAAACATTTGACTTAAGTGACATAATCAAAGCTAGATATGTCCTGGAGGGTAACCAATCAACCACCAGGATTTCCTTCTTTTCATGTTAGAATCCACACATTCTGAAATTAAGTTGTGAAATATTTGCACACAAATGCTTAACATCTTAACCTGAAATTCCTCTGTATACTATTTCAACAGAGTTTAAAATAAATGGGTAACGTCTCCACTATTATTTCTGAGGGAGGAATTTCAGTGTTTGGTGGTCATTTTGACTTTTGGCGATAGTGTGAAACATGCATTATTGGCTCAGCCACCTGTTAAACACCTCTCCCCATTTTTGTTTCCATTGACCTCAACTGACACTGGAGAGGTACCAGTAGATCGGAAACAGGTTAATATGGTGCCCATTTTCAAAAAGACTGACAAACAGCAACAGGCAAACTTACTAGTCTTACTTCAAATCTCCATAAAATAATGGAATTGATTATCAGGAGTAAACTTGATGATTATATGCAGAACAACAACCTAGTAAACAGCAGTCAACATGGATTCAGAGGGGAAAATCTTGCCTGATCTCCGTCCTCAACTTCTTGAGGAAGTGAGAACCCAAGTGGGTGCAACATTTAAACAGAATTACATAGAAATTACAACCAGTCCATGTTGGTGTTTATCCTCTACACATGCAGTATTTCTAATCCCATGTGCCCACCCTGTTCCCATGTCACTTTATTCTCTTTTTCTTCAAGTTATTTTAAGAATGATTTTTTTCCTTCTTGCCAATTTTCTCTGTTCCTCTCCTGAAGGCATTTACTCCCGGCTGAAGTATGGTTTCATGAGCACTAGTCACCCTCCGGTACCTCACCCAAGTTTCTTTTTATTAATTCACTGGAAAGGCCAGCATTTATTGCCCATCCCTAATTGCCCTTGCGAAAGTGGTGGTGAGCCGCCTTCTTGAACCGCTGCAGTCTGTGTGGTGAAGGTACTCCCACAGTTAGCTAGGGAGTTACAGGATTTTGACCCAGCGATGATGAAGGAACGGCGATATATTTGTAAGTCAGGATGGTGTGTGACTTGGATGGGAACTTGTAGGTGGTGGTGTTCCCATGCGCCTGCTGCCCTTGTCCTTCTAGGTGGTAGAGGTCGCGGGTTTGGGAGGTGCTGTCAAAGAATCCTTGGCGAGTTGTTGTAGTGCATCTTGTAGATGGTATGCACTGCACTGTTGGAGGAAGGGGGGAAAATTCAGTTGGTTGCGCCTCCCGTTAGCACCTTAAGAGGGCGCTAATGGGGCGCAAAGCATCTAGCGCCCAGGCGCGGCAAAGTTTGCGCCGCTCGCGAAATTAACTAGACATTTTGCGGCGGCGCTAAACACTACCGCCACGATCTCCTGCGCCGGCAGATCGTGACGTCAGTCGAGTGCGCAACGCCCCGGTATCGCCCCGGAGCGGATATTGAGTGGCGCCCCCTGCCTTACCGCCTGACGCTAGCAACGACAGTTTGAGTGGAGCGTTCTGCAGTCATGAAGGGAAAGGGGGAACGCTATTTAAAGGTGACCGCTTCCTGCCTTTGATTGTTGGTGCCATTTTTGAACTACGCATTCTGAGAGAGAGAGAGAGAGACTTCTGGAGAGATTCAACGTTGTGTGAAGGAGTTTTGGGTACTGAGCAGCACTTTGCAGCTTCATTTTGATTTGCCATTCCTTGTATCGATTTAGAAGAGACTGTGGGGGCTGCACTCTGAGCTCTTTGCCTGGTACTCTCCATTGTTCTTTCCAGCAGATTTGATGTGCAGGTCTCTCCAGGCCGAGATTCAAGGCTGCAATTAGCAGGATGTGGATGGAAAGTGAGATTAACCATCCCCTTTAAGAACTGGCCCGTGCCATTGTGTGTGTGTTCCATTGCTGACTGACATTACATGAGCTTCGCCAGCGCTCTGAGGTAGCGCCTCGCTCCTCGGCCTTTGTGCCTTAAGACAGGTGTGAAGTGCCTGATTTAGCGCTCCAATCACCTCCAGGGGCGATAAAAGTCAAGTTTGCAGTCGGTGGCGATAATTAGTGCCAGGCGCTAATCTTTGCGCCCGGCCGATAATTGCGCCCCAAATGGGGCGATACTGAATTTCTCCCCCTAAGTGTCATCCGGCTATTGTACCATGAGAAGCATCACAAGACAGTCCCAGCAAGTGTTGCTTGATCTGGAGCAGGAACCCTGGATGATTTTCTTCCCCTCCTTAACCCAGGGGCTTGGAAATGACCACGTATCTGGCTCAGATCAGCTAACTCAGCACACACTTCAAATATGGGACATTCCTGATATTTATGTCTCAGCTCCTCACTGGAATAAACTTGCTCAGCTATCGGGGAAGCTTAGCATCCATCCCTATACCTGGAAAACATCAAGTGCACCTAATACGCTGTCACCTCTATAAACTAATTTTTCTCACTTGTGCATGCATCATAGGGCCTTTTTAATTTACATTTTTATTATTGAGTGCATGGTGCTGGTAAAAAAATGTGTCCTAGCATCTTGATAACAAACTCTTGTATTCTTTGATTTGTCAGTCTCTGGAAAACAGTGACCCAAATGCAGCTTACTCGGTAGCTTTTTAGTTGACCCTTTGTGAGTTGAATTTGAGCAACCAGTTAATAGTGCAATCCTCTTGGGTCTATCCTTCAGAGTTTAAAAGCAAAGTATTGATTCTCAGTTACCCTATTTCAACTGTGCTTCACTTACTTCTAATTACCTTGTTAATCCCTGATAGACATCTGGGGCACATAGGTTCCATTTGGAAATGTGGCAAAGTTGTGCATTGTCTGTGCAACATTTTTTTTCCCTAGTAATAGTCCCAGAAATGTCAACACCTCTGAGATTGAATAGTACAAACCAAACCATCAGTGACACCAGCAGACATGATTCCACACACTCCAGTGTGGTTCAATCAGGTCACAATGATCCCAATTGGTTTCATCTGTACATAAAGTTAAGATAGAAATCAAAGAAAGAAAAGAAAAACTTGCATTTATATAATGCCTTTCACGACCACCGGACATCTCACAGCGCTTTACAGCCAATGAAGTACTTTTGGAGCGTAGTCACTGTTGCAATGTGGGTTTTAAATTTCGTCTCCAGGCTTTTAAGGTAACATTCGCGCCACAGAAGTGCCAGGCAATGACTGTCTCCAACAAGCGAGAGTCTAACCACCTCCCCTTGACATTCAATGGCATTACCATCGCCGAATCCCCCACCATCAACATCCTGAGGGTCACCATTGACCAGAAATTGACTGGACCAGCCACATAAATACTGTGTCAACAATAGCAGGTCAAAGGCTAGGTATTCTGCGGCGAGTGTCTCACCTCCTGACTCCCCAAAGCCTTTCCACCATCTACAAGGCACAAGTAAGGAGTGTGATGGAATACTCTCCACTTGCCTGGATGAGTGCAGCTCCAACAACACTCAAGAAGCTCGACACCATCCAGGACAAAGTAGCCCGTTTGATTGGCACCCCATCCACCTGAAACATTCACTCCCTCCACCTACAAGATGCACTGCAGCAACTCGCCAAGGCTTCTTCGGCAGCACCTCCCAAACCCGCGACCTCGTCCACCTAGAAGGACAAGGGCAGCAGGCGCATGGGAACACCACCACCTCCAAGTTCCCCTCCAATTCACACACCATCCTGGCTTAGAAATATATCACCGATCCTTCATCGTCGCTGGGTCAAAATCCTGGAACTCCCTACCTAACAGCACTGTGAGAGTACCTTCACCACATAGACTGCAGCGGTTCAAGAAGACGGCTCACCACCACCTTCTCAAGGGCAATTAGGGATGGGCAATAAATGCTGGCCTTGCCAGCGACGCCCACATCCCATAAGCGAATTTAAAAAAAGGTAAATTTCCTTACAATAAATGAATCCATTTCTTGAACACATAAACAGTGAGTAACTATCTAGAAGTTAGCAAACACAGAATGTGAAAATTGACCTGTGTCAGTTTGGGAATGTTATAAACACTGTCAGTCAGCAAAGAACACTCTCTGAGGTTGTTTCCTTCCAATTTTACTTCCTTATTCCCAAAATACACATAAATTCTCCTTCCAAATACCGTCCATTTATTTCCTATTTCACTATCTATATAACCTCTCTCCTCCAGTTCAGGTTTGTCAGATTTTGATCAAATTGTTCAGCTCAGCATACTCCATATTTCCATCTTTTGTAGGCTACACATCATCTATAGGTCCAAGATGGACACGGCTCATGGCGAGGGGGGCATTGGTGGGGGTCACTCTGGCTGACAGCCTCTCTTCTGGGATCTTGTCCATGCCCGGGTGACCCTGGGGAAGGAGCTTGCGATACGCCAGCCTTCTGTGACCGGTGGCCACCGCAGGGCCGGGAGCATCTTATAGGCGTAAATAATATTATAATTTATTTTTATAAGTTTCCTTTGTTTTGGTGAATGTATATGTTAATTTGAGGTTTTTTTCTTATTAGTTGTGCCCGTTATATAAAAAAGAGTGAGGGGCACATGTAAAAATATTATTTTTGATGACGCTGGGGCACCCAGTGTAATCCTTATAGATTTGTTGGAAAAGGCAGTCTATATACTTTAGAGGATTTATCTTGGGGCCACCTCGTGGAGTCCTCCTTATACTTACTTACTGTAAGACATGACATGACAATATACTTTGGGTTGCTGCCATCCTTTCCAGTCTCCAGGTGTGTGTGTATGCTCTGGAAATCTGTAGGTAGCTAGATGTTTGCTGAATATTAGGTATGAAATTTGTATAATGTGCTGTGTGGTTATAATCGCTCAACCATTGGTGGCCGTGCCTTCTGTTGCCTAGGCCCTAAGCTCTGGAATTCCCTCCCTAAACCTCTCCGCCTCTCTTTCCTCCTTTAAGACGCTCCTTAAAACCTACCTCTTTGACCAAGCTTTTGGTCATCTGCCCTAATTTCTCCTTATGTGGCTCAGTGTCAAATATTTTGTCTTATAACACTCCTGTGGCGCACCTTCGGATGCTTTACTACGTTAAAGGCGCTATATAAATACAAGTTGTTGTTGTTGGTTGTTCCAGTCTGAGTTACAGAATCAATAATCTCAATCATTTGTTTCAAGAGTGTAGATGGCGTACCGTCAGAGTACCGTCATCTTGGAAATTGACCCCGGCGAGAATATAGCCTGTGAATGGATGGCTGGCCCAGATCAGGGGAGGGAAGTTGTGCCTTTCTGGAGGTCTGAAGGCGTTGATGGCAGCTCTCTATTCCGATCCTCCAATCTGAAAGGGTTGGCAGCAACCTCTCACACTCACTTTCTCTGGAAAATCCTCTTCTTTGCTGACCACCCAAAGGAATCCTGGGAAATCAAGGAGGCGCTATGATGTAACTTCCACATCACTTTCATTAAACTAAATGTCAGCCCCGGTTTCGGGCAGGAACTCCTCACCCATGCCACCGAAATACGTGTCACCCAGTGTTATGAGTGTCACTCCAGTTTCCTCTGCCTAATGCCCCAGAACCAGGTGTGCACGGAGTGTTCGGCAGAGGAAATCAGCCCCATTGTTTCTAAACACTTCATGAAGCAGGATGTGATTGGAGCGAAGGGGACGCCAAACATCTGCGGCCACTGAAGACTAATGTCTGCAGCAGTTTAAAGGGGTGAACCCAGCGATAATGGGGCAGACGGGCATGGAAAATTGGGCGGGGACCCGGGAAGTCAAATCTCTTGCCCCTGTTTGCAACTAGATGTATTTTCTGCCAGAAGGGACAAACATGGGCAGGTGCATTCAGATTTGGCAATAATGATGGAGTGGCACCTTACATCACATTTTCCACCATTATCACCATAGCGATGCTGAATGGTAACAATGGCAGCAATCAGCATGTTCAGTGTTGCTAGGGGAGGTGGAATGCCAGCAATTCTGTCAATAACCAAAAAAGGACAGTTAATGTTATTGCGGGCAATGAATTGGCAATTCCACAGCAGTAGAATTTTCTAATTGGTCAGACGCAACACAACATCTTGTTAAATCTGAGACTACCTGCTCCTTTAAGCTGCAGCAGGTGTATGTCTCCCGCAGCAGTGGCCATTCCCTGCCCCCCTCCCACCCCGCAAGTGTGGATCACCCAAGTGCAAGCATGAATACCAGTGGGAACTCACCCAATAAATTTAAACTAGGCAGACCCTGGGAAATCTGATGTGTCAGCAGCAGGTCAGTCATACGGGCACAAAGCCCATCCTGCCCACTTAATGCCGGAAAACCTGCCATGAGCAAAACGATGTACTCAAGGTGTGTTCTGTCTGGAGCACTATAAAGTTTGATCACTACCTGCTCTGAAATTGGGCAGGATCACAGAGGAAAAAATGGAAAAATTGTGCAGTGAGGCCTACTGATGACCACCTCGACCAGGATTTCCTGCCCCCACTGGTACAGCCACTGGCTATTTCTTCCCCACCCTCCATATGCAATTTGTGATGGGGTCTGGGTCTCTGATGGATTTTCCTTTAATCTGCCTGTTACCACCGGTTTCAGGGGCCAACTTGGGGAAGATGGCAGTAGACCCCGAGAAGTGGCGGTAATGTTTCTGAGGTGACCCCAATGGAGGGAGATGGCCTGGTAGTGGCCTCCAAACCCACCATTCCACTCTCGCCATTTACCTGTTAAAGGCACTGGTCTCAATCGATGCCTTCATTAGGACACCTCCTCTAATTTTCAGGGTACTTCAGCCACTTTAACGCCACTTCAAGTTCTGTTGCTGCAGCAATGTCCACACTGCAGCAACAATGGGATTCTCCACCCTGGCACTGACTAGCTCCCTCTTTATGGTGGAAAATTTGCTGGGGTCTGCAACTATAATAAGTTCTGAGCCAGGAAAATGGGTCAGGCTGGGGTCCTGCCCCAATCCACCAAAACCATGCCCAAAGGCGAGCATTAGTTTACCACCCCACCCACCCCCCGCTCCCCCCCATGTTTCTCATATCTTCTCTTGTAGATACTTTGGGGCACCAATCATTCAAAATATTTACTATCTTGTCCTTATCCTCAGTTTGAGTCCATTCCATCTTTTATGGTTATCACCTCATCTCTGACTACCCTGTAGTAGTGAAGGTATTTTGTATGTTTTGTTTGGCCTGTGCTCCTCTGATCACCATTTTAATGTATTTCTACATTAACTTCCAAGTGAATGCCTTCTCCTTTCTCGCTGCAGGATTTGTAGAAGTCATTTTTTTCCTTTATTTCACTTCTGTTTTGTTTGCTAATCCATTTAGGATCACTGTTGTTTAGTCTGAGCTTTGTTAGGGATATATTTATCCTGCATGCTCTGCTTTATTCATTTTAAGGTGTTCCACTTATCTGCTATTGAAATGTTGTTGAGCAACCTACCCATTCCATTTGCTCTAGGTATTGCCTCATTTCTTTGAATTTAACCCTTTTAAAGTTATAGACCTGAATATTGGTCTTAGGTATTTCCAAACTATGGGCTTCCACTGCCTTTGCTTATGCTATGAATCTTATATCATCATGTGGATTGAACTATAGAGTGAGCTTTGCAGTGTGAATGCTATAGTTTGGATCTCACCAACATGACCCAAACTGGAATGTCACACTGGACAGCTGCAGCATGTGCCCATTATGCTCATTTCTTGTCCCACAGGATCTGGCCAGGCTAGCACTAACTGTTTACATTAGTAACTAAATGTAGTTCAACTCAGTGCTCTGTCCAAAGCCAATCTGTTTACCAGTTATTTTTTTTTAACCCCAACTGGCACAAATATGGCTACAGGTCAACAAATGCACTGATGCTCATCCCAGTACAGACCAGTATAGTATCAGTCTAGCTCCAGCTCAGACCTGAAACTCTTGCTTCACTCCAAGCAGGAATTCTTGTTTCTTGTGATAATTATTTTCTGGATCACAAATTCCCACCCACAATTTGGGATATAGAGTCTGATCCCACTATAAACCAACAGCATCAAGATAGAAACTAGAGCAGAGAATGACAGTGAAGAATGGCGAGTGTCTCTCTGTGAACTAGTGAAAGGGAAATGTGTCACTGTTGAAGTCGATGTAAGTCTTGGTGAACTAGGTTAGAGGGGAAAATTTCCCTGAGAGCTGGGAGAGTGCAATTATGAACTGGGGAGAAAGAAGGGAAGAGTGTCCTTGTGAATTGGTTGGTTTGGATGGGAAGTGTGCCTCTGTAAAGGGGAGAGAGAGGGAGAGGTTCTCTTTGAAGGAGTAGCGAGACTATTCAGGTTACTTTTGAGGGAACTAATAGTCTTGTTTGTCTGTTGAATATGGATGAATCCAAATTTCATTTATTTGTCCTATTTTTTGTTTTAAATTAAAAATGTATCAGTTGTGAAGTTAAAAAAAATACTAAAACTAACCAGAATGCACCATTTCAATGAAAATTTCCATGGGATCATATGCACACCAGTGGGAAAAGGAGGGTTGTGTGCAGCATTTGGAAGGAGTTTGCAGAATTCAATATTTGCTACCTATACTTCCCTGAAAGATTGTATCTCTGCAGTTTCTGTGTTTATATACTGTGTAATATTGTAGATTCACACATTGTACCTTTACCTGACGAAGGGGCGACAGCTCCGAAAGCTTGTAATTGTAAATAAATCTGTTGGACTATAACCTGGTGTTGTGCGACTTCTCATTTTTACCTATACCTTGACACACAGGCATCTGGAAAAAAAAAGGCACAGGGTTTGGCTGTAGGACCAAGCTAATTAGAACTATATTACACTGTAAGTTATTACTTTGCATTGTCCTCCCATCAATGGCTTTGACAATCCAGAGTTTCTGGATCTGGATCAAGCCAATCACACCTAGTGCTACAGAGGGGCACATCCAACAAACAACTCTGTATTGGCTCCCGGTCGCCTGTCACTTTAATTCACCGCTTCACTCCCACTCTGACCTCACCGTCCTCGGCCTATTACACTGTTCCACGGAAGCGCAGCGTAAGCTCGAGGAACAGCACCTCATCTTTCGTTTAGGCACGCTACAGCCCTCTGGACTCAATATCGAGTTCAACAATTTTAGATCATAACCTCAGCTCCAATCACATTTATATTTTATTTTTTCCACCCTTTTATTTGCCCCCCCCCCACCTTTTTTTTTCCTCCTAGAAGCTGGCAGCTGTCCTTCATTCTGCCAGTGGATTTCACACTTCTTTCAGCCTTAATCTGTCACATTAACACCACCTCTAGCCTTGCATATCTCTTAATGTCTCTTCATCTCCCCCTTTCTTCCTTTATCCCCTCCCCCTTTTCCCAGCTTTACCCTGGCCTTAAATCTATTTGATTTCCGGCTCTTCCCAGTTCTGATGAAAGGTCATCGACCTGAAACGTTAACTCTCTTTCTCTCTCCACGGATGCTGCCTGGCCTGCTGAGTTTTTCCAGCGTTTTCTGTTGTTATTTTGGATTTCCAGCATCCGCAGTATTTTGCTATCGTAACTCTGTATTGGCATTGGCCTGGGGTCCTGATTTAATGAAAGATATATTGCAGCTGATCAGGCACAAGAAAATTAAACATCTCCTCCAAAAATGTGAACACGGAAACTTCATAGACTTGATGTAATGAACCCATGGCTTCATCAATCAGCCAATGAATCCCATCAAAAGTTCTTATTCTTGCTGGTGCCACCATCCTCTATGATTAGAATCAGCAAATCACCGTAGGCAGATGTAGACATAGACTGTGAATTTCATCAGAGCTGCTCCTGCTCCACCGCTGTAGCTTCATCAGAAGTGCAGCGGAAACCCCATTTATGCCACACTTCCAGCTAAATTACGGTGGCGGAGCGGGAGCAGCTCTCAGGAAATCCCTGGCCATAATCGGATAGTGATGGACAAATGCTTCAAAGTGGGGAGGTGACCAAGGGTTGGCTGAAGAGGTAAGTTTTGAGGAGGGTGTTGAAGGTGGATAAAGTTGCGACAAGGTGAATTCCAGAGTACAGGATCAGGATGGCTGGAGGCTCTGACACTTTTGGTGGAGCAGAGTCAGGGGGTCGTACAATAGTCCAAACTGGAAAGAGTTGAGGGTGCCATCTGAGACAGAGGGCTGGAACAGGTTTCACTTGGCCACTTGCACAAGATACTGGACGGTGACTTATGCCCTTGGAACCATACTGCAGCAAGAATCAACACTTTTGGGAGAGGAGGATGGGAGAAACGGGATAAAAATTTGATGGGGGGAGAAAGAAAAGGAAGTATGATGGTTAATAATACTGACCAACACCATGTCTGCTAGTAATCACTTAGGCTGTTGTTATCATATGCCTTCTCTCCTTCCTCCCCAGTGAGATATCTGTATACCTTTGCTTCAGAAATGTTTTTCTGTGTATTTCCTAATTTTATTGTGATCTGTAAGTTATTAATATCTGGTTAAGTCATGGTCCTCTTATGGTCACACGGCACTCACATATATGTATGTATGTTTTACATATGCCAAAGATGATTTTCTTATAGCTTTCAGAGCTGGGATTGTTAAACTTAACAGGGGAAAAATTGGGTTGATTTGCCCCTCTCGTTAGCGTCCCCGGGGGGCGCTAACGGGGCGTAAATCCCCTAGCGCCCAGGCGCGGCGCTGCTAACGCCTCCTACGAAATTCAGTGGGAGGTTAGCAGCGGCGGTAGCCGGTAGCGCCCCGAGGCGCTGCACCACCGGCGATTACATCATCGCCATGCACAGTGCCCCGCTTGCGCCCCGGCCGCAAACTTCCCTTGTGCCCCCTGACCTATTGCCGGACGATATGTCCAACAGGGTTGGGGGGCATTTTTGCAGCGGTGGCGGTGCTACTTAAAGGGCAGGTGTCGGGCACCCATTTTTTTTTGGCCGACTGCCAGCACCTGCCCCCTTCCGCTTTTTTTCTCGGGGTGCCGGCCGCGATCGCTCAGTCCGGCACTCCTCGAGTGCTCGGCACCCCGCTCCCGGGTAATCTAGCAGGGCCCTGGTGCGCACAGCACTAGGCCCCGCCCCTTTAATCAGGGGAGGGAGGCCTGCAATGACTTGGCACTATGTGTCGCCGCGCGTGGCGCTGTCAGCACGTAGCGCTGCGATCTTCAGTTGTAGCGCCCCAAGCAGGAGGTGGAGCACTTCCAGTAGTGCTCCACCTCCTGCTTGGGGCGCTACCACTGAATTTCCGGCTGAGGGGCGCTAATTTCGACGTTAGCACCCCAAAAGGGGCGCCACCCAATTTTCCCCCCAACTTTTCTTAACTCCGAGTTGACATTAATCTAAATTTGCATGTGCTTGTTTTCAATTAAAAAGAACTGCAACTTCACAACAAATCTTAATATCTACCTTAAATGCAAGCACGCTAGAGAAAAAGTCCTAACAGGAACTGCCTTTAAAGCTTTTCTCTTTGTGGGTTAATGTAAACGAGGTAATTACTGTTAACAGCAGGTGGAATGTTACAACAAAAAGGTCTCCTTCCTGAAATGTCATCAATTCCCTTTCCAATGCAGATCACTGTGGGTGTAGATCTCCTGACAAAAAACAAAAGCTTATTTATCAATAAAATAGCTTGTTTACTGAGTAGGTACTATAAGAATGAATGGGAACAATTTACACAAGATCAAACCTGCACATAAATTGACGTTATCTGACATGTCCTGAACTGAAATAACTTGTTCTTCTGTTTCCAATGTTGGCATTGAATCACCTCCTAAAAACTAGTAATACTTCACACTTGCTTTCACTTCAGAGTTAAAGCTACTTCATACTGATGCTTGTTTAGGTATGATTCTGGGAGATTGACATCCATGAGCCAGCTCCCCTCATTTATATCACAAATTCCAGTAATCTTTATCCCACTGTACACCCAGTTTCATAGGTCTTTGATTCTGTCACAGGGAAAGATTTTGGCAGCCAATTTTTGAACATTAGTTGTGCAGTGATAATGAAGTTCTCCACTGATTGCGAGGCTGGCTGGCTCCCGGCGGGTGGGCCTGCGGCACTAGGCTGCATAGAGGAGGGAGGGAGGGATCGCGTGGGGGCCAGGGGTGGGGGCGGCCGGAAGAACAGGGGAGGGTGGGAGGGCAGGGGATCGGATCGCGAACATTGCGAGCCAGGGAGCAATGAGAAAAGCAGGAGGGAACAGACTGCGAAGATGGTGGGGAGCGGCCAAAAAAGCAGCGGTAGGGGTCCGAAGAAGATTAGGGGCAGGAGAGTGGCCGGAGAAGCAAGGGGAGGGGGTGTGTGTCAGCAAAGATCAGGGGCCAGAGGAGCAGGGGGGAGGCCTCATGGTGAGGATCAGAGGCCTGAGGGGGGTATTGGTAGCCTGGGGGGGGGGGGGGGGATTGGCGGTCTCATGGGGGGGTCTCTGATTGCGGTGGGTGGGTTCGGCAGGGACCCTGGATCCAGGGTTAAGTGTAAAGGCACTTAGCTCCTGGATCCAGCAGTCCTCGCCTTGCTTTAGCTGGCGGGTTTCACGAGGCCTGCAAAACCCGACCAGCTAAAGTTAAATACAAAATGGTGGTTAAAGAACATAAGAACATAACATAAGAAATAGGAGCAGGAGTAGGCCATTTGGCCCCTCGAGACTGCTCCACCATTCAATAAGATCATGGCTGATCTTCTACCTCAACTCCACTTTCCTGCACTATCCCCATATCCCTTGATTCCCTTAATATCCAAAAATCTATCGATCTCTGTCTTGAATATACTCAACGACTGAGCCTCCACAGCCTTCTGAGTTGAGAATTCCAAAGATTCACCACCCTCTGATTGAAGAACTTTCTCCTCATCTCAGTCCTAAATGGCTGACCCCTTATTCTGAGACTGTGACCCCTGGTTCTAGACTCCGCAGCCAGGGGAGAAACATCCTCCCTGCATCTACCCTGTCAAGTCCTGTAAGAATTTTGTATGAATTATAACAACTTCCAGCCTCTTAATAATATTTAAATAGATGACCCGCCTCCTGGCAGCGGATTGGCTGCCTGCCCCGGATCCCACCTCCTTTAAAACCGCAAGTGGGCGGGTTGGTGGCAGGTTCAGGTCGGGATTCAGATTTTTAACACTTTAACTATCCACACCCCACCCCCAAACCCACCTGTTTTTTTAGGTTAAAACTCCCCCCATGGTCTTCGGTCCCCACCACAAACTCTGCTCCCTAGCCACCGACTCTATCCCTCTCCCTGGCAACTGTCTGAGGCTGAACCAGACTGTTTGCAATCTTGGTGTCATATTTGGACCCGAAATGAGCTTCCGACCACATATCTGTGCCATCACTAAGACCACCTTCCACCTCCGGAACATCGCCCGACTCCACCTCTGCCTCAGCACATCTGCTGCTGAAACCCTCATCCATGCCTCTGTTACCTCTAGACTTGACTATTCCAACGCACTCCTGGCTGGCCTCCCACGTTCTACCCTCCGTAAACTTGAGGTCATCCAAAACTCGGCTGCTCGTGTCCTAACTCGCACCAAGTGCCGTTCACCCATCACCCATGTGCTTGTTGACCTTAACTGGCTTCTGGTTAAGCAACACCTCGATATTAAAATTCTCATCCTTGTTTTCAAATCCCTCCATGGCCTCGCCCCTCCTTATCTCTGTAATCTCCTTCAGCCCCACAACCCTCCGAGATATCTGCGCTCCTCTAATTCTGGCCTCTTGAGCATCCCTGATTATAATCACTCCACCATTGGTGGCCGTGCCTTCAGCTGCCAAGGCCCTAAGCTCTGGAATTCCCTTTCTAAACCTCTCCAACTGTCTATCTCTCTTTCCTCCTTTAAGATGCTCCTTAAAACTTACCTCTCTGCTCTAGTATCTCCTTATGTGACTCGGTGTTATATTTTGTTCGATAACGCTCCTGTGAACTGCCTTGGGATGTTTTACTACATTAAATGCGCTATATAAATACAAGTTGTTGTTGTTGTTGTTATTGTATCGATTCAACGTCTGTTTCTGTGAAGCACCTTGGGATAATTTTCTGTATTATAGGTTCTATATCAATGCAAGTTGTTGCTGTGGGTGGTTCATTTTAATTTCACTAAAATGTACTCCTGAAATTTAGCGACTCTTTCAGATGGAGGGGGAAATTAAATCTGTAATATCATCAAAATAAATGTTCCGATTTTAAAGTCTGTTACTAAAGTGGCTCAATCAATATTAGATTTGAAGCATGATCCATTCAGTCAATTAAAAAAAGCCTGAAGTTAAAATCTCTGCACTGCCATAACAGAAATTAGCATGGAAACCTGATGTCAGATTAACTTATTAATAGGAATTCTAGGGTAGATTTTACAAGTTTGAGCTTCCAACACAGAGCTTTGTGCATTGGGAACGCATAAAGGGAATCCAGGTACAGATGTCAATGAACCTCTCAGATTGTCCTTCCATCTTATTCAACCCCAACCAAACGCACCATACCATTGCCACCAACTCCATCCGCCTTGCTGGTTTCTTGCTCAAGCTGAACAGTGCAGAATAATGTCCTGCTTAACCCAGATCTGGGCTTCAAACCGCATTGGGGGATTTTAAATGCAACTGGGTTTCTGGTGGTAAACCACTGGTTTTATTAAGATTCTAGCCTGCCCGCGCCAGAATGAGGCCACAGCGATTTTAATCATATGGCTTCATTAACATGCCGCCAGCTTCCTTCCCACCGGAACGGGCAGGAGGTGAGTGGGAGGCGGCTGCTGGACTGTGGAAATTTGGGCAGCTGACACTCAGGTAAGTGCTTCCCCGCTCAGATCGGTGTTAAAATGGCAGTCAGGGCCCAATGACATCATTGGACCCCAATCTGCATATTTAAAGAAGGACCCCACAGGTTTCAGATGGCTGCCTTTGCTGCCTGCTCAGGCGCAGGCAGGTTAAAATTGAAGATGGTGGTAGGACATCGGTGAGTAAGTCGCCCAGTCAATTTTACTGCCTACCTGCCTGGTTTGCACCAGGTGGGTAGGGTTATAATTGACCGCCATATCTTACCCATCTCCAAGCTGCCTACTTTCACCTCCACCTCCACAACAAGACCTACCTCTGCCACTATCTCATTCCACCGCCACCAAAATCCTTATCCATGCTTACGTATAACTTCTCCAATGCCATGCCTATCAACTACCCATGTATTAGTAATGTACATGCTTAATCAATTTTATCAGTGCATTTCACTCTTGTGTTATGTGGTGGTAGAGTTTCTGCTCGATTGCGATGGTTTATTCAGTGCAATTCGCCCGAATAACCCGCGCAAAAGGTCGCAGAATTTTAAGTGCAAATTACGTTCATCACAAATTGAGTTTCCGCGATCTATTGCGTTAGTTTAAATAACATCGCGCTAGAATCCGGCCCCACCACAAAACTGGCCATGCCCCCAGATCGAATTAATCACCATTAGGAGCTTCCGCTTATTGCGTTCATTTGCGGGCTTCAAGAAGTCTCTAAAAATTAAGCTGGTTATTTGGGCGCAAGGACAATATTATGAACGTTTTAAAAGCTTTTGAATGTAATTATTTTTAATTTACTAAGAGACTGACTACTGTACCCCAATATAACTAGCAAATGGTTCTGTATATTTTTTAAAAGTCATCTTTAGTAATTTAATATCGCGTTACTCACAGGTGGTGGATTGATACTGTGATGAAAAATGCTTATTTTTTGTGATAAACCGATTTTCTGCTGTATTAATCAAACTGCATCAAGTTACCACTCTTAAATATATCAAGGGATATTTTTAAAAGCAAATAGATTTTAAAACGCCTGCCTGATTGCGCTGGTTCATGGCAGAGTTTGCATTCAGTGATATGCAGATGAGTTTGAGCTGAAACTCAAGAAAAGAAACACTTCTCCAAACAAGCACAATTTTGCCGATTGCGCCCAAAGTGAAAACTCTACCCCTTGAACTTCTCCATGCTGGTTTGCATGTATTGCGATTAGGTTCTCCCGTTGCTGAAGGAGTAACACTGGTGGATGATTGCGTAGCGAGCTAGTGAACTGCGTGGGACACAGGCGGCCTGATATTTGCCTCTGCGTGTAACCCTGATGTACCTGCGTCAATACAAAAGGTCTTCTTTGCTGGAGTCACTATGGGGTCATTGCATTCAGATGTGGTGCCGACTATCATTTGTGTTGGGCTACATGTCTGCCGTTGATATAAGTGGCAATTGGCTGCTCCACTGCTGCAGAATATCGTCTCCAAGGCTCACAGATCTGTCTGAACATACAGCCGTTGGTACATATGAGGTCTTGATATATTTCCCTCACAGTTACCTGAAACCATTCTGTAATCAAGTTCCAGCTGCCATGCCTACTTCTTGGAATTTGAATTTCAAAGCCTGTACAGCAGCAGTGAAACAATTAATGAAAATGCTGCTATGGTACCTACCAATGGCTGTGCAATTCAGGATGAAATGTTCAGTAGCAGAATTTAGGACAAACATTGCCCCATGAAATCATCAATGTGGAGGTAACAATGCACATCTGAGCATTGGAGTTCTCCAATCTACCTAGGCCACCTTGCACTGTCATGCAATATGGTCCGAGTGCTTCTACTGCAGTGTTTCTATCTCTGCTGGTGTCTGATGTTATTGGGGATGGCAATGGTTGGTGCTTTTCAGGTTCAGCTGGGGGATTAATAATTCTCCTTGCTCTGTAAAGAGAACAGATGGTACATTATAGGGTAGTTTTTACAAATTTGCACTCCCAGTGTGGAGCTTAACCCACCGGGTGTGTATTTCTGGAATCTGGACACAGAGGTCAGCAGGCCGATCCATTAATTCATAAAATCTATCCTCGTGAGTAAGGAAGCACAGTTAACTATTTAGGTGTGTACTGTCATAACAAGAACTATTATGGACAATTATTGATCGTATACATGTTGATGTAACATATTGTGCCGATCATAGAATATTTGAATAACATGGTACATACCAGGAATTCTAAGCTCTTCCCAGAGACTGCAGAGCCTTCCAAGCTCTCTATCGTGAATAACTCAATTACTCTTTCCTCATATGTTGTTAGTACATCCATGTTATACTATCCACCACCTGTTCACACTGCACCCTTGTACATTCACGTTTACCTTTGAACAGAACAGCAACAGTGATTGAGACAGAATAATTTGATACATCGAAATTCCTTCCTGTAACATTTCTTTCACTCTGTGGCATGTACGATTTAACTGGCATAGCCCTATTATTTTGACCTAAGATCTTATTGCTACATTCTTACTAACATTTGTGCCTGCTAATACTGCTTTAACAACTGCTACTTTCCTACTGTAAATATATATATGCGACACTTGCTCACCAATAATCTGCTCATCAATGTTTAGTTTGGGTTCTGCCAGGACCACCCGGCTCCAGACCTCTTTGCAGCTTTGGTCCAAACATGAACAAAAGAGCTGAATTCCAGAGGTGAGGTGATAGTGACTGCTCTTGACATCAAGGCAGCATTTGACCGATTGTGGCATCAAGGAGCCCTAGTAAAACTGAGGTCAATGGAAATCGGGGGAAAAACTCTCCACTGGCTGGAGTCATACATAGCACAAAGGAAGATGGTTGTGATTGTTGGAGGCCAACCATCTCAGCCCCAGGTCAGCACTGCAGGATTTCGTCAGGGCAGTGTCCTAGGCCCAACCTGCTTCATCAGTGACCTTCCCTCCATCATAGGGTTAGAAGTGGGGATGTTCGCTGGTAATTGCGCAGTGTTCAGTTTCAGTCGCAATTCCTCAAGTAATGAAGCAGTCCTGTGCAGCAAGACATGGACAACGTTCAAGCTTGGGTTGATAAGTGACAAGTAACATTCACGCCTCACAAGTGCCAGCCCATGGCCATCTCCAACAAGAGAGAGTCTAATCACCTCCCCTTGACATTCAATGGCATTACCTTCATCAAACCCCCACCATCAACATCCTGGGGGGGTCACCATTGACCAGAAACTTAACAGTTTGGTCAAAGAGATAGGTTTTACGGAGCGTCTTAAAGGAGGAAAGAGAGGTAGCGAGGTGGAGAGGTTTAGACAGGGAATTCCAGAGCTTAGGGCCTAGGCAACAGGAACATTATTATAGATCCATCATTATTGGCTGAGCACAGGGGTGATGGGTGAACGGGACTTGGTGCGAGTTAGGACACGGGCAGCCAAGTTTTGGATCACCTCAAGTTTACGTAGTAAAACATCCCAATGCACTTCACAGGAGTATTATAAGACAAATAATTTGACACCGAACCACATAAGGCGAAATTAGGGTAGGTGACCAAAAGCTTGGCCAAAGAGCTAGGTTTTAAGGAGCTTCTTAAAGGAGGAAAGAGAGGTAGCGAGGTGGAGAGGTTTAGGGAGGGAATTCCAGAGCTTAGGGCCTAGGCAACAGGAACATTATTATAGATCCATCATTATTGGCTGATATTTTTACATTACCTCAGATGAAAACACATTCTGAGGAATCAATCACATATTTCAAATGTGTTTTGGCGGATGGGTCAGAAATCAGAAATCAAAATGACCATGTCTCTCATTTTGTTTTCAAACAAACAAAAGGTATGACCGTTGAAATCTATTGCAATAGCATTCCATCGTAGAATGACCTAAATTTCCTTCAAACACAATTTTTAGGGAATTTCTAGCTATTTTAACAATAAATTCACTGTTGCTTACATGCAGATAATATGTCTTATATAAAATGATTTGGTTTTAAAGAGATCCTGTATTAAGGTTGATGAGGGAAAACAATTCCACAGCCACACATTATTTTTATCAGAATGATGCCAGGTGCAACAATGCAATGATGTTTGACTATTTTGAATTGCATGAAAAAATTGTCTTTTAAACATAAATGCAGTTTTTCTTTGGTTGCAATATGCTGACATATGTAACATTCATAGTATACAGCATATATGTTCTTTACATGGTACGGTGTGATTTTGTTTATTCATTCTTGGGATAGCAAGTTAGACCCTACAAAGTAGCATGTGGCCAAAATAAGATCTGAAATGTCACATGTTTTAATTCAAACAAAGCTAACTTTGAATTAACGAACAAAACAAATTGACTAATTGAAATAATTGATGGGGGAAATTATTAGATAGTAAATCTATGGAACAACAGTGGAATCTATACAAACAGTTATTAAAACAAGTATATACCCATGAAAGGTGAAAGAAGTACTTCTAGATCATGCAACTACAGTTTGTGAGGGTGATTAGGATCTATATTAAACAAAAGAAGGCTTATGTAAGGGTGAAGAATTGTGGCAAGAATAAGGATGGGGTGGATTTAAAAAAGAAATTAAAAGCCAAAAAAAATGAGGACAAAGATGGAATATGAAAAAAGTCTTGCAGGTGGTATCGAATGTAATTGGAACATTTTTTGTAAGTACATCAAGAAAAAGTAAGGGTAAAGGAGGAGGTGGGCCCTTTAAAGACAAATTTATGTATGACAATAATAGCTAACCGGGTCCTACTGGAACTACTAAATAAATATTTTGCTTCATTCTTCACAGCAGAGAACAAAACTATCATGCCAGAGGTAAGGGGAAAACTAGAGATTAGTGAAGGGGAGAAATTCACAGACATTCAGTATAAAAAAACTGTAATGGATAAAATAATGGGATTGGATTCAGATGTATCTATGTTGGCTCATCCAGCCCTATAATGCCCCCTCCATTCCTGACTCTGGCCTGTTGCGACACCCCACCACAGCTGCTATGCTTTCAGCCACCTCGGCCTACTCTGGAATTCCCTTCCAAAACCCTTCCACCTCTTCATCTCCCTCTCCTCCATTAACAACAACTTGCATTTAAGAGATTGTAAGACCTTCCTTAAAACCCAACTCTTTGATCAAGCCTTTAGTTAGTGCCTCCTAATATCTCCTTCTTTGGCTTGGCACCATTTTTTTATTATGCTTCTGTGAAGCGCTTTGGGACATTTTCCTACATTAACGGTGCTATATAAATGCAAGTTGATATTGCTGTAATTATATCTCTAAGCCCAAGTGGCTTCTACCATGGGTATTAAAATAAATAGGTGAGGAAATCTGGGTTATATTAGTTATAGTCTTCCGAACCTCAGGAAAGATATATTGGCCCTGGAGCAGGAACAACACAGATTCACCAGAATTATACCAGGGCTTTAGAAGTTAAATTATGAGGACAGGTTACAAAACTTGGGTTGTATTCCCTTGAGTTTAGAAGGTTGAGATGCGATCTAATCAAGGTGTTTAAAATGATAAAAGGATTTGATCAGGTAGATAAGAACATAAGAACATAAGAAATAGGAGCAGGAGTAGGCCAATCGGCCCTTCGAGCCTGCTCCGCCATTCAATAAGATCATGGCTGATCTGATCCTCACCTCAAATCTAAAGAACACAAGAAGTAGGAGCAGGACCCGGCCACTCAGCCCCTGGGCCCGCTATGCCACCCACAGGGCCTCGACCGATCCGAACTCAGCCTCATGTCCAATTTCCTGCCCGCTCCCCGTAACCCCTAATTCCCTTTACTTCTAGGAAACTGTCTATTTCTGTTTTAAATTTATTTAATGATGTAGCTTCCACAGCTTCCTGGGGCAGCAAATTCCACAGACCTACTACCCTCTGAGTGAAGAAGTTTCTCCTCATCTCAGTTTTGAAAGAGCAGCCCCTTATTCTAAGATTATGCCCCCTAGTTCTAGTTTCACCCATCCTTGGGAACATCCTTACCGCATCCACCCGATCAAGCCCCTTCACAATCTTATATGTTTCAATAAGATCGCCTCTCATTCTTCTGAACTCCAATGAGTAGAGTCCCAATCTACTCAACCTCTCCTCGTATGTCCACCCCCTCATCCCGGGGATTAACCGAGTGAACCTTCTTTGTACTGCCTCGAGAGCAAGTATGTCTTTTCTTAAGTATGGACACCAAAACTGCATGCAGTATTCCAGGTGCGGTCTCACCAATACCTTATATAACTGCAGCAATACCTCCCTGTTTTTATAATCTATCCCCCTAGCAATAAAAGCCAACATTCCGTTGGCCTTCTTGATCACCTGCTGCACCTGTATACTAACTTTTTGATTTTCTTGCACTAGGACCCCCAGATCCCTTTGTACTGCAGTACTTTCCAGTTTCTCACCATTAAGATAATAACTTGCTCTCTGATTTTTCCTGCCAAAGTGCATAACCTCACATTTTCCAATATTGTATTGTATCTGCCAAATCTCTGCCCACTCACCCAGCTTGTCTATATCCCCTTGTAGGTTTTTTATGTCCTCCTCACTTTCTACTTTCCCTCCCATCTTTGTATCATCTGCAAACTTTGATATGTTACACTCGGTCCCCTCCTCCAAATCATTAATATAGATTGTAAAGAGTTGGGGACCCAGCACCGACCCCTGCGGAACACCATTGGCTACTGGTTGCCAGTCCGAGAATGAACCATTTATCCCAACTCTCTGCTTCCTGTTAGATAACCAATCCTCCACCCATGCCAGAATATTCCCCCCAATCCAGTGATTTTTTATCTTGAGCAATAATCTTTTATGTGGCACCTTGTCGAATGCCTTCTGGAAGTCTAAATACACTACGTCCATTGGTTCCCCTTTATCCACCCTGTACGTTATGTCCTCAAAGAACTCAAGCAAATTTGTCAGACATGATTTCCCCTTCATAAAGCCATGCTGACTTTGTCCTATCAAATTATGTTTATCTAAATGTTCCGTTACTGTCTCCTTAATAATAGACTCCAAAATTTTACCCACCACAGATGTTAGACTAACTGGTCTATAATTTCCAGCTTTCTGCCTACTACCCTTTTTAAATAAGGGTGTTACATTAGCAGTTTTCCAATCTGCCGGGACCTTTGCTGAGTCCAGGGAATTTTGGAAAATTATTACCAAAGCATCCACAATCCCTGCTGCCACTTCCCTCAAGACCCTAGGATGTAAGCCATCAGGTCCAGGGGATTTATCTGCCTTGAGTCCCATTATTTTACTGAGTACCAATTCCTTAGTGATTTTAATCGTATTTAGCTCCTCCCCCCCTAGAGCCCCCTGTTTGTCCAGTGTTGGGATATTCTTAGTGTCCTCTACCGTAAAGACTGAAACAAAATATTTGTTCAGCATTTTTGCCATCTCCATGTTTCCCGTCATTAATTTCCCGGTCTCATCCTCTAAGGGACCTACGTTTGCCTTAGCCACCCTTTTTCTTTTTATATAACTATAGAAACTCTTGCTATCTGTTTTTATATTTTTTGCTAATTTATTTTCATAATCTATCTTCCCTTTCTTAATCAATCCTTTAGTTACTTTTTGCTGTCTTTTGAAGACTTCCCAATCTTCTATCCTCCCACTAAGTTTGGCTACCTTATATGTCCTTGTTTTTAGTTGGATACTATCCTTAATTTCTTTACTTAGCCACGGATGGCTGTCATTTCTTTGACACACTTTTTTCCTCAGTGGAATATATATTTTTTGAAAGTTGTAAAAGAACTCCTTAAATGAACACCACTGCTCATGTACCGTCTTACCCTTTAATCTATTTTCCCAGTCCACTTTAATCAATTCCGCTCTCATACCATCATAGTCTCCTTTATTCAAGCTCAGTACGCTTGTCTGAGAACCAACCTTCTCACCCTCTAATTGGATATGGAATTCAACCATGTTATGGTCACTCATTCCAAGGGGATCCTTAACTAGGACATTATTAATTAATCCTGACTCATTACACAGGACCAGGTCCAAGGTTGCTTGCCCCCTTGTAGGA
Source organism: Squalus acanthias (assembly GCA_030390025.1). Classification (NCBI taxonomy): domain Eukaryota; kingdom Metazoa; phylum Chordata; class Chondrichthyes; order Squaliformes; family Squalidae; genus Squalus; species Squalus acanthias. The sequence goes on from CM059428.1 coordinate 74,565,128, forward strand.
TCAGTTACATACTGCTCAAGAAATCCATCCCTAATACACTCAATAAACTCTTCCTCAAGGCTGCCCTGCCCAATTTGATTTGTCCAGTTAATATGATAGTTAAAATCCCCCATAATTATAGCTGTTCCCTTATTACATGCCCCAACTATTTCCTGATTAATACTTCTTCCAGCAGAGTTGCAACTATTAGGAGGCCTATATACTACTCCCACTAGTGTTTTTTTCCCTTTATTATTCCTTATCTCCACCCAAACTGTTTCATTATCCTGATCCTTTGACCCAATATCATTTCTCTGTAATACAGTGATTCCTTCCTTTATTAACATAGCTACCCCACCTCCTCTTCCTTCCTGTCTGTCCTTCCTGATTGTTAAATACCCTGGCATATTTAATTCCCAGTCGTTGTCACCCTGCAGCCATGTTTCTGTAATGGCCACAAGATCATACCCATACGTAGTTATTTGTACCGTCAATTCGTCTATTTTGTTACGAATGCTGCGTGCATTCAGATAAAGAACTTTTAAATATGTTTTGTGACAATTTATTCCTGCTTTTACCCCCTTTACTACTTTACCTTTATCTTTATATATTCTGTCCCTTCCTGACACGCTCTGGTTTTTAATTACCCCACTGCTACTTTGCTCTATTGCCTTCTCCGCTGACATTTTTATTTTTTGCTCTCTTGAAACCTCCCCCCCACTAATTAGTTTAAAGCCCTCTCTACAGCCCTAGTTATTCGATTCGCCAGGACTCTAGTCCCAGCACTGGCCAAGTGAAGTCCGTCCCAACGGAACAGCTCTCTCCTGTCCCAGTACTGGTGCCAGTGTCCCAGGTAGCAAAACCCATTTCTCCCACACCAGTCTTTGAGCCACGCATTTAACCCTCTGATTTTATTTACCCTAGCCAAATTTGCTCGTGGCTCAGGTAGTAATCCAGAGATTACTACCCTAGAGGTTCTGTTTTTTAATTTGGCCCCTAGCTGCTCATACTCCCTCAGCAGAACCTCACTCCTTGTCCTATCTATGTCATTGGTACCAACATGGACCACGACAACTGGATCTTCCCCCTCCCACTCCAAGTTTCTCTCCAGCCCAGAGGAGATGTCCTTAACCCTGGCACCGGGCAGGCAACATAGCCTTCGGGACTCTCGCTCTCGGCTGCAAAGAACCCTATCTATCCCCTTAATGATACTATCCCCTACCACTACAACATTTCTTTTTACTCCCCCCACTTGAATGGCTCCCCGTACCACAGTGCTGTGGCCAGGTTGCTCATCCTCCCTGCAGTCCCTGCTCCCGTCCTCACAGGGAGTAAGAGCCTCGAACCTGTTGGACAAGAGCAAGGGCTGCGGCTCCTCCAACACTACCTCCTGGATCCCCGTACCTGCCTCACTCGTAGTCACACCCTCCTGTCCCTGATCATGGGCTACATCTGAATTAGTTCATCTAATTGGTGTGACTACCTCCTGGAACACAGAGTCCAGGTAACTCTCCCCCTCCCTGATGTGTCGCAGTGTTTGAAGCTCGGACTCCAGCTCATCAACATGGAGCCGGAGTTCCTCGAGCAGCCAACACTTACTGCAAATGTGATCACCGTGAACATCAATGGTGTCCTCCAGCTCCCACATATTGCAGCAGTAACACATCACCTGCTCTCCCATTCTATGTAATTAATTAAATGTATTACTATTTACCCTTTAATTAATTTAAATTAAACAGATGAAGAGAAATTATTTCCTGGGTGGAGGGGAGATCCAGAACAAGGGGCATAATCTTAAAATTAGAGCTAGGCCATTTAGGAGTGAAATCAGGAAGCACTTTTTCACACATAGGGTAGTGGAAATCTGGAACTCGCTCCATCAAAAGGTTGTGGATGCTGTCTCAATTGGAATTTTCATATCATAACTGAGATGGATAGATTGTTATTGGGTCAGGGTATCAATGGGTATGGAGCAAAGGTGGGTAAATGGAGTTGAGGTGCACATCAGCCATGATCCAGCTGGATAGCAGAACAGGCACGAGGGGCTAAATGGGCTATTCCTATTCCTATTTTTTTAAACTTCTCTCACGGAGGAGAATCCAGAACAAGATATAGGTCGGAAAGTCCTCGGAGCTGCTTCCATTCCTTCACTGTAACTTTGCTAGAAGTGTGGCAGAACCCCTGTTTACACGCACATCCGTCCAAGTTATGGATGTGGAGCAGGAGCAACGTTGAGGAAATTCCCGGCCATTATCTTAGAATTTGAGCAATTGAATGATACAGCACAGAGAGGCTATTTGACCCATCCTGCCTGTGCCGAGGAAACGTCTTTATACAAAGGATTGTTAGAATGTGGAACAAACTGCCTCAGACGGCCGTAGATGCAAAGTTAATTGAGGTATTTAAAAGAGACATAGATAACATAGAAACATAGAATCTAGGAGCAGGAGTAGGCCATTCGGCCCGTCGAGCCTGCTCCGCCATTCAATACGATCATGGCTGATCATCCAAATCCAGTACCCTGTCCCTGCTTTGATCCCCACAGTACACATATCCCACCCTACCCCCGTAACCCCACGTATTTAATTCCCCCTAACATATCCCATCCTATCCCCATAACCCCACATATTTAATCCCCCCTAACACTAAGGGTCAATTTATCATAGCCAAATCAACCTAACCCACATAATTTCTTGGGAAGTATGAGTGTTAAAGCATTTGGAGAAAAGCCAAGTAAATTAGGATAAAATAAAGAGCTGCCATTGCTAACAAAATGGAAGAGCAGGCGATGGACGGAATGGCCTCCTGCTGTTCCTCTGCAATAAACATCACCTCAGTTCTGGCACGGGTGAAAGGAAATCTTGTTTTTTCTGGTAGTTTGAAAATTGGCTTCTTACAATAACAACATGAATTTATACAGCGTCTTTAACGTGGAAAATGTCTCAATGTGCTTCACAGAGGCGTAAACTGTTCAGTAATGTTGTATTTAGACGTTTGTGCAAAAAGAGTATCTCTATCACGTTATAGATCAAGAGGTTATCTATCTCACCGTGATCTGGCGTCTAGATGTATTGGAGTTCGGGTTTTTTTACACTTCGCAGGTAGAAGGCTGATGTTAGGGGTTCTGATAGACCAATATTCAGTCAGTTTAATAGCTGTTTTAATGATGTTGTCTCTCCGCGCCGAGCTGTCACTCTCCTGCACATCACAGACTCCCTCAGACAGAAAAATAATTGGCCGTTTTTATCCTGCATGGAAAAGGGGACCCGGTGGGAATAAGACGTTTTTTTCCCTGGGACAATTACATCAAATGCATTCGGCGCAATAACTTCTGGTTCATATTCATGTGTATTTGCTTTTAATGGTCTCAATATCTGAATGTAAAAATTACTATCCTTAACCACTCGAATTGCAAAATCAAAAATTATTGCTGAAGAAAATCCAACACCATCTGTTAAGTGCCGGCGCCAGATTAAAAGCCAAAAAAAGGATAGAGAGGGGTTTGAATGGAAAGTCATTTCCTGTGATCGCAATCGTATTGGACAGTAGCTCCGCAACAGAAAGGGTTAATATGGACAGGGCTCCAGTGTAATCTGTTCTTGCAAAATAGTGAGGCTAAGCCAGCTGAAAGTTAGTGACATCTACGGGACTGATCGCTCTATAAAGAAATACCAGTAAAGAAATGACCTTAAATTGAAAAGTTTCGTTTTCAACTTGTTGTTTAGGGGAGGGTGGGAATAGTTAATATCGATTGGAAAAAAATAAAACAAATAATTGAAACATTGGAGAGAACGAGGAAAACCGCAAGCGTGAAGTTTCCGAAGCGAACGTTTGAGAACGCACTGCTAATGGAATCCAAACGCCTATGAAATCTTCCACAATTGTCATCTGATTTACAAGAAAAGTCCACCGAGTTAACGGTAAAAAAAAATGTCTGGGGGTGGGGGGGGGGGGGGGGAGGGTGGAAGGATTAAAACTTCGGTTGCATTTCAGTGAACCTGAATACCTCTGACTTGACTCAGTTAATGGTTTAAGGCTAATACCTGGAGAAGCTGAAGAGCAAAGGGTTCCTGAGACACATGAGTTCTGTTTGGTAAAAGTCTGCTCATTTGTGACCCCACTGACTTTACATTCAATATGCAAAGCGAACGGGACTGATGAAGTTGTCTGTCCTGAATATACAACGTGGAAAATAAAGTCTGGCACCTTTATATAAATAAACAACAATGACAAACAACATCGTGTTATGGATCAAATTAATCTTCTGTATTAATGTGAAATGAATCAACAACAGAACTGCAGCAATCTTCAAAGTGATTATTTTGTCCCTGGCCGTTATAGACTTTGAAACATCCCACAGTGAAATGCCAAATGCCAGAATTACTTGTGCGGTACTACAGACTGGAGTTTCTAAAACAAGATCAGTTCCAATTCAGAAGGCGATTTGTAAAGTGCAGTAATCTGTGTAAGAGGATAAATATGCAGAATTCTTCAGAGTGCAAATTGTTAGATCTAGACACAAGAGCTCAATTCTCAGATTTGATGAAATAGCAGATCGTAGCAGCTCGTCCGTTTTCTGTAATCATTACATATTTGGGAATAAGGTGTAAATGAATTGGTAGAGGTGGAGGTTTTATTTTCCCTTCCCCCAGGTATTGGTTGGAGCTGGTCGCTTTCTCATTTCATTTGGGTGGAGAGAGATCAAGGAATCTGTTTGTTTATATGTTAACAAATCCCTCCCTCCTCATGTCTGATTAGATTAATAGACGACCAATCAGAGTGGAGGAGCGGGGGGGGGGGTCTAACTCCACCCTCGGCCCCGCCCCAGAGGCCTCTCGGCCAATGGTCACTCGGAGGGGGCGGCGCCACAAGGCGGACGCCCCGCCCATTGGTTGACATTTAAAAGCGATTGCGGGATATCCATGTGGAGGAGGGGCTGCGGGGGGAGGGCGAGAAAGGCGGTGTGGGCCAAGGGGGCGGCAGAGCGGCTGCAAGAATTCAAGACAAATACATTAAAGAGTCGCTGCCGGGTTGTGGTTTCTGATTTTTTTTGATATAGATAGCTATCTATTTTACACTTTTTTTTCTCTAGGTGGGGGTTGTTGAGTCGAGGGGGTTGGACTCATGATGCAGTTAGCAGAACGATGCTTCCCTTCCACCACTAGCCTGCCCAAGACTTTCTACAGCTTGTCCTCTTCTCCCGAGAGCCACAGCCCGGCGTCCACACACCTCGAATTCCCGGACACCGATCGAAGCGAAGCTCTCCAGGAGAACGGTGACATTCAGAAAAAATTCACCAGCTCCACCATGCTGACCGAGAACGAAAGCCACAATTTCGCCAGCTCCAAAGGGGCGGCGGCGGCGGTCGATCGGGGTAAAAGCTCCCCGGCGGCGGCGGCGGCGGACGAGGACTTGGCAGAAGTTCGCTACAGTTTGGACGGTCTGGGAGCCGAGAGATATTTCCTGTCACCCGTCGCCCCGCAGAACCTGAGCCCCAGCCATCACCAGCAGCAGTCCCAGCAGCAAGCCGGGGGCAATGCAAGCGCCCTCCTGCCCTACCCGGGCCAGCACCCCTCGGCTTTCCCCGTGAACGGCGCTAGCAGATACCTGAGTCCTCATTCCGTGCTGACTAACGGCGCCTACAACCCGATCTTAACTCCGGCCGGAGCCCAGGCTTTCCCCCCTTCGGCTTATCCAACTTACCCCGGATCAGGGCGCTCTCAGTACGGACACGGTTACCAGAGTGGACCGCTCTACCCACAGTACCAACCGACCATCCCACACCCGACCCGAGCACAGGTCTACCTCTGCAATCGGGCACTTTGGCTCAAATTTCACCGGCACCAGACCGAGATGATAATCACCAAACAGGGCAGGTAAGGCTCCATTGCTTTTATTAAATAACGACCAGCAATTGCACGAGCGTTGGCTTTGCCATATGATGGGCATTGTATCTGCTGAAGTTTTAGTTTTACAAGGTAATAATTCTGAATTTCACCGTATCTCTGAAATATCGATAATGTAACTAATATATGTGGGGCTATTCTCTCAAGACTTTTGTTCTAATGTGCACTTGATTTTTCTGGCTTATTTTGAGCTGTGTCCAATGATGGTGCTACAAGTTGTTGCAGAGCAAAAAGAAAGAACTTGCATTTATATAGCGCCTTTCACGAAGTGTCGTCACAGTTGTAATGTAGGAAATAAAGGGTCGAGAGATGAGATATGCGTCAGGCCCTAAGTAGTATAGGGATGTCAGACATGCTCCATACATGTATCATTAAGGTGTAACGTTCAGATTTAACTTCAGCTCAAATCATGTGTTTGAAGGCATAAGAGACAGCCGAATCCCGAACCTGAGTGTTCATCTGTAATAATTGAGTATTGTGCTGACCCATATACCTGAGGAGAAATCCAGGGCGTGTGCCCTCGAGGTTTGGTGCTGCTCAGCGATACAACCTGTGAGTGTTCACCGGTAATGAAATATTGGAGAACAATTTGCACAAGGTTACTGTCGGCCTAAGTTTCCAAATATCACGTGAGATGGATCTATGCCATTCTGAAGATTGTTGGTGAATACAGATAGCGCCGAGTGGTTCGATTGCTAGCGGTCCCTGACGTGTCAGCTCTGGCTCAGTGGGTAGCACCCTCGCATCTGAGTCATGAAGGTTGTGGGTTCAAGTCCCGCTCCAGAGACTTGAGCACAAAAGTCTAGGCTGACACTCCAGTGCAGCACTGAGGGAGTGTTGCACTGTTTTTCGGATGAGACCCGTCTGCTCTCTCAGGTGGACAGTAAAAGATCCCATGGCACTATTTTGAAGAAGAGCAAGGGAGTTATCCCGTGTCTTAGCCAATATTTATCCCTCAATCAACATCACTAAAACAGATTATCTGGTCATTATCACATTGTTGTTTGTGGGAGTTTGCTGTGTGCAAATTGGCTGCCCCGTTTCCGACATTACAAAAGTGACTACACTCCAAAAAGTACTTAATTGGCTGTAAAGCGCTTTGTGACGTCCGGTGGTTGTGAAAGGCGCTATATAAATGCAAGTATTTCTTTCTAAATTCCAACACCACTTGTTTTCTCTGGATGTACAGTTTTTTTGACTGGTGCTACAAGTTGTTTCAGAGCACCAGAGATGAGATAAGTGTCAGGCCCTAAATAGTGTAGGGATATCAGACATATTCCATACATCAAGTATCATTAAGGAAGGTGTACAGCATAAAAGACTGCGGAATCCCAGAACCTGGGCACTGTCGCCAGAAATCTTTTGTTTTAGAGGAACAGAAAGCTGATTAGGTTAAGCAGTCAAGATTCCCGATCTGAATTTGGATTGACATGGTTAATAAATTTATCAGCTAAACCTTATTATAAAGGCGTTGATAAAGCGATCCGCCCCTTTTATTCTAAAGGTACGGATGAATTCTGGACTGGGAAGAGATTTTGCAGTCATTCTCTGACACTGGACTAACTAGCTTTATATCACTAGTATTAATCGTCATTGAGGGTTAAATTCAGTTATATAATTTGAATTTCCTGTATTGATGATTTTATCAAATTAAAACTCAAGTTCCAATGTTCTGGGTGTCGGTAGGGCTGGGTGTAAAGTGTAATCTATAACGGTATTTTATGGCCATATAGATATTAGGTTTGGGTTTTAAACCAAGGTCTATGTCACTAGCTCTTTTCGCTCTCTATACTCTGGTACTCCGAGCAAATCACAAATTCGGTGAGATTGTAAAATTATTCACGTTGTCCAGCTCGAATTATTTTCCACAAGACCGCCTGAATTAGATTAATTTGCGACCAGATTCACAGAATCCAGTTACCGGATTGGTGACCTTGAAACAGAATGACATTGATAAATTACCTGTGCTAGCTATCGGGACAACTTCATAGAGTTCGCTACAATGATTCATCCATTACATATTCCGTGTTGTTTCTCAATGCACACGATTCCCTTTCTTTGTAACTGCCGGGAAAGTTTCATCCACCACATTATTGGTGAGAAATTGTTATGTCGAAGATCACACCTTTATTGGTCCTCACGGAAACAAAGCTTGCAATTGTGTCTTTTTTTCTCTTTTACACATTTAAAAGTCTGGATCCAGCTTTGGTTTCATTCGTGCAGGGAAGAAAATTATATCACCTTTTGATAGTTTCATTATTATTTTCTCGGTGACGACGTGACACTGAAAACTATATCCTCTGACTGCTGTTATCGCGCATTTAACGTAGTAAAACGTCCCAAGACGCTTTACAGGAGCGTTAGCAAACAAAAGTTGAGACTGAGCCACATAAGGAGATATTGGAGCTGCTGACCAAAAGCTTGGTCAAAGAGGCAGGTATTAAGGAGCACCTTAAAGGCGGAAAGAGAGGGAGAGGGACAGAGAGGTTTAGCGAGAGAATTCCAGAGCTTAGGGCCTAGGCAGCTGAAGGCAGGGCCAAAAACAAGGATGAGAATTTTAAAATTGAGATATAGCTTAACCGGGAGCCAATGTAGGTCAGCGAGCACAGGGGTGGTGGGTGAACGGGACTTGGTGTGAGTTAGAACACGGGCAGCTGAGTTTTGAATGACCTCAAGTTTATGGAGGGTAGAATGTGGGAGGCCAGCCAGGAGTGCATTGGAATAGTCAAGTCTAGAGGTAACAAAGGCATGGATGAGGGTTTCAGCAACAGAGGAGCTGAGGCAGGGGCGGAGTCTAGTGATGTTCCGGAGGTGGAAATAGGCGGTCTTTATTATGGCGTGTATATGTGGTTGGAGACTCATTTCGGGGTCAAATATGACACCAAGGTTGGAACAGTCTGGTTCAGCCTCAGGCAGTTGCCAGGGAGAGGGATGGAGTCAGTGGCTAGGGAACAGAGTTTGTGGAGGGGATCGAAGACAATAGCTTCAGTCTTCCCAATATATAGTTGGAGGAAATTTCTGCTAATCCAGTACTGGATGTTGGACAAGCAGTCTGACAATTTAGAGACGTGAAGGAGTCGAGAGAAGTGGTGGTGAGGTAGAGCTGGGTGTTCTCAGCATACATGTGGAAACTGATGCTGTGTTTTTGGATGATGTCACAGAGGGGCTGCATGTAGATGAGCAATAGGAGGGGGCCAAGGATAGATCCTTGGGGGACACCAGAGGTAATGGTGGGGAGTGGGAAGAGAAACCATTGCTCCAGTAAAGTATTAATCTTAACCGATCACTTGCCTTTCATATTTGATCAATTATTAATTATGGACTGACCTTACTGTCACGGCCTGTTGCTGGGAAATGTGGTTCAGAACATTTTAATAAAGTAAATACAGTTTCGTCAAACCCACTCTTTGTATTATCACTTTTCAACCCCCCCCCCCCCCCCCCAATTCTAAAACAGTAAATTCCATCGCTTCCCTTACTCTGTTCAGTCGGGTGCTGCCGCTGAAATCTCCCACATCTCGGCGAGACCACCAATGGGATCCTCGTTTTATGTTGGAAGGGGGGTTCACCTTAAATTTTATAATGTAATATTCGGTCTGATATCCCGCTGCCGCTTCTGTTTCAAACTGACGCGAACACAAACACTAGTGGACTGTCGTCCCATCCCGATTGTCGTTTTTTAACGTAGAATAATTGATGTCGCTATCGGCTCACCTTTTTTGATTAGTCGATATGTTTGATTTATTTAATCCGGTTCAGTGATGTTCCTTTACATTCATTAACGCTTTATGAGAGTCAACAGTCCGGAGAATTACACATTAATTAAACCTTCGTTTAAAAAAAAAATTAAATACTAATAGATCCGGTGCTATTTGTTTGTGTATTTCGACCATAAATTGTGCTTTAATCTATGTTAAAAAAATCAACGTAACCTAGTTTCAATGTTCGTATTTCTATTCGCAATTAATCCCCCAAGAAAATAATTGTCAACGTGTGGGGTATAATCTCTACGTAATAAACTGATGCAATTTGTAAAAATACATTGACTATAGAATGATAACATTCCAGTTTTGAAACTCAAAAGGCATTTATTTAGCGTTACACATTTTCAGTACATTATGGGGTTTAATTTGCAGTCTTTTGTGTTGAAATATTTACCCATCCCGTTAGTACAAAGATTTGCCGAGATCATTGAAATTGAGAGGCTCGGTCAGCCCCAGGTGCACGAATGCTGACAGACCTGAAGGAAGGTCTTGTCGAATCCACGGCCCGAGGCTGACGGAGCCGATCGGTTTCAGAGCCCGAGACCAGCTCTGTTGGCGGGTCCTCAGGTCAGAGTCTGTGCATCAAGCTGAGCGCTTAAAAACTCTCCTGTTCGGAAATCAGTTTTCTGCTCTTGAAATTAAACTGCAAAACTTGCCAGGCTTTGTTTTGGAATTATGCTCCCTCCCCCCGAGTATCTCACTGTTACATTTCAAAACAACAGGCGCTTAAGAAAGATTGTGCTCTGTGAATGTTGAAAATTCATAGGCACAGTTACTGGGACCGATATGATCACAATTGCTTTCCAAAGTATAAGTTATTAAAGCTAAACTACAGAAAAAGTCTACCACGGAGTTTGTCTTCTCCAAAGTTGGGGAATTTCCCGATCTGACCTGGCTCCTAGCAGCTCGTGCTTATCGGTGAATGTCGCGCTTCCCATTTCGCCCTCGATGCCTTACCTGAGACTTAAGACCCGCTTAACTGTTTCGCTAAGAATATTTCTTGCCGATTCAATTATCGGGCTTCTGTCGTTTTATGTGCATTGCTCATATAAAATAGTATGTTTTTGTTGCTTACTTTATCTTCCAGGCGCATGTTCCCCTTCCTGAGTTTTAATATCTCTGCCCTAAATCCGACATCTCATTACAACGTGTTTGTGGAGGTCGTGCTGTCCGATCCCAATCACTGGCGATTTCAAGGAGGAAAATGGGTGACTTGCGGGAAAGCTGACAACAACATTCAAGGTGCGTGTGACCGCTCAAAATGTGCAGCCCCTCGTCCCCGTGGATGGTGTAAATTGCAGTCTGTTTGCACATGTAATTGCGTCCCGGTTACTCTATGTTTAGAGGCAAGGCCGCATAAAGTTGTACTTTCATCAGATTTGGACACACATCTCCCCCAAATGTCAGTTTGTTCCGGAATGTGTTCATTGTTATGAATGCCTGATAGTAAATTACTGGAGAAAAGTTATGTTGTAGGTGGCACTTTCAAAGCCCCAATTTCTCTGTGTCGGTATTGGTTTAACAAGTTATATCTTGAAGGTATTAATACCACAAGAATTTAGCATACTCCCCCTCCCAAGCATGTACTTAAAATAAGAACAGAAGATGCTGGAATCACTCAGCATCTGTGAAGAGGGAAATAGAGTTCACGTTTCAGGTCGGTGATCTTTCATACTTCAATTGCCAATACGCTTTGAACAGACAAAACTTTTTTAAATCTTATTCTTCCTAACCGATTGCATATAACAAGATGCTCCTGTACGAGTCCGTGGTGCTGTTTATAAACCGACTTAAGATCAGAATTTCCAGCGCAGAATGATCCCATGGCGCCTGTGCCGCTCCTAGCACTTCAACCGAAGTTATCCCTTGCCCTTTTTCCGTCTATTACAATAACCTGCGTTTTAACGTAGTAAAATGACCCACTTCCCTTCACAGGGGCGATTATCAATCGTGTTTGATTTACATGGAGAAGATGCTGACCGTATGGGGTAAAATAAAGGCGCGTTTTTATCAGACCTTTGAGAATCAGCTCTCATCCAGAAATCGCCTGTGACTTTTCCACTGTATTTTGAGTTGCCTATTTGGTTCTGAATTCAGTTTTTTTAATGTTGTGTATTTAAGTATACAAAAAAAGTTAGGTTGATTGTTTATTTCCGTCTCTATGAAAACCACCTGACATTGACACCTAGGTAACTGAAAAGGGAACACTCCCCATAATCATACTAGGACGATTTGGAGTTGGACCAATAGACTGGCACTCAAGAGGAGGGCACCACTAATACAAATGGTCCAATCAAACCAAAAAGTTTGCTATGAAATCATGATCGGTTTACTTCATCGGTGATCCAGGTGTCCGCCGGTAGCGGGAGCCTTTAAACTCCCCAGTAGACACCGGGTTATCGCGTTCCAGGGTCACCCCCGCGATCATTCTTCTAGGTCTCGGTTTGCGAACACAGTTTCAAAAACTTTTAATCTGCACAGGGGATTCACTTCTTTACTTTAATTTGTGCACGTTGGACATGTGCAGCTTTCAAATGTGTTGCGCATTAAGCGGACAGGTCCTTGCTTTATTTATACCGTACTTAGGCAAAGTATGCAGGTTTTCTAAGTAGTGCAACTATAATTTTGAATATTACATTAATTTAAATTGTCTGAACAATGCGACTTTCTAATGTACAGACAAAATCAGTATGAAATCCCCCCCCCCCCCCTCTACAACCGGCATGTAATATTCAAAATTATAGTCGCACTACTTAGAAAACGTGCAATTCTGCACAAATGGTGGGTGTGTGATTGATGAGCTGCTATCCAAAGCAAACGTCGATATCCCTGCAATGCTATTCAGATGCTGTACCTTTAAAATTCGGTGTTTTTCCTCTTCTCTGAGACAAGTAGACAGCACAACTGCAGTTTTGTCCGATTACACTTTATACAGAAATGTAACGGGGTTGTGGATGAACGAGAGTCACTACAGCCGGGTGTAAATATCGGGGTTTGTTTTTGCACAGGGGTCAGTAACGGCAATGTACAGGCTGCTTACATATCAGCAAAGTGACACCTGAACAAAGAATTAGGTCCATAACTCCTCATCCAAACCAAGATGTTAAAAGTGCAGCCTAGTGAAAGTTGGTTCCTTGAACTTGTGTCAGGTTGAATGTGAAAGGATTCAATTGGGATGTGAGGCTGTGGAGTCAGGGTGGGGTAAAGACATGCCTTCTAACGATTCTTCTTTCCGAATAACGTGAACTAGTTTTATTAATAACAGATCGGATAAGCTGGGTCGTAGACGTCTGCACAGATGAAATTAAAATTCAGTATTTAAAAGATCCAGTCTCCTTGTCAATGTCACCTTAATTGGTTACTCAAAATGACAAATAGACACTCGGTTTTCAAACTGAAATTAACACAAAACCTTCATTCAATGTCACTAACTTGTTCCTCACAACGTTGTCTTTCGTTTTATTTCTTCCAGGTAACAGATCTTATGTTCACCCTGAGTCTCCAAACACTGGGGCTCACTGGATGAGACAAGAGATATCCTTTGGGAAACTTAAACTGACTAACAACAAGGGTGCAACTAACAACAGCACTCAGGTGAGGCAGTAAAGGCAGGCTACACCTCTCTCCAATGTGTTAGACTGAAACTAAGCCTGTGTGGAGAATGTGTGACAGTTGCATGTTTTTCATTCTTACAGATGGTGGTGTTGCAGTCCTTGCACAAATACCAACCCCGGCTTCATATAGTGGAGGTGAATGAAGATGGTGCAGAAGATATAAGTGACTCTACGAAAACTCAAACTTATACCTTCCCAGAAACGCAGTTCATTGCCGTGACTGCCTACCAGAACACTGATGTAAGTGTAATTTATTCCAGATTTTGAATTGTTAAAGCAAATCCAGCTGTTGGCAACTGATGAATTTTACAATTTTTTTCTATCAGATCACACAGCTCAAGATTGATCACAATCCGTTTGCCAAAGGGTTCAGAGACAACTATGATTCGTAAGTATATGCTTTCAGTATAATAACTTTGAATTGAGGTAAATTTTCCCTTTTAAATCTCGCTTTTTCATGGTGAGTTGGTCAACGTTCTATTCCCTTTTTTAACTCCTCAGTATGTTCACTGCTCCAGAGAATGACAGATTGACCCCTTCTCCCACGGACTCACCCCGATCCCATCAGATAGTGCCTGGGGCCCGTTACACCGTTCAGCCTTTCTTCCAGGATCAGTTTGCCAACAGCATACCATCAGCCCGGTTCTACAATGGCGAACGAGCAGTGCCCCAAACGAGCGGCATCTTGTCACCCCAACAGACCGAGGAGTCCAGCAACCCTCCCCAGAGGTGGTTCGTCACCTCTGTACAACAGCCTGGCACCAACAGGTTGGATTTTACCTCTTACGACACAGATTATGCTACCAATGCCTTGCTGCCCTACGGTCTCAAACCTCTACCCATCCAATCTGCTCATTCTCTGAGCTACTATCCTGACCCAACATTTGGCTGGAGCTCCAGGAGTTCCCAGTACCAGAGAAAGATAGCCTCTGGGCTAACATGGTCCTCCAGAACGAGCCCATCAACTTTCCCAGAAGACCAAGTGTTGTCCACTGAGGAAAAGTCAAGAGAGGAAGCCAACTCGCCCTGGATTGAAACCCCTCCATCCATCAAATCCATGGACTCAGACTCTGGACTCTATGAAAATGCCTGCAAGAGAAGAAGGGTCTCAGCTGGCAATTCTAGCACTGAAAACTCCCCAACAATCAAATGTGAGACAATTACTTCTAAAGAGTATAGCAAGGATGGCGCAAAAGCGATGGGCTATTATACTTTCTACACCAGCCCTTAGAGTATTCATGTGAAGTTTGCCTGTATATATCCAATCCATTCACCAAATGTCGAGATGGTCTTACGAGTGCCAAAAAGACTAAAGTTTCCTTCCACCTTAAGAACTGATCTTGTACAGTCTACTAGTGCAATCAAATTTTTAAGAAGGTGCCAAAGCTTTCTGATGCTGTAAGCAACAAGATGGACATATTCTAGCTAAGCCTGTCCTCAATGTGATGTCCCATAATATATAGTATTAATTTTAGAAGGAATTTCTTCGCGGGGGTTGGGGGGGGGGGGGGTGGGGTGGGCTTAAATACCAGATTGACTTTTACCATATGTGGTTTTATTTATTTGATGATACAATGATGTACAGTTCCTGTTCTGTATAGTCTACTGTAGAATAGGTGCGGTATGGTGTAAAAGAAGATGACAGTGTTAGTTCGATGAATAAAACCCAGTCCTTTCCAGTTCCATCAGTATGTACAGATTAAGCAAAAACAGCTCTTTTCAAGCATTAAATTTTTCAAAAGCAATAAAGTAAGACTGGATCATACTGCAAATTTCAACTTTTGAAGGGATGCTGTGAGTAAGGAACTAATGTACTTGTAGAGTCTTGATAAATGCATAACTAATGCACTTATAGTTCTGACCATTTCCCATCTGTCATTCACATACCAGAAATAGAATACTGCAAAACTTGTTGGCAAGTTAGTTATGTGTTTATCAGGCTTCAGGTGGCCATTTGATTGTAATTTTGGAAATTAAAGTCTCACATATAAATGAAATTCTTCATAAAGAAATGGCGCATTTTATAGTGTCAGCATATATGTACCATCGGTTTAAAAAAAAGACTTTTGGCATTATCAAACATTTTTCAATGTGTGCAATCATTCTGTGTATACGTGCTGAAGTGAGACAATTTTAAAACTCCCTACAGTCATCAGACCAAGAGTCTAAAATAGTCTTGAAATGTACTTTGCTACGTGTTTTAAGAAAACAAATCAGGGCTTCATTGAAAGATCGTGTCCATGTGTGGTCTCTACAAAATAAAGCACCAGATCCTGAAGAATTGGTCAAAACGCAGTGTACTGAAATCCCATCATTGACAATGCATTCACAGACCGGCTCCACGAAAAATGATGAGCTCACTGACATTTCGAAGGCTCCCTCACGAATTTTTGGGCCGATGTGTCTAAAAATCGCGAGAAGGCAAGAAAATCGGAGAACAAGAAATAGCGAAAAGTTTCTGGAATATTTTTGACGGTTTGGACAATCATACGAGAGAATTCCGAATAAAAAAGTACTGTAAGCCTGTCTCCTTTTTGATGGTGAAGGTTAATTCTGGCAGTTTACACGGAGAAGAAAGCAATCAGGATGCATAATCTCAATAACTAGAAATGTTGACATTTAATTATTTTCCACAATTAACACTACATTTAGATTGTAGCTCACAGACACGTTAACATGCCACAGTTAGCTGAGGCTGACGACTATCTTTTTTGTTTTAAACGACATCATTATCTAAAACATTTACCTGCTGCACTTTTTTTTGTGAAATGAAAAGCAGGCTCGGTATAAGTTAATATTTCTTTATCCGGTTTGACCAGCACGAAATCTCTGCCGCTTTGCAATATCACCTCCATTACAGTCATACATTCAACCGGCAGTCTCGCAGTTGCAAACTTGTGACAAGCTTCTTCGTTTATTTTTCTACTTAAATGTGTTATAATGCCAGTATCGTATTCTTTGTATTTTCTTTTTGGTTTGCACTCTCCCAAGACATTTATAGTTAAGTCAAATGCATATGAACCGCATTGAAGGTCAGATTTACAATAGTGTAAAACCACGCCAACAGTAGTAGGAGATGTAAAGCGACAATGCAGCTTTTGCAATATTGAAAGGTTCTGGTAATGCCACCAACGTAGTTCATTGTGAATTCAGTCCGCGCCCAGCAACCTGACTTTTATTTTGTTTGATAAAGGCTATATAAATGCAAATGTTGTTGTTGTCTCCAAACGCCGCCTTGTGGAGGATCGGAAGGTTTGCAGATTGGAAACAAAAGACAGAAAACTGAAGCCCTAGCGCCAAACGTTACCGAGCAAGCCAGGCCACCAATGGATTCAGTGTAATGCAATACTTTTCAAATACCAGCTCGCACATTTTTTTTCCCAGTTTAGACGCATACGTTTACACAGTCTGATCGGTATTCGTGTCGTGAGTTACAGTGAAAATGGTCAATAGATACAATACCGGACTCAAGGTTAACGCTGGCATTCTGGAAACTTAACGCCACATTTAGATATTTGAATAAAATGGACCTTTACACGTCTTAATTCGATGTTAAGCCTTACTGGTGTAGCACTGTCGGGTGAAGCGGTGGCTGTCCAGTTATCAATCTTGAACCATTAAAAAAATGGTCCAATATAATAAATCACCGCAATAAACCGAGCATAATTACGAGGGTCCATCCGAAACCTGAGGGTATATTTATCTATTTTTATAATGTTTCAGAAATAATTAGAGGATAAGAAGTGCTGTAGCTTAGCTGAATGTGAATGCGTGTGTGGGATCCCCAGTAAACTTCGCTCCTGTCGACAAACCACTCCGATTTCCCGCTGTGTGTTCGCACCGGTCGATGCCTGTCCCCTATCTTGAGTTGGAGACCGGTCCTGGTATCTGATCCTTGGGCTCGGACACCCGACCTCAACGACAGGTCAATCCTAATGTTTGAAATACGAGAAAGGTGCAGCGGAGTGACCAACCTTCAAAATAAAAAAGGACAGATTCATGTCTGCGGCCCATCAGAACCAGAGTACTTTTTTTTTATCGCCGTAGCTTTTCTTTCGAGGATGAGAACTTTTTATTGGAAATTTTCGGTTTAAATACAAAAAACGAGTGCTTGTGTGACCCCGAGTTCATTTCTTCAACTAGCACAACAATACATCAAAAACAATTGCGGGAATTAACAACATTTCTGGGCTTTTTTTTGTTGTTTTGATTTTAACATAACTGCACAGTTTCTTAATGCGTTTTCGGGGTTTTGTTTTTCTGGCGAGATGTTGCACGGGCATGGGCTGTCAGTGTCACGGAAACTGCACCCACTATAGGAAAATCGAAGGGCGATACATTCACACAGATGTGGATTTGAAACTTTAAAATTTTATAAATAAAGGAATGCATCTCTACTCTATTTCTGAAGTATATCTGTATTTTTGTTTAAATTGAAGTGTATTACATAAAATTGAAATGCCGTGGCTAATTCTGAGAACCTTTTCATTTCATTCACTTTGCCTGAAACTGAGGTGTTGCATGTACCTGGTTTAATCGCGACGGAGACCAGCGATTCTGAAATACAACATCTACAGATTGGTAAAACACCTCAGTATCGCTGCAAAAAATATGAATCATTCAGTTCTGAGAAATCAGACGACTTTTGAAGAGATGAAAAGAAAATGAAACTTATAATATCTGATTTATAAGAGCTGAGCCTGGCATATTCGACAGATGTGTCGATATTTACACTTTTATGTGGATATTTTACACCCAGTTATTCCCCGACGCTGCCTTCTCTCAAACGCTGTACATTTCCGTATTATCTGGAACAGCCAACTCAAAGTTATGGTGTATTGACATCAATATTAGAAATTATACGTAATTTAATAAGCCATGTTCACTGTCGTCTTGGTTCTAGACTTAAGGCACAGGAAATAGTATAAAAATCGGAACATCGATTCTCCCTCTGTACACTTTAAAAGGAAGTGCAAACCAATTATATATACACTGGAAACTATTCTAAACTGTTCACATGCTTTATAGACGCAGATTCGGCTTACAGCTGTAGTGTTCCCACTTACTGTGCTAGAAAGTTGTTGCATTTAACACCAAGTTCCTTTTTAACTAATTTCAATTAACACCCGAGAATTAGGAAGACATTCTAAAACGTGAGTGTCAGACTCCTAATTGTAAACGGATCCTTTTAATTGAGTCTAAAACAAGAATTTTAATAAACGATTCTGAATATTAATGTTTATTATCCAAGGCATTGTTTACAAGTCAGCCCCAAAGTTGACCGGAAATGAATACGATTCCCTCAAACTTTACTCGAAAGATTATTCTGAAGTAGTTGATATTTTGCGGGCTGTTAAATGACCTCCTGGGTCAATGCACTAACTTCGGATTGATAGTGAAACTGTATATCTGACGTTTGTACTGATGTGATAAAAATCTCCTGCATCAGAGATACATTGTATACTAGTTATACGACAGCAACTCTTAACATAAGGGATCCTTTCGTGGGTTTGACTGTGTCTAGGATGAAAACTACTTCTCCCGGTGCCACTTGTAGTTGGGTCAGTCGGCTTCGAGCTGGTCCCGTTGACCTTTCAGCCCACGTGTCCAGGCCATCAATGGCGAAAGTGCGTTGCTTGTATGATATGAAAGTCTGAGAGACATCGAGGAAGGTTCCTGTCATAACAGCGTTGTGAACGTGACCTTGCACAGAGCGCGAAATTTGGATGTGCTCAGTTGCTTTGATGTCAAGCTCGCAAATCATGTGCGTGCCCATTTTCCTTCCTGCTGCCTTGTCCGATCCCTAGTTTAAATAAGACAACTTGCCAACAACTGGGCCGGCTCAATTGCGCAGTACTTCCTATTGGAAGTCAGTCCAGATTGCGGAGTATCGCTGCTTGCACTGCAGCACCGGGTCAACATTGAATTTCTGCGGAGTGAGCAATAACGGTTCTTTTTAATTTTTCCTAATTTTTTGTTTCAGTTCTCCTCTGGTTTCCCTCTTTTTAACGCAGTGCCGTGGTATGTTATAGTGGACACCGTATAAAGCTAAATATTCATGCATCGTTCCCTTACCAAGTAAGGAATCAACGATGAAGTAGTAGTGCCGTGCACCCGCTTGCCCTAGTTGAACCATCCATGTACATAACTAGAGGCTATCACAGAACTCCACATTCCTTATTCTATAGACAATTCCTGAACAAAGCATAACTTTTGAATGGGGAAGCCTGGTCGTGAGTATAAAATGCTGCATGATTATTTCGTTTTGATGCCCAATACAAAAGAAATCTACCACAAAATAGTGGCATATTTTAGAATCCCAGCAATCTTTTGGGTCTGCTACTTTTCTGAGAGCTTTTGAACCAGAAAACTGATTTTGTGAATTGTCAGGATTCAACTATCCTTACACAATTATCCTAAAAAAAGTGCACTCTACAGATTATTTATGATTGCATGCTTTCATGTCATCGCTCAGCACCAAAGCTACTATTTTGCATTGCTAACTACTTTTATAATTACTCTGTCATATCATTTTAAATAAATTTCAAGTTTTGCTGGTGTATATTAAAATTAATGATATTACTCTCATCACATGAAAATCACGCATAATATTTCCTAGGGTTTCTTTTTTAAGGTAAACCATACCTAATATCAGAATCTCACTTACAAGAGAATACTTCCTATCAGATCAGGTAACTAGGAGCTAATTTCTCAGCCATTGTTTTGGATTTTTGCACACATCTGTGACTTGAATAAAACTAAATAGATTTCTAACCTGAAGAGATTCACCTCCAAAATTAAGCTATTTATTATCCAATTTCATTAAACAGGAAAAAACATACATGTTTCTGCAGATGTCATTCTTACAGCAAAAGAAATGGAAGTTTTTTTCCTGATTTTTCTCTTTTTGTCCCAACCTGACTCATGCTGGGTAACAGTTGTACAGATGCCAGCAGCTTCTAGTGTTTCATAAAGTAGGGATTTTTTCATGCTTATGAATGGGCATTATGTGGTGAGAAGATCAGTGTTTGGCACAGAAGAGGAAAGTCAACCTCTGGGAGGGGGAAGAGAAAGTAGAGTTCCATCTGTGGTCAAAAGAGACAGTGAGGCTAAGGAAGTCAATAGATAAATAAAGGCTAAAGATGGAGTCATCAACGATAAGAAGTGGTAGCTATTGATTAGACTTACAACAGATATGGAGAAACTATGCCTTTGAAGAATTAAAGCTTTCAAGAAAGGCAAGAATGTGTCTCAAGTTGTGAACTACACACATACATAAGTATCAATGTATGCTTTAGTTCTTACTAGAACATTGTTTTCTATTTTTTGCCTTTATTTTTTTAATTTTAAAAGTTTTATATTAGTTGACGTAACAAAAGGGTAGAGCTGGAGACAACTATGATAAGGGAAGATATCTGACAACATATCTTGGTGGTTGCTGAAAGCACAGAAAGACTTGGAGAATTTGTACTAGGCTACCAGCAGGCAAGTCACAGATGTTCTATATGTGGCCCAGCGATTAACACAGCAGCTATTCAGGCACTTTGTGTGAGACAAATGCTAGTGCTATTGGGATCCTGTAACATGGATGCTACACAGCCAGCTGCAAGACAAATGTGAAACTGCCAGCATTTGCTAAAAAAAAACTGGAAGACCCACTTTTAGCGGTTCTTGTGACAGCATTAGTACAATGTAAAAGCATCTTTCGCTAACTCTGTACTTGAACATCTGCACAAAAGAGACAGTTACAGGTGACAGCACAGTCTGGGAGTGTTACATAAGCAGGAGAGAAGGTGTGGGAAGCCTCACAAGTGGAATTCACTCAAGGCCATTTTACAATTCCTCCCCTATTTTTGAAAGTGCTGACTCACCCTGCAGCACAGCTCCAAGGGCACTGAGTGGGGAGTATTCGAGGCTGAGCTCAATCCTGTGCACACAGGTGCACTGTCCAGCAATGGTTACTGGATAGAAATCAGGAGCTGATTATTTTTCTCCACCCTAGCCAAGGAAGCCAATTGTAATGCCCCTCCTCTCACCCTGGTTGCGATCAGCTAATTCAGAATGGAAGTCAATTCCGTGACCTTTTGGTCATTATTGCTTAATGCTAGACCAGGCGATGCTTTTACTTACTCCCAGAGGGAGAATGATGCTGAATGCTTGCTTTTTTATTATTTATTCTCTGTTTATTATTTTAGTTGGTCAGGAAGCGTTTGTCAAGTGTTCTGACACTGTCATTGTTTTGGTGCATCCATGATACTGGGACAATGGGTTCCCAGTGGGAATCTCCTTTTATATTTATGTTTATATTGTTAAGGAGGAAGAAAGAAAGACTTGCATTAATACAGAGCCTTTCCTGACCTCAGTATGTCACAAAGCTTTACAGCCAATGAAGTACTTTTGAAGTGTAGTCACTGCTGTAATGAAGGAAATGCGGCAGCCAATTTGCGCACAGTAAGCTTCTACAAACAGTAATGTGATAATGACCAGATAATCTGTTTTTTAGTGATGTTGGTTGAGGGACAAATATTGGCTAGGACACCAGGGAGAATTCTCCTGCTCTTTTTCAAAATAGTCCCATGGGATATTTTACATCCACTCGAGAGGGCAGAAGGAGCCTTGGTTTAACGTCTCATCCAAAAGACGGCACCTCCAAAGGAGCATTCGAGGCGTTCCGAACAGGCCAGGCTCAATCAGAGGCAGACTGCTTCCACTTGTCGGTACCCTCCCACCCACATTTACACCACACTTGCACCTACTTTGAAATTACTTTGCAGAACTGGCTGCACATCTCCGAGGCAACAGCTGGCCTGACGCCAGTACATTTGCAGTTAACAGGAGCCCATTCATAGAAGCATAGAATCATAGAATGGTTACAGCACGGAAGAAGGCCATTTGGCCCGTCGAGCCCATGCCGACTCTCAGCTAGTCAGAACACTTGACAAAAGATTCCTGACCAAATAAAATAATAAACAGGAAATAAATATTTAAAAAAAGCAAAGAAAAAGATCTGAAATAGCCTAAAAGTGCTGCTACAAACCTTACTGTAAGATCTGAAATATGCTCCCATAAGCAGCGTATTCTAACACTGGTGAGTTCCTCTGGTGCCAGTACAAAACCCAATCAGAAAATTAGCTGGGGTGCTAAATGGACGGTAATCTGGCATAACAGTTCTCCTCCCATTTTTTCCGATTGGTTAAATCGACATTATATCTATTAATTGGAACTGCCAACAGCAGTAACGGTTAGCTGTGCCTGGTGGTGTAGTGATAATTTTAGAAGCGGGTATATTGTACACCTAAGTGTAATTTTGGAGCATGCTGTCGAAGAAAATTTTCATTTTTGACACTTCATTTGTTGCATTTTACAGCAGTAATGGTGAATCTTGTGTGTTGTGGTACTAATAGTGAAGTATACAATAGATTCTTGACTTGCTTCAAGTTGTTTCTTGTTATAACAAACACTTTGGTTTCAGAATGAATCAGTGAACAATCATCCCTCATCTACTTTGTGAACAAATAATTTACTTTCAAAAATTGCCTTTTTAGTCTTTAAATAACTATTGCTTATTTTATTTATCTCCAAAATCAGTTCAGACGAGAAATAACACATGTACAATCTTTTTGTAACAACTGTCACTGGGCTTTATGCTGATCATCATAAAATGGCTGCTCATGTCACCCTGATTTGGCCCATTCACTGCTTTTGATACCAGGATTTAGTGAATTTCCTTGGATCCCCTAAGGAAAGAGGTAGTCCATTTGCGGTTATGACCATAAAACTTGCTGGCCTAGAAATTCTGGTACAATTTGTGTGCCGAATCATAGAGATAGATCCTCACTGTCGTCGGTGGCAGAAAACTGGCGGCAGCAGATCGGCCGCCTGTTATACACCCTGTCTGATATTCCTTTCCATTGAAGTCCTCTATCCCATAAAATGTGATTGTTAGATATGGGAGATGGTGATCTAAGTGTATCTCTATGAAATAGTGATGGGAGCAGGAGGAGGTGTTATTATGGCATCATATCTCAGTGAATAGATCTAAGGTGTGGTTTGTAGTGGTCAGCAATGGTAAGGAATAAACGCTGGTGTTAATCAAAAGTAAAATTGTCAGTGGGAAATATGAGGTATAAAAACACAGAAACTCTTTACATTCTAAAACATAACAGATAGGTGGGAGCTTGTTGAAGGTTGTTTTCATTTTTCCCTCAGCTTCTTTTCTCTACTGCAAACCGTCTTCTTAAACCCCTCTCCCCTGTCTCCTCCACCCTCACCTCCAACAACAAGTGCGAGGAGGTCATGGACTTATTTGTCACTAAGATTGAGACCATCTGATCAGCTGCCTCCGCCACTTCCCTTCCTTCCCCTAGCCCACCAGGCTAAACTTCCTCTAAGGATCCCCCTTGCCCGAGCCCTGAACTCGCATCTTTCTCCAGTTTCTCTCCAATCTCCCCTCATGACCTATCCGAGCTCATCTTGTCCATGAGACCCACTTCCTGCTCCCTCTACCCTATTCCCACCAAACTGCCGGCCACCCAACTTCCTTTCCTGGCTCCCATGTTAGCTGATATTGTTAACGGTTCTCTCTTCTCAGGTACTGTCCTCCTCTCCTTCAAATCTGCTATCATCACTCCTCTCCTCAAAAACAACCCTTGACCCCCTCTGTCATTGCAAACTATCACCCCATCTCCAACCTCGCTTTCCTCTTCAAAGTCCTTGAACATGTTGTCGCTTCCCAAATCCATGCCCATCTTTCCCGGAACTCCATGTTTGAATCCCTCCAATTAGGTTTCTGCCCTGCCACAGTACCGAAACGGCTCTCATCAAAGTCACAAATGACATCCTATGTGACTATCACAAAGGTCTCCTCGACCTTCTCGATCTGTCTGCAGCCTTTGACATGGTTGACCACACTATTCTCCTCCAACGCCTCTCCACTGTCGTCCAGCTGGGTGGGACTGCACTCGCCTGGTTCCATTCTTATCTCTCTAATCGTAGCCAGAGAATCACCTGCAACAGCTTCTCTTCCCGCTCCCGCATCGTTATCTCTGGTGTTCCCCAAGGATCTATCCTTGGCCCCCTCCTATTTCTCATCTACATGCTGCCCTTCGGTGACATCATCTGAAAACACAGCATCAGTTTTCACATGTACACTGATGACACTCAGCTCAACCTCACCACCACCTCTCTCAACCATTCCATTGTCTCTCAATTGTCAGACTGCTTGTCCGACATCAGTAGAAATTTCCTCCAACTAAATATTGGGAAGATCGAAACCATTGTTTTCGGTTCCCGCCACAAACTCCGTTCCCTAGCCACCGACTCTATCCTTTTCCCTAGTATCTTTCTGAGGATGAACCAGATTGTTTGCAACCTGGGTGTTATATTTGACCCTGAAATAAGCTTCCGACCACATATCCGTGCCATCACTAAGACTGCCTATTTCCACCTCTGGAACATTGCCTGCCTCAGCTCATCCGCTGCTGAAACCCTCATCCAAGCCTTTGTTACCTCTAGACTTGACAATTCCAACTTGGCTGGCCTCCCACGTTCTTCCCTCTGTAAACTTAAGGTCATTCAAAACTCTGCTGCTCGTGTCCTAACTTACACTAAGTGCTGTTCACCCATCACCCCTGTGCTCACTGACCTACACTGGCTCTCGGTTAAGCAACGTCTCAATGTTAAAATTCTTATTCTTGTTTTTAAATCCCTGCATGGCCTCGCCTCTCCCTATCTCTAATCTCCTCCAGCCCCACAACCCTCCGAGGTGTCGAGTCCATTCGCAAATCGGGGACCCGACACTTGGGAAGGCTGTTTGGAGGCGAGTTGACGGCGGGTTCGTGACCCGCCGTCAATCAATAGGACTTTAACCTCTGACCCGCCTCTCTGAGCGCCGGCAAAATCGCGGCCTATGGTTGAGAAATTCGACTGCCCCCCGAAACAGGCGTGAAGTTGGCAGAGCGACCTCTCCACCAGCCTATTCATGTCAGCGTGAGGCCCAAACTAAATTTTGGTTCGGGCCTCATTTAAATGGTGCAGCTCGCCAGTTGTGGGAGAGTGGGATCTTGTCTGATTCTTATGCCCTGGCCAGAAGTCAGGTCTGGGGGGAGAGGCGATCTGGGGTGGGGGGAGGCCTCAAATGGGTCGGCAGCAGGCTGGAGGTTTTTTTGTGGGCCCAGGTGAAGCCCACACTTTAATATGAGGGGACACAAGTAAACTGGCCAGAAGAGTTTAATATAAATAAAAGAACAATGTACATTATGGTCATAATTAAACTGAGGATACAATTAGTTGGGTGCCGCTTGGTGAGGTAGTAAGTTCTGTGATCAATAATTTAATATTTTTAATTGATAAAACTGGTTGACAGTGATTGGTAGCCACCAGTGCAATAGGGAACCCCTGATTACTCAACTAATGACTCAACCCACACAACAGGTTTTCTAATGTCATTCAAGAGTTACAGGTCCCTTGCAAATAACTGAACATTTTCCATTTTTAACGGTTCCCAAAACCATAATTTCTAATTCTTAATTAAGTTAAAGGCAGCATCACAAAGGGCAGAACAACAGTGAATAATTGTTGCTGAAAATGAACGGAGGAGTGTTTTTCTTTACAGAATCTGGATTTCACAATAAGGGCAGGAGGGCTTCTAAAGGCTGTATCTTACTTTGCAAATAGAAGACTAGTTGTAGCATTGAACTTTATGGCATCAGTTAGTTTTATTTGAATGACATTCAGTAGATTGATCGACAAGGTGACAGTTTGTCTGCAGCTGTATCAGGTCTTGAAGAATCTAAAACACACTTAAGGCTGGTCTTTCTTGGTAGCTCCTTCTAAACTGGTGATTGGCAGTGACAACAGCGGTCACCCACAGACCAGCTGAAGGTTGCATAAGAATTATATACCGTTCGAAATGCAGCTGGAGATCACAATCTCAAGCCTCATTGGAAATTGAAATGAATGGCCTATTAAACGTGCAAACACATCTCTCTTTAGTCGTTAAGCTTAGAATCATAGAATGGTTACAGCACAGTAGGAGGCCATTCGGCCAGTCGAGCCTGTGCCAGCTCTCTGCAAGAACAATTCAACTAGTCCCACTCCCCCTCCCTTTCCCCGTAGCCCTGCATTTTCTTTTCCTTCAGGTACTTATCCAACTCCCTTTTGAAAGCCACTATTGAATCTGCCTCCACCACCCTTTCAGGCAGTACATTCCAGATCATAACCACTCTCTGCGTAAAAAAGTATTTCCTCATGTCGCCTTTGGATCTTCTGCCAATCACCTTAAATCTGTGTCCTCTGGTTCTCGACTCTTCCACTAATGGGAACAGTTTCTCTCTATCTACTCTGTCTAGACCCCTCATGATTTTGAATCTTAAAAGTACATATCAAGGATTGGGCCAAATTATAAAATTTAGATTAATCAACAGCAAGTGGCTGTGAGGACGCTATTGTTGCTAAACCTGGCCTATCCAATTGCTGTCTTAATCGTAGACATGCACCCACACATAGCCACATCTCAGTGATGATGACAGCAGAAGTTAAGAATGTAAACACCACTTCAAAGCTTCAGCCTTTAGATTATAATATCATGGAACTTATGAGCCGTCGTAACTGACCAAATCTCACCTCTTGGATGGAGACGGTAATGATCTGCACAGCACAATTAAATCATAATCAATGATATGTTTGCAAAGTGGTTCATTGAGACATGCACCTTTTAATGTATTATAAAGATGTGGCTCTATCTTTTCAAAAAATAATCTGTCAACCAAATGAAAGTGTTACAAAGAGAATAATAAAGTTGCAGCTACAGTAAACAAAATCTGAGAGTGCTAACTATGGGGTTGAACAGAGACTAGACTGTGGCTGAACTGTGAGGTGGATTTGGCAACTGAAAGACTTGAACCATCAGAAGAAAGCCTCTTGGAAACAGTCATTAACAGAAACCAGCCTGCAGTGGAGGACAATTACAACAGTGACCAAACCTCTCCTGCAGTGGCTCATTGTGAAATAGCCTTAAACCGGGAACCACTTGCTGCAAAAGCTCATGTAGCAGCACAAAGTAGAACAAAGTTAATGTATGACAAGTTGTATAATTAGCCAGAAAGGGCCAAAAACTCGCTGAAGCAGATCTCAATCATCTCTTATTTTAAGATCAAGGAATCTGTGTATTTTTTTCTGGACTACATTTTCGATTTGTACAGAGTAAGGACTTGTTTTTATGGTAAGACCACAGTATGCATTTCAAAAGTGTTGTCTTGACAATTCTTAAATGTTGTGTGGGTACAAATTGGTGCACATCTGAAAATCTGATCATAATTCAAAACGTTGTCAACCTATGGCTTGTGCTTGGTCATATTTACGTGAGTGTAAGATGCTAAGTTGGAAAACTACTTATACATTTACTTGTACAAGTAAAGGCAATGTATAAGTTAACGTACCTGTGTGTGGCCTTGTAGCACTAAAAAAACTTGCAACTTTAATATATATTATTGACTTATTCTAAAAATAAGGCTGCCTGTCTTTTTTAAGTTTTATTGAGCTCAAAAAGAAAGGTTTACAAGGTTTGTGTGTATGCTTAAGTAATGATAAAAGGGATGGATGTTTATACTATTCTGTGCTTATTGTATTTTGTTCTTACCTTAGAATTCGTTAAAAAAAAGTAAACCACTGTAAAGTGATGGGGTATGCTTTGTTATGGAACGAATAGGGAAGAAATACATTTTCAGAGTATTTTTGTTTTTAAATTGAAAATTTTATTAAAAGATAATGAAAGTTTAAGTGTAGGAGTAGAAAGTGATGCTGGGTTATTTTAATGGTGACATGCACATCAGAGCAATGATAGCTGGACAGCCATTTTGTGATGGGAAGCCATTTTGTTGAATACTTATTAATGCAAAACTCTTAGTTTTCCAAATTAATGGAACATCCCCAGTGAGATTAAGAGTACGTTATACACAGAGCAGTGCTGAAAATTAGTCAGTGTAGAGCACTCATGTTAACTGTAGATCGATCCATACTTTTGCACACTTATTAGATTTACACATTTGCCAAAAATAAACATCAAATACTGCGAAATGGAAAGCCTCAATTTTTGAGGTACTGTTTTATAATTCAATTAATAGCCAGGTTGTGACTACGTATTGAGCTTTGCAATGATATTTGTTCTAACTAACAAATGGATACAGATGTTGACTACTGTCGTAAGAACGAGAGTAGGAGCTCCTGGATAGATCATAAGTAAATGCAGCACATAGTCAGACAGCCTGCAGAGCTCCCAGGTTTGATTTCTGGCCTGAGATGGCTAGCCAGTCTTTGCTGGGTCAACAGTTAGGGCACTGCATTTGGTCTCAAGAGCTAAAAATTCAGCCGGGTTGCCAATGCTGATCATTGCCGGGAAGTTCACATGTGGGGACGATGCGTAAGGACATGTTCAGGATCTGCTGCGATGCCCTCAGTGTTCGAATAGCCTGCCAACACGCTCTATCCAAGATCACATATAATGAATGGGTGAGATGCCAGAGGACTGCCAGCACCTGTGGGACAATACAAACCTTCAAAAAAGGAAGGAGAAAAGTAAAACAATGGAGTTATGAATTTATACATTTAAATAAGTTCCCATTTTATTAAATTTATTGGAACAGATTTCTAGCTAAAAGAATGGGAAAGTGTTTAATAGGTGACGGCTCGATGGATAGCGACACTTTCTGAGTGGATTAGAATGGCTTCTAATTAGTTAAACATACTCCTCCTTTCTGTCTTGTGATGAATCTCTCTTTCACTATTGACCTAATTTAAAAAATTCTCAGAATTAAAGAAACACATTGCTGAATTAGGCCAATAGCCAATCTAAAAGAAGTGAACTACATTGCTATTATTTTCAATGCATGCTGCTGAGCTACTGCATGAAACAGGAGGCCTAAAACAAAATCAGATGCATGCTCCAATCATTCTCACCCACCAGTTTGGTTTCCTCCATCTGCCTGGCATTGTCTGTGCTGGTAAGTTAATTTAAATAAGTCCAATTTTTAAAAAATCTGCTTCAACTGATGAAGATGCACACTTCAAATGTGCATTTTTTGCATTTGTGCTATCAGTTTGCTTTTAAATTTGAATACCAAAGCTTTCACCTTCAGTGACATGTTCGGAAAGACAATTATATAAGAGTGTTAAATACTGCAAGCTAATTTAAATACAGGGACCTGTGTTCAAGAGTGCCCAGCATCAAAATAAGTCATTTCTTCACAATTAGAAATGGACATTCTTCATAAATGACTTTGGTAGGTCTGTGGCACAGAAAGGGACAGTGCCAGCTGTCAAGGGAGAGAACACGGAGTAGGAGGGCAATGCACGGACAGGAGGGCAAACGAACAACAGAAGGTCAGGAGGGCAAGGTCAGAGAGGAGAGGGTCTGTCAGTTTGTGCTTGCAGGTCTCCACATGAGGCCCTTGGCCCTGGGATGAAATTTACCATCTGGGCCGTATTGCCAAATGCACAGGTCCAGTCATTTAAAGAACAAAAGGAATCTATATTTACAGACAGGTCTACACGTGTTAGGCTACTATTACTGAAACAAAAGAGGGAATATTGCTATACCCAAGAAAGTATATCCCAGATCTTGAAATCTGTCCTTGAATATAGAATGGCAAGAAATGCAGAGGAGAAAGAAAAATTGTGTTTCTGTATCTGTGTCAGTGTCTGCATTTGTATCTGTCTATTCCTGCATCTGTCTATGTGTCTGTCTCTGTCACTGTGTATGTCTCTTTGCTTATAAATTTGTGTTATTAATAAAACACATTAAAATCTATGTATAAGCAACACAAATTATGCAGCAACAGGTTAGATCCGAACAAGATAAGAGTGCCCTCTTGTGGATGATTGTATGAGGGTGACTTGATAACCTGTCAAAATGTTAAATCACACACTAAAGGGATTCATAAATTAAAATTGAAATTGAAAGAGTAGTATTATTTAACAGAAGATTGTGCAAAATATATCATGTATATGTTTAAATACAACACTACTCAAAATCTGTGTATCTAGATAATTTAAGGAGCATTTTGGGACATTGCTGTAGGAACAGGAACTCTGAGTCTCAAGCACTAACAACCTTGACAGAGTTATGGGTAGCGTGGGCTATTGGTCTCTGCTTGACACCCAATCCTCACCTGTAGCTCCTTAGAGCTGCTTCTAAACAATAGAGGCCACACCCTGGAGACTGCTTCAATAGATGGGGGAGGGTAGCCAGCAGTTAATGCTGCTGATGAAGAGAGGTCCCTGCCCCCCAGTTTAGGAAGGTTAGACACAGTGGAACTGCAGAGAGACCTTTCAGTTGGGCAATGGCAGCAAAGTCACAACAGCAAAATGTGTGGCACACAAAGGGTGCAACTATGGCAAGAAGTAAATTGTGGCACTCTTGATGGATTGCATTGACTGTCAAGTTCCATTAAAGAAATATACACATATATACAAAATTAAAAATATTACGTTTTTGCGCATGTTGGCCTAGAAATTGGTTTACGCATTTAACAAGCGTAAAAAATGGGTGCCAAAGCGTCCGATATAGCGGGTGACGTGCGCATGCATTCCGTGCCGGAAGCACACTGCTTGCCATATTGGTAAAGGCAGGAAAAGAGGCATCCAGGGCCTGCGCCTGAAACAGATATTAGACTATTTGCATATGCAAATAAGGGTCCTAGCGTCTGTTTGAGGCCTCCTTTGCAAAATTGGTCTATCCTGAACGCAGCTGCCACCAAAAAGGTGAGTTTGTTAAATAAGACTTACCTCTGTGGAGCTAGGAGGCTCGGGGTGCTCTGTTTGGCTCCACTGCCGTGCCAAACATCGTTCCTGGCTCCCACTAGGCCCCTCCCCAATCGCCCCCTCCCTCTCGATCACCCCCTCCCTCTCGATCACCCCCTCCCTCCCAATCGCCCCCCTCCCTCTCGATCACCCCCTCCCTCTCGATCACCCCCTCCCTCCCAATCGCCCCCCTCCCTCTCGATCACCCCCTCCCTCCCAATCACCCCCTCCCTCTCGATCACCCCCTCCCTCCCAATCGCCCCCCTCCCTCTCGATCACCCCCTCCCTCTCGATCACCCCCTCCCTCCCAATCGCCCCCTCCCTCTCGATCACCCCCTCCCTCTCGATCACCCCCTCCCTCCCAATCACCCCCTCCCTCTCGATCACCCCCTCCCTCCCAATCGCCCCCTCCCTCTCGATCACCCCCTCACTCCCAATCGCCCCCTCCCTCTTGATTACCCCCTCCCTCCCAATCGCCCCCCTCCCTCTCGATCACCCCCTCCCTCTCGATCACCCCCTCCCTCCCAATCACCCCCCTCCCTCTCGATCACCCCCTCCCTCCCAATCGCCCCCTCCCTCTCGATCACCCCCTCACTCCCAATCGCCCCCTCCCTCTTGATTACCCCCTCCCTCCCAATCACCCCCTCCCTCTCGATCACCCCCTCCCTCCCAATCGCCCCCCTCCCTCTCGATCACCCCCTCCCTCTCGATCATCCCCTCCCTCCCAATCGCCCCCTCCCTCTCGATCACCCCCTCCCTCCCAATCACCCCCCCTCCCTCTTGATCACCCCTCCCTCCCAATCGCCTTTCTTCATTCCTATTTGATTCCTTAAAGAAAAAGTAAGTTGAACTTTGAAAGCAAACAAAGCCTCTTTGAGGAAACAGAGAGGAAAAGAACGTAGGAGAGGGAGGACAAGAAGGAAACAGGGTGATGGGGTCTTTGGTCCCTCACCACTCATCTCTGGGGACATTGAGTGGGATTGGGGCAATGGATGGAAGGTTAAGAGTGAGATGGTTTACAGTGGAGCAAGGGGCAGAGGAGGCTACAGGGATTGTATGGATCGTTCCAACAGGAAGATCTAGGAGGAGTTCAAGGTAGGACTATCTTCTGTGTTCAGTTTCAGAAGTTCAAGTTTAAATTGAAGTAACTACACATTAATTTATTGTTTTCTTTCCATTGCTTCTTTCCTTCATTTTCATCTAATCTTTGGCATTTCAGTTTTATCTTTGTTATTTCATTCTTTTTTCTTTCATTCTCTCTCTTGTGTCATGATGATTCCTCAGCTCCAAGTTAATGCCATCTTAAGTTAAAGCACATAAGGAAAGGATTAGATATGCTGGTGTTTTTCTTAACTTACCTTTGGGGACAGGGACACATTTTGAGAATTTTTCTTCAAGAGATTAAATGAGTAAGATACAGTCTCTGACCAAATGATTTGTACATAGTCTGTGAAATGAATGGGCTGATGGGTCAAGTGGAGTTTTCACATTTCACATATTTTTATGCTATTTCTATTTAATTCTTTTCCCTCATTTCATTTTGCAATCTTATTTTTATTTAATTTCTCTTTCATTTCTTGTTTATATATTCCTATTAAGCTTCTTTCTTTCATATTTTCTTTCTTTTTGTGTCTTTCATCTTCTCTTTTGCATTTTGATGAATTTGGTCTTTGACCTCTTTCTCTATTTCTACTCTCTTTTGCATAGTCTGTATTTAATTTTTTTATAAGACTAATTTTTCTCAGTCGGAGGAAATTCCAAGCAAGGAATGTCTCTCCTCAATCAGGCACAGCAGGTGTAGCCCACCTGCAGTAACAATATGGCTTTAAACAGAGGCTGCAGGTCTTCAAACAGCAGCACCAAGGCTTTGACACAGGGTAGAAACTGTTGCGGTGGCAATAGAGGCTTGAGGGAAAAACAGGAAACAGTGTAGCAGACGCTTTAAAATAGAAAGGCTTTCAAATAACTAACCAAATGGAAAATTTTAAAAATGAACTAAATTAATGATTGAACTACAATCAAGAAAAAAAAACTATCAAACTTACAGATGCTGTGACTGCACTGTAAGCTAAGCAATACAATTTAGCCATTCAAGATTGAGCAATAAAGAGGGAAGAGAGGATAAACAATCATCAAGCTCAAACTTGGCTCCTAACCCAAGAGTTACTTGCACCCAGCTTGAGTTTCCCGTGGCTCATCCAGGTATATTAAACAGGAGCCTAGAACAGTCCAAGCTGCAAGCTTCACGCTGGCCGCACCAATTCTAACGGATGTCAGGAGATGTTCTTGTAACAGGGCAAGATGGGCAATGCCAGTGTTTCCTCCCTTCAGGTGGAATGCACAGCTATTGTGAGGCACCCATCTAGCAGCCTGGCCAAGAGCTGATGAAACTCATTACAACAGTGGCAGGTGAATTCAAGTATCCAGCAGCCCTGGGACCCAAACCTGTGACCATCTGGTTATGAAGCCAGTGCTATGCTCACATGACCCCCACCAGCCTGCAGGGGAGACCATTTTATTTTTGTTCTTATCTATAGTACAAACCCGTCAAAAATACACATTTTGTGAACAATTTTAAAAATATAATCTATATATATTGAGAATTTCTAGTGTGTATACAAGAGCTGCTAAATTCAGTGAAATTTTAGAAGTGAGATTTATGATCAAAATGAGTGACAAAATTAGATTATAAATCTAATTAAACATGTTAGGGTAAATTTTATAGTCTTCCGGAATCAAACTTCACCTGCAATGGGAGTATGAAGGTTAAAGCACCCCACACAATTTTCAGTCCATTAATTTACTAAATTTTTAATTAAAATGAATGGATGGAAAATTATGCAGGTACGTTTAATTCCTTAGCGGTAAAATACTGTATACTCTATACAAAGGAAATTTCAGGTGGGATTTGATCAGCAGGTTGGGCTAATCAGTGGGATATGTTGTGGATGGCTCTGATTGTGGTATTATGGCTCCACGTGGCTCAAGGAGGGATCTCAAACCTATTTATTGGAAAACATAAGGGAGATCTGTCCCAATTGTTGCCCTGGTGGATACCATCTGTAGCTTAGACACAGTTCTTTGGGAGTTTGCTGAGAAGCGGAGAAGGGCACTTTGTTCCTTCTCATTTTCCTTCAATGACAGCAAAGTCCCAATGCAGATTAAGCTTGTGGTGTATAAGATATGCATCCAAACACTTCTAGTCTGCAATTAAATGGTTTCCATTGCCTGTGCCCTAGGTCCGAACCTGATAGTGAGTTGGATTTGTGAAAAAAAGGAGAAAAAGTCTCAGGGAGGGATGGCTCTAGCCTATGCTGACCTGCCACTCTGGATCCTGGTGGGGGGGTGCGGGGGTCAGGGGGTCAGGGGGTCACAGCCTCCTGATGTTACATCTCTTTGCCAAGCCCCTCACATCAATAGGTGTCAGCCATGGCTCAGTTGGTAGCAGTCCCACCTCTGAGTCAGCAGGTTGTAGGTTGAAGTCCCACTGCAGAGACTTGAGCACATAATTCAGGCTGCCACTTCAGTGCAGTACTGAGGGAGTGCTGCACTGTTAGCGATGCCACCTTTTGGATGAGACGTTAGACCGAGGACCCGTCGGCCCTGTCAGGTGGATGTAAAAGATCCCATGGCACGATTTTGAAGAAGAGCAGGGGAGTTCTGGCCAATATTTATCCCTCAACCAACATCACTAAACAAAACAGATTATCTAGTCATTATCTCATTTCTGTTTATGGGACCTTTCTGTGTGCAAATTGGCTGCCGCGTTTTCTACATTACAACAGTGACTATAAGTACTTCAAAAGTACTTCATTGGCTGTAAAGCACTTTGAGCATCCTGAGGTCATGAAAGGAGCTATATAAATGCAAGTCTTTCTTTCTTTCTCACACGAGGACCTGGTTTAAACCATTGGTGATGATTAAGTTCGGTATGCAGTATTGGACTTGGATGTCTAGAACATCAAGGTTACTGCACATCATAAGCCGTTTTGTGTATAATTGTCAATTTAGCTCATTTGATAGTACAGTAGCCTTTAAATCAGAAGATTATGAATTCAAGCCCCATTTGAAGATTTGAAGCACATAATCTAGACCAGAGGTTCTCCAACTGTTTTTGCTGTCCTCTTGGAGATTCATGTTCTATGCATGCCCCCATGCTGCAAGCAAATGTCTGTTGTACAGCTGACGAGGAAATTCGGAAGCTGCGCATGACAGCTGCTGGGAGGCTATGTATAAGACCGTGCACTCATTTAGCCTGGATTCAGTGCCTACCATAATTGGATTGCAGTGAGGTAACTAGTTACTCCTGAGGATCTGCAGCCTCCAATTGGTAGGATTACCGTTCAGTGGGGTATGTTGTGTATCAATGCTGTGGTCATCAGGATGGTGGCAATGGACTCACACATTTTTATAGTGCGTTCTGCTGCTCCTCATGCCAGTCGTCCCAGGAGTTCCTGGCACCTGCTGTCTGCCTAGTGAGGGCTTAAACCGGCACTTGTCAGTTATCTGATGATCAACTAGTCATTTTCTTCCATGGTGGAGATAAACAACAACAATAACAAAAACTTGCATTTATATAGGGCATTTAATGTAGTAAAACGTCCCAAGGTGCTTCACAGGAGCGTAATCAGATAAAAATTTGACACCTATCCACATAAGGAAATATTAGGGCAGGTGACCAAAACTTGGTCAAAGAGTTAGGTTTTAAGAAGCATCTTAAAGGAGGAGAGGTAGAGAGGCAGAGAGGTTTAGGAAGGGAATTTCAGAGCTTAGGGCCTCGGCAGCTGAAGGCACGGCCACCAATGGTGGAGTGAAAGAAATTGGGGATGTGCAAGAGGTCTGAATTGAAGGAACGCAGATTGCTCGGATGGTTGTAGGGGCTGGAGGAGGTTACAGAGATAGGGAGGGGCAAGGCTATGGAGGGATTTGACCACAAGGATGATCATTTTAAAGTTGAGGCGTTGCTGGAGCAAGACCAATGTAGGTCATCGAGCACAGGAATTAGGAAACGGCAGCCAAGTTTTGGATGAGCTGAAGTTTATGGAGGGTGGAAGATGGGAGGCCAGCCAGGAGAGAATTTGAATAGTCGAGTCTGGAGGTAACCAAAACATGGATGAGGGTTTCAGCAGCAGATGGGTTGAGGCAGGGGTGGAGACGGGCGATATTACAGAGGTGGAAGTAGGCGGCCTTGGTGATGGAGAGGATATGGGGGCAGGGTTTCTTTGGGTTTGTGTTGGATTCAAGATGAAACACCTAGTAATGGAAGATTAGAAATAACAACAGAAAACGCTGGAAAAACTCAGCAGGCCAGGCAGCATCCGTGGAGAGAGAAAGAGAGTTAACGTTTCAGGTCGATGACCTTTCATCAGAACTGGGAAGAGCCGGAAATCAAATAGATTTAAGGCCAGGGTAAAGCTGGGAAAAGGGGGAGGGGATAAAGGAACAAAGGGGGAGATGAAGAGACATTAAGAGACATTAAGAGATATGCAAGGCTAGAGGTGGTGTTAATGTGACAGATTAAGGCTGAATGAAGTGTGAAATCCACTGGCAGAATGAAGGACAGCTGCCAGCTTCTAGGAGGAAAAAAAAAGGTGGGGGGGGGGGGGCAAATAAAAGGGTGGAAAAAATAAAATATAAATGTGATTGGAGCTGAGGTTATGATCTAAAATTGTTGAACTCGATATTGAGTCCAGAGGGCTGTAGCGTGCCTAAACGAAAGATGAGGTGCTGTTCCTCGAGCTTACGCTGCGCTTCCGTGGAACAGTGTAATAGGCCGAGGACGGTGAGGTCAGAGTGGGAGTGAAGCGGTGAATTAAAGTGACAGGCCACCGGGAGCTCGGGGTCCCCCTTACGGACTGAATGGAAGATTAGAACCTGGTCAACTACCACACTGCGCTGCTAAATTACATGGTTTTAGCAGGTTAAACCTCATCAGCAACGTTCCCGCTAAGCTGCACGGCCGCGTGGGTGCGCAGCGATTGGGAGGTCTCGCGCAGGCCACTCACCAGTTGTAATGCTGGAAAAGATACGGCGCATGGCCGCGCAACAAATTTAAAGGGACCGCGCACCTAAAATAAAAATTAGAGGGAACATTGTTCATCAGCACCCCGCCGCTCACTTGGAGGTTCTTATGCTTTATTCTTATGCTGATCCTCATCTAAGCTGTCTGGACTTAGCTAAGTGAGGTGCATCTCTATGAGCTGTTAGTCTGCACTCTATATCAGCAAACACTCTACACTGGTGGATTTCTCAGTAGCTTGGTTTGAAGAATCTTAATCAGGTGTCAGATACCTAAATGACCAAAAAAAATGTTAGAAAAACAGCGCTGAGTTATATATAACTCCATTATGAAAGGTAAAGCAATGGAATGTGAATGGGAGAAACCAGCAGGGAAAGCAGGAAGACAGCCAGGCCAGGGCTAGATTTTCCTCTGTAATCCTGTCCCACAGCAGGTTGGATAGTAGCGGAAAACTGGGGAAATAGGACACTGAGACCGACTGTTGCATCAATGCCCTGACTTCAAGTTTCTTCCCACGAGCTAGTCTGGACCACTACTGGGCATTCCGTCTGGATGGAAGGAAAGAGCCTACTATTGTCTCCTCTCCCTCCATATAGGCCCCAAATATTAACCTGCTGAAAGCCTCGGTCCAGTCTGAGAGCTTCAGTCAAATCTGTACTGCAGTGTTTGGGGCTTTTCTGCCCTTTTAAGCCATCCCCGCCTCTTCTGGTGCTAAAGCACCGCTGCATTTCATTCCTCTGCAGTGGCGGGCTCCCTCTTGGTGGCAGAGATCCTGCCAGGAGCCTGCCAGATTCAGAGAGGAAACTGGGCATTGTGTGGTTAGGGCAGTGGGTGAAAGTCCCATCCCTACCCTCCTGTGTGGATTTATAACAAAGCAGCCTCTTAAGATCCAAAGTGGTTGAAGTCAATGTTCAGGCCAAAGGGCTGAAGAGTGCACAAGAGTACGATAAGAAACTGGGGAAAATTTCAGTTCAGACTAAAGTGCGTTTGCACAAAATGTGTGAGCAGCTCAACTTAAATATTAAAATGGGTTTCGATACATGTGAATTTGGGATAGCACGGTTTCCCATTCATTTAGGACAGAACTGCACTGTGTGATCTTCTTGCCCATTTGGAATAGGCGTAAAGGTAATCTCCATGTACGAAGAAGTTTTTATTCAGGACGGGGGGTTTTTGTACGGTATTTTATATTTACATTTTCAGTATTCTTTTACTTGCTTTTGGTGGGGTTCTCTTTTTTTTAAATGGTATCAGAAGTGGTGGGAAATGATTATGAAACAAAAATATCTAAATAACGTCTGTAAAATCACCACAAAAGCTGAACGTAAGTAAAGCACTTATAAGATTTAAGCAGAACAAAAGAACAGGAGGTGGGGTCTTGAAAGGGGCCGTTAGAATACACATGTTCACTGTGGGGTCGGAAACTCAAGTTAGATTTAACGTGGGGGTAGGTTTTAAAGTTTGCCAAATACAAATTTGGCCCCAATTTTAACTGGGAGCAAATTTTTGGCGGGTGATTTTTGATGTCAGTTCACCTGCTGCAAAGAAAAGGCCCAGGATATTTTAACTCCCTGTCGCTCAGTGATGCTACTAACTATATCTACAGTCTCTGGCAAACCTATTTGGCAATGATGAAGTGGAACTGCCTCCATGGGCTTTGGGTCATGGAGGCAAACAGAGCTGAGCCATCTGCAGCAAGAACTTCTGCAGCCAACGTTCACCATGGGAAATGCCACTGCCAGTGGCAGTCAAGGTCATTTCCACCTCCTTCCAGGCTACCAGAGGAATTGACCGCAGTATCAGCCTGTGTGCTGATCACAGATGAATCAAACAGGTGACATGCATCCGTCAACATGATCCACACTTTCATCTCTTTTCCCACTCAATAGCAACAACACCATGATATCACAGCCCAATGTCATCACAAG
This sequence comes from Squalus acanthias, assembly GCA_030390025.1. NCBI lineage: Eukaryota > Metazoa > Chordata > Chondrichthyes > Squaliformes > Squalidae > Squalus > Squalus acanthias. The sequence goes on from CM059428.1 coordinate 74,604,134, forward strand.
GCTGCATTTTATAAAGTACAGCGTGTCATTGATGGTAGATCATCCAGGCACCAGGTGGTCATCCAGGCATCAGATAGTCATCCATGCATCAGGTAGTCATCCAGGCATCAGATAGTCATCCAGGCTCCAGAAAGTCATCCATGCATCAGATAGTCATCCAGGCATCAGATAGTCATCCAGGCACCAGATAGTCATCCAGGCATCAGATAGTCATCCGGGCATCAGATAGTCATCCAGGCATCAGATAGTCATCCAAGCATCAGATAGTCATCCATGCATCAGATAGTCATCCAGGCACCAGATAGTCATCCATGCATCAGATAGTCATCCATGCATCAGATAGTCATCCAGGCATCAGATAGTCATCCATGCATCAGATAGTCATCCAGGCATCAGATAGTCATCCATGCATCAGATAGTCATCCAGGCATCAGATAGTCATCCAGGCATCAGATAGTCATCCGGGCATCAGATAGTCATCCATGCATCAGATAGTCATCCGGACATCAGATAGTCATCCATGCATCAGATAGTCATCCAGGCATCAGATAGTCATCCATGCATCAGATAGTCATCCAGGCATCAGATAGTCATCCAGGCATCAGATAGTCATCCAGGCACCAGATAGTCATCCAGGCATCAGATAGTCATCCAGGTATCAGATAGTCATCCATGCATCAGATAGTCATCCATGCATCAGATAGTCATCCATGCATCAGATAGTCATCCATGCATCAGATAGTCATCCAGGCATCAGATAGTCATCCATGCATCAGATAGTCATCCGGACATCAGATAGTCATCCATGCATCAGATAGTCATCCAGGCATCAGATAGTCATCCATGCATCAGATAGTCATCCAGGCATCAGATAGTCATCCAGGCATCAGATAGTCATCCGGACATCAGATAGTCATCCATGCATCAGATAATCATCCGGGCATCAGATAGTCATCCGGACATCAGATAGTCATCCGGACATCAGATAGTCATCCGGACATCAGATAGTCATCCATGCATCAGATAGTCATCCAGACATCAGATAGTCAACCGGACATCAGGTGGTGATCCGGGCATCAGATTCCTATTTGTCCTATCCGCCCACCACTTGCTGCTTCTCACCTGTGCATTGTGACTCACCCAGTTAAGCTCACTGACTGCATCCTCTGGGATCCACGTCATTGTGCTGGTGTCTACAAATGTTACTAAGAGAGACAGAAGGTGCTGTGACGTGCTTTGTTTTTCTGGCCACCAGTAGGGCTGTCAAGCTGCTCTTGTAGGCCTACAGTGACAGGAAAAGAACAAATGTTAGGATGCTGGCTCCATGGCACACCTTGAAACATGGTTTCTGTTGCAAGATATGACAGAGGTTATCTTCCAACTTCACACTTCTGGTGGGGAGCCTCGGCTGCTGGTGGCAAATATCGGAAATTCCGGCACACTGTGCATCATTTTCCAACCATTTAAGTTAATGGTCACAAAATTGTGTGCAGTGCTTACCCAAATTTCTGATACACAGTACGGGCAGGCAAGGGTCCATGTTAGGTGTGTGAAGTTGAAAAATGACGTCTTATGTGTGATATTTGCGAGGTTGTGTATACATCTATATAGGAGTGAGTGAGAAGAGGGACAAGACAAAAATGCAGCCTGAGCCTGGAAGAAGCCTATGGCTTCATCTTCCACTATTCCCTTTATGTTTGCATATGCAAGGATGCCCTGGGTGGCCTCTTCCAAGGGAGTAAAGGCCTGTAATTTCTGAGCCTTCCTACAGTCTGTTCCCTTTTATTATCTGTCATCTTGTTGTGCAAGCAGAGAAGTTTAGACATACACCCATCCTGTATGTCAGTAAGTGATCATGCATCATGCAGCTAGATTGTGTCACAATAATTTTATGTGTGAAGCCCTTTGAAGATATGTGCCCAAACTTTCAATTGTAAGATGCAGTTTGGTGCATTTTGGTAGGAGGAATAAGGAGGCCACATACTCCTTGGGTAATAAGAGTCTAAATGGGATAGAGGAGCAAAGGGATCTTGGGATACAGATTCACAAATCATTAGAAGTAGCAACGCAGGTTAACAAGGCCATAAAAAGTGCAAACAAAGCACTGGGTTCATTTCTAGAAGAATAGAATTGAAAGGCACACAGGTTATGTTAAACTTGTATTGAACCTTGGTTGGACTACACTTGGAGTACTGTGCTCAGTTCTGGTTTGGAGGCGCGACACGGACCCGATCGGCAGAGGCAGGCAACCTCATTGAAATCATTAACTTCTTGTTGAGAGACCCTTAAGTGTGATTTTAACGGCAGCTTTTGAGTTTTACTGCAGGAGCACGGGATTCACGGAGGTCGGGTACCTCGCCTGAGAAGGGGAGGCGGAAGCTCAATGGCCATTGGCGAGTTCATTCATAGACAGCTGGGAAAAGCACATAAATACTGCAACATTACACCTCATTACTTGCCTCATGGAAGGCTCTTGCTCACTCCATTTTGTCCACAGATTTCGGTGTCTGCAGCTTGCAGGTCATTTTTGAAATCTCAGAAGCCACTCTCACCACATTGCTACTCACTATCACAACATTGAGGGATTGGCCCTCCGATCTCCACTTTACCTGCCATCTACTACCTCAGCATGGGTGCCACTTATACTGTCTCACCTTGGTCCTCAGAATCGGACCAAGATGAGCCCCACCACCAACAACAGCAGCCACACCAGCAGCAGTAGCAGCAGCAGCAACCACAACAGCAGCCTTCTCCTCAATGACATAATGCTCCACAGGAGTGGCGGGGGGGGGGGGGGGGGGGGGGGCGGGGAGACACCACAGGGCTGCAGCGTGCTGGAGGCGATACCCCCAACACAGGGTATACACACAGAGGATGAGCTTCCTCAACATGACTGAGCAGCAGGAAGTTCAGGCTATCGTACCAGGTCGTCAGAGACATTTGTAGCTTGCTGGAACAAGACTTGCTTCCCAAAGGCCCTAGTGGACACTCCTTACCAGTGGCTGTCAAAGTCACCACCACCCTCAACTTCTTCGCCTCAGGCTCCTTCCAGGGATCTGCAGCAGATATTTGCGGCATCTCGCAGTTGGCCATCCACAGATGCATCACCCAGGTGACCGATGCCAGGTTTCACAAGTCAGCCACTTATGTAAACTTTGCCCCTGATGAGGCCAGTGTTACTGAGCGGACACTCGGCTTTGTGGCTCTGGCTCTGGCTGACTTCCCACAGGTGCAGGGTGTCATCGACTGCACACATGTGGCCATGAAGGCACCCCATCATCACCTAGGAATGTTTGTGAACGCAAAGGCTTCCACTCCCTCAATGTGCAGCTCATCTGTAACCATAAAAAGATGATTATGCATGTGCGCGCCAGATTCCCTGGCAGCTGTCATGACTATTTCGTGCTGCGCCAGTACACCCTCCCTCAGCTCTTCGCACCTCCAAACAGACTTGCCGGCTGGCTGCTTGGAGACAAGTGCTATCCACTGAAGACATGGCTCATGACACCCTTGAGGAGGCCAAGTACTGAGGCCCAGGAGCATTATATTGAGAGCCACACGTCCACCAGATGTGTCATAGAACAAGCAATTAGCATGCTGAAAATGCGCTTCAGATGCCTGGACAGATCTAGAGGAGCCCTTCAGTACGTACCAGCCAGGGTCTCCAGAATCGTCATGGTATGTTGCGTCCTGCACAACATAGTGCAGCAGCGAGGATTGGAGCTGCAGGAGGAGCAAGGCGCAGAGCGCACGGCCTCTTCAGAGGAGGAAGACAAGGAGGAGGAGGAGGATGAGGAGGAACCTGAGTTACAGATGGCACCAGCAGCGGTGCACATTGCTGCCCAGGAGGCCTGGGATGGCCTCATCATGGCCAGATTTACATAACTTGCTCCAATGCAGCCACATCGGTGCCACATGCTGTACCAAGTCCCCCCGCCACCCCCCCCCCCACCCCCAACAGCACCATAAAGCATCCCTACAATGACCAAGCCATTCCTCTCAACCAAAGCCCTAGTGCTCGAGGTTAAGTAATGTCTCACCATTCACTCCAAGTGACAAAGCCACTTCCAAGGTTTGAGGCAAAAATGGACAAGTCCAGAAAGTGGTGCAAACAAAAACATTTATGTGTGTCATCAAAATAACTGAAACTTACCACATTTTTTGATATACCCATGTGCATACTCTTGTGCCGTTTCTACTTTTCCGAGTGCTTCTATGAAGTCCAACCCCTGTGGCTTCAGCAGAGGTAGAGGCAGGCTGCTCACTTCTCTGCTGCGAGTCGTCAGACACTTTTGGTGGACATCCTCTGGGTTTTGGAGCCTGTGATGGTCCCGCCAAAGTCTGCTCCCCCTGCGACTGTGCAGGGGCAGACTCAGCCATCAGGATCCGAGGAAGCGTGTGGGGCTCTGACTGAGGGGGAGGCAATGGGGGAGAAGTGGGAGTACTTTGACGAGAGCCCCACTTCCAAGTCCCCTCTCACCATCATCCCCCTCATGGGCCATCCGCACTTCACTGCTAGCAAGGAGCTGCCGAGCACTTTGCTGCACATCAGTGGGGTGATGAAGGCCCAAGTCTACGTTTACATCCCTCCTTGAGAGAAGGTCTATGAGCCTCTGCCATCTGTTGTCCACAGCTAGCATCTGCTCATGTGAGTGGTGCATTTGCTGCTCCATGCAGGTGGCCATCTTTTCCATGGAAGAGCATATCTTCACCATCACCTGCGACATGGTGGTGCTCATGTTGGAGATGGACTCCTCCATTCTCTGAACATTTGCAGACATCGCGGCTACAAAAGATGCCAGAGCCTCTTGCATTTGTTGCTGCCCCTCCAAGATCACGCTCTTTCTCGATGGCCCCTGAGACTCAGCGTTTGCATGCAGCTGAGCAGAGCTTGGAGCGTCCTGTGCCCTCCGGCGAAGAGTCTCCACTGCTGTCCCTGTCAACACCATCTGCTCTTGCTCACTTGTGAATTGTGAGACACCAGGTGACAACTCTACTCTATGATGCAAAGGACCCACCGAGGTGTGCGTATCTGCGCTGGTGCTGGGTGCACTTGGGGCTGTTGACAATGCACCCTCAGATGCTGGAGGTTCCTCTGAGGAGTTGTCTTCCTCCTCCAGCAGGACAGTGGGGAGGGGTGGGGGGGGGGGGGGGGTGGACAGTTGATGGACCTGTGGGAGAGTAAAGAGATGAATTAGAAGTGTTATAATAAGAATGTGTAACATTACCATCATGCACATGATGACATTGCACTGGATGCTGACATCAGTCACCATATGAGTGCCTGTTTTATGCCATGTGGCTTTATGAGATGTGATTCTGTCACCAGGTTGCTGGGATGTCCCCCTCTCTCTGTCTCCCACTGCTAGCATCTCTTGAGCCCCCTCCTCTGCTGCTGTGAGGTATGCAATCACTGGAGGGCCAGTTCTCCCCCTCTCTCTGTTGTTGTGGGCTCTTTTCTCCTACAAGGAGGGAAAGAAGAGAAGTTTGAGTAAGAATAATGGAATGAGTGCAAAGAATGAATGGGTTACGTCTGTAGAGGGTGACTATGAGGGAGTGGGGTGCCAATGCCAAATGCCCTCCTTCTGTGGTGTTACTTGCCATGATTGCGGTGAGGGTGAGTGTGAGGGGTGGTTAGTCAGATGGGGATGTAAGTATGTACATAGAGAGAGGGATGGGTGGACCTGGAAGGTATGTTGGTGTGAGTAATGATGTGCAGGAGTAGGCTTGGGAAGACAGAGTGATGGGGATGTGGTGACAGGCACATCAGGATGAGGGTGACTGTGGCTTTGCACCCACCTTTCCTGACTTCATCAGATCATTGAATCTCTTTCTGCACTGGATCCAGGTCCTCCTCACGACCTCCCTGCTGCTGACCTCCTCTGCTACTTCCAGTCTGGCCCTATTAGTCTCTTGGGGAGGTCTCTTGCGTCCATCTGCTGGGAAGAGGACCTCCCTGCGTTCTCTTACTGCCTCGACCAGAATAAGCAGCGAGGCATCTGTAAAGCCGGGTGCAGCCCTTTGTCTTTGGGTATTCATATTTTTCACTTTGCACAATAACTCCAACCTTTCCAATGATCCTTCCACACTTCTTTACCAACCTTCAAATGAGTTGTGTGCAAGGCTGCTTTAAATATAGGTGCTGGAAATGAGTCATCGATGACGTCATCAGACCCGCACCCTTTAATAGGGCTGGGAAACGTGCATGTCTGGTTTAATAGGGGCCATTATGCTAAAGTCGCACTGAAGAGCAGGCTGATCAAGACATCGCGTTCCTGACCCGTTACGCGGCCCGCATGCACCCGACCTGACTTAGAAGTAAATATTCCGGCCAGGGTTATCAATGAAACAGCTGTTAGGTTTTATGTACAAAAGAACTTACTTGATCGGTATGTTTCCAGCCCAATGAGGATAGAAGCAGTGCTGGATCTGGTTCTGCGGAATGAAGTGGGGCAAGTGGATCATGCTTCAGCGGGAGAGCGTTTGGGAAACAGTGATCACAATATCATCAGGTTTAGTGTAGTTATGGGAAAAGTCATGGAAAAATCAAATGTGAAAATATTCAACTGGAGGAGAGCTCATTTCAGTGAGCTGACAAAGGATCCGGCCCAGGTGGATTGGAATCAAAGATTGGCAGGTAAAACCGTAAATGAGCAATGGGAGGCTTTCAAAGAGGAGATAGTTCGGGTACAGAGTAGACACATTCCCACGAGGGGGAAAGGAAGGTCATCCAAAGCTAGAACTCCCTGAATGACTAAAGATATATAGAGATTAAAATGAAACAGAAAAAGGAGGCTTATGATAAATGTCGGGTTCAGAATTCAGTAGAGAACCAAGCTGAATACAGAAAGTATAGGGGAGAATCGAAAAAGGAAATACGAGGGGCAAAGAGAGTGTATGAGAATAGATTAGCAGGTAACACAAAAGGGAAGCCAAAAGTCTTTTATAAACATATAAATAGTAAAAGGGTAGTCAAAGGGAGGGTGGGACCGATTAGGGACCAAAAAGGAGATCTTCTTATGGAGGCAGAGGGCGTGGCTGAGGTATTAAATGAATACTTCGCATTTGTCTTCACTAAAGAAGAGGATGCTGCCAATGTCACAGTAAAGGAGGAGATAGTAGAGAAATTGGATAGGATAAAAGTAGATAAAGAGGAGGTATTTAAAAGGTTGGCAGCGTTCAAAGTAGAAAGGTCACCCGGTATAGATGGGATACATCCTAGGTTGCTCAGGGAAGTAAGGGTGGAAATTGAGGAGGCTCTGGCCACAATATTCCAATCCACCTAAGATATGGGAGTAGTGCCAGAGGACTGGAGGATTGCAAATGTTACACTCTGTTCAAAAAAGGGAAGAGGGATAAACCCAGCAATTACAGGCCAGTCAGCCTAACGTGGGGAAACTTTTAGAGACATTATTTGAGATAAAATTAATTGGCACTATGAAAAATATGGGTTAATAAATGAAAGACAGCTTGGATTTGTTAAAGGAAAATCTTGTTTGATTAACTTGATTGAGTTCTTTGATGAAGTAACAGAGAGGGTGGATGCGGGTACTGGCGGTTGATGTTGTGTATATGGACTTTTCAAAAGGCGTTTGATAAAGTATCACATAATAGACTTGTTGGCAAAATTGAAGCCCATGGGATTAAAGGGGCAGTGGCTGCATGGATATGAAACTGGCTAAGAGACAGAAAGCAGAGAGTAGCGGTGAACGGATGTTTTTCAGACATGAAGGGCTGGATTTTGAATGACCCATGGAGTCGGGTTTGGAGGCGTGTGGGGGGTTAAATTTGCGGGGTCGGGGTTTCCGACCCCATCCCGACTCCATCCCGCCTCCACGCAATTTTTACAAAATCAGTCACGGGGTTCCCGACTCCGTCCCGCCTCCAACAGGCGGGAGAGGCCATTAAAGCCCTTAACAAGCCCTAAATTGGCTCTGTAATGCCATTTTGAAACATTTTAGCTAGTTTAACCCTTTTCTGACGTGAAGTACGCCTGGTGTGAAACACTCCAGTGAAACCTGGCGGGAGCACAAGTGGATAGCTGACTATAAGCTGCAGGTCCACTATTACAACGGAGATGTGATGAAGGTAGTAGTAGTAGTATTAGGTCTGAAAGTCGCCTCTGATGCTGCTGCATTGAATGTCTTCAGAGACTGCCTGGCCTTTGCTGTGAGAGGACTTGGATGCAAAAAAATTCTTTCTTTCTCTCTCTCTCTCTCTCTCATATATTCATATCCAGGTCCACTCACATCAGAAGCAATGCAGACAGGTCCTCTCTCACCAGTAGCCAGACAATCTCTGAGAGCAGGCAGTCATCATTGCTGACATCATCAGAGGCGGGTTTCAGACTGAAACCAATAATTAATTCATGGGTTCCCACATGCTGCAACTCAATTGCCCAATTAAGTGAAAATTGCATCAGGCACCCACATTAATCTGGAGTCGGGGGGGAAACACGAAATGCGGATTATACGACCCCAACCCGACCCCAAGACAAAATCCAGCCCGAAGTGTGCAGTGGTGTCCCCAGGGGTCAGTGTTGGGACCACTGTTCTTTTTGATATATATTAAGGACCTGGACTTGGGTATACAGGGCATAATTCCCAAGTGTGCAGCTGGCACAAAATATGGAAATGTAGTAAATAGTGAGGAGGATAGTAACAGACTTCAAGAGGACATAGACATTCTGGTAAGAACATAAGAACATAAGAAATAGGAGCAGGAGTAAGCCATTTGGCCCCTCCACAGCCCTCTGGGAGGAGAGAATTCCAAAGATTCACCACCCTCTGAGGGAAGAAATTTCTCCTCATCTCAGTCCTAAATGGCCGACCCCTTATTCTGAGACTGTGACCCCTGGTTCTAGACTCCCCAGCCAGGGGAAACATCCTCCCTGCATTTACCCTGTCAAGCCCTGTAAGAATTGTGTATGTTTCAATGAGATCACCTCTCATTCTTCTAAACTCTAGAGAATATAGGCCTAGTCTACTCAATCTCTCCTCATAGGACAATCTCCCCATCCCAGGAATCAGTCTGGTGAACCTTCGTTGCACTCCCTCTATGGCAAGTATATCCTTCCTTAGGTAAGGAGACCAAAACTGTATGCAATACTCCAGGTGTGGTCTCACCAGGGCCCTATATAATGGCATTAAGACATCTTTACTCTTATACTCAAATCCTTTTGTAATAAAGGCCAACATACCATTTGCTTTCCTAATTGCTTGCTGTACCTGCATGTTAACTCTCAGTGATTCGTGTACAAGGACACCCAGGTCCCTCTGAACGCCAACATTTCCCAATCTCACACCATTTAAAAAATACTCTGCTTTTCTATTTTTCCTACCAAAGTGGATAACTTCACATTTCTCCACATTATATTCTATTTGCCATGTTCTTGCCCACTCACTTAGCCTGTCAAAATCCCCTTGAAGCCTCTTTGCAGTCTCCTCATAACTTACATTCCCACCCAGCTTTGTATCATCAGCAAACTTGGATATATTACATTTGGTCCCCTCATCCAAATCATTGATATAGATTGTGAATATCTGAGGCCCAAGCACTGATCCTTGCAGTACCCCACTAGTTACAGCCTGCCAACCCAAAAATGACCCGTTTATTTCTACTCTCTGTTTTCTGTTTGTTAACCAATCCACAATCCAAGCTAGTATATTACCCCCAATCCCATGAGCCCTAATTTTGTTTAAAAACTTCTTGTGTGGCACCTTATCGAATGCCTTCTGAAAGTCAAATACACCACATCCACTGGTTCCCCCTTATCTATTCTGCTAGTTACAATCTCAAAAAACCCCAACAGATTCGTCAAACATGATTTCCCTTTCATAAATCCGTGTTGACTCTGCCCAATCCTATTATTATTTTCTAAGTGTCCTGTTACCACATCCTTAATAATAGATTCTAGCATTTTCCCTACTACTGATGTCAGGCTAACTGGTCTGTAGTTCCCCATTTTCTCTCTCCCTCCTTTTTTAAATAGTGGGGTTACATTTTCTACCTTCCAATCTGCGGGAACCATTCTAAAATCTATGGAATTTTGGAAGATGTCAACCAATGCATCCACTATCTCTATAGCCATCTCTTTTAAAACCCTAGGATGTAGACCATCAGGACCAGGGGATATATTGGCTTTCAGTCCCATTAATTTCTCCAGTATTTTTGCTAATACTAATTTCTTTCAGTCCCTCATTCTTGCTAGACCCTTGGTTCTCCACTATTTCCTTTTTTTTTTGCGTCTTCTTCCGTGAAGACAGACACAAAGGGCTGGAATTTACTCACCGAGATGCGTTGGGGGCGGGACTGCTGCCTTCCGGGTTCTAGTCTCGCCCCCAGCGACGTCCGACGCACAGATGCTATTTTCCCCTGATTGGCCTTGTTAAGCCTGCTCTGTGAGCTTGCTGGCCAATTAAGGGAAAGCCGGTGTCAGATGACGTCAGTTAATGACACTTCATCTGCCGGTTTTCTTAAAGGCACATGAACCATAAATTTTTGACACATGATTTGACAGTGTTTGACAGCATTGAGGTGCTGTCAAACACTGACAATCACTGTACACAGGTGAGCCCTTTCACCCAGGCTCTCCAGTGACTCTCTCCATAGGATGAAACAGATGGCAGCTGTAGGTGAGGTTACAGAAGCGATCTGTCACTTCTCCCATTGAGGTGAGGCCACACAAACATCTCAAAGCTTGTCACCTACAGAAAAATGTAAACACATTAAAAATGACTTTCCCAACATTTCCTTACTTCTGATACTCACCAGTGTCCCATTGCATCCTTCACACCACTTCTGCAGCTGTCATCTATACACCAACATAACAACAGACCCACAGCACGCCTCACTTACCCTGGCGGGGTTCCCCGACGTCGGGAAGCCCACAGCAGAAGTCTCAAAATGGGAAAAAGCCTCTCAACTGCCTGTTAACTACCTGTTAACAGGCAGTTAAGTGGCTATAATCCTCTTCCCGCCGCTAGGAGTCGGGTCCCTGCGCAAATCGGGGACCCGACTCCTGGGAAGATTGGTTGGAGGCGGGTTTGGAGCGGGTTCGGGACCCGCTCCCATTCCTTTCGACTTTCCCAGCAATCCCGCCTGCAAACCCACCTCCTCAGGGCTGGTAAAATCCAGCCCAAAGTATTTGTTTAATTTCTCTTCCATTTCCTTATTTCTCATTATATTTAATGCAGAGAAGCTTGAAGTGATTAATTTTGGTAGAAAGAATGAGAAGAGGCAATATAAACTAAATGATGCAATTTTATAGAGGGTGCAAGAACAGAGAGACCTGGGGGTATTCGTACAAAAGTCTTTGAAGGTGGCTGGACAAGTTGAGAAGGCTGAAAAATAAAGTATACAGGATCCTTGGCTTTATAAATAGAGGCATAAAGTACAAAAGCGAGGAACTTTTGCTAAACCTTTATAAAACACTGGTTAGGCCGCAGCCGGAGTATTGTGGCCAATTCTGGGCACCACACTTTAGGGAGGAAGGCAAGGCCTTAGAGAGGGTGCAGAAGAGATTTATTGAATGGTACCAGGGATGAAAGATTTCAGTTATTTGGAGAGACTAGAGAAACTGGTGTTGATCTCCTTAGAGCAGAGAAGGTTAAGAGGAGATTTGATAGAGGCGTTCAAAAATCTTGAAGGGTTTTGATAGAAGAAATAAGGAGAAACTTGTTTCTAGTGGCAGAAGGGTCAATAACCAGAGGGCACAGATTTAAGGTAATTGGCAAAAAAAAAACCTCCTTCCTTGCTGTATCATTCTATGATTCTAGGATTCTAGGAGGGCTTGGCCTGGGCCACCAGTAAAAGTGGAATAGTTTGACAGACAACACTTTGTGGTATTCTTGGCTCATCTACCTGGTAAATGGTATTGTAGGGCAGTCTTACCTTAACAGCTTCCTTCAGGTGTGCTATCTACTGTTCCCAGGTCATACAGGCAGTATCCACAGCATTGAGGCAGCCTACTATCTCCTGCCAGTCATGTTGTCATCTAGGGAGAGTGCCTTGCAAAACATTGCAGTCCTCTTTGCACTCATGTCATGCAGCTGCATTTAAACTTCACCAGTAGTCAGACAGGGGATTCATTGCCCACAGACTCTGTTTCTTCCTCCAATTTGTTTTGCAAATCATTTATTTTGCCCCATACAACCTATGGAAAGGCTGGAAACTATTTTATCCCCACATGGAGCCATATCTCTTTAAATCTGGCCTGCAACCCTTTAAGGGCTGATAAAATGCCAGATTCCCCCTCCCCACTCCTCTGTTGAGTTTCCAGTGCCAGACCTAATTCAAATTACAGCGAAATGGCAGAAATATTGAATAATTATTTTGCTTCAGTATTTACCAGGGAGACTAACAAGGTGGATGTGACATTAGAAGAGATCAAAAAGATATAAAGATATTTAAAATAGAAAGGAGGAGATAATTGATAAACTAACCAAACTTATTGCATCCACACATATTGAAAGAAGTTAGGGAAGAGATAGCAGAGGCACTATTACATATATGTAAAAATTCATTAGAAAAGGGAATAGTGCCAGAGGATTGGCAGACAGCTAATGTTATTCCTATATTTAAAAAAGGAGATAGAATAAGACCGGTGTTGTTCACCATTTACATAAACAATTTGGACTCAGGAATCAGAAGTACAATTGCAAAATTTGCGGACGACACCAAATTGGGAGGTATAGTCAATACTGAGGAAGACTGCGACAAATTACAGGAAGACACAAATAAAGTTGCACAATGGATATGTAATTGGCAAATGCATTTCAATATAGATAAGTGTGAGGTGGTGCATTTTGGTAGGAAGAATAAGGAGGTCACATACTCCTTGAAAAATAAGAGTCTAAATGGGGTAGAGGAGCAAAGGGATCTGAGGGTACAGATACACAAATCACTAAAAGTAGCGATTCAGGTTAATAAGGTCATAAAAAAGCAAGCAAAGCATTGGGATTCATTTCTAAAGGGATAGTATTGCAAAGCAGAAAGGTTATGTTAAACTTATATAGAACCTTGGTTAGACACACAGTTCTTGTCTTCATTCTATAAAAAGGATATCGAGGCACTGGAGAAGGTGCAAAAAAGATTTATAAGGATGATACCAGAACTGTGAGGTTATACCTATCAAGAAAGACTGAACAGGCTGGGGCTCTTTTGTCTAGCAAAGAGAAGGCTGAGGGGTGATCTGATAGAGGTGTTTAAAATTATGAAAGGACTTGATAGGGTAGGCGTAGAAAAAATGTTTCCACTTATAGGGAAGACCAGAACTAGAAAGAAAGACTTGCTTTTATATAGCGCTGTTCATGACCACTGAACATCCCAAAGCGCTTTACAGCCAATGAAGTACTTTTTGAAGTGTAGTCAGTGTTGTAATGTAGGAAATGCGGCATCCAATTTGCCACAAACAACAATGTGATAATGACTAGATTACCTGATTGAGGGATAAATATTGGCCAGGACACTGGGGATAACTCTGCTGCTCTTCTTCGAAATAGTGCCATGGGATCTTTTATGTCCACCTGAGAGAGCAGACAGGACCTTGGTTTAACAACGTATCTGAAAGACAGCCCCTCCGACAGTGCAGCACTCCACTGGAGTGTCCGCTTAGGTTTTTGTGCTCAAGTCTCTGGGACTTGAACCCACAACCTTCTGACTCAGAGGTGAGGGTGCTACCAACTGAGCCACAGCTGTAGCACTTCTTTACCCAGAGAATGGTTAGATTATGAGAAGGTCATGATGAGCCGCCTTCTTGAACCGTTGCAGTCCATGTGATGAAGGTAATATAGAAAGTTACAGCATGGAAGGAGGCCATTTCGGCCCATTGTGTCCGTGCTGTCCGTAATATGAGAACAACTGCACTTCAACAGTACATTAGAACGGGTTATGTTATTGGTTCCTTTTTTAAAATGAACTCACAGTTTCCTGTGACCTGACACAAAAAAAATGAGGGTTGGTATTCCTGTATTTTGGTAGGAATCAATCTGTAAGAAACAACGTCGGGAAGTGAGTGTCTGATGGCAGTGAAGAGGAATCAAATGTAAAAAATAATTCTTTAAAAACTTTTCATGTCAAAGGCCTTTCGTGAGTTATGGCTTCATGTTCTAGTCACTGACAGATAGGTGGGGAATGAATGTCTGTACAGGCGAAACCTTGGAGGAGGGAAAGAGGGTGAAACTGTGATAGCTGGTAATTGCTTTATCACCTCGTTATGTTCTCTTACTCCACCCCTTTCCCTCCCCCATAAACTTCCTTTTATTGAAGAAGCAAATAAGTATCTGGTATATATCTAGGGGTAAATACTAGAGTTACCTTCTTGTCTAATCTAATCGCAGTTTGACTACAGTCTCAATGTCAAAAAGCATTGTTAAATTAACATTTCTAAACATTTGCTAATAGCAAAACAAGGGAGCATCACTGACTATTGTTTTGCTAATGCTTAAGAGGATGTGCTAAAGACACATTTCACAGTGAGCTGTATAGTGCAGTGCTCGTTAACCACTGAGTATTCAGCATATCTTGAAAATGCTCCAAAGTCTAAACTGTCGCACTTATTCAAAAAGAAACTGATTACCTCATTTGGCCTCAGCTCAGGAATCTGAGGTCAATCAGGCACTTCCTCCTGATTGTGAAACCGCCCGGGTTATTCTGGCCCCTTTATATTATGAGTGGGGCAGCACTGCCATCAATTGCAGCCCTACTACCTCACAAATGCCTTGTAAACTTCCTGTTGTCTTTACATGAGTGGAAACTGCCTCAAGAGATTTTCCAGAGCTCATCTGGAGGCTGCCGTGTCACTGGTGGCAAATATAAATACTGTCACCATGTTTCCACCCCTGAGCAAGATGGAGTGCTCAGCCCAACCCGTACACGCCAGCAAGCAACTTCCAGCTCGCTGTCCTGTACAGGCCTTCCCCAGCTAGCAACGAATGTCCGTGACCAGCAAATAAAGGCACAATTCAGGATGTGTAAATGTGCAGGTGTTTGTTGCCACTGATGCTGTAGAATCCAACCCACACTGTAAAAACGGTAGATTTATTAAACTATTAATTGTCTGGATATGGGCGTCACTAGCAAGGCCGGCACTAATTGTCCATCCCTAGTTACCTAGAAGGTGGTGGGCCTTCTTCTTGAAGGTGCTCCCACAGTTCTGTTCGGTAGGGAGTTCCAGGACTTTGACCCAGCGACGATGAAAAAACTGTGATATATGTCCCATTCCACAGCAATGGCAATTACTGAGCCACATTTTACTAACATAAAAAGAGAAGATGCTGGAAATGCACAGCAAGTCCGTGAGCATCTGTCAGAGCAAGGAGATAAAGGCCTGGATTTTCCTTTCAGCGGCAGTGTTCTGGTGGGCAGGGCAGGTCTTCCCCCCACTTTGCCGACACTGCCTCGAGCTTGACCTCGACACAAAAGTGACAGTATATCTGGGGATTCAGGTGAGCAATCTGTTTCTCAAGCGCACTAACGTGAGAGGTACAAGACCACTTGCAGTAGTTAGTCTCAGAGTGATTCAAGTTTGTATTGGGTGCAGTGTAACTTCAGCCAGGTGTAAAGCAACATTTTAAAAACACCCAAGTCGTCCAACCTCCCTCCTGGGACTTTATAAAGTTTTTTTCTAATCCTTCTAATGTTTTGAGAAAGTCGGTGCTACTGTGTTCTCCTAACGTAAACAATGGCCACCAGGTGAACAGAGCACTGCAGGTACGGACAAGAATTCATGCACTAGCTGCTTCGTCATTGACCTCAGTGTGACCAAAGCGAATGCACCCATGGTAGTATAACTTGGGTTGCAAACTACAGATCCCAGTGTAGGCTGTATCTGTAGTATAACTTTATTTAGTATTTAAAGGTAAGGCTATATCTCAATCATAGATCACTGTGGGGATCTTACTAAGATTTTTCTATACTACATCCTTTGTCTTGGTGAGGAGTACATTTGATTCACAAATATGTATTCTTATAAATATTTGCGGCAGGGAAATTAAGGCAACAGGAACTGCTACTGTTGTCCCACAAAACAGGAAAAGGAGAACCCTACATTGCAAGTGACCTGTATGCTTGCACATTTTGAACATTTCGATTTTTCTTGGTCTATTGTTAAAACTCTATATAAATATGACACGATGTTGTTAAAAAAAAACTTTTCTCATCAAACTACAGCTTGGCTTTTGGTGAACAGTGTGGCAACCATCTGACACCAAGTGGCCATAATTGGGATATGCATCAGACGACACTTTCAGCAGCTGCTTTGTATTTTTTTTATTCGTTTATGGGATGTGGGCGTCGCTGGCAAGGCTAGCATTTATTGCCCATCCCTAATTGTCCTTGAGAAGGTGGTGGTGAGCCGCCTTCTTGAACCGCTGCAGTCCGTGTGGTGAAGGTACTCCCGCAGTGCTGTTAGGGAGGGAGTTCCAGTTGTGAGATTACTTGTAAAATACGGTTTCTGTAATTAAAATAATGTACTGCCAGATATAAATACAAATATAATACAATTTAATAAGTGCAAATAAATATAGACATAGATAGATGGAGAACTTTACATAGATTACTTATAATATGTATGTATTAAAATGGTGGGCTGAATTTTGCTGGCGTTCAGAGTGCGGGTTTGGAGGCGGGTCTGCTGTCAAAATCACAAAGATTGACAGCGGGTCGGTATCCCGCTGTAAACCCACCTCCTTGTCAGTTTCCCAAGTGTCAGGTCTGTCATCCCTGAACAGACCCGACACCAAGCGACGGGTCAGCCAATTTAGATAGTTTAAAGCTTATTAAAAGGTAATTAAGAACCATTTTCCCATGTACTTACCATTTTACCAGGTTTTCAACGAGGTTCCCGGAGAGCGACTATCACGTCAGGTAAGTATGTCGGGTTCTCAATGACTGTGGATTGCTGTGAATAGGTGAAAGCTGCAAAAGTGGTATAAAACCTACCATTTCACAGCTGTTCACTTCCCAATCTTAGAAGCTGGAACCCACTTTTGAGCTGTATGCACTTTTGAAGTGTTTGGAGTAATCTGTCTATCCACTTTCACCTCCTTGGAACAACCTATCTCAACATTGACAGATTACTTCTGTCATCTCAATCTCACCTGCCATCTATTCCATCAGCATCAGTGCCCTAGAAAAAATCTCACCTTGGTCCACAGAATCCCACCATGATCAGCCCCAACACCAGCATCACCGGGCACACCAGCAGCACCAACATCCACACCAACCTTCTCCGCAATTAACTGATGCTGCACTGGACACAGGGCATCATCACCTGTGCACATTGCTGCCCGGGATGCTAGCGATGGCCTCACCATGTCCAGATTAGCTTCACTTAACACTGTACACCCTGGCTGCCACATGATGCACTAGGTTGGCACCACCACACACCAGCACCATAAAGCATCCCTACAATGTCCAAGCCATTCCTTTCACACTCATCACCATTGGCAGGGGGGGGGGGGGCAACGTTATGTCTCACCATTCACTGGAACTCATTAACACACTTTCAAAGGTGCACACAAATCTGTCCAAGAAGGCAAAGTGGTGACAGTAAGGATTTCAATGCTTGACAACACATTAACAGAAAGTTTACACTACCATTGGCTAAAATACCCAAGTGCCTACCCTTGTATGTTGTTAGTTGGTATGATTGGACTAGGATGAGGGTGAGTGTGAGGGGTGGCTAGTGAGATGGGGAAGTGATAATGTAGATAGAGAGGGTAGGGTGGAAGTGCAAGGTGAGTTGGTGTGAGTAAGGATGTGCAGGAGTAGGGTAGGGAAGGCAGAGTGATGAGATGTGATGAGTGGCACAGCAGGATGAGGTTGAGTGTGGCTTTACAGTAAAGTTTCATGATCTACTGAGATCATTGAAAGGTTTGTGCCACTGCAGCCTGGTCCTCCTGACAACATCCCTGCTTGTGCCCTCCTGTGCAATGTGCAACCAGGCTGCATTGGTCATCCTGGGGAGGTCTCTTCCGCCCATTGGAAGGGAAGAGAACCTCCCTGCGTGCTGTGACTCCCTCCATAAACATATGGAGGGAATCATGGGAGAGCCTGGGTGCAGCCGTGCACCTTTGTGCAGTGCTGGTCAGTGTTTGCAGCACTTCAATGCTTCAGAACACTGACAGCGCAACTGTCAAAATGAATGTGGACATGGCCCCTTTAAGGAAACCAGCTGATGACACGTCATCAGATGACATCATCAGACCTGCTTAATTCTAATTGGCCAGGAACCTCGGAGAGCGGGTTTAACAAGCTCAATCAGGGAAATCACTTGGAGGAGGCGGGATGAAGACGGGTGCGGAGTTTGCAGCCGCTGTCTGCTCCGGCCGCACCGGCCAACATGTCTAAATGCATTAATACTCAGTAGGTCAGGCAGCATCTGTGGAGCGAGAAACAGAGTTAATGTTTCAGGTTGATGACTTTTCGTCAGAACTGGAAAAAGGTAAAGAACAGATGCATTTCCTGTTCATCACACTTTATTTTCTGTCGGTCACGTTTCAATGTCCAGTATGTTCAGGCACCACACTGAACAGCTACCTTGACTACACTTCCTCCCACCCTGCTTCCTGTAAGGACCCTATTCCATTCTCTCAGTTTCTCCATCTCCGTCGCATTTGTTCTGACGATGCCACCTTCCATACTAGTGCTTCCGATATGTCTTCCTTTTTCCTCAACCGAGGATTCCCCTCCACTGTGGTTGACATGGCCCTCGACCGTGTCCGTCCCATTTCTCGTACTTCTGCTCTCACCCCTTCCCCTCCCTCCCAGAACCACAATGGGTTCTCCTTGTCCTCACCTTCCACCCCACCAGCCTCCACATTCAATGGATCATCCTCCACCATTTCCGCCACCTCCAGCGTGATCCCACCACCAAACACATCTTCCCCTCCCCTTTAAACATTCCGAAGGAACCGTTCCCTCCGTGACACCCTGTTCCACTCATCAATCACCCCCAACACCTCATCCCATGGCATCTTCCTGTTCAAGCACAGGAGATGCAACACCTGCCCTTTTACCTCCTCCCTTCCCACTGTCCAGGGCCCCAAATACGCCTTCCATGTCAAACAGCGATTTATTTGTACTTCTTTTAATTTACTATACTGTATTCGCTGCTCACAATGCGGCCTCCTCTACATTGGGGAGGCCAAATGCAGATTGGGTGATCACTTTGCAGAACACCTCTGTTCAGTCTGGAAGCGTGACCCTGAGCTTCCAGTCACCTGTCATTTTCATTCTCCGCCCCAATCCCACGCTGACCTCTCTGTCCTCAGTCTCCGACACTGTTCCAATGAAGCTCAACGTAAGCCCGAGGACCATCCTACTCCAGGCCAGGGAAAAATATCTGGCCTCTTCTAGAACTAGCGTGAAGTATCAATTGGGAAGTGTTTAATTGATCACCCTGGGATTGGTAGTAGTCACTGGGGTGGTCTTTTTCATTTTTAAAAGGCTCCTGCTGGCCATGTTGTGTGCAGGCATTCCTTGTGTCCACCGTTGCTATGGTGGTAATGATGGAGATTTTGACCTATGACGTGCCGTCATTACCTGCTGATTTGGCTACACCAGCCCCTTTGTGGGCAGGGTCTTCCAACATTCGGCAGAATTGATGCTGGATGATCACTTAGAGCCACAAACTGGTGAAGACCCGGTGAGAAAATCCTCCCTACTCTGTCTGTCCGTATCACAGGCTTCCTTCTCTCAAATTTGATATTTGTAAAACATTAACAAATCACAATTGGATATGTGGGGCACTATACCAATCAGCCAGTACCAAGCAGGAATGAACCAACATTCAGTCAGCAACAGTAACCAATAAAATACAGCAGCAGGCAAACCAATCCAATAGGTCCAAACATTTAGTGAAGTTGGTTTGAGCCACCATTTTAAATCTGAAAATTTACAGGTAAAAAATTAACATTTATAACACAAGGAACCCACTAAAAATTAAATAATTGTAAATACAATACTCTGCCTGTACACTGTTCTTAAAGCCTCATAACAGTTTCTCCTTGAGGCATATTTGTGGTGGTTGCCCCTTTTCATGCTCTCTGTACAGTTTTTTCCATCATTTAATTATTCCCCAAACCTCCCCGCTACCACCACTACTTTCCCTAGGACAAACCTTTCCCCACGCTGTCTCTAGTGCTCCAATGTGGCTGCTGTTACAAAAGAAAATCAAAAGCCTGCCCAGATTGACTCATTCCAGTTGATAAATGAAAAATATAGATTTTTAAAGTCCACTCTGATTGCTCCATTTCACCCACTACCTTTAAAAACCTTCAAAAATCCAGCCTGGTTCCTCTATTGTGACCACTTTCGGATGAGACGTTAAACCAAGGCCCATCTGCTCTCTCAGGTGGATGTAAAAGAACCTATGGCAGGGGAGTTATCCCTGGTGTCTTGGCCAATATTTATCCCTCAACCAACATCACAAAAACAGATTATCTGGTCATTATCACATTTCTGTTTGTGGGAGCTTGCTGTGTGCAAATTGACTGCCACTTTTCTGAGATTACAACAGTGACTACACTTCAAAAAAAGTACTTCTTTGGTTGTAAAGTGCTTTGGGACACCCCGAGGTCGTGAAAGGCGCTGTAAAAATGCAAGTCTTTCTTTTTCTTTTTTTCACTGTATATATCAAAAATATCTTTTGAAAAGATGACCTTGAACATTCCATCGCAAGATCACGAGTGATGCTTTATTTCATTCCGAAATCACGTCTCTTGCGATCAAATCGCGAGAGTTAGCAATACTGGTACCATCTACATGATGCACTGTACATAAGAACATAAGAAATCGGAGCAGGAGTAGGCTATTCGACCCTTCGAGCCTGCTCTGCCATTCAATGAGATCATGGCTGATCTTCTGCCTCAACTCCAATCACCGGCCCTATCGCCATATCCCTTGATGCCCTTACTAGTCAGAAATCTATCGACTTCTGTTTTGAATATACCCAATGACTGAGCCTCCACAGCCCTCTAGGGTAGAGAATTCCAAAGATTCACCACCCTCTGTGTGAAGAAATTTCCTCTCATCTCAGTCCTGACTGGCCTACCCTGTATCCTGAGGCTCTGGCCCCTGGTTCTAAACTCCCCAGCCAAGGGAAACATTCTCCCAGCATCCACCCATCAAGCCCTGTAATAATTTTGTATGCTTCAATGAGATCCCCTCTCATTCTTCTGAATTCAAGAGAATACAGGCCTAGTTTACTCAATCTCTTCTCATACGACAGTCCCGCCATCCCAGGAATCAATCTCGTGAACCTTCGTTGCACTCCCTCTATGGCAAGTATATCCTTCCTTAGGTAAGGAGACCAAAATTGTACACAGTATTCCAGGTGTGGTCTCACCAAGGCCCTATATAATTGGAGTAAGACTTCTTTACTCCTGTACTCAATCCTCTTGTAATGAAGGCCAGCATACCATTTGCCTTCCTAATGGCTTGCTGCACCTGCAGATTCACTTTCAGTGACTCATGTACAAGGACACCCAGGTCCCTTTGAGCATCTGCATTCCCCAATCTTTCACCATTTAGGAAATACTCTGCCTTTCTGTTTTTTCTACCAAAGTGGATAACTTCACATTTATCCACATTATATTCCATCTGCCATGTTCTTGCCCACTCACTGAGCCTGTCGAGATCCCCTTCACATCCTCTTCGCAACTGACACTGCCACCTAGCTTTGTGTCATCAGCAAATTTGGAAATGTTACATTTAGTCCCCTCATCCAAATCATTAATATAGATTGTGACGAGCTGGGGCCCAAGCACCGATCCTTGCGGTACCCCACTAGTCACAGCCTGCCATCCTGAAAAAGACCCGTTTATCCCTACACTTTGTTTTCTGTCTGTTAACCAATTCTCAATCCATGCTAGTATATTACCCCCAATTCCATGTGCCCTAATTTTGTTCACCAACCTCTTGTGTGGGACCTTATTGAAGGCCTTCTGAAAATCCAAATCCAAATGTAGCAACTCGCCAAGCCTTCTTTAACAGCACGTCCCAAACCCACGGTCTCTACCACCTAGAAAGACAAGGGTAGCAGGTGCATGGGAACACCATCACCTCCAAGTTCCCCTCCAAGTCACACACCATCCTGACTTGGAAATATATTGCCATTCATTCATGGTCGCTGGGTCAAAATCCTGGAATTCCCTCCGTAACAGCACTGTGGGAGTACCTTCACCACGCGGACTGCAGTGGTTCAAGAAGGCTGCTCACCACCACCTTCTCAAGGGCAATTAGGGATGGGCAATAAATGCTGGCCTTGCCAGTGATGCTCACATCCCATGAGTGAATTAAGAAAAAGCACATCAAAACATGCTTCAAATATATGTGGATAGCTATATAATTCTGTATAGCTATCCACAGTTCCTAGTTTTCCTTCTTCTATACTTAATGTTGTACCAATCTTTTTTAAACTACTTTTCAATCATCCAGTCTCTTCTGTATATGTACCAAACGTCACATTCTTTCCCTCCAGTGCTTTCAAGCCCCAAGGCACCCAAACCTCAGGGCCCACTCCCTTCTATGCTGCCAAATCTCAGCATCCTCCATCCCTGCTGCTACCATACCTCAAGCCACCCACCCCAATATTAACAACTCAGGATTCCCTCCCCAGTGCTTCTAGACTCCAGGACACCCACCGCCCCACTGCTGCCACATGCATACACCCCACCCCCACTGCCACTGAACCCTGGAACTCTCCCAGTATTCCCAAACCCCAGCACTCCTCCCATTTCTGCCAAATCACAAGGAAACCCCACAGCTCTCGCCCCACTACTATCAACCCAAATAGCCTCCTCCACTATTAAGAAACTCTAGGATCCCTTCACTTCTGCAAAACTGCAGCATTCCCCTCCCCATTGCTCCTAAACCACATGCTCTGCTAAACCAAAACATCTCCCCAATCCTCCAAAATCCCAGGACCCCATTTCACTTCTCCCAGACCCCATGATTCTACCCCAGTTCTACCAAAGCCCAAGAGTACCCCAGAATCCTACCAAGGCCCCACACTATAACTAATCCTCAAAGCCTTCCCATTCCTATTAAACTCCATCACAAACACATTTATAATAATATACACCATTTATTTACCGTTTTCACAGAGAACTGGACTGAATTACACAATTCCTTCCCCAGAACACCAGTAAAAATATCTCACAAAACTTAGTTTTGGCGTGGTGACTGTCCCTTTAAATCCAGTCACAATACAAAAGGGGTTAGATTTTCCTTGCTGCCTAAAATTGGGTGGGGCTTAGGTGTCTAAAGGCACAGGGGCCAATGGTGAGGCGAAGGGAAGGGAAGGGAGATGCATAAGAGGCCAGAATCAGAAGAATGGAGAAGCCACAGACAGACATCAAAAGAAGATCCTGAAGCAAATGCTGATGAGGTTGAGGAGTGTGATGAAGCTGGTCCAGCACAATCTGTCACTACTACTAGGCAAACATTAATTATTGAGGCATTCTCCTGAGAGTCCCCAACTCCGCAATCATATACCGACCTTCCACCTTACTAACCTTCTTAATGCAACATCAATATTTATTAAAAACCTGTAAGTATACCTACACCTATTCTTCGCACTGCCCCTCCTATAACTAGGTGTCTGCTGTGCTCTATTACCTATCCCAGTTTTGCCAACCCCACTGCCTCATAAATCAGGAGACAAACTCTTAAAAATCATGAGATTTGGTATAGAAATCATGAGTTGCTATTATTTCCCGACCCGACCCTCGCTGACCTTTGCTCCCGGTCAGGAAGCGTATTTGGCCGTCACTAACCGATTATTGATATAAGAAATAGAAGCAGGGGTAGGTGGATCGGTGGCCCCGCTGTCGCATCACTCGCAGGCCGGCACCGCTCTGCTTTTGCCTGTTATTCTTTCAGGCACATAACCTCCTCCAGCCCTTCAACCCTCCGAGATCTCTGCGCTCCTCCAATTCGGGCCTCTTGCGCACTCCCGATTTTAATCGCTCCACCATTGACGGCAGTGCCTTCAGCTGCAAAGGCCCTAAGCTCTGGAACTCCCTCCCTAAACCTCTCCAACTCTCTACCTCTCTTTCCTCCTTTAAGATGCTCCTTAAAACCTATCTCTTTCAACAAGCTTCTGCCCTAATATCTCCATATGTATCTTGGTGTTAAATTTTGTTTGATAATGCTCCTGTGAAGCGCCTTGGGACGATTTACTATGTTAAAGGTGCTATATAAATACAAGTTTTTGTTGTTGTTGTATGCTGCCCACTGATCAAAATACATGGTTAACCTACTGTCAGATATCCCCAGCTACAAACTAGTTGCTATAGTCCTGGTTCCCTCTCATTCCCTGAAAATATCAGTCAATGATAAAGTTTCCACCAGACAGCTTTAATTTATAAGCCTTAAGAATCTCAGTTATATTGTTAACTACATTTTAAAATATCAATCACCATATTTTTTCCGCACATGTGCAAGTCGCGTATTTTTCATGTACGCGCAAATTGGCGTAATCCCGAGATTGAGGCGTTCCATCGTGAGATCACGAGTGATGCTTTATTTCACTCCGAAATCGCGTTTCTCGCGATGGATTCGCGAGAGTTGGCATTACTGCCAATGCCATCACTGCATACTACTCTGTGCCCAAACCCCCCCTGAAGAGACAATTGTATCTCCTTCCCTAGTCCATCCCAAATAACAACTTCCCTTTAAGAACAAGAGAATACACCTTTAAAGCAATGGAATCATTTTACCTCTGAGATTACCCTTCCAATTTAACAGGTTTAACGAGTTGCAAAGTAAATGCAATACCAGGAACAGCTCCTAATAGTTACTTTAAGAAATTAACTAAACTTTAATGATAACCAATTGGCATTCAGACAATGCAGGCTGGGAGTTGTAGTCCCCGCCCTGGTTGCTCTGCCAGCTGGCAGGGAGGACTTCATTTCCCAGATGAAGGAGGATTGGGAGCTGCAGCCCCATCCCGAGCTGCCCCGGTCGCTCCGAGGTGAGGTGAGGGACAATGTGGCTGAGGCTTCCTGGACTCGCTTTCTTGGGGCTGGGGTTCGGGTTACGGACTGGTCCGCACCGCTACTGCTACCAGCAGCAGCCACAGGCATGGAGGAAGTGGCAAAGAAAAAGGCTAGTTTCATGGCTGTGGATAACCATGTGCAAGTGAGCAAAACTTTCAATGAATGTATCAATGCATTTTGATTTACAGCAAAACTACCTTTAATTTGCACCAAGTCAACTTTATTAGGGTTTGATACCTCTCTCTCTCTCTCTCTCTCTCTACATCTTTCTCACATCTTTCTCCAGTTTCTCTCCGATCTCCCCTCATGACCTCTCTGCGCTCATCTTGTCTATGAGACCCACTTCCTGCTCCCTCGACCCTATTCCCACCAAACTACTGACCACCCAACTTCTTTTTCTGGCTTCCATGTTAGCTGACATTGTTAATGGTTCTCTCTCCTCAGGTACTGTCCCCCTCTCCCTCAAATCTGCCGTCATCACTCCTCTCCTCAAAATACCAACCCTTGATCCCTCCGTCCTTGCAAACTACCGCCCCATCTCCAACCTCCCTTTCTCTCCAAAGTCCTTGAATGTGCTGTTGCCTCCCAAATCTGTGCCCGTCTTTCCCGCACTTCCATGTTTGAATCCCTCCAATCAGGTTTCCGCCCTTGCCACAGTACCGAAACGGCTCTCATCAAAGTCACAAATGACATCCTTTGTGACTGTGACAATGATAAACTATCCCTCCTCGTCCTTCTTGACTTGTCTGCAGCCTTTGACACGGTTGACCACTTCATCCTCCGCCAACGCCTCTCCACCGTCGTCCAGCTGGGTGGGGCTGCACTCGCCTGCTTCCATTCTTATCTATCTAATCGTAGCCAGAGAATCACCTGCAACAGCTTCTCTTCCCGCTCTGGCATTTTTATCTCTGGTGTCCCCCAAGGATCTATCCTTGGCCCCTCCTATTTCTCATCTACATGTTGCCCCTTGGCGACATCATCCGAAAACACAGCGTCAGTTTCCACGTGTATGCTGACGACACCCAGCTCTACCTCACTACCACTTCTCTCGACCCCTCCACAGTCTCTAAATTGTCAGACTGCTTGTCCGACATCCAGTTCTGGATGAGCAGAAATTTTCTCCAATTAAATATTGGGAAGACCGAAGCCATTGTTTTCGGTCCCCACCACAAACTCCGTTCCCTAGCCACTGTCTCCATCCCTCTCCCTAACATCTGTCTGAGGTTGAACCACACAGTTCGCAACCTTGGTGTCATATTTGATCCTGAAATGAGCTTCTGACCACATATCTGCAGCATAACTAAGACTGTCTATTTCCACCTCCGTAACATCGCCTGTCTCCGCCCTTGCCTCAGCTCATCCGCTGCTGAAAACCTCATCCATGCCTTTGTTACCTCTAGACTTGACTATTCAAAGCACTCCTGGCTGGCCTCCCACATTCTACCCTACGTAAACTTGAGGCCATCCAAAACCCAGCTGCACGTGTCCTAACTCGCACCAAGTCCCGTTCACCCATCACCCCTGTGCTCGCTGACCTACATTGGCTCCATGTTAAGCAACGCCTCGATTTCAAAATTCTCATCCTTGTTTACAAATCCCTCCATGGCCTCATCCCTCCCTATCTCTGTGATTTCCTCAGCCCCACAACCCTCCAAGATATCTGCGCTCCTCTAATTCTGGCCTCTTGAGCATCCCTGATTATAATCGCTCAACCATTGGTGGCCGTGCCTTCTGTTGCCTAGGCCCTAAGCTCTGGAATTCCCTGCCTAAATCTCTCCACCTCTCTATCCTCCTTTAAGATGCTTCTTGAAACCTTTCTCTTTGACCAAGCTTTTGGTCACCTGCCCTAATTTCTCCTTATGTGGTTCGGTGTCAAATGTTTTGTCTTATAATACTCCTGTGCAGCGCCTTGGGACGTTTTACTATGTTAAAGGCGTTACATAAATACAAGTTGTTGTTGTTGTTGTACGGTCTTAACCTGCATGCCATCCAGTCCAGGGGGACAGGTGGGCGGGCGGGGGGTGGGGGGGGAATTTGGTAATGTGCTTCATAATAGTAGACCATTTACTTACCGAGATAAATTATCCCAGAAGAAGCTCAACCGTTTAACCCGCCCAATGACCCACGCTGCAATGGTGTCTGTGTCCAACGGTGCGCATGCACAGTATCTGGTACTATTCCAATGGGAGCGGGGGGAGAAAAACCAATGGCAATTGTGGGAGACAGAGTAGTATGGGACAAACCAACTCGCAGACTCCCTGAAATCTTCTCTGAGAACCCCCACTTGTCCCCAGCAGCCAATCATGACGAAGTTTAATACAGAGATAAAAAAATCATTATTTTTCTGAGGTGAATCACGAGTTGGGGTAAATTTTCATTAGAAATCGTGAGTCTCGCGATTAAATCGTAAGAATTGGCATTACTGCTATCCTCATGCTCCTTCTGGGCGCCTCCCTTGTGGCGAGAGCCCGACAAATCACTGGCACCCTACTGTTATCAGAAGGCTCCTGGGATTGAGGTGAGTCTCAAACTGCGTGTGCACTGGCCCCAGATGGGCCTACTTCAGGCTGCAACTCTTCCTCTGGGATGGCGGCAGTCTAGCCCTGCCTGCTTTCAGCCTTGCTCTAGCATGGCGTCTGATATAAGGAGCTGTGCTGCAAATGTCCAAGCGCTGTTATTCACTCCAAGGTTCAAAGGTTGATTGCATTCTCCCAATGTCTTTGATAAGAACCCAAGACATGCGGGTGGTGGACTCCTCCACATTTGCCCCCTTACATTGGCAGCTGCATGGAACGCTCCAATCTTTTGTGCTCTGGAATCACCCAGCATTCGAAAGCAGAGTCCGCAGATCTGGAATCCTGTTACCAGCACTATGGGGTCCTCCTCTTCCTCCGACACCTCCTCCCCATGTACCTGCTCACTTGTGCTCAGTGTTTCACCAACTGTGCTACCCTGAAACTCACTACCTATTTCCCCTGGGGTAGATGGACCTGGGCTGGTGCTTGGTGGATGAGAAGGGTGGTGGTGAGATGCCTGGAGATTGGTATTGTGAAGGACAGGTCTTGTTCTTCCTCTGTACCTGCAATTCCATAAAAGAGAAATTACATTTGAAGACTACATGCTGACAACTTCTGAGACCTTTAGGGTGGACGATTAGACAACAATCAAGCAGCTGCATAATTTCTTCTCTTGGAATGATGGCACTTTTAATTTTGTTTCTGAATTGTTAACCTGCCTCCTGTTTCCCCACCTCCGGTCTCCTCTTCCACATATCTCCCCTGAATTTGGAGGGCTCATTCCTCCTCAAATGGGGTCACCTGATGAATGGAAGCTGTGCCCCCTCTGATCACAGACGTCTGCCTATTACTGTGAGTAGCTTTCTGCATAGGCAAACATAGGCAACAATTGATTAGGTGTCAAATCCTGTGTGACAAGTGAAACCCCCGTTCACAAGCCTTTCCCTCGGTCATGCTAAGGGAGAAAGGTGAGGCATTCAGCTAAGGTTAGGGAGATTGGCTTGCCTGGTCTAAGGTGGGCATACTGAAGGTGGGCAAAGAGGGTTCTCAGTGACATCTGGGGGAGGGCTGTGCTAGGTATCAAAGTGAGGTGGTTGAGCCTGCGAGGGAGTGCAGAGCCTGTGCCAGACAATACTTCTTTCTGAGGTGTGACGGGAGAAGCAACAGGTGGTTCTCTCCCACCTTTGCCATAATGGTGAGAGTGTTAAATTTCCCCCCTCACATTGCTGACCACATTGATTGCCTGTGCCACCTCCTACCAGGCTCATCTCCCAGAGTCTTAATCATTTTCTTGCCCCTTGCTGGGAACAATTCGTCCATTCTCATTCCAACTTCCTGGAACATGTGCTCCATGCTGACATCGTCAAAGGACAGTGCACAAATACCCGATCCACTTGTTCCTGACATTGCTCTTTAAAGTTATTGACTTCCAAAATAAATGCTAAACAGCAAAAAAAAAACACCAGTTTCATCAACTTTATGCAATGCATGGAAACGAGTCGCCACAGCTCCTTCACTGCCTACAGACCTTTAAGGCCTTATACTACCCAAGTATTTCCTGCATGACAGGGTCTAGTACATTTCCAGTACCCTCCCCCAGTTTAGCGCACAGGTAACAGGTAAGATTTTGGGACCTGAAGAGAATGAGAGGTGCCCGCAAATGGGCTTCAGTGGACTTTCTGCTGCTGACCCAGGAAAGTCCAGCCCATTATTTATTACATATGATTACAGGCAACTATCGACTAGTTAGCCTAACATCTGTCATTGGGAAAATGCTGGAGTCCATCATTAAGGAAGTGGTAGCAGGACATTTAGAAAATCATAATATAGTCAAGCAGAGTCAGCATGGTTTTATGAAAGGGAAATCATGTTTGACAAATTTGTTGGAATTCTTTGAGGATGTAACAAGCAGGGTGGATAAAGGGGAACCAGTATTTGGATTTCCAGAAGGCATTCGATAAGGTGCCACATAAAAGGTTACTGCACAAGATAAGAGCTCACGGGGTTGGGGGTAATATATTAGCATGGATAGAGGATTGGCTAACTGACAGAAAACAGAGAGTCGGGATAAATGGGTCATTTTCAGGTTGGCAAACTGTAACTAGTGGGGTGCCGCAGGGATCAGTGCTAGGGCCTCAACTATTTACAATCTATATTAATGACTTAGATGAAGGGACTGAGTGTAATGTAGCCAAATTTGCTGATGATACAAAGATAGGTGGGAAAGCAAATTGTGTGGAGGTCGCAAAAAATCTCCAAAGGGATATAGATAGGCTAAGTGAGTGGGCAAAAATCTGGCAGATGGAGTTTAATGTGGGAAAATGCGAGGTTATCCACTTTGGTAGGAAAAATAAAAAAGCAAATTATTATTTAAATGAAGAGAGATTACAAAATGCTGAGGTACAGAGGGATCTGGTGGTCCTTGTACATGAATCACAAAACGTTAGCATGCAGGTTCAGCAAGTAATTAGGAAGGCAAATGGAATGTTGGCCTTTATTGCAAAGGGAATGGAGTATAAAAGTAGAGAAGTCCTGTTACAACTGTACAGGGCGTTGGTGAGACCACACTTGGAGTACTGCGTACAGTTTTGGTCTCCTTATTTAAGGAGGGATATACTTGCATTGGAGGCAGTTCAGAGAAGGTTCATTAGGTTGATTCCTGAGATGAAAGGGTTGTCTTATGAAGAAAGGTTGAGCAGGTTGGGCCTATACTCATTGGAGTTTAGAAGAATGAGAGGGGATCTTATTGAAACATATAAGATTCTGAAGTGGCTTGACAGGGTAGATGCAGAGAGGATGTTTCCCCTCGTGGGGGAATCTAGAACTAGGGGGCATAATTTCAGAATAAGGGGGCACCCTTTTAAATCGGAAATGAGCAGGAATTTCTTCACTCAGAGGGTTGTAAATCTTTGGAATTCTCTTCCCCAGAGAGTAGTGGAGGCTGGGTCATTGAATATATTTAAGGTGGAGATAGGCAGATTTTTGAAAGGTAAGGGAGTCAAGGGTTATGGGGAGCAGGCGGGGAAGTGGAGTTGAGGCCAAGATCAGATCAGCCATGATCTTATTGAATGGCGGAGCAGGCTCGAGGGGCCAAATGACCTACTCCTGCTCCTACGTCTTATGTTCTTATATACCAATATACCTGTGTTCTTATAAGATGCTAACTCTGACTTGCAGTGAGCAATGCCATGGGAGATTCACTAGTAATATATTACCAATAGTATGTCTATAGTCCAGATGTCACACTCCAGGTGTTATGCTCCAGCTGTCACACTCCAGACATTACACAGTCTATTGCAAATTTCTGTATCACACATAAACAGGAAAAGGAATGTCTGCAATGTCTTAATTGATCTTTATTGGGTAAAGCTGTAATGTCCCCAGTGCAATGAAATCAAAGTGTAACACTGTAACAGAAATGGTATTCTTCCATCCTCCACAGGATGGCGCTGTTCACTCTAAAAACAACATTATTATAACTCGGCCATTCTTGCTTGCTGTAGATGTGGAACCTTTCTCAGCCGGTTACAACAAACCCAGGTAAAGGATATAACATTTTTACCCTCTAATCACAAGCAATGCCACGGGAGATTCGCCGAGCTGGTAAAGCTGTCGTGCTCCCAGTCCATTAAAATCGGCGAGTAATTCTGTAACCGTAGGGCTGTAATGGTAACGATAACACTTGCTGTTCTTATTTGGGACATTTTTCTATGTTAAAGGTGCTATATAAATGCAAGTTGTTGTTGTTCTAATTTCCTCCACAGCTGGTGCTCCAACCTCTGAAGAAAATGACAAGAACACCCGCTATTCATATTTGCTCCAGAGATGGTGCAGCAAACTCTCTCAGCTCGTTTTTGAAAAGAGGTTAAAAGATAGATTAGCCTGGTTTTCCTCCGCTATGCAGCCTGAAATCGGGGAAAATTATGTGATGAGGCCTAACGCTGTATTCCTGTCTTGACCTCAATTTCCATGCTTACCACTGCTGCCTCCATTAACCCCAGGGACTGCCAGGAGAAGGGTAGCGACGGTAAGCACCTAAGTCACACGATGGAGGGACAGGGCCTAGTAATAGCCTCCTCTGCCTCCAGATAGACCCCATAGACTGACTTCTTTGGGTATCGATTCTCGGCTGAGTTCTAAAAAAAAATGCCACTCTTGCCCATTAAATTCCTGCTGCTTCTTCAGGTGGCAGTGGCAGGCTCCCTTGTTGTTGTGGGGATTCTGTCAGGAATCCACCCTACATGCCAAATGGGTCAGCGTTACAGTGGGGTCACAGCAGCAGTCAGAAGTCCTGCCCCACCAGAACAACAGCAACAACAACAATAACTTGTATTTATACAACGTCTTTAATGTAATAAAACGTCCCAAGGCGCTTCACAGGAGTGTTATCAAAAAAAAAAATTGACACCAAACCATATAAGGAGATGTTAGGACAGATGACCAAAAACTTGGTCGAACAGGTAGGTTTTAAGGAGTGTCTTAAAGGAGGAAAGAGAGGTAGAGAGGCAGAGAGATTTAGGGTGGGAATTCCAGAGCTTAGGACCTAGGCAGCTGAAGGTACAGCCACCAATGGTGGAGTGATTAAAATTGGGGATGTTCAAAAGTCCAGAATAGGTGGCGCGCAGAGGTCTAAGGGGATTATAGGGCTGGGGAGATTACAGAGATAAGGAGGGGTGAGGCCATGGAGGGATTTGAAAACAAGGATAAGAACTTTTTAAATTTTAAAAGAACAGGGGAAACCAGCTCACTATTTCTTCCTGCTGTGAACAAGGCTACAGGAGATTCATTTGTCATTGAAAAAAGTTATCCTGAGAAGCAGCATGTTGGTCAACCTCAACCACACCACTACCCCAGGTTCATGGTGGCCACTGATCAGCTGGAGGGCAGGTCTAATGCTTGCCACCAGATCATGAAAGCCCTGATAAAGTGTCTCCTGGAAGCATGCACTATGCACCTAAAGGCTGGAATGCAGGACTCTATCAAGTCTGTACCCCAGGGCCACCAGAGATGTAGTCTGTGCTTCCAAGGAGGAGGAGGCAATGACTTGTCCTGGGTCACTTCTGTGGGGGGGCGGTCTCAGACTCCAATAAAGTTGCTACGTGCTTCTGTGATGTCTACGATGAGGAAAAAGCTTCCCTGATGTTGCCACGTTTGAGGGTTGTAGACCTGTCATTTGCCACACATCCTGCGAGAGTGACCTCATGGCTGCAGGTAGGTGCTATTTTCTCCAAACATCCTTCTTCTCAGAGCAGGACCCATGATATCTGACTCTGCAGGCTCCTCTGCTACAGAAGTGTCAGCTGTGGCTCAGTTTGTAACATCCTCGCTTCTGAGTCAGAAGGTTGTGGGTCCAATTCCCACTCCAGAGACTTGAGCACGAAAATCCAGGCTGACACTCCAGTACCGAGGGAGTGCTGCGCTGTCGGAGGTGCCGTCTTTTGGATCAGATGTTAAACCAAGGCCCCATCTGCTCTCTCAGATGGACGTAAAAGATCCCATGGCACTATTTCGAAGAAGAGCAGCGGAGTTATCCCTGGTGTCCTGGCCAATATTTATCCCTCAACCAACAGCGCTAAAACAGATTATCAGTCATTATCACATTGCTGTTTGTGGGCGCTTGCTGTGTGCAAATTGGCTGCCGCGTTTCCTACATTACAACAGTGACTACACTCCAAAAAGTACATCAATGGCTGTAAAGCGCTTTGGGACGTCTGGTGGCCGTGAAAGGCACTATATAAATGCAAGTCTTTTTATAAAAGGCGTTATATAAATCCAAGTTCATTCTTCCTTTATCTCTGATGGATTGTACTGCAGCACACTGCCCAAATCAGAGCACATCATTAGATGATCAAGCAGCAGAATTGTATCCCAATGATTGGAAACCACAATGGCTCAGGTAATGAATGGCATGGGCATCATTCTATGTGTGCCCCGCTGCTGTGTTTGGATCCTTAATTGGGGATCTGAAGCCAGGGCAAAGGGTAGCCTTGGTCTCCAAGAGCCATGGGGACGTTCTTTCAGCACCTTCAAGCAATGTGATTGTTGTGGACTGATGAAGAAGGATTGCATTCAGGATGCTCCCCGGATAATGGACATTAACATGGAGGATGGCATTGTTGAGGTCACAAACCACTTGTAAATTAATGGGGTGGTATCCCTTCCTCTTGATGTATGCACTGGGATTATCGTGAGGAGCCCTGGTTCTACTTTGGTTCCATCTTCCACATTGGTTCCATCTATAAGGCTCTGGACTCTTGGAAATCCTAGCAGATAGTAAAAGTTCAGTGCCCTCTCCATAGAATTACATAGAATTTACAGCACAGGAACAGGCCATTCGGCTCAACTGGTCTATGCCAGTGCCAGTCCCACCCTATTTCATCTAACTCTATCAACATATCCTTCTAGTCCTTCTCCCTCGTGTGTTTATCTAGCTTCCCCTTAACTGCATCTATGCCATTTGCCTCACCTACTCCTTGTGGTAGTGGGTTCTACATTCTGACCACTCTCCGGGTAAAGAAGTTTCTCCTGAATTCCAGCTGCTGTTTTCTTTCCCCTGGGAAAGTGATAAGCATTTCCCCAGGTAAACATGGCATCAGTCACTTGCTTGATGCAGGAATGAACTGTAGATTGACTTATCTCTCCCTAAACCTCTCTGCCTCTCTACCTCTCGATTCTCCTTTAAGACGCTCTTTAGAGCCTACTCATTTGACCAAGCATTTGGTCATCTGCCCTAATATCCCCTTATGTGGCTTGGTGTCAAATTTTGTTTTATAATGCTCCTGTGAAGCGCCTTGGGACGTTTTACTATGTTAAAGGCGCAACTTAAATGCAAGTTGTTGTTGTTTCCTGGCAGATGTCCCCTGCAATGACCTGCTAGGATCCCATGGCATATAACCTTAAGCCTGTGGTGACCCTAATAACCAGAAGAGACACAAAAGGCATCAAGGGGTATGGGGAGAGAGCGGGAATATGGTATTGAGATAGAGGATCAGCCATGATCATATTGAATGGCGGAGCAGGCTCGAAGGGCCGAATGGCCTACTCCTGCTCCTATTTTTCTATGTTTCTATGTTTCTAAGAAGAGCTGACCCAGTCCTTATCACAACTGTTATTCAGGCTGTGGCAGACGGCATAGCTCAATCCGCAGTGAAGCAGAGACACTGCACTCAGGCCTCATCCGGCATGCCCAGGTAGAAGTGGCATGGTCTGTACACATGGGTTCTGGGGAGTGGCAGGTGCCCACATACCACCTGAGGTGTCTTTGGACCTGCAGTCTGTGAAGTGGTGGAAACCCAGTGGGTCCTAAACCCACCCCAAATTCCTGGCACCCCAGGGGCGATCCACTCGCCCCAGGCATTTTGGACAATAATTTTATTCAACAGCCAGTTTCTTCTTCATTTTAGTTGACCAAAACAACACACATCTCAACCTGAACAAAATTCCATGTAATTCATTACAAATTAAAAACATTCAAACCTTTTCAAAAACGTATTGAACAAACAGAAAGTTAAGAAGCCTTCTGTAACTGGAAAGACGATTGCTCAACGCCCACAAACAATAGCCTCAGTTCCATCAGATCAATTGATTTTTTTTTAAATCGGTTGAACACCTAGCTAAAATCGGTCAGTAGACTTACCTGCCAACGTCCCACGCCATTCCCACTGTCTTCTATTTTCACCCTGACTGCAATTTTAACTGGTGGCCTGAACAGGGAAGCCATTGTGACTTTCCCAGCAGCTGAAGCTAGCAGGAAGAGGATCCAGAGCCAGAAGGGGCCCAAACAGGAAAGTCTTTGTATTGTTTTTACTGTTTTGTGCTTTTCTGCGTCCCACAAGGAACAGTTTAGTCCTCCCCTGCCCAGGTTCCCTCCTTCTCGATCACGAAATCCTCCCGAATCCTCTCTGTGCAATTTACCTCAGTGCCAGTGACCATTCTTTCGGTTCAGACAGTGGCATCCTGTCACCCAACATCCCGTCTATTGACCAGCTGCTACTTCCCACCCACTTGGATAGGCAACTGACCATGAGTATGAGGCCCAGGAGTTAAAATAGCCAAGGTCAGGCGGGGTTGCCATTTGCCTCGCCCTCTCACCTGCCCGATTCCTGCTCCGGGTTAAAATCAGGCCTCAGGTGTAAAGTACATCAATACAGTTACCACAGGGCTAAAAAGATTCAATGCAAGTTGAGATCAAAGAGTGCGTGCAGAAGATCAGTCTGTTAGCACTGTCATTTGGATGTCACCTGACACCTTTCAAGCACTTGTGATCCTCTGGTATTATTAAAATTTGCAACCTAATAGAATAATAATTTCAAGGATGAGCCTCATTTGTTATTCAGATGTCAGTACCAAGGATTGCAGGCTACATTCACGACAGGGTGACCTTTCATCATCTAAGTCCTATGACATTTAGTTAATAAAGTATATGTTCTTACTCAGGGAAACAGGAGTACTTGGAAATGGTGGCAATTAAATTTATTATAGCCCCATTTACAATGTGCAGTTGACCTTTCCAGCCCAGAAAGTTTCCACGAGTAAAATGAACAGCTGTTGGC
The DNA here is from genome assembly GCA_030390025.1 of Squalus acanthias. NCBI lineage: Eukaryota > Metazoa > Chordata > Chondrichthyes > Squaliformes > Squalidae > Squalus > Squalus acanthias. The sequence goes on from CM059428.1 coordinate 74,640,206, forward strand.
TGTTCTCATCACTCCAACTTACTGATCTTTTAACACTGTATATTTCACAACTTTTGTCCTCTCAGTGCAATGACTAAATTATTACATCTGGATTCCCTCCATACCTTTCAATTAGGCAATGAAAATCTTGGGCTGTATTTTCCTCTGCTATTCTGCCTGAAATTGGGCAGGGTAGTGCCAGAAAAGGGGTAAAAACTGGTGGTGAGGCCTATTGCCGCGGTCTAAGCCTGATCTCAATTACTCTCCTCCCACCCGGCTGCCAGATGCTCCATGCCCACATGCAAATGCCAGTGGGGAGGCAGAGTCCAGCACGTCAACACATTTCCTTCCTTAACACTGCTGTCTCCGCCAATCCCACAGACTGCTGGGGGTAGCGGTAATCCTTGGGGTAGGGGTAATCCCTGGGGTAGGGGTAATCCCTGGGGTAGGGGTAGGAGTAATCCCTGGGGTAGGGGTAGCGGTAATCCTTGGGGTAGCGGTAATCCCTGGGGTAGCGGTAATCCCTGGGGTAGGGGTAGTGGTAATCCCTGGGGTAGCGGTAATCCCTGGGGTAGGGTAGGGGTAATCCCTGGGGTAGCGGTAGTGGTAATCCCTGGGGTAGGGGTAGCGGTAATCCTTAGGGTAGTGGTAATCCCTGGGGTAGGGGTAGTGGTAATCCTTGGGGTAGCGGTAATCCCTGGGGTAGGGGTAGTGGTAATCCTTGGGGTAGCGGTAATCCCTGGGGTAGGGGTAGGGGTAATCCCTGGGGTAGGGGTAGTGGTAATCCTTGGGGTAGCGGTAATCCCTGGGGTAGTGGTAGTGGTAATCCCTGGGGTAGCGGTAATCCCTGGGGTAGGGGTAGTGGTAATCCCTGGGGTAGGGGTAGTGGTAATCCCTGGGGTAGCGGTAATCCCTGGGGTAGCAGTAGTGGTAATCCCTGGGGTAGGGGTAGTGGTAATCCCTGGGGTAGTGGTAATCCCTGGGGTAGGGGTAGTGGTAATCCCTGGGGTAGTGGTAATCCCTGGGGTAGGGGTAGTGGTAATCCCTGGGGTAGGGGTAGTGGTAATCCCTGGGGTAGTGGTAGTGGTAATCCCTGGGGTAGCGGTAATCCCTGGGGTAGTGGTAATCCCTGGGGTAGCAGTAGCAGTAATCCCTGGGGTAGTGGTAGTGGTAATCCCTGGGGTAGCGGTAATCCCTGGGGTAGTGGTAATCCCTGGGGTAGTGGTAATCCCTGGGGTAGCAGTAGCAGTAATCCCTGGGGTAGGGGTAGTGGTAATCCCTGGGGTAGCGGTAGTGGTAATCCCTGGGGTAGCGGTAATCCCTGGGGTAGTGGTAATCCCTGGGGTAGGGGTAGTGGTAATCCCTCGGGTAGTGTAATCCCTGGGGTAGGGGTAATCCCTGGGGTAGGGGTAATCCCTGGGGTAGGGATAGTGGTAATCCTGGGGTAGTGGTAATCCCTGGGGTAGGGTAGTGGTAATCCCTGGGTAGGTAGTGGTAATCCCTGGGAGGGGTAGTGTAATCCCTGGGGTAGGGGTAGTGGTATCCCTGGGGTAGGTGTAGTGGTAATCCCTGGGGTAGCAGTAATCCCTGGGGTATGGGTAGTGGTAATCCCTGGGGTAGCGGTAATCCCTGGGGTAGGGGTAGTGGTAATCCCTGGGGTAGCGGTAATCCCTGGGGTAGCAGTAGCGGTAATCCCTGGGGTAGCGGTAGTGGTAATCCCTGGGGTAGCGGTAGCGGTAATCCCTGGGGTAGGGGTAGTGGTAATCCCTGGAGTAGGGGTAGTGGTAATCCCTGGGGTAGCGGTAGTGGTAATCCCTGGGGTAGTGGTAATCCCTGGGGTAGGGGTAGTGGTAATCCCTGGGGTAGCGGTAGTGGTAATCCCTGGGGTAGGGGTAGTGGTAATCCCTGGGGTAGGGGTAGTGGTAATCCCTGGGGTAGCGGTAGTAAACTCCCCGATGAACAATCGGACCAACTGGTACAAATAGAATTTACAAATGGTCACGTTAGTACCAGTAACAAGCAGCTGAATAGAAAAACTGATAACTACATTTACCACTATTGCTATTGAGTAGAGTTTGAGAGAGAGTGTGTAAGGTAGACTCAGATTGTTACTGTTGTGATCTCAGGTGAAGCAAGTACTGCCTTTAACCATTCCTAAAGAATTCAGATATTTTCAAAAAAGTTCAAGGTTTCTCTAAAATAAATAATCTTAACAACTAATACTTGAATCAAAAGATATCAAAGGCCTTGCTTTTCTTGATTTGGTATTTGGGTTACATAATTGTTTTATGTTACATGTCAGAATATTTACTCTTTGGACACTTCAGGAATCATTAGTCTACAATTATTAGCCTGAAATTTCCAATTATGTGCTGGTAACAAGGCACCTCAGCTGCCGCCAGTGCGTACTAGAAAAATTCATCATGTTGACTGTCGTTATTGGGCAGGATGGTTCAATATGCAGTTATTGTACAACTTGACATATTTAAATGGAAAGTATATTCTAGTGGATTGGCGGATATCAAGTATTAGAAATGGAGATACCTGGGCATTTATTAGTGTCTTGCAATCAGCAGTCAGCCCCAGGACAATGCTGCAGGCATTCCTCAGGGCAGCATCCTAGGCCCAACTATCTTTCTCTGCTTCATCAATGACCTTCCCTTCATCAAGGTCAGAAGTGGGGATGTTCGCTGATGATTGTGCAGTGTTCAGCTCCAATTCTTCCGATACTGAAGCAGTCCATGCCCGCATGCAGCAAGACCTGGACACATCCAGGCTTGGGCTGATAAGTGGCAATTAATATTTGTATCACACAAGTGCCAAACAATAACCATCTCCAACAAAAGAGAGCCAAACCACTTCCCCATGACATTTAACAGCATTACCATCGCCGAATCCCCCACCATCAACATCCTGGGGTTCACCTGAAACTTAACGGAACCAGCCTTATGAATGCCGTGGCCACTAGAGCAGGTCAGAGGCTAGGTATTCTGCAGCGAGTGACTCATCTCCTCATTCCCCAAAGCCTTTCCACCACCTACAAGCCACAAGTCAGGAGTGTGATGGAATACACTTCACTTGCCTGGATTGGTGCAGCTCCAACAACACTCAAGAAGCTCAACACTATCTAAGACAAATCAGCCCACTTGAACAGCACCCCATCGACCACCTTAAACATTCATTCCCTCCACCACCGGCGTACCGTGGCTACAGTGTGTACCATCTACAGGATGCACTGCAGCAACTCGCCAAGGCTTCTTCGGCAGCACCTCCCAAACCTGTGACCTCCACCACCTAGAAGGACAACAGCAGCAGGTGCATGGGAACACCATCACCTCCAAGTTTCCCTCCAAGTCACACACCATCCTGACTTGGAAGTATATCGCTGTTCCTTCATCGTCGCTGGGTCAAAATCCTGGAACTCCCTCCCTAACAGCACTGTGGGAGTACCTTCACCACACGGACTGCAGCGGTTCAAGAAGGTGGCTGCTCAGCACCACCTTCTCAATGGCAACTAGGGATGGGCAATAAATGCCGGCCTTATCAGTGAATGCCCACATCCCGAGAATGAATAAAGATAAACAGTTATTACCCTGGTTTAGAACTGCTGTTTAGAGGTAGCCTGAAAGGAGGCATTCTGTATAAATTTTCCCCTGGTGACATCATGAAGTTCTACTCCAGAGAGCGGATGAATGGGGACTGGTGGCCTCAGACAGCTAATTCCATTCACAATGTCATTTCACATCAAACTCCATCACAATAAACAATAAATGAGCTGTAATACTGGCTTCAGCTTTAAACCATACTCAACAGCAAGAATTTGGAAGGGCTTGTAATTGCATCCACTGGCTGGCCGGCACAAGCTGAGTGCCACAACATGTAGGCCCGAGGCCCAAGAGAAACTGGGCCAAGGGCCTCATTTAAATTAGACCAGTGAGCTGCAGACACCTACTGAGCGTCCCCAGGCAGCTCGCCAACGAAGCGGACATTAATGTTGGGCCTCTGCAATGTTGGCATTGCCCGGGAGGGGGAGTGACCACAACCCATGTGGAGTCAGGAGAGTAATCCTGCTCCTCCTGGTAAAAACTTACCTCTTGTTGGCGGCTGCAGGGGCCGCTAAATAATCTAAGCTGGACAGGCCTGGTGCTTTCCACACTCATTGCTGATGAATTTTGAAAAGGTGTCCTTTAACAGGCGACATGTCCTAATTTACATATTCAAGGGGCGGCAGACACCCAAAAATTGCCCCCACGAATTTAGCAATGGCCTGCGCAGATTGGGGCAGGTCATATAAACTGGAAACTTGCAAGGGATATCAAAATCAACACAATTATATTAGGAAAAAGAGGGTGAACAGGAGCAATGTGGGCCCCTTGAATACTGATAATGGTGATATTATAAATGAAAATAAGGAAATGCCGGACATGTTGCATAATTACTTTACATCAGTATTTACAGTAGAGGAAGAAGTTAGCATGCCAGACAGCCCAAGGAAATTAAAATTGAATCAGGGACAGGAACTCAATAAAATTAACATAAGAACATAAAAAATACCAGCAGGAGTAGGCCATTTGGCACCTCGAGTCTGCTCCACCATTCAATAAGATCATGGCTGATCTTCTACCTCAACTCCACTTTCCTGCATGATCCCCATATCCCTTGATTCCCTTAATATCCAAAAATCTATTGATCTCTGTCTTAAATATACTCAACGACTGAGTCGCCACAGCCCTCTGGGATAGAGAATTCCAAAGATTCACCACCCTCTGAGTGAAGAAATGTCTCCTCATCTCAGTCTTAAATGGCCGACCCCTTATTCTGAGACTGTGACCCCTGGTTCTAGACTCCCAGCCAGGGGAAACATCCTCCCTGCATCTACCCTGTCAAGCCCTGTAAGAATTGTGTATGTTTCAATGAGATCACCCCTCATTCTTCTAAACTCTGGAGAATATAGGCCTAGTCTACTCAATCTCTCCTAATAGGACAATCCCCCCATCCCAGGAATCAATCTGGTGAACCTTTGTTGCACTCCCTCTATGGCAAGTATATCCTTCCTTAGGTAAGGAGACCAAAACTGTATGCAATACTCCAGGTGTGGTCTCACCAGGGCCCTATATAATTGCAGTAAGACATCTTTACTCTTATACTCAAATCCTTTTGTAATAAAGGCCAACATACCATTTGCTTTTCTAATTGCTTGCTGTACCTGCATGTTAACTTTCAAGGACACCCAGGTCCCTCTGAACACCAACATTTCCTGATCTCTCACCATTTAATAAATACTCTGCTTTTCTATTTTTCCTACCAAGTGGATAACTTCACATTTCTCCACATTATATTCTATTTGCCATGTTCTTGCCCACTCACTTAGCCTGTCTATATCCCCTTGAAGCCTCTTTGCATCCTCCTCACAACTTACATTCCCACCTAGCTTTGTATCATCAGCAAACTTGGATATATTACATTTGGCCCCCTCATCCAAATCATTGATGTAGATTGTGAATAGCTGAGGCCCAAGCACTGATCCTTGTGGTACCCCACGAGTTACAGCCTGCCAACCCGAAATGACCTGTTTATTTCTACTCTCTCTTTTCTGCCCGTTAATCAATCCTCTATCCATGCTAATATATTACCCCCAATTCCATGAGCCCTAATTTTGTTTAAAAACTTCTTGTGTGGCACCTTATCGAATGCCTTCTGAAAATCCAAATACACCACATCCACTGGTTCCCCCTTATCTATTCTGCTAGTTACAATCTCAAAAAACTCCAACAGATTCATCAAACATGATTTCCCTTTCATAAATCCGTGTTGACTCTGCCCAATCCTATTATTATTTTCAAAGTGCCCTGCTACCACATCCTTAATAATAGATTCTAGCATTTTCCCTACTACTGATGTCAGGCTAACTGGTCTGTAGTTCCCCGTTTTCTCCCTCCCTCCTTTTTTAAATAGTGGGGTTACATTTTCTACCTTCCAATCCACGGGAACCATTCTAGAATCTATGGAACTTTGGAAGATGTCAACCAATGCATCCACTATCTCTATAGCCACCTCTATTAAAACCCTAGGGTGTAGGCCATCAGGACCAGGGGATATATTGGCTTTCAGTCCCATTAATTTCTCCAGTATTTTTACTAATGCTAATTTCTTTCAGTTCCTCATTCTCGCTAGACCCTTGGTTCTCCATTATTTCCAGGAGTTTTTTTGCATCTTCTTCCGTGAAGACAGACACATTTGTTTAATTTTGCTGCCATTTCCTTATTCCCCATTATAATTTCTCCTGTCTCAGCCTGTAAGGGACCCACATTGACTTTCACTAATCTTTTCCTTTTTACATACCTATAGAAGCTTTTACAATCTGTTTTAATGTCTCTCGCTATTTTACTCTCGTGTTCTATTTTCCCTTTCTTTATCAATTTCTTGGTCTTCCTTTGCTGAATTCTAAAATTCTCCCAATCCTCAGGATTACTACTCTTTTTGGCAACATTATAAGCCTCTTCCTTTAATCTAATCCTATCTTTAATTTCTCTTGTTAGCCACTGTTGAACCATTTTTCCCATGGTGTTTTTAATCCTTAAGGGAATGTATATTCATTGCAAATTATGAATTATTTCTTTAAATGTTTGCCATTGCTTTTCTACTGTCATATCTTTTAATCTAGTTTCCCAATGTACCTTAGCCAACTCGCCTTTCATACCTACGTAGTTTGCTTTATTCAGGTTTAGGACCCTAGTTTCAGACTTAACTAAATCACTCTCAAACTCAACATAAAATTCTATCATATTATGATCACTGCTCCCCAGAGGCTCCTTTACTACAAGGTTATTAATTAACCCTGTCTCATTGCACAGTACTAGGTCTAAAATAGCAAATTCCCTTGTAGGTTCCTTGACATACTGATCTAGAAAACTATCTTGAATGTATTCCATGAACTCTTCCTCTGCAGTATTTCTGCAAATTTGGTTTGCCCAGTCTATGTGAAAGTCAAAGTCCCCCATGATTACTGTATTACCCTTGTTACATGCATCTCTAATTTCCTGATTTATACTCTGCCCTACATTACAACTACTGTTTGGGGGCCTATAGACTACTCCCACTAGTGTTTTCTGCCCCTTGTTGTTTCTTCACTCCAGCCAAACTTATTCTACATTTTGTTTTTCTGAGCCAAGATCCTTTCTCTCTACTGTCTTTATTCCCTCCTTTATTATCAGAGCTACCCCTCCTCCTTTTCCATTCTACCTGTCTCTTCTAAAAGTCAAATATCCTGGAATATTTAGTTTCCCAATCTTGGTCAGTCTACAACCATGTCTCTGCAATGGCTATTAAATCAAACCCATTTATTTCTATCTGCGCTATTAATTCATCTACTTTGTTGCGAATGCTTCATGCATTCAGATATAGTACCTTTAGCTTTAACTTTTCTCTACTTTTCCCTGATGTCACTTTAGTCACGAATGCCCTATTACCTTTATTAATCTTTCTGTCCCTTCCTGTCCCACTCTGCTTATCTTTACCCAGATCACTACTCTGCTCTACAGCCTTGAGATTTCTCGTACTGCTTTTGAATTTACCCTTTCCTGAATCCTTTCCCCCACCTTCATTAGTTTAAAGCCCTATCTACTGCCCTAGTTATTTAATTCGTCCCAGTCTGGTTTAAGTGGAGCCCATCCCCACAGAACAGCTCCCTCTTTCCCCAGTACTGGTGCCAGTGCCCCATGAATTGAAACCCCTGCCTCCCATAACGTAAGCAAAATAATAGTAATGAAGAAATTAATGGCACTGAAGAGAAACAAATCCCCAGGACCAGATGGTTTCCATCCCAGGGTTTTAAAGGAAGTAGGTGAACACAATGTAAATGCCCGAACTGTAATTTTCCAAAGTTCTCTCGATTCAGGAACTGTTCCTTCAGATTGGAAAATTGTATGTCACTCCGCTCTTTATGAAAGGTGAGAGAGGGAAACCAGGGAATTATAGATCAGTTAGCCTAATATCTGTTGTCGGGAAATTACTGGAGTCTATAATTAAGGATAGGGTGACTGAACACCTTGAAATTTTAAGATGATCAGAGAGAGCCAGCATGGATTTGTGAAAGGTAGGTCATGCCTGACAAACCTGATTAAATTTTTTGAAGAGGTGACTAAAGTAGTGGACAAGGTAATGTTATTTATATGGACTTCCAGAAGGTATTTGATAAAGTCCCTCGTAAGAGACTGTTAGCTAAAGTTGAAGCTCATGGAATTGAAGGCTGGTTAGGAAATTGGATAAGCAGCAGGAGACAGAGGCCTACATATTTGATATCGGTAAAAACCTACCGGTGCCATTGCGGGCCAGTGTTAATGGCTGCTGAAAATGATGGCGATGGCAGGACCGGTAAATTGACGCTGGTGGCTAATTAACATTAGCCCAGCACAAACCTTACTGTGCAACGCCATTCTGGTGGTATTAGTCCTGGCAGGAGGCCACAATGTAGCGTGGCTGTAGCGTCATTGCAGCAAGAACAGCCTTCTCTTTAAGCAAGGCTATCATTTCAGAAAGCAGTTTGGTCCCTTAAAGGGGAGCTGCCTACTGAAATGAAAAAATAAAAATCAAGTAAAAATAGGCAGTTTTTAGCCCTTACAGCTTAACTGCCTACTGAAAAAAATTTAACATTAAAAAGAATTCCAAAATGGCAGTCTTCAGCTCTTAAAGCTGAATTGCCTTCCATACCTAAAAAATGCTAAACGTCCTTCAGCATTAATACAAATGGCTCAGCAAGCCAGGGAAGGGCACCCAGGGTCTCGCATGCAGCACTCCAGCTTTGTGCAGGGGGTCAACACTAGAAGAGAGGTCCTTTGCCCACAGGAGCCAGGAGGCCCTCCAGAAAGAAGGATGTGGGACCGGATCACCAAGGCCGTCACTGCCAGCAGTGTCACCTCCACGACCTGGCTCCAGTGCCCAAAGAAGCTTCATGATCTCAGACTAGTGGTCAAGGTCAGTGAATGCATCTTCAAAAGCCGTCTCTTACCAACTGAACAACCTGCCTCACACACTGCTCATTGCACGACTCCTCCCGCCCCAACACTCACCTACCAACAATCTGTACCAAACACGAGGCACATCTTCCATTCCTAGCTTCACCTCACCCCCTTGGAGGAGACGGTACTGGCCATTCTTGGCAGGTGCATTGCTGAGCCCTTGGCCAACGGCTGGGCTGAAAGGATACAAGATGCTGGTATCCTCATATATTATCCTCCTTCTCACATGCACCTCTTGCTTTCCCACCCTCCCCTCACAACAACTCCACCCTTGTGCCTTCCTCATTTCACACACCCAAGAAATGCAGCCTGCCCAGCCAGTGGTTGACCAATAAAAGGGAGAGGAGAGTGAAGAATAAGAAGAAGACTGTCACTCAATTTGACACTCCCAGCCACCAGCTCCTCAAGGTCTACCAGCAAGGTCATTTGCAGTGTCCCCCACTGAAAGTCCGCTGCCTTCCACCAGCCATGCTGCAGCCACTGGGGTAGCACTTCATAGGCAAAGGCACATGAAAGACAGGCACTAAGGGAATGCACAAGGGTGGTGAGTTGATTTCTTGATGTCATATTGGATGGATAGAGGTATAAAGTTGGATTGGAAAGTTTACTTTGTGGTGACTTTTATTTCAGCATTATGGCCAAGAGGACACTGTAATGGTCAGTAATAGAGAGAAGGTAAGGTGTGGGACAAACGTTGAAAGGGGAATTGGGGTTATGGTTACTGGTACCACAGGCGGATGATTCCATCCCAGATATCCCAGCCAGAAAGGGGCTGTCTGGGTTGCATTCTTCCTTCTGCTTCCTCCTCTTCTGCATCTTCCTCTTCCCTCTGTGAGCAGATGCTGTAAATCTGAAATAAAAGCAGAAAATGCTGGAAATACTCAGCAGGTCAGGCAGCATCTCAACCTGAGACGTGAACTCTGTTTCTCTCTCCATGGATGCTGCCTGACCTGCTGAGTATTTCCACCATTTTCTGTCTTCTCAGAGGCCTTCCTTTACCATCCAAGGCCTTGCAAGCATCCAGCAGCACTCCCTGCACTCTTTAAAAACTTTTAACATGTATTGCATCAAGCCACGACTTCAATAAAATAAAAAAAACCAGTCAAAAGCTTAAATGCAAACTTACCTGAAAGATGTGTGTGTCCCTTTAAGAAGTGATGACAGCGTCTCTGTCAATCTGCTGCACGCTCGCATTTCAGTGCGAGCTTAGGACCCAGCACTGAACTCAGCGCTAAGGTCGAAGTTCGCAGAGCATGACATTAAGTCGGTGTTGCATGCTGACTGACATCATGCTCTCCCCATATGCATCCCCAGGGCCAGCGTTGCTATGGGCAGCGCTAAGGCCCTCACCAAAATGGTGGCCACTGAGTCCCGCACTAGAGAAGGGCAATAGAGTGGCAGCCACCATTTTTCACCAGGATTCTAGCGCTAATGGGTGGCGGTAAGTAACCTAATTTCTGGGCCAGATAGTAGGGATAATGGGCAGGTACTCTAATTGGCAGGATGTGACTAGTGACATCCCACAGGGATCGGTGTTGGGGCGTCAACTATTCACCGTATTTATTAACGACTTAGATGATGGCATAGAGAGCCACATATCCAAGTTTGCCAATAACACAAAAATAGACGGCATTGTAAGCAGTGTAGATGGAAGCATAAAATTACAAAGAGATATTAATAGATTCATTGAACGGTCAAAGCTAGCAAATGGATTTCAATATAGGCAAGTGTGAGATCTTCCATTTTCGACCTAAAAAGGATAGATCAGTGTTCTTTTTAAATGATAAAAAGCTAGAAACAGTGGAGGTCCAAAGAGACTTAGAGGTCCATGTACATAGATCGTTAAAATATCATGGACAGGTACAGAAAATAATCAAAAAGGCTAATGGAATATCTAGAGGACTAGAATACAAGGGCAAAAAAGTTATGCTGCAGCTATACAAAGCCCTGGTTAGACCATACTTGGAATACTGTGTTCAGTTCTGGGCACCACATCTTAGGAAGGATATATTGGCCTTGGAGGGAGTACAGCATAGATTTACTAGAATGATACCTGGACTCCAAGGGTTAAATTACGAGGAGATGTTACACAAACTAGGGTTGTATTCCCTGGAATTTAGAAGGTTAAGGGGTGATTTGATTGACGTTTTCAGGCTATTAAGGGGAACAGATAGGGTAGATAGAGAGAAACTATTTCCACTGGTTGGGGATTCTAGGACAAGGGGCCAGACCTTTCAGGAGTGAAATTGGGAAACACATCTACACACAAAGGGTAGTAGAAGTTTGGAACTCTCTTCGCAAACGGCAGTTGATGCTAGATCAATTGTTCATTTTAAATCTGAGATTGATATATTTCTGTTAACCAAAGGTATTAAGGGATAATGGGCAAAGGCGGGTAAATGGAGTTAGGTCACAGATCAGCCATGATCTCATTGAATGGCAGAACAGGCTCGAGGGGCTAAATAGCCTACTCCTGTTCCTATGTGTGCGCCCATTTTACGCCCAAAAAACAGGCGCAACGCATACCAATTTCTACCCAGAAATCCCTAAAATTATATTGGCCCTGAAATTGGGCAGAGTTCTACCAGTGTCCCGTTGCAACTCTGGCGAGAGACCAGCTGAACCCCCAGTAAAAAGGCATAAATGGCGTTTTCAGCCACTCATGCTGTTTCCCTGGGGTTTCTGCCAGGGCTACAGCGGGAGACTCTTAGAATCACACAGGATTTCAGGGTCATCTGTAAAATAGCAAATGCAAGGAGAGAGCTAAAGGCTGTAAACCACTCTCATGCTTCAAATGATAATCATAGACCATTTAACCTTTGCTGTTGCAGCTTGTCATGTTACCAAAGCCTGAACATTGGATTGGAGCCATGTAACTCTCTCCTGCCTATCTCTGATATTCTATATATAACCATATTCAGAGAACTGTCTTTTCCAAGCCATTTTTTTCCTTCAAGCATTCCTTATTGCTCTGAACACCTCATTTTAAGCCTTTATTCATTGGATCACAAATCATTTTTTTTATCAGTTGAGCAGTGTTACCAGCCATATACCAAGAAATGTATTTCTATTTTGTGATTAGCTTCCTTTTTTGTTTCCCTGCAATTGTTTTGAAACTGCACTAAGAATGGGTCTCCTACACAAAAATGACATATTAGCCTCGACATTCTGACAACTCAGTTGGCACAGGCTGTGATTGACAAGAGAGACTGCAATTGAGTTGTGCCATATGCTGTAAAGTTAGCTACAGCCAAACTCATTCACAAACATGACACTGCCAGTGGCTGTGAAGATCACAACAACCTTTAACTTTGATGCCTGCAGATCATTCCAGGGTGCATTGGTGACATTACCCACATTAGCTAACTCGTAGTACATAGATTTATTAAGCCAATTACATCAATTTCATTTTCCTCCCTTGGACAACTGGCAGCAACAGGCGGGCGTTGTGCAATGTTACCGAATGGCAGGATTTCCAAAGATCCAAGGGGGTATAGACCTCATCCATATTGCATTATGAGCTCCACTGCAGAATGCCACTACATACATGAATCAGAAATGTTCAACTCAGTTGCAACCTTCAGCACTGGATTCTGCAAGTCAATGGTCCTTTCTCAGGCACCTGTTACAATCATTTTAAGGCAGCCTATGGTCCTACTAAGTCTCAGGATGGCTCCTGGGTAGTCAGGTAATCCTTTGCAACAATTTCTAAAGGCAACTCCACAATACCCCAGGACACCAGCTGAACATAAGTGCTCGCATTCACTCAAGTCATCATCGAGCATACCATTGGCATGGGAAAATATTGCTTCTGATTCCTGGACAGATCTGAGGGCATCATGTGTTACAACCCAGCTAAGGTTTCTAGGATTGTGATATCGTGCTGCATGCTGCACAACTTCACTCTGAGAGGAACATCATCCTGGAGACCCAGTGGGAGAAAGGCCCCCAGGGACAGCAAACAGTCCACCAAGATGAGCAGGAAGAAACTGAAGAGGTTGCAAAACAGAATCTGATGCTGGCTGCAAAAGCTATTCAGCAAGCTGTGATACAGGAGATCACCTCTTCCTTTTTAGTGTACCCACTGCATTAATAGTTATTTTGACACTTTGAAATGTGACATCTGAAATATGAAGGATGCAGCTCAAAACATACATATATATTATAAAAGTCTTGTGCATGGCAGGTATTTCCTGTATGCATTAATTTTACTTCCACACTTTTATAATGGAAAAAATCCATGTAAAGATTTATAATGAAAACATCTTATTTCAACATATCATGGTCACATTTTATCAAAGTAGCCATCAATGGTGATATTATATTCTTGGAAAGTTTCATGCCTATCAAAGGAGGATGTAAGAAAAACTTGAGAAGAAACATTGCTTGAGCTACTTTAGAGGAAAGGAGATAAAATGTGTTTGAAGCTAGTGTCCAATCGACAATTTGTTATGGTGTTTGATGGCTGATCCCTAGTAAAAGAAAGAAAGGCTTGCATTTATATAGCACCTTTCACAACCACCAGACGTCTCAAAGCGCTTTACAGCCAATGAAGTACAGTCGCTGTTGTAATGTGGGACATGCAGCAGCCAATTTGCACACTGCAATGTCCCACAAACAGCAATGTGACAATGACCAGATAATCTGTTTTTGCTATGTTGGTTGAGGGATAAATATTGGTCAGGACACTGGGGATAACTCCCCTGCTCTTCTTCGAAATAGTGCCATGGGATCTTTTACATCCACCTGAAAGTAGCAGACAGGGCTTGGTTTAATGTCTCATCCGAAAGACGGCACCTCCAACAGTGCAGCGCTCCCTCAGCACTGCATTGGGGTGTCAGCCTAGCTTTATGTGCTCAAGTCCCTGGCGTGGGATTTGAACTCACAACCTTCTGACTCAAAGATGAGTATGCTATCAACTGAGCCACAGCTGACACTGACCAGAGCTCAGGATGGGTGCTTTTCAGATGGGCTGTGCACCAGAACATTAGGTATCAGCTGGGTATCCAGAATGACTAGCACTGAAGTAATGAGAAGGAGTGGCCTGCATGCTATGACAAGAAGATTTTGATCATAAAAGCATGTGTGCTGTATGGATGAACATCAGTAACCTCAAAAGGTGATGGAATTGATCCAGCTTGGAAAAGGCCAAGAAGAAGGACAAATATGAATGGCAGAGTGACAATGGTCAAGCAACTGAGAAAGCTGGCAGAGGACAGACTGCAATGGTGCCGCACCTGTAGTCACCCGAGTTATGATGATTACTAACTGATTGAATATGGTAGCCCTTTTTGCCAAGCTGCAGAGAAAACAAATCTCTTGGTCCTGCACTCAGTATAGCCTAAGCCTTTATAATCCAGTGGAATGAATGACAAAAGTTTACTGAATGCTAGTGTTTATCCTTTCCCACTTCATAGTGACCTGTCAGTCCAGCAAGATGACTCAGGTCAAGAATTACAAATATTTAAGTCTGAAATCCATGTTTATGCCGGGAACACAATGTTCTATAAACAAATCTTTAAGTGCCCATTACTTAGATGATAGAGTGTGCTCTTTCTAAGCATATAATGATTTTTCCTAAATTTTAAACAGTTATCATGAAACCCATGGGATTAAAGAGGAAGTGGCAGAAGATACAAAATTGGCTGAGAGACAGAAAGCAGAGAATAGAGGTGAACGGTTATTTTTCAGACTGGAAGGAAGTATCCAGTGGTGTCCCCCAGAGGTCGGTATTGGTGCCACTACTCTTTTTGATATATATTAATGACCTGGACTTGACTGCAGAGGGCATAATTTCAAAGTTTGCCGATGACACAAAGCTTGGAAGTGTAGTAAACAGTGTGGAGGATGGTAGCAAGGAAGTGATGGTAAATCTTTATAAATCACTGTTTAAACCTCAGCTAGAGTATTGTGCCCAATCATGGGCACCACACCTTAGAAAGGATGTCAAGGCCTTGGAGAGTGTGCAGAGGAGAGTTACCAGAATGGTACCAGGGCTGAGGGGATTCAGTTATGTGGAGAGACTAGAGAAGCTGGGCTTGTTCTCCTTAGAGCAAAAGGGAGATTTAAAAGAGGTGTTCAAAATTATGAAGGGTTTTGATAGAGCAAGTAGGGAGAAACTGTTTCCACTGGCAGGAAGGTTGGTAACCAGAGGTCATAGATTTAAAATAATTGTTAAAAAAGCCAGGGGTAAGATGAGGAGAATTTTTTTTACGAGTTGTTATGATCTGGAATGCATTGTTTGAAAGGGTGGTGGAAGCTGATTCAATAGTAACTTTCAAAAGGAAAGAGGATATATATTTGAAAAAGCAAAACATTTCAGGTCTACGGGGACAGAGCAGGGGAGTGGGACTAATTGAATAGCTCTTTCAAAGAGCTGGCACAGGCATGTAGCCTGATCCTGCTCTTATTTCGTGTGTCCAATTCTGTTAGGTTCAGGAGATGGTTCTGTGATAGTAGATTGGTGGTTAGGATCAGATCAGCCATGATCTTATTGAATGACACAGCAGCTCGAGGGGCCAATTGGCCTACTCCTGCTCCTATTTCTTATGTTCTTATGTTCTTATGATGGGCCGAATGGACTCCTGTGCTGTATGATTCTATGATTTTATGAAAACTGAGCACGATTTGATATAAAGTATGTCACAATTAAATAAGATGAAAATGGTGCTTTATATTTGCGTAATAGGGCAAGTTCGGGCATTTTAAAGACAGTTACACTGATTATATTCCATTGGTTAGGGAAAAATGAGATGCCAAACTGACCTATTTAATTAATAATTAAATGATCAGTAGATTCACATTTACAAATATATGTGACACTAGCAAGCCACTCAGTTGTACCAAACCGCTACAAAGAAATTTACAAGGAATAAAACCGGACGGAGCACCCGGCATCGACCTAGGCACCGGACATGACAAAGGCACACCCAGCCCAATCAACCCTGCAAAGTTCTCCTCACTAATATCTGGGGATTGTGCCAAAATTGGGAGAGCTGTCCCACAGACTAGTCAAGCAACAGCCTGACATAGTTATACTCACAGAATCATACCATTCAGCCAACGTCCCAGACTCCTTCATCACCATCCCTGGGTATGTCCTGTCCCACCGGCAGGACAGACCCACCAGAGGTGGCGGCACAGAGGTGTACAGTCAGGAGGGAGTGGCCCTGGGAATCCTCAACATTGACTCTGGACCCCATGAAGCCTCATGGCATTATGTCAAAAATGGGCAAGGGAACCTCCTGCTGATTACCACCTACCGCCCTCCCTCAGCTGATGAATCAGTACTGCTCCATGTTGAACACCACTTGGAAGAAGCACTGAGGATAGCAAGGGCACAGAATGTACTCTAAATGGGGGACTTCAATGTCCATCACCAAGAGCGGCTCGGTAGGACCACTACTGACCGAGCTGGCCAAGTCCTGAAGGACATAGCTGCCAACTGGGCCTGCGGCAGGTGGTGAGAGAACCAACACGAGGGAAAAACCTGCTTGACCTCGTTCTCACCAATCTACCTGTCGCCGATGCATCCATCCATGCCAGTGTTGTAGTTGTAGAGGAACAGCTTAGCTAGAGGCGCAGCGGCTAGTTCTGGAGCACAGGTATTCAGCATGAGATGTTGTCGGGGCCCATATCCTTTGCCCATATCACAGGAGTGACCACCACACAGTCTTTGTGGAGACAAAGTCCCGCCTTCATACTGAGGACACTCTCTATCATGATGTGTGGCACTACCACCGTGCAAAATGGGATAGGTTTAGAACAGATCTAGCAGCTCAAAACTGGGCATCCATGAGGCATTGTGGGCCATCAGCAGCAGCAGAATTATATTCCACTACATTCTGTAACCTCATGGCCCGGCATATCCCTCACTCTACCATTACCATGAAGCCAGGGGACCAAACCTGGTTCAATGAGGAGTGTAGAAGAGCATGCCGAGAGCAGCACCAGGTGTACCTAAAAATGAAGTGCCAACCTGATGAAGCTATAACACAGGACTACATACATGCTAAACAGCGGAAACAGCATGCTATTGTCAGAGCTAAGCAATCCCACAACCAACGCATCAGATCAAAGCTCTGCAGTTCTGCCACAACCAGTCGTGAATGGTGGTGGACAATTAAACAACTAACGGGAAGAGGAAGCTCCATGAACATCCCCATCCATAATGATGGCGGAGCCCAGCACGTGAGTGCAAAAGACAAGGCTGAAGCATTTGCAACCATCTTCAGCCAGAAGTGCTGAGTGGATGATCCATCTCGGCCTCCTCCTGAAGTCCCCAACATCACAGAAGCCAGTCTTCACTCAATTCGATTCACGCCACGTGATATCAAGAAACGGCTGAGCGCACTGGATACAGCAAAAGCTATGGGCCCCGAAAATATCCCGGCTGTCGTGCTGAAGACTTGTGCTCCAGAACTAGCCGCGCCTCTAGCCAAGCTGTTCCAGTACAGCTTCAACACTGGCATCTACCCGACAATGTTGAAAACTTTTCAGCAATGTCCTGTCCACAAAAAGCAGGACAAATCCAAACCGGCCAATTACCGCCCCATCAGACTACTCTCAATTATCAGCAAAGTGATGGAAGGTGTCGTCAACAGTGCTATCAAGCGACACTTACTCACTAATAACCTGCTCACTGATGCCCAGTTTGGGTTCCACCACGACTGCTCGGCTTCTGACCTCATTACAACCTTGGTCCAAACATGGACAATAGAGCTGAATTCCAGAGGTGAGGTGAGAGTGACTGCCCTTGACATCAAGGCAGCATTTGATCGAGTGTGGCATCAAGGAGCCCTAGTAAAACTGAAGTCAATGGGAATCAGTGAGGAAACTATCCCTTGGCTGGAGTCATACCCAGCACAAAGGAAGATGGTTGTGGTTGCTGGAGGCCAATGATTTCAGCCCAAGGACAGTGTCCTAGGCCCAACTATTTTCAGCTGCTTCATCAATGAACTTCCCTCCATCATAAGGTCAGAAGTGGGGATGTTTGCTGATGATTGCACAGTGTTCAGTTCCATTTGCAACTTTTCAGATAATGAAGCAGTCCGTGCCCGCATGCAGCAAGACCTGGACGAAAATCAGGCTTCGGCTGATAATTGGCAGGTAACATTCACAGCAAACAAGTGCCAGGCAATGACTATCTCCAACAAGCGAGAGTCTAACCACCGCCCCTTGACATTCAACGGCATTACCATCACCAAATCCCCACCATCAACACCCTGGGGGTCACCATTGACCAGAAACTTAACTGGACCAGCCACATAAATACTGTGGCAACAAGAGCAGGTCAGAGGCTGGGTATTCTGTGGCGAGTGTCTCACCTTCTGACTCCCCAAAGCCCTTCCACCATTTACAGGGCACAAGTCAGGAGTGTGATGGAATACTCTCCACTTGCCTGGATGAGTGCAGCTCCAACAACACTAAAGAAGCTCGACACCATCCAGAACAAAGCAACCCATTTGATTGGCACCCCATCCACCAGCTTAAACATTCACTCCCTCCACCACCGGCATACCGGGGCTGCAGTGTGTACCATTTACAAGATGTACAGCAGCAACTCGCCAAGGCTTCTTTGACAGCACCTCCCAAACCCGCGACCTCTACCACCTAGAAGGACGAGGGCAGCAGTCACATGGGAACACCATCACCTCCATGTTTCCCTCCTAGTCACACACCATCCTGACTTGGAAGTATATCGCCGTTCCTTCATGGTCGCTGGGTCAAAATCCTGGAACTCCCTCCCTAACAGCACTGTGGGAGAACCTTCACCACACGGACTGCAGCGTTTCAAGGAGGCGGCTCACCACCACCTCCTCAAGGGTAATTAGGGATGGGCAATAAATGCTGGCCTTGCCAGCGATGCCCACATCCCAGGAACAAATAAAAAAAGCTCACTGGATGACTAAAGGAATAAAGTTAAAACAAAACAGAAAAAGGAGGCTTATGATAAATGTTAGGTTCAT
Organism: Squalus acanthias; assembly: GCA_030390025.1. NCBI lineage: Eukaryota > Metazoa > Chordata > Chondrichthyes > Squaliformes > Squalidae > Squalus > Squalus acanthias. The sequence continues at coordinate 74,659,170 of CM059428.1, forward strand.
AACACAGTAGAGAATCAAGCTGAATACAAAGAGTGTAGTGAAGAACTGAAAAATAAAATAAGTTGAGCAAAGAGAATTTATGAGATAAGATTAGCACATAACATAAAAAGGAACACTAAAGTCTTTTTTAAACAAATGGGGGAGAAATTCAGTTGTGCCACATTTGGGGGCGGTAACCGAATTAGCGCCAGCAATTTAGCGCCCAGCACGGGAGTACCGCCCCGGCCGCTAAATTGGGCTTACCGCCCCGGCAAGGAAGCGGAGTGCTATCTCGGACGCTCCACTTCCTCTCGGGGCGGTGTCTGGGGCGAAAGCATGGTAGCGCTATGCGGCCACTCCGCGTGGCATAAGAACGTAAGACGTAGGAGCAGGAGTAGGTCATTTGGCCCCTCGAGCCTGCTCCGCCATTCAATAAGATCATGGCTGATCTGATCTTGGCCTCAACTCCACTTCCTTGCCCGCTCCCCATAACCCTTGACTCCCTTACCATTCAAAAATCTGTCTATCTCCACCTTAAATATATTCAATGACCCAGCCTTCACAGTTCTCTGGGGAAGAGAATTCCAAAGCTTCACGACCCTCTGAGAGAAGAAATTCCTCCTCATTTCCGTTTTAAATGGGTGCCCCCTTATTCTGAAATTATGCCCCCTAGTTCTAGATTCCCCCACGAGGGGAAACATCCTCTCTGCATCTACCCTGTCAAGCCCCTTCAGAATCTTATATATTTCAATAAGATCCCCACTCATTCTTCTTAACTCCAATGAGTATAGGCCCAACCTGCTCAACCTTTCTTCATAAGACAACCCTTTCATCTCCGGAATCATCCTCGTGAACCTTCTCTGAACTGCCTCCAATGCAAGTATATCCTTCCTTAAATAAGGAGACCAAAACTGTACGCAGTACTCCAAGTGTGGTCTCACCAACGCCCTGTACAGTTGTAACAGGACTTCCCTACTTTTATACTCCATTCCCTTTGAAATAAAGGCCAACACTCCATTTGCCTTCCTAATTACTTGCTGTACCTGCATGCTAACTTTTTGTGATTCATGTACAAGGACCCCCAGATCCCTCTGTACCTCAGCATTTTGTAATCGCTCCCCATTTAAATAATAATTTGCTTTTTTATTTTTCCTACCAAAGTGGATAACCTCACATTTTCCCACATTATACTCCATCTGCCAGATTCCTGCCCATTCACTTAGCCTATCTATATCCCTTTGGAGATTTTTTGTGTCCTCCACACAATTTGCTTTCCCACCTATCTTTGTATCATCAGCAAATTTGGCTACATTACACTCGGTCCCTTCATCCAAGTCATTAATATAGATTGTAAATAGCTGAGGTCTCAGCACTGATAACTGCGGCACCCCACTAGTTACAGTTTGCCAACCTGAAAATGACCCATTTATCCCGACTCTGTTTTCTGTTAGTTAGCCAATCCTCTATCCATGCTAATATATTACCCCCAACCTCGTGAGCTCTTACCTTGTGTAGTAACCTTTTATGTGGCACCTTATCGAATGCCTTCTGGAAATCCAAATACACGACATCTACTGGTTCCCCTTTATCCATCCTGTTGTTCTCAAAGAACTCCAGCAAATTTGTCAAACATGATTCCCCTTTCATAAAACCATGCTGACTCTGCTTGACTATATTATGATTTTCTAAATGTCCTGCTACCACTTCCTTAATGATGGACTCCAGCATTTTCCCAATGACAGATGTTAGGCTAACTGGTCGATAGTTGCCTAGTTTCTGTCTCCTACCTTTCTTAACTGGGGGCGTTACATTTGCGGTTTTCCAGTCCGCTGGGACCTCTCCAGAATCCAGGGAATTTTGGTAGATTACAACCAATGCATCCACTATCTCTGCAGCCACCTCTTTTAAGACTCTAGGATGCAGGCCATCAGGTTCAGGGGACTTGTCCACCTTTAGTCCCATTAGTTTGCCTAGTACTTTCTCTCTAGTGATAGTGATTGTTTTAAGTTTTCCCCGCCCCCCACCCCAATTGCCCCTTGATAATCCATTATTGGGATGCTTTCAGTGTCTTCCACTGTGAAGACCGATACAAAATATTTGTTCAAAGTCCGCCATTTCCCTGTTTCCCATTATTAATTCCCCAGACTCTTCCTCTAGGGGACCAATGTTTACTTTAGCTACTCTCTTCCTTTTTATATACCTGTAGAAGCTCTTACTGTCTGTTTTTATATTTCTTGCTATCTTACTCTCATAAGCTATTTTCTCTCTCTTTATCATTTTTTTAGTCATCCTTTGCTGGTTTTAAAAAATTTCCCAATCCTCTGGCCTTCCACTATTCTTCGCAACATTGTATGCTTTTGTTTTCAATTTGATACCATCCTTTACTTCCTTAGTTAGCGTGTAAAGTTAAGGCACATGGGATTGGGGGCAAGGTATTGACTTGGATAGAGAACTGGTTGGCAGACAGAAGGCAAAGAGTTGGAATAAACGGGTCTTTTTCTGAGTGGCACGCAGTGACTAGTGGGGTACCGTAGGGATCGGTCCTAGGACCCCAGCTATTCACAATATATATTAGTGATCTAGACGAGGGAACTAGATGTAATATCTCCAAGTTTGCAGATGACACAAAGCTGGGTGGGCATGTGTGCTGTGAGGAGGATGCCGAAAAACTCCAGTATGATTTGGACAGGTTGGGTGATTGGGCAGAATCACGGCAGATGCAGTATAATGTGGATAAATGCGAGGTTATCCACTTTGGTGTCAAAAACGGGAAGGCAAATTATTATCTGAATGGCAATAGATTGGGAGAAGGGGAAGTGCAATGAGACCTGGGTGTCCTTGTGCACCAGTCGCTGAAGGTAAGCATGCAGGTGCAGTAGGTGGTTAAGAAGGCAAATGGTATGTTGGCCTTCGTAGCGAGAGGGTTCGAATACAGGAACAAGGATGTCTTGCTGCAGTTGTACAGGGCCTTGGTGAGACCACACCTTGAGTACAGTGTGCAGTTTTGGTCGCCTTATCTGAGGAAGGATGTTCTTGCCATGGAAGGAGTGCAGCGAAGATTCACCAGGCTGATACCTGGGATGGGAGGAATGACGTATGAGGAGAGATTGGGTCGATTGGGCTTATACTCACTGGAGTTTAGAAGAATGAGAGGGGATCTCATTGAAACTTATAACATTCTAACAGGACTAGATAGACTAGATGCAGGAAGGATGTTCCCGATGGTCGGGGAGTCCAGAACCAGGGGTCACAGTCTAAAGATAAGGGGTAAGCCATTTAGGACAGAGATGAGGAGGAATTTCTTCACCCAGAGAGTGGTGAACCTGTGGAATTCTCTACCACAGAAGGCAGTGGAGGCCAATTCATTAAATATATTCAAGAAGGAGTTAGATATATTTCTTAAGGCTAAAGGGATCAAGGGATATGGGGAAAAGGCAGGGACAGGGTACTGAATTTGGATGATCAGCCATGATCTCATTGAATGGCAGAGCAGGCTCGAGGGGCCGAATGGCCTACTCCTGCTCCTATCTTCTATGTTTCTATGTTTCTATCCTTCTCTTAGAGTCTTTCTTTCGCTCTGGAATATATCTTTGCTGAGAGTTATGAAATAGCTCCTTAAATATTTGCCACTGCTTTTCTACAGTCTTACCCTGTAATATATTTCCCCAGTCCACTTTAACCAAGTCTGCCTTTATACCTTTGTAATTACCTTTATTTAAGTTCAGGACACTAGTTTGAGACCTAGCTTTCTCACCCTCAAACTGAATTTGAAATTCTACCATGCTATAATCACTCTTCCCAAGAGGATCCTTCACTTCGAAATCATTAATTAATCCAGCCTCGTTACACATTACCAGATCTAAAATAGTCTTCTCCCTGGTTGGTGCCACAACGTATTGTTCCAAGAAACCATCCCTTATACACTTTTTCTCAAGTCTGCCTTTGCCAATTTGCTTTGTCCAATCAATATGAAGATTAAAATCTCCCATGATTATAGCCGTACCTTTCTTACAAGCCTCTATTATTTCTTGATTTATACTCTGTCCTACAGTGTGGCTACTGTTAGGGGGCCTGTAGACCACTCCCACCAGTGACTTCTTACCCTTATTATTTCTTATCTCCACCCAAGCTGATTCTACGTCTTGATCTTCTAAGCCAATATCATTTCTCATTACTGCACTGATCTCATCCCTTATTAACAGAGCTATACCACCTCCTTTTCCTTTCTGCCTATCCTTCCAAAATGGCAAATACCCCTGCATATTCAGTTCCCAGCCTTGGTCACCTTGCAACCACGTCTGTGTAATGGCTATCAGATCATACCCATTTATTTCTATTTGTGCTGTCAACTCATCTATCTTGTTACGAATGCTGCATGCGTTCAGATATAGGGCTTTTAATTTTGTCTTTTTACCATTTTTCCCTACTCTAACCCCTCTTTCTGATGCACTCTTATGTGTATACGCTCTGTCCCTTCCTGTCACACTCTGGTTATCATTACCCCTATCGCTACCCTGCACTTTTGCCTTCTCATTTTTCTTTGACTTTTTAAATTTCCGCTCAGCGTAAACCTCCCCCCCCACTATTTAGTTTAAAGCCCTATCTACAGCCCTAGTTATTCGATTCGCCAGGACACTGGTCCCAGCCTGGTTCAAATGAAGCCCGTCCCGACGGAACAGCTCCCTCTTATCCCAGTACTGCTGCCAGTGCCCCAAGAATTGAAACCCATTTCTCCCACACCAATCTTTGAGCCACTTGTTCATCCCTCTGATCTTATTTACCCTATGCTAATTTGCACGTGGCTCAGGTAGTAATCCAGAGATTATTACCTTTGTGGTTCTGCTTTTTAATTTAGCCCCTAGCTGCTCATACTCCCCCAGCAGAACCTCTTTCTTTGTCCTACCTATGTCGTTGGTACCTACATGGACCACGACAACGGCATCGTTCCCCTCCCACTCTAAGTTCCTCTCCAGCCCAGAGGAGATGTCCTTTACCCTGGCACCAGGCAGGCAACACAGCCTTCGGGACTCACGCTCTTGGCTGCAGAGAACAGTGTCCATCCCCCTAACACGGTGGCATAGTGGTTAGCACTGGTGCCTCACAGCGCCAGAGACCCGGGTTCGAATCTGACCTCGGGTGACTGTCTGTGTGGAGTTTGCACATTCTCCCCGTGTCTGCGTGGGTTTCCTCCGGGTGCTCCGGTTTCCTCCCACAGTCCAAAAATGTGTGGGTTAGGTTGATTTGGCTATGATAAATTGACCCTTAGTGTTAGGGGGGGATTAAATATGTGGGGTTATGGGGATAGGATGGGATATGTTAGGGGGAATTAAATACGTGGGGTTACGGGGGTAGGGTGGGATATGTGTACTGTGGGGATTAAAGCAGGGACAGGGTACTGGATTTGGATGATCAGCCATGATCGTATTGAATGGCGGAGCAGGCTCGACGGGCCGAATGGCCTACTCCTGCTCCTAGATTCTATGTTTCTATGTTTCTAACTATACTGTCCCCTACCACTACCACATTTCCTTTTGCTCCCCCCACTTGAATGGCTCCCTGTACCACGGTGCTGTGGTCAGTTTGCTCATCCTCCCTGCAGTCCCTGCTCTCGTCCACACAGAGAGTAAGAACCTCGTAACTGTTGGACAAGAGCAAAGGCTAAGACTCCTCCACCTCTACCTCCTGGTTCCCCATACCTGCCTCGCTCGTAGTCACACCCACCTGTCCCTGACCACGGACCAAATTTGAATTAATTAATCTAAGGGGTGTGACTGCCTCCTGGAACACAGCGTGCAGGTAACTCTCCCCCTCCCTGATGTGTCACAGTGTTTGAAGCTCAGACTCCAGCTAATCAACACGGAGCCGAAGTTTCTCGAGCAACCAGCACTTACTGCAAATGTGGTCGCCATGGACCTCAATGGTGTCCACCAGCTCCCACATGTTGCAGCAGTAACACATCACCTGCCCTTCCATCTCTAATTGTATTTAATTAATTAAGTGTTTAAGTTTTGAACGTTTAGTTTTTAATCCCAGCTCTTAATTTAAACCAATGCCCAAGAAAAAGAGAGAAATACTGACCACCAATCGCTTCCCTGCTTTCCTGTGACGTCACTCCTTGTTTTTTGTTATTCTTTAAATCGCCTGTTCCCTCACAGGTCGGTCCACTCCCGCTGCTGCTCCCAATAGCTCGGTCTGGGCCTCGAGCCTCGGGTTTTATTTACTCGCTCCACTTTCGCCTGTTCCCTCACAGGTTGGTCCGCTCCCGCTGCTGCTCCCAGTAGCGCTAACGTATTTCATCGCCCCTCCCCTTCCATTAAAGGGGAGGGACGCTGCGCACTCTGCAGGCTGTTTGACAGCCTCCACTAGCCCACCAGGGCGGCGTGGTGCCATGGCCGCAGCCTGGCACCGAGACGTGGTCACGGACCACGCCAAGAGCCGCCACGAGGGGCCGACCTGGAGGTTGACCAAAACAATAAAATGATGGTGTGGGGCGCAGCCAGGCTTCCCCTTTAATTACTGCCTTGTGATCGGAGGTCAGCCTGTTGACATCGCCCGTGGCAGCTTCGCGGGGCACAACCAAATTTCTGCCATGGGGCAGTTAGGGGCGTCAAGGGGTCGCGTTGCTCGGCGATGACGTCATCGTCGTCGGCATTGCGCTGCGGGGCGCTACAGGCTACCACTGCTGCTAACCTCCTGCTGAATTTCGCGGGAGGCGTTAGCGGTGCTGCACCCAGGTGCCTGGGGATTTGTGCCCCGATAGGGGCGCTAACAAGAGGCGCAAACCAACCCAATTTTTCACCCATAGGCCGTGAAATTCGGTATGTTAGCACCTCCCGTTAGTGCTTGGCAGGAGCACTAACAGGGCGCTAAGAGGTTAGCGCCAGGGTGCAGCGAATGCAGCGACACCTGCGAACTTCAGTGCCAATCTAGCGCTTGCGCTAACTCTTAGCGCCTGGGCCTCTAGCACCTTGCAGATCGTGACGTCATAAAGTGTGCAGCACCCCATTATCGCCCCGGAAGGAAAATTGACTCTCGCCCCCTGCTTTATCGCCTCGCGCCGACAACGCCAGCAAGAAGAGGCGTTGTGAACTTGGCTGGCCGCTTCGGGAGCGGTAATTAAAGGCAATGGTTTTCAGCTAGCGCAACCTTTATTATTTGTTATGATGATTTGATAATGAATTTCAACATGATTTATGGCATTCTATCACGCATTTCTAAATAATGGAAGAAAGTTTGGCAAATACTCCATGAAAGACGCTGGCCCTGAAATTCCCTGGGGCAGGTGGTTCTCCTGATCTCTTGCTGTAACATTGGTGGGAAATTACAGTTTATGTCGTTTCTCTGGGGTTCTGCCATTCTCCTGCAGAAGTTACAGCAGGAGAACCCCGGTGGAAATTCAGGGCCAGCACCCCTTTAAAATGTATTTTTTATAGTACAAAAACACCCCTTGAAATTTTCTAGTAAGTAAGAATAGGTGTGCCACTGTTTCTTTTAACCTCTATCTACAGTACCTATAAACACACTGAAAGCAAAGATCTGAATCTTCTTTAACCCTGAAACATTTCAGACTTAGTTTATTATTGAATTACTAGATGGAAATGCAGCTGGACTTCAGGCTCAATGTAGGCAAGTGCATATTATTTTAATTTTTGCTTTTGAAATGTTTTGATTATGAAAGAGAATAACAATAAGGCAATAGCAGAAGTTCATGAAACTTATTAAAGGATTCATTTAAATAGAAAGATATCTGATTGTTTTGCTGCAACGAAAAACACTAACATAGATACGATGTTCACTGAAATCTGAAATTCAGATGCAATAACAGACCCATACAAAAAAGCCGGCTCGTCATATTCTGAAAATCTGATTTTCTTCTCATATAGTCATTGTTATTTTGAGACTGATTGAGTTTTCAAGCAATGTTTTGCAGTGGAAACAAAGATATCAAAATAATCATATTATACTCTCCCAGGGAATAGAAACCAGAATATAAAGAGACCAGGGAGCTTCACGGTTCATCTGGCTTCTTCACTTGTAATGAATACAAATTCCTTCAAAATATTCATCATTTTGTAGAATCCACACAGAATTCCCCTTTAGGATCCTGAAAATGGTAATGCTCTATCTTGGCTTGATACTATGCCATATGAGCTTTCCTTCAATATTCATAACATATTTTCCGGGTCTTTTCTTTATTGGAGTTATTGTCCATAATCCCATCTCTGTCCTCTGAGCTCTTTTGTATGTAAAACTTGTACAAGGTTTATAGAGATAATCCCCACACCACAGGAAATTGAGGTGGGATCTCTGCTGAATTAAAAGTTTGATATCAGTGCATTTCAAGTACTATCTGTCATAAAAATAGCACCTTTTTAAAATTGATTTGTAATTTAAGATTTTGCATTTTCCTACCTATTGCTTTAATTGATTAAGATTTATTTTTATAGCAATTTTATGGTCTCAATATTAATTATTGTCAGTAAAATATTTAGTCCACAGAAAAATTAGAATGAAAGCTTCCCGCCCACCAGATAGAATTTCAAAATTAATGGAGTGAAGGAAAACTATGGTGGTTTATATTACTTAAAGTGATGATTTGGAGACGGTGGTAAAAGGGACCCTGAAATATGTAACAATGGGGCCCTTCCAGCACACTCCACCATAATTCTAGCAGAAGTCCAGCAGAAAGGCTGCAAATTAGGCTAGGATTTGGATACGCCAGATCCCTGTCTTCCTTATCAGTTTCTGCGTGGCCTTGGAAGGGCAGAGCTTTAGCCTCCTCCAAACAAGGGGCTGTGGAAAGGGACCTACAGGTTGGGAGTTCCCATGTCCCTTGAATGGTGAGCATCGGCAGGCTGGTACACCAAGTGGGGCCAGGCATACTGGCTCACCATCTGGCGGAAATGGAACCCACCTCGGTCCAGGCTGGGATCTTCACAATTTGCTAAGTCTTTCTCAGCTCCCTTTTAACAGGAGTCAAGGGGAAACTAGTCTATTCTTTCCAGGTGAAGGGGCCTAGCATGCCGAACCCCAGATCCGGCACCGTTGGTTGTATTTTTTGGCGTCATGGTACAGGCGCCCATCTGGGTTTTTTAAGCTGGTTGGCTTGCCCATGACTCCTTGAATTTTGGCGGGGTTAGCATATACTGTTCCAACCAGGCTCACAGCAATATGAAGAAACATTAGGGCAAATTGTCCAAGTACCTGAAGGCAGGGAAGAACCTCACTCGCCGCCAATGTATCTCAGGAAAGCTCTGGTGGTGAGCAAGGTTCTGCGCTACCAGTGCGTAGTTGGAGAATTAACCCCCCAATATTTCATATTTCTCCTGGGCACTCTGCAGCCCTTTTTGTTGAACAGTGGAGCAGTACTGAGGGAGCGCTGCACTGTTGGAGGTGCCGTCTTTCAGATCAGATGTTAAACTGAGACCCGTCTGCAATCTCAGGTGGACGTAAAAGATCCCACGGCACTATTTCGAAGAAGAGCAGGGGAGTTTTCCCCATTGTCCTGGCCAATATTTATCCCTCAACCAACATCACTACAACAGATTATAAGAACATAAGAACATAAGAAATAGGAGCAGGAGTAGGCCAATTGGCCCCTCGAGCCTGCTCCGCCATTCAATAAGATCATGGCTGATCTGATCCTAACCGCCAATCTACTATCACAGAACTATCTCCTGAACCTAACAGAATTGGACACACGAAATAGGAGCAGGATCAGGCTACACGGCCCCTGGGCCCGCTACGCTACCCACAGGGCCATGACCGATCCGAACCTAGACTCATGTCCAAATTCCTGCCCGCTCCCCGTAACCCTTAATTCCCTTTACTTCTAGGAAACTGTCTATTTTTGTTTTAAATTTATGTAATGATGTAGCTTCTACAGCTTTTTGGGGCAGCATATTCCATGGACCTACCACCCTGTGAGTGAAGTAGTTCCTTCTCATCTCAGTTTTGAAAGAGCAGCCCCTTATTCTAAGACTATGCCCCCTAGTTCTAGTTTCACCCATCATCGGGAACATCCTCCCTGCATCCACCCGATCCAACCCCTTCACAGTCTTATATGTTTCAATAAGATCGCCTCTCATTCTTCTGAACTCCAATGAGTAGAGTCCCAATCTACCCAACCTCTCCTCATATGTCCATCCCCTCATCCCCGGGATTAACCGAGTGAACCTTCTTTGTACTGACTCGAGAGCAAGTATGTCTTTTCTTAAGTATGGACACCAAAACTGTATGCAGTATTCCAGGTACGGTCTCACCAATACCTTGTACAACTGAAGCAATACCTCCCTATTTTTATATTCTATCCCCCTAGCAATGAAAGCCAACATTCCATTGGCCTTCTTAATCACTTGCTGCACCTGCATACTAACCTTTTGAGTTTCGTGCACCAGGACCCCCAAATCCCTTTGTACTGCAGTACTTTCCAGTTTCTTGCCATTAAGATAATAACTTGCTCTACTATTTTTCCTGCCAAAGTGCATAACCTCACACTTTCCAGTATTGTATTCCATCTGCCAAATCTCTGCCCACTTACTTAGCCTGTCTATGTCCCCTTGCAGATTTTTTATGTCCTCCTCACTCACTACTTTCCCTCCCATCTTAGTATCATCTGCAAACTTTGATACGTTACACTCGGTCCCCTCCTCCAAATCGTTAATATAGATTGTAAAGAGTTGGGGACCCAGCACTGACCCCTGCGGAACACCACTAGTTACTGATTGCCAGTCTGAGAATGAACCATTTATCCCAACTCTCTGCCTTCTGTTAGATAGCCAATCCTCTATCCATGCCAGAATATTACCCCCAATCCCGTGATTTTTTATCTTAAGCAATAATCTTTTGTGTGGCACCTTGTCAAATGCTTTTTGGAAGTCTAAATACACCACATCCACTGGTTCCCCTTTATCCACCCTGTATGTTACTTCCTCAAAGAACTCCAGAAAATTTGTCAAACATGACTTCCCCTTCATAAAACCATGCTGACTTTGTCCTATTAAATTATGATTATCCAAATGTCCCGTTACTGTCTCCTTAATAATGGACTCCAAAATTTTACCTACCACAGATGTTAGGCTAACCGGTCTATAGTTTCCAGCCTTCCGTCTACTGCCCTTTTTAAATAAGGGTGTTACATTAGCAGTTTTCCAGTCTGCCGGGATCTTTGCTGAGTCCAGGGAATTTTGGAAAATTATTACCAATGCATCCACAATCCCTACCGCCACTTCCCTCAAGACCCTAGGATGTAAGCCATCAGGTCCAGGTGATTTATCCACCTTGAGTCCCATTATTTTACCGAGTACCACTTCCTTAGCATCCCTGATTTTAATCGCTCCACCATTGGAGGCCGTGCCTTCTGTTGCCTAGGCCCTAAGCTCTGGAATTCCGTCCCTAAACCTCTCCGCCTCGCTACCTCTCTTTTCTTCTTTAAGACGCTCCTTAAAACCTACCTCTTTGAAGATGCTTTTGGTCACCTGCCCTAATAGAAAGAAAAAAAGAAGAAAGACTGTGTTTTTTTATCACATTGCTGTTGTGAGACCTTGCTATGCGTAAATTGACTGCCGTGTTTCCTACATTACAACAGTGACTACACTTCAAAAATACCTCATTGGCGAAAAGCACTTTGGGACATCCTGAGGTCGTGGAAGGCTCTGTATAAATGTAAGTTCTTTCTTTCAGACAACAACAACTTGTATTTATATAGCGCCTTTAACATAGTAAAATGTCCCAAGGCGCTTCACAGAGGCATTATCAAAGAAAATTTGATACTAAGCCACATAAGGAGATATAAATTCAAGTCTTTCTTCTTTCTTTCTTTCTATTAGGGCAGGTGACCAAAAGCTTGGTCAAAGAGGTAGGTTTTAAGGAGCGTCTTAAAGAAGAAAAGAGAGGTAGCGAGGCGGAGAGGTGTAGGGACAGAATTCCAGAGCTTAGGGCCTGGGCAACAGAAGGCACGGCCTCCAATGGTGGAGCGATTAAAATCAGGGATGCTCAAGAGGCCGGAGTTGGAGGAGTGCAGACATCTCAGAGGGTTGTAGGGCTGGAGGAGATTACACAAATAGGGAGGGGAGAGGCAAGGGAGTGATTTGAAAACAAAGATAACAATTTTAATATCGAGTTGTTGCTTAACCGGGAACAAATGTAGGTCAGCGAGCACAGGGGTAATGGATGAGCGGGACTTGGTGCGAGTTAGGACACAGGCAGCAGAGTTTTAGATGACCTCAAGTTTACGGAGGGTAGAACGTGGGAGGCCAGCCAGGAGTGCGCTGGAATAGTCAAGTCTAGAGGTAACAAAGGCATGGATGAAGGTTTCAGCAGCGGATGAGCTGAGGCATAGGTGGAGTTGGGTGATGTTATGGAGGTGCAAATAGGCGGTCTTAGTAATGGCGTGGACATTAGCTATATCCTTCATTTTCTTTACAGCAAGAAGTTCTGGTGTCAAGGAATCGATCCTTCATCAGTGGTCTGCACCCATTGATGGTGACCTGCTTTTTCTCCTGATGGAACAGGTGGACCAATTGTAAAACATTTTTTATTCTCATTTCAGACCTCTTATATTTCCAGTTTTTTTTCTCTTCCTCTTTCTCCAATTTCCCCCATTTTCTTGCCTTTTTGTTTATGAGAGCTCTTCCATGTCTTTTCACCCTCTTAACTATTTGTACATTCTTTTTTTTGTTAGGCCTGGATTTTACACCGTTGCTGTTTTCCCACTGGAAGTGCAGCAGGGGAAGGACTTCCGTCCACTGATGGGACCCAGCCATAACCCTTGTACGTTTTGATGGGGCGAGGCTATTTGATATTTGGCGCAGCTGTGGGCGAAATCTTCACTCCTAACGGGCTCACCACCAGTGAGAGGTCCAAGAAGAAGGCTCACCACCAAGTTTTCAGGGCAACTAGCGATGGGCAATAAATGCCAATCTTGCCAGCGATGCCCACATCCTGAGAATGAATGCATTTTTAAAAAACTGGAACTCTTGGGAAAGCACGCAGGAGAAGCAGTGGGAAACGGAAAAGTAGGAGGCAGGCTGCTTGGTACAGGTTGGTAGTGACTGTGATTTTCTACAATTCAGTGAGTAGCTACTGTGTCCAGACTTGTGACATCAATAAAAGGTACCACCTCATTGCTCAGTCATGTTATAAGATTTAAAACCTTATAGGCCCCTGCTTAAAGTTCTTCCATTTCTACCCTCCTTGGTGTTGCCCAGCAATTTGCACAGGAACCCATTCAAAAGAAAGATGAGAAGCCAGTCATAACTGGTTGCAGAAATAAGCATGCTTGGATGAGGAGCCTAAGACCTCAGAACGCATGGGCCTGGTATTTAAAAGAATTGCATCAAGCTCACGTACAAGCAGTAGAGATAATGGGGGAGAAATTCGGTATCGCCCCGTTTGGGGCGCAATTATCGGCTGGGCGCAAAGTTTAGCGCCTGGCGCTAATTATCGCCTCCGACTGCAAACTTGGCTTTTATCGCCCCTGGAGGTGATTGGAGCGCTAAATTGAAGGGATAATTACTAGTTCCAACCCCTTTAGGCCTACCTCAGATCAGGCATATTCCTCAGACGTTCACTTTCAACTAAAGTTTGAGGTAGCCGAATCCTAAAGACGCTTAATTGGGTCTAAAGGTCCGGACTATCTCTCCCTAAAGGAAAGGAACAACCTGAAAATGTTACCGTCCTCCAGATAGCACTTTTAATAAGTTTAGCTAGACTGTAACGTTCCGGATATTATGAGGGTCCGGAAAACTCCCCCAGAATTCTGCAACTCCTCACCAAAGAGTGTACAGAAAAAGTTTGCGAGTTTGATACAGAAGTCTTATGTGAGACAATGCTAAAAATATATAGATTTATTAAAGAACCGACATGTAATTTACAGTTGGTGAGTCAATCGCAACATTAACAGTTCCAAAAATAGAAAGCTTACAATTCTATCATCAGAGAACCTTACTCTCAAATCTTAACTTCGCTACAGTTTTACAGTTCTTAAAGTTCTAGTTCAGGATATCCACCAAAATCAAACACCTTTGATCCTCGAGGTAGAAAGAGTTGGAGACTTACACAGCCGCCTCTGAAGCCGAGAATTGCTTTTCCCCTTTAAAGCGAGTCTACTATCCCATTTGAGAGTTCAATATTTATACCCTTTTCCAGTGGTATTTCCTTTAAGGTTTTCTGCTGATGTAAGCTAATTATCTCTAGCCATTTTTCTGCTGACCCCTGCAATTCTTACAGTCACCTCAGCTGGTAGCATTACAGAATTATGTCTCTTCTCTAGGTGTTCTAAGTTTACCATAAAAAACGGTGTAACGGCAGGTGCGTTTTACTTGATGTCATTTTTATGAAGGCAGATGTTTCTTAATTTTATGTGCTTCTTTACGAAGTGTAAATTAGAACACCTTAACCAGGGTGAACCATTGTCTTGTTCCAAAAGATTCAGACTACCGGAGCCTTTAACCTTCTGTTTCAATAAGGTTATTGATTCAGTGTCAACAACTGTCTTACCTCTAGCCAGAATGCTTTCACAGCTTTTTCATAGTTAGATTTCTAGATTTCCAGACCCAGTTTGTCATGTTTTAATAAGGCCAGAATTCTTTCATAGAATGGTGTATTTTTCTGAATAGGTTATATGGCTTATTCCTTCACAAAATCAGGTGCTGCAGACCTGTCTTAACGCTCAAAGGCCGAGGAGCGAGGCGCTAACTCAGAGTGCGGGCGCAGCGCAGGTGATGTCAGTTAACGATGGAACACAGACACACTGACGCCGGCCAGCTTTTAAAGGGTGTCTCTCCAGCCACACCCTGCTCATTGCAGCCTTGAATCTCAGCCTGCAGAGACCTGTGACTACATTTTCCAGCCAAGGACTATGGAGAGGGTGAGAGAACGAGCTCAGTGCTTCAGCGAGTGGGCCTTGGAGGCTCTGGTTGGTGCAGTGGAGCGCAGAAGATCTATACTCTTCCCTGAGAGTGGCAGGAGGCCTTTGCCGCATGACTACAGAAGAGTGTGGAGGGAGGTGGCTCAGCACCTCTCCTCCAGGAGCATGGTGCCCAGGACCCATACTCAATGTCGCAAAACGTTCAACGACCTCACTCGGGTCGTCAGGGTGAGTGGCTTTTTTTCCATCCCTTCATTTCAACCTCACTCTGTGGCAGAGGGTCCTAAAACCTCAATGCCCAACACTCGTCCAACACCTATGGCCCTCTCATGAAACACACATGCACATTCCACACCTTGCATACAGTAAGGGCTATTCAGCTATGGGAGGCACATTAGGCAAGACCATGGCTGTATATTTACTCAGACGCCGTGCTTTTTCTTGCAGGCCAAGCTATCTCATAACAGGAGACAGCAGCAACGGACGGGTGGAGGGCGGCCTCAGCTGCAACCCCTCAGTGATCTTGAGGCGCACTCCACAGGATTGTGGCAAGCCAGGTGATCGGTCCCGTCGCCCCTGGAGAGGTCGACCCCATTCGGAACAGCAATGGTAAGCTTTCTCCTCTCTCATTCCACTTGTCCCTCACAACACCAGCCTTTGACACTTTCTATCCAACTTACTGAATCACTCCACTCCACTCCTTCCTCCCTTACTGCCCTCCTGTCCTCACGCTAATGCCACTTTTGTACCTCCCTGCTTTCAGATGGTGATTCACCAGCTGAGGAGACGGGCCCTCAAGCTGCCAGTGGGAGCGAAGCCGCAGGCAAAGAGGAAGAGGAAGCCGGAGCATCAGTGCCACCCTCTCCCGAGGAAGCCCATGCCCACACTAGGACCACGTCTTCCCTGGAGGGAAGCAGGGGGGAAGGCTCTGATGAGGGTGAAGCTCCAGGACCCAGCGGGCTGCAGCAACGCGATGTGGCTAGGTAATGTAGGCTTCGCAAAATCCCCCAGAAACTCGAACAGAGCCCTAAAGGGAGTGATTTTTGGACCTTTCATACAAACTTGGGATGATGGGACCTAAGTGAAGTGATTTGATGTAAAAACCTCAGTTTTGGAAAGATCAGGGAAGAAAAAACCCTGAGGAAACTGACTTTTGAATCTTACTGTTGGAAGAGACACCTTTCACAGACACAAGACAAGCTGCGGAGGGGCGTGGCCAGGCAGTGATCAGATTTGGGTATTGGGGCCCAATCAAGCTGTCTGGGAATTGTTTACATTGCAAATCCTACCAAGGAGGAAGAGACAAACCAAAAACTTACACATACATCGAAATATGAATAATCCAAGACCCCCTTTTGAAATTCCCAGGCCCAAACAGGATACCAGAAGCCTGAAATCAATAAAACATTTAGTACTTCATCAAAAACCAATCAACCAGGTATCCACAGAACAGATTTAAAAGCCCGCCAAAAGACCTAGGACAATAGGGTTGAGATTTGGCGCGTAGATAAGGCTGTGTTTAAATCGGAAAATGATCAAGACATGTTTAACACTGAGCTAAAGCCATCGGAACTGGCAAGCCCGCCAAAACTAGACAATGGACTAAGCAAGGTTCATTTGCAACCTAAAGGAATCCATTTTAGTAAGGGGTTTTTGGGCGCGAAAAAGAAACAGTATAATTGAAAGCCTGTCCCATAACTTCTTTCTCTTTCGGACTCGCTGACCACGCTGACACAGCTCTCTCCCTGCTCCAGCAAAAACCACTACAAGCCACGAGGAGGAAGACCAGCACACAAGAAGAAACCAGAGCGACTGCCTCAGTGACCATCGGACACCTCACAGCAACAAGGGCCTTACGAAATCTTTTAAACAAAAGACTCGAAAATCCTGTCAAGGATTCGTTGGTGAGCATTATCCCTGATCTCCTGAAACCAAAAACCTAGCTAGATAGTGGGATCTTTGGGAGGGATAAGGTTTTGTTTGGTATATTGTCATTCTCCCTCGCTTGTACCGTGTGCTCCCCAATCTGTATTTAAGTAATAAGTGTGTTTCAAGTTTGTTACCTTTTTCTTTTAATAAAGTAAAATTCTTTCATCAGAACCTGTCGTCTACTGCAATTTTGTTCACAACCCCTAAATAAGTCCAAAGTCTAGGAACCAGAGGGGTGTGGGAGCGATTCGAACCACTCACTGAGTCAGAAAGCGAAGGCTGACCCCATTACCACCCCCCTACAGTAAGCTCGGGGGCCTTCTCCCAGGAGGGAGAGTAGGACAGCGAGTCCTGCTACACTGGACGCTGAGGAGGAGGGGCTCATCGCTAAAATGAACACCCAGGCGGTGGACATGCACACTCAGCTCATGGGTGCAGTGGGAAGGGTGCCCAAATGCATTGATGCACTGGCAAGGAGTGTGGAGCACTTCGCTGTAGCACAGGCGGATGCCACGCAAATGCTTAGTGCTGTAATTCAGTCACTGGCTGCCGTGATCCAATCTCAGACTGGTCTCATGCAGACTCAGATTGAGGCCACGCAAGCACTGACTGCTGCCATTGTCACTGGTTTGAACACATTTCCCCGGGGCTCTCACCGCGTCGCAGCAGGCCAGCAATCTGTGCTCCAGTAGATTGCTCCAGAAGCTGAGGTGCTGCCCTCTGGGAGTGCCAGTGTGTCGGTCGAGCAGGAAGGTGCTATCCTCTCTCAGGATGACAGCATTCCTGCTGCCACCACTGTCACTTCCCCATTGCACTTGCCACCGCCTGTAGCCAAGACTGCTGCCACCCATGCAGAGTTGGTACAGTCTGCAGCCGGGCCCTCCAGGCCCAGAGCTGGTCGAGGCCACCCTTCAAGGGCATCTGCAGTCTCAGATTCTGACAATCAGCAGCCTTCCACCAGCCTTGCTGCAGCCACTGGGGCCCCATTACGGAGGAGCAGTAGGGTGGGAAGGGGGGAAGTGCACAAGGGAAGAAGATCACCCTCGAAGGGCAAAAAGTAGGAGGTGTGAGGAAATGTTGGGAATTTTTTTATTAAAGGCCGAGGTTCGTGTTCAAACTTTTGTTTAGTGTTTTGGACATTATCTCCAGGTTGTGAGAACCAGTTATGTTAATGAATGATTTTTTGTGTTTGTTTCTATTAGTTTGTCATGAAGAAATGACACACACAGAGTTTGTAAAATAAAAAAGTTTTTGTATTCAAAATGTACAGGTTTGGCCTTTGGAATCATTGCTGCCTTGGCCGGCTTAGGGGTTGCGAGTTGGTTTCATTCATGTTGTTCTCAATGCCAGAAGCCATTTCCTCAGTAGGGGCCTAGAAGCGGCTTGTTATCAGTCGTCGACGGACGACCCTTGCAGTTTCAACATTGTGGGCCTCCCTCCCGCCTTGGTGCTGTTGCTGATCATCCTCTCCTCTTCCTCCTCCTCTTCCTCCTCATCCGGTGGTCCTCCAAGCCCTGGTGGCATTGGCTGGGTCCTGAGGATTGCCAGGTTATGAAGAATGCAGTGCACAACTATGAAGAGGGAGACTCGCTCAGGCGAGTACTGCAGGGCTCCTCCTGAGTGGTCCAGACAGCGGAACCGTTGCTTGAGCACGCCGATCGTCTGCTCAATGATGTTCCTGGTGGCAAGATGGCTCTCATCGTACCTCAGCTCAGCAGGGGTGTTGGGGTTAGGGAGCGGTGTCATCAGCCAGGTGCAGTGTGGATAACCCTTGTCCCCGAGGAGCCAACCACTTGGCTGATGCGGTGCCTGGAAAAGTTCTGGCACACCAGTCTGGCGCAGGATGAAAGCATCGTGGTTGCTGCCAGGATAGTGGGCATTGACAGCGAGTATCAGCTGTCTGTGGTCACAGACCAACTGGACGTTTAAGGAGTGGAACCCCTTTCAGTTTCAGAAAACCTCTGCATTCTCATGCTTTGCCCGCAATGCCACATGCGTGCAGTCAATGGTGCCCTGCACCATGGGGAAGCCCGCTATCCTCGCAAAGCCCAATGCACGTTCATGCTGTTTGACCCGGGTCATCGGGAAAGAGATGTACTGGTGTCTCCTTTTATAGAGGGCATTTGTGACCTGACGGATACAGCAATGCACCGCGAACTGGGAGATATTGGCGATGTCCCCAGTAGCTGTTTGAAAGGGGCCGGTGACATAAAAATTCAGAGCCACTGTGACCTTCCCTGCCACCGACAGAGACGTCCTGGTCCTCAGTTGAGGCTGCAGATCTGGCTGCAGCAGATGGCCGAGCTCAGTGACCACCTCCTTGCTGAAGTGCAGCCTTCGCAAACACTGCTCCTCAGACAAATTAACGTAGGAGAATTGCTCCCGGAATACCCTGGGAGGGTAAGGTCTCCTGTGCAGAGGCCTGTTGGCCCTCCTCCGTCTGGCCATGATTGCCACTCTCTCTCTGCGTCTCTGCTGCCTCCGATTCTGCAGGCGCAGGACGATGCCCCGAATCAGTGCAGCCCCCACAGTCTCTTGGCAATCGAAGTAATGAAGGTCAAATCCAAAAGTACCTGCAAAGTGATGCTCAGTAGCCAAAACTACTTCACACAGCGTTGACTCTATGCAGAAGTCTCTCTATCTCTCTCTCAGAATCTCTCTCTCTCTGTCAGAATGAGTGGTGCAACAATGTCTACCACAGAAAAAGCCAGGAAGAGGGCGCCTTTAAATAGCGTCCCCCCAGCCCCTCACTGACTGGGAAACGTTCCAGTCTCCCTGTCGTTGCTTGCACCAGGCAGAAAGGAGGGGGGGCACCACTCAATATCCGGTCCGGGGCGCCACCAGGGCGTTGTAAGCTCGACTGATGTCACGATCTGCGGGCGCAGGAGATTGGGGTGGTAAACTTTTGCGTCACCACAAAAACTCTCGTCAATTTCGCGAGCGATGCAAACATCACCGCGCCCGGGCACTAGTTGATTTGCGCCCCATTAACGCCCTCATAGGGCGCTAACGGGAGGCGCAAACCAACTGAATTTTCCCCCCAATGTCCCAGAATGTGTTGCAGGTGGCGGATAAGTTGGGGATATCCATTATCTGCATGTGCAACACAGTGAGACATTTAGTGAGACCACATGATCAACTCTGGAAGGGGTGGCAGTCCAGGAGAGCTGTGCAGCATTAAGGGCCGAAAAGGATAGTTGTAGCTTTCAGGATGGCAGTTACGACTGTTTCCATTGGTACCTTGGGAGCCAGTCTTAACAGTACGATTGCAGAGGTATTCCCAGATTTGATTGGAAGAACTTAGCCTGTTTTCTCACCATCCATTAGCTTAAAAAAGCCAATGCCCAGTACCAGTGGATAGGCAGATATGGAAATGCTTGATGACTCTGACCCTCAGGACATTGGTTCCATCCATCCAGCCCCCTCTGATACCAACACAAGAGGGAGCTAGCTGCCAGTGTCAGGCTGACCTTGCAAACGCAAGAGATATGCAGCCAGAAGCTGGTCCTTCAACAACAGAATCCCTGGGATGACTGGCACCTCAGTCCTCAAAGGCTACTGCAAAAATGACCCAACCAGCAACCTTATACCCTTTTGACATTCAGGGAACACCATGTAGAAGTAAAAGGTTAGGTTCACAGGCTTTTCTTTCACAGGCTGGTGTCGGGAGCGATGAAACCGGAGGCCCAGTGAGTATTTGAACTCACTTTCGCGGGCTTTTCTTTCACAGGCTGGTGTCGGGAGTGACGAGACCGGAGGCCCAGTGAGTATTTGAACTCAATTTCGCGGGCTTTTCTTTCACAGGCATACCAATCTCAGACCGCCGGCGGCGTTCCAGAGCCACGTCACGATTCAAAACGTGACGCGGGCAGGAGGGAGCAGCTGATTGGGTGAATACGGCTAGGTAAGTATTTATACTACTCTATAGTTTGACAGTTAAGGTTCACAGTTTATAAAGTTTAGAAGGTCTTAATTTTGTGGATATAGTTTCTAGTGCTAGTAACCAAGGGCCCTTGAGTATATCATTTAATTGAGTGTAATTGGTGGTATTGATTTGATTTAATTTAAGTTCAATTAATTAAAGGGTAAGTCATGACAGGACAGCCCAGCCCTGTGTTATGCTCCTCCTGCTCAATGTGGGAAATCAGGGACCCTTCCGGTGTCCCTAACAACCATGTGTGCGGGAAGTGTATCCAGCTGCAGCTACTGACAGACCGCATTGCGGCGCTGGAGCTGCGGATGGATGCATATTGGAGCATTCGCGATGCTGAGAACCTCGTGGATAGCACGTTCAGAGAGTTGGTCACACCGCAGGAAAAGGGTGCACAGGCAGGAAGTAAATGGGTGACCACCAGGCAGAGTAAGAGGTGCAGGCAGGTAGTGCAGGGGTCCCCTGTGGACATGCCCCTCTCAAACAGATATACCACTTTGGATACGGTTGGGGGGGATGACTTATCAGGGGAAGGCAGCAGCAGCCAACTTCCTGGCACCATGGGTGGCTCTGCTGCACAGGCTGGGAGGAAAAAGAGTGGAAGAGCTATAGTGATAGGGGACTCAATTGTAAGGGGAATAGATAGGCGTTTCTGCGGCCGCAACCGAGACTCCAGGATGGTGTGTTGCCTCCCTGGTGCAAGGGTCAAGGATGTCTCGGAGCGGCTACAGAACATTTTGGAGGGGGAGGGCGAACAGCAGCTGTCGTGGTGCACATAGGCACTAACGATATAGGTAAAAAAGGGGATGAGGTCCTAAAAGCAGAATATAGGGAGTTAGGAGGTAAATTAAAAAATAGGACCTCAAAGGTAGTAATCTCAGGATTGCTACCAGTGCCACGTGCTAGTCAGAGTAGAAATAGGAGGATATTTCAAATGAATACGTGGCTAGAGGAATGGTGCAAGGGGGAGGGATTCAAATTCCTGGGACATTGGAACCGGTTGTGGGGGAGGTGGGACCAGTACAAACCGGACGGTCTGCACCTGGGCAGGGCCGGGATCGCTGTCCTAGGGGGAGTGTTTGCTAGTGCTGTTGGGGAGGGTTTAAACTAAAGTGGCAGGAGGTTGGGCACCTGAGCAGGAAGACAGAGGAAAGCGTGTCAGGAAGGGACAGAAGGTATGGAGTAAAAGGTAAAGTGTTAAAAAAGGAAAAGCAGGAACTAAGTGTCACAAAACATATTTGAAAGTTCTTTATCTGAATGCACGTAGCATTCGTAACAAAATGGACGAGTTAACGGCACAAATAACTACGTATGGGTATGATCTTGTGGCCATTACAGAAACATGGCTGCAAGGTGACAACGACTGGGAATTAAATATGCCAGGGTATTTAACAATCAGGAAGGACAGGCAGGAAGGAAGGGGAGGTGGGGTGGCTATGTTAATAAAGGAAGGAATCACTGTAATACAGAGAAATGATATTGGGTCAAAGGATCAGGATAATGAAACAGTTTGGGTGGAAATAAGGAATAATAAGGGGGAAAAACACTAGTGGGAGTAGTATATAGGCCTCCTAATAGTTGCAACTCTGCTGGAAGAAGTATTAATCAGGAAATAGTTGGGGCATGTAATAAGGGAACAGCTATAATTATGGGGGATTTTAACTATCACATTAACTGGACAAATCAAATTGGGCAGGGCAGCCTTGAGGAAGAGTTTATTGAGTGTATTAGGGATGGATTTCTTGAGCAGTATGTAACTGATCCTACAAGGGGGCAAGCAACCTTGGACCTGGTCCTGTGTAATGAGTCAGGATTAATTAATAATGTCCTAGTTAAGGATCCCCTTGGAATGAGTGACCATAACATGGTTGAATTCCATATCCAATTAGAGGGTGAGAAGGTTGGTTCTCAAACAAGCGTACTGAGCTTGAATAAAGGAGACTATGATGGTATGAGAGCGGAATTGATTAAAGTGGACTGGGAAAATAGATTAAAGGGTAAGACGGTACATAAGCAGTGATGTTCATTTAAGGAGTTATTTTACAACTTTCAAAAAATATATATTCCACTGAGGAAAAAAGGGTGTAAAAGAAATGACAGCCATCCGTGGCTAAGTAAAGAAATTAAGGACAGAATCTGACTAAAAACAAGGACGTATAAGGTAGCCAAACTTAGTGGGAGGATAGAAGATTGGGAATTCTTCAAAAGACAGCAAAAAGTAACTAAAGGATTGATTAAGAAAGGGAAGATAGATTATGAAAATAAATTAGCAAAAAATATAAAAACAGATAGCAAGAGTTTCTATAGTTATATAAAAAGAAAAAGGGTGGTTAAGGCAAACGTAGGTCCCTTAGAGGATGAGACCTGGAAATTAATGGTGGGAAACATTGAGATGGCAAAAATGCTGAACAAATATTTTGTTTCAATCTTTACGGTAGAGGACACTAAGAATATCCCAACACTGGACAAACAGGGGGCTCTAGGGGGGGAGGAGCTAAATACGATTAAAATCACTAAGGAATTGGTACTCAGTAAAATAATGGGACTCAAGGCGGATAAATCCCCTGGACCTGATGGCTTACATCCTAGGGTCTTGAGGGAAGTGGCAGCAGGGATTGTGGATGCTTTGGTAATAATTTTCCAAAATTCCCTGGACTCAGCAAAGGTCCCGGCAGATTGGAAAACTGCTAATGTAACACCCTTATTTAAAAAGGGTAGTAGGCAGAAGGCTGGAAATTATAGACCAGTTAGCCTAACATCTGTGGTGGGTAAAATTTTGGAGTCTATTATTAAGGAGACAGTAACGGAACATTTAGATAAACATAATTTAATAGGACAAAGTCAGCATGGCTTTATGAAGGGGAAGTCATGTCTGACAAATTTGCTTGAGTTCTTTGAGGACATAACGTACAGGGTGGATAAAGGGGAACCAGTGGACGTAGTGTATTTAGACTTCCAGAAGGCATTCGACAAGGTGCCACATAAAAGATTATTGCTCAAGATAAAAAATCACTGGATTGGGGGTAATATTCTGGCATGGGTGGAGGATTGGTTATCTAACAGGAAGCAGAGAGTTGGGATAAATGGTTCATTCTCAGACTGGCAACCAGTAGTCAGTGGTGTTCCGCAGGGGTCGGTGCTGGGTCCCCAACTCTTTACAATCTATATTAACGATTTGGAGGAAGGGACCAAGTGTAACATATCAAAGTTTGCAGATGATACAAAGATGGGAGGGAAAGTAGAAAGTGAGGAGGACATAAAAAACCTACAAGGGGATATAGACAGGCTGGGTGAGTGGGCGGAGATTTGGCAGATGCAATACAATATTGGAAAATGTGAGGTTATGCACTTTGGCAGAAAAAATAGTAGAGCAAGTTATTATCTTAATGGCGAGAAACTGGAAAGTACTGCAGTACAAAGGGATCTGGGGGTCCTAGTGCAAGAAAATCAAAAAGTTAGTATGCAGGTGCAGCAGGTGATCAAGAAGGCCAACGCAATGTTGGCTTTTATTGCTAGGGGGATAGATTATAAAAACAGGGAGGTATTGCTGCAGTTATATAAGGTATTGGTGAGACCGCACCTGGAATACTGCATACAGTTTTGGTGTCCATACTTAAGAAAAGACATACAGGAAACTCTCTTTTAACCGGCACCCAAATAACCGGAAATCTCTCTTAACCAGCAAAATTCTTGAGTAGGTAACCGGGATTTTCCTTCATCTCTCCTTTAAAAATAACTTTAAAAAAAACCCCGAGGCGTTTGCCTTGTATCGGAGCATGTAGATTGGGAGGGGAATGTGCAGCCCGGGTAGGCAGCGGACACGACAGATGGTCAGCTGGCGGTCCCCGGGGAGACGGAGCTCCGAATGCAGGTGCATGTCAGTGTGTACGGGGCTCTCGTACGTTGGGAGATATAACTCTCCGTTATCCGGACTTTTTGATTAACTGGCACCACGCCGGTCCCGTCGGTGCCGGTTAATAAAGAGTTTCCTGTACTTGTACGCAAGGTAGTACAAAGAAGGTTCACTCGGTTAATCCCGGGGATGAGGGGATGGACATATGCGGAGAGGTTGAGTAGATTGGGACTCTACTCATTGGAGTTCAGAAGAATGAGAGGCGATCTTATTGAAACATATAAGATTGTGAAGGGGCTTGATCGGGTGGATGCGGTAAGGATGTTCCCAAGGATGGGTGAAACTAGAACTAGGGGGCATAATCTTAGAATAAGGGGCTGCTCTTTCAAAACTGAGATGAGGAGAAACTTCTTCACTCAGAGGGTAGTGGGTCTGTGGAATTTGCTGCCCCAGGAAGCTGTGGAAGCTACATCATTAAATAAATTTAAAACAGAAATAGACAGTTTCCTAGAAGTAAAGGGAATTAGGGGTTACGGGGAGCGGGCAGGAAATTGGACATGAGGCTGAGTTCGGATCGGTCAAGGCCCTGTGGGTGGCGGAGCGGGCCCAGGGGCTGAGTGGCCGGGTCCTGCTCCTACTTCTTGTGTTCTTTAGATTTGAGGTTAGGATCAGATCAGCCATGATCTTATTGAATGGCGGAGCAGGCTCGAGGGGCCGATTGGCCGACTCCTGCTCCTATTTCTTATGTTCTTATGAAACAGTGCTGTAGGCGTTAGGGGCAGGCTCGATGAGAAGAAGTAGAAAGATTATGTTAGATGTGTGAACCAGTAAACTTTGAATTTAATAGCATTTTGTTGCACATGCATTTTTTGATTTGGAGCTTGAGGTGCTCTTGTTGCTGAGAATTTTTTTTTATTCGTTCATGGGATGTGGGTAATGCCAGCATTTATTGCCCACCCCTAATTACCCTTGAGAAGGTGGTGGTGAGCTGCCTTCTTGAACCGCTGCAGTCCGTGTGGTGAAAGTACTTCCACAGCGTTGTCAGGGAGGGATTTGCAGGATTTTGACTCAGTGCCGATGAAGGAACGACGATATATTTCCAAGTCAGGATGGTGTGTGACTTGGAGGGGCAGATCTATCCAGGCCCCTGAAGCGAGACGTCAGTGTCCTGATTGTCTGCTCAGCCGAGATTATTGATTCATTGTTCTTGGATAATGGAGTGGGGTCAACAACCATGATTAAAAGAGGCATCCCTGGTTACCAAGCAACCATCCAGACAAATGCTGAATAATTCTGGGACAATAGACTGAAAAGCACAAAAGCATTGTGGCAACTTCCAAGTAGCATGCATTCACATGAAGAATTATTTGGCTGACATTACATACCACTACGGCCTGGAAATTGGATATGGCCCGAAAACGGGTGGTGTCATGGACCAGCGCTATTTAGCTGCATCGGTTCAAAGTGGTCCAGGCAGCACGCAAAAGTTGTGCTGACTGCTCATTTACATGATTATAGTGCTGATCTCAGCGCTAAACGCGCTGCTGATTGGCTTACCACGCAACAGGTGGGCCAATATCGGGTGTAGTCTAATGGCCAGTAATGTTTGGCCTAGTCTTTCTCCATTACTTAAAGTGGAGGTGCTTTGATGCAGCAGCACCTCACTGTCATTGGAGCTGGAGCTGGAATTAGAATCGCAGTTGCAGTTGAAACACATGGCTGAGCACCAGCAAAGGGAATGAGCCAGAAGGTTCTCTGGTGAGGATCTGCAGGCATTGGTACTGGCCGTGGAGACGAGGTGGGCCGTCCTGTTCCCGCAGGGTGGCATGAAGTCGTCAGCCCTTACAGCGAGAAGGCTGCGGCAAGAGATAGCTGGGTGCGTGACGGCCAACAGTGTGGTAACAAGAACATGGATCCAGTGCTGCAAGAAGATTCATGACCTCACACAGCAGGTCAAGGTGAGTGAAGGCTTCAGCAAATGCCATATCCCACCACCTGCACCACAAGGCTCACACACTGCTCAATGCAGCACACCCCCAGCACTCACCCACCAACAATCTCTACCTATCTCCACTCAGGCCTCACAATCATAGCTTCATTTCACACTCACAACCTTAGCATTGCTGCAACACTCACACCCACATCTCAAACCTTCCACACACTGACAGCTATTCAACTATGGCAGGCACATCACCCAAACACATTGCTCCACACTCACTCACACACTTCCCTTTCTCTTGCAGGTCAAGGTCACGCATAATCACCAGGAGCAGTGGCAGATGGGAGGCGGCCAAACTGCTCTACAGACCTTGAGCCAACTGGAGGAGTCGGTGCTGGACATCACTGGAGGGGAAGACACCGAGGCCGTGGCAACGGGCCAAGTTGAAGCCCTTGGGACAACAGCGGTATGTTCATTCCTAATCCTTCTTTTCACATCCCACTTCCCCCTCATCCCACAATCTCTCCTCACTTACAAGCTGCTGATACTCCATGCATGCATATCTTGCTTCCACCCCCTCCCCTCACCATAAGCCGACTCTTGTGCCTTTCTGCTTTCAGATAACCAAGATCTGTCAGTCACACAGCCTGTCCCCGAAGCCATGGAGGAGAGTGAAGATGAAGAAGAAGACACACCGTCACTGCATCAGACCCTCCCAGACACCAGCTCAGAAACTGGCACTGCGCAGAATTTAGAGGGTAGTGTTGATGCGGGATCTACACACGGTGAGGCACTGGGCACAAGTGGGCTGCAGCAAGGCCGGGGGAAAGGGTAGCTCGGAGACCAGCTCCCCGGAGGGCGGGTTCGCACGCGAGTTCTGCTGCACATGACTCAGATGATGACCTCGATGGGGCAACCTTCAGAAGAAGGGTGATGGACATGCACACCGAAATCCTAGGTGCAATGGCAAGCCTGCCAGAGACCCTCTTGTCAGTGTCAAGGAGCATGGAGGAGTAGGGTCCAACATTGGGCAGGGCTTTGCGCAGAAATTGGAGCCCATGATTTCCAGGCTGGAAATGATGGACAAATCCAGGAGAGACCTTGTCGACCCAGCCATGGTGCGGCGTGTGATGGGCGATATCGAGGCTTCCATTGCAGAACAGGTGGAAGCGACACAATGTCTCAGTGCTGCAGTGGAAGTGCCGACTGCTCTCCTGTACTGTCAGCTTGCTGCCACCGAAGCTTAGACTGCTGCCATCATGGCTGGGTTTATCAGTGCCGAAAGGGGCTTGCAGTGCGGGTTTTTTTTATTCGTTCCTGGGATGTGGGCATTGCTGGCAAGGCTGGGTGTCATAGCAGGCCAGCAATCTGTCCTCCAACAGATTGCTAGGAATGCTGAGGGGAGTGGCAGTGCACCTGTGGAGCAGGAAACTGCCATCCTCTCTCAGGATGACAGCATTCCTACTCCCACCACTGCCATTCCGCCATTGCCCTTGCCACTGCGTGCGAGCCAGCCAGCCCAGCCTGCTGCCACCCATGCTGAGGTGGTGCAGTCTACAGCCGGGCCTTCCAGGTTCACAGCTGATCAAGGTCATCCTGCAAGATCATCTGAAGTCTTCCCCCATGGAAACTCAGCAGCCTTCCACCAGCTATGTTGCAGCCACTGCGTAGGAGCACCATAGCAGGAAAGGGCATACGAACGACAGGCACTAAGGGATTGCACAAGGGTAATTAGTTGATATTGTAATGTAAATTGAATACTTACAAATTTATTAATTTTGTTTGCAATGTTTGTTTTGTGGTGTCTCTCATTTCAGCTTTGTGCCCAGGATGACGCTGTGATATTCCGTGACAGAGGGATGGTAAGATGGGGATGTCGTTGATGGGGAAGTGGTGAGTAACGGGATCTGGGGTTACATTCAGACTCTGATGAGGCGTTCACGGACAGCCCATGCGGAAGGGGGATTTGCTGCCTACCTCCTCACCTCCTCCTCCTCCTCCTCTTCCTCCTCTCCCTCATCCTCTTCCTGAGGTGGCCCTGCAATCTCTGGTGGCAAGGGTTGCGCCCTCATGATAGCCAATTTGTGGAGCATGCAGCAGACCACCACGAAATGGGACACCCGCTCCGCCGAGTACTGGAGGGCTCCTCCCGAGCGGTCAAGGCAGCGGAACCGTTGCTTCAGCAGCTCAATGGTCTGCTCAATGATGTTCCTGGTGGCAGCATGGCTCTCATTATACGAGTGCTGGGCAGGAGTGCTGGGGTTGTGGAGGGGAGTCATCAGCCAGGTGCAGAGCGGATAGCCCTTGTCTCTGAGCAGCCACCCTTGGGTTTGACGTGGTGGCTGGAAGATTGTTGGCACACCAGACTGACACAGGATGAAGCCATCATGACTGCTGCCAAGATAGTGGGCATTGACCATCACGAAATGCTAGGCGTGGTCACACAACAACTGTACATTAAGTGAGCCTTTGCAGTTATGGAAGATCTCAGCATTGTTATGCGACGCCCGCAAAGCCACGTGTGTGCAGTCGATGGCGCCCTGCACCAGGGGGAAGCCCGCTATCCTGGCAAAGCCACATGCGCGCGCCTCCTGCTTTTCCCTGTTCTGAGAGAAGACAACATAATCCCTTCTCCTGGTGTAGAGAGTCTCTGTGATCTCCCAGATGCAGCGATGGATGGCGAACTGGGAGATGTTAGCTATGTCTCCTGCTGCAGACTGGAAGGATCCACTGGCGAAAAAATTGAGGGCCACGGTGACCTTGAGGGCCACTGGGAGAGCTGTGGTCGCCCTGCTCTGAGGCTGCAGGTCTGGTTGCAGGAGGTGGCAGAGTTCTGTGACCACTTCCTTGCTGAAGCGGAGCCTCCTAATACACTGCTCCTCGCTTAAGTGTAGATAAGAGAAGTGCTCTCAGAAGACCCTAGGTGGGTAAGACCTCCTGTTGAGAGCTCTCCTGGTCCTCCTCCTCCTCCTTCTGAGTGCATCTTCTCCTCTTCTTTGCTGCCTCTGCTCCCTCTCCTGAAGATACTCGAGTGCGAGGGGGACTGCCAGTAGAGCCCCCATGATTGTGAGCAAGTGTTGTGAGCAGAAGCCTTTAAATAAGAATGAAGATGTTCTCCACTTGCAACAACACTCCCTGTTACCGTAGGAACTTGAAACAAGTTTAGAAAGCAGCTAGAGTTGCAGAACGTTCCACAGAGCCAGTCAAACTGAACAAACATGTCAGCTGAAAGTTGTTGCTGATGATCCCTTTAAATAAAGCTGCTGGAGCCTCCTTCCTGCTTGTGAACACTTGGTCAGCTGGTCGTAATTAACACAGGCCGGTAAGTTGAGCGGCACATTCCAAAATGGCAGATTGGGAGTCAGGTGAGCGTTGCACACTCACTGATGTCACGATCTGCATAATCTACATATCCCTAGCTAGCGCAGACATCAGCAGCGCTGCTGCCCAGCCGAAAATGGTGGCCGCAGTGGGACCCGCCGGCAGCGGGCGGAAGTGAGGCGGCCGCCATTTATTTTGCCGCAACGGACCTTAACGGGCAGGACTAACACTTCCAATTTCTAGGCCACAGTGTGTGAAAATCCTTTCTGTTGATCGTGCTCAATCGGAGCCTTTATAGTCACTCAGGTCCCATTGATGGCACCTTGCAGCTAGGGAAATCCAGCCACTCTGTAAAAATTGACTGCACACTCTCTCTACTTCACAAGGCCTCTGTCACCTGTTTGAAACAGTAGTGTACTGCCAACTGACTAATATGATCTAGGGCATCGAAGGCTACCTGGTAAGACATGGTGGCATAAGAATTCAAAGCAATTGTTACTTTTACAGCCACAGTCAGAGCTGTACCTCTGGTTGAAATGGACATAGGAATATAGGAACAGGCATAGGTCATTCAGCGACTCGAGCCTGCTCCGCCATTCAATTAGATCGTGGCTGATCTGTACCTTAACTCCATTTACCCGCCTTTGCTCCATATCTCTTGATACCTTTACCTAAAAAAAATGGACTTTAATTCTGAGGCCAACCACATTGTCTCAGGTGGGAAGCACAGCTTTCTCACAATGGGCTAAAAATTCAGGTACTTACTGCCACCCATTACCACCAGAATCGTGAAAAGAAAATGGCGGCCACCTCACTTCCGCCCGCCTCTAGCATTGGACTCGATGATCACCATTTTGGAGAGGGTCAGAGTGCTACCGTTAGTAGCGCTGGCCCTAGACATGCAAATCTGCAGAGCGTGACATCAGTCATCATGCAACGCTGACTTGACACCACGCTCTGAGAACTTAGACATTTACGCTAAGTTTAGCGCTGGGTCCTAAGCTCACTCAGAAAAGCAAATGTGCAACAGACCTACAGAGACAATGTCAGCGCTTCTTAAAGGGACACACACATCTTTCAGGTAAGTTTGCATTTAAGCTTTTGGACTGGATTTTTTATATTTTATTGAAGTCGTGCCTTGGTGCAATACATGTTAAAAGTTTTTAAAGTGTGTAGGGAATGCTGCTGGATGCTTGCAAGGTCTCAGATGGTAAAGAAAGGCCTCTCAGAAGACAGAAAATGATGGAAATACTCAGCAGGTCAGGCAGCATTCATGGAGAGAGAAACAGAGTTCATGTCTCAGGTCGAGGTGTTGCCTTACCAGCTGAGTATTTCCAGCATTTTCTACTTTTATTTCAGATTTACAACATCCGCTCGCAGAGGGAAAAGGAAGAGGCGGAAGCAGAAGAGGAGGAAGCAGAAGAGGAGGAAACAGAAGAGGAGGAAACAGAAGGAAGGATGCAACCCAGACAGCCCCTTTCTGGATAGATATCCGGGATGGAGTCATCCGCCTGCGTTACCAGTGGCCACAACCCCAATTCCCCTTTCAACGTTTGTCCCACACCTTATCTTCCCTCTGTTACTGACCATCATAGTGTCCTCTTGGCCACAATGCTGAAATAAAAGCCACCACAAAGCAAACTTTCCAATCCAACTTTATACATTTATCCATCCAATATAGCATCAAGAATTCAACAAATCACCCTTGTGCATTCCCTTAGTAACTGTCTTGTGTGTGCCTTTGCCTATCCTACTGATGTCATACAGTGCTACCCCAGTGACTGCAGCATGACTGGTGAAAGGCTGCTGACTTTCAGTGGGGGACACTGCAAATGGTCTTGCAGGTCAACCTTGAAGAGCTGGTGTCTGGGAGTGTGAAATCGAGTGACGGTGTTTCTTCTTCTTCTTCATTCTCCTCTCCCTCTTCTTGGTCAACCATTGGCTGGGCAGGCTGCATTTTTTGGGTGTGTGAAATGAGGAAGGCACAATGGTGGAGTTGTGGTGAAGGGAGGGCGGGAAAGCAAGAGGTGCATGCGAGACAGAGGATAATGTATGAGGATACCAGCATCTTGTATCCTTTCAGCCCTGCCGCTGGCCAAGGGCTCAGCCATGCCCCTGCCAAGAATGGCCAGCACCGTCTCCTCCAAGGGAGTGAGGTGAAGCTTGGAATGGAAGGTGTTCCTCATGCTTGGTACAGATTGTTGGTAGGTGAGTGATTGGGTGGGTGTGGTCGTGCATTGAGCAGTGTGTAAGGCTGGTGGTGCAGTTGGTAGGAGATGGCTTTTGAAGATGCATTCACTGACCTTGACCACTGGTCTGAAGTCGTGAAGCTTCTTTGGGCACTGGAGCCAGGTCGATGGGGGCAACACTGCTGGCAGTGACGGCCTCAGTGATCTGGTCCCACATTCTTCTTTCTGGAGGGCATCCTGGTCCCTGTGGGTAGAGGACCTCTCTTTTAGTGTCGACCCCCTGCACAAAGCTGGAGTGCTGTTTGCGAGACCCTGGGTGCCCCTTCCCTGGCTTGCTGAACCATTTGTGTTAGTGCTGAAGCACTTTTCCCATTTTTTTTTTAGGTACGGAAGGCAATTCAGCCTTAAGAGCTAAAGACTGCCATTTGGGAATTCTTTTTAATGTTTATTTTTTTTCAGAAGGCAGTTGAGCTCTACGGGCTAAAAACTGCCTATTTAAAAATTATTTTCATTTTTTTCATTTTAGAAGGCAGTGCCCATTTAAAGGACCGACACTGCTTTCTAAAATGACAGGCTAGCTTTAAAAGAACGCTGTTCTTACTCCAGTGATGCTACAGTCACGCTACATTGCGCCTCCTGCTGTGACTACTGCCCGAAAACCGGCCTTACACAGTAAGTTTAGCACTGCGCTAATTTTCATTAGCAAGCAGCATCAATATACCAGGGCTGCCAGTGCTATTAATTCTGACAGCCGTTAACTGCAGCCCACGGTGGTACCGACAGGTTTTTGGCACTCTGGAATTTCTAGGCCATACTGCCTTGCATAGAAATCAGGGAATGACCTCCTTGGTCTGTAGACTCTCTGACGTAGGTATCTGTGTCTTGGGGCAAAACAGTGTTTATGGTGCTTGGTTTCCATCCTCTCTTACTCCTGATCCATATCATCCTGTTCTTTTTAACAGAGGAAGAAAGGAATTCTGAGTGGAAAGTCCATAGCTCCTCAAAGTTGCCAAGAATTTTAAATTTGGTAACAGAATTTCCTGCAGGACCTAAGGTTTTAGGTATCTCTGAAGTTTTTATGCCTGTAAGCAGTGCTGTTTGCTTGCAGCTCCTCAAAATACAAATATAATAGCTTCCACAACCTCCTCCCGCCTCGAGGACACTATAATGAAATTGGCAGTGCCATCCCCGCCTCTTCACCTCCCTCTCCTCCTTTAAGACTCTTCTTAAAACCCACCTCTTTGACCAAGCTTTAGGCCATCTCTCTCTCATTATCTTCTTCTTTGGCTTGGGATCCATTTTTGTTATCACACCTCTGTGAAGCATGTTGAGACTTTTTCAATGTTAAAGATGCTATGCAAATTTAAGTTGCTATTGTTGGTTTTGTTGTAATTTACGGTAGCGTTGTTTCCCAGGGTGAGAAAGGGGCGGTCTGGAGAAAAATGCAGGCATGGAGGAAGCCTTGCCCACTCACAGCCATGTACTTGTAGCAGTGTGGGCAGTAGCTGGGCAGCTGATCTCTGAATCAGAGGGGGCAGAGAAAAATCTTGGCAGGCATTTTTAGTGCAGGAGTTTCAGCGGAAACCCACCCCATTGTCCTTATTTTCTCCACTTTTGTCCCATTCAATATTGGGAGGTAATTGAATAAATTCCCCTCCCCCCCACCCTCATTCATTGCATCGACACACCAGTGATCACAGTTTTCTATTAAGCAGTTGTCAGGTAATTCTACCGAATAATTTTCTCTCTGTGACTGGAGTAGCTGACAGGTGGTTACTTTCTGATCGTCAAGGTGGTAAAACAATAAATTTTATCTAAATTATCACTGGGTGTTTAAGGTACTGCTGGCAGCAAATTACCACCTGAGGATACAGATGGCACCAAAATTACAGCATGGCGATAAGTGTCCATTATTTTCATATAACTGCTGCCAAAAGTGCATGCAGAGTGATTCCTTTCAAGGAGTTAAGCAAGCAGACACAAGCAGAGAGTTCAGCCTATTCTCACACTGCCGCACAGTATCAGACTACAACATTTGTCCATGTAAATAATCCAACATAGCTTTGTTTATTGGCCATCAATTGCATCTTAGCCTTAACCTATACAAAGCATGCAGGATTTACAAAGCAAAAATTAGTAGTCACTATAACAATTTAAAAAAACTCACAACCTGACCTGTCATAATATTACACTCAATTTTAAAAATGAAAAATATTGTGACAGGTTTATCAACATGAATTTGCAGTATCCATCCCCTCAAGCTGTCCTTGACTAACACATCTCCAAGGTTGGGATCATCGCATAGATAAGATGCTTACTTCACAGTGATGTGACCAGAAGTACAGGTACTGACTCACACTGTAATCTGCCGGTCATACGTGTGATAAGCTTTGTCAGTTCCCCTACAGGCTATTATAATCTAGCCAAGGACAGTAAGATATGGACTGGCTCTATAGCAAGGGAACTTTCTCGTAATTATTAGATTATGGGAGGAATGAACACCAGATGGTTCTTTAGCGTAAGATGCTTAATTAATTCTCCTCCTTAGGCAGTCCCTTGGAACCGAGGATGACTTGCTTCCACATTAAAAATGAGTTCTCAGGTGACTGATGAGTCCAATGTGGGACGTACAGTCTCTGTCACAGGTGGGGCAGACGGTGGTTGAAGGGGCGGCTGGGTGGGGTGCTTAGGTTGACGTGCGCTGCTTGCGCTGCTTGCGCTTGGCTTCCGCTTGCTCCCAGTGAAGAGACTCGAGGTGTTCGGCGCCTTCCCGGATACTTCTCCTCCACTTTGTGCGGTCTTGGGCCAGGGATTCCCAGGTGTCAGTGGGGATGTTGCACTTTTTCAAGGAGGCTTTGAGGGTGTCCTTGAAGCGTTTCCTCTGCCCACCTGGGGCTCTCTTGCCGTGTTGGAGCTCCGAGTAGAGCGCTTGTTTTAGGAGTCTCATATCGGGCATGCAGACGATGTGACCCGTCCATCGGAGCTGATCGAGTGTGGTCAAAGCTTCGATGCTGGGGATGTTGGCCTGAGAGAGAACACTGACGTTGGTGCGCCTATCCTGCCAATGGATTTGCAGGATCTTGCGGAGGCAGCGTTGGTGGTACCTCTCCAGTGCTTTGAGGTGCCCGCTGTACATGGTCCATGTCTCTGAGGCATACAACAGGGCGGGTATCACTGCTGCTCTGTAGACCATGAGCTTAGTGCCGGGTTTGAGGTCCTGGTCTTCAAACACTCTCTTCCTCAGGCGACCGAAGGCTGCACTTGCACACTGAAGGCGGTGTTGGACTTCGTCATCGACGTCTGCCCTTGTTGACAGTAGGCTCCCAAGGTATGGAAAGTGGTCCACGTTGTCCAAGGCCTTGTCGTGGATTTTGATAATCGGGGGGCAGTACTGTGTGGCGGGGGCAGGTTGGTAGAGGACCTTTGTCTTATGGATGTTTAGTGTAAGGCCCATGCTCTCGTATGCTTTGGTGAAGGTGTTGACGATGGTTTGAAGTTCGACCTCCGAGTGAGCGCAGACGCAAGTGTCGTCTGCATACTGTAATTCGACGACAGAGGATGGGACGACCTTGGATCTGGACTGGAGGCGACGGAGGTTGGACAGTTTCCCGTTTGTTCTGTAAATTAGCACCACTCCAGTGGGGAGCTTACTGAGGGTGAGATGGAGCATTGCAGCAAGGAAGATCGAGAAGATCATTGGTGCAATGACACAGCCTTGCTTGACGCCAGTCTGTACATGAATTGGGTCTGTGGTGGAACCGTTGGTCAGGATCGCGACTTGCATGTCGTCGTGAAGCAGGCAGAGGATGGTGACAAACTTTTGAGGGCAGCCAAATTTGAGGAGGACACTCCATAATCCCTCACGGTTGACAGTGTCGAAGGCCTTTGTGAGATCAAAGAAAGCCATGTACAGTGGTTGGTGCTGTTCGCTGCATTGCTCTTGTAATTGACGGGCGGCGAAGAGAGACAGAGGCTGGAGAAGGACCGATAGTGGAGACGGCCCCCAGACAGCTGGTAAGAGGCGGGAGGGCGCAGGGGAGTAAGGGACCCGGTGAGTGGGCATAGAGACTTCATAAACAACTGGTGTTAATTAATTAGTGGGAAGAGGTCTAAACATAGAATATAGACAGCTTGGCATATCCAGGTATTTTTAAAAGATCTTTGTGCCCTAACGATACATTTAAGATTGTTAACATTAAATTGGCAAAAATGTCATATTATTTAAAAAAAGAATCATTAGTTAGCAGTGGAAAGCACTCCTAAAACCAAAGGGGAACCATTTTGCTTGTGGGCGGGCTGGACAGGCTAGTTAATCCCACTCACCTGACACTGTTCCCCGAGCCATGCTGGTACAATGACAGATACAATAGGCTCACTGCATTAGGCTTACTAAAACAAGGCGCAGAGATGATGGACTAGCTTGATTAATAGATTCCTTAACTATTTCAATACAGAATTTAATAAAATACTTAATGAAATTGTAAAAGGAATTAGAGTGCGTTTAATTTCCATTTCTATGTTTCAGATAAAGAATTAGCTGCTTTAAATATTAGAAATAAAATACTGAAGATGGATTAATTGAGTCTGACCTGAATCCACAGATCTAGGGCTGGATTCTCCAATGTGATCTTGCTTGAAATTGGGCGGGATAATAGCCGGGAATGAGGGAAAATTTGGGAGGTAAGACCTGCTTTCCCTCCCCGTGAAGCACCTGACCACTCATTCCCCGCCTGCCAGATCCAGATGGTGGCGGGTGGGGTGGGTGTGAGGGCTTGGGTCCATGGCCCATTTCCCTCCTGTCCCCCTCATTTACCAGACAAGTGTGACCCTAGCTGGTTTAACAAATTAATCAGAAGTGAAATCAGGAGGAGAATTGATTTCTACAAATTCTGCAGAGAGAAAGTTGAAGAGGATCCAATAAAATGAATATATAAACATACAACAGCATGTTAAAGGATGGCTAGAGGGGTCAAGAGGAACATGCCATCCCCCTACCCCCAATGCCATCTGGATGCAATAGCGGGGGAAGGACTGGGCAAACAGCGACATGGAAAAAAGGGACCACTGCAGATGCAAGACATAACAATAAGAAATTATTCAATGCTATAATATTAATATGACGTTCTAGGGACAGTTCTCCAATCAGGCCAAAAAAATGACCCATACACTCTTCCTTCAGAAGGAGATGGTGCTGAGAAAGGTAACTATTTTTAGGATTGAGGGGAGCCCTCATAACAGACATGTGCAGCAGTCATGACAAGAGATGCCTGTTAGATTAAATCGAGTAGATTAATCAAAATTATAGCCACCAGAGAAAAATTAACTTGTTGATTTTATTAATATCAGCAATAAGTACGAGTAAGTCTAAATGTCTATAAACTCACAAGTAGGAAATCCATCAGGTTATGAGACAACTCCAATCCAGGTTATATCTCAGCACTGAATACCAAAGAACTACTGAAAGTAGTTCATATTTATACATCTAGATAGATATCGTTAGATGACTTGCTCTGAACCTATCAATTGTTAGATTATTGTCATATTATTCACCAGTAGGTGGCAATGTTGAACCACATATACATTCTCACTAGAATAGGGAAGACATTCCAGCTGGCATGTGGATGGATAAAGATAAAATAACCTTGTACTAGAAAGTATCCCCATCAAATAAGCATCTGTCAAGCTCTCCAGACTCCACAAGCACCAGCACAGAAGTAGATGGCCACAAGTTTTTTTACAGAGCCAGAGTTGCTTTCCCAGTGTAAGTCGGGCAGGTGCAATATAACCACAGGAAATTCCGATAGGACCTGGATATGCCAGGTCCCAGCCCAGCCCAGCAATTTCTGATGGGGCCTGAGGCAGACAGAGCTTCCATTCACCCAAACATGACATATGACATCAGAGGGAGTAAGGGTTGAAAAGAAGGAATACACACACCAAGAATTAACTCAACCCTGCCCTCCCTAATGCCCAGCAACCTGGATGTGAAGAACAACCTGGCATTCAGGTCAGTTAATGGGTGGAAGTGGGGCCGATCAGGGTCTCTAGGCTGGGGTGATGGAGAAATGCAGCAATTGAAAGTTTTGTTAGGCTCTCTGACGGTGTCAATCAGCAGGAAAGCCTGGATTTTTGGGGACTGCCAATGCTGCATTTCCTGCCTCTCTCCTGTAGTGGGAGCCCGAGATGTGCCCACATTGGAGCGGGCGCCCACTGCTGCCATGCGAATCAGTTGATCGTGATCTGATTCTGCATGCTCTGTGGTGTCCACTCTGCTCCACTCTTACTGGCAGAGCAAAGTTGAAGATTTTTAACCGCTCTGTGGGGTAGAAATTGATCTTTGTTGTGCCCATTTTCTGAGCGGCCGTCTAAAACAAGTGTTAAGTCCTTTGCACATAATGATGAGGGGCCTAATACCTGTTTTAGGACCTCTCTACCAATTAGGAATACATATAGGAACAGGAGCAGCGCATTCACACTCTCGAGCCTGTTCCGCCATTCAGTTAGATCATGGCTGACCTGTACCTCAAATCCATTTACCTGTCTTTGATCCATATCCCTTGATAGCCTTACCTAACAAAAATCTGTCAATCTCATTTTTAAATATTTCAATTGCCCCAGCATCCACAGCCTTTTGGTGGAGAGAGTTCCAGATTTCCACTACCCTTTGTGTGAAAATGTGCTTCCTGATTTCACTCCTGAATGGCCTGGCTCCAATTTTAAGATAGTGGCCATTCGTTCTGAATTCCCACACCAGAGGAAATGGTTTTCCTCAATTAGGTAACCCCTCAACCTTATAAACTCAAGGCAATGCAAACCAAGTCTATGCAACCTGGCCTCATAATTTAACCCTTTAAGCTCTGGTATAATTTTGGTGAATCTGCGCTGTATTCCCTCCGAGGCCGATATATCTTTTGTGAGGTGCAGTGCCCAAAACTAACCGCAGTGCTGCAGATGGGGTCAGACCAAGGTTTTGTAAACTGAAGCATAACTTCCTCTCCTTTGTACTCAATCCCCCTGATATAAAGGCCAATATTCCATTAGCCTTTTTGATTACTTTTTGTGCCTGTGCACTAACTTTTAGTGATTTTGTACCTGGAAACGCAAATCCTTTTGCTCCTCCACTGTTCCTAATCTTTTGCCATTAAGAAAATATTCTGATTTATTTTTCTTGGATACAAAATGAATGACTTCACACTTCCCCATATTAAACTCCATTTGCCATAGTTTTTCTCACTCACTTAATTTGTTGATGTCCCTTTGTAACTTTCTGCTGCCATCTACACAACTTCATGCACCTCCTAACTTAGTGTCATTGCAAACTTAGATACACAACTCTCGATTCACTTATTCAAGCCATATATAGTATATATATATAATGAAAAGCTGAGACTGAGGGGGCGATTTTCTGACGTTGGAGGAGGCGGGTTTGGAGGCGGGAAAGGCGGGAAAATTAGATTCAAAGAGGTCGGGTTTGGAACCCGCCTCCAACCCGCCTCTGTGGGATTTTGCCGGTGCCGATTTTGGAGGTCGGGAAACGCTCCCGCCTCCAGCTGGCCATTGCGCTAATTAACTTCCTTAAATACTTGTTAAGGGCCTTGCTAAACCTATTTTGAGAGGCCCTCGTGAATTTCCCAGCATTTCGGCGTGCTCCACGCACCTCCTGAACTACGCCAGGTAAACCTGGCGGGTTGACTCGTGGGTGGCCTCCTCACTGCTGCAGGTCTAACAAGACATCGTTTACTGCAGCAAGGATTACTTGCAGGTGCCAGACCTTGGCTTTAAAAGGTCTCTGAGCACTTTTAGAAGGCCTTCTGAAGTCGGAGGTGCTGCAGCTTGACTCCATCAACTGTGGGACTTCCTTGGCAGACCCTTTCCCCGCTTGCAATGAGCACTTCCTCAAAGGAGGCATCTACAAGCAGCATGGGAACCATTCGTTTTCTTTCACCATGGACCTCAGATGTGGATGAGGACCATCCAGGGCAGCAGCAGAACCAGGCAGCTCAGCAGCAACATCAGCAGGAGCCCCAACCTCCTGCTCAGTCACCTGATGCTGCACAGGGCAGAAGGCACCAGCGCATCGAGGCACCTCGCCGCAGGAGATACCCCCCACAGAGGGTTTACAGACAGAGGATGAGCTACCTCAACATGAGTGAGCAGCAGTGCCAAAGGAGGTTGAGACTTTCGCGAGAGGTTGTCCGAGAGATCTGCGGCCTGCTGCAGCAAGACCTGGTGCCCAGGAGAACAGGTGGACACCCCTTACCAGTGGCTGTCAAAGTCACCACCGCACTCAACTTCTTTGCCTCAGACTCCTTCCAGGGATCATCAGCAGACATCAGCGGCATCTCCCAGTCGGCCGCCCACAGTTGCATCACCCAGGTTACTGATGCCCTTTTTGCTAAGGCCCACAATTACATCCAGTTCACAAGGGATCAAGCAAGTATAACCGCCCGTTCGGTTGGATTCGCAAATATAGCAGGCATGCCAATGGTGCAGGGCGTCATAGACTGAACACATGTGGCCCCTAGGGCGCCCCATCACAACCCAGCTATCTTTGTCAACTGAAAGGGCTTCGACTCCCTCAACGTTCAGCTGGTGTGTAACCACAAGGAGGAGTTCTTGCATGTTTGCACCAAGTTCTGTGGAAGTTGCCACTCTTTCATCCTGCGGCACTCTAATGTTCCTCCGCTTTTCAATCCACCGAACCAACTTAATGGATGGCTCCTTGGTGACATAGGCTATCCCCTGAAGAAGTGGCTAATGACGCCGATCAGGAGGCTAGCTAACGAGGCTCAAGAGCGCTACAACGCAGCCACACTTCGACCAGGTCCTTCATAGAGCAGACCATTGGGTTTTTGAAGATGCGCTTCTGTTGCCTTGACCAATCAGGTGGAGCCCTGCAGTATACACCATACAGGGTCTCCATAATGGTCGTGGTCTGCTGTATACTGCACAACATCGCACAGCGTCGTGGCTTGCAGGTTCCTGATGAGCAAGTGGCTCAGTTCCAGCCCTCCTCAGATGAAGATGAGGAGGAGGAGGAGGCTGAGGAGGAGGGAGGAGGATCTGGAGGAGGAGGAGGAGGAGGAGCAGTAGGAGGTCAGACCGCCGGTGTATTGACCAGCAGCAGTGGCAGCACGC
Organism: Squalus acanthias; assembly: GCA_030390025.1. Taxonomy (NCBI): domain Eukaryota; kingdom Metazoa; phylum Chordata; class Chondrichthyes; order Squaliformes; family Squalidae; genus Squalus; species Squalus acanthias. The sequence continues at coordinate 74,700,318 of CM059428.1, forward strand.
GAGCACATGGCTGCCAGGGATGCAAGGGATGAACTTATCATGGCCAGATTTGCATAGGTTGCCCAAGTTGGCACATGTCCTTGGCTCCATCCTAGGACATCATTGACAATGGACATGACTCTCTGGCCTCCTTTCACTCAGGCCACCAACCAGACAACGCAAGTGTGGCGGTGCCTGCAATGTGGAGCTTCCTAAGGCGAAAGAACAGATGGCATAACGCCAACATTTTGGCTTCAAATCATTTTAATGCTTTCCAACAGGGATGGCATTTCATCAATACGCAGAAACAGTCTCCCAATCTGCACACAGATCTGGAGGTTATATCCCTTGCCAGCTGTACCCTCACAGCCTTGGTTTCTTTGGCAGGCCTCTTCCTCCGAGATGAGTGGAAGAGCACCTCCATGCTAGCTCTCACCCCCTCAAACAACATTTGCAGTGCCTCATCTGAGAGCCTCGGGTAGGCCCTTGCCTTGGAATTGGACATAGTGGTTTCTCAAAAGATGTTGGAGCTGGTGCAGGAGAAGCAGAAATGCTGTGGAGTGAGCCAAGGGAGCAAGAAGCCATAAAATCAGACTGGAAAAGTGCTGTCAACAGAGGCGAGTTTCAGTCCCAAAACACTAATTGAGCAAGGGCATCCCACACCTCTGAAATCAAGTGGACAATCATGGGAAAATCGCAAAATTGAAACCTATCAGTGGAGGCGAGTTTCAAACCCACCCAAACTGAAACCCGCCTCCATCTCGCCTCCAGTGGGAAAATCGCCCCCTATAGTACAGATCTCTTGTCGTATCCCACCAATCGGAATACATTCCCTTTATCCCGATTCTGTCTCCTACTTCCCAATCAATTACTAACCCAAGTCACAAGGTTACCTCCAATTTCTCACACTCTCCTTTTTGCTAATAATCTCCATTGTGCCAGCCAATGAGTTGGAGGCGGGCCGGGACGGAACTTACGGCAGGACTCACAGCAAACAATCTATTTTACAACAAATAATGTCTATTTACTCAGCAAACAGAGTCTATTTAAACAGCGTACTACAGCAAACAGTCTACTGTGTCTATTTAAAAAGTGTCTCTACGAAATACAGCAAATAGAACTCATAACAAAAACTACCGCAACGTCTCCTGATAAAAGCAAGATTATTTCTCAAGCAAAATGCAGTGAGTGGAGGATAGTTAAATACAAATTATATGTGTAAAAAAATCAGCCACTTACAGGCATGATTGATTGGGGAGTTACCCAATCATCTCAGTTTTGGCCAAGAATAGTGGTGTCACTATATGCAACCAATAATATCTGTGCAGAAACTTATCAAATGCTTTCTGGAAGTCCATATGGACAACATCCATATCCACCATGTTAGTGACCTCCTCAAAACCTTCACAAATCCATGCTGACTCTTTTTGATCAGCTCGTACTTATTCAAGTGTTCAGTCGCACTGTCCTTGATGATAAATTCCAGTAGCTTCTCCACAACTGACATTGAACTAACAGGTCTGTAGTTTTCTGGTTTGTCCCTCGTTCCTTTCTTAAATATTGGAGTGACATTTTCAACCATTTGACACCAAAAACGTAAGTAAATTTTTTTCTTTACAGTTTGATGTTTAGCCAGAAGGAACAAAGGTGCTCCTCCCAGCTCCAGAGCACTCCTGAGAGCCACTGCCAGCCTGAATTGCACCTCCCCCCCATCCTGTTATCCTTCTGCCCCCGCTCCCCACCCCGCAGCCCCGGGACATAGCTGAGGGTCACCGCTAACGAGGCAGACAGCCTGAAATTGCTCCCTTGGAAATGGGGGAGGTGCTTCAGGAGGAACAACAGGCGTTGGCAGCTCACCCAAAGCATTCAAATCAGACCCAAGGCCCAATTTAGGGTGAGCCTTAGGCCTTCCGGTTCAGGCGAGTGCTGTCTACACGCCATTGGTTATGTGCCTCAACTCAGGCCATAACCAATTTCTACCCCTATGTCTGCTGCTATTGAAACTTTGGGATGTAATTTACATGATGCTCTTACTTCTGGTTCACAGAGGCTATAGAATTGGCTTGGTTAGCACCTTGGTGGCTGGTTTCATGCTCCTTAATGATGGTCAAGAGTTTTTCCCCATTGCAAGGGGCAGCCAGCAGCTAGATTATGGCAGGAAGAGAGACAAATGAGGACTTGACATTTCAGTGTAATCATCCAGCTGGCTCTCTCAGAGGACTGCCGAAGAAGCAGTCGGGGACAGGAGACGTCAGCCAGCCCAGATAGCCAAGTTGCTAGCAGAAGTGGTAGTGCTGTCACATGACCCACCAGAGACAGGGCATTTGCTTCGGGCAAGTCATGAGGTCCCTATTGAGGACCAGCATCCTGTCATTACACTTGCTCTTCCCACTGAGATGGCACTTAGAAGGAACAGGAGATTAGGAAGTAAACAGCATACACCCTACATTTTCACCAAGGCCAAGCACCAGGGAAGCAAAAATTATGCCGGAGGAGGGAAATAAACTGCTTGCACCTTCTTTAAAATGTTTGAGGATGCTTTTCTGGACTGAAGAGACTTATTAATATTGGTATTAGAGACTAATATGTCCAGATGTTAACGGTAGAGGAGATTTTGGCTATCATGTTGGTATGGGGCCAATGTCGGACCTTAGGTGTGTTCATAGAGGAGCTCAAGAGTTGCTTTGAATTGAAAACCATCTGTCTGTGTGTGTATTCTTCAGCCTCAGACAGTTCTTCTTTCTCCTCTTCCTCCTCCTCCTCTTCCTCCTCGTCTTTATCTGACCTGGCAGCCTTTCTGGCTATATGAGATCCCCTCTTAAACTGGCAAAGTTTTTCAGAAAATGCAGGTACTTTCTCTGGACTGTGGAGAATGACACACTCTGATCTGTCCAGAAGCACCATTTTAACATTGTATGTTCCTCCAGAGTTCAGGTGGAGCTTCATTGTATTTTCTCTCCGTTTCGGTGTGAGGGTTCCTGAATGTTATTAACAGCCAGGGGAGTCGGGGTATCTCTGGTCCCCCAACAGCTCTTTGTCCATCCTATCTGATCCTTCTAACAGTTATGGCACCATGGACTGGCCTAAGATGAAATCATCACTGCAGCTGCTGGCGTCTTTTGTATTATTCTGTTGTGGTCTGAGACGACCTAAATGTTGATCAAGTGAAATCCTTTGCAATTCAAATATGCTATTGAGTTATTATTCAATGCCCGGATGGCAATATGGGTGCCATCAATGAGGTCCTGCATTTTGGGAACCCAGCCACTTGGAAGAAGTGCTGCACCCACTCAAGTTGTTCCCTCCTTTCCATGGGAAAAGTGACATACCTGCTGCACTGGCAAACAAGGCTTCAGTGATCTGCTTGATGCACAAGTTTATGGGCGTTTGACTGATCTGCCTAATGTCACTAGTGTTTGCTTGAAAGGAGCAACAACTATAAGCCCCCTTAGTAGCTGGTGAAGATATTCTCCTGACCCTCTCCAGGGCCATCATCAATAGCTTCACTACCAAAGGGCAGCAATTCTCCTTCCACCTTTCCATACAATAGCTCCATCCTACAATCAATACAAAGAGAATTCTCCCACTCAAACCTTTACTCTCCTCCAATTCCCAAATCTTTAGTGCATACGTCTACACTTGTTTTTCCTGTTGGTCTACTGTAAAAAGGTACAACTAGAACAGTGATCAAGTTACAATAGTGATTTATTAATAAACAGTATGGGTGTATCTATTCTTTATCGCCACGGTGCTTCCTTCTTACTCATTCTTTCCATGGTTGTGCTCTGGGTGACACATAACTGGGAGTGGAGGCTAAGCTTTGTTTCTGGAACATGGTGCTGGCCCTTGGTGGTCATAAGTGGTGGTGAAGGAGTAATGTTGAAGTGCTGCTGATTGCAGAATTACCCCTGTTAACCTTTCAAAGGAGTAGTGTCATTGTATCTCAAATATTTTTTGAGGAACTCAGCCTGGTCCCTAAACCTTCACTCAAATAATGTCATTATGGCCACTGGTGAAAACATTACAAGAACATACACATTGTCGTAGGTCTTGACTTTGTGCGAAAGTGTAAAAGGAGTGATAGTGAGTCAGCAGCCCACATTACATCTCTCTCCATTGACTCCAATGGAAATAAAAATCACGAGGGATGTAAAATGGGCCGCCGACTCGCTATCACATTTTACACTCTCGTACAAAGTCAAGATCTGCCCCACTGCACCTCTGCCAACACAAACCCTTCCAACATTCATTTTTAGATTTTTGCCTGACCTTTATTCAAGATATAATAAAAAAATTGTAACAACAGATGTAAGTATCATTGAGGAAATACATTCTCACTACTGGAAATACCATTATACACTCCTCTATATGTATATATGGCTAGAAAATGTATTTACAGGATGTTTCCCAGGTGATACCACCCACAACTTTAATATTTATTGTAGTTATGACAGTTTTTACAACAACCTCACAGCTGTCAGGGACTCACATTATCTATATTTACTCTGCAGTTTATTGCACAATTACAGATCTGAAATGTCGAAATGAGTCTGTTGCTCCTAAGAATAAAGTATTTTGTTATTTCTAAGAGTCATCACCACAGGATGCAATATAAAATTTATGCTTATTAGCACTACAGTTATTTACTACAGTGCTAACAAATACAGTTTTTAAAAAATGTGATGGGAAATCTTTCTTATAATGTGATTCATGACTGCAATGTCACATTTTCATCAAAAGTAATTTTTCCTCTAAATCCTAAAGTATAATTTAATCACGGTGGCTTAGGTTTTCAAAACACAAATACTTGTACACTTTGATGAGTAAATCCTAACAGAACTAGGCCGAAGCAGTTTCATGAAAAGAATAGTTGAACTCAGCAGTCTACAACACCACGTGATCTCCATCTGTACTCTTACAAATAGCGATGTCAGTTGTGGCATCTGCAAATACTATCGTGTCTACTGTGATTCATAGTCACAAATCCTGAGTGTTGAGTCTGACAAGCAGATCCTGTTAACATTTCCGAAATGATTAATCCTCTCTCAGAACAGCCAAAAATGGCCAGCAATAGATGCTGTGCATGAAAATCTTTTAAAGAAAATTATTTCTAATTTTTAGAACCAATTTACACGACACTTTCCATCATTGGTTATGAACATTTTAGACTATGCTTTGCTCTTTGTGTAAAGTTAAAGGAAAATTATTTTTATTAAATCATCAATGGGCCAGAAATTCGGGTCGGAGGCTTCCCACGGGTGCAAGCCCCCAACCTGCACTTACCTAGCGCGCCTGCCGTTGTGCTCTGGGCCCGCGTGGAATTCCGATCCTGGGCCTCCTCCAGCTGCTGGTGTGCAGTGCTCGCGTATCCCAGGGGCGCAGTTAGTTCGAAGCGTCCCCTGGGATCACGTGGACCATGGAGAGCCAATCGGAGCAGGGAATCTCCATTCATAGATTTGACAGGAAGACCTGTCAAATCTATAAATAGAGATCGGCCCCAAAACCTCACTAAAACTTCAAATAAATTTTTAAAAAAACATCACATTTTTAAAATAACTATAAATTACATAAAATAACTATTTTAAACAATAATTTAAATTTTTGAAAAAATGAATTACAGTTTTTATCGGGGCTAAAAATAAACTTACCTTTCTTTAAAGTATTTAAAAATAATAAACCTGTGGAAAAAATGTTTTAATTTTAGTTAATTCACCACTTACCTTGTTAAAAGCAGGCCTTGCACCTGCTTTTTCCCCGCGCAGCTGCCAGGGACTTACCCTCACTCCAAAACCTGTAAAAAAACCGGAAGTTCGCTGCGTGCGCGCTGCCTCTCTCGTGCACGCGGTTGACCCTCGAACCCCTTCTTTCACGAGACCGGAAGTTCCGGTTTCCCGTGCATGCGCAGTGCATGCGCGAAACCGCCACTTCCGGTGGCCCTACGGGTGAGTACACAGCGCGTACTCACCCGTGGGGACCCGAATTTCTGCCCCAAATTATAAATCAATTGCTTAGACTTTTCTGCATTAGCATAGTTTGCACTAGAATGGCTATTCATGGGTGGCACAAACCTTTCAATGATCTCAGTAGATCACAAAACATTAGTACAAAGCCACACTCACCTTCATCCTGCTGTGCCTCTCATCACATCCCCATCATTCTGCCTTCCCTACCCTACTCCTGCACATCCTTACTCACACCAACTTACCTTGCACCTCCACCCATCCCTCTCTATCTACATTATCACATCCCCATCTCACTAGCCACCCCTCACACTCACCCTCATCCTAGCGCAGTCATACCAAGTAACAACACATAAGGGTAGGCACTTGGGTGTTTTATCAAATGTTCATGTAAAGTTTCTGTTAATGTAGTGTCAAACATCGAAACCTTTATTTTCAACACTTTCTGTTCTTGACAGATTTGTGTGCACTTTTGGAAGTGGCTTAGTGAGTTGCAGTGAATGGTGAGACATAACGGTGATGAGTGTGAAAGGAATGGCTTGGACATTGTAGGGATACTTTATGGTGTTGGTGTGGGGTGGTGCCAACCTGACGCATCATGTGGCAGCCAGGGTGTACAGCATCAAGTGAAGTAAATCTGGCCATGGTGAGGCCATCCCTGGCCTCCCAGGCAGCAATGTGCTCGGGCGCTGATGCCCTCTGTCCTGTGCAGCATCAGGTGATTGCGGAGAAGGTTGGTGTTGTTGTTGGTGCTGCTGGTGTTGGGGCTGATCGTGGTCAGATTCTGAGGACCAAGGTGAGATAGTATAAAGGGCACCCATGTTGATGGAATAGATGGCAGGTGAAGTAGAGATGACAGAAGCATTCTGTCAATGGTGAGAGAGTTCTTCCAATGAGGTAAGAATGGAATGAGAGTGGAAAGTGGAAAGCCTGCAGAATCTGTGCTGGAAATGGACTGAGAAACAGCTTGTGGCTGAGGAAAGTGATGATCTGTCAGGTGAGAGCTTTTACTGTACGTTTGAAGCTGTCAAGTAATCAGCTGGAGCAATGGCCACTGAACTCCTGCCGCAGGTTGACAGATGTGGTTCCCTGGCCATGAAGTTAAAGTTAAAGTTAAAAAAGCCTGTTAAAGGTCTGTTAAGTACATTATAATGAGTTTAATTGGGTCGCCCGCCGCTGCTGCTCAGGCCTGCTCAGCGCTGACAGACTCGACATTGGGAAAGGCGTGTTGCAATGGGTTGACAGCGGGTTCCTGACCCGCTGTCAAAAAAACCACCTTCCCACCCAACCCGTCACCGATCCCACCCACTTACACCCCGGAAAATTCCGGCCATAGAAATCATATTGCATAGATTCACCAGGATGATGCCAGGGACAGGAAACTATGGTTATGAGGAGATTTGAAAGATGTTTTTTTAATTTATGAAGGGTTTTGATAGAGTGAATAGGGAAAGACTACTTCCTCTGGTTGGGGAGTCAGTGACGAGGAGACTTCAAGTTAAAATTATTAAGAGAGTGAGGAGAGATTAGCAGAATTTATTTTTATGCGGAAGGTTATAGCAGAATGGAATGCTTAGTCACAGGGTATGGCTGAAGCAGAGGTTTATTAAGGGAAAATTGGATAAATATTTGAAGCAGAGACTACAGGGCTACAGGGAGATTGTGGGCAATGAGATTAGTTTTGAATTGTTCTAGCAAAGAAGCAACACAGACATGATTACAGAACCCACCACATTTTCCTTCCATTAACTTCAATGAAAGGGTTATGTTAACAGCATGCAAACCTCCCCATTAGATATTCCTTTCTGAGCTCCACCATGCAATTGGCAGTAAAGAGGAAAATCTACCCAAATGGGCCTCTCACTGTGTTGTTAATTCTATGGTTCTCTGAGCATAAACAGGTCTAGGGAGCAAATTAGTGCTGGGAGTGGTAAATTGTGTGTAAGTCAATTTTAACGTAATGCTGACAATTAAAGTGGAGTTTCACAACAGGCGACAAATATTTTGAAAGCCTTTGAAGAGGTTCGAAAGGTATCTGAACCCATTTGCAAAGAAAAGAAAGACTTGCATTTATATAGCGCCTTTCACGACCACCGGACGTCCCAAAGTGCTTTACAGCCAATGAAGTAGTTTTTGAAGTATAGCCGCTGTTGTAATGTAGGAAATGTGGCAGCCAATTTGCTCACAGCAAGCTCCCACAAACAGCAACGTGATAATGACTGATAATCTGTTTTTTTTAAGTTATGTTGATTGAGGGATAAATATTGGCCAGGACACCAGGGATAACTCCCCTGTTCTTCTTTGAAATAGTGCCATAGGCTCTTTTATGCCCACCTGAGAGGGCAGACAGGGCCTCAGTTTAATGTCTCATCTGAAAAACAGCACCTCTGACAGTGCAGCACTCCCTCAGTGCTGTACTGGAGTATCAGCCTAGATTTTCATGCTCAAGTCCCTGGAGTGGGACTTGAACCCACAAACTTCTGACTCAGAGGTGAGGGTGCTACCAACTGAGCCATTGCCAAGGCTGAAGGGACAAGAGACTAAAAAGAGACAGGCAAAAATAAACAGGAGGGAAAGCCAAGGTGCAGGTATGAGTGTGCAGCCCCTGTATGGCATAAAGTGGGTGTGAGGATCATTGCTCTCTGTGCCACTCCACTGCATGATCCACATAGGTCAGCATTGCAACATGTCTACAAGGAAGCTAAGTTTCAAGCCACAGTCGACCATTATTGTCACTGCGTGTGTCAGCCCTACACTACATGTTAGCTGCAATGCTCCATCTCACCCTCAGTAAGCTGCCCGCTGGAGTGGAGATAATTTACAGAACAAATGGGAAACTGTTCAACCTCTGTCGCCTCCAGTCCAGATCCAAGGTCATCCCATCCTCTGTCGTCGAATTACAGTATGCAGACGACGCTTGCGACTGCGCTCACTCGGAGGTCGAACTCCAAACCATCGTCAACACCTTCACCGAAGCGTATGAGAGCATAGGCCTTACACTAAACATCCGTAAGACAAAGGTCCTCTACCAACCTGCCCCCACCACACAGTACTGCCCCCCGATTATCAAAATCCACGACAAGGCCTTGGACAACGTGGACCACTTTCCATACCTCAGGAGCCTACTGTCAACAAGGGCAGACGTCGACGACGAAGTCCAACACCGCCTTCAGTGTGCAAGTGCAGCCTTCGGTCGCCTGAGGAAGAGAGTGTTTGAAGACCAGGACATCAAATCTGGCACTAAGCTCATGGTCTACAGAGCAGCAGTGATACCCGCCCTGCTGTATGCCTCAGAGACATGGACCATGTACAGCAGGCACCTGAAAGCACTGGAGAGGTACCACCAACGCTGCCTCCGCAAGATCCTGCAAATCCATTGGCAGGATAGGCACACCAATGTCAGTGTTCTTGCTCAGGCCAACATCCCCAGCATCGAAGCTTTGACCACGCTCGATCAGCTCCGATGGATGGGTCACATTGTCTGCATGCCCGATACGAGACTCCCAAAACAAGCGCTCTACTCGGAGCTCCGGCACGGCAAGAGAGCCCCAGGTGGGCAGAGGAAACGCTTCAAGGACACCCTCAAAGCCTCCTTGAAAAAGTGTAACATCCCCACTGACACCTGGGAGGCCCTGGCCCAAGACCGCACAAAGTGGAGGAGAAGCATCCGGGAAGGCGCCAAACACCTCGAGTCTCTTCGCCGGGAGCAAGCAGAAGCCAAGCGCAGGCAGCGCAAGGAGCGCAGGTCAACCCAAGCACCCCACCCACCCGCCCCTTCAACCACCATCTGCCCCACCTGTGACAGAGACTGTAGGTCCCGCATTGGACTCATCAGTCACCTGCGAACTCATTTTTAATGTGGAAGCAAGTCATCCTCGGTTCCGAGGGACTGTCTAAGACAAGACATGTTAGCTGCAGATAAAATGTCACTCGTACCACCTGGAGAGAGGTGTTACTGGCACCGAGTGCCAACTCTCTCACTCCTAGGATTGCAGAACAGTGTGGAAAGAAGTTCATCGATTTCACCAGTGAAGCATGGTAATACACAAGGCACTCCACCTTTCTTCCTTGCCCACCCTGGGAACCAGCACACTCTTCACCCTCTTAAAGCAACACTTTAACAACCAACCACTCACAATGTACTAACTTGGGATCTTGCACTATGGCTACCCATCTAACCTTACAGCAATTATTAATGCACAATCTTAAAACCCCTTCCTCCACTTTTAAAGGCTGATACCCCCACATCTCTTACTGTAGCTCTCCCATTCCACTTGCAACATACTCCTCAATTGCTAGCCTTCCCCTCATTCACTCAATCTTTTTGCAGGAGAAAAGGGCACACAATACCCAACAGAGATAGTCCATTAGTTGACGCATCTCCATCTTTAAGTCCTCATGCTCTACGAGAAGAAGACAATGGAGCTAATGAGGAGACACTCTACTCTTGTGAGGTCGGTAGCATATTGCCAGCACTGGGGTTAGTGACTGAATACCTATACTGTCGCCTTTATAATCCTGTGAAGCATCACACAATTCAGAGTTGTGGGATCCAGAACTCATGGGTGTGTGCCTGAAAAGATGGATGTTCGAGGAACATCACACCTACATGCAGGTTCTGCGGTCAGTCTCTGAAGATGTACGACAACTGACAAATGTAACGCTTGAATCTATAGTTCTCCTTTGTGGCAACATCACAGAAGAATTTTCTTCATTGTAGGAACCAATGAAGGCTTTATTGGAATCTGTAGCAGACTCCCACCTAAGAAATGGCAAGGGACTAGCTCACAGAAGCACAGACTGCAGTTCTGGGGCAATATGGGAGAGAATAGTGAGCAGCCCACATAGCGGCTTCCAGACCATAATGCAGGTTGTTGTCTTTCAGTGCTTTGAGAATCTGATAGCTCCCATTAGACCAGCTGCCTCTCAGGGCAGCAGCACATGCCAGACTCAGGCCTTCCTCCTCAGAGCATCACACCAGTAGAGCGTGGGAGGCCACAGCATGCTGCGCAGGAACAAGCTCCAAAGATGCAGCCTGCAGCGGCTCCCTGCCAGGAGATGAGGGCCACCTCAGCCCCAAACCCTTTTGTAGAGCATAAGCAACCAACCAGCTCCTCTGATACTGGCCCTCAGGTTGCACCGAGGAGAAGCACTAGAACGGGTAATAGAAAGGCACGCAAAGGCATCCAGGTGAAGCACAGTATTATGAAAGAATAGGTTGACCAGTGTTCACTTTGGGCTTCATTGCACTAAAATACAATGCACACTGACATTACACTTGGTTATCATGGAAGTGTTGAGGCTGCCGCGAAACACGAATTAAGGCTGAATCCATTTGTGTTAAACAAGAGACTTTTTAATCACAGCATGGCACAAAAATGGCAGACTGAAAAGCTCCCAGAATTCTCTGGGTAAAACCTGAGGCCCCACCCCCTTCTGCCTTAAAGGTAAGGTGCCTTAAAGGGAAGGTGCTGGAAATTTGTCCACAGACGGAAGAGTGGATTATGCCCGTTTTAGGTGTGGACGAGACGGTGCGGCGGTCTGATGGGCCGGCCGGAGCGGCTCTTGTAGGGCGCTGGTGGACGTGGAACGGCCGGGCGTGGAGCAGCCGGGTGAACCGGCTTGAGGGCAGGTCGGCCGCGTGGAGGTGGACGAGCTACAGGGACCTGCTCACCGGGCTCCGAGTGTGCTGGCTTGAGTCGGTCAACCGACACTTTTTCGGTCCTGTTGCCCACTTGCAGGGTGAAAAATTTGTCCCCAGCCTGTAGCACCTTGTAGGGCCCGTCGTACAGGGGTTGAAGGGGTCCGCGGTGGGTGTCGTGCCGGACGAAAACAAACCGTGCCTGGTGCAGGCTTAGTGGGACGTGTGAGGTGGATTCGCCGTGTCGGGCAATGGGCACTGGGGCGAACTGCAGCGCCGGTGAGGCGAAGTCGTGGCATTGCTGGTCGGCTGACCAGGGTGTCATGGCGGTGGGCAGGAACTCGCCGGGTACGCGCAGCGGCTGACCGTACACGATCTCTGCTGCCGATGCGTGGAGGTCTTCTTTAACCGCGGTGCGCAGGCCGAGGAGGTCGATCTTGTCCAGGTCAAACTGGCATTTGGCTGGGCTGAGGATGAGCCCGTGGTCGCTGAGGCGCCCGAACAGGCTTGGAGGAACTGGCTACCAGGATGTCGTCCAGGTAGACGAACAGGAACTTCAGGTGACGAAGGACCGAGTCCATGAGCCGTTGGAATGCCTGGGCCGCGTTTTTGTGGCCGAAGGGCATCCGCAGGAACTCAAACAGGCCGAAGGGGGTGATTACGGCCGTCTTGGGGACGTCCGTGGGGTGGACGGGGACTTGGTGGTAGCCGCGCACCAGGTTGACCTTGGAAAAGACTGAGCGGCCGGCCAGTCTAGCCGAGAAGTCCTGAATGTGCGGCATGGGGTACCGATCAGGGGTGGTGGCGTCATTGAGGCAGCGGTAATCCCCGCAGGGGCGCCAACCTCCGCCTGGTTTGGGGGCGATGTGGAGTGGGGAGGCCCAGGTACTGTTGGAGCGGCGGATGATGCCGAGCTGTTCCATGGTGGCAAACTCGGTCCGCGCGATCTCCAGTTTGGCTGGGTCCAGCCTGCGGGCGTGGGCGTACACTGGGGGGCCTGTGGTGGGGATGAAGTGTTCCACCCCGTGTTTGGCGGCCTCCGCGGAGAAGGTCGGATTGGTAAGGGCCGGGAATTCGGCAAGGAGTGCCGAGTAGTCATCCGTGGCCCGGTCGTGGCACTGTGACGCCATGTCGGCGGGTTGACGGGGGGCCATGGCGCCCAGGATGGGGGACATGGTGTTCATGTCCACGAGGCGGTGATGAGGGATGTCTACCAGTAGGCCGTGGGCGCACAGGAAATCTGCGCCGATGAGGGGGGAGAGCACCTTGGCAGTGATGAACTCCCATCGGTAGCGGTGACCAGTGAGGTTGAGGGTGACTGTTCGGGTGCCATACGTCCGGATTTCCGAGCCGTTAGCAGCAGCCAGCGCCGGTCCTCGTTCGCCCTTTTGGATGTCGAGGGAGGAGGCCGGGATGATGCTGTGCTGAGCCCCAGTGTCGCACAGGAACCGGCGGCTGGTTTTGTCATCCGTGACGAACAGCAGGGAGCCCGCGTGGCCCACGGCCATCGCGGGGGCTGGAACGGGGGCGGACTTGAAAGAGCAGGGAGGTGTGCACCGTTGTGCCCTGGCGCTGAACCGTGCGTGGTAGTAACAGTGGCCCGGGTTAGTGGGGCGTGAAGGCCCCGTGGGCCTGGTGACAGGCTCTTGTGGCCGCGTGCTGGATGGTGAGGGGCGCGCCCAGGCATTGGCTGCCAGGTCCGGAGTGACGTCGCGGCTGGAGTGAGCGGACAGCAGCTTGTCGGCCTCATCGGCCAGGGCTTCCAGGTTCGTGAGGCCGGACGCCACGATCGCTGGGCGGCTGCTGAGAGGGAGCTGGCGGATGAACAGCGTGCGGAAGAGGGATCCGGGTGGGCTCTCGTCGGTGAGGGAGAGCATGTGGGAGAGGAGGTCTGACAGTGAGGCATCACCGAGGCCTGGAAGGTCGAGGAGGTGGCAGTTTCGCTGATATGCCGAGGCCGTAAATTTTTTAAGGAGCGCTGTCCTGAGATGTGCGTACTTGCCTTCCTCTGTTGGGTTCTGCAGCGTTGTCCAAACCTTGGAAACTGCGGCGCTACCGAGTGATGTGACGAGATAGTCGTACTTCGTCCCATCTGTGGTGATATTTCGCAGCCGGAAGCGAGATTCAGCTTGGAGAAACCAGGCTTCGGGCTGGTTTTCCCAAAACTCCGGCAGTTTCACGGAAACTGCGTTTGTGTCCGCCATTGCAGTGCTCGGAATACGTTCTGAGTGTTGGGGTCACCAATGTTGAGGCTGCCGCGAAACACGAATTAAGGCTGAATCGATTTGTGTTAAACAAGAGACTTTTTAATCACAGCATGGCACAAAAATGGCAGACTGAAAAGCTCCCAGAATTCTCTGGGTAAAACCTGAGGCCCCGCCCCCTTCTGCCTTAAAGGTAAGGTGCCTTAAAGGGAAGGTGCTGGAAATTTGTCCACAGACGGAAGAGTGGATTATGCCCGTTTTAGGTGGCGATCTGCCACAGAAGCTAGGAAAGGGTGCACTTATCTGCTGCTGAATTATTCACTCAGCTGATGATTATTGGCACACTTACGTAGGGGCAAAGGTAGGGCTCCTAACCTTCCCACTTTCGGCGGGAGTCTACTGGAATGGAGACTGGTATCTCGAGTGCTGCTGCTGCAACTCAGGAGAAATGGCGCGGTACCCTGATTGTCGTGGCTTGCAACCAATCTGTGTTGTCTGGGCCCTGTTGGTTGGTCACCTTGCTATTCGGAGCGCATTACTTCCTTACCAGTTCTCAGGATGATAGCATAGGGGCCAAAAAAATCACCTTTAAAATCCGAGAGTCCTGAGAGAGCAACACAAACTGGGGGAGGGAGGGAGAGAGAAACAAACTGGGGGAGGGAGAAACAAACTGGGAGTGGGAGGGAGAGAAAAGGAAAGAAGGATTTGCATTTCTATAGCATCTTTCACAACCACCAGCTGTCCCAAATTGCTTTACAGCCAATGAAGTACTTTTTTTGAAGCGTAGTCACTATTGTAATGTAGAAAACGCAGCAGCCAATTTGTGCACAGCAAGCACCCACAAACAGCAATGTGATAATGACCAGATAATGTGTTTTTGTGATGTTGATTGAGGGATAACTATTGGCCAGGATACCAGGGAGAACTCCCCTGCTCTTCTTCAAAATAGTGCAATGGGATCTTTTACATCTATCTGAGAGAGCAGGCAGGGCCATGGTTTAATGTCTCCTCCGACAGTGCAGCACTCCCTGAGTACTACACTGGAGTGTCAGCCTAGATTTTTGTGCTTAAGTCTCTGGGGATTTGAACCCACAACCTTCTGACTTGAGAGGCAAGAGTGCTACCAACTGAGCCACAGCTGACACTAGTGGGGGGAGGAAGGGAGAGAGATACAAACCTGGGAGGGGGTAGAGAGAAATAAACTGGGGGAGGGAGGGAGAGAGAAACAAATTGGGGAGGGAGAGAGAAATAAACTGGAGGAGGGAGGGAGAGAGAAACAAATTGGAGGAGGGAGGGAGAGAGAAACAAACTGGAGGAGGGAGGGAGAGAGAAACAAACTGGGGGAGGGAGGGAGAGTTCATGTCAGCCTATGATGCTATGACGTGCACTGCTGTATAATCTTTTTTGTTCCAGGGAGTCAGGCAGCTTTGGTGCTTCTCCCTGAGGACTGAGCCTCACCTCCCTGTAGCTGGGCTTCAGCGGTGAGAGTCAGTGAATTGAATTAGGTTTGGTTTTGGTTTATTTATTATTTTTATAAGTTGCCGTGTATTGTAAAACGTCATAAAATTGTATGAAAACTTTAGTTAGAAGTTACTTATATCAATGATGTTTTTGTTGAATCAGTGGTATTTACTTGATGTTTCTCATTGTGGTCGATACTGCAGAAACATCACGGAAGTAGTTTTTATTTAAGCATTACTTATCCTTTTTCTATTCTTTTGTGTTCTTTCTTCGATTTATAAATTATGTTATTTATCTCACTGTAAAACAAAATGTCACATTTTATTCGGGGCTTGGTGATATGTGAAACACTCAACTAAGATAAATACAATAACATTTGCAAATAGTGGGCAAATGTCACGTGATTAAGCATTATATGAGCAGTGACGCGTGATTAGATGCCATGTGATCAAATGCCACATGATCAAATCTCCAGAGTTCGCAACCCTAGGCGAAGAGGGCTGATGTGTTGTAGGTTGGGCAATGGATTGAGGGAATGTCCCTATATTTCAAAGTGGGAGAGAATGGGTTAGGCTCTGGTGTCAAAGGTAGACTGTGATACACAGAAGAGAATACCTCAGTGATGAGATGTGCTCTGATTCCCCCTGTAGCCGTTACTGAGCAGTCCTCTGAGTGCAGGCCATCGTGGTGCTCTTCTCTATGTAATTCTGACTGCAATGGAGCCAGTGATCCTTGGCAACAATGTCAAAGCCCAGCTCTTCTTGAATGGTGAGGTTGTGAAGGGCACAGCAGGCCATAACTATTCATGTCACACAATCTGGAGCACACTGCAGAGTCACTTCCGACCTGTCCAGGCAGCAAAAACATGCCTTTAAGACCCTGATCATCCTCAATGACTAATCTTGCAGAGGCACGTGACCTATTGTAGCCCTCCTCTGCTGCTGTTCGGGCCACTCTTGGTAAGGTCATTTACCAAGGGAGCAGTGCTAGGCTTTGTCTCTAGAAGCCATTCATTGAAGTGACTTTCTTCCCTGAAGAGGTCAGGGAGAGCTGAAATTTGAAGTATGAATGAATCGTGTCAACTTATAGCATATCATATACTGTTACATTTAAACATCAGAACCTCAATGTAGGTCCCAGACAACCAGTCAGTAACACCACTGAAGGTCCATCAGGTTTGTTTTTGTACATATTTGTAGCACTCTTCTCGGAACCACTATAGCAGATATGGCTAAGCCTGTTACAGTTCTTATCTAAAAGTTGCTTTCCTGTCTTTTAAGCGTGCCACGTGTTCTGTAGATGGTCCAGTGTGACCTGTCAGGCATTTATAGCCGCTGAAAATGTTAGTTATTTCTGAATTTGAACCAGGGAGCCCAGAGATAACATGTGCAGCTGAATATCTGAAGCTCTGCACAGACAAGCAAAAAGCTTTAAACCAACATTACACACTACAGGATTATCCATTTATGCGTGCATTGCATTTCAGATGATTAGGGCGAGTTGCGTTTTGTCCTCACTCAATTAGACTGCTTATTCTACATAATACATATGTTGCTCAGAAGAGCACGTTCACCATGGCCCCTCCATGATCCCTTCTGGTGACTCAACGGGGGAGAAACAGTTGCAGAGTAAGGTTTCAGACGAGATTGAAAATTATAAAGCAAATTGTAGAAAAAAGAGAAAATGTACTGCACAGAAAATGGGGGAAAGACAAGTGAAAAGGAAACTTCCAGAAAGAAGTAAATCAAAACAAAAGTGAAAAGGGCATTCGAGTGAGGGTAATCCATAATATGGTGATATCACTTCTGAAATGCTTCCACAGGCCCAATTTGGGCTTAATCAACGCACCGTGTGACAGTGTCTAAAAACAATGTTTTTCTACCCTCCAACCAATGATAACATCAAGCAATCTCAAGTCACGTATTGCATGGGTCAAGTACAGTGCACCACTCCTTGACACTGTCCCTGAACTCCAACTGCACAAATGTGACATTTCCATCTGCTATATGCTTTACGTATGTGACCATTCTGAGTTAGCTTGTTGAATTAGTGCCAATTAATACCAAACAGGTGCCAGAAAGAGGAGAGTGCTATCCAATCTGTCTCCCCTGGATTTGAAACTTGAGTTTCAAGAAATAAATGAGCAGTATGCTAACCAATTTGCAACTCACGGCAAAATGACTTTCTGCAATGGCCTAGTGTTTATTATTTTATAGTTGAATAAAATAATACGCAGAGCAAAAGATTATGGAGTAGAGTTTCCACTCCTTTATGCTGGTAATATCAGCGCAATTGGGCAGAATCAACCGAACCAGTGCAAAAGATGGGGGCATTTTAAACGTAAGTGAGTTATACCCCAAACCATTCACACTCGAGTTTCTGCAGTCTTTTACGCTAGTTCAAGATCAGTTCAGCTAAATTAGGTCTCACAAACAAAAACTGGTCACGGCCCCAGAGCGACTTTCCGCCGATTGCGGGGTTCAGGACGGCTCTTCAAATTGCACTAATTTTCTCAGGCGCACAGACACATTTTTTAAGTTTTTACTTTTCAAAAATTATTGAATTTACTAAGAAACTGACTAGTGTACACAAATGAAAGTATTAAATGGTTCAGTATAGTTACTCGCAAGTGGTGGACTCATTACAAATGCTTATTTTTTGTGATAAACCCATTTTCAGCTGACCAGGTTACCACTCTTAAATACATCAATTGATAATTTTTAATGGAAAGGAAAAAAAAGAAACAATTACATTCTATTATGTGCCCAATTGCTCTGGTTCATGGAAGATTTTATGTTTGCGATTATACAAATTATTTTTTATCGGAAACTTGAAGTGTACCCTAACCAGCGTAATTTCCCGTGCAGTTTCTCAAAGTGAAAAGTCTACCCCTATATCTTCATCACCATTAAGGGGTTGAAACGTGATACTAGTAAGGAATGCATTAATGTCCTTGTTTTAAACACCTCTGCTTACTATTTTAAAATAAATAGATTAATAACATCATTAAAATTGGATACAAAGGAACGTCATCTGAATGTGTAATATCGCAAAGTATAATTTTTGGCCCCAAAGAAAATTTTGAAAAATATTTATTATGTAGACAGAGAATGTTCTTATAATGTTCAGAGGATTAATATGACTAAATAAGTGCAAACCGAATAATGGTCAGTGAAGGAGTAGATCAAGTGAAGATGATACAATCTGAAATGGAGCCGACTAGACTCTTGTTCTAAATATTACTGTGGTATCACTCAAATAAAAGGTAATTTGATCTAAAGGCCTTCAAATTGGTTACAGAAGAGTGTTTGATGGGGATTTTGAATCAATAACAACCAGTTGACAAGAAATAAGAAAATTGGTAAAAGATAAATGAGATAGAGAGTAGTGGTAACCCCAAGTACCACTAACCAATACAGGAAGACATAAAACTAATATAACAATACATTTTCTTGGAAAATTCACTTGAATGTACTTGGTTGCGGCACAAGCATGATGGGCCAAATGGCTTCCTTCTGTGCTGTAAGATAAGTATGATTCTATGAACTCAGTGCATATACTCACTGAACCACTATGGGAGCCCTATGTCTCTTTTCATATCAGGGTGATTCTGTTCAATTTAAGATCTCTTTTTCTTAGCAAGACTTAAATCCTTTTCTATTACTTCTGTCAAATTCCTTCCCACTCTATTACTCAAGTTTATTATAATCCTACATTACATCCCATTTACGAGCATCTATCGAAGTACTGGGCACAGGATACTCCACCTACCTGGTTATAATTATCTATACTTCCCCAGTCTTTCAATTGTGACGGGAGTTTCCTCTTGTGGTTCCTTCCAGCTCTTTATCAGTTCAATGGGCTCTGTCCAGAATGATTTGCCTTTCCCAGTCTTCTTCAGGCCTGAGCTGTAACTATTTCAAGTTCACAAGAGACCTTTCCGGTGTGTTTCCTGCTCTGTTATTTCACTACTTCTAAAATAGAGTTCATTTAATGCCAACAGACCAGCAGAACTGAGGTCAATGGGCCTTCTGTTTTCACCCAGGTCCAAGCTCATCTAATTGAGGGTGTTTTCATTCTTCAGATATAAAAACATGCCTCACATAATGGTGGAGCACTATTTTAATACAGCAATCCAATGATTGGCTGCATTTTTTGCTGGTAGTTCCAGTTCATAGAGGCTGAAATTTGGTACTAAGCAGTGTTGTGCTATGTCAACAAGGACAATTATATGAACCCTTCAGCAATAATGGTAGCACGTGTGCACTTCACACACTGTTTGAAACAGATGGTGACTGAACAAGCATGTAACGAATGAGGGCGAACCTTTAGCTCAGTACGGAAAACAATCTGCTCTTTCATGGGTGTGGTGTGGTAGCAGAAAGATCACATTGTGGCGGATCGCCACCTAAAACGGGCATAATCCACTCTTCCGTCTGTGGACAAATTTCCATACCTTCCCCTTTAAGGCACCTTACCTTTAAGGCAGAAGGGGGCGGGGCCTTAGGTTTTACCCAGAGAATTCTGGGAGATTTTCCTGAGAATTCTGGGAGCAGCTCTAATTCTGGGAGTTTTTCCTGAGAATTCTGGGAGCAGCTCTCTCAGCCATTTTGTGTGCCATGCAGTGAATTAAAGTTTTCTTGTTTTCCACATATGGATTCAGCCTCCATTCGTGTTTCGCGGCAGCCTCAACATTGGTGACCCCGACGCTCAGAACGTATTCCGAGCACTGCAATGGCGGACACGAACGCAGTTTCCGTGAAACTGCCGGAGTTTTGGGAAAACCAGCCCGAAGCCTGGTTTCTCCAAGCTGAATCTCGCTTCCGGCTGCGAAATATCACCACAGATGGGACGATGTACGACTATCTCGTCACATCACTCAGTAGCGCCGCAGTTTCCAAGGTTGGACAATGCTGCAGAACCCACCAGAGGAAGGCAAGTACGCACATCTCAGAACAGCGCTCCTTAAAAAATTTACGGCCTCGGCATATCAGCGAAACTGCCACCTCCTCGACCTTCCAGGCCTCGGTGATGCCTCACCGTCAGACCTCCTCTCCCACATGCTCTCCCTCACCGACGAGAGCCCACCCGGATCCCTCTTCCGCACGCTGTTCATCCGCCAGCTCCCTCTCATCATCCGCCCAGCGATTGTGGCGTCCGGCCTCACGAACCTGGAAGCCCTGGCCGATGAGGCCGACAAGCTGCTGTCCACTCACTCCAGCCGCGACGTCACTCCGGACCTGGCAGCCAATGCCTGGGCGCGCCCCTCACCATCCAGCACACGGCCACAAGGGCCTGTCACCAGGCCCACGGGGCCTTCACGCCTCACTAACCCGGGCCACTGTTACTACCACGCACGGTTCAGCGCCAGGGCACAACGGTGCACACCTCCCTGCTCTTTCAAGTCCGCCCCCGTTCCAGCCCCCACGATGGCCGTGGGCCATGCGGGCTCCCTGCTGTTCGTCACGGATGACAAAACCGGCCGCCGGTTCCTGTGCGACAATGGGGCTCAGCACAGCATCATCCCGGCCTCCTCCCTCGACATCCAAAAGGACGAACGAGGACTGGCCAAGGTGCTCTCCCCCCCTCATCGGCGCAGATTTCCTGTGTGCCCACGGCTGACTGGTAGACATCCTTCGTCACCGCCTCGTGGACATGAACACCATGTCCCCCATCCTGGGCGCCATGGCCCCCCGTCAACCCGCCGATATGGCGTCACAGTGCCACGCCCGGGCCACGGATGACTACTCGGCACTCCTGGCCAAATTCCCGGCCCTTACCAATCCGACCTTCTCCGCGGAGGCCGCCAAACACGGGGTGGAACACTTCATCCCCACCACACGCCCGCAGGCTGGACCCGGCCAAACTAGAGATCGCTCGGACCGAGTTTGCCACCATGGAACAGCTCAGCATCATCCGCCGCTCCAACAGTCCCTGGGCCTCCCCACTCCACATCGCCCCCAAACTAGGCGGAGGTTGGCGCCCCTGCGGGGATTACCGCCGCCTCAATGACGCCACCACCCCTGATCGGTACCCCGTGCTGCACATTCAGGACTTCTCGGCTAGACTGGCCGGCCGCTCAGTCTTTTCCAAGGTCGACCTGGTGCGCGGCTACCACCAAGTCCCCGTTCACCCCGTGGACGTCCCCAAGACGGCTGTAATCACCCCCTTTGGCCTGTTCGAGTTCCTGCGGATGCCCTTCGGCCTCAAAAACGCGGCCCAGGCATTCCAACGGCTCATGGACTCGGTCCTTCGGGACCTGAAGTTCCTGTTCGTCTACCTGGATGACATCCTGGTAGCCAGTTCCTCCAAGCAGGAACACCTCGAACACCTTCGCATCCTGTTCGGGCGCCTCAGCGACCACGGGCTCATCCTCAGCCCAGCCAAATTCCAGTTCGGCCTGGACAAGATCGACATCCTCGGCCACCACATCACCCATGCTGGGGCCATTCCCCTGCCCACCAAGGTGCAGGCCGTCCAACAATTTCCCTGCCCCACCACCATCAAAGGCCTCCAGGAGTTCCTCAGGATGGTGAAATTCTACAACCGCTTCATCCCCAAAGCGGCGTCCCACATGAGGCCCCTGTATGAAGCCCTCCGGGGCAGGAGCGGCAATATGGCGGTCGAATGGACGGCAGACACGTCCGCCGCCTTCGATTCCACCAAGACCGCGCTCGCCAACGCCACCCTGCTCGCGCACCCACGGCCCAATGCCAGGGTAGCGCTCACCACGGACGCCTCCGACACGTGGTCGGCGCCGTGTATGAGCAGTGGGTCGACGGCGCCTGGCAACCACTTGCCTTCTTCAGCCGCCAACTACGCCCCCCGGAGGTCAAGTACAGCACCTTCGACCGCGAGCTCCTCGCGCTGTTCCTGGCGGTCCGCCATTTCCGGTTTTTGCTTGAGGGCCACCCCTTCACTGCGTTTGTCGACCACAAGCCCCTGACATTCGCAATGGCAAAAACAACCGACGCCTGGTCCGCCAGGCAGCAGCGCCAGCTCGCGGCAGTGTCCGAGTTCACCACGGACATCCAACACGTCTCCGGCCGAGACAATGTGGTAGCCGACTGCCTCTCCCACCCCGACATCCACGCTGCACACCTAGCAGTCGACTACGCTCAACTCGCAGCAGACCAGATCACCGACCCTGATCTGCTCTCCGCACCCACCAACCTACCAGGGCTACGCCTGGCCGACGTCGCCTGTGGCCCGACCGCAGTCACTGTCAAGTGCGACATATCCCTATGTTAACCTCGGCCCGTCGTTCCAGCGTCCTGGCGCCGCCGGGTATTCGACATTCTCCACAACCTCTCCCACCCCGGTGCCCGCGCATCCATCAAATTGGTAGCCAACCGCTTTGTCTGGCGCGGCCTTCGCAAGGATGTGCGTACTTGGGCCAATTCCTGCCTAGCCTGCCAACGGGCCAAGGTACAGCAACACACGAAAGCACCCCTCGAGGAGTTTACCGTCCCCTCGCGGAGATTCGACCACATCCACGTGGACATCATCGGGCCCCTGCCGCCATCGCAAGGCCACACGCACTTGCTGACCATCGTTGACCGCACCACACGCTGGCCTGAGGCAATTCCACTGACCTCTACCACCACCGCCGACATCGCCAGAGCCTTCGTCAGCACCTGGGTCGCACGGTTCGGCGTCCCCTCCGACATGACGTCGGACAGAGGTCCGCAATTTACCTCTGAACTCTGGACCGCCGTCGCACGCAATCTCGGGGTGACCATTCACCGCACCACAGCGTATCACCCCCAAGCCAACGGACTGTGTGAGCGGTTCCACAGATCCTTGAAGGCATCTCTTCGAGCCAGCCTCCAAGACGGCACCTGGACCGACCGACTTCCGTGGGTCCTCCTCGGCCTGCGCACCGCGGTTAAAGAAGACCTCCACGCATCGGCAGCAGAGCTCGTGTACGGTCAGCCGCTGTGCGTACCCGGCGAGTTCCTGCCCACCGCCACGACACCCTGGTCAGCCGACCAGCAACGCCACGACTTTGCCTCACCGGCGCTGCAGTTCGCCCCAGTGCCCATTGCCCGACACAGCGAATCCACCTCACACGTCCCACTAAGCCTGCACCAGGCACGGTTTGTTTTCGTCCGGCACGACGCCCACCGCGGACCCCTTCAACCCCCGTACGACGGGCCCTACAAGGTGCTACAGGCTGGGGACAAATTTTTCACCCTGCAAGTGGGCGACAGGACCGAAAAAGTGTCGGTGGACCAACTCAAGCCAGCACACTCGGAGCCCGGGGAGCAGGTCCCTGTAGCTCGTCCACCTCCACGCGGCCGACCTGCCCTCAAGCCGGTTCACCCGGCTGCTCCACGCCCGGCCGTTCCACGTCCACCGGCGTCCTACAAGAGCCGCTCCGGCCGGCCCATCAGACCGCCGCACCGTCTCGTCCACACCTCCTAAGCGGATTCTGGGGGGAGCTGTGTGGCGGATCGCCACCTAAAATGGGCATAATCCACTCTTCCGTCTGTGGACAAATTTCCAGCACCTTCCCCTTTAAGGCACCTTACCTTTAAGGCAGAAGGGGGCGGGGCCTCAGGTTTTACCCAGAGAATTCTGGGAGTTTTTCCTGAGAATTCTGGGAGCAGCTCTCTCAGCCATTTTGTGTGCCATGCAGTGAATTAAAGTTTTCTTGTTTTCCACATATGGATTCAGCCTCCATTCGTGTTTTGCGGCAGCCTCAACAACATGAACAATGTTTTGAGATATGGGGGTAAATCTTCGTCTTCACCACACGGGTCATAATCTGATGGAGCAGATTGCCTGCCCGTTACAGAACCCACTCGATTTTCATTCCATTGATTTTGGGCGGGTTCTATACCGGGCGGGCAATCTGCTCCACCAGATTAACACTAATGTGATGAACGTGAAAAATTTATCACATGATGTCAAAAACTTCTTAAAGTGGCAATAGCCTTTTTTGATCCTCTTAAAGGGAGATTGTCCATATTTAGTGATTTTCCATTCCTGAGTGCATAAATTCCGATCCACACTAGTATGGAGGATGCCTGGATTGAAGAACAGCAATTCCTTATGTACACAGCATAGTTATCTCCTCCTCAATATTCCCTTTACTTAGAACCCAGGTGCCAAGTCCTGATTGCTAGCAAAGAAAATTAAAAGAAGTTGGGTCCTCTGATTGGAGTAGAACTTGTTTGGTTATTGTTATTTACACACTTTCAATTTCCCCCTCCCTCTTAAGGGTTCTAAAGGGGTGATTTGAGGGGTGATTTGAACTATCAGGTGATCAGCTGCCTGAACCTTCGGGCAGGAGCACCGTTCCATTTTGAGGGCCAGGACTCATTAACGTGCCGCCACAGAGCTGCATGGCTCAAAAGTGTATCCCACTGAAGCTCGTTGGCTCTTCCTCTTGATTGCCATGTTTTAGTGAGGGGAATGGCTAGGCACACACTCTGCCCAGTAGACCCTCTAATTTGCATCGGAGTCCTATGCATGTCATAGGAGCCTAATTTACATACACTAATGTGGCTCCTGCCTGATTCAGGGATGTGCCTGGGCCACCTGCAGAAGGCTCAGTTAAAATGGTGGCAGAATGAGAACGGGCCAGTAAGTTGATTTTAATTCCACAGAAGCCTCGTTTCCATTGGGCAGCAGGAGTTAAAATCACCCCTTGGACAGTTAGACAGGGTGAAGAAACTACGATTCACCGCCTCCACACCGCCCCCCCCTCACCCCCTGCCTCCACCAATAGCTATGGAATGTGACATTAATTTAAATTCTGAGTATTCCTTCTTGCACTCACAGACTTGATGTGAATGTCAATAATCTCATGTTACTGACACTTTTACCCACAGTCTGGATCCATTTGCCAGCTATCATTTCCTTATTAACATTACCACTGAATTATTTAGTTAAATCATTTCCTCATAATTTCCCCTAAATGCACTTCACACATATTATAGATACAATCTGAATATTGTGGAGCCAACCACAAATCTTACCTGTTCCTGAATGTAAAGAATATCATGTGAAATTCTAGGTGATGTCTCAATTTAGTCATTTATGGGTGATTTTGCAAGTACGGGAATTGGAGCCGCCCAAAGCTGTGTGGTGTGAGAAACATCATACTGTCGACATGAGCCAATCTAATGATATTTTTACAGTGCGCATTTACAATCAATAAAAAAGCCCCACCAAATGCCATTTACACTGTTACCATTATGCTACTGCCATTTGACTCTCCAGATATAAGTGCCAGACATTATAAGTTTACCTCCACCTTCCCTGACATCTCTTGAATATAGGGCTGGACCTCCACCTTCCCTGACATCTCCTGAATATAGGGCTGGATTATAATGTACAGGAGTGCGTGGCTTTGGGAGTGGGTGGGGGTTAAAACCAGGGAAATTGACAACGCGTTGGGAAGCCGGCTCCAACTCGCCAACTTCTGGGTTTCACTGTAGCGCATTAGAATGCGTGCGAGCAACCCCCTTGGGAGAGGCAGGTTGCCACTTAACATATGTTAAGCACTCAATTAAAGTGATATTGACATCGATTTTTAAGTTTAACTCTGGGTCCACGGGTTTTCCGGGCTTCCTGGAACTCGCCAGTGAAAGCAAGGCAAGTACACAGCGGCAATTGAGGGGGCTGAAGCCATGTCAGGGAAAAATGCCAATAGCTACTTGGTACTCACAGCTGCTTTCTTATCTGCTTATGCGAAAGGGTTTGTTCACAGTACTTGTGCTGAGAGGTTACTTTACACACTTTGGAGGTTTCTTCAACATTTTGGAGGTTTGGAGGTCAGATCTGCACTTTGGAGCACTGATCTATCAGATCAGCCTGGGTGTCATTTATGCTGCCTTAGATTGGATCTTAGAGGAGGACCAAGATGACCAGCAACGGAACCAGAAACAGCACCAGCAACAGCAGCAGCAGCAGTCTGCTGGTCACAGACCTGTAGCTCCACAGGAGAGAGGGGAACAACAGAGAGATGCAGCTCGCAGGAGGTCATACCCAGCATGCAGAGTCTACAGGCAGAGGATAAGCTTCCTCGACATGTCTGAACACCAGTTTCACAAGAGGCTCAGGGTGTCGCGTCAGGTGGTGGCAGACATTTGTAGCCTGCTGGAACAAGACCCGCTGCCAGCTGGACCTGGTGCCATACTTTACCAGTGGCTTTAAATGTCACCACCACCCTCAAACTTTTTTGCCTCTGGATCCTTTCAGGGCTCTGCTGGAGACATTTGCAGGATCTCACAGTCAGTAGCACACAAATGGATAAGACAGATGACTGTTGGCTTGTTTGGCAGGGCTGGCAATTATGTCAACTTCGCCTGCGATGACGCCAGGGGGAATGAGCGGGCACTCGGATTTGCGGCTCTGGCTGACTTCCCACAGGTGCAGGGCATCATCGACTGCACACATGTGGCAATTAAGGCAGGAGTGTTCGTCAACCACAAGGGCTTCCACTCCATCAACGTGCTGCTGGTGTGCAACCACAAAAAGATCTTTATGCAGGTATGTGCAAGATTCCCGGGCAGCTGCCATGATGCTTTCGTCCTGCGGCAGTCCACCCTCCCCGACGTCTTCGCACCTAGAAGCAGAGTTATCGGCTGGTTGCTCGGAATCAAGGGATACCCATTTAAAATGTGGCTGATGACACCTCTCAGAAACCCAAGGAATGAGGCCCAGGAGCACTACAATGAATGCCATATGACCACCAGATCGAACAAGCCATTGGCATGCTGAAGAGGCGCTTCAGGTGCCTGGACAGATCTGGAGGCATCCTTCATTACGCACCAGCCAGGGTCTCCAGAATGGTCGTGGTGTGCCGCGCTCTGCACAACATTTCTCCAGCAGCGAGGTTTGGACCTGCAGGAGGACCAAGATGCAGAGCACAGAGTCTCTTCGGAGGAGCAGGAGGAAGACAAGGAGGAGGACGATGATGAGGGCAATGGACCACCGGCGCACATTACTGCCCAGGATGCTCTGATTATTGCGAGATTCACTTAGGTTCCAACAGTGCACCCATCTTACAACCTCATGTAAAAGCCACTTTTGCCACCCAACCTCTCCACCAGCCCCCCCCGCCCATTGGTCGTCGTCAATTCAGGTCTTCCCATTCATCATCAAACTGAAAATGTCACTTGCCAA
The DNA here is from genome assembly GCA_030390025.1 of Squalus acanthias. NCBI lineage: Eukaryota > Metazoa > Chordata > Chondrichthyes > Squaliformes > Squalidae > Squalus > Squalus acanthias. The sequence goes on from CM059428.1 coordinate 74,727,701, forward strand.
CCAGCAACTAAGAGTGGGCAACACGGGAAAGTGGTGCAAAATAATAATATTTACTTGCATCAAATGAATAAACGAGACTTAACAATACAAAATATATAAGACACCCATGTACATACCCTTGTGCAACTACAAATCTTTACTCTTCCTTTTTCTAGCGCTTCTATGTGGTGCAGTCCCAGTGCTTCCGTAGAGGTAGAGGCAGGCTGCTCACATCCCTGTTCTGACTGTTGAGTTGCTCTTGGCCGACGCCCTTTGGATTTTGGAGCCCAAGAGGATCCCATCAAAGACTGCTCCACCTGTACCTGTGCAGGGGCAGACTCGGCCATTGGGACACGAGGCAGCATGTGAAGTACTGACTGGGGGGCGGGGGGGGGGGGGGGGCAACGGGTGAGACGTGGAAGCGCTTTGAGCGGAGCCCCCACTTCCATGTCCCCTTTCGCCATCATCCTTCTCATGGCTCAGCCGCACTTCCCTACTGTACTGGAGAACACTTTTCTGCAGATCAGTGGGGCGCTGAAAGGCCAAGGCTAGGGTATCGTTCATCCTATTTAATGTGGCATCCAGAGATAGGGAACAGTATCTCCCTCCTCACAGCCCCCAGCAGCACATCCAGGGAGGCGGTGGTGAAGCCTTTGCTCGTCTACCTTCCATTGCAAGTCTTGCTTTTCTCTCCTTCCAAACTCCAACTGCTTCAATTTGCATGTTGGGAGTGTCCCTTTCAATACTGGAGTTGAGATCGCATCATGCAGGTCGTCATTGGACGGGAAACCCGGAAATCAGATGTTAATGAAGTGGCTGCGTTACAAAGCCACTGACAGACGTGCTTCACATTTTTCCAGCTTTCCCATGCGCTATCGGGTCCCCCCACTCCTAGTGTGTCTGCGTATTAAAATCCAGTCCTTAGTGTTCCTTATATTGGCCTCTATCCCTGGATTTTGAGTAAATTGATGAATCAACATAGTTCTACAAGATGCCTATTTCTTACCCATGTTTTAGGGATACTAGTTTTCACCCAGTCAATTCGAAAGACTATCCAGTACATGTGCTGTCAGGAGTGCTGCACCGCTACTGTCCAGAGACGCTATCCCCCAACCCAGCAAAGTTGGATTATCTCCATGGAACTTCAGAACCTGCTAGCTACCAGTGTTATCCACCGATATATTCTGGGCTGGTGTTCAACCTCAAACAGTGCTGGCGGGTTCAACCTCTCAGACTTTTTACCTGCAACTGGCATCTAATCCCACTGCTGGTCTGCTGCCATCATTAATATGTTACTACAACCCAATATTGATCTTATTGCCTCCTATTTTCATTCGTAGAAGTTTCTGTTATTTGGGCACAGTCTTGATATGATTGGAAACCAAGGCCCTGATATTAACAGGTAGCCGGGGAGGGTGCAGAGGAGGCCATAGACGGCCGAAAAACCGGCAAGATCGGGAACGTTAGCACACTGTAGGGCCGCCTCCTGCACAGCAGCCGGCCAAATTAATAGCCTGGCTGGTCGGCGGGAGGGTACACTAGCAGCAGGAGGCCACAGCTGGGTACCCTTAGGGACGGTCCCCAGCACTGGGAAGGGAACATCAACTCTGGGCTGCGAGCAGGAGGGGGTGGTGTGGGGAGGCTGGCGATTTGGACTGTGGAGGCTGAAGGCTTCCTTGAGGGGCCTGGGGGGAGCATTCCTGCTCTTCCAGGCCCACAAGGAGTACTAAAAGAGCCACTTACCTTGGGGTTGGGCCTCTCCTTCCCTTACTGTGAAATTTAATTTGTGGCACCGATGATGTCATCAGGTCACGCCTTTGGTGCGTTAATTAAGCCCCGCCTTCCTTTTGTGAGCACCTCATCCATGGCCTAATTTCTGCACTTTAAAATTTAAAGAGGCTGGAATGGGGTTGGGTTGACAGAACTTGATATTTTGACCCACCCCAGCTCTCTCCCGCTTGTGGGGGCGGGGGGTTAAAATCGATGTCCAAATGTCTGTATTTGGACATTTCCCTGTTAGGAAAGGCTACCCCAAAGCCAGCAATGTTGCATTTTTGTTGACCCTCCCCCTACTCAACAGCTCTCAGACACTTCATTAATGGAATCTATTAGGGAGGAGACCTCATTAATCTATGGAAATCCGACTCCTATAGGAACATAGGAACAAGAGTAGGCCATTCCGCCTCTCAAGCCTGTTCCACAATTCAATTAGATTAAAGTCTGATCTGTATCCTAACTCCATCCAACCGCCTTGGCTCTATATCCCTTAATACCCTTGGTTAGAAAAAAAATATCATTCTCAGAGTTAAAATAATTAATTGAGCTAGCATCTATTGCTTTTTGTTGGAGAGATTGCCACACTTCTACCACCCTTGCGTGAATAAGTGTTTCCTAACTTCTTACCTTAATGGCCTGGCTCTGATTTGAAGGTCATGACCCCTTGCCCTAGACTCCCCCACCAGCGGAAATAGATTCTCTCTAGCTACCCTATCAATTCCTTTCAAAATCCTAAAATCCTCAATCAAATCATCCCTTAACCTTCTCTATTCCAGGGAATACAAGCCTAGTTCATGTAATCTCCCCTCATAATCTAACCCTTGGAGCCCTAGTAACGTTCTGGAGACTCTGCACTGCACTCCTTCCAAGGCCCATATATCCTTTCTAAGGTGCGTTGCCCAGAACTGTACACCGTACTCCAGATGTGGTCTAACCAGGGTCTTGTATAGCTGTAGCAAAATGTCCTCCCCATTATATTCTAGCTCTCTAGATGTAAAGGTTAACATTCCATTAGCCTTTTTGATTATTTTTGGTACCTGACCAGTACATTTTAGTGGTCTGTGTACATAAATCCCTAAATCTCTTTGGACCTCCATTGTTCCTAGTTTTTCACCATTTAAATAGTTTTTGGATCTATCCTTTTTTGCTCCAAAATTGATGAGCTCACACTTACCTGTGGTAAAATCCATCTGCCACAGTTTTGCCCACTCACCTAATCTATCAATGTCTCTTTGTAATTTTATACTTCCATCTACACTACTTACTATGCCTTCGTGTCATCGGCAAACATGGATATATGGCTCTCTATTGTGTTATCCAATTATTAATAAATATAGTGAATAGTTGAGGCCCCAGCCCAGATCCTTGTGGGACACTTCTTTCCAATTCGAGTAGAATCCCTACTCTCTGTTTTCTCTGTTAACCAATCTCCTAACCAGGTCAATAATTTGCCTTCAATTCCATTGAAATACATAAGACCCAATGTAATTCAGAGGGCCTACATGGCCGCTCCCGTCAGTAAAATCTGGCGGTCAAGAGGAAGAGGCCCCAAAATGGTAAGTGTAAAATTATCCTTGTGGAACCAAGAGGAGCAGGAGTGCTCCACAAGGGTAATATGAGCTGCTGCTGCCCCGGGTTCCCCTCCCCCCCTCCATCATCACCTCCCTGGCAGATCTACATTTCCGCCATCCTAGTTGTCCTCTTGTCGCCTGATATTACACCGGTCTAGAGCCAGCGAACTACAGCGGGACGCCCATTCGGGCCATGCAGCTCTGCGGCAGCATGCTAATCAGGCCTGGCTCTCAAAATGGAGCAGTGCTCCTTCCCGAGGGATCAGGCAGCTAATCACCCGATAGTTAAAATCACCCCTCTAGAACACTAAATAGAGGGAAGGAGAAATTAAAAGTGCGCAAATAACAATAACCAATCAAGTTGTACTCCAATCAGAGGACCCAACTTCTGGATTGCTGTTCTTCAATCCAGGCATCCTCCATACACCACAAGTGTGGATCGACATCGATGCACGCAGGCAGGGAAAATGGCTAAAAATGGAAATCCCCCTATAAGAGGATCAAAAAGGGGCTATTGCCACTTTAAGAAGCTTTTGACACCATGGGGTAAATTTTTGCCTTCACCAACTGGGCGAAGCAGATTGCCCTCCCGGTATAGAGCCTGCCCAAAATCAACGGAATGAAAATCAGACGGGTTCTATAAATAGCGGGCAATGTTCTCCATCAGATTACCACCCGTGCAGTGAAGACGAACTAACCGTCCTTAACCTGGACATGCAAGTGAGGAAAGAAGCACTGTACCTTCCCCTCTTAAGATTGAGGCCTCTTACATTAGCACTAGCACTCATTCCTAAAATTATTTCAGCAGCATTTTAAAAAAAATCTGAATTATAAGAATCTCCTGTTGCTGAAGAAGCAAACGTGGACCCACTATTTTGGAAAATGTGCAAAACAGTTCTGTAAGATTCTTGTTTGAGCCCCAAGAACAATTAAAAAGGCTCCAATATATTATTGTTTACAGATATCAACTCAACTTAAACCCAGTAACTTAACATATAATGTATTTTTTCTTCCCAAAGTTCTCTGCTGCTCTTTTGAAGGCACTAATTCACATTGGGGTACGGTTCTAGAGTCACTAGCATTCCTTGGGTTCTCCACCCAAATGGCCATTTTTTCACTGCAATCCCAGGCAATGAGAGTCAGCAGGATATTTTGGGGGGGAATAGCGCTCACAGCTGAGCGTAATTGGGAGGAGCTCTGAGGAAATTTCCAGCAACACACCAATGTTCCCTGTAAGCCGTGCTTTGTTCTGCAGGGCCTGTTTCTTTTCATTTCTGTGCACGCGCAGTTTTTACAATGTAAAAGCCGGTGAGCTTTCAGATTACTGCATGGCCGTGTGCGCGCGCACATTAGCGGGAACATTGCAACACACTTTCCAGCAGAAGTCATTGGATAGTTCTCAAAAGCGGGAAACCCAGTTGATTTCCCCCCCTTCCTAGTCTCAGGTGGTGAGGCCAGTTATAGCCTTCCTATAATCATGCTAACTGAATTCAGCTAACTCAAAGCAGACCCAGGCATCAAACCAGGATCTACTGTGTGACACAGTACCATACAGGGAAGAGCATTCGCCCAATAAGCCATCCAGGAAGCTCCATCACAAAATATATCTCAGCAGAAATAACATAACTTTTTTATAACATGAGGTGGGGTCAGCTTTGTATTCATGTACAGTAAGGAGAGAAAATAAGGATATCCACCTTATCAATTTGTATCATGTGCTCCTTAACATAGATGAGACCACTTTGTATGAAGTACAAATGTTTCCCCTACACCTGTCAGCTAAGAACTTTGTGTAAGAAAATCTTTTTTTATTTATATAAAACATTAGTCCTGGGATTTTGCTGCCTGCTTAGGTCTAATGCGTGCTCTGGATGGTTCCAAAAACTATTATTACAAAAAACTATTAGACTGTAGTGGCATTTTTGTACCACATCCAAAATCATACAAGATGTATCATAAAAATATAAAAATGTAAAGAAAATACTTAGATAGTGTATTTATCATAGAGAGATGTACAGGTGTGTGCTGATAGCTAGCACACCACCCTGCAGGTGAATTCAAATAGCTGGTGAAAACAGTGTACAGAAGTTATCTTAGATTTTTTTTGACGGCATATTATAATATAACGAAACAAAAGGGGCCCTTAACCACAAGAGGGTCCAGATGTGTTCTTTTTGGAGTACACAGCAGAAATTGTTTCAAGTGGTTAGGCCTCATTCTCAGAGTGCATCATAATCAATGTTCTATTTTGTCAGTTTTCAAACACTTGTGTCACAGGAACATTTGTGCCTCTGAAATTAAAAAAATTGTTGAGAGTGTCAGCAGGAAGCAGATTGACTTACATTCCATGTGTGGCTGCAGTGACCCAACTACGCACAATGCTTTCAATTGCTTTAAAAACAACAGCATGGCTGTGCCAAAGCCTCAGTCTGTAGCTGCTCATAAAAACAACATGTTCTCATTGCCAAAGGGCAAAAGACCCCGCAGTTAATTCTGTAAATAGATGTTGAGACACGAATAAGTCAGTCTCTTGCCAATTGGACTGCTGCCTAGACCTCTGTACTTAAGAACATGTTGCACTTAATCATTGTTAAACCAAATTACTTTATGTAAAGTTAGGTTTAGGAATAGTTACTTAAAGCATAATTTCCCCACACCATAAGTTCTTGATTTTATCTATGCTGTCAGGAGGAGGCACCGAGTGAACGCTAAATGCTTCCCAACAAGAAGATTGGGAGCCTTTGTGGATCACATGGTCACTGGTTACACATCAGCATTCACGGAAACTGTGGAGGAGGTAATCTCCCCAGCTCTCAAACAGAGTGTGCGTGTGTATGAAGAGAGTGAGCCCAAAGGAGGAAACATTATATAACAATGAAGAGAATGATATGCATTTCAAAAATGTATTTTGATGATTTTCTCCTTCAGGGTATCAATTGCTTCTTCTAAATGTCTCACATGCCCTTTTGCCTTCAGTTAGGAAGGCAGTGTAACTGGTATCATTTTCATACAGTTTCCGTCAGTGCCTCTGCAGGAACAGCCAGCATAATCATATTTCAAACACTTCCTTCACCTCAACTCCCAGACTGAGACACAGCATATCACTGCCACGTAGCACTACATCCAGCAGTTCAACTGACAGCTGTGGAAACTCTATCAGTGAGCCCAGGTGTGTTTGATGGGCCTGAGACCCCTGGGCTGGGAGTCCAATAATAGCAATTTGGTGTATTCTGTGAATGAAAAATTGACTTTTATATATAAAGTGAAAATTTCACAGGGCTGATCATCCTTTCGCAGCACTGACTGGGAGCAATGTGTTTGCAGCGCACAGAAGTAGGCTGCATTGTAGGGGCTGAAACAGCACATCATTTTCCTGTGATCTCATTAGCTGGGAGCTGCTGGAAGTGGTCTATTGGATATAGTGAAGCAACTGAAAGGAAGTCACAGCACTGCCTGGAACTTAAAGGGACAGGCCAAATGGAAGCCCAATTAGAGACCCAAAAGATTTTTTATTTTTTAGAGGTAATGGGGCAGGATTTTTTTTTATTAGTGCAAACTTTTTATGAATTGTGATGAGTTTGTAATTTAATTAATGTGTGCCGGAAGTTGTAATTTATTTCAATGGTCTTTATGTGAACTTAAAGGTTTCCTACCATGTGAATGAGTTTGTGTTGTTGTGCCATGACTGGGATGGCTATACAACCCCAAGCAGCTGTATGGGGCTCTGGTGTCTGCCTTAGAAGGAGCTTGTAAAAGGGAGGCACATGGTGCCAAGCTGGAGGAACAGGGATATGAAGATAATTGTGGGTGATTAGGAGGAGGGTTCTGGTTTGGCTTGAACTTCTTTTTTTATTCCAGGTGACATGGAGTAACTTTAAGATCAGCAGCAGGGTAGGTTGGGGGTGGGTGAATACTTTGTGCAGTTTTTTGTGGCTCAGGAGAAGTCCAGATAAATGACTTCAGCAGCTGTCAAGGAGACTTGTAGTGATTCTTCTTGTCTGCCTCTACATAAGTCGTATTGCAAAAAGGGGAGGGTAGCACAGTAGTGGCGGCCTATGAGTTAGAAGGCCGTGGGTTCAAGTCCCACTCCAGAAACTTGAGCACAAAATCTTGGCTGACACTCCAGTACAGTACTAAGGGAGTGCTCCACTATCAGAAGTGCCGTCTTACGGAAGAGACGTTAAACCAAGGCCCCACCTGCCCTCTCGGGTGGATGTAAAAAAATCACACAGCACTATTTCGAAGAAGAGCAGGGGAGTTCTCCCCCGTGTCCTGGCCAATATTTATCCCTCAACCAACATCATTATAACAGATTATCCAGTCATTATCACGTTGCTGTTTGTGGGACTTTGCTGTGCACAAATTGGCTGCCATGTTTCCTACATTAAAACTAACTATGCTTCAAAAAGTACTTCATTGGCTGCAAAGTACTTTGGGACGTTCTGAGGTCATGAAAGGTGCTATATAAATGCAAGTCTTTCTTTTTTCTTTAACTGAACATGGCCTTCATCACTAAGTGTAAAGGAATAACAGCAATTTGCAACAAGAAGTTGCCATGCCCACTCTGATAGTAATCGTGTACTCTGCCAGGAAATTTGATGTCCATCGAATCAGCTCACTGGGGATGTTGAGCTGGAAAACAGTGTATCACAATCCATTGTGCCAAACCTTGTCAAAGAACCTTTCCATACAATAGTTCATCCTACAATCACTATAAAGAAAATTCTCCCACTCAAACCTTCACTCTCCTCCAATTCCCAAATCTTCAGTGCATACGCCCACACCAACACTTGTTATTATTGTTGATCTACAGCAAAAAGGCACAAATAGAACAGTGATCAAGTAACAATAGTGATTTCTCAATAAATTGTATGGATGTATCTATTCTTTATCGCCACCGTGCTTCCTTCTTACTCATTCTTTCCATGGTGATGTTCTGGGTGCACGGCTACCTATCCTAGTGTTCATTCTACGTGAGCTTCCACTGACTTGAGACTGGGAGAGGAGGCTAAGCTGTGTCTCCGAAACATGGTGGTGGGAACAAGGTGGTCCTCAATCTCCCTGAGCAAAGACCTCAGTTGATCCCGCTAGATGCTGTGAACTTTTCACAGATGTGGGAACAACCTGGCCCAGCCTGTCTTCTGGCTCTTGAACAGTCATGGGTGGTGGGTGGAGGAGTGGTGTGGATATGCTGCTATCTTGAGAGTGAGAATCATCTTCAATGCCACATCAAATCTTGACCCTCCTTGGATTCCCAATATCGCCATGCCCTCTGATCTGCAGCTGCACACAACAACAACTTGTATTTCTGTAGCGCCTTTAACGTAGTAAAACGTCCCAAGGCATTTCACAGGAGCGATTATCAAACAATATTTGACACCGAGCCACATAAGGAGATATTAGGAGAGTTGACCAAAGAGGTAGGTTTTAAGGAGCGTCTTAAAGGAGGAAAGTGAGGTAGAGAGGCGGAGAGTATTAGGGAAGGAATTCCAGAGCTTAGGGCCTAGACAGCTGAAGGCACGGCTGCCAATGGTGGAGCAAGCTACAGCCAATGCAATAGATAGAACCAAAGCAGGGCTCCCCACACCCAATCGTTGTTCAATGACCCACCCGAGTGCACTGGCCCAGATTCTGCTGCGGTGCCCAATCGGCCCATCGACACTCATAGGAAGAGTGGCCACTCGTGTGGGGGGTAACAGAGGGCTTGGCCTGAGCTGGAGTCAGCACCCCGGGGGGAGGAAGAGGGGAAAGAGGAGGAACTGGAAAATAAAAAGGTTAAATTCCTTACGAAGTTGCCAGAGTCAAGGATGCCATCTTCCACTGGGTTGGAGAGGTTGAGCGCGAATCTCCACACCAGTTTCTTCTTGCCCTTAAGGAGCACGGACTTCTTCATCAGGGCCTCTAATCACTTCAATGATATCACAGAATCCTGTTTCCATTTCCCATTTTATTTGCACAAGTTCACCTGTAGCCATGCCCTGTAATGAGGCAACAGCAAAGCCCAAAGCCTGGAGGTGTCATCACAGCTTGTGTGCCAGAGGGCTGCACTACAGATGGCCCGAGAATTGCCCAAGTGGGGTGTTGATCGTTGGCTTACATTATACCTGCCAGTTCTATAAGCACTGCAATCAGGCAACTGTTTGACTCCTGTTTGATTAGCTGCTATTTGTTTGAAGCTTCTGAGCAGCTCTGCCGTGGAGAGGTGGGACACTAAATTAACATATTTAAATCGGGTTCCCACAGTGCAATAGGAAGCCCAATTTAAAATTCACTGCTGCTGCATAGGTTTCCCAGGGAAACCCTGCAGTGAAAGGGAGGCGGGAGCTGCCGGCTCCAAGAGTTAGGTGCCATGTACAGCATTCCTTGTGGGCCAGGTGGAGCAGGAGTGCTTCCCCATCTCCTCAAGGAAGCTTTTAGCCTCCCCCCTGACCATCGCGACCTTTCTCTTCCCCCTGCCAATTGCCACCTCTTTCTCCCCGTCACAATCGCCGACTTTTCCCCCTCCTGATTGCCGGGAACCGTCCCAAAAGGTCCTCGGCTGCAGCCTCCTGCCACTGGTTTTCCCTCCCAGACGCTGGCCAAGCTGTTAGAATGTATTAATGTCCACAAAAAAATTACCTGCTCCTTGGTGAGAAGCAAAGGAAATCAGTGCCCTACTTTCCCCCTTCTGAGAAGGTCAGTACACTTCTTCCAGCATTGCATCCATATGGCCAATATGTGACTCCAGTCCCACACCAACATGGTTGACTCTTAACTGCCCTCTGAAGTGGCCTAGCAAGCAATGAGTTGTATCAAACCACTACCAGCGGTTAAAGAAGAAGGGCCACCACCACCTTCTCAAGGCTATCTAGGGATGGACAATAAATTCCTGCCTTGACAGTGATGCGCTCATCTGAGAATCAATAAAGAAAAATCTGATTTCCTAATGTGATTAATTTAGACAAGACAGGGTGCTGAAAGTTAAAACTCATTAGACAATTTGCGATGGAAGCTATGCCAGAGCTTAAAACCTCAACCAAGGGGGGCTCTATTGCAGATGGCCATGTGATATCTTGAGACACAGCATATATATACAACAGCACAACATGGCTTCTGGTAAGAACTGTACTGCATATGACTTTATTATTATATACATCAGTAGTACACCAGGTGGCTCTATTACACTTCTCCCTCCTTATTGAAGAAGTTAATCATAGCAAATAATCATTGTACATGACTTGCATGGAATACACAACTCTTGGTATACATTTCTCAAATGGAACCCATTTTATGTTTCCAAATTCTACTATAGAATTCTGTAACATAAACAAAAGATATGAACTTATGTTCCATATTTACAGATTAAACTTAACCATTGGTTTTCTGTTTCGAAGAGGATACCTTCTTTCTTGAACAGAATCTTCAGATCTTGTTGTAGGACTTTGACTCATTCTTGGTTGAGCCTGCGGAGAATTTTTCTCCAAGGGCTGACCTTGATCTACATTTGGATTCTTTACACTTTCAGACTGTTTGTCTGCCTGATTCAGGCTCAGACATAAATTCTGACTTTGTCTTGGCTTTGTTTCTGGTACGTCTGATGTGGGATTTGCTACTGGTACTCTACTTGTAACAAGACTATCTGACTCATCAGAATAAATTGAATCATCCCAGCTTTCAACTCCTTCCACATCTGTAGGTAAGATATGATCAATGTGAACAAACCTAACCTTTCCTTGATCAAACATCTTGACCAAATATTTGCAAGGGCCACATATCTTCACTATTCTTCCTGGTAACCACTTTAACCATTTATGGTGATGGTTCTTCACTCTAACCTTCTGGTTCAACTTCACACTTCTCTCTCTAACTCTACCTTTATCATGACTCTCTTTCTGCCTTGATTGTTTCTCTTCTACGGACTGTGCCAAGCTTGGCTTTAACAAGAACCTGGTTCATGGCTGTCGTTTGAGAAACAACTCTGCTGGTTTTCTACCAGTAGTGGTATGAGGAGTATTCCAATAGGTAATCAGAAAATTTGCCAGTTTGTGGTCCAATGACAACTGACGTTTCTTTGGATTTGGATCCAACATTTGCTTGATGAGGGCACGTTTGACAATTTGTACTGTGCACTCTGCTGCACCATTTGAAGCAGGGTAGTACGGTGGAACTTTGGTATGTTTCACACCGTTTCTGCTCATGAACTGTGAACTCTTCTGAACAAAATTGCGGCCCATTATCAGACACAATTTCTTCTGGGAGGCCGTATGAAGAAAACAATCTTTGAAAATTGTCTAGTGTTTTGCTTGTTGTTATTACCCACATCGGAAACACCTCTACCCACTTCGAGTGACTATGTATCACTATGAACAATTGTTGCCTCTGGCTCAACAAAATCTACATGTAAACTTTGCCACACTCTGGGAGGCCATTTCCATGGCTGTAATGGTGCTGATTGTGGTTTCTTGCTCGCCGATTGACATGTTATACATTGACTGACTATGTACTCTATCTCTTTATCTAAACCTGGCCACTATAAGTAACTATGTGCAAAGTTCTTGGTCGAGCACATTCCCAGGTGCTGATCATGAAGATCTCCTAACAATTTAGACCTGAACTTATTTGGGATAACCACTCTTGCTCCCCACATGATACAATCTTTACCCACTGACAATTTATTCCTATGAACAAAGTATGGATGGATATCTTCCTCTGATACCTGGTTTGGCCATCCATTTACTATGTAATCATACACCTTTGACATAATTGGGTCACGTTTGGTTGCCCTACCAATCTCTTCAGCTGTAACTGGCAGCTCATCAATGTATGAGAAATAGAACACTTCTTCCTTATTGGGTGTAACTTGTGATGGGGACGGCAACCTGGACATAGCATCAGCATTACTGTGAGCAGCTGATCATCTGTACTCAATGTCATACGTATACACGGACAAAATCAAAGCCCATCCCTGCATTCGGGCTGCAGCTAAGGTTGGAACTGGGGACTTTGGATGGAGGATTGCTGTCAGGGGCTTATGGTCAGTAACTATGGTAAACTTACGACCAAACAAGTATTTGTGAAACTTCTTGACCCCAAAAATCAATGACAAAGTTTCCCTTTCGATCTGCGCATAATTCAGCTCACTGGCACTGAGAGTGCGTGAAGCAGAAGCAATTGGTCTCTCCTCCCCACTATCTAGTACATGAGAGATCACTGTTCCAACTCCGTTCGGAGAGGCTTTTACACTCTTTGAATGCTGTGTCGCATTCTTTTGACCACTTCCAAGTGACCTGTTTTCTCAATTGCTCATTCAGTGGATGTAACAAAGTAGCCAAGTTTGGGAGGAACTTTCCGTAATAATTCAAAAGACCCAAATATGATCGAAGTTCAGAGACATTCTTGTGGGTGGGTACATTTCTGATTGCATCCAGCTTTCCCTTGGTTGGATGTAAACCATCTTTGTCTACTCTGTGCCCTAAGTACTCCACTGAGTTTTGAAACAACTCACACTTGTGAGCTGTCACTCGTACTCTGTGCTTCTCTAGCCGTTTGAGCACTTCATTCAACACCTCATCATGGATTTGCCTGTTTGGTGCTGAAATGAGTATATCATCTAAATAACACACTACCCCTTCAATCCCTTGCAAAATTTGGTTCATCACCCCCTGGAATATGACAGGGGCAGAAGACACTCCAAATGGTAGCCTATTGAACTGATAAAGGCCTCAGTGAGTATTTATAGTCAAGCATGACTTGGACTCTTCATCTAACTCAAGTTGTAGGTAGGCGTTTGTTCGATCTAACTTCGAAAAGATCTGGCCACCTGTCAGCGTTGTGAACAAATCTTCCACATTTGGCAACGTATTGGGTAAATTACACTCTAGAACCTGGTTTACGGTTACCTTATAATCACCACACAACCTTACCTTACCATCTAACAATGGGTACAACAACAATAGGTGTAACCCAATTACTCAGATCTACCTTAGAGATAATGTTCTCAGTTTCTAGTCTTTTGAGTTCTTGCTCAACTTTCTCCTTGAGTGCGTATGGTATGGGACGTGGCTTGCAGTAAACTGGTCTTGCGTCCTTTTGCACTCTGACACTCGCCTTGAAGTCTTGGATCGGACTGCCTGTTTCACTGAACACCTTCGGATACTGCTTGATGACATCATCTTTCGATGCAAATTTCGCTTCCACGTGAAAAATCTCATTCCAATCCAGCTTCAGGGATCCCAGCCAATTTCTACCTATCAAGGCAGGCTTGTCTCCTGCCACTACTGAAAAATAAGCTCTGACACTGATATGGTGACACTTCACACTACAGGGTTTTTCTCTCCTGAGTAGCCTTGCAGCTCTACCTTTGATTTCTCTAGTCGATAATCACGCAACTTGTCACGATATAGTGATTCCGGTACTATGCTCACGGATACACCAGTGTCGATTTCCATGGATATCCTGGTTCCTACAACATCTACTTGGATGACGATACCTCATGAATTGCTGTTAGATACCTTCGTGCTCCTGATGACTTGAATCTCCTGAAACTCCTTGTCCTGCTGCTTCTCTTCAACGGTATGTAGTGTCTGGCGATTTCTATTTCTAGTATTGCCAGTCGGATTACTCTTCTGTCGGCACGCCTTCGCAAAATGCCCAGTTTTCTTGCAGTAGAAACACTCTGCCTTCACATATGGACAGCTTTGAGCGATGTATTGTCCCAGGCACCGATAAGCACGACTTCAATGCACTGTTACCTTGGCCAGTTGCTGAGGCCTTGGGGCCCAACTGCCTTTTACTTTTAGTCTGCAGCCGATTTACCTCGGTTGCCTGACGACTGGAGATGGCGCGGAACTCTCAGGAGTATTGGTCGGCCATATCCATCGACATAGCTGTCTGACAATCTAACTCAAAAGTCAAGTTAGGGGTTGTCAACAATTTACTTCTGATACGTTCATTTATCAACCCACAAACAAAGCGGCCACGCAAAGCTTGGTCCCGAAAGTTTCCGAAATGACAGTAAACAGACAATGTACTCACTGATACCCTCATCATTTAATTGATCACGTGTTCCAAAATGATAACTATCAGCAATTTCCAGGGGCTCAGGACTGTACTGCTGTTCTAACTTGATTAGGATCTCCTTCTGTGGTGTGTCCTTTGGCTTGGTGGGAATAAGCACATTTTTCAGGGTTTCATACACCTCGGGGCCTGCTTCAGTCAAAAAAATAGCCCATTTCATTTCTAAAACCGCCCGGTTACAGTTTACATCATCGGGGACTTTAACAATACTATTCGCGGTGAAAAACATTTCTAGTCACTCCACATACACTCCGAAGGTCTCTCGGTCATGATGGAACTCACCCAAGCACCCTACTATTCCCATAGGCACAGCCATCTGGACTCTGGCAACGTCGATAGTTCAGCCACGTGTGCCGAAATTTACCTTGGATTTTTATGTTTTTCTGCAAAACGAAGAACCTCTAACAGTCCCTCCGTCGATTGGCAGGGTTATCCTCCAACAAAAATTTCAGTTAGGGAATCCACAATCGCATCCTCATCGCCAATTCTGTGATATCTTGAGACACAACATATATATACAACAGCACAACATGGCTTCTGATAAGAACTGTACTGCAAATGGCGTTATTATTATATACATCAGTAGTCCACCAGATGGCTCTATTACAGGCCATGGAGTGTCTGGCCTAGAAATTGGATAAGGCCCAAAAACTATGGCTAGTTTTATGCGGAAAAACTGGGCACTACGGAGCCGAATTTCATGACCGCCATGTTCTCTCTACTGGCCTGAAGCTTAGTCAGGTTGTCATGCCACACTGCGTAGATACCAGATGTAGACTCCTCCATAAACATTGCCACACTCGTTGGTACACTCTCAAATAATTGCATGCAAAGCTACCAAACTGCCTTTGTAAACAAGCCCTGTGTGGTCCAAATTCCTGAGCTCTGAGGCTGCAGCAGGTTGCATCACCTTCAATTCCATTTGCACTTGCTCCTTCTTGTACTTGTTCTGTGCTTTACCACTCTGACAGAAATATATCTATATTGGTATTTACACTATATGACTGGGTGATACAGCGTGATGTAAGGAGCTTGATTGGTCCACACATTAGGCTCTGCTCCCTCCTCCTCTTGAAACCTAGAGGAGCCAAAGATGATATAAAGAATACTGGCAGTAAGACACGCCTTGAACTGGGACATACATGGCAAGATGTTGGAATGTATAATGCTGCAGAGCTGCAGTATATGCCAGTGTGTGAGAGTGTCTGAGTAAGTGAGTAAGGAGATAAAAAATGCAGAAACAAAGGATAAAACTAGCCAGGAGCTTGGGAGAGGCCTCCTACCTGCCCTCCCCCACTTCCTCTATTGTCTCCAGGTCAGAATCTCAACTGCCTTCTCTTCATAGGGAGTTAACGATGATAGGTTAGGCGGCTTCTGACCCACTTTATGTAGGTTGCTGCCTGTTCTGTGCAGCTTTTTCGTGCAGACAGATTGCGATTGGGGGACGGGGAAAGAAGCTCTCAAAAAGCCTTTAAAAAAATTAAAAATTGAAACTTACTTGAGCCTCTTCTGGCCCCCACCCTGCTTTCTGCCAGATTTCACTGGTGGACCTTGCAATGAGTGCCACTGCCACGATCAGCAGTTAAAATTGCGTAAGTGTCTGAATCACGTCATTGGAGTTCAAACTTTTAAATATTAATGAGGCTCCTGGCTACCTGCAGCAGGCGACATCAATACTGCTGAAAACCCAGCAGTTAAAATGGCGGTAGGCGCAAACAGGTTGGAATGAAGCGTGAAGCGCCCGGCCACCATTTTAACCACCCAGCGCCTTGTTCCTGACAGGCGGGCAGGATGAGCCTAAACAGTTCACCTTGTTCATTGGAAAACCACCAACGCCTTTTCGTAAAGTGTTGCTGATACGCCACTCAGCAGCTTCAACAATAGGATGTACTCGTCGGTGTCTGACAGATCAAAACCCCTACCATCAAACTCAGAGATTGGTTTTCCACATTTTAGGTTTTTGGGTGTCCAGCACTATCCAGAGAGGGTGGAGGTGATCTATAGGGTAACATCTGCCAATGATGCTCTCAAGTTAACTGCATGACAATAACACAGGGCGAGTGGTCTTCTGACTTTCCTTCTCTCCAACGGGAATCAGCTGGCACCTGCATGGTGGTTTGGTCCATCAGTGAAGCCGAGTTGGGAACTCATCATGTGGAGAATCTCAGGTGTGGATCAGGCACAATGCATTGGTGCTCCAATATGATGCATCGTCCCATAGGATGTAGTATAACATATTACATAGTCACAAAGTATTTACAGCACGGAAACAGGCCATTCGGCCCAACAGTTCTATGCCGGTGTTTGTGCTCCACACGAACCTCCTCCCACCCTACTTCATCTAACCCCATCAACATATCCTTCTATTCTTTCTCCCTCATGTATTTATCTAGCTCCCCTTAAATGCATCTATGCTATTCACTTCAACTACTCCTTGTGGTAGCGAGTTCCACATTCTCACCACTCTCTGGGTAAAGAAGATTCTCCTGAATTCCCTTTTGGATTTATTCACGACTAGGTGTGTGTGTCTTTTTACACAAATTAAATGCAAATTATTTTCGACCCAAACCAGTTCCACCTGCTCAAAGTTGGCAAAATACCAAAGACTGTTTACTCACTGTATCTAGGATACCTTAGTGATTACCAGCAAAGACAGAACCTAACTGCTGATACGGCACAGCAAGATTAATATTAATATATGTAAACTGGTCAGAGACAGATTAAGAGAGGCAATATTTGTAAAAGAATACATCCTGTTCTTTGTTTAAATTACTCAAGGAGCAATTGGAATCCAGTTGCACGAAACAATGTTGCTGTCAAAATAAATTGCATTCCATTTTCTGGCCACCGGGTGCTTCCATACACTGTTTGTCAAACCTCCATGTGACCCCAGCTCTGCAGTCCCAGTTAAGTGAGCATGTGACATCATACATTCTTGCAACATATTGCAACAGGAACAAAAATGCAAAAATTATATTTATAACTTGGCAGGGATGCCAGACATTCTCGGTGCGTTCAGCTGCGCACTCATTTACATCCACTGTCCCTGTAGAGACAAACTGCTTTTCAAAATAAGAAGCAAATCGAGTCGATTAATGTCCAGATGGTTCATGATGGCCATTGTAAGTGAACCATTTTGGTGGCCAAATTTACAGGAGGCTGTACTGACTGCTGCGATGATTCTTTCATTTTTCATGATGCGGAAATTGGATGAATGTTTGAGGCACAGTCAGGGTAGATTGTATGGGCTGTTTAAATGGTAGCAGTCACACTTTCTAGTGTGGACCTGGCTGAGGGAGGATAAGTTAAAATCTACATTAAGATTTTTCTTTTCCATTGCTGCAGGGAAACATGATAGGAGTTTAAAATGAGCAGTTTGTTGAACTTTATTGTAATGCACAATATACAACCAAGTGTGTGTCTGTGGAAGACTCAAAATGTATTTCAGATTTTTGGACAGTACAAGATACAAAAGGAGAGACAATTAACAGTAGGTTATACCTTGCAAATTTACTGGAATTCTTTCGAGCTCTGGGATGGATATTCAGAATGGAGAAGGATATTGATATCTGCCTCTACAGTGAGAGGTGCTGGCTGATGTACCTGCCTCATAGATCAGTGCAGTGGTTCTACTTAGGGTCTCAAGTGAATTGCCAGTGTTGTGTGAGCTCACAACACAATTCAATATGAATTAGGATTTGGCCTGTAATTCCCTTCTTCTCCATGAGTCTAGTCCGCAGTTTCTGCCCTCCTGCCTCAATTCCTTGCAGTTACATCCATGGATGCCTAGTTGCAGAGGAGTCCCAAGAAGCAGGCGATGGGACTTCCACCGGGATCCTCCTCAGATCGCAGGATCTGAGGGAGCCCAGAAGCAAACTGAAGAGGAACCCCAAGGCAAGTGGGTTGAGCGTCACCAGATCTTCCAGACTTGGGCCATTCTGCTGGTGCTTGCCAGCAGCTGTGCTCCTGTTTCCACCCATGGGCCTGCACTGGAGTACACCCAGGCCATGCCAATAGCTTGGGACACCAAAATTGGCCACAAAGAGGCCTTGACAAGTGTAGCACACTTCAGGTGCACTGTGGCTGAATAGTGCCCAGGTATAGTGGGGGAGGAAAATCAGCCATCAAATATCAACTCAGATATTGAGAGAAATCTCTGGTATATATTTCAAATCAAAGGCTCCTGGGAACAAATCTGTCAATCAACAAAGATCAAGGACACAATGGACATATTGTGCAAAGGATGACTGATGAGCAGCTGTGCACATATCAACTGCTTACCCAGGACCTGTTAGTGCTTTAAACAATGTACATGTTGAACTTCTCCTCGAACAAAGGCCCTTTGTCAGCTTAGTTATCAGTTCAATCAATCTGGCCTCTTTTCCTGGCGACAGTTGACTACAGACTCCATCTTCAAATTTGATAAAGAAAGACAACATTCATTTTAACACCAGTTATTTCAAAACTGTGTGACATAAAATAGAGAAACGTCTCATTTATCACAGTTGGGTTGGGAGCATGGTTGTGATGTTTAGCTGCTAACTCGGGCTGTGCCTTTAAGGTAATCACTCTAAATAGGCAAATGCAGATAATTATAGTTTCTTGTAAACTGCTGAGGTTAATCAAATTATAGTTATAACTGATAATAAATTTCAAATTCCAGGTCAATGACAGACTGGCCAGGATTTTCCTCTTCATTATTCCTGGTGCACAGAACCTCACATCCTCAGCCCTTTATACTCTCACCATTCAGTTTAAATATTGGAAAATCAGGAGCTGGAAGTGCACAATTTCCCAATAAGTGCAACAGAAAATCCCAGCCACTTTATATTTTTTAAAGATTGTTTTGCATCTATAACAAGGTGTGATTGCTGGTGTGTGACACCTGGAATGTGTTGAAATAAATAAATAATCCTTCCAGAACTTGGTCCGAAACCCAGTTCTTTTTTCTATTTGTTCATGGGATTTGGGCGTCGCTGGCAAGGCCAGCATTTATTGCCCATCCCTAGTTGCCCTTGAGAAGGTAGTGGTGAGCCGTCTTCTTAAACTGCTGCAGTCTGTGTGGTGAAGGTACTCTCACAGTGCTGTTAGGAAGGGAGTTCCAGGATTTTGACCCAGCGACGATGAAGGATCGACGATATACTTCCAAGACAGGATGGTGTGTGACCTGGAGGGGAACTTGCAGGTGATGGTGTTCCCATGCGCCTGCTTCCCTTGTCCTGCTAGGTGGTAGAGGTCGCGGGTTTGGGAGGTGCTGGTGAAGAAGCTTTGGCGAGTTGCTGCAGTGCATCTTGTAGATGGTACACACTGCAGCCATGGTACGCCGGTGGTGGAGGGAATGAATATTTAAGGTGGTAGATGGGGTGCCAATCAAGCAGGCTGCTTTGTCCTGGATGCTGTTGAGCTTCTTGAGTGTTGTTGGAGCTGCACTCATCCAGGCAAGTGGAGAGTATTCCATCACACTCCTTACTTGTGCCTTGTAGATGGTGGAAAGGCTTTGGGGAGTCAACAGTGAGACACACGCCGCAGAATACCCAGCCTCTGACCTGCTCTTGTTGTCACAGTATTTATGTGGCTGGTCTAGTTACGTTTCTGGTCAATGGTGACCCCCAGGATGTTGATGGTGTGGGATTTGGTGATGGCAATGCCGTTGAATGTCAAGGGGTGGTGGTTAGACTCTTGCTTGTTGGAGATAGTCATTGCCTGGCACCTATGTGGCGCGAATGTTAATTGCCACTTATCAGCCCAAGCCTGAATGTCATCAGGTCTTGCTGCATGTGGGCATGGACTGCTTCATTATCTGAGGAGTTACAAATGGAACTGAACACTGTGCAATCATCAGCGAACATCCCCACTTCTGTCCTCATGATGGAGGGAAGGTCATTGATGAAGCAGCTGAAGATGGTTGCACCTAGGACACTGCCCTGAGGAACTCCTGCAGCAATGACCTGGAGCTGAGATGATTGACCTCCAACAACCATAACCATCTTCCTTTGTGCTAGGTATGACTCCAGCCAGTGGAGAGTTTTCCACCTGATTCCCATTAACTTCAATTTTACTAGGGCTCCTTGATGCCACACTTGGTCAAATGCTGCCTTGATGTCAAGGGCAGTCACTTTCACTTCACCTCTGGAATTCAGCTCTTTTGTCCCTGTTTGGACCAAGGCTGTAATGAGGTCTGGAGCCGAGTGGTCCTGGCGGAACCCAAACTGAGCATCGGTGAGCAGGTTATTGGTGAGTAAGTGCCGCTCGATAGCACTGTTGACGACACCTTCCATCACTTTGCTGATGATTGAGAGTAGACTGATGGGGCGGTAATTGGATGGATTGGATTTGTCCTGCTCTTTTTGGCAGGACATACCTGGACAGTTTTCCACATTGTCGGATAGATGCCAGTGTTGTAGCTGTACTGGAACAGCTTGGCTAGAGGTGCGGCTAGTTCTGGAGCACAAGTCTTCAGCATGACAGCCGGGTTGTTGTCGGGGCCCAGAGCCTTTGCTGTATCCAGTGCACTCAGCCGTTTCTTGATATCACATGGAGTGAATCAAATTGGCTGAAGACTGGCTACTGTGATGGTGGGGATCTCAGGAGAAGGCCGATATGGATCATCCACTCGGCACTTCTGGCTGAAGAGGGTTGCAAACACTTCAGCCTTGTCTCTTGCATTCACGGGCTGGGATCCTCCATCATTGAGGTTGGGGATATTCCTGGAGCCTCCTCCTCCTTTTATTTACATACGAACTTACGAATTAGGAGCAGGAGTAGGCCACTCGGCCCTTCTAGCCTGCTCCGCCATTCAATAAGATCATGGCTGATCCGATTACTCCACATTCCCACCTACCCCCGATAACTTTTCACCCCTTGCTTACCAAGAATCTATCTACCTCTGCCTTAAAAATATTCAAAGACTCTGCTTCGACCACCCTCTGAGGAAGATAGTTCCAAAGATTCATGACCCTCTGTGAGAAAAAATTTCTCCTCATCTCTGTCTTAAATGGGCGACCCCTTATTTTTAAACAGTGACCCCTAGTTCTAGTTTCTCCCACAAGAGGAAACATCCTCTCCACATCCACCCTGTCCAGACCCCTCAGGATCTTATACGTTTCAATCAAGTCACCTCTTACTCTTCTAAACTCCAGCGGATACAAGCCTAGCCTGTCCAACCTTTCCTCATAAGACAACCCGCCCATTCCAGGTATTAGTCTAGTAAACCTTCTCTGAACTGCTTCCAATGCATTTACATCCTTCCTTAAATAAGGAGACCAATACTGTACACAGTACTCCAGATGTGGTCTCACCAATGCCCTGTATAACTGAAGCATAACCTCCCTACTTTTGTATTCAATTCCCCTCGCAATAAACAATAACATTCTATTAGCT
This sequence comes from Squalus acanthias, assembly GCA_030390025.1. Taxonomy (NCBI): domain Eukaryota; kingdom Metazoa; phylum Chordata; class Chondrichthyes; order Squaliformes; family Squalidae; genus Squalus; species Squalus acanthias. The sequence continues at coordinate 74,749,462 of CM059428.1, forward strand.
TTCCTAATTACTTGCTGTACCTGCATAGTAACCTTTTGCGATTCATGCACTAGGACACCCAGATCCCTCTGCATCTCAGAGCTCTGCAATCTCTCACCATTTAGATAATATGCTTCTTTTTTATTCTTCCTGCCAAAATGGACAACTTCACATTTTCCCACATTATACTCCATTTGCCAGATCTTTGCCCACTCACTTAACCTATCTATATCCCTTTTTGTAGCCTCTTTATGTCCTCTTCACAATTTACTTTCCTACCTATCTTTGTGTCATCAGCAAATTTAGCAGCCATACCTTCGGTCCCTTCATCCAAGTCATTTATATAAATTGTAAAAAGTTGAGGCCCCAGCACTGATCCCTGTGGCACACCACTCGTTACATATCTATAGAAACTCTTACTATCTGTTTTTATATTTCTAGCTAGCTTTCTCTCGTACTCTAATTTTTTTCTCCTTATTAATCTTTTAGTCATTCTTTGCTGTTTTTTATATTCTATCCAATCTTCTGACCTGCCACCCATCTTTGTGCAATTATATGCTTTTTCTTTAAGTTTAATACTATCTTTAACTTTTTTAGTTAACCACGGATGGTGGGTCCTCCCCTTGGAATTTTTCTTTCTTGTTGGAATGTATATATTCTGTGTATTTTGAAATATCCCCATAAATGTCTGCCACTGCAACTCTATTGACCTATCCCTTAACCTAATTCGCCAGTTCACTTTAGCTAGCTCTGCTTTCATGCCCTCATAATTGCCCTTATTTAAGTTTAAAATACTTGTCTTGGACCCACTCTTCTCTCTCTCAAACTGAATGTAAAATTCAATCATATTATGATCGCTGCTACCTAGGGGTGCCTTCACTATGAGGTCATTAATTAACCCTATCTCATTGCACAATACCAGGTCTAGTATAGCCTGCTCTCTGGTAGGCTCCAGAACATGCTGTTGTAAGAAACTATCCCGAAAACATTCCATGAACTCCTCATCTATGCTACCTTTGCCCATCTGATTTTTCCAGTCGATATGCAGATTAAAATCCCCCATGATTATTGCCGTAATAAATAAACATAAAAAAAATACATAGTTCTGGCATAATCATTTAATATACGCAATAATATATCAAGATCTGCTCCAAGCTTTTCCCACCTGAATCTTTCCCCATACTCTAGTTTTCTCCTTAGCTGTACGTATCAATTGTAGTTGCAGGAGGTCAGCGAGCATGTAGGGGAAGGTTATTTTGGTGAAAGGGTAAAGTAGTAATGTGTTCAACTGCTGATCACTTTAGTAAGAATGCAGGAAGCCCAGATGCTCCGGACTCCTAAACCTGCATATTCAGAGTACCAACCAAATTAGAGTGGTATTTCTGAGCGATGACGAGGAGGGTGGCAGAGCAAGTGGGAGAAGTCAGTCTCTGGAACAGTAAATAAGCACTTGGCTGTTTTATGAGCATATACAAACAGCCTCACATGTAGTTATTTGCATCACTTACCTCAGATAAAGTCACAAAGTTAATGATTTACATTGACTTGATATTTTTAAGCAAAAAATATGTTACCTCAAAGGCTTTGAAGTTTGTCATTGCTGGACATGCAAAGGAGGGTTAAAGCTTACAAATATTAAATTCTGTCACAAACATGTTAGCAAAATTAAATCCCATGGGATTAAAGGGACAGTGGCAGCATGGATGCAAAATTGCCTAAGGGACAGTAAGCAGGGAGTAGTGGGGAAAGGTTGTTTATCAGACTGGAGGGAAATATACAGTGCTGTTCCCTAGGGGCCAGTATTAGGACTACTGCTCTTTTTGATATATATTAATGACTTGGGTATACAGGGCATAATTTGAAAGTTTGCAGATGATCCGAAACTCAGAAAAGTAGTAAACAATGTGGAGGATAGTACAGAATTCAGGAGGACATAGATAGTCTGGTGAAATGGGCAGACACATGGCAGATGAAATTTAACGCAGAGAAGTGTGAAGTGATACATTTTGGTAGGAAGAATGAGGAGAGGCAATATGAACTAAATGGTGCAATTTACAATTTTAAATAGGGTGCAGGAACAGAGAAACCTGGGGGTATATGTACACAAATCTTTGAAAAAAAGTTTCCTTATGTCACCTCTGGTTCTTTTGCCAATTACCTTAAATCTGTGTCCTCTGGTTACCGACCCTTCTGCCACTGGAAACAAGGTGGCAGGACAAGTTGAGAAGGCTGTTAAAAAAGCATATGGGATCCTTGCCTTTATTAATAGAGGAATAGAGTACAGAAGCAAAGAGGTTATGCTAAACCTTTATAAAACACTGGTTAAGCCTCAGCTGGAATATTGTGTTCAATTCTGGGCACCACACTTTAGGAAGACTGTCAAGGTCTTGGAGAGGATGCAGAAGAGATTTGTTAGAATGGTACCAGGGATGAGGGACTTCAGTTATGTTGAGAGACTGGAGAAGCTGGGATTGTTCTCCTTAGAGCAGATAAGGTTAAGAGGAGATTTGATAGAGGTGTTCAAAATCATGAATAGTTTTGATAGAGTAAATAAGGAGAAACTGTTTCCAGTGGCAGAAGGGTCAATAACCAGCGGACACAGTTTTAAGGTAATTGGCAAAAGAACCACAGGCGACATAAGGAAACATGTTTTTTACACAGTGAGTTGTTGTGATCTGGAATGCACTGCTTGAAAGGGTGGTGGAATCAGATTCAACAGTAACATTCAAAAGAGAATTGCATAAATACTTGATGGGAAAAAAGTTACAGGGCTATGTGAAAAGAGAAGAGTAGTGGGATTATTGGATAGCTCTACGAAAGAGCTGGCACAGCCATGATAAGCTGAATGGCCTCCTTCTTTGCTGTATGATTCTATGATATGAAACTGAAAATTGCTAGCCTTACTGTAAATAATAATTTTTAAAATCCTGGTGCCCACAACTCTTCTTCCTCATTTGCCATCTGGTACAAGGAAGCTTGGTCACTGCATTGACTTGGTTGGCGACCTCCCACCATACAACTAGCACCTGTGCTTTTACTGGAGGTTGGTCTTCAGCCTCAAATAGGGCCACTTTCCTGTGGTGCACCTCTTGAAAAAGGACCTCCAACTCTTCAGTATCAGAAGCAGCATTATTGCCCACACATTTCTGCTGTGCCATTGTGAATAGTTAATGAAATCTTGTTCCAGTATCACAACGTCCCCTTTCAACGGTGAGCTGCAGCCCTTCAAGAGCTGCTGCATTGCTAGGTTTTGCGATCCCTATCCAAGTTCTACTAACAAGCTTTTCCTGTGCTTGCAGCATGTTCAAAATAAAAGGTGGACCTTGTATGGCAAAATCCAGTGTGGTCTGCCACCCAGGAGAGGGACACCCATATCACAGAGATACGCTTTTCCAATTTTGCTAGAATTGCAAAATTGGGGCTTTATTCATTTTACTAAATTTGCAATATGTATTCATTGGTCTCCTTAAGTCCCCTATGTCCTCCCACACTTTACAGCATTTCCTAACTGGACAGGCAGGCAATTTACCCCCATGGACCAGTGTGACTCTTGAGCCAGCTATAAGGAGGCCTGTTAAAATGCAGTAGGTTAACTGTCCTGTCCCCCCTCAATTTTTTTTCTTCCTTGTGGGACCCTATGTCACCTTCATTTGTTGCCTTCTGCAAATAGTCCACCCGCAGCAAATCCACTTTTAAAGAAAACAATTTATTCACCTTGTAGGAATGAACTGTACCTTGTACCCATACAACATTTACATAATCATGATGTTTCAGAACATGTTGTATCATAACAGATTCTTCCACACAACAGGCTTTTCAACAACAGTAGTTTTGTGTGTGAGACAAATTGTTCAAAGATATTTTCTGAATTCAATGGCCATTTTGTACATGAAACAATCAGAATGTTCAATCTTTGCCACTATAATAAACCATTGCAAGCACAGCAGATATGGATAATGTTCTGATGCTGATGTCCATTTTATTGGTTTTGTGTGGTTATATCTATGGCATTATGTTCTTTTTTAACTTTGTGTTTCTAAGTGTTGACTCTATGGCCTGGATTTCCTCTGAATTACCACCATCCACCCCCAGTTTTGGGGCGGATTTGGGGTGGTAAACATTGCAAAATGCATTCTTAAAGGCTACCGCCTCAAATCCACCATAAAAAAACCTTATCCTGAATTCTCTTCCCAGAAAACAGCCAGTTCTCTTTAAGGCCTTCACAAGCCTGTTCCACTAAATTTAAATGGGGTCAAAGGGGTTGTTATTCGGAGGAAGAGGGTGAACACATGGAAGAGGTTAGTTTGGAGCTCTTAAAATCAGGCATGGCCGAAGCTATCATGTCCCTACATGCAAACACTCACTCACAAGCATCTACAGACCAAGAAGGACTTACTTAGGCATACTCACAGCATGAGAAGGGTCACAAGAAGGAGAGGAAGAGGAACACAGAGAGCCAGCAGCCAGTGCAAGGAGGACACAACTGATAGCCCAGAACTTATAATAAAGAAAGATGAACTCATCAAATAAAGTCACTTCATACCTGCCTGTTCTGCACCCCTCCCACCCCCCGCCACCCCCCCTCAACCCCCCGCCACCTTCACACACCCACCCACCCCGATTCTATATCCTCACAAAGTCTCTCACTTTCCAAGACTCCTGCCGAGGTCCCTTATAAATCAAAAGTCTACATTTATCCTGTCATCATCCAACTCCCAAAAGTTGAAAGCATATACAGAAATGAACTCATAACTCGATATAATCCAACCCTGTTTACTAGAACCAACAACAGGAAGTGACAACAAAATCAATTCTCCCTTTCTACAACTACTTCTTAACACCACTGTGCATACTAATCAACTTACTCTAGTTCCGAATCTACTATTCCTATAAAGTGTTCCCTGAGTGAGATGAGATTGAGTGGTGGGTGGCTGGGATGGTTCCTTTGTAGCCTTAGAGACCTGAGGTAACTTTCATCTCAGGGTACTTGCTTTCCCAGAATTGTATTTCCCTCCCTCCCAGCAGTGGTAAACAATGAAGGGGGTTTTCTGGTTCATGAGAGTTGTGGGAGGAAATTGCAGCCGGTTAGTGACAGTTTCACTTTGGCGGGTGTTAGGGCTGCCTCGCCGTAAACCCACCAACAGAAGGAAAATACAGGTCTATATGGCTTCTAATGCAGGAATTGAATTTTGATTTATTTTAACACTTTACCATTGTTCCAGTTGTTAGAAACAACAGGCAGTGGCACAGCGTATTGGTGCTCCTGTGTCATGCCATGGAGTGGTAGGACATGGGTTCATTTCTCCAATTCCCCACAGGAGGAATTTCTCTAATCTGAGCCATGCCGTCGGGATAGATGCTGAATGGAGGATGGACACTTCATCACAGGGAGGAAGGTTGAACTGGAGGATGAATGTCCATGGATAAGGCCAACAGCTGGATAATGAGCACTATATCAGAGGCCTGGGAGTAGGTCACCTGTCCACCTTCACAAGCAATGATGTATAACACCTAAAGAGAGCATTAAAGGAGGAGAAGGAAAGGAATATAAAATACTTATGTTGCATTGTTATCATAACCAGGCTGGCCACAGATGACATCATGCTTTCTTCCATGCCTGTTCCACATCTGTCTGGCTGCTATCATCCATTCAGATCTTCCCAGGTACAATGCCCCCCGCCCCCCATCTTAGTTTTGGGCTCTTATGTAAACTCATATAAATCCATCCCACCACTTTCGAAGTTACCAATCTTCATCTATACAAAACAGAGGATAACATTTTCAACATCCTGTTCTTCATCCTAGAAAGGGTGGGGGGAAGGTGGGGTAGTCCTGATAATAAAGGATGACATAAGAACAGGAGGGAGAAAGGATCTAGGATCAGAAGATCAGGAAGTAGAATCAGTATGGGTAGTGAAAATAAATAACATGGGGTAGAAATCACAGGTGGGAGTACTTTATAGGCCCCCAAACAGCAGCTATACCATTGGACAGAGTATTAATCAATAAATAATAGGAGCTTGTAACAATGGTAATACAATAATCATGGGGGACTTTAATCTTCATATGGGCAAATCAAATTGGCAAAGGTAGTCTGGAGGACGAGTTCATGGAATGCATTCGAGACAGTTTCCTAGAGCAATACATCATGGAACCAAAAAGAGAGAAGGCTATTTTAAATCTTCTATTGTGTAATGAGACAGGGTTAATTAGTAATCTCATACTAAAGGATCCTCTGGGGAAGAGTGATCATAATACGATAAATATTTCACTCAAACTCAATGTGAAATTGTAAGTCCGAAACAAGAGTCTTAGGGCTGGATTTTACCAGCCCTGAGGAGGCGGGTTTGGAGGCGGGACTGGTGGGAAAATGGGAAAAATTGGAACGTCGGGAAACCCCGCCAGGGTCAGCGAGGCAAGCAGTGGGTCTGCGGGGGTGAGAGGGGTTGAAATGTCAGCTGTAGAGGTGAGTGATGGGTGCAAGTGTGGACAGGTAAGTATGAGAGGTGAGTGTAAAGTGTTGGAAAAAGTTTCCTTACCTTTGCTTCTTTCTGCAGGCTTCAACCTTTGAGGATCTGGAGATGCCTCATCTCAATGACAGAGATGACAGAATGGCTGCTGCATTCTCAGATGCAGCAGCCATCTGCTTTCTGCTGAGGAGAGAGGTCTTGGTGAGCCTTCTGTGCAAGGGCTCACCGTAGAACAGAGATTGTCAGTATTTGACAGCTTCTCAAAGCTGTCAAACGCTGACAATTCATCTGTCAAAATTTTTTCGACAAATGAAGCATCATACGCTGACGTCATCTGTCACTGACTTTCCCTGAATTGGCCGGTAAGCCCGCAGGGCGGGCTTAACAAGGTCAACCAAGGGAAAATAGCGTGGGTTGGTCAGACATCGCTGGGGGTGGGACTGAAACCCGAAAACCAGTAGTCCCGCCCCCAACGCGCCTCCATTGACAAAATCCAGCCCATAAACTTAAATAAAGACAATTACAAAGTTATGAGCGGGCGAGTTGGCCAAGGTACATTGAGAAATTAGATTAAAAGGTATGACGATAGATAAGCAGTGACAAACATTTCAAGAAATATTCCAAAATTCTCAACGAATATACATTCCATTGAGAAATAAAAACTTCATGGAAAAAGTGATCCATCCGTGGCTAACTAACGAAGTTTAGGATAGTATTAGATTAAAAGAGGAGGTTTATAATGTTGCGAAGAATAGTAGTAAGTCGGAGGATTGGGAGAACTTTAGAAACCAGCAGAGGATGGCCAAAAAGTTGATAAAAAGGGAGAAAATACAATAACAAGAGTAAACTAAAAAGAAATATAAAAACAGATTGTAAGAGCTTCTACTAGTATGTAAAAAGGAAGAGAGTAGCAAAAGTAAAGGTTAGTCCCTTAGAGGTTGAGACAGGTGAAATTATAATGGGGAATAAGGAAATGGCAGAGACTTTAAACAAATATTTTGTATCTGTCTTCACAGTAGAAGACACAAAAAGCATACCAAAATATTGGGGAACCAAAGGGCTATTGAGAGTGATAAACTTAAAGTAATTAATATCAGTAGAGAAAAAGTATTTGAGAAACTAATGGGGCTAAAAGCCGACAAATCCCCTGGACCTGATGGCCTACACCATAGGTGGCTGCAGAGATAGTGGATGCATTGGTTGTGACCTTCCAAAATTCCCTAGATTCTAGAATGGTCCCAGTGGATTGGAAGGTAGCAAATGTAACCCTGCTATTCAAGGAGGGAGAGAGAAAACAGGAAACTACAGGCCGGTTAGCCTGACATCAGTCATCGGGAAAATGCGGGAATCCATTATTAAGGAAGTGGTAACAGGGCGCTTAGAAAATCATAATATGATTAGGCAGAGTCAACATGGTAATATGAAAGGGAAATAATGTTTAACAAATTTATTAGAGCTTTTTGAGGATGTAACTAGCTGGGTAGATAAAGGGGAACCAGTGGCTGTAGTATATTTGGATTTCCAAAAGTGATTTGATAAGGTGCTACATAAAAGGTTGCTATGCAAGATAAGGCCTCATGAGGTTGGGGGTAATATATTAGCATGGAAAGAGGATTGGTTAATGGACAGAAAACAGAGAGTAGGGATAAACGGGTAATTTTCAGTGGGGTGCCACAAGGATCAGTGCTTGGGCCTCAGCTAGTTACAATCTACTGTATATTAATTACTTAGATGAAGGGACCAAGTGCAATGTATCCAAGTTTGCTGATGATACAAAGCTAGGTGGGAAAGTAAGCTGTGAGGAGGACACAAAGAGCCTGGAAATAAATCCGTGTTGAATCTGCCCAATCCTATTATTATTTTCTAAGTGCCCTGTTACCACATTGTTAATAATAGATTCTAGCATTTTCCCTACTACTGATGTCAGGCTAATTGGTCTGTAGTTCCCCATTTTCGCTCTCCCTCCTTTCTTAAATAGTGGGGTTACATTTGCTACCTTCCAATCCACGGGAACCGTTCTATAATCTATGGAATTTTGGAAAATGACAACCAATGCACCACTATCTCTATAGCCACCTCTTTCAAAACCTTAGGATGTAGGCCATCAGGTCCATGGGATTTATCGGCTTTCAGACCCATTAATTTCTCCAGTACTATTTTTTTACTAATACTAATTTCTTTCAGTTCCTCAATCTCGCTAGACCCTTGGTTCTCCATTATTTCCAGGAAGTTTTTGCATCTTCTTCCGTGAAGACAAACACAAAAAGTATTTGTTTAATTTCTCTGTCATTTCCTTATTCCCCATTATAATTTCTCCTGTCTCAGCCTTTAAGGGACCCACATTTACTTTGCTAATCATTTCCTTTTTACATACCTATAGAAGCTTTTACAGTCTGTTTTTATGTTTCTCGCTAGTTTACTCTCATATTATATTTTCCCTTTCTTTATCAATTTCTTGGTCCTCCTTTGCTGAATTCTAAGATCCTCCCAATCGTCAGGCTTACTATTCTTTTTGGCAACATTATAAGCCTCTTCCTTTGATCTAATAATATCTTTAATTTCTCTTGTTAGCCACAGTTTGACCACTTTTCCTGTCGGGTTTTTGTGCCTTAAAGGAATGTATATTTGTTGTAAATTATGTATTAATTCTTTAAATGCTAGCCATTGCTTGTCTACCATCATACCTTTTAATGTAGTTTCCCAATCTACCATAGCCAACTCTCCCCTCATAACTACATAGTTTGCTTTGTTTAGATTTAAGACCCTAGTTTCGGATTTAACTAAATCACTTTCAAACTCAATATAAAATTCTAATCATATAATGGTCACTCTTCCCTAAAGGCTCCTTTACTACAAGGTTATTAATGAACCCTTTCTCATTGCACAATACTAGATCTAAAATAGCCTGATCCCTAGTTGGTTCCTCAAAATACTAGAAAATTATCTTGCATACATTCCATGAATTCGTCCTCCACACTATGACTGCAAATTTGGTTTGCGCAGTCTATATGTAGATTAAAGTCTCCCATGATTACTGTACTGATTGAGTAGATTGGGCCTATACTCTCTGGAGTTTAGAAGAATGAGAAGTGATCTCATTGAAACTTATAAAATTCTGAGAGGGATTGCCAGGGTAGATGCTGAGAGGTTGTTTCCCCTGGCTGGAGAGTCTAGAACTAGGGGGCATAGTCTCTGGATAAAGGGTCGGCCATTTAAGACTGAGGTGAGGAGGAATTTCTTCACTCAGAGGATTGTGATTCTTTGGAATTCTCTATTCCAAAGGGCTGTGGATGCTGAGTCATTGAGTATATTCAAGGCTGAGATAGATAGATTTTTGGACACTAGGCGAATCAAGGGATATGGGGATCGGGCAGGAAAGTGGAGTTGAGGTCGATGATCAGCCCTGATCTTATTGAATGGCGGTGCAGGCTCGAGGGGCCGTATGTCCTACTCCTGCTCCTAATTCTTATGTTCTTATGATCTGTCAGTGAGGCCTTGCACATGGTCACCTGAGGTCACAAAATTGTTACGGGCCAGATTTTACAAAGTACGATTTCTACCCTTGCCAAACCTTCCCCATAAAAAAGTAGGTGGATGGGAGGAGGGTAGGCTTTTGCAAAAGAGTACTCAGAGGGGCAAAGAAAGACCTGCAGAAAGCATTGCAACTGAAGCTAACCATAACAGTAAATCATTCTTTTACTACCCCAAAACCAAAAAAGCAGTCTGAGAAGAGGGGAATACCATAAAAGATGCAAACAAACTCATAACTGAGGATATTAATATTCTAAATGATTATTTGCTTCAAGCATTCACAAGGGAAGACACAAACAACATGCCCTCCCCAAAACAAACACGTCCCAAATAAAAAATAAATTCATTATAAATGAGCTGGAAACCATAGACAGTCTAAATGATCTCAAAACAAATAAATTGCTAGGGCTCAAAACAAGTAAATCTCCAGGGATAGATGTTATTTATCCCGGAGTTCTAAGAGACACTAGAGAGAAGATTTGTGAGGGACTGACGATTATTCTGAAGCAGGCAATGGACACTGGGCAGGTACCACTAGATTGGAAACTGCCTAATGTGATGCTCATATTCAAAAAGGTGACAGAACAGACACAGGAGTGTTGTCTCCTGGAAGCGACCAATCACGCAATAATTGAATGCAGTCATTCCCTGCTGCCAGTTCAATCTTTCAGAGATGGCACAAGTTGGTGATTACGAGCCAATATAGTGCTCCTTCATTACCTTCAAGTAGCTGCTTCTTGGATATATACACGAGCCTGGGGGTGGTTTGCGTGGCTGGCTGTCAGTCTTCTATGTTGCACTCACTCCCATTCTTTCCTCTGTCTCCTGCAGTGATGCAGGACAGCACATTTTGCAACTGGAATACTCACCATTGTGATTTCCTTTCCAGAAATGCAATAATTCCAACTACAGATTGAGAACACTAGGTACCATTGGAGAATTTATTGCCCCAGTCATCATTAGGAGTCATTAACAATTCCTTAATCGGCATAACCAAGCAATGAGCAATACAAAAACGGCAGCAGGTTAGTGCTAATAAATTGGTTTTACGCAATGTCTACGATATACCATCTCACAGATTGACATCCCCAGTGATGGATATTGAATTTCCAATTATTATTAGAATGGGGACAGCAATCTCCACCAGGTTTTGCCCAATGGCAGAAGTTCCCCAGGGGTCAATTCTCAGTCCAGTCCTGGTTCTCATTTATGTTAATGACATTTCAACATCCTTAAAAAGAACTGGAGCTTGCTCCCAGTTTGCAGATAACAATGTCCCTTTGGAGTTCATTTAAAAAAAAATCAGTCTAATGGACTCACAGAGAGCTCTTGGTGAGAATGTTCCATTATAATTTTTTGTACTCTTTTGAAGTTTTATTGATGATACCAGAGTAAAGGTAAACTTCCAAATGTTGCATTTGGTCAGATTTTATCAGTTGAACTTGCAAACTGGGAAACCTAGATATGCCTCAGGCTGCACTAATGGAAATTGTTGGATATACAGTGGGGGGAATTTTAACCCCAAAGAACGGGTGGGTTGGGGGGTCGGGTGAGAAGTAAAAATTGTAGAAACTTGAAGCGCGATCGTAGCACACCTCAACGCAGCCACTTTAACATTTAACGGAGGCACGTTTAGCTGTGTGCGAGTAACCTGCACACCAGAGGCAGCACAATCATTAGGGTAGGCGGTTCTGTAATTAGCACAGCCATTTACATCACTAGCACATGGTAATGAGGTGATTTAAATTGAATTAAACAGGGATTTGAATTTAACGCCTCCAGCACGGGTTTCCTGGGGCTCGGGAAACTTGCCAGTGAAAAGGAGGTGAGATTGAGCGGCACTTCCTGGAAGTGTTTAAAGTTCAGATTTACCAATCTCAATAAAGGCTCAGTGCTTACAGCTGCTTTCTCAGCTCCCTCTGGCAAACGTTTAGCAGAGAGTTCTTGTGAACATAGATGTTTTTGAGAAGTTTGTAGGCTTTCAAATGGACAATATCAGGATGGGGGTCACCATGGATGTTTTCGATAGGACATCGGACGAGGAAGACACTCACCATCCACGGTAGCGACATTGTACTGAGGTGGAATCACCAGGTGCACAAGAGAGATGTGGAGAGCAACAGAGGGGCCAAGGTCGCAGGAGGCACTACCCATGTGAGAGGGTCTACAGACAGAGCTCAGCTTCCTTGACCTATCTGAGCAGCAGTGCTTCCGCAGGCTCAAATTGACATGGCAAGTGGTCGCAGGCATCTGCTGATTCCTTCAACAAGAGCTGCTCCCTGCTGGACGTGGTGGCCATGTATTGCCTGTCGCTGCCAAAGTCACCTCCATCCTCAATTTCTTTGCCTCTGGCTCCTTCCAGTGTGCCAATGGAAACATCTCGAGGGTCTCTCAGTCGACTGCATATAAATGTATAAGGCAGGTGACGGATGGATTGTTTGCCAGAGCGTCAACTTATGTCAACTTCCCCTGCAACGACAGTAGCCAGAATGAGCAGGCACTCACATTCACCTACAACAACAACAGAAAATGCTGGAAATACTCAGCAGGTCAGGCAGCATCGTGGAGAGAGAAACAGAGTTAACGTTTCAGGTCGATGACCCTTCGTCAGAACCTATGCTGCCTGACCTGCTGAGTGTTTCCAGCATTTTCTGTTGTTGTTTCAGATCAGTGACACGTTGTAAGGCCACAGATAAGGTATCTGTCATCCTGTTTAAGGCAACAGACACTCCTGCATGGCTGTGGTCATGGCCTGCATAGCGTCATTTGGGAGCAAGCTATGACTCCACTGCAAATATGAAGGCAGCTTGGTCCTGTATCCTGACACCTACATGAGCAGCCTTCTGAGGTTGGCTGGAAAAGTCATATAAGCTGTCATCAGGGTAGAACGCAATCTAGCCACAGCGCTTGAGCTTGGTCCTGGATGTAAGTGACCACTGATCAGCGAAAAGGCAGGCCTAAGGGTATTAGTCAGATCCTGCAGTCACAGAGAGATGCTGCCCCAAAGCATTCAGAAGTTGCTTTACATCATTCTCTCCAAAGTCTCCAAAGGCTTGAAGACCAGTGGTCAAAGCATTCATTTTGGTGCACTGGCTGGTCTAGAGGTCTCTCTATTGGGGAAATGGATGAAAATGTTCACGAGATCACCACCTGCTCCAGTTGTGTCGAATCTTCTCAGGCATTGGCACTAAGGATGACATTGGACTTTGCCATAACCATTGCCATTTCTCGCCGGCCTTCTGGCTGCCAGCAGCTTGGTTTGCAGCTGCAATCCCCTTTGCTCCTCCTGTGCCGGTGCAAGGCCCTGCCAGGGGTGTGCCTGTGCCAGGGCTGTTAGTGGCTCAGTGCAGGCTGGGCCTGTCCAGTGCTGGGCGGGAAGGAGGCAGGCAAGAAAATTGGCTCCATCGAGTGCAAGTCTGAGGCTTAATTAAAGTATTAAAAGATGAAAGATCTCATCAAGTTATTTTGAAATATGCAATTGTTTGAACTTTTTATTTTATTTGAAACCGGGGCGATTTTCTCACTGGAGGCGAGATGGAGGCGGGTTTCAGTTTGGGTGGGTTTGAAACTCGCCTCCACTGATAGGTTTCAAAAATTTGCGATTTTCCCATGATTGGCCACTTGATTTCAGAGGTGTGGGATGCCCTTGGTCAATTAGTGTTTTGGGACTGAAACTCGCCTCTGTTGACAGCACTTTTCCAGTCTGATTTTATGGCTTCTTGCTCCCTTGGCTCATTCCACAGCATTTCTGCGTCTCCTGCACCACCTCCAACATCTTTTGAAAAACCACTATGTCCAATTCCAAGGCAAGGGCCTACCCGAGACTCTCGGATGAGGCGCTGCAAATGTTGTTGGAGGGGGTGACAGCTAGCATGGAGGTGCTCTTCCACTCATCTCGGAGGAAGAGGCCTGCCAAAGAAACCAAGGCTGTGTGGGTACAGCTGGCAAGGGATATAACCTCCAGAACTGTGTGCAGATTGGGAGACTGTTACTGTGTATTGATGAAATGCCATCCCTGTTGGAAAGTATTAAAATGATTTGAAGCCAAAATGTTGGCGTTATGCCATCTGTTCTTTCGCCTTAGGCAACTCCACATTGCGGGCACCGCCACACTTGCGTTGTCAGGTTGGTGGCCTGAGTGAAAGGAAACCAGAGAGTCATGTCCATTGTCAATGATGTCCTAGGATGGAGCCAAGGAAATGTGCCAACTTGGGCAACCTATGCAAATCTGGCCATGATAAGTTCATCCCTTGCATCCCGGGCAGCCATGTGCTCGCGTGCTGCTGCTGCCGCTGGTCGATACACCGGCGCTCTGACCTCCTCCTCCTGATCCTCCTCTTCCTCCTCCTCCTCATCCTCATCTAAGGTCCATGCAGAAAGAAATCGAATGGTTCCCATGCTGCTTGTAGATGCCTCCTTTGGGGAAGCGCTCATTGCAAGCAGGGAGAGGGTCTTCCAAGGAGGTCCCACAGTTGATGGAGTCAAGCTGCAGTACCTCCGACTTCGGAAAGCCTTCTAAAAGTGCTCAGAGACCTTTTAAAGCCAAGGTCTGGCACCTGCAAGTAATCCTTGCTGCAATAGATGTCTTGTTAGACCTGCAGCAGTGAGGAGGCCACCCATGAGTCAACCCGCCAGGTTTACCTGGCATGGTTCAGGAGTTACGTGGAACACGCCGAAATGCTGGGAAAATCACGAGGGCCTCTCAAAATAGGCTTAGAGAGGCCCTTAACGAGCATTTAAGGATCTTTAATAGCGCAATGGCCAGCTGGAGGCAGGAGCGTTTCCCGACCTCCAAAACCGGCACCGGTAAAATCCCGTGGAGGCGGGTTCCGAACCCGACCTCTTTGAATCTGATTTTCCTGCCTTTCCCGCCTCCAAACCCACCTCCTCCGACATCAGAAAATCGCCCCCCTTATCTTGAATTTTAGACATTTCAGTCACAGAGAAAATGGAAGATGACATTTGTTTTCAAAATACATTCTGAGTGATTCCATTGGTTCATCAACAAAAAGTGCAACACGCATAGCAGCCCCAAGCACTCTAAGAGAGTGCAGGGCTGAGCAATCGCAGGGGCAAAAGAAAGCAGGAGGCACCAGAATAGGGACATAAATAAATTTT
Source organism: Squalus acanthias (assembly GCA_030390025.1). NCBI lineage: Eukaryota > Metazoa > Chordata > Chondrichthyes > Squaliformes > Squalidae > Squalus > Squalus acanthias. The sequence goes on from CM059428.1 coordinate 74,764,560, forward strand.
GCCCTATCTGACCGCCACTGCCTTTTAAATAGCACTCCCCAAGCAGCCAGCCGAGGTGACAACACCTCCTGCAGCTGCCATTGTTGACGTCCAGCAATGCGAATATCACTTCCGGGGCGCTACACACCAGATGACGTCACGATCTTCAGGGCGCAAGAGAGGGAGGCGGTAAGTTCGCGGGCATCGGTGAATTCGCCGCGCCCGGTCGGTAACCTCTTAGCGCCCCATTACCACCCCCCACAGGCGCTAATGGGAGGCGCAAACCAGGTGAATTTCTGCCCCCCAAGTATCTACATTCTCACCCTTATCAAAAAATTCTATTACATTGCTCTGGCATGGATTCCCTTTTGTAAATCAATGCTGACTCTTTCCAATTAGTTCATTTCCCTCTAAGTTCTCCACTGCCCTGTCCATGATAATTGGTTCTAGAATTTTATTTGTTATTGATGTCAGTCTATAGTTACCTGGCTCTCATTTTGTTTCATTTTTAACGAAGGGCATTGTCTTTGCCATTCTCCAGTCCTCTAGTTTGACTCCCTTTTCTAGCAAATCCCTACAATTATCTGCTAGTGGTGTTGCTAGATCATCTTGAGTTCTTAAGAATCCTTGGGTGTATTCCATCTGGCCCATTATCTTATTTACTTCGATCTTATTCAAGCATGCAGCTACCAGCTTAGTCATAATGTTAATTCTATTACACTCCTCAATCTGTTTCTCTGGAACGTCGATTTTGCATCTGCCCCTATACCATCATTTCACTGAACTGAAGAACTTGTTTAACTTTTTGGCTATGTCTATATCTTCACTAATCTTGACTCCTGTTTCTGTAACCAGTGACCTTACGCTCGTGTGCATTTATTTATTTTTCTCCGATATGCTTAAACAATATTTTGACATTTGTTTTAATTTCTCTAACAGTTCAAATTTCATCACAGACTAGATGCAGGAAGGATGTTCCCGATGGTGGGGGAGTCCAGAACCAGAGGTCACAGTCTAAGGATAAGGGGTAAGCCATTTAGGACTGAGATGAGGAGGAATTTCTTCACCCAGAGAGTGGTGAACCTGTGGAATTCTCTGCCACAGAAGGCAGTTGAGGCCAATTCATTAAATATATTCAAGAAGGAGTTAGATATATTTCTTAAGGCTAAAGGGATCAAGGGATATGGGGAGAAAGCAGGGACAGGGTACTGAATTTGGATGATCAGCCATGATCTCATTAATTGGCGGTGCAGGCTCGAGGGGCCGAATGGCCTACTCCTGCTCCTATCTTCTATGTTTCTATTTGCTTGCTTTGTTCTTTTAACAGTCCTTTTACATTCTCTGAGGTTTTTCTTATACTGATCATTACTATCCTCTGCACTAGGTAACTTACAATATTGGAATCCCTTTCCTTTATCTCTAATAGCTTTTGTTACCTTCGCTGTCATCCTACCTGGTCTTCTTTGCTTACTATTCTTCCTACAACTCTTAATTATACATCTGCCACTGGCCTCTCTGTCATGTTATCACCCCACTTCCATTTAGCTCCCACTCAGCCCTTTTTTTAGCCCTGCCCCAAACTCCACTTGTGTGTATGAATTGTATCAAAATCTGCCTTTCTAAAGTTCAATGATCTAATTGTTTTCCTTTCCTTATCATAAACGTTATGACCCTATAAACACTATTCCCCAGCTGCTGCCTCACCTCAGGTCTTGCTATAATGTCCTCATTGGCCGAGTACAACATCTATTTTTAAACCTAAATCTCCCTTATCACATCCAGAAATTCCTGACTCATTTTACTACTAGCATTTCAAACTGCATTCTATATCAGGGTAGTTAAAATTCCCCCTTTATTAAAACATTAACTTTGCTGGATGCTTTTCTTACTTTCTATAACAATTGATCAAAGTCAGCTGATTGGCCTGGTGATCTATCGCAAATTCCTAACAGTAGTTTATTCTTGCTCTCTTCATTTAAGCCTATCCAGAGTAATTCAGCTTTCCCCGACTCATCTTTGGTATCCTGCCTTTCCTGTACCTTTATGTTCTCCTTTTATCTATAATGTCACTCATTCTCTCCTGCACCTTCCAGGAAGTTTATACCATTCACATACCATATCCCATTTATGGTCCTCCCCAAACCAGGGTGCTGGTCTTCACGGGAGGGAGAAAGGCTGGAGATCGGGGCTTGTGGGGGTGGGGAGGGAGGTTGCTGATTGCGGCGGGGGGAGAGAGAGGCCGCAGTCGGCAGAGGGGAGGCCGAAGGTTTCTTTGAGGGGACGTGGGAAGCACTCCTGCTCCTCTTACCCACGAGGAGTGCTGTAAAAGGCATTTACCTTCTTGAGCCGGCAGCTCCCGCCTCCCTTTTACTGCTGCGTTTCCTGAGCCCTGGGAAACCCACACGGCAACTGTTAAATTTAAATCAGGCTCCCAATTGCACTGTGGGAGCCTGATTTAAATATGTTAATGCAGTGTCCCATCTCTTGACAGCGGGATGCTCGCCGACACAAAACCCATCGCTGTAAAAATGGCGGCAGGTGCGTACGCATCAAGTTGGGGACGCGTTCCCCGTTTTAACATTTTTAACCCCCCGACCCTCTCCCGCCCATCATGGGGGGGTTAATATCAAGGCCCAGGTTTTCGTTATATATTTGCTGTCGATTTCTAATCTACTTGAAGTAATTCAGTTCTTAATGGTTAATCCAGCATTTTTTACATAGCTGTGATACCCTATGCAACACAATACGTACACTCCCTACCCACCTGGAACCATGTAATATCCTGGGAGAGGGGAAAAACCAGATAAAAACTCAGGTCAATTAGGGAACAAAAAACTGGAAAATTCCTCTCCGACTTCTTTAGGCAATCAAAACTAGTCCAGGAGATCACATTGGCCCTGGTTTACGTAATAGGATGCCTACCTCTTGATAATAGAATACCTACCTCTTGATAAAAGGATACCTACCAAGATTGATGGAGCAGATGACTAAGATGTGACAGGCAAAAATAAGAGAAAGGAAACCCAAGGTGCAGGCAAGAGTCTGTCTGATGACTCCTGAATTGGAGGAGGTACTCCATGAGATGTTTGCGAGGACAGTGCTATTTCATGGCACCATACCCATAGGTAAGCTGTGGCCTGAAATTTGATTCTACCTCCTTGCAAGAATAGCTTTTGTTACCTTTGCTGCAAGGAGGTGGAACCAAGCTTCAGCCCACAGTGATCATTGCTGTCACTCAGTGTGACAGCCCTCTGCTATATGGTAGCTGCAAGTGGTACAGCTATGTATCTGACTCGCTAATGACCCTGCCTCTGTCAGACACTTCCCATAGCCATTGACAGTTAGGTGTGCCATGGCCTGAAAGTATGCTTGGAAACCTCTTGGCAGGTGCAGCCAACATGCTGGCTGTTGCTCAAGGCCTCTTTCATGCAGTGCCAGTAGGTGATTGGGGAGCTTCCAAGAAAGCAACCAACATTATGATTAATCACATAACTTAGTGGTGTTATCTGGACTCTAATCATCTACCAAAGCAAAGCATGTTCACCTCTGTCAGCAGATACTGGTGTGCGGGTATTGCAGGGCCAACACAGAGCACCTCCCCAGCAGCCTCATATCCCTCCATTTGACCTGTTTTTCTGAAACAATTCAGATAGAGAGATTCTCATTGGGAAACCCATTGGTGCCATTAATGGTACTGAAAAGCAAAAAGATAAATAAAACAATTGGCATAAAGGCTCATGGAAACCTAATTTTAGTATCGAAATAGAGGTCTTACTTACTTTAGAAGGGAGCTTCCTGCAACTGCCCTAAGGCCCAACAAAAAATATGCATCAACAACATCAACTTGCATTTATATAGCACCTTTAACGTAGTAAAACATCCCAAGTTGCTTCACAGGTGTATTATCACGTGCAACTGGGGTAGAGATCCCTTTTTCCAGTCTGTTACACCCCCTGAACTTGTGCACATGGGGCATAGTGGACTTGAAAATGAGCCATGATGTCCATATATTTGTGTGCAGTCGCCCCTCAAATTCTACCATTTTTGCTGTCTAGACTTCTAACGTTTGTGTGCAATCCCTTCCATTCCTTTACTTTTACTTTTGCCCCATTTGTATTTGAATTCTTTCCTTGCTTTTTATCTCTTATCTTTCCTGTGAGTCTTTTTGGTTCCGCACAGCCTTCCACATTTTAATATTTAAATGAAGCTCCTGCTGCTTTAGTAATAAACCTGCCAGTGCTGATGGTCACAACTGTATCGACACCTGTCTACATATCGAAGAATTGAATCATGTATTACCATTTCTTTTCTGTTTTTCTGATATCCTTAACTTTTGGTTTGCTACTGGAATCACCTTGGTACTTTGAAATTTCATAGCCTCCACCTCAACTCCTGGTTCCCAAGATGTGACACTCACCAGGGTCACGTATCTGTTCTGGTGAAGTGGCACACCTCATACCCTTCATGACCACAATGTAAGGCCTGATTTTAAAGTGGGCACCAAAGCGGGTAGTGAACCCAGAGAGTCCAGGCCTCATTTCCATGGGGTGGGTGCTCAAAAAAGCAGGTTGATATCGTGACCTGGCGGGAAGGCAGTGGGATCACAGTGGGTAAGATCGGGGCCTATGCTACTCCTTCCCCTTACTAGTTATAACTACATCTCACAGCTTTCCTTGTCACTAAAAAGTAATTCAATTTGATGTTGTCAAGAAGATCCTGTGAGCAGCGGATCATTGTTACAACTAAATCTACCTAGCAAGGTAAATTATTGATGTTCTTTGTGGCAGAAACTATTGAGAAATACTGGCTCTGAAATTACGGAACCTGTTTAGATGAAAACACAAGAAAACTTGAGAATAAATATTGCTTCTTTTTCAGCTCTGGCTCAGTGGGTAACACCCTCGCCTCTGTGTCAGAAGGTTGTGGGTTCAAGTCCCACTCCAGAGACTAGAGCACAAAAATCTAGGCTAATACTCCAGTCCAGTACTGAGGGAGTGCTGCATTGTCAGAGCAGCCGTCTTTTGGATGAGACATTAAACCGAGGCCCCATCTGCTCTCTCAGGTGGATGTAAAAGATCCCACGCACTATTTTGAAGAAGAGCAGGGGAGTTATGCCCAGTGTCCTGGTCAATATTTACCCTCAATCAACATCGCTACAACAGATTATCTGGTCATTATCACATTGTTGCTTGTGGGAGCTTGTTGTGCTCAAATCGGCTACCGCGTTTCCTACATTACAACAGTGACTACACTTCAAAAAGTACTTTATAAAGCGCTTTGGGACGTCCGGTGGTCATAAAGCCTTTCTTTCTTTTTCTTTAAATTGAACTCTGATTTATTGAGGATTGGAATGGACTTGACCTACCTTTTTTTTATTCATTCATGGGATGTGGGCGTCGCTGGCAAGGCCAGCATTTATTGCCCATCCCTAATTGCCCTTGAGAAGGTGGTGGTGAGCCGCCTTCTTGAACCGCTGCAGTCCGTGTGGTGAAGGTACTCCCCCAGTGCTGTTAGGGAGGGAGTTCAAGTATTTGACCCAGCGACGATGAAGGAACGGCAATATACTTCCAAGTCAGGATGGTGTGTGACTTGTAGGGGAACTTGCAGGTGTTCCCATGCGCCTGCTGCCCTTGTCCTTCTAGGTGGTAGGGGTTGCAGGTTTGGGAGGTGCTGCCGAAGAAGCCTTGGGGAGTTGCTGCAGTACATCTTGTAGATGGTACACACTGCAGCCACGGTGCGCCGGTGGTGGAGGGAGTGAATGTTTAAGGTGGTGGATGGGGTGCCAATCAAGCGGGCTGCTTTGTCCTGGATGGTGTCGAGTTTCTTGAGTGTTGTTGGAGCTGCACTCATCCAGGCAAATGGAGAGTATTCCATCACACTCCTTACTTGTGCTTTGTAGATGGTGGAAAGGCTTTGGGGAGTCAGGAGGGGAGACACTCGCTGCAGAATACCCAGTCTCTGACCTGCTCTTGCTGCCACAATATTTATGTGGCTGGTCCAGTTAAGTTTCTGGTCAATGGTGACCACCAGGATGCTGATAGTGGGGGATTCGGCGATGGTAATGCTGTTAAATGTCAAGGGGCAGTGGTTAGACTCTCGCTTGTTGTAGATAGTCATTGCCTGGCACTTCTGTGGCACGAGTGGTACTTGCCACTTATCAGCCCAACCCTGAATGTCGTCCAGATCTTGCTGCATGCGGGAATGGACTTCTTCATTATCTTAGGAGTTGTGAATGGCATTGAACACTGTGCAGTCATCAGCGGACATCCCCACTTCTGACCTCATGATGGAGGGAAGGTCATTGATGAAGCAGCTGAAGATGGTTGGGCCTAGGACACTGCCCTGAGGAACTCCTGCAGCGATGTCCTGGGGCTGTGATGATTGACCTCCAACAACTACAACCATGTTCCTTTGTGCTAGGTATGACTCCAGCCAGTGGAGAGTTTTCCCCCTGATTCCCATTGACTTTAATTTTACTCAAGCTCCTTGATGCCACACTCGGTCAAATGCTGCCTTGATGTCAAGGGCAGTCACTCTCACCTCACCTCTGTAATTCAGCTCTTTTGTCCATGTTTCGACCTAGGCTGTAATGAGGTCGGGAGCCGAGTGGTCCTGGCAGAACCCAAACCGGGCATCAGTGAGCAGGTTATTGGTGAGTAAATGCTGCTTGATAGCACTGTCGACGTCACCTTTCATCACTTTGCTGATGATTGTGAGTAGATGGATGGGGTGGTAATTGGCCAGATTGGATTTGTCCTGCTTTTTGTGGACAGGACATACCTGGGCAGTTTTCCACAGACAGATGGATGCCAGTGTTGTAGCTGTACTGGAACAGCTTGGCTGGAGGCGCGGCTAGTTCTGGAGCACAAGTCTTCAGCACGACAGCTGGGATTTTATCAGGGCCCATAGCCTTTGCTGTATCCAGTGCGCTCAGCCGTTTCTTGATATCACGTGGAGTGAATCAAATTGGCTGAAGACTTGGCTTCTGTGATGGTGGGGACGTCAGGAGGAGTCTGATATGGATGATCCACTCGGCACTTCTGGCTGAAGGTGGTTGCAAACGCTTCAGCCTTGTCTTTTGCACTCACATGCTGGGCTCCGTCATCATTGAGGATGGGGATATTCATGGAGCCTCCTCCTCCCATTAGTTGTTTAATGACCCACCACCATTCACGACTGGATGTGGCAGGGCTGCAGAGCTTTGATCTGATCTGTTGATTGTGGGATCACTTAGCTCTGTCTATAGCATGCTGCTTCCACTTTTTAGCATGCATGTAGTTCTGTGTTGCAGCTTCCCCAGTTTGGCACCTCATTTTTAGGAGTGCCTGGTGCTGCTCCTGGCATGCTCTTGTACACTCCTTATTGAACCATGGTTGGTCCCCTGGCTTGATATAATGGTAGAGTGAGGAATATGCCGGGCCATGAGGTTACAGATTGTGGTGGAATACAATTCTGCTGCTGCTGATGGCCCACAGTGTCTCATGGATGCCCAGTTTTGAACTGCTAGATGTGTTCTGAATCTATCCCATTTAGCATGGTGGTAGTGCCACACAACATGATGGAGAGTGTCCTCAGTGTGAAGACAGGACTTCGTCTCCACAATGATTGTGCGGTGGTCACTGCTATCAATGCTGTCATGGACAGTTGCATCTGCAACAGGTAGATTGGTGAGGACGAGGTCAAGTAGGTTTTTCCCTCGTGTTGGTTCTCTCACCTCCTACCGCAGGCCTTCAGGATTCGGCCAGCTCGGTCAGTAGTGGTGCTACCGAGCCACTCTTGGTGATGGATATTGAAGTCCCCCACCCAGAGTATATTCTGTGCCCTTGCTACTCTCAGTGCTTCTTCCAAGTGGTGTTCAACATGGAGCAGTACTGATTCATCAGCTGAGCGAGGGCAGTAGGTGGTAATCAGCAGGAGGTTTCCTTGCCCATGCTTGGCCTGAAGCCATGAGACTTCATGGAGTCCGGTGTCCATGTTGAGGACTCCCAGGGCCACACATTCCCTTACTGTATACCACTGTGCCGCCACCTCTGGTAGGTCTGTCCTGTCGGTGGGACAGGACATACCCAGGGATGGTGATGGAGGAGTCTGGGACGTTGGCTGAAAGGTATGATTCTGTGAGTATGACTATGCCAGGCTGGTGCTTGACTAGTCTGTGGGACAGCTCTCCCAATTTTGGCAAAAGTCCCCAGATGTTCATGAGGAGGACTTTGCAGGTTAGACTGGGCTGGGTGTGCCGTTGTCCTGTCCGTAGCCGGTGCCGAGTGGTCCATCTGGTTTTAGTCTGATTGGTTTTCGTAGTGGTTTGTTACAACTGAGTGGTTTGCTAGGCCATTTCAGAGGGCAGTTAAGAGTCAACCACATTGCTGTGGGTCTGGAGTCACATATAGGCCAGACCAGGTAAGGACGGCAGATTTCCTTCCCTAAAAGACATTAGTGAACCAGATGGGTTTTTACAACAATCCGCTAGTTTCATGGTCACCATTACTGAGACTAGTTTTTTATTCCAGATTTATTTAATTAACTATATTTAAATTCCCCAGCTGTCGTGGTGGGATTTGAACTCACGTTTCTGGATCATTAATACAATAGCAAAATACTGCGGATGCTGGAAATCTGAAATAACAACAGAAAACGCTGGAAAAACTCAGCAGGCCAGGCAGCAGCCGTGGAGAGAGAAACAAAGTCTTCGACCTGAAACGTTAACTCTGTTTCTCTTTCCACAGATGCTGCCTGGCCAGCTGAGTTTTTCCAGCGTTTTCTGTTGTTATTTCTGGATCATTAGTCCAGGCCTCTGGATTACTAGTCCAGTAACATAACCACTATGCTGCCGTTCCCAATATTATTGTTATACCTCGGTATAGCAATAATATAAAATTATCTTGGCAAGTATTAGGTTTATTTAAGCTGAATCCTTCTTTGTAGAAATAAATTATATATAAATCACAAATTCTTTGAAATTAAGTAGGTAACATTGCAAAGATGATGGGCAGAATCAAACGTCCCTGAAGATGAGCACCATGTCAGGTTACCATAAAGACCAGCGGCGCGAAATTAGACTCGGTAACATCCGTTGTTTAAGCACTACGGGTGCTGTTCGGGGTCAAAAACGGTGTCCGATGCATGCGCGCACACTTCTACCACTAATCGCGCCGGACGCTATCTTGGTGAGGGCGTTAGTGCGTGCGCAGCTAACGCCAGCCGGAAGTATGCAGAGCAGGTAGATCATGACATCAATCAGCATGCAACGCTGATTTGACGCCAGCAGGACCATTTTGGAGCTCAACGCTCCAGCCTACGCCCTCTCTTAACCTCGCACAACTGAACACGTGTTAAGCAGCAGGAAGGACTCCCCCACTAGCGCTATTTAAAAGGATCATAAGAACATAAGAAATAAGAGCAAGAGTAGGCCATATGGCCCCTTTCTCTGGTGTAGAATAATGATGAAAGTGGGATGTTTTGCCCAGGAGCTTGAAACAAATGGACTGCAGGTTTAGTAATGGTTCACATTCTATAAGGGTCAACTAGTCACAAAGTATAATAGACTCTGCTTGGGCTACTGGGCAGGTGAGAAAGAGTCTGTTGCTCTGTTTTACCCTGAAGTGGGATCTTCTATGCATATTAGGTGATGGTTCACCCTAATTACTGCCATAAGCAAAAGGAATAGAGGATTTCCAGAAGAAGGTTTTTCATTCTGTCGATTAACTGTTGAAATCTCCATAGTTATCCAGCATTACCCTCAAAACTTTGTAGCAAAGCTTTGCTGTGCCATTTACATTTTCCTGTGGTATTTTTTCTAATGTATTTTGTGCTCATAAAAGTGAGGGATGTTAATGTTGGGGACAGGAACACTTTTCAATTTCAGGCATCCCATGTCAGAATCAAGCACTCCCAGCTCAAGTATATCAACAACAACAACAACTTGTATTTATATAGCGCCTTTAATGTAGTAAAACATCCCAAGGCGCTGCACAGGAGTATTTTAAGACAAAAAATTTGACACCGATCCACATAAGGATAAATTAGGGCAGGTGACCAAAAGCTTGGTCAAAGAGGTAGGTTTTAAGGAGCGTCTTAAAGGAGGAAAGAGAGGTAGCGAGGTGGACAGGTTTAGGCAGGGAATTCCAGAGTTTAGGGCCTAGGCAACAGAAGGCACAGCCACCAAAGGTTGAGCAATTATAATCAGGGATGCTCAAGAGGGCAGAATTAGAGGAACGCAGATATCTCGGAGGGGTTGTGGGCCTGAAGGAGATTACAGAGATAGGGAGGGGCGAGGCCATGGAGGGAGCCAATGTAGGTCAGCAAGCACAGGGGTGATGGGTGAACGGGACTTGGTGCGAGTTAGGACACGGGCAGCCGAGTTTTGGATGACCTCAAGTTTACGTAGGGTGGAATGTGGGAGGCCAGCCAGCAGTGCATTGGAATAGTCAAGTCTAGAGGTAACAAAGGCATGGATGAGGGTTTCAGCAGCGGATGAGCTGAGGCAAGGGCGGAGACGGGCAATGTTACGGAGGTGGAAGTAGGCGGTCTTTGTTATGCTGCGGATATGTTGAGTTGGATGCAGAGTAAAGCACCCTCAACTCTGTCCCAGCAATGTGCTTTAACCCTACCCTCAGGCGAGCACCTGTTACTGCACTAATTTGATATTTCTATTTCTCAGATATCTGTGACTTCTCTAAGTTCTAGAAATTACTCTTGATGGTGTGGTTAAGTAGCAAATATCAGCATTACACGTGTTTACAAAGGTTTGCTGAGGTGTCTTCTGAGAAAACTAGGTTTCCCACTGCAGCACTGGCTTCTCGAATACTGCACAATCCCAGACCCTAGTAGTACAACGAGGCTCATGAGGACCTGGAGAGTTATGGAGCAAAGCTTTTGGGGTGTTAAATCAGCATTTTCTATGCTTTGCCTAGTCTGGGAGGCTTTGCCATGTGCCTCAGAAGGAGTTGGAAAAATACTTGTGGTTTGCTTTATAGTTCACAGAATATAAGTCCTTGACAGGAGCACTTTCTGTAAGTCAAATAGGAGCAGCTATGATGAAAGGTAGATGAAGACAATGAAAGTGTAAGCAATCAACAAGCTGCTCAGCAGACAATGCTTCAGTGAGACCTGTGCATCAACGTCAGAATGTCTGAGCTTCTATAACAATCTTGTTTTCACTGTCTAGACATTTATGGATGCAGAGGAAGTGTATCCTGTGCAGATGTTGGCAATGCACATAAAGCAGTACATAAAACTGATATTTCAAGGATTTGGTAATGTCATGAGTGTTTACGGTATTACTAGTGAATGTTTATAGTGTGTGTAAGTTGATATCCACTGTAACTTTTCCATCTATGATATGATGACCTATGCTGTGCTCTACACAGTGAACTACATTTACAAGCGCTTCCAGTAGAAGTGTAGAGACTGCTTGTGAGGTGTGCTGTGTACAACTTTGGGATTCTTGCCTCTGTAGATGTACCATTGAGTCTTTAGCACTAGAAGTCCAGTGCTGCTGGCACAGGGACAACAGTGCTTTCAGGGACATCTTGTGACACTTGTGCAGAGTCTATTGCTGCACAGTACTGGCACCAATATGAGGGACAAATGGCTGCTCAAGTACTATTGCATGCCCCTAGCACTTTTAAAATAGCAGGGGGGGGGCATTTACAAGAGATGGACCTTCCGCACTATAGATGCACATACTAAAGGTCTGATCATCTGATCTGCAGGTCCAGCCAGCTTTACCAGCCAGTCAATTACAGTGTGTAGGGCAGACGACTGTTGCATCAAGGTGCCACCTTATTGTTTTTAGCAGCACAGATGTGAGTGGCAGACTTCTCTGCAGTACCCAAACAACCTTTCAATACTTGGTGGACTGAGTCAAGTGACTGGTTGGTCTGTTGCTGTTCATGCAACATCCTCTTTTAGGGCCACTTAAGTTTGATTCCCAAAGCTGCTCTTCTATCACCACATGGAGCCTTTGCTCCATGATAGCTAGTCTTGCCTCAGTCTCCCATAATTCCCCTTTATCACCTGCACCCTGCATCACCTGGTGACTCCCTCTCAGATATCATTGCCGACAACCTGTATCTGTGTACTGAAAATTGCAGAATGTGATGTGACCTCTGTGTGATGTGGTGCAGGTTGACCAGTGGAAGGTTCTGGTATAGCATTCTGAGTTCCAGCATCTCTGCCGTATGAGGATATATGTAAGTTTATGTAAATAGCTTCAGCTTAAACAGTGCTTGCAATTCTCACCACTGGTGTTCAGTATATCTGTATGCCCATGATAAGTTTCCATTTGAAGGTATAGAGGCTATGTGCTTTCTTCCAACTTCTGCCCTCTTATTCCTTCCTATGCATGGTACATGGAATGGTCATAACTGCCTCCTTATTGGGGGTTAATTGACACAGATTCAGCATGCCGCCTCTAGTGCATTCCTCCTCTTTCTTATTGAGGGCCAGTTTCTCCTGCAAAAGTTGGAAGAAACAATGTATTATATATACATAGGGCTGGATTTTCATTGACCCGTGGAGGTGGGTTTGGAGGCGTGTGGGGGGTTAAAATTGCGAAAACTGGTGGGCGGGCACAAGTCTGCCTCCATCCCGCCTCCACGCAATTTTCATTAAATCGTGTCTGTTGGTCCCGACTCCGTCCCGCCTTTAAGAGGCGGGATAGGCTGTTAAGGCCCTTAACAAGCACTAAATTGGCTCTATAATGCCATTTTGAAAGGCCTTTGTGATTTTAAGCCTTGATCTACGTGAAGCACGCCTGTTCTGAACCACGATTGTGAAACCTGGCGGGAGCACATTTGGATAGCTGACTATCAGCTGCAGGTCCACTATAACAACGGAGATGTGATGAAGGTAGTAGTAGTATTAGGTCTGAAAGTCGCCTCTGATGCTGCTGCATTGAATGTCTTCAGAGACTGCCTGGCCTTTGCTGTGAGAGGACATGGATGGAAAAAAAAATGTTTCTCTCTCTCTCTCTCCTTAGAGATGCTGCTCATTTTGCATCCAGGTCCTCTCACAGCAAAGGCCAGGCAGTCTCTGACCTGCAATGCAGCAACAATGATGACATCATCAGAGGTGACTTTCAGACTGAAACCACTAATTGGTTCATGGGTTCCCACATGCTGGAACTCAATTGCCCAATTAAGTGAAAATTGCACCAATCTCCCACATCCAATTGCAGTCGGGTGGATAACACGAAATGCGGATGACATGACCCCAACCCGCCCCAGTATCAAAATCCAGCCCATAGTGTCACAGATATGGATGGCCTCAGCCTTGGTACCTGTGTCAGCATCTCTATCCTGTGTGTTTAACTTTACTTTACTACACTCATTCTACCTGCATCCTGTCTAGTCCTCTCTGCTATCCAGATTCTCTGCATTCTGAAAGTCATAAATGCACTTTGGTACTCTTGCAACAGCCATATAGTTAACATGTATAGTTGCATGCCAGTAGGGGATAGAGGAAACAGTCCTGCCTTCATCCACCTAAGTCCCTGTAGCTGAGCACTTGTGAAGACATTTGTACCTGCCTTGACTAATATTACGAACAGTTTCCTGTACTGAATACTTTCTCTGCCTGTAGAAAATTACTTTTGATTTGCCAACAGCTGAAGTTGATAGATTTCACATATTCCACAGTTTGTACCTTTATACCAATAGTAAACAGTTACCTTGATTTTCTTTTAAATCAAAGGACTTTCCTCAAATTTCAAACATACCACTTCCTGGACACCAGATTCACACTATCACCGATAGTCTTCCAAGCTCATTGTTGTCATTAACTGGTTGCCCAAAAATATACCTTCTGTGCTGCATTATCAAGACTATTAATGCCGGCTGGACTTCACCCATGAATCGCATTTGTGGATTGTTGCCTAGCTGTTGTCATTGCCAACAGGTATTGCTCACTCCTCAGCTGTTGCAATGAACTTTCAGCCCTTAAGTACTGAGGCCTAATAATTGCTTCAAAGAAGGTTTCATTTGAACATACTGGCTGCAGGAAACATTGTGAGCAAATCATATTGGAAGTGTTACACACAAATTTAAAGCAAGTATAAGTCTGACTATGATTAGAATTTCACTTAATAATTGGGCCAATTTTTTTTTTACGCTAAGTGGAATTTCAGGTCTGAGTGAGAGCGGCAATTATTGATAAATTAAAGGCATTTCATGCTGTGAGCCCACACCCACTATGAATTGGATACAGACTGCCCAAACTCATTTTACATAGGATTGTTCCAGCCAACAAAGAAAGAAAATTTTGGTTCATCATTCTAGGCTGGATTCAGATTGAGATTCTAAAGCTGGAAGGACAGTGTATTAACCCACTGCACCACCCACTCACTTTTGAAATGTCTTTTAATTACACTATATAAATGCAAGTATATTATTATATTTACTTGGATAAAAATAAGCTCATGGAATGTTGAAGAGACCCACAACCTAGTGAAGTAGCTTAAGATACATAAAAATGTCCTGGGAGTTAATTGTTGGGTGGCCTTTTTATAGAGGGTGAATCTAGATGAATCAGATTACTATTATGTTGGCTAAATACTGGCTGGGTCAACAAATTCATCCTGTTTTGATACCAATTTTCTTAGGCTGCATTTATACTCCAAGATTACTGTCACTGTGAAATGATTTCCACTTCACACCAATGCTAAACTTGCAGTATAAATCCAGTCAGGGCTCAACCTGACTTCTGAACAAAATAGAATAAAACTGGTTGGAAGAGGAAATCACACACTGTTTTGGGTATGTGTGGTAGGGGTCAGCCTTACCCCTGACTCAGTGAGCGGTTCGAATCGCTCCCACGCCCCAGGTTCAGACCTTGGACTTATTTAGGGGTTGTGAATAAAGATGCAGTAGACAACAGGTTCCGATGAAAGAACTATAACTTTTATTAAAAGAAAAAGGTAACAAACTTAAAACACACTTAACACTTAAACAGGTTGGGGAACACACGGTACACACGAGAGAGAATGACAATATACAAAGACCCTTATCCCTCCCAAAAATCCCACTATCTAGCTAGGTTTCGGTTTCAGGAAATCAGGGATAATGCTCACCAAACAGGGGTTTTGACAGTGCGAAATCCAGCCAGGTAAGTTGATTGCGATGGTGGTCTGGTCATCGAGTGTCTTGCTGGAACTTGCTGCTTCTCTCCTCCTCCTGCTCGTGTCGTGTGGCTGGTAGACCCGTCTGTGTCTTGCTGGAACGTGCTGCTTCTGGAACAGAGCCGAGAGAGCTTCTTGGGGGATTGGGCCCTCAATTATACTGTTCGGACCCCTTTGTCTTTTTCGTGCCAAAACCCCTTACTAAAACGGTTTCGTGTTGAAGTGATTTAGGTTTCAGTTGAGGCCTGTTCATTCCATTGTCTTGGTTTTGCGGCATTGTTAAGTTTTGATGGGTTTAACTTGGTGTTAAATTGTCCTGAACTCTCTTCTTACTGAACTGTTGTAACTGCTTGATGGGCCTTCAATTATACTGAATTGAAGTGGCCTTGTCAGAACCAAATCAAATCCTGGTCATTGTAAGACCTCGTCAACAGTAACGACTTTTCTGAGTGTCAAATGGCTTGCGTCCTGTCGTACTGTTGTTTAATCAGAGTTTGCATTGTCCTCATGTTTTGGGTTTCTTGCTGGGCCTAGCACTCCTATCTTTATGCATCTCTTTAATGGGTTCTGTGATAGGTTTTAATAGTTCCTGTGTTTTGGGTGGGGCTGCCTTCTCCCAGGGCCTATTGTCCAAATGTTAATGTTTGCTGGGGCTTGAATTCCCAGACAATGCAATACCCAAAACTGCTATTTACAGAGGTTGAACCCACGTGCTGTGCAGGCCCCTCTCCCTTACATGTCCAGACATGTTCTTTTAAAATGCCAAAGCTTGGTTTCGGTCTTAAATTCCTTATTTTTATCACTCTGGGGTAGTTCCAAAGTCCTTGGGGGAAAAATTCAGCTGCTTGCGCCTCCCGTTAGCGCCTTAAGAGGGCGCTAATGGGGCGTAAAGCAGCTAACGCCCGGGCGCAGCGCCGCCCACGCCTCCCGAAAAATTTAGTGGGAGGTTAGCGGCGGCGGCAGCCGGTAGTGCCCTGTGGCGCTGCGCCGCCGGCGATGACGTCATCGCCGTGCGCAGCACCCCGCTCGCGCCCCGGCCGTGATCTTCAGTCGCGCCCCCTGATTTACCGCCAGACGCTATGTCCGACGGGTTCAGGGAGGCGTACGTGCGGCCGGGGCGGCGATATTTAAAGGGGAGGTGGCAGGCGGCCATTTTTGTTGCTGGCCGCCTGCCAGCACCTGCCCCCGTTGCTGTCCCCGGCCCCCGTGAAGCCCCCCCACCGTGAAGTGCCGGCTGCGCTCCAAGAGCCCGGCACTTCTCTTGAGTGCCGGGCTCTTTTGCCGGCACTCCCGATCCCTGGGGGCCCAGCTGGGCCCCGGTTCGCGCTGCGCAGGGTCCCTCCCCTTTAAGAAGGGGAGGAAGGCCTGCAATACCGCGGCGCGACGTGCCGCAGCGCATGGCGCTGCGGCACGTAGCGCCAGGATATTCACTCGCAGCGCCCCAAGAGGGATGCGGGGTGCTTCCAGTGGCGCCCCGCTTCCCTCTTGGGGCGCAACCACTGAAGTTCCGGCGCGGGGCCGCTAATTTTTTCGGGGCGCTAAAAGTCGCGCCCTGGCGAGGTTAGCGCCCCAAATGGGGCGCGACTCAATTTTTACCCCCTTTTTCCTTAGATCTTGGAAACTATGTGACCATAGTCTTACACCAAATTTAAAAGTACTCAGAGAAGTATGCTGGAATCCCTGGGCATTTTAAAACTATTTGACCTTAATTTAAATATAAGAAGAGCATAGGAGTTTTCCCCGATTTCCTGGCCAATTTTTATCCCTCAACCAACATCAATAAAACAGATTATCTGGTCATTATCTCATTGTTATTTTGGGACATTGCTTTGCGTCAATTGGCTGCTGTATTTTTCTACATTACAACAGTGACTACACTTCAAAAGATACTTCATTGGCTGTAAAGTGCTTTGGAACATTCTGAGGTGGTGAAAGGCACTATATAAATGAAAGTCTCTTTTCTTTTTAATTTAAATATTTAGCAAGTGGGGATTGCCCCCTCCCATCTCTCTACACACTTAAATGTTTAACTGTTAGGAGAGAGCTCTATCCATGGATGTATCCACATTTGTGCAGAGCTCCTGGTAGGACGATTAGTGTTCCAGTCAGGCAGGAACCGAGCAATGAAAACTGGCCTCAGGGCAGTAGCTACAATGTATATGTACCCTTAGAGTGTATATGTACCCTTAGAGTGTATATGTACCCTTAGAGTGCATATGTACCCTTAGAGTGCATATCTACCTAGGAAAGATATACAGTACTTGCCATAGAGGGAGTGCAACGAAGGTTCACGAGATTGATTCCTGGGATGGCGGGACTGTCGTATGAGAAGAGATTGAGTAAATTGGGCCTGTATTCTCTTGAATTCAGAAGAATGAGAGGGGATCTCATTGAAGCATACAAAATTATTACAGGGGTTGATAGGGTGGATGCTGGGAGAATGTTTCCCTTGGCTGGGGAGTCTAGAACCAGGGGCCACAGCCTCAGGATAAAGGGTAGGCCATTCAGGACTGAGATGAGAAGAAATTTCTTCACACAGAGGGTGGTGAATCTTTGGAATTCTCTACCCCAGAGGGCTGTGGAGGCTCAGTCATTGGGTATATTCAAAACAGAAGTCGATAGATTTCTGACTAGTAAGGACATCAAAGGATATGGCGATAGGGCCGGTGAATGGAGTTGAGGCAGAAGATCAGCCATGATCTCATTGAATGGCGGAGCAGGTTCGAAGGGCCGAATGGCCTACTCCTGCTCCTATTTCTTATGTTCTTATGTTCTTATGTACCCTTAGAGTGCATATGTACCCGTAGAGTGCATATGTACCCTTAGAGAAGCTTATTTCAAAAATTGTCAAACTAGCAAAAGGTTCCACAATAATACTTCAGTCTGGTGACATTTCCTTTGGTAGAGATCTGGTCACAAAGGTGAACAGGGAGATGCTGGACATGTTCAGGACAAAAAGGCAAGCTGATCTAAAGAGATTAAAACTAAAGAGACTGGGAAACTAAGTGATGTTGTTTTGTGTGTCATGATGTATATTTAGTGACATTTTTGTAACAGGAGCACAAAAGTATATTTTCTCTTAATATGGTCAACAGATAGTAAATTATAATTTCAGACCACATGCCACTAACAACTACACTGGCCCCAGTGAATGTCAAAAGAAACTCAAGATCGGAGTTTAATAATATCTTACTCAAAGATACCAAATCCAGGGAAACTATCGCGTCAGCAACATAGAATTATCTCTAGGGCAGTGCACTATGGTTGTAAGAAGTTCCAAAAACAATCTTGAAGAGGCAACTATCCGTTGAATCACTTAGCTGGTTACTGATTTTGGCAGACATATTGTGCAACTTTGTGACACAATGATCATAGAACATAGAACATAGAACAGTACAGCACAGTACAGGCCCTTCGGCCCTCGATGTTGTGCCGAGCATTGTCCGAGACCAAGATCAAGCTATCACACTCCCTATCACTCTGGTGTGCTCCATGTGCTTATCCAATAACCGCTTGAAAGTTCCTAAAGTGTCCGACTCCACTATCACAGCAGGCAGTCCATTCCACACCCCAACCACTCTCTGAGTAAAGAATCTACCTCGGACATCCCTTCTATATCTCCCCCCATGCACCTTATAGTTATGCCCCCTTGTAACAGCTGCCTCTACCCGAGGAAATAGTCTCTGAACATCCACTCTATCTATCCCCCTCATCATCTTATAAACCTCTATTAAGTCGCCTCTCATCCTCCTCCGCTCTAAAGAGAAAAGCCCCAACTCCCTCAATCTTTCCTCATAAGACCTCCCCCCCAAACCAGGCAGCATCCTGGTAAATCTCCTTTGCAGTCTTTCCAATGCTTCCACGTCCTTCCTATAGTGAGGTGACCAGAACTGCACACAATATTCCAAATGTGGTCTCACCAAGGTCCTGTACAGTTGCAGCATAACCTCACGGTTCTTAAACTCAAACCCTCTGTTAATAAACGCCAACACACCATAGGCCTTCTTTACTGCTCTATCCACTTGAGTGGCAACCTTCAGAGATCTGTGGATATGAACCCCCAGATCCCTCTGCTCCTCCACGTTCCTCAGAACCCTGCCGTTGACCCTGTAATCCTTATTCACATTTGCCCTACCAAAATGAATCACCTCGCACTTATCAGGGTTAAATTCCATCTGCCATTTTTCGGCCCAGCTCTGCATCCTATCAATGTCTCTTTGCAGCCTACAACTGCCCTCCACCTCATCCACTACACCACCAATCTTGGTGTCATCAGCAAATTTACTGATCCACCCTTCAGTCCCCTCCTCCAAGTCATTGATAAAAATCACAAACAGCAGAGGACCCAGCACCGACCCCTGTGGCACACCGCTGGAAACTGGTCTCCAGTCCGAAAATGTTCCATCCACCACCACCCTCTGCCTTCTATGAGATAGTCATGATGCGACTTAATAGAGGTTTATAAGATGATGAGGGGGATAGATAGAGTGGATGTTCAGAGACTATTTACTTCACCTGAGGAAGGAGCGATAGCTCCGAAAGCTTGTGATTTCAAATAAAACTGTTGGACTATAACCTGGTGTTGTGCGACCTCTCAATTTCTATGAGATAGCCAGTTACTTATCCAATCGGCCAAATTTCCCTCTATCCCACAACTCCTTACTTTCTTCATGAGACGACCATGGGGAACCTTATCAAACGCCTTACTAAAATCCATGTATATGACATCAACTGCTCTACCTTCATCTACACACTTAGTTACCTCCTCAAAGAATTCAATCAAATTTGTTAGGCAAGACTTACCCTTCACGAATCCGTGTTGACTATCCCTGATTAAGTTGCCCCTTTCCAAATGGTCATAAATCCTATCCCTCAGGACCTTTTCCATTATCTTACCAACCACCGAAGTAAGACTAACCGGCCTATAATTACCAGGGTCATTCCTATTTCCTTTCTTGAAGAGAGGAACAACATTCGCCACTCTCCAGTCCTCTGGCACCATCCCCGTGGACAGTGAGGACCCAAAGATCAAAGCCAGAGGCTCTGCAATCTCCTCCCTTGCCTCCCAAAGAATCCTAGGATATATCCCATCTGGCCCAGGGGACTTATCGACCCTCAGGTTCTTCAAAATTGCTAAAACATCTTCCCTCAGAACATCTACCACCTCCAGCCTATCCACCTTTATCACACTCTCATCCTCAAGAACATGGCCCCTCTCCTCGGTGAACACTGACGAAAAGTATTCATTCATCACCTCTCCTATCTCTTCTGACTCCATGCACAAGTTCCCACTACTGTCCTTGACCGGCCCTACCCTCACCCTGGTCATTCTTTTATTTCTCACATAAGAGTAAAAAGCCTTGGGGTTTTTCTTGATCCGACCCGCCAAGGACTTCTCATGCCCCCTCCTAGCTCTCCTAAGCTCTTTTTTTAGCTCATTCCTTGCTACCTTGTACCCCTCAATCGACCCAACTGAACCTTGTTTTCTCATCCTTACATACGCTTCCTTTTTCCTCTTGACTAGACATTCAACCTCTTTTGTGAACCATGGTTCTCTCACTTGGCCATTTCCTCCCTGCCTGACAGGGACATACCTATCAAGGACACGCAGTAATTGCTCCATGAAAAAGCTCCACTTTTCGTTTGTGCCTTTCCCTGATAGTTTCTGTTCCCATCTTATACTCCCTAATTCTTGCCTAATCGCATCATAATTACCCCTCCCCCAATTATAAACCCTGCCCTGCCGTATGGCCCTATCCCTCTCCATTGCAATAGTGAAAGTTACCGAATTGTGGTCACTATCTCCAAAGTGCTCTCCCACATACAAATCAAACACTTGGCCCGGTTCATTACCCAGTACCAAATCCAACGTGGCCCCACCTCTTGTCGGCCTATCCACATATTGTGTCAGGAAACCCTCCTGCACACACTGTGCAAAAACTATCCCATCCGAACTGTTTGACCTATAAAGGTTCCAATCAATATTTGGAAAGTTGAAGTCACCCATGACAACTACTCTGTGACCTCCACACCTATTCATAATCTGCTTTGCAATTTCTTCCTCCACATCTTTATTACTATTTGGGGGCCTGTAGAAAACTCCTAACAACGTGACCGCTCCTTTCCTATTTCTAACTTCAACCCATATTACCTCAGACGGCAGATCCCCCTCGAACTGCCTTTCTGCCGCTGTTAAACTATCCTTGATTAACAATGCTACTCCTCCACCTTTCTTACCAACTTCCCTACTCTTACTGAAACATCTATACCCCGGAACCTCCAACAACCATTCCTGTCCCTGTTCTAACCATGTCTCTGTAATGGCCACCACATCGTAATCCCAAGTACCAATCCACGCTCCAAGTTCTCCTACCTTATTCCGGATGCTCCTTGCATTGAAGATGAAGGCAGCATTAAGTGCATCTGAGCCATGTCTCTCATCGAGATTATTGTCTCACACGGTTCTGCAAATTCAAAATAAGAAAGACATGAAAATGTTGGCTGATTTGCTTTTAATTGTTGTTTCTGTGGGGTTTTAAGTAACTTTGGACTATGTTAAAGTGTTAATGTCAGACACTGTTAGGCAGGATATGAATTAGCACATGTTCATCACAGCTAACAGCCCTTCAGTAGTTGCTCAAGTGTCTTTTCTACATTGGTGAGCCCAGACAGTGACTATGGCAGGCATAACACCTGAGGTCATTCCTATCCCCTCATGCTCAAACTTTCCAGCAGGGCTAAGTGATCAGCAATAGGAGCAGGAACGCTGACTACTTTTTGCCTCTTGCCCATGAGTACTAATTGCACCATTCCAGTTGCTGTCCTGACTTGAATTAGCTGACAATTCAACATTGAATCGAAGACCTTCTTGTTATCACATCATTTACTTTCTGAGCCATCAGAGACAACGGCCGGAATTTTGCCGGCGCTCAGGGGGCGGGTTTGGAGGCGGGACATCCGGCAAAATCGCAAAGATTGACAGCGGGCAGGAAACCAGCTGTCAACCCGCCTCCAATCAATCTTCCCAAGTGTCAGGTCCCTGATTTGCGCATGGACCCGACACCTAGCAGCGGGAAGAAGATTATAGCCACTTAACTGCCTGTCAAAGGTTGTTAACAGGTTAACAGATCGCTTTTGTAACCTCACCTGCAGCTGCCATCTGTTCTAGCCTAAGGAGGGAGTCACTGTAGAGCCTAGGTGCAAGAGCTCACCTTTGTACAGCCATTGTCAGTGTTTGCAACACCTCAATGCTGTCAAACACTGAGAAATCAGCTGTCAAACAAAAATTGTGCGTGGTCCCTTTAAGAAAACCGGCAGATGACGCGTCATCTGACCGGCTTCGTCTTAATTGGCCAGCAAGCCCACAGGGTGGGCTTAACAAGGCCAATTGATGTAAAAGCACATCTGTGGGCCGGATGTATTTGGGGGTGGGACTGGAACCCAGAAGCCACCCGCTCCCAAGCCGCATCGATCGAGAAAATCGCGGCCAACAAGTGCGAAATTCAGCTCATAGCGCCCGTTCAGGGACCAAAATGGTGTCCGATGCGTGCGCGCGCACACTTCTGCCATGAATCGTGCCAGACGCCATCTTGGTGAAGCGTTAACGCACACGCAGCTAACATCCACCGGAAGTATGTAGAGCAGGCAGATTATGACACTGATTGATGCCAGTGGTGCCATTTTGGAGTGCAATGCTTAAGCCAATGCCCTCTCTCGACCTTCACAGCTGAACACGCGTTAAGCAGTAGGAAGGACCCCCCTCCCCACCAACGCTATTTAAAGGGATCATCAACTACTTACAGGTTAGTTGCTGGTTGATTTCTTCTGGCTACTGCAACGATTCTACAACTGTTTGATGCTTTCTGTAGTCTTTCAAGTTGCAAAAGTCCACAGGGAGTGGTGTGGCAGGTGCTAATGGACTTTTTGCTGACTTCAAGGCTTCTACACACCCCAACATGGGCGCACTAGTAGGAATTCCCCTTGGAATACAGCATGACTGGGAGAATGAGCAGAGACCACACAGAGCAGGAAAAGCTGCTAGAAGAGGGAGGAGGAGAAGGGGGAGAAGAGCAGTCAGCAGGAGGCCATTTCTGCCCAGAGTGTTCAGGGAGCAATTCTCCTACCTGAACCTCAGCGAGGAACAATATGTGAATGTCTGCGCTTCAATAAGGACGTCCTCACTGAAATCTGCCAAATACAACTACAACCTCAGAGCAGGGCAAGGACCGCATTGCCAGTGGCTGTGACCGTGGTGATGAACTTTTATGCGTCTGGAACCTTTTAGGCTGGAGCTGAAGATATTTGCAACATCTCGCAGTTTGCCATCCACTGTTGCGTAAGCGAGGCCACTGAGCCTCTGCATTCCAAGAGATGACTACATTTCATTCTCTCTTGCCAGAGACCAGTAGGCAGAGCGAGCATGCGGGTTTGCTAGGATTTCAGGCTTCCCCATGGTACAGGGTGCCACTGACTGCACACACATCGCTTTGCAGGAGCCACATGTCAACTCTGCTATATACTGGAACCGAAAGGAATTTCACTCCCTGAACGTCCAGCTGGTGTGAGACCATACTCAGCACATCATGCAGGTCAATGCCCGGTATCCTGGCAGCAGTTATGATGCCTTCATTCTGGAAGGAAGGGAGGAGGCAACCTAGACAGCCCCTTTCTGCCCAGGCTGTCTGCAAAGAACTCATCTGAGTGCGATACCAGTAACTGCAACCCCAACTCCCCATTCACCAACAGTCCCACGCCTTACCTTCCCTCTGTCACTGACCATTACAGCGCTCGCTTGGCCACAATGCAAAAATAAAAGCCACTACAAAATAAACATTCCAAACCAAATTTATAAATGAAATTATGCCATATTGCATACAAACGTAAACTAATCACCCTTGTGTATTCCCTTAGTGCCTGTCTTGCATGTGCTTTCGCATGTCCTAGTGCTCCTACGCAGTGCTACCCCAGTGGCTGCAGCATGGCTGGTGGAAGGCTGCTGACTTTCAGTGGGGGAGACTGCAGATGGCCTTGGAGGATGACCTTGAGCCGCTCTAGGCCTAGTTGGCATGCTACCTGCATTTCAATCAATGGGCGCAGGTTAATCGCGCATCGCTATCCCTGCGCCCGTTTTCAGGGACTATCCAATTTTGCTTGTATATTTGCCATTACTGAAATAAAGACTTTTGCTAGTGTTACAGCATTTTTTACCTACGTGTCCATAATAAAAGTGTACCATTCTGAAAGTATAAATCAAGTATACCAGAGGGTAAAGTAGTGTTATGTAGATTTTCCTTGTTTAAATTACAGAACTGTCTGTACAATGTAGGTGATTAAAATATGCAAGTAAACAGAAGCATACAGTGAAAATTATTTGCTCTTGGATTTTATTATTGACATAACAACATTTTATGCAATGATATCAAATGACACTATTTGGGTTTACATGCATTTGACTTGTTGCACTATGCTTCAACCTCAAGGAAGATTTCATTTGCACAGATTGCATTGATAGTAACAGTGGCTCTAAGTTGACTGAGAGCACCAGGGCATTAAAATTTTATTTTAATCAGCAGTGCATAGCATACGCTCGTGTTGCAAAAGTAATATTCATCAGTTCCTTTTGCTTATTACTGATTGGAGCTGTGACAGAGGAAGGAAATGAGTTCACATGCTGTAGCACTGGATAATTTCCTCCCTTGCTACCTGATGAAACAAGAAAAAATTGGCAGCAGAACAGTGTTAACATTCATGTTATTGGTGGTCAAGGGTAAGAATATTTTGAACTTTTCATTTTATGTATTTAGTGGTGTAGAGCTACTGTGACACCACTTCTTGAGGTGTCAGTATTAGAATATGTCATAACTAAGTCAGTAAAATTAACTTGGCAGAGTTCCCTAATGGGACAATCATCTCCTCAATAGTAATATGCTGACAAAATCCTATCTGTTATGGATTTAAAGAGCACTTTGTCTTTGTCTGAAGGGAACTGCAGAGTTAGAGTGGATTATTTAAATAAATAGTCTAAGAAAATATTTAATTAAAAAAATAAATGATTGCTTTTCTTTATTAAAATAAACTGTCAGACTAATCAAGTGAGCTGATAGTTTATGAGTTTATCCAGCAACCCTAATCACTGTCTAACGAAGTAACATTTGACAAAGCTAGTATCTGAGCTGTGGCCTTGCCTCTTGTTCCCTGTACAGTGTCCACAAAATACAAAATACTTTTCAAAAATTGAGTAAGGCTTGTAAACAACTTACAATAAGAAATATTGATGTTTCGACCCTACTTGTGAAACAGCTGCCAACTCAATAGAAGTCTGTCCCAATTATTCCTTTTTAGGACTTTGACATTAAACAGAGAAATAACTTTATTTTCCATTTTCTAAACCATTAAATGGGCACAACTGGAAGCAATAGCAATGTAAAGTAAAATATATAGGCCCAAAAATTCGGCTGAATACGGGAGAGTACGAACTGTGCACTCTCGCGTATTCAGTCCCGAAGTGCCGGTTTCCTGCATGCACTGCGCATGCGCGGGAAATCGGCACTTCGGGTATGGCGAAGGGGGCGGTTCCTAAGTGAACTGCGTGCGCACTACAGGCTGTGCGCACGCAGCACACTTAGGTTTTTTTTCAGGTTTCAACGCGAAGGTAAGTATGGAAGATTTTACACATGAAGAAAGGAGGCGTAAGACCCCCTTTTAACAAGGTAAGTAGTTAATTAAGTATTATTTTACATTTTTTTCAACAGGTTTATCTTTTTTAGAGACTTTAAAGAAAGGTAAGTTTATTTTTATAACTTTTAAAAAGAATTTAAATTTTTTCAAAAATTTAAATTTTTGTTTAAAGTGGTTAATTTATTTAACTATAGTTATTTTATTAATGTGATGGTTTTTAAAAAAAAGTATTTGAGGTTTAGCTGTTCTTTTGGGGGCAATTTGTATTCATAGTTTTGACAGTTCTCCTGTCAAAGCTATGAATGAAAGATGGTGTGCTGCCATTGGCTCTCCATGCCCCACGTGATCCCAGAGGTCGCATCGAACTAACTGCGCCTCTGGGACACGCACACACTGCGCGCCGGCACCAGGGAGAGGCCCAGGAGCTGAAGTTCGTGTGGGCCCGAAACACAACGGCCGGCGCGGAGTGTGATATCGCGAGGGATCCTTACCCCCGCGGCAAGACTGCGAGTCAAATTTCTGGGCCATAGTGTTGTAATGCAAGAACTGGAATTGTAGGGGTGTAAAATGGGTGCAACGATAAACCAATTTAGCAGGGTAGAGGCCTGCCCCCAATCTGCATGGGTGTTCAGGCCACTGGCAAATTGGTCAGGGCCTCACTTTTAGGCAGCCGTGAAAGATTAAAATGAGGCTCCTGCTCCCATATCAGACCTGGGGGGTTAAATTGGATAGCCCCCGAAAACGGGCCCGGGATCACGATGAGCAATTACGACACACCCTTTTTTTAATTCGTTCATGGGATGTGGGCATTGTTGGCAAGGACAACATTTATTGCCCATCCCTAATAATGCAGGCAGCATGGCACCTTTGTGCTGCCTGCTCATTATCATGATTTCTGCGTGCAGCCAGTGCTAACTGCACTGTTGATTGGCTGCATGAATCAGCAGGGGGCCCAAAATATTAACTTGCTAGCACTATATAAGCTAGCCTGCACTGCTTAAAGCTAGCCTGCACCTCTTAACGAGGAGGTGCATTGTGGCTGGGAATCCTTTGTGATCTGAATCTGACCTGGGAAAGAGAGAAGAATGGCTGAACATGAGAGAGCGCGGGCACCCAGGTTTTCAGACACAGCACTGGAGGTCTTGGTGGAGGAGGTGGAAAGGAGGAGAGATATCCTGTATCCTTAGTGGGCCAGGAGGTCCTCCAGACACACGCTCAGAATGCAGTAGGAGCAGATAGCCATGGAGGTCAATGCCAGGAGTGCAGCCCCAAAAACCTGGATGCAGTGTCGCAATAAGTTTAATGATCTCACACAAGTGGTCAAGGTCAGTGAAAGCATCTTCAAATGCCATACCCTACCAACTGCACCACCAGCCTCAGCCACTGCTCAAAATACCACATCCCCATCACCTACCAACAATCTCTATCAATCAGGACTCATACCTTTCATCTCACCCTCATACACTTAGCATTGTTCCAAGCCTCACACCCACATCTGACAGCTTGCACACACTGCCAGCTCTTCAACCATGACAGCCATATCACCCAAACAGATTGCACCACACTCACTGATACACTTCCCTCTGTCTTGCAGGAGAAGGTGGCGCACAACCGGAGACAGCAAAAACTAACCGGAGGGGAAGAGATGTGCCTGTATGCTCTAACCCCTATGGAGGAGATGGTGCTGACCATTATTGGAAGGGCCATTGCTGAGGCCATGGCCAGCGGCAGGGTTGAATCCATTGAAGATGATGGCATCCTCATATCTAATCCTCCTTCTTACATCCCATTTCCCCCTCATCCCACAATCTCTTCTGACTTACAAGTTGCAGATGGTGTAAGCCCTTCTTTCTTTCCCCCCTCCCCTCACCACAACCTTACCCTTGTGCCTTTTTCATTTCAGATACCCAAGAACTTCAACCGCGCCAGGTAGTGGAGGAAAAACAAGAAGAGAGTGATGATGAAGACACTTGCAGCCACCAGCTCAGATATTGATACTGTGCGTATCTTAAAGGATAGCATAGAGGTGGGACCTGCATGTGGAGAGACACCAGGCACAAGTGTGCTGCAGCCAGGGCAGGGGACAAGGATAGCGCAGGTGCCAGCTCGCCGGAGGGAGAGGTCGCACATGAGTTCTGCTGCAGAGGATTAAGATAAGGACTTCGATGGGCCAGGCTACAGAAAAAGACTGATGGCTGTACACAACAAAATGCTTGGTGCATTGGGAAGTCTGCCAGAAAGCCTGCGTTCAATGTCAAGCAGCAATGAGGAGTCCGGCACCAACTTGGCACAGGGCTTTGCACAGACTTGGAGCCCATTCTTTCCAGCATGGAAGTGGTGGCCTACTCCATCAACATACTTGTAGACCCAACCATGATGCAGCGTCTGATGGCCGATGTCTCAGCTTCCATTGCAGCACAAGCAGATTCCATCAACAATTTGAGTGCTGCCATGCAAGCTCAAACTGCTGCCATCATGGCAGTGGATTCCAGTGTTCAAATGGGCTTGCAGGGTGTCACAGCTGTCCTAGTAATCTGTCCTCCAACAGATTATAAGATTTATAAGATGATGAGGGGGATAGATAGAGTGGATGTTCAGAGACTATTTCCTCGGGTAGAGGCAGCTGTTACAAGGGGGCATAACTATAAGGTGCATGGGGGGGAGATATAGAAGGGATGTCCGAGGTAGATTCTTTACTCAGAGAGTGGTTGGGGTGTGGAATGGACTGCCTGCTGTGATAGTGGAGTCGGACACTTTAGGAACTTTCAAGCGGTTATTGGATAAGCACATGGAGCACACCAGAGTGATAGGGAGTGTGATAGCTTGATCTTGGTCTCGGACAATGCTCGGCACAACATCGAGGGCCGAAGGGCCTGTACTGTGCTGTACTGTTCTATGTTTCTATGTTTCTATGTTCCTAGGCCCAGAGCTGCTTAAGGTCATCCTCCAAAGCCAATTGTAGTCTCCTCCGCTGAAAGTCAGCAGCCTTCCACCAGCCATGCTGCAGCCACTGGGGTAGCACTGCGTAGGAGCACTAGGACAGGCAAAGGCACACTGAAGACAGGCACTAAGGGAATGCACAAGGGTGATTAGTTTAAATTTGCATGCAATCTGGCATGACTTAATTTATAAATTTGATTTGGAACGTTTATTTTGTGTTAGTTTTTATTTTTGCATTTTGGTCAAGAGGACAATGTGATGGTCAGTTACAGAGGGAAGGTAAGGAGAGTGGGATGGTTAGTGAATGGGGAATTGGGGTTCAGGTTATTGGTATCACACTTGGATTAGTTCTTTACGTACAGCCCGGGCAGAAAGGGGCGGACAAGGTTGCTGCCTCCCTTCCTCTTCTGTCTCCTCCTCTTCTGCCTCCTCCTCTTCCACGTCCTCCACTTCCTCCTCCTCCTCCTCAAGCTCATGCGCCTCAGCTTCTTGCCTGATAGGTGGTGGCAAGCGCTGTTCCCTCATGATGGCCAGATTGTGCAGCATGCATTATACCACCACAAATCTTGAGACCCGCTAAGCCGAGAACTGCAGGGCTGCTCCAGAGCGGTCCAGGCAGCGGAATCATTGCTTCAGTACGCCAATGGTGCGTTCTATCACATTTCTTGTGACAGTATGGCTCTCATTATATGTATGCTACGCACATGTACGTGAGTTTCAAACTGGAGTCATGAGCCATGTCGTCAGCGGATAGCCCTTGTCGCACAGTAACCACCCTTTGGTTTGCCAAGGTGGCTGAAATACAGATGGAACAGCGGACCGCCGCAGAATGAAGACATCATGACTGCTGCCAGGATACTGGGCATTGACCTGCATATTGCGCCGCCTATAGTCACACACCAGTTGGACATTGTGGGAGTGGAATCCCTTTCGGTTCTGGTACATGACAAAGTAGACATGCAGCGCCCGCAAAGCAATGAGCGTGCAGACAATGGCACCCTGCACAATGGGGAAGCCTGCAAACCTTGCAAACCCTGTGCTCGCTCTACCTGCTTGTCTCTGGCAAGAGGGAATGAAATGAAGTTATCTCTCTTGGAATAGCGAGCCTCAGTGGCCTCCCTTATGCAACAAAGGACTGCGAGCTGTTGCAAACATCTCCAGCACCACCCTGGAAGAATCCAGATGCACAAAAGTTCATAGCCACGGTTAACTTCACAGCCACTGGCAATGCGGTCCTTGCCCTAAAATGCAAGTCTTTCTTTCTTTCTTTTGCTCTGAGGTTGGAGTTGTGGCTGCAGCAGTTGGCAGATTTCAGTGGCATCCTCCTTAGTGAAGCATAGACACCTTCATCATTGGTCGTCGCTGAGGTTCAGGTAGAATAATTGCTCCCTGAACACCCTGGACGGATATAACCGCCTGCTGAGAGCCCTTCTCCCCCTCCTCCTCCTCCCTCTTCTAGCAGCTTTTACGGCCCTGCGTGGCCTCTGCTCATTCTCCTAATCTAGCTCGAGTCCAAGAGGAAAGCCTACAAGTGCACCTGTGACTGGGAGCAACAGGTTGTGCAGAAGCCTTGAAGTCAGCAAAAAGTACTACACAGGTCTGATGAAAGGTCAACGACCTGAAACGTTAACTCTGTTTCTCTCTCCACAGATGCTGACTGACCCGCTGGGTATTTCCAGCATTTTCTGTTTTTATTTCAGATTTCCAGCATCCGCAGTATTTTGCTTTTGTAAAAGTACTATAGCACCTGCCACACCACTCCTTGTGCTGATCGACATTGGCTCCCAGTTAAGCATAACTGAGCCCTTGCCTCAGCTCATCCACTGCTGAAACCCTCATCCATGCCTTTGTTACCTCTAGACTTGACTATTCCAATGCACGCCTGGCTAGCCTCCCACGTTCTACCCTACATAAGCTTGAGGTCATCCAAAACTCGGCTGCACGTGTCCTAACTCGCACCAAGTCCCGTTCACCCATCACCCCTGTGCTCGCTGACTTAAATTGGCTCCCAGTTAAGCAATGCCTCGATTTCAAAATTCTCATCCTTGTTTTCAAATCCTTCTATGCCCTCGCCCGTCCCTATCTCTGTAATCTCCTCCAGCCCCACAACCCCCCGAGATATCTGCGCTCCTCTAATTCTGCCCTTTTGAGCATCCCTGATTATAATGGCTCAACCATTGGTGGCCGTGCCTTCTGTTGCCTAGGCCCTAAGCTCTGAAATTCCCTCCCTAAACCTCTCCGCCTCTCGAGCTCTCTTTCCTCCTTTAAGACGCTCCTTAAAACCTACCTCTTTGACCAAGTTTTTGGTCATCTGCCCTAATTTCTTTTTATGGGGCTCGGTGTCAAATTTTTTGTCTTATAACACTCCTGTGAAGCGCCTTGGGACGTTTTACTACATTAAAGGCGTTATATAAATGCAAGTTGTTGTTGTTATTGATGTTGTTGTAGACTTTTGAAACTTGAAAAAATTATGGAAAGCACCAAAAACATGTAGAATTGTAGCAACAGTCAGAAGAAAGCAACCAGCAATTAACCTGTAAGTTGATGATCCTTTTAAATAGGCTGGTGGCGGGGGAGGGGGGGGGGGGCGGTGGGTCGGGTCCTACATGCTGCTTAACATGCGTTCAGCTGTGCGAGCTTAAGAGAGGGCGTCGGCTGAAGCGTTGAGCTCCAAAATGGCAGCGTTGGCGTCAAATCAGTGTTGCACACTAATTGACGTCATGATCTGCCTATTCTGCATACTTCCGCCGGACGTTAACTGAGAGCGCGCTAACGAATTTACCAAATGGCGTCCAGCACACTTCACATCAGAAGTGTGCACACGCACTGTGGATGCCATTTTGGGTCGCTAACAGTGCTTGTATCACCCAAACAGCGGGCTCTACTGAGCCCAATTTTTCGTCCCTGGACTCCTAAATTTGTTTAGACTAGGCAGAGCTTGTGATGACCATTTCCTGGTCTTGAGCTACAAAACCAGCAGTCTTTTAAGGGACTGCTGGAGGCCACTGAAGCCACTCTGAAAAAAGGCCCCAAAGCATCGTGAAATTTAGTTTTTTGGGTAGTCAGAAAAAGAGAAAGACTTTCTTTTACATAGCGCCTTTCACGACCACCGGACTTCCCAAAGCGTTTTATAGCCAATAAAGAATATTTGAAGTGTAGTCACTGTTGTAATGTAGGAAACGTGGCAGCCAATTTGCACACATCAAGCTCCCACAAACAGCAACATGATAATGACCAGATAATCTGTTTTTTTGTGATGTTAATTGAGAGATAAATATTGGCCAGGACACCAGGGATAACTCCCCTGCTCTTCTTCGAAATAGTGCCATGGGATCTTTTACGTCCACCTGAGAGAGCAGAAGGGGCCTCAGTTTAACGTCTCATCTGAAAGACGGCACCTCCGACAGTGCAGCATTCCCTCAGTACTGAACTGAAGTGTCAGGCTAGTTTTTTGTGCTCAAGTCTCAGGAGTGGGTCTTTTGGGGGTGGGTGTTGACACCGGCCAAAATTAGCTCAGCCCAGATCGATGAGCTGCATCAGGGTGGCTGCTTGGCACCCGCAACTCACCTGAATTATAATGACGAGGCTGAGGATGAATTTAGTTTGCGGCTCAGGCCTCTCAGTTCTGGAGCGCCATCACTGTGCACTGCCAGAATCGTGCACGGTTTGGGGCGCCAATGAATTTAGATGCCCATGTGTTTACACTTATTCATTATAAGCTTCCAAATTTTTTTCTTGCATTTATGAAATATTAAAAAGGGACAAAAAGGGCTACAGGTTCCATAAGTACATAGAAACATAGAAACATAGAAGATAGGAGCAGGAGTAGGCCATTCGGCCCCTCGAGCCTGCTCCGCCATTCGATGAGATCATGGCTGATCATCCAAACTCAGTACCCTGTACCTGCCTTCTCCCCATATCCCTTGATACCTTTAGCTTTAAGAAATATATCTAACTCATTCTTGAATATATTTAATGACTTGGCCTCAACTACCTTCTGTGGTAGAGAATTCCACAGGTTCACCACTCTCTGGGTGAAGAAATTCTTCCTCATTTCTGTCCTAAATGGCTTACCCGTTATCCTTAGATTATGACCCCTGGTTCTGGACTCTCCGACCATCGGAAACATTCTTCCTGCATCTAGTTTGTCCAGACCTGTCAGAATTTTATATGTTTCGATGAGATCCCCTCTCATTCTTCTATACTCCAGCGAGTATAAGCCCAATCGACCCAATCTCTCCTCATATGTCATTCCTGCCATCCCAGGTATCAGCCTTGTGAATCTTCGCTGAGCTCCTTCCATGGCAAGAACATCCTTCCTCAGATAAGGCGACCAAAACTGCACACAGTACTCAAGGTGTGGTCTCACCAAGACCCTGTACAACTGCAGCAGGACATCCCTGTTCCTATACTCAAACCCTTTCGCTATGAAGGCCAACATACCATTTGCCTTCTTCACCGCCTGCTGCACCTGCATGATTACTTTCAGCGACTGGTGCACAAGGACACCCAGGTCTCATTGCACTTCCCCTTCTCCCAATCTATTGCCATTCAGCTAATAGTCTGCCTTTCTGTTTTTGACACCAAAGTGGATAACCTCACATTTATCCACGTTATATTGCATCTGCCACGCTTCTGCCCATTCACCCAACCTGTCCAAATCATCCTGGAGTATCTCAGTATCCTCCTCGCAGCACACACTCCCACCCAGCTTTGTGTCATCTGCAAACTTGGAGATATTACATTTAGTTCCCTTATCTAGATCATTAATGTATATTGTGAATAGCTGGGGTCCAAGGACCGATCCCTGCGGTACCCCACTAGTCACTGCTTGCCACTCGGAAAAAGACCCATTAATTCCTACTCTCTGCTTTCTGTCCGCCAACCAGTTCTCTATCCAAGTCAATACCTTGCCCCCAATCCCATGTGCCTTAACTTTACACGCTAATCTCTTATGCAGGACCTTATCGAAAGCCTTTTGAAAGTCCAAATACACCACATCTACTGGTTCTCCCTTATCTATTTTCCCAGTTACATCCTCAAAAAATTCCAGTAGATTAGTCAAGCACGATTTACCTTTTGTAAATCCATGTTGACTTTGTCCGATCCTGTCACTGTTTTTCAAGTGCTCAGCTATTACATCCTTTATAATAGACTCTAGCATTTTCCCCACTACCGATGTCAGGCTTACCGGTCTGTAATTCCCCGCTTTCTTTCTACCACCCTTTTTGAATAGTGGGGTAACATTAGCTACCCTCCAATCCATGGGTATTGTTCCAGATTCCATCGAATGTTGGAAGATGACCAGCAATGCATCTATTATTTCTAGGGCCATTTCCTTAAGTACCCTAGGATGTAGATTATCAGGCCCTGGGGATTTATCGGCCTTCAATCCCGCCAATTTCCCTAATACCATTTCCCTACAAATATTGATTTCTTTCAGTTCCTCCCTTTCATCAGACCGTATGTTCTCCAACATCTCTGGGAGTTTATTTGTGTCCTCCTTTGTGAAGACAGAACCAAAATATGTATTTAATTGGTCTGCCATTTCTTTGTTCCCCATTATAAGTTCCCCTGATTCTGACTGCAAGGGACCTACACTTGAGTTCACCAATCTTTTTCTCTTCACATATCTATAAAAGCTTTTACAGTCAGTTTTTATGTTCTCTGCAAGCTTCCTCTCATATTCTATTTTCCCCTTCTTAATTAATCCCTTTGTCCTCCTTTGTTGAATCCTAAACTGCTCCCAGTCCTCAGGTTTACTGCTTTTTCTGGCCAATTTATAT
Source organism: Squalus acanthias (assembly GCA_030390025.1). NCBI lineage: Eukaryota > Metazoa > Chordata > Chondrichthyes > Squaliformes > Squalidae > Squalus > Squalus acanthias. Next base: position 74,799,060 of record CM059428.1, read on the forward strand.
GTCCTCTCCTTGGATCTTATGCTATCCCTAATTTCCCTTGTTAGCCACGGTTGAGTCACCTTTTTTGTTTTATTCTTATGCCAAACTGGGATGAACAAATTCTGTAGTTCATCCATGCAGTCTTTGAATGTTTGCCATTGTCTATCCACCATCAACCCTTTGAGTGACATTCCCCAATCAATCCTACCCAACTCGCGCCTCATACCATCGTAGTTTCCTTTATTTAAATTCAGGACCCTAGTCTCTAAGTCAACTACTTCACTCACCATCTTAATGAAGAATTCTATCATATTATGATCGCTCTGACCCAAGGGGCCTCGCACAACAAGATTGCTAATTAATCCTTTCTCATTACATAATACCCAGTCTAAGATGGCCTGCTCTCTGGTTGGTTCCTCGACATATTGGTCCAGGAAACCATCCTGTAAACACTCCAGGAATTCCTCCTCCACAGTATTGTTACTAATTTGGTTAGCCCAATCTATATGTAGATTAAAGTCACCCATGATGACTGCTGAGCCCTTATTGCACGCTTCTCTAATTTCCCTTTTAATGCCATCCCCAACCTCCGCATTACTGTTTGGAGGTCTATATACCACTCCCACTAACGTTATCTGCCCCTTGGTATTTCTCAGTTCAACCCATACAGATTCCACATCATCAGAGCTAATATCCTTCCTTACAATTGTGTTGATCCCCTCTTTAACCAGCAATGCTACGCCACCTCCCTTTCCTTTTTGCCTATCTTTCCTGAATATTGAATACCCCTGGATGTTGAGTTCCCAGCCTTGGCCACCCTGGAGCCATGTTTCCGTAATCCCAATCAAATCATTTTCGTTTACCTCTATTTGCGCAGCTAATTCATCCACCTTTTTCCGAATGCTCCTCGCATTAAGACACAAAGCCTTCAGGCTTGTTTTTTTAATGCTCCTAGACCTATTAGAATTATTATTTACTGTGACCATGTTTGATTTATACTGTTTATTTCTCTGACTGCCACTTTTGTTTTTCTCCTTCCTATCTTTTGCTTTTATCCTTGTTTCCCTTTCCTCTGTCTCCCTGCTCAGGTTCCCAACCCCCTGCCATTTTAGTTTAAACCCTCCCCCAGAGCACTAGCAAAAACTCCCCCTAGGACATCGGACCTGGCCCTGCCCAGGTGCAAACCGTCCGGTTTGTACTGGTCCCACCTCCCCCAGAACCGGTTCCAATGTCCCAGGAATTTAAATCCCTCCCCCTTGCACCATTCCTCTAGCCACGTATTCATCTGAAATATCCTTCTATTTCTACTCTGACTAGCATGTGGCACTGGTAGTAATCCGGAGATTACTACCTTTGAGGTCCTATTTTTTAATTTACCTCCTAACTCCCTATATTCAGCTTTTAGGACCTCATCCCCTTTTTTACCTATATCGTTGGTACCAATATGCACCACGACAACTGGCTGTTCACCCTCCCATTCCAAAATGTTCTGCAGCCGCTCTGAGACATCCTTGAGCCTGGCACCAGGGAGGCAACACACCATCCTGGAGTCTCGTTTGTGGCCGCAGAAACGCCTATCTATTCCCCTTACAATTGAATCCCCTATCACTATAGCTCTAACCCAATTTTTCCTCCCGTCCTGTGCAGCAGAGCCACCCCTGGTGCCAGGAAGTTGGCTGCTGCTGCCTTCCTCTGATAAGCCACCCCCCCCAACAGTATTCAAAGTGGTATATCTGTTTGAGAGGGGGATGTCCACCGGGGACTCCTGCACTACCTGCCTGCGCCTACTACTCTGTCTGTTGGTCACCCATTCCCTTTCTGCCTGTGCATCCTTTGCCTGCGGTGTGACCAACTGCTCAAATGTGCTATCCACAACGTCCTCAGCATCGCGAATGGTCCAGTATGTATCCAATCGCAGCTCCAGCGCCATAATGTGGTCTGCCAGTAGCTGTAGCTGGATACACCTCCTGCACACATGGTTGTAAGGGGCACAGGAAGTGTCCCTGAGTTCCCACATTGCACAGGAGGAACATACCACAGGGCTAAGCTCTCCTGCCATGACTTAACCTTTCATTAATTCAAATTAAATTTAATCAAATCAATCCCACCAATTACACTACAGTTAAATGATATACTTAAGGGCCCTGGTTTACCAATAGTCCCCGCTAAACTACAGAGATCTTAGAAACTGTAAACCACAGAGATTAAGTTTAAAAACAGAGAAAAACTCACCAACCAATACCTTACCTGCTTTCTGGTGATGTCACACTTTGATTACTTTTTACTTCACTCCCACCCTCTGAGCTCGGAGATTGGTAAGCCTACCTGGTCTCTGCCGCCTCTTTTAAATCTCGCCGCCGCCGCCTCGTTTCCCGCAGGTCCGCCGCCGCTCTGAGGCCTACCTGGTCTCTGCCGCCTCTTTTAAATCTCGCCGCCGCCGCCTCGTTCCCGCAGGTCCACCGCTGCTCTAAAGCCTACCTGGTCTCTGCCGCCTCTTTTAAGTCTCGCCGCCGCGGTCTCATTTCCCGCAGCTCCGCCGCGGTATCTTGAAGACACTGAGTGAATGGGGTATCTTGAAGACACTGAGTGAATGGGGTATCTTGAAGACACTGAGTGAATGGGGTATCTTGAAGACACTGAGTGAATGGGGTATCTTGAATACACTAAGTGAATGGGGTATCTTGAAGACACTGAGTGAATGGGGAATATTGAAGACAGAGTGAATGGGGTACCTTGAAGACACTGAGTGAATGGGGAATTTTGAAGACCCTGAGTGAATGGGGAATCTTGAAGAAACTGAGTGAATGGGGTATTTTGAAGACACTGAGTGAATGGGGTATCTTGAAGACACTGAGTGAATGGGGAATCTTGAAGACGCTGAGTGAATGGGTTATCTTGAAGACACTGAGTGAATGAGATATCTAGAAGACACTGAATGAATGGGGAATCTTGAAGACACTGAGTGAATGGGATATGTTGAAGACACTGAGTGAATGGGGAATCTTGAAGACACTGAGTGAATGGGGTATCTTGAAGACAGAGTGAATGGGGTGCCTTGAAGAGACTGAGTGAATGGGGTATCTTGAAGTCACTGAGAGAATGGGGAATTTTGAAGACACTGAGTGAATGGGGAATCTTGAAGAAACTGAGTGAATGAGGTATATTGAAGAAACTGAGTGAAGGAGGTATCTTGAAGACACTGAGTGAATGGGGTATCTTCAAGACACTGAGTGAATGGGGTATCTTGAAGACACTGAATGAATGGGGTATCTTGAAGACACTAAGTGAAAGGGGTATCTTGAAGACACTGAATGAATGGGGTACCTTGAAGACACTGAGTGAATGGGGTATCTTGAAGACACTGAGTGAATGGGGTATCTTGAAGACACTGAGTGAATGGGGTAACTTGAAGTCACTGAGTGAATAAGGTATCTTGAAGACTCGGAGTGAATGGGGTAACTTGAAGACACGGAATGAATGGGATATCTTGAAGACACTGAGTGAATGGGGAATCTTGAAGACACAGAGCGAATGGGGTATTTTGAAGACACTATGTGAATGGGGTACCTTGAAGTCACTGAGTAAATGAGGTATCTTGAAGACACGGAATGAATGGGGTATTTTGAAGACACTGCGTGAATGGGGAATCTTGAAGACACAGAGCGAATGGGGTATTTTGAAGACACTATGTGAATGGGGTACCTTGAAGACACTGAGTGAATGGGGTACCGTGAAGACACTAAGAAAATGGGGTATCTTGAAGACACTGAGTGAATGGGGTATCTTGAAGAGACTGAGTGAATGGGGTATCTTGAAGACACTGAGTGAAAGGGGCATCTTGAAGACACAGAGTGAATGGGGCATCTTGAAGACACTGAGTGAATGGGGTATATTGAAGACAGAGTGAATGGGACACCTTGAAGAGACTGAGTGAATGGGGTATCTTGAAGTCACTGAGTGAATGGGGAATCTTGAAGACACTGAATGAAGGAGGTATCTTGTAGACGCTGAGTGAATGGGGTATCTTGAAGACACTGAATATATGGGGTATCTTGAAGACACTGAGTGAATGGGGTATCTTGAAGACACTGAATTAATGGGGTATCTTGAAAACACTGAGTCAATGGGGAATCTTGAATACACTGAGTGAATGGGGTATCTTGAAGACACTGAGTGAATGGAGTACCTTGAAGACACTGAGTGAATGGGGAATCTTGAAGACACTGAGTGAATGGGGTACCTTGAAGACACTGAGTGAATGGGGTACCTTAGAGACACTGAGTGAATGGGGTACCTTGGAGACACTGAGTGAATGGGGTAACTTGAAGACACTGAGTGAATGGGGTACCTTGAAGACACTGAGTGAATGGGGAATCTTGAAGACACTAAGTGAATGGGGTATCTTGAAGATACTGAGTGAATGGGGTATCCTGAAGACACTGAGTGAATGGGGTATCTTGAAGACACTGAGTGAATGGGGTATTTTGAAGACACTGAGTGAATGGGGTATCTTGAAGACACTGAGTGAATGGGGTAACTTGAAGTCACTGAGTGAATGAGGTATCTTGAAGACACGGACTGAATGGGGTATTTTGAAGACACTGCGTGAATTGGAAATCTTGAAGACACAGAGCGAATGGGGTATCTTGAACATACTGAGTGATTGGGGAATCTTGAAGACACTGAGTGAATGGGGTAACTTGAAGACACGGAATGAATGGGATATCTTGAAGACACTGAGTGAATGGAGTACCTTGAAGACACTGAGTTAATGAGGTATCTTGAAGACACGGAATGAATGGGGTATTTTGAAGACACTGCGTGAATGGGGAATCGTGAAGACACAGAGCGAATGGGGTATTTTGAAGACACTATGTGAATGGGGTACCTTGAAGACACTGAGTGAATGGGGTACCTTGAAGACACTAAGAAAATGGGGTATCTTGAAGACACTGAGTGAATGGGGTATCTTGAAGAGACTGAGTGAAACGGGTATCTTGAAGACACAGAGTGAATGGGGCATCTTGAAGACACTGAGTGAATGGGGAATCTTGAAGATACTGCGTGAATGGGGAATCTTGAAGAAACTGAGTGAATGGGGAATCTTGAAGACACTGAGTGAATGGGGAATCTTGAAGATACTGCGAGAATGGGGAATCTTGAAGAAACTGAGTGAATGGGGAATCTTGAAGACACTAAGTGAATAGGGAATCTTGAAGACATTGAGTGAATGGACTACCTTGAAGACACCGAGTGAATGGGGAATATTGAAGACACTGAGTGAATGGGGTACCTTGAAGACACTGAGTGAATGGGGTACCTTAGTGACACTGAGTGAATGGGGTATCTTGAAGACACTAAGTGAACGGGGTATCTTGAAGACCCTGAGTGAATGGGGTACCTTGAAGACACTTAGTGAATGGGGTATCCTGAAGACACTGAGTGAATGGGGCATCTTGAAGACACTGAGTGAATGGGGAATCTTGAAGATACTGCGTGAATGGGGAATCTTGAAGAAACTGAGTGAATGGGGAATCTTGAAGACACTAAGTGAATAGGGAATCTTGAAGACACTGAGTGAATGGGATATGTTGAAGACACTGAGTGAATGGGGAATCTTGAAGACACTGAGTGAATGGGGTATCTTGAAGACAGAGTGAATGGGGTGCCTTGAAGAGACTGAGTGAATGGGGTATCTTGAAGTCACTGAGAGAATGGGGAATTTTGAAGACACTGAGTGAATGGGGAATCTTGAAGAAACTGAGTGAATGAGGTATATTGAAGAAACTGAGTGAAGGAGGTATCTTGAAGACACTGAGTGAATGGGGTATCTTCAAGACACTGAGTGAATGGGGTATCTTGAAGACACTGAATGAATGGGGTATCTTGAAGACACTAAGTGAAAGGGGTATCTTGAAGACACTGAATGAATGGGGTACCTTGAAGACACTGAGTGAATGGGGTATCTTGAAGACACTGAGTGAATGGGGTATCTTGAAGACACTGAGTGAATGGGGTAACTTGAAGTCACTGAGTGAATAAGGTATCTTGAAGACACGGAGTGAATGGGGTAACTTGAAGACACGGAATGAATGGGATATCTTGAAGACACTGAGTGAATGGGGAATCTTGAAGACACAGAGCGAATGGGGTATTTTGAAGACACTATGTGAATGGGGTACCTTGAAGTCACTGAGTAAATGAGGTATCTTGAAGACACGGAATGAATGGGGTATTTTGAAGACACTGCGTGAATGGGGAATCTTGAAGACACAGAGCGAATGGGGTATTTTGAAGACACTATGTGAATGGGGTACCTTGAAGACACTGAGTGAATGGGGTACCGTGAAGACACTAAGAAAATGGGGTATCTTGAAGACACTGAGTGAATGGGGTATCTTGAAGAGACTGAGTGAATGGGGTATCTTGAAGACACTGAGTGAAAGGGGCATCTTGAAGACACAGAGTGAATGGGGCATCTTGAAGACACTGAGTGAATGGGGTATATTGAAGACAGAGTGAATGGGACACCTTGAAGAGACTGAGTGAATGGGGTATCTTGAAGTCACTGAGTGAATGGGGAATCTTGAAGACACTGAATGAAGGAGGTATCTTGTAGACGCTGAGTGAATGGGGTATCTTGAAGACACTGAATATATGGGGTATCTTGAAGACACTGAGTGAATGGGGTATCTTGAAGACACTGAATTAATGGGGTATCTTGAAAACACTGAGTCAATGGGGAATCTTGAATACACTGAGTGAATGGGGTATCTTGAAGACACTGAGTGAATGGAGTACCTTGAAGACACTGAGTGAATGGGGAATCTTGAAGACACTGAGTGAATGGGGTACCTTGAAGACACTGAGTGAATGGGGTACCTTAGAGACACTGAGTGAATGGGGTACCTTGGAGACACTGAGTGAATGGGGTAACTTGAAGACACTGAGTGAATGGGGTACCTTGAAGACACTGAGTGAATGGGGAATCTTGAAGACACTAAGTGAATGGGGTATCTTGAAGACACTGAGTGAATGGGGTATCCTGAAGACACTGAGTGAATGGGGTATCTTGAAGACACTGAGTGAATGGGGTATTTTGAAGACACTGAGTGAATGGGGTATCTTGAAGACACTGAGTGAATGGGGTAACTTGAAGTCACTGAGTGAATGAGGTATCTTGAAGACACGGACTGAATGGGGTATTTTGAAGACACTGCGTGAATTGGAAATCTTGAAGACACAGAGCGAATGGGGTATCTTGAACACACTGAGTGATTGGGGAATCTTGAAGACACTGAGTGAATGGGGTAACTTGAAGACACGGAATGAATGGGATATCTTGAAGACACTGAGTGAATGGAGTACCTTGAAGACACTGAGTTAATGAGGTATCTTGAAGACACGGAATGAATGGGGTATTTTGAAGACACTGCGTGAATGGGGAATCGTGAAGACACAGAGCGAATGGGGTATTTTGAAGACACTATGTGAATGGGGTACCTTGAAGACACTGAGTGAATGGGGTACCTTGAAGACACTAAGAAAATGGGGTATCTTGAAGACACTGAGTGAATGGGGTATCTTGAAGAGACTGAGTGAAAGGGGTATCTTGAAGACACAGAGTGAATGGGGCATCTTGAAGACACTGAGTGAATGGGGAATCTTGAAGATACTGCGTGAATGGGGAATCTTGAAGAAACTGAGTGAATGGGGAATCTTGAAGACACTGAGTGAATGGGGAATCTTGAAGATACTGCGTGAATGGGGAATCTTGAAGAAACTGAGTGAATGGGGAATCTTGAAGACACTAAGTGAATAGGGAATCTTGAAGACATTGAGTGAATGGACTACCTTGAAGACACCGAGTGAATGGGGAATATTGAAGACACTGAGTGAATGGGGTACCTTGAAGACACTGAGTGAATGGGGTACCTTAGTGACACTGAGTGAATGGGGTATCTTGAAGACACTAAGTGAACGGGGTATCTTGAAGACCCTGAGTGAATGGGGTACCTTGAAGACACTTAGTGAATGGGGTATCCTGAAGACACTGAGTGAATGGGGCATCTTGAAGACACTGAGTGAATGGGGAATCTTGAAGATACTGCGTGAATGGGGAATCTTGAAGAAACTGAGTGAATGGGGAATCTTGAAGACACTAAGTGAATAGGGAATCTTGAAGACATTGAGTGAATGGACTACCTTGAAGACACCGAGTGAATGGGGAATATTGAAGACACTGAGTGAATGGGGTACCTTGAAGACACTGAGTGAATGGGGTACCTTAGTGACACTGAGTGAATGGGTACCTTGGAGACACTGAGGGAATGGGGTATCTTGAAGACACTAAGTGAACGGGGTATCTTGAAGACCCTGAGTGAATGGGGTACCTTGAAGACACTTAGTGAATGGGGTATCCTGAAGACACTGAGTGAATGGGAAATTTTGAAGACACTGAGTGAATGGGGAATTTTGAAGATACTGAGGGAATGGGGTATCTTGAAGACACTGAGTGAATGGGGAATCTTGAAGACACTGAGTGAATGGGGTATCTTGAAGACACTGAGTGAATGGGGAATCTTGAAGACACTGAGTGAATGGGGTATCTTGAAGACATTAAGTGAATGGTGTATTTTGAAGACACTGAGTGAATGGAGTACCTTGAAGACACTAAGTGAATGGTGTATCTTGAAGACACTGAGTGAATGGGGTATCTTGAAGACACTGAGTGAATGGAGTACCTTGAAGACACTGTGTGAATGGGGTATCTTGAAGACACTGAGTGAATGGGGTACCTTGAAGACACTGTGTGAATGGGGAATCTAGAAGACACTGTGTGAATGGGGAATCTAGAAGACACTGATTGAATGGGGAATCTTGAAGACACTGCGTGACTGGGGAATCTTGAAGACACTGCGTGAATGGGGAATCTTGAAGACACTGAGTGAATGGGGTAAGTTGAAGACACTGAGTGAATGGGGTAACTTGAAGACATTGAGAGAATGGAGTACCTTGAAGACACTGAGTGAATGGGGTACATTAGAGACACTGAGTGAAAGGGGTACCTTGGAGACACTGAGTGAATGGGATATCTTGAAGACACTGAGTGAATGGGGAATCTTGAAGACACTAAGTGAATGGGGAATCTTGAAGACACTGCGTGACTGGCGAATCTTGAAGACACTGCTTGAATGGGGAATCTTGAAGACACTGAATGAATGGGGTAACTTGAAGACACTGAGTGAATGGGGAATCTTGGAGACACTAAGTGAACGGGGTATCTTGAAGACCCTGAGTGAATGGGGTATCTTGAAGACACTAAGTGAATGGGATATCTTGAAGACACTGAAAGAATGGGGTATCTTGAAGATACTGAGTGAATAGAGTACCTTGAAGATACTGAGGGAATGGGGTATCTTGAAGACACTGAGAGAATGGGGTATCTTGAAGACACTGAGTGAATGGGGTATCTTGAAGACACTGAGTGAATGGGGTATCTTGAAGACGCTGAATGAATGTGGTATCTTGAAGACACTAAGTGAATGGTGCATCTTGAAGACACTGAATGAATGGGGTATCTTGAAGACACTGAGTGAATGGGGAATCTTGAAGATACTGAGGGAATGGCGTATCTTGAAGACACTGAGTGAATGGGGTACCTTGAAGACACTGAGTGAATGGGGTATCTTGAAGACACTGAGTGAATGGGGAATCTTGAAGACACTGAATGAATGGGGTATCTTGAAGATATTAAGTGAATGGGGTATCTTGGAGACACTGAGTGAATGGAGTACCTTGAAGACACTGAGTGAATGGGGTATCTTGAAGACACTGAGTGAATGGGGTATCTTGAAGACACTGAATGAATGTGGTATCTTGAAGACACTAAGTGAATGGTGTATCTTGAAGACACTGAGTGAATGGGGTATCTTGAAGACGCTGAATGAATGTCGTATCTTGAAGACACTAAGTGAATGGTGCATCTTGAAGACACTGAATGAATGGGAAATTTTGAAGACACTGAGTGAATGGGGAATCTTGAAGACACTGAGTGAATGGGGATTCTTGAAGACACTGAGTGAATCGGGTATCTTAAAGACACTAAATGAATGGGGTATCTTGAAGACAGTGAATGAATGGGGTATCTTGAAGACACTGAGTGAATGGAGAATCTTGAAGACACTGAGTGAATGGGGAATCTTGAAGACACTGCGTGACTGGGGAATCTTGAAGACACTGCGTGAATGGGGAATCTTGAAGACACTGAGTGAATGGGGTAAGTTGAAGACACTGAGTGAATGGGGTAACTTGAAGACATTGAGTGAATGGAGTACCTTGAAGACACTGAGTGAATGGGGTACCTTAGAGACACTGAGTGAATGGGGTACCTTGGAGACACTGAGTGAATGGGATATCTTGAAGACACTGAGGGGTAGAAATTAGGTCGCGCCCCATTTGGGGCGCAAATATCGTCCGGACGCAAATATTAGCGCCTGGCGCTAATTATCGGCACTGACAGGAAACTTCACTTTTACCGCCCCGGGAGATGAGTGGAGCGCTAAAGCAGGCGCTGCACACCTCTCTTAAGGCGCAAAGGCCAAGGAGTGAGGCGCTAACTCAGCGCACGAGCGCAGCGCAGCTGCTGCCAGTTAGCGAGGGAACACAGACACACTGGCGCCGGCCACTTCTTAAAGCGGGGGGGGGGGGGCACTTGCTCCCCAGCCACACCCTGCTCATTGCAGCCTTGAATCTCAGCCTGGAGAGACCTGTAATCCATTTTGCTGCCAAGCATGGAGAGGGTGAGAGAACGCGCTCATCGCTTCACCGAGCGGGCCTTGGATGCTCTGGTTGACGCAGTGGAGCGCAGACGATGTATGCTGTTCCCTGAGAGTGGCAGGAGGCCTTTGCCACGCGAGTTCAGAAGAGTGTGGAGGGAGGTGGCTCAGAGCGTCTCCTCCAGGAGCATGGTGCCCAGGACCCATACTCAATGTCGCAAAAAGTTCAACGACCTCACTCGGGTCGTCAGGGTGAGTGGCTTTTTCTCAATACCTCTCCATCCCTCCATCTCAACCTCACTCTATGGCCAGAGGGTCTTAAAACCCCAATGCACAACACTCATCCAACACCTATGGCCCTTTCATCAAACACACACGCACATTCCACACTTTGCATACAGTAAGGGCTATTCACCTATGGGAGGCACATCAGGCAAGACCATGGCTGTATATTGTAAGGGCTATTCACCTATGGGAGGCACATCAGGCAAGACCATGGCTGTATATTTACTCAGGTGCTGTCCTTTTTCTTGCAGGCTAAGCTGGCTCATAATCGGAGACAGCAGCAACGGACGGGTGGAGGGCGGCTTCAGCTGCAACCCCTCAGCGATCTGGAGGAGCGCGTCCACAGGATTGTGGCAAGCCGGGTGATCGGTCCCGTCGCCACTGGAGACGCCGACCCCGTTGTGGACAGCAATGGTAAGGTCATCACCTTTTTGTCCTCTGTCCTTCCACTTGTCCCTCACAATACCAGCCTTTGACACTTTCAATCCAACTTGCTAACTCGCTGCACTTATTCCTCCCTTACTGCCACCCTGTCCTCACGCTAAAGCCACTCTTGTACCTCCCTGCTTTCAGATGGTGATTCACCAGCTGAGGAGACGGGCCCTGAAGCTGCCACTGGGAGTGATGCTGCAGCTGAGGAGGAAGAGGAAGCCAGAGCATCAGTGCCACCCTCTCCCGAGGAAGCCCATGCCCACACTGGGAACACGCCTTCCCCGGAGGGGAGCAGGGGGGAAGGGGCTGATGATGGTGAAGCTCCAGGACCCAGCGGGCTGCAGCAACGCCATGGGGGGGGGTAGGGAAGAACGGGGGCCTTCTCCCCAGAGGGAGAGTATGCCAGACACTCCTACTGCAATGGACGCAGAGGAGGAGCGGCTGATTGCAGAAATGAACACCCAGGCGGTGGGCATGCACACTGAGCTCATGGGTGCAGTGGGAAGGGTGCCCGATTGCATTGAGTCACTGGCAAGGAGTGTGGAGCACTTCGCTGTAGCACAGGCGGATGCCACACTAACGCTTAGTGCTGCAATTCAGTCACTGGCTGCCGTGATCCCACCTCTGACTGCTCTCATACAGACTCAGATGAAGGCCACGCGAGCACAGACTGCTGCCAACCTCGATGGTTCGTGCACATGTCCCCGGGGCTGTCACCGCGCTGCAGCAGGCCAGCTATCTGTTCTCCGGCAGATTGCTCTGGATGCTGAAGTGCTGCCCCGTGGGAGTGCCAGTGTGTCGGGCGAGCAGGGAGTTGCTGGCCTCTCTCACGATGACAGCATTCCTGCTGCCAACACTGTCACTTCTCCACTGCACTTGCCACCGCCTGTAGGACAGACTGCTGCCGCCCATGCAGAGTTGGTGCAGTCTGCAGCCGGGCCCTCCAGGCCCAGAAGTGGTCGAGGCCGTCCTTCAGGGGCATCTGCAGTGTCAGGGTCTGACGAGCAGCAGCCTTCCACCAGCCTTGCTGCAGCCACTGAGGTCCCATTACGGAGGAGCAGTAGGGTTAGAAGGGGGGAAGTGCGCAAGGAAAGGAGATCACCCTCAAAGGGCAAAAAGTAGGAGGTGTGCCAAAATGCTGGTCATTTTTTTATTAAAGGCCGAGGTTCATGGTCCAACTTTTGTTTAGTGTTTTGGACATTATCTCCAGGTTGTGAGAACCAGTTATGTTATTGACTGTTTTTTTGTGTTTATTTCTATGAGTTTGTCATGAGGAATTGACACACACAGAGTTTGTAAAATAAATAAGTTTCTGTATTCAAAATATACATGGCTGGTGGTTGGAATTATTGGTGCCTTGGCCGGCTTAGGGGTTGCGTGCTGGGTTGATTAGTGTTTGTAGCAATGGCAGGGGCCCTAGAAGCGGCTTGCTATTAGTCGTTGATGGACGGCCCTTGCAGTTTGACCATTGTGGGCCGCCCTCCTGCCTTGGTGCTGCTGATGATCATCGTCCTCGTCCTCTTCCTCCTCTTCCTCCTCCTCCTCTGGTGGTGCTACAAGGCCTGGTGGCATTGGCTGGGTCCTGAGGATTGCCATGTTGTGCAACATGCAGCACACGACTACGAAGTTCGAAACTTGCTCAGGCGAGTACTGCAGGGCTCCTCCGGAATGGTCCAGACAGCGGAACCGTTGTTTCAGCACGCCGATTGTGCGCTCAATAATGTTCCTGGTTGCTTGATGGCTTTCATTGTACCGCAGCTCAGCAGGGGTGTTTGGCGTACGGAGCGGTGTCATCAGCCAGGTGCTCAATGCCCTTGTCCCCCAGAAGCCAACCAACTGGCTGATGCGGTGCCTCGAAAACTTCTGCCACAGTAGTCTGGCGCAGGATGAAAGCATCGTGGCAGCTGCCCGGATAGTGGGCATTGACAGCGAGTATCACCTGTCTGTGGTCACAGACCAACTGCACATTCAAGGAATGGAACCCCTTTCTGTTCCTGAATTCCTCTGCATTCTCTCGCGGAGCACGCAAAGCCACATGCGTGCAGTCAATGGCGCCCTGCACCATGGGGAAGCCCGCTACCCTCGCAAAGCCCAGAGCACGGTCACGCTGCTTGTCTGGGGTCATAGGGAAAGAGATGAAGTCTCGTCTCCTTCTGAAGAGGGCATTGGTGACCTGCCGGATGCAGCGATGCACCGCAAACTGGGAGATATTGGCGAGGTCCCCAACAGCAGCTTGGAATGAGCCAGTGGCGTAGAAGTTCAAAGCCACTGTGACCTTCACTGCCACCGACAGAGACGTCCTGGACCTCAGCTGAGGCTGCAGATCTGGCTGCAGCAGGTGGCAGAGCTCAGTGACCACCTCCTTGCTGAATCGCAGCCTTCGCAAACACAGCTCCTCGGACATATGGATGTAGGAGAGCTGTTCACGATATACCCTGGGAGGGTAAGCTCTCCTGTACATGCGCCTGATGGCCCTCCTCCGTCTGGCCATCATTGCCACTCTCTGTCTGCGTCTTGGTATCCTCCGATTCAGCTGGAGCAGGACGACGCCCCCAATCATTGCAGCCCCCATATTCTCTTTGCCAGAAAAGTAATGAGGTACAGCAACTAAAGTAGCAACAAAGTTAGGATGAATAGGCAAAACTACCTCACAAAGCGTTGAGTCAATGCAGAAGTCTCTCTCTCTCTCTCTCCGAATCTCTCTCTCTCTCTCAGAACGAGTGGTGCATAAATGTCGACCACAGAAAAAGACAGGAAGAGGCCCCCTTTAAATAGCGCCCCCCCCAGCCCCACACCGATTGATAACGTTCCAGTCTTCCGGTGGTTGGAAGCGCCAGGCGGTAAGGCAGGGGGCGCCACTCAATTTCCGCTCCGGGGCGCCCCAAGGGCGTTGCACCATGGAATGACGTCACAATCTGCGCGCGCAGGTGGTCGCAGCGGTAAGTTTTAGCGCCGCCGCACAATCTCAAGTTAAGTTCTCGAGCGGCGCAAACAGCGCTGCGCCCGGGCGTTAGCGGCTTAACGCCCCATTAGCGCCCTCTTAAGGCGCTAACGGGAGGCGCAACCAAGTGAATTTTTACCCCTGAGTGAATGGGGAATCTTGAAGACACTAAGTGAATGGGGAATCTTGAAGACACTGCGTGACTGGGGAATCTTGAAGACACTGCTTGAATGGGGAATCTTGAAGACACTGAATGAATGGGGTAACTTGAAGACACTGATTGAATGGGGAATCTTGAAGACACTAAGTGAACGGGGTATCTTGAAGACCCTGAGTGAATGGGGTACCTTGAAGACACTAAGTGAATGGGGTATCTTGAAGACACTGAAAGAATGGGGTATCTTGAAGACACTGAGTGAATAGAGTACCTTGAAGATACTGAGGGAATGGGGTATCTAGAAGACACTGAGAGAATGGGGTATCTTGAAGACACTGAGTGAATGGGGTATCTTGAAGAAAATGAGTGAATGGGGTATCTTGAAGACGCTGAATGAATGTGGTATCTTGAAGACACTAAGTGAATGGTGCATCTTGAAGACACTGAATGAATGGGGTATCTTGAAGACAGTGAGTGAATGGTAGAATCTTGAAGATACTGAGGGAATGGGGTATCTTGAAGACACTGAGTGAATGGGGTATCTTGAAGACACTGAGTGAATGGGGTATCTTGAAGACACTGAATGAATGTGGTATCTTGAAGACACTAAGTGAATGGTGTATCTTGAAGACACTGAATGAATGTGGTATCTTGAAGACACTGAGTGAATGGGGTACATTGAAGACACTGAGTGAATGGGGTATCTTGAAGACACTAAGTGAATGGTGTATCTTAAAGACACTGAATGAATGTGGTATCTTGAAGACACTGCGTGAATGGGGAATCTAGAAGACACAGAGTGAATGGGGAATCTTGAAGACACTGCGTGAATGGGGTAACTTGAAGACACTGAGTGAATGGGTATCTTGAAGAAACTGAGTGAATGGGGTAACTTGAAGACACTGAGTGAATGGGGAATCTTGAAGACACTAAGTGAATGGGGAATCTTGAAGACACTGCGTGAATGGGGAATCTTGAAGACACTGAGTGAATGGGGTAACTTGAAGACACTGAGCGAGTGGGGTATCTTGAAGACATTGAGTGAATGGGGTATCTTGAAGACACAGAGTGAATGGGGTAACTTGAAGACATTGAGTGAATGGAGTACCTTGAAGACACTGAGTGAATGGGGAATCTTGAAGACACTGAGTGAATGGGGTACCTTGAAGACACTGAGTGAATGGGGAATCTTGAAGACACTAAGTGAACGGGGTATCTTGAAGACACTGAGTGAATGGGGTATCTTGCAAATACTGAGTGAATGGGGTATCTTGAAGACACTGAGTGAATGGGGTATCCTGAAGACACTGAGTGAATGGGGTATCTTGAAGACACTGAGTGAATGGGGTAACTTGAAGTCACTGAGTGAATGAGGTATCTTGAAGACACGGAATGAATGGGGTATTTTGAAGACACTGCGTGAATGGGAAATCTTGAAGACACAGAGCGAATGGGGTATCTTGAACACACTGAGTGATTGGGGAACCTTGAAGACACTGAGTGAATGTGGTACCTTAGTGACACTGAGTGAATGGGTACCTTGGTGACACTGAGGGAATGGGGTATCTTGAAGACCCTGAGTGAATGGGGTACCTTGAAGACACTTAGTGAATGGGGTATCCTGAAGACACTGAGTGAATGGGAAATTTTGAAGACACTGAGTGAATGGGGAATCTTGAAGATACTGAGGGAATGGGGTATCTTGAAGACACTGAGTAAATGGGGTACCTTGACGACACTGAGTGAATGGGGTATCTTGAAGACACTGAGTGAATGGGGAATCTTGAAGACACTGAATGAATGGGGTATCTTGAAGATATTAAGTGAATGGGGTATCTTGAAGACACTGAGTGAATGGAGTACCTTGAAGACACTGAGAGAATGGGGTATCTTGAAGACACTAAGTGAATGGTGCATCTTGAAGACACTGATTGAATGGGGAATCTTGAAGACACTGAGTGAATGGGGATTCTTGAAGACACTGAGTGAATCGGGTATCTTAAAGACACTGAATGAATGGGGTATCTTGAAGACACTGAGTGAATGGAGAATCTTGAAGACACTGAGTGAATGGAGTACCCTGAAGACACTGAGTGAATGGGGTATCTTGAAGACACCGAGTGAATGGGGAATCTTGAAGACACTGAGTGAATGGGGTTTCTTGAAGACACTGATTGAATGGGGTACCTTGAAGACACTGAGTGAATGGGGTACTTTGAAGACACTGCGTGAATGGGGAATCTTGAAGACACTGCGTGAATGGGGAATCTTGAACACACTGAGTGTATGGAGTACCTTGAAGACACTGAGTGAAAAGAGTAACTTGAAGACACTGAGTGAATGGGGAAACTTGAAGACACTGAGTGAATGGGGAATCTTGAAGACACTGAGTGAATGGAGTACCTTGAATACACTGAGTGAATGGTGAATCTTGAAGACACTGAGTGGGTGGGGTACCTTGAAGACATTGAGTGAATGGGGTATCTTGAAGACACTAAGTGAATGGGGTATCTTGAAGACACTGACTGAATGGGGTATCTTAAAGACATTGAGTGAATGGAGTATCTTGAAGACACTGAGTGAATGGGGAATCTTGCAGATACTGAGTGAGTGGGGTACCTTGAAGAAACTGAGTGAATGGGGAATCTTGAAGACACTGAGTGAATGGACTACCTTGAAGACACTGAGTGAATGGGGTACCTTGGAGACACGAAGTGAATGGGGTAACTTGAAGACATTGAGTGAATGGAGTATCTTGAAAAAACTGAGTGAATGGGGCAACTTGAAGACATTGAGTGAATGGGGAATCTTGAAGACACTGAGTGAATGGGGTACCTTAGAGACACTGAGTGAATGGGGTATCTTGAAGACACTGAAAGAATGGGGTATCTTGAAGACACTGAGTGAATGGAGTACCTTGAAGACACTGCGTGAATGGGGTAACTTGAAGACACTGAGTGAATGGAGTACCTTGAAGACACTGTGTGAATGGGGTATCTTGAAGACACTAAGTGAATGGGGAATCTTGAAGACACTGCGTGAATGGGGAATCTTGAAGACACTGAGTGAATGGGGTATTTGAAGACACTGAGTGAATGGGGAATCTTGAAGACACTGAGTGAATGGGGTACCTTGAAGACACTGAGTGAATGGGGTACCTTAGAGACACTGAGTGAATGGGGTATCTTGAAGACACTGAAAGAATAGGGTATCTTGAAGACACTGAGTGAATGGAGTACCTTGAAGATACTGAGGGAATGGGGTATCTTGAAGACACTGAGTGAATGCGGTATCTTGAAGACACTGAGTGAATGGGGTACCTTGAAGACACTGAGTGAATGGGGTATCTTGAAGACACTGAGTGAATGGAGTACCTTGAAGACACTGCGTGAATGGGGTAATTTGAAGACACTGAGTGAATGGAGTACCTTGAAGACACTGTGTGAATGGGGTATCTTGAAGACACTAAGTGAATGGGGAATCTTGAAGACACTGCGTGAATGGGGAATCTTGAAGACACTGAGTGAATGGGGTAACTTGAAGACACTGTGCGAGTGGGGTATCTTGAAGACATTGAGTGAATGGAGTATCTTGAAGAAACAGAGTGATTGGGGTAACTTGAAGTCATTGAGTGAATGGAGTACCTTGAAGACACTGAGTGAATGGGGAATCCTGAAGACACTGAGTGAATGGGGTACCTTGAAGACACTGAGTGAATGGGGTACCTTAGAGACACTGAGTGAATGGGATACCTTGGAGACACTGAGTGAATGGGATATCTTGAAGACACAGAGTGAATGGGGTACCTTGAAGACACTGAGTGAATGGGGAATCTGGAAGACACTAAGTGAACGGGGTATCTTGAAGACACTGAGTGAATGGGGTATCTTGAAGACACTGAGTGAATGGGGTATCTTGAATACACTGAGTGAATGGGGTATCCTGAAGACACTGAGTGAATGGGGTATCTTGAAGACACTGAGTGAATGGGGTAACTTGAAGTCACTGAGTGAATGAGGTATCTTGAAGACACGGAATGAATGGGGTATTTTGAAGACACTGAGTGAATGGAGAATCATGAAGACACTGAGTGAATGGAGTACCCTGAAGACACTGCGTGAATGGGGTAACTTGAAGACACTGAGTGAATGGAGTACCTTGAAGACACTGAGTGAATGGGGTATCTTGAACACACTGAGTGAATGGAGTACCTTGAAGACACTGCGTGAATGGGGTAACTTGAAGACATTGAGTGAATGGAGTACCTTGAAGACACTGAGTGAATGGGGTATCTTGAAGACACTGAGTGAATGGGGTATCTTGAAGACACTGTATGAATGTGGTATCTTGAAGACACTAAGTGAATGGTGTATCTTGAAGACACTGAGTGAATCGGGTATCTTAAAGACACTAAATGAACTGGGTATCTTGAAGACACTGAATGAATGGGGAATCTTGAAGTCACTGCGTGAATGGAGTACCTTGAAGACACTGAGTGAATGGGGTATCTTGAAGACACTGAGTGAATGGAGTACCTTGAAGACACTGCGTGAATCGGGTAACTTGAAGACACTGAGTGAATGGAGTACCTTGAAGACACTGTGTGAATGGGGTATCTTGAAGACACTAAGTGAATGGGGAATCTTGAAGACACTGCGTGAATGGGGAATCTTGAAGACACTGAGTGAATGGGGTAACTTGAAGACACTGTGCGAGTGGGGTATCTTGAAGACATTGAGTGAATGGAGTATCTTGAAGAAACAGAGTGATTGGGGTAACTTGAAGTCATTGAGTGAATGGAGTACCTTGAAGACACTGAGTGAATGGGGAATCTTGAAGACACTGAGTGAATGGGGTACCTTGAAGACACTGAGTGAATGGGGTACCTTAGAGACACTGAGTGAATGGGATACCTTGGAGACACTGAGTGAATGGGATATCTTGAAGACACAGAGTGAATGGGGTACCTTGAAGACACTGAGTGAATGGGGAATCTTGAAGACACTAAGTGAACGGGGTATCTTGAAGACACTGAGTGAATGGGGTATCTTGAAGACACTGAGTGAATGGGGTATCTTGAATACACTGAGTGAATGGGGTATCCTGAAGACACTGAGTGAATGGGGTATCTTGAAGACACTGAGTGAATGGGGTAACTTGAAGTCACTGAGTGAATGAGGTATCTTGAAGACACGGAATGAATGGGGTATTTTGAAGACACTGAGTGAATGGAGAATCTTGAAGACACTGAGTGAATGGAGTACCCTGAAGACACTGCGTGAATGGGGTAACTTGAAGACACTGAGTGAATGGAGTACCTTGAAGACACTGAGTGAATGGGGTATCTTGAACACACTGAGTGAATGGAGTACCTTGAAGACACTGAGTGAATGGGGTATCTTGAACACACTGAGTGAATGGAGTACCCTGAAGACACTGCGTGAATGGGGTAACTTGAAGACATTGAGTGAATGGAGTACCTTGAAGACACTGAGTGAATGGGGTATCTTGAAGACACTGAGTGAATGGGGTATCTTGAAGACACTGTATGAATGTGGTATCTTGAAGACACTAAGTGAATGGTGTATCTTGAAGACACTGAGTGAATCGGGTATCTTAAAGACACTAAATGAATGGGGTATCTTGAAGACACTGAATGAATGGGGTATCTTGAAGACACTGAGTGAATGGAGAATCCTGAAGACACTGAGTGAATGGAGTACCCTGAAGACACTGGGTGAATGGGGTATCTTGAAGACACTGATTGAATGGGGAATCTTGAAGACACTGAGTGAATGGGGAATCTTGAAGACACTGAGTGAATGGAGTACCTTGAATACACTGAGTGAATGGGGAATCTTGAAGACACTGAGTGAGTGGGGTACCTTGAAGACATTGAGTGAATGGGGTATCTTGAAGACACTAAGTGAATGGGGTATCTTGAAGACACTGATTGAATGGGGTATCTTGAAGACACTGAGTGAATGGGGTAACTTGAAGACACTGCGTGCTTGGAGAATCTTGAAGACACTGAGTGAATGGGGTAACTTGAAGACACTGTGCGAGTGGGGTATCTTGAAGACATTGAGTGAATGGAGTATCTTGAAGAAACAGAGTGATTGGGGTAACTTGAAGTCATTGAGTGAATGGAGTACCTTGAAGACACTGAGTGAATGGGGAATCCTGAAGACACTGAGTGAATGGGGTACCTTGAAGACACTGAGTGAATGGGGTACCTTAGAGACACTGAGTGAATGGGATACCTTGGAGACACTGAGTGAATGGGATATCTTGAAGACACAGAGTGAATGGGGTACCTTGAAGACACTGAGTGAATGGGGAATCTTGAAGACACTAAGTGAACGGGGTATCTTGAAGACACTGAGTGAATGGGGTATCTTGAAGACACTGAGTGAATGGGGTATCTTGAATACACTGAGTGAATGGGGTATCCTGAAGACACTGAGTGAATGGGGTATCTTGAAGACACTGAGTGAATGGGGTAACTTGAAGTCACTGAGTGAATGAGGTATCTTGAAGACACGGAATGAATGGGGTATTTTGAAGACACTGAGTGAATGGAGAATCTTGAAGACACTGAGTGAATGGAGTACCCTGAAGACACTGCGTGAATGGGGTAACTTGAAGACACTGAGTGAATGGAGTACCTTGAAGACACTGAGTGAATGGGGTATCTTGAACACACTGAGTGAATGGAGTACCTTGAAGACACTGAGTGAATGGGGTATCTTGAACACACTGAGTGAATGGAGTACCCTGAAGACACTGCGTGAATGGGGTAACTTGAAGACATTGAGTGAATGGAGTACCTTGAAGACACTGAGTGAATGGGGTATCTTGAAGACACTGAGTGAATGGGGTATCTTGAAGACACTGTATGAATGTGGTATCTTGAAGACACTAAGTGAATGGTGTATCTTGAAGACACTGAGTGAATCGGGTATCTTAAAGACACTAAATGAATGGGGTATCTTGAAGACACTGAATGAATGGGGTATCTTGAAGACACTGAGTGAATGGAGAATCCTGAAGACACTGAGTGAATGGAGTACCCTGAAGACACTGGGTGAATGGGGTATCTTGAAGACACTGATTGAATGGGGAATCTTGAAGACACTGAGTGAATGGGGAATCTTGAAGACACTGAGTGAATGGAGTACCTTGAATACACTGAGTGAATGGGGAATCTTGAAGACACTGAGTGAGTGGGGTACCTTGAAGACATTGAGTGAATGGGGTATCTTGAAGACACTAAGTGAATGGGGTATCTTGAAGACACTGATTGAATGGGGTATCTTGAAGATATTGAGTGAATGGAGTATCTTGAAGACACTGAGTGAATGGAGTACCTTGGTGACACTGAGTGAATGGGATATCTTGAAGTCATTGAGTGAATGGAGTACCTTGAAGACACTGCGTGAATGGGGTAACTTGAATACACTGAGTGAATGGATTACCTTGAAGAAACTGAGTGAATGGGGAATCTTGAAGACACTGAGTGAATGGGGTATCTTGAAGACACTGAGTGAATGGGGCATCTTGAAGACACTGAGTGAATGGGGTTTCTTGAAGACACTGAGTGAATGGGGTACCTTGAAGACACTGAGTGAATGGGGTACATTAAAGACACTGCGTGAATGGGGAATCTTGAAGACACTGAGTGAATGGGGTACCTTGAATACACTGAGTGAATGGGGAATCTTGAAGACACTGAGTTACTGGAGTACCTTGGAGACATTGAGTGAATGGGGAATCTTGAAGACACTAAGTGAATGGGGTATCTTGAAGACACTGAGTGAATGGGTTATCTTGAAGACATTGAGTGAATGGAGTATCTTGAAGACACTGAGTGAATGGAGTGCCTTGGAGACACTGAGTGAATGGGATATCTTGAAGACATTGAGTGAATGGAGTATCTTGAAGACACTGAGTGAATGGGGAATCTTGAAGACACTGAGTGAGTGGGGTACCTTGAAAACATTCAGTGAATGGGGTATCTTGAAGACATTGAGTGAATGGGGTATCTTGAAGACACTGAGTGAATGGAGTACCTTGAAGACACTGAGTGAATGGGGAATCTTGAAGACACTGAGTGAATGGAGTACCTTGAAGACACTGAGTGAATGGGCTATCTTGAAGACACTGAGTGAATGGAGTACCTTGAAGACACTGAGTGAATGGGGAATCTTGAACACACTGAGTGAATGGGGAATCTTGAAGACACTGAGTGAATGGGGATTCTTGAAGACACTGAGTGAATGCAGTATCTTGAAGACACTGAGTGAATCGGGTATCTTGAAGACACTGAATGAATGGGGTATCTTGAAGACATGGAATGAATGTGGTATCTTGAAGACACTGAGTGAATGGGGTAACTTGAAGACACTGCGTGCTTGGAGAATCTTGAAGAAACTGAGTGAATGGGGTGTCTTGAAGACACTGAATGAATGGGGTGTCTTGAAGACACTGAGTGAATGGGGTATCTTGAAGACACTGAGTGAATGGGGTTTCTTGAAGACACTGAAAGAATGGGGTATCTTGAAGACACTGATTGAATGGGGTATCTTGAAGACACTGAATGAATGGGGTGTCTTGAAGACACTAAGTGAATGGGGTATCTTGAAGACACTGAGTGAATGGGGAATCTTGAAGACACTGAGATGATGGGGATTCTTGAAGACACTGAGTGAATGGGGTATCTTGAAGACACTGAGTGAATCGGGTATCTTGAAGACACTGAGTGAGTGGGGTATCTTGAAGACACTGAGTGAATGGGCTATCTTGAAGACACTGAGTGAATGGGGAATCTTGAAGACACTGAGTGAATGGGGTACCTTGAAGACACTGAGTGATTCGGGTATCTTGAAGACTCTGAGGGAATCGGGTATCTTGAAGACACTGAGTGAATCGGGTACCTTGAAGACACTGAGTGAATGGGGTACCTTGAAGACACTGAGTGAATTGGGTATCTTGAAGTCACTGAGTGAATCGGGTATCTTGAAGACACTGAGTGAATGGAGTATCTTGAAGACACTGAGTGAATGGTATATCTTGAAGATACTGAGTGAATGGGGTATCTTGAAGACACTGAGTGAATGGGGTATCTTGAAGACACTGAGTGAATGGGGTATCTTGAAGACACTGAGTGAATGGGGTTTCTTGAAGACACTGAAAGAATGGGGTATCTTGAAGACACTGATTGAATGGGGTATCTTGAAGACACTGAATGAATGGGGTGTCTTGAAGACACTAAGTGAATGGGGTATCTTGAAGACACTGAGTGAATGGGGAATCTTGAAGACACTGAGATGATGGGGATTCTTGAAGACACTGAGTGAATGGGGTATCTTGAAGACACTGAGTGAATCGGGTATCTTGAAGACACTGAATGAATGGGGAATCTTGAACACACTGAGTAAATGGAGTACCTTGAAGACACTGAGTGAATAGGGTAACTTGTAGACACTGAGTGAATGGGGAATCTTGAAGACACTGAGTGAATGGAGTACCTTGAAGACACTGAGTGAATAAGGTATCTTGAAGACACTGAGTGAATGGGGATTCTTGAAGACACTGAGTGAATGGGGTACATTGAAGACACTGCGTGAATGGGGAATCTTGAAGACACTGAGTGAATGGGGAATCTTGAACACACTGAGTAAATGGAGTACCTTGAAGACACTGAGTGAATAGGGTAACTTGTAGACACTGAGTGAATGGGGAATCTTGAAGACACTGAGTGAATGGGGTAACTTGAAGACACTGCGTGCTTGGAGAATCTTGAAGAAACTGAGTGAATGGGGTGTCTTGAAGACACTGAATGAATGGGGTGTCTTGAAGACACTGAGTGAATGGGGTATCTTGAAGGCACTGAGTGAATGGGGTTTCTTGAAGACACTGAAAGAATGGGGTATCTTGAAGACACTGATTGAATGGGGTATCTTGAAGACACTGAATGAATGGGGTGTCTTGAAGACCCTAAGTGAATGGGGTATCTTGAAGACACTGAGTGAATGGGGAATCTTGAAGACACTGAGATGATGGGGATTCTTGAAGACACTGAGTGAATGGGGTATCTTGAAGACACTGAGTGAATCGGGTATCTTGAAGACACTGAGTGAGTGGGGTATCTTGAAGACACTGAGTGAATGGGCTATCTTGAAGACACTGAGTGAATGGGGAATCTTGAAGACACTGAGTGAATGGGGTACCTTGAAGACACTGAGTGATTCGGGTATCTTGAAGACTCTGAGGGAATCGGGTATCTTGAAGACACTGAGTGAATCGGGTACCTTGAAGACACTGAGTGAATGGGGTACCTTGAAGACACTGAGTGAATTGGGTATCTTGAAGTCACTGAGTGAATCGGGTATCTTGAAGACACTGAGTGAATGGAGTATCTTGAAGACACTGAGTGAATGGTATATCTTGAAGATACTGAGTGAATGGGGTATCTTGAAGACACTGAGTGAATGGGGTATCTTGAAGACACTGAGTGAATGGGGTATCTTGAAGACACTGAGTGAATGGGGTTTCTTGAAGACACTGAAAGAATGGGGTATCTTGAAGACACTGATTGAATGGGGTATCTTGAAGACACTGAATGAATGGGGTGTCTTGAAGACACTAAGTGAATGGGGTATCTTGAAGACACTGAGTGAATGGGGAATCTTGAAGACACTGAGATGATGGGGATTCTTGAAGACACTGAGTGAATGGGGTATCTTGAAGACACTGAGTGAATCGGGTATCTTGAAGACACTGAATGAATGGGGAATCTTGAACACACTGAGTAAATGGAGTACCTTGAAGACACTGAGTGAATAGGGTAACTTGTAGACACTGAGTGAATGGGGAATCTTGAAGACACTGAGTGAATGGAGTACCTTGAAGACACTGAGTGAATAAGGTATCTTGAAGACACTGAGTGAATGGGGATTCTTGAAGACACTGAGTGAATGGGGTACATTGAAGACACTGCGTGAATGGGGAATCTTGAAGACACTGAGTGAATGGGGAATCTTGAACACACTGAGTAAATGGAGTACCTTGAAGACACTGAGTGAATAGGGTAACTTGTAGACACTGAGTGAATGGGGAATCTTGAAGACACTGAGTGAATGGGGTACCTTGAAGACACTGCGTGAATGGGGAATCTTGAAGACACTGCGTGAATGGGGAATCTTGAAGACACTGAGTGAATGGGGTAACTAGAAGACACTGAGTGAATGGAGTATCTTGAAGGAACCGAGTGAATGGAGTATCTTGAAGGAACTGAGTGAATGGGGAATCTTGAAGACACTGAGTGAATGGGGTATCTTGAACACATTGAGTGAATGGAGTATCTTGAAGGAACTAAGTGAATGGGGAATCTTGAAGGCACTGAGTGAATGGGGTACCTTGGAGACACTGAGTGAATGGGGTATCTTTGAGACACTGAGTGAAAGCAGTATCTTGAAGACACTGAATGAATCGGGTATCTTGAAGACACTGAATGAATGGGGTATATTGAAGACATGGAATGAATGTGGTATCTTGAAGACACTGAGTGAATGGGGTATCTTGAAGACACTGCGTGCTTGGAGAATCTTGAAGAAACTGAGTGAATGGGGTGTCTTGAAGACACTGAATGAATGGGGTGTCTTGAAGACACTGAGTGAATGGGGTATCTTGAAGACACTGAGTGAATGGGGTTTCTTGAAGACACTGAAAGAATGGGGTATCTTGAAGACCCTGATTGAATGGGGTATCTTGAAGACACTGAATGAATGGGGTGTCTTGAAGACACTAAGTGAATGGGGTATCTTGAAGACACTGAGTGAATGGGGAATCTTGAAGACACTGAGTGGATGGGGATTCTTGAAGACACTGAGTGTATGGGGTATCTTGAAGACACTGAATGAATGGGGTATCTTGAAGACACTGAATTAATGGGGTATCTTGAAGACACTGAATGAATGGAGAATCTTGAAGACACTGAGTGAATGGAGTACCTTGAAGACACTGAGTGAATAAGGTATCTTGAAGACACTGAGTGAATGGGGAACCTTGAAGACACTGCGTGAATGGGGAATCTTGAAGACACTGAGTGAATGGGGTACCTTGAAGACACTGCGTGAATGGGGAATCTTGAAGACACTGAGTGAATGGGGTAACTTGAAGACACTGAGTGAATGGAGTATCTTGAAGGAACCGAGTGAATGGAGTATCTTGAAGGAACTGAGTGAATGGGGAATCTTGAAGACACTGAGTGAATGGGGTATCTTGAACACATTGAGTGAATGGAGTATCTTGAAGGAACTGAGTGAATGGGGAATCTTGAAGGCACTGAGTGAATGGGGTACCTTGGAGACACTGAGTGAATGGGGTATCTTTGAGACACTGAGTGAATGGGGTACCTTGGAGACACTGAGTGAATGGGGTAACTTGAAGACATTGAGTGAATGGAGTATCTTGAAGACACTGAGTGAATGGGGTATCTTGAAGACACTGAGTGAATGGGGTACCTTGAAGAAACTGAGTGAATGGGGTACCTTAGAGACACCGAGTGAATGGGGTATCTTGAAGAAACTGAGTGAATGGGGTACCTTGAAGACACTGAGTGAATGGGGAATCTTGAAGACCCGGAGTGAATGGGGTATCTTGAAGAACCTGAGTGAATGGGGTATCTTGAAGAAACTGAGTGAATGGGGTATCTTGAAGACACTGAATTAATGGGGAATCTTGAAGACACTGAAAGAATGGGGTATCTTGAAGATACTGAATGAATGGGGTATATTGAAGACACTGAGTGAATGAGATATCTTGAAGACACTGAGTGAAAAGGTATCTTGAAGACACTGAGTGAATGGAGTACATTGAAGACACTGAGTGAATGTGGTATCTTGAAGACACTGAGTGAATGGGGTATCTTGAAGAAACTGAATGAATGTGGTATCTTGAAGACAATAAGAGAATGGGGATTCTTGAAGACACTGAGTGAATCGGGTATCTTGAAGACACTGAATGAATGGGGTATCTTGAAGACATGGAATGAATGGGGTATCTTGAAGACACTGAGTGAATGGGGTACCTTGAAGACACTGCGTGAATGTGGAATCTTGAAGACACTGAGTGAATGGGGTATCTTGAAGACACTGAGTGAATGGGGTACATTGAAGACACTGCATGAATGGGGAATCTTGAAGACACTGAGTGAATGGAGTACCTTGAAGAGACTGAGTGACTGGGGTATCTTGAAGACACTGAGTGAATGGGGTATATTGAAGACACTGAAAGAATGGGGTATCTTGAAGACACTGAGTGAATGGGGTATCTTGAAGACACTGAGTGAATCGTGTATCTTGATGAGACTGAGTGAATGGGGTATCTTGAAGAAACTGAGTGAATGGGGTATCTTGAAGACACTGAATGAATGGGGTGTCTTGAAGACACTGAGTGAATGGGGTATCTTGAAGACATTGAGTGAATGGGGAATCTTGAAGACAGTGAGTGAGTGGGGTTTCTTAAAGACACTGAGTGAATGGGGTACCTTGAAGACACTGAGTGAATGGGGTACATTGAAGAAACTGCGTGAATGGGGAATCTTGAAGAAACTGCGTGAATGGGGAATCTTGAACTCACTGAGTGTATGGAGTACTTTGAAGACACTGAGTGAAAAGAGTAAGTTGAAGACACTGAGTGAATGGGGAATCTTGAACACACTGAGTGAATGGAGTACCTTGAAGACAATGCGTGATTAGGGTAACTTGAAGACACTGAGTGAATGGGGAATCTTGAAGACACTGAGTGAATGGGGTACCTTGAAGACACTGAGTGAATGGGGTACCTTGAATACACTGAGTGAATGGAGTACCTTGGAGACATTGATTGAATGGGGAATCTTGAAGACACTGAGTAAATGGGGTATCTTGAAGACATTGAGTGAATGGAGTATCTTGATGACACTGAGTGAATGGGGAATCTTGAAGACACTGAGTGAATGGGGTACCTTGAAGACATTGAGTGAATAGGGTAACTTGTAGACACTGAGTGAATGGGGAATCTTGAACACACTGAGTGAATGGAGTACCTTGAAGACACTGAGTGAATGGGGTACCTTGAAGACACTGAGTGAATGGGGAATCTTGAAGACACTGAAAGAATGGGGTATCTTGAAGCCACTGAGTCAATGCAGTACCTTGAAGACAATGAGTGAATGGGGTATCTTGAATACACTGAGTGAATGGGGTATCTTGAAGACACTGAAAGAATGGGGTATCTTGAAGCCACTGAGTGAATGGGGTATCTTGAAGACACTGAGTGAATGTGGTATCTTGGAGACACTGAAAGAATGGGGTATCTTGAAGACACTGAGTGAGTGGGGTATCTTGAAGACACTGAGTGAATGGGCTATCTTGAAGACACTGAGTGAATGGGGAATCTTGAAGACACTGAGTGAATGGGGTACCTTGAAGACACTGAGTGATTCGGGTATCTTGAAGACTCTGAGGGAATCGGGTATCTTGAAGACACTGAGTGAATCGGGTACCTTGAAGACACTGAGTGAATGGGGTACCTTGAAGACACTGAGTGAATTGGGTATCTTGAAGTCACTGAGTGAATCGGGTATCTTGAAGACACTGAGTGAATGGAGTATCTTGAAGACACTGAGTGAATGGTATATCTTGAAGATACTGAGTGAATGGGGTATCTTGAAGACACTGAGTGAATGGGGTATCTTGAAGACACTGAGTGAATGGGGTATCTTGAAGACACTGAGTGAATGGGGTTTCTTGAAGACACTGAAAGAATGGGGTATCTTGAAGACACTGATTGAATGGGGTATCTTGAAGACACTGAATGAATGGGGTGTCTTGAAGACACTAAGTGAATGGGGTATCTTGAAGACACTGAGTGAATGGGGAATCTTGAAGACACTGAGATGATGGGGATTCTTGAAGACACTGAGTGAATGGGGTATCTTGAAGACACTGAGTGAATCGGGTATCTTGAAGACACTGAATGAATGGGGAATCTTGAACACACTGAGTAAATGGAGTACCTTGAAGACACTGAGTGAATAGGGTAACTTGTAGACACTGAGTGAATGGGGAATCTTGAAGACACTGAGTGAATGGAGTACCTTGAAGACACTGAGTGAATAAGGTATCTTGAAGACACTGAGTGAATGGGGATTCTTGAAGACACTGAGTGAATGGGGTACATTGAAGACACTGCGTGAATGGGGAATCTTGAAGACACTGAGTGAATGGGGAATCTTGAACACACTGAGTAAATGGAGTACCTTGAAGACACTGAGTGAATAGGGTAACTTGTAGACACTGAGTGAATGGGGAATCTTGAAGACACTGAGTGAATGGGGTACCTTGAAGACACTGCGTGAATGTGGAATCTTGAAGACACTGCGTGAATGGGGAATCTTGAAGACACTGAGTGAATGGGGTACATTGAAGACACTGCATGAATGGGGAATCTTGAAGACACTGAGTGAATGGAGTACCTTGAAGAGACTGAGTGACTGGGGTATCTTGAAGACACTGAGTGAATGGGGTATATTGAAGACACTGAAAGAATGGGGTATCTTGAAGACACTGAGTGAATGGGGTATCTTGAAGACACTGAGTGAATCGTGTATCTTGATGAGACTGAGTGAATGGGGTATCTTGAAGAAACTGAGTGAATGGGGTATCTTGAAGACACTGAATGAATGGGGTGTCTTGAAGACACTGAGTGAATGGGGTATCTTGAAGACATTGAGTGAATGGGGAATCTTGAAGACAGTGAGTGAGTGGGGTTTCTTAAAGACACTGAGTGAATGGGGTACCTTGAAGACACTGAGTGAATGGGGTACATTGAAGAAACTGCGTGAATGGGGAATCTTGAAGAAACTGCGTGAATGGGGAATCTTGAACTCACTGAGTGTATGGAGTACTTTGAAGACACTGAGTGAAAAGAGTAAGTTGAAGACACTGAGTGAATGGGGAATCTTGAACACACTGAGTGAATGGAGTACCTTGAAGACAATGCGTGATTAGGGTAACTTGAAGACACTGAGTGAATGGGGAATCTTGAAGACACTGAGTGAATGGGGTACCTTGAAGACACTGAGTGAATGGGGTACCTTGAATACACTGAGTGAATGGAGTACCTTGGAGACATTGATTGAATGGGGAATCTTGAAGACACTGAGTAAATGGGGTATCTTGAAGACATTGAGTGAATGGAGTATCTTGATGACACTGAGTGAATGGGGAATCTTGAAGACACTGAGTGAATGGGGTACCTTGAAGACATTGAGTGAATAGGGTAACTTGTAGACACTGAGTGAATGGGGAATCTTGAACACACTGAGTGAATGGAGTACCTTGAAGACACTGAGTGAATGGGGTACCTTGAAGACACTGAGTGAATGGGGAATCTTGAAGACACTGAAAGAATGGGGTATCTTGAAGCCACTGAGTCAATGCAGTACCTTGAAGACAATGAGTGAATGGGGTATCTTGAATACACTGAGTGAATGGGGTATCTTGAAGACACTGAAAGAATGGGGTATCTTGAAGCCACTGAGTGAATGGGGTATCTTGAAGACACTGAGTGAATGTGGTATCTTGGAGACACTGAAAGAATGGGGTATCTTGAAGACACTGAGTGAGTGGGGTATCTTGAAGACACTGAGTGAATGGGCTATCTTGAAGACACTGAGTGAATGGGGAATCTTGAAGACACTGAGTGAATGGGGTACCTTGAAGACACTGAGTGATTCGGGTATCTTGAAGACTCTGAGGGAATCGGGTATCTTGAAGACACTGAGTGAATCGGGTACCTTGAAGACACTGAGTGAATGGGGTACCTTGAAGACACTGAGTGAATTGGGTATCTTGAAGTCACTGAGTGAATCGGGTATCTTGAAGACACTGAGTGAATGGAGTATCTTGAAGACACTGAGTGAATGGTATATCTTGAAGATACTGAGTGAATGGGGTATCTTGAAGACACTGAGTGAATGGGGTATCTTGAAGACACTGAGTGAATGGGGTATCTTGAAGACACTGAGTGAATGGGGTTTCTTGAAGACACTGAAAGAATGGGGTATCTTGAAGACACTGATTGAATGGGGTATCTTGAAGACACTGAATGAATGGGGTGTCTTGAAGACACTAAGTGAATGGGGTATCTTGAAGACACTGAGTGAATGGGGAATCTTGAAGACACTGAGATGATGGGGATTCTTGAAGACACTGAGTGAATGGGGTATCTTGAAGACACTGAGTGAATCGGGTATCTTGAAGACACTGAATGAATGGGGAATCTTGAACACACTGAGTAAATGGAGTACCTTGAAGACACTGAGTGAATAGGGTAACTTGTAGACACTGAGTGAATGGGGAATCTTGAAGACACTGAGTGAATGGAGTACCTTGAAGACACTGAGTGAATAAGGTATCTTGAAGACACTGAGTGAATGGGGATTCTTGAAGACACTGAGTGAATGGGGTACATTGAAGACACTGCGTGAATGGGGAATCTTGAAGACACTGAGTGAATGGGGAATCTTGAACACACTGAGTAAATGGAGTACCTTGAAGACACTGAGTGAATAGGGTAACTTGTAGACACTGAGTGAATGGGGAATCTTGAAGACACTGAGTGAATGGGGTACCTTGAAGACACTGCGTGAATGGGGAATCTTGAAGACACTGCGTGAATGGGGAATCTTGAAGACACTGAGTGAATGGGGTAACTAGAAGACACTGAGTGAATGGAGTATCTTGAAGGAACCGAGTGAATGGAGTATCTTGAAGGAACTGAGTGAATGGGGAATCTTGAAGACACTGAGTGAATGGGGTATCTTGAACACATTGAGTGAATGGAGTATCTTGAAGGAACTAAGTGAATGGGGAATCTTGAAGGCACTGAGTGAATGGGGTACCTTGGAGACACTGAGTGAATGGGGTATCTTTGAGACACTGAGTGAAAGCAGTATCTTGAAGACACTGAATGAATCGGGTATCTTGAAGACACTGAATGAATGGGGTATATTGAAGACATGGAATGAATGTGGTATCTTGAAGACACTGAGTGAATGGGGTATCTTGAAGACACTGCGTGCTTGGAGAATCTTGAAGAAACTGAGTGAATGGGGTGTCTTGAAGACACTGAATGAATGGGGTGTCTTGAAGACACTGAGTGAATGGGGTATCTTGAAGACACTGAGTGAATGGGGTTTCTTGAAGACACTGAAAGAATGGGGTATCTTGAAGACCCTGATTGAATGGGGTATCTTGAAGACACTGAATGAATGGGGTGTCTTGAAGACACTAAGTGAATGGGGTATCTTGAAGACACTGAGTGAATGGGGAATCTTGAAGACACTGAGTGGATGGGGATTCTTGAAGACACTGAGTGTATGGGGTATCTTGAAGACACTGAATGAATGGGGTATCTTGAAGACACTGAATTAATGGGGTATCTTGAAGACACTGAATGAATGGAGAATCTTGAAGACACTGAGTGAATGGAGTACCTTGAAGACACTGAGTGAATAAGGTATCTTGAAGACACTGAGTGAATGGGGAACCTTGAAGACACTGCGTGAATGGGGAATCTTGAAGACACTGAGTGAATGGGGTACCTTGAAGACACTGCGTGAATGGGGAATCTTGAAGACACTGAGTGAATGGGGTAACTTGAAGACACTGAGTGAATGGAGTATCTTGAAGGAACCGAGTGAATGGAGTATCTTGAAGGAACTGAGTGAATGGGGAATCTTGAAGACACTGAGTGAATGGGGTATCTTGAACACATTGAGTGAATGGAGTATCTTGAAGGAACTGAGTGAATGGGGAATCTTGAAGGCACTGAGTGAATGGGGTACCTTGGAGACACTGAGTGAATGGGGTATCTTTGAGACACTGAGTGAATGGGGTACCTTGGAGACACTGAGTGAATGGGGTAACTTGAAGACATTGAGTGATTGGAGTATCTTGAAGACACTGAGTGAATGGGGTATCTTGAAGACACTGAGTGAATGGGGTACCTTGAAGAAACTGAGTGAATGGGGTACCTTAGAGACACCGAGTGAATGGGGTATCTTGAAGAAACTGAGTGAATGGGGTACCTTGAAGACACTGAGTGAATGGGGAATCTTGAAGACCCGGAGTGAATGGGGTATCTTGAAGAACCTGAGTGAATGGGGTATCTTGAAGAAACTGAGTGAATGGGGTATCTTGAAGACACTGAATTAATGGGGAATCTTGAAGACACTGAAAGAATGGGGTATCTTGAAGATACTGAATGAATGGGGTATATTGAAGACACTGAGTGAATGAGATATCTTGAAGACACTGAGTGAAAAGGTATCTTGAAGACACTGAGTGAATGGAGTACATTGAAGACACTGAGTGAATGTGGTATCTTGAAGACACTGAGTGAATGGGGTATCTTGAAGAAACTGAATGAATGTGGTATCTTGAAGACAATAAGAGAATGGGGATTCTTGAAGACACTGAGTGAATCGGGTATCTTGAAGACACTGAATGAATGGGGTATCTTGAAGACATGGAATGAATGGGGTATCTTGAAGACACTGAGTGAATGGGGTACCTTGAAGACACTGCGTGAATGTGGAATCTTGAAGACACTGAGTGAATGGGGTATCTTGAAGACACTGAGTGAATGGGGTACATTGAAGACACTGCATGAATGGGGAATCTTGAAGACACTGAGTGAATGGAGTACCTTGAAGAGACTGAGTGACTGGGGTATCTTGAAGACACTGAGTGAATGGGGTATATTGAAGACACTGAAAGAATGGGGTATCTTGAAGACACTGAGTGAATGGGGTATCTTGAAGACACTGAGTGAATCGTGTATCTTGATGAGACTGAGTGAATGGGGTATCTTGAAGAAACTGAGTGAATGGGGTATCTTGAAGACACTGAATGAATGGGGTGTCTTGAAGACACTGAGTGAATGGGGTATCTTGAAGACATTGAGTGAATGGGGAATCTTGAAGACAGTGAGTGAGTGGGGTTTCTTGAAGACACTGAGTGAATGGGGTACCTTGAAGACACTGTTGAATGGGGTACATTGAAGAAACTGCGTGAATGGGGAATCTTGAAGAAACTGCGTGAATGGGGAATCTTGAACTCACTGAGTGTATGGAGTACTTTGAAGACACTGAGTGAAAAGAGTAAGTTGAAGACACTGAGTGAATGGGGAATCTTGAACACACTGAGTGAATGGAGTACCTTGAAGACAATGCGTGATTAGGGTAACTTGAAGACACTGAGTGAATGGGGAATCTTGAAGACACTGAGTGAATGGGGTACCTTGAAGACACTGAGTGAATGGGGTACCTTGAATACACTGAGTGAATGGAGTACCTTGGAGACATTGATTGAATGGGGAATCTTGAAGACACTGAGTAAATGGGGTATCTTGAAGACATTGAGTGAATGGAGTATCTTGATGACACTGAGTGAATGGGGAATCTTGAAGACACTGAGTGAATGGGGTACCTTGAAGACATTGAGTGAATAGGGTAACTTGTAGACACTGAGTGAATGGGGAATCTTGAAGACACTGAGTGAATGGGGTATCTTGAACACATTGAGTGAATGGAGTATCTTGAAGGACACTGAGTGAATGGGGAATCTTGAAGGCACTGAGTGAATGGG